>CM051457.1:22735320-24055284 GCA_028274465.1 Plantago ovata
AGAAATTCTCCCCATTGAATGCGCTGCAATAAGTTTAAGACTCTAATCGAAAACATCTTTTTACAAGATATCGATAAGTAACTGATGATCATGTCTCTTTATGACTCGATTACATAACATAGTTAGAGGGCACTCGCATAACCTATTATGGATATTTCAAAAGGTTAGGCAAACATAACTTCCACATAGCAAAGCCTATTTCCGAAATCAAAATAAGCAAAACCAAAACAAGGAAGGGATGAATTAGCCACACACTAAACTAAATCACCTATTAATTTCATAAAAATCCAAATAAAATCACAAACATATAATTATAGATTAAAACTCAGCATGGAATAGAATACATGAACTCAATAAACGAAACTATTCTAGTTCCAAAAGTTAAATGAACAAATTAGATAGCTCCACAGCAGCACAACAACACAAATTCAACTTAGATGCATCTACAACACAAACAATAAGCTCCAAAACAAAAGAAACTGCATCAATTAACAAATAAAACAAATTAAGAAGCTTATGATAACAAAACAGTGCCATAAATGAGCGCCAAAAGAGCAAATCGAGAGTAAATAAACCTGTATAGCTCTTCGAAACTAAGGCCGCTAGCGTTGTGATTGTATATCTCATGAATAGCATGTTCGAGAATCTTCCAGGTCTTATCAGCGTACTTGGGATCGACAACGACTTTGTGTTTGAAGGCTTCGATTTGGAAATTCCTCTTTTTCTGCCCGCTACTCATCCTCGACCTTGTCCGGCGGAATCGATAGATTGAAGGAAGGAGGAGGTTTGTTTCGTTCCTTCTTCAATTAATTTTGCCTGAGGTTGAAGAGTGAAGGTGAAAGCAGAATCTAGAGGAGGATTGAATTGTACGTTGAGCTAATCTACTTGGACGGGATTCTGATTGATCTCGATTGAGACAAGTACTAGTATTTGTTTTTCTTTTACTCAAAAATAAAAAATAAAAAATGAAAAAAAGGGTGAAAAATGGTTAATCCCTTATGTGTCGTGTTTGGATGGAAGGATTATGATAAGTTATCGGAAGGATGGGCATAGGTTTGTTAACTTCATAGACAAGACAATATGGAATGATCATTTTTCTACCGGGCGCGTTTCGACTTCGGATTTTAATATCTTATTATTATTATTATAGCACCATTTGTTTGTTTATATATTCAAACCAATTTAGGTATTTTTAATATTTAAGTTGACGGATAGTTAGGTAAACGTTTCACATAAAGAGAGGTATTGATTACAATGAAATATTTTTCACTCGTAGTAAAGCATAATTTTATCTGGATTCTTTTGTCTCTAGTTGCAATGTTGCATAATACAATCTACATTTATATCAGATGGATGTTGCTACAATAATCTGCATGGGAAACTTGAAAAGGAGATTTATATGCTAGTTCCTAAAGGTGTAGATGTTAATAATACTGAGAATAAAGCATGTTTGATGAAAAGGTGTTTGTGTGGACTCAAGTAAAGTCTTAGGCAATAGTATACGAGATTTAATAAGGTCATGATCAAATCAGGTGTCTCTAGATTCAGCTATGATACTTGTGTTTATCTGGCAGGTGAAGAGCTATCTACTCATTTTATGTAGATGACATGTTATAGGAAGTAGGAGACTAGGAGTAAATTAAAAAGGGATCACTAAAATATAATTCAATAGATTATTTTATAAATAGATTAAAAAAAAGTATGAAATGTATAATTTATAAATTTTTGAAGCATTTTTTGTTTTTAATTTCTATTTTTTTAATTTTTAATTCTTAAAATGTTTAAAATGTTTGATTTTTTTCTTTTTAAAATAAAAATAGGCCCGGCCCAGCCCAGGCTTGGGCCGGTCCTAGGTCTGGGCCAAATTTGTTGTGCCAGGACCGGGCCTCTGGCAGCCCGACCCATTGCCATCCCTAATCATGACATGTCGAAGCACATATAAATCAAGCATCATTATGTCAGGGGTGTTGTTGGATAGAGGAGGTGTCAAAGTTCAAAAGATCAAAATCGAGGAAAATCATGCAGATTGTTTCACCAAATCACTACCATGCATCAGAGAATTTCATATTTTGTCTTGGTTTGATCAATATGGTCTAGTTTAATCTTTAGTGGTAAAGAAATTGTCTTCACCTCTAAAAGACAGACTCGGAAGACCTACTAATTTCATGGATAATAATGTAGCATTCTAACTTTCATGAATGTGATGATGAGTTAGGTTTACAATACTACCTTTTTATTCATGAAGATTGTGGCAGTTCTGCTTGTCCTTGTCATAAAGATCACGTGAAATAGGCGGAGTAATTCACATCCAAATGAGAGGAGACTCGATGAGAATAAAACTAGTGCTTGGATTTTATTTGTGACCTTTCTTACGCGAGAATGACAAGGAGAAACCCATTTCTTTTTTTTTTTTTCCCACTATAATACCCAATGGTTGCCTAAATACTCAATCGAGTAATGCTTGAGGTACCGAAAACCCGAACTAGTAACTACCCGACATCCACTACCCAATCCTACCTGAACCTACGTTTTCGATCTCGCCGGGTCAACCCGGTTTAACCGCTTCTCGGACGCATGTCTGAGACGGAACCACAAAAATTCGGAAAATCTCGCTAACCCGGGATTTTTCCGAGTTTTTGGACGGTTAACCCGGGTTGACTAGGATTTTTAATAAAAAAAAAAAGGGGTCGACTAATAAGGAAAAAAAAACCTAATTAAGACCAACGCCGCTTTTTCCTTATTCTCCCCCTTCTAAATTCTAATGATGTACCACTACTATGAGTGACTTTATTTTGGTTTCTATGAGTTTATAATTTATATTGACATTTATGTTTTAATTTTCAATGTAATATGTATAGTATTTATTATATATAATTTGATATATTAATTAAATGGACTGAGACATCCCTCCGAGATGACCCGGGTTGATCCTTCTCAGGAGGTCGTCCGAGACGGCCTCCGAGACGAGATTCAAAACATAGACCTGAACGGGTCGAGTACCTGAACCAAAGGCTCATTCCTAGGATTAAGTGTAACTTTAAAGAGAGAGAGAAAAAAAAGAAGGAAAATTAGTGGTGCTATGAGATTTTTAATAGGGCCCTTTTTAATACCATACTCTATTCGTTCAATTTTGAACTTCTTAAATTGATTTTTTTAATTATATTTTGACCGTAAAATACTTCTAAATTACACATGATTAGTATATATAGTAAAATAAAATTATATAAAATTTTAGATTTAGATAAAGGAGAATGCGTATAGGGACTTTATGGTAATTATGGATGGTACTAAACCGTTGAATAGTCAACTATATTGAATAGACTATAGAGTACACACTTGCAGACACACTGTACTGCTGCTGCACAAGAACCTCTGTTTCTCTTCCAAAACGAAATTCACAGCAATTCAAAATTCAAAAGCCCCAAAAGAAAAGAGGGGTATCTCACTATCTCACTCAAAATGGCATCCAACCCCATAGAAACACTCTACGTCAGTGAAACTCCAAACAGACTCACAGAAGACCAAGTCACAGATCTATTGCTGAGCGCCAACATTTTTTTTAATAATCGAACCATTACAATTTCACAAGCATTACAAAGCTAGGAATAAACTATAAATAATCCCGCACTCTGTGAGAATTGAACCTATGAAGTATAGTGTCATGACACCTCAGTCTAACCAATTGAGCTAGACCTCATTGGTCTGAGCGCCAACATATCCACAGCGGAATTCTGACTTTCTGGCCCCCAAGGAAGATGAGCGTGCCGACAACCCTCCAGAAGGATATCTCTCCGTATACAAACACCAAATCCAACTGGGTCTCAGGTTCCCTCTCCATGAGCTGGTGGAAGAGATCTGCAACCGTATGGACCTCTCACCTTCTCAACTCTGGCCCCTTGCTCATGGTACAATTGTCTGTTTCATCTTGTGCGCTAAGTTGCACAATATCCACAGCAGATTGCTTCTTCAGCATGTTCGACGTTTATAGGATACATGTTGACGTATACTGCTGGCTTGCACGCCGTGGGATGAACTTCCTGCTCTTGAACAAAGATTTCCCCGAGGATGATGAGGGAATTCTTTTTCCTGAGGCCACTGTGGAAGCCTTGGAATTGCCTCACTAAATGGAGAACAGATAGTCGCTGCTAATCTCTTCTGAGCTCACGCACATGAAAACCATTCTTCAAGTGACCAAACGGGAAAATGAGCAATACAAAGCTAAGATAATGGATTTAGAGTTGATGAGCTCAAACAGGAAAATGAGGTGTACAAAGCTAAGATAGTCAATTCAGAGCATAGGACAATTCAGGCCAATGTCAAGGTGAAGGTCTTAGAGGAAAAACTAGAGAATCTCAAGTCAGACTCGGATTGCCTTCGTGAAAAGATTATAAAACATGTAACCGAGGAATTTAAATCCTCAGATGAATTTGCAAATGCTGTCCAGGAAGAGGCGGCGAAGTACTATATGAAAGGCTTTGAGACATGCAAACAGCAAGTCCTTAATTCTGGTAAGCTTCCGTGTGGATTTAACTTTGACCTTTTGGATGTTGCTGATGCTGAATGCGGCAGTTCTTCTAGGCCAGTGGATAAGACTGCAACTGATCCAGATAACAAGTCCTTAAAGCGGAAAAAGACTTGAAAGCTGAGGTAAAATGTTGCTACTATCCTTACTTTGGGAGGTTATACTTTTTGGGCATTATTGGAACAGCGCAACTATGGCATCTTGATCAGTTGATCATATCAGAAGGTTTACTATATCTGGTTCATGAAGCTTTTCATTGTGATGTTGTACTTTCTAATTCGTGTTACGAATCAATGTAGATGTGAATTTTGCTTTTGCAAAGCTTGTGTTGTGTAACCACATGTTATCGTTTGTCTAGATTGCTAATCAGTATCTGATCTAATATGACCAAGTCATTGTTGTTCAAAAAACCTGTAAATATCTTCTTGTTTAGCTTGTGTATGCATATACAATCATCTCGTACTCCCATCACTATGGAACTCATGCTGCGTGTTTGGCTTCGAGCTAGAGAGCCCTCTGGGCCTCTCAATTTGAGTGTGTGGCTTTCGCTCTCAATTAGTTGGAGGGGAAAAAAGGCCTCGATTTTATCTCTCTTTCCCACAATATTTTTACAACATTCTCCCGATCTAACAATTACATCGATAAATATACCCATATGTACTACATTTCCCTAACCCAAACCAAACCTAATTTATCAAACCTCTCTGCTTTAGAGTCTTCTCGCGAACTCGAGCCAAATTTCGATAAAATGTTTAAGAAAAATGTGAATTACAGGTCTTGTGTCGGATTGATTCCATGCAAATATATTCTTCCTATATATTTAGTTTCAATATCTCTACTATATAATATTTCAATCCGTTTCATTAATAACTAATTAAGGGGACTATTCATCACGATCTTTGACCACATATACAAATATATTGTCTTTTATAGAAAGTTTGCCCAGAGCCTATGAATTTCCTTGTACGTTTGAAAGTAATGCACATCACATGTGACTGCATTAGCTCAAAAGATTGCATTTCGTTCGAGTGTCCATTAGAGTAATAACTCACTCCATTACTATACTTACGCGTGAAATTCTTCGGACATTGATCCCTTGGGGTCGGGTGCGCACACCACATAAAATATAGAATGTGTCAGGTTGCAACGTTTATGACTTCAGGGGAATTAGAGTAATTTTGAGAATTTAGGGGTGTTTGATGTCAGTTTTGAATACTTGAAGCGGCTTTTAGTCAATTTACCGTCAAGATGGAGGTGAAAGGTTTTTTTAAGTTTAATTAAAGCTTGGGCTTCTCTTCAAACAAGAGTGGCAGCTTGTTGACACTGTTAGGTTTCTTCTCCGGTAAGCCACCCACAACTGCAGGTTAGTAGGGATTGGTCCACTTTTGCTGTACTACTCCCTTCAGTTTTCATTCTCTAAACTTGCAACGCTTCGCTTCATCGTTGTCCAATAGAGAATTCCGTTAAACTCGCAGCACATTCACGTTTGTAATCGACAGGCACTGGCTATATATATTTGGGCTATTTTGAGCCGTACGTCAATGATAGTTGATTATTTGCCTAGATTCTCCAGTTCCTTCATGATTTATGGTATATTTCACCGATTGTATAGTACTAGTAACTTTCTATGGGGAAATACTGCTTTGTGGTTTTGCGAATGAGTTTTTTGTGCTCTTGAATGGTTGTTATTTGAGTGAGAGTGATTTTTGTATAGTTGTATTTCATTAAATAAAAAAAAATGTGTGAACCCTAACTTCCATCGTCGATTAAGCCGTTGTGCTATTTATTTCGTTTACGGTTCACTCTGCATTGATTGATTTGATGGTTTTTGTGGCATGTGTGGTGTTTCTGATTCATACATCATTATCCTACCTAATGAACTAGATAGCAGGGGAAGTGTAAATGCTTGTAGTAAGCAAGTACTAAATGTGTTACGGGGCATATAGTTGTGAAGGTATTGGATAATATGAATCGGAGCTAAATCACCATGTGTTTTTTTTTGTATCAGTACCTCATAAAGTTTCTGTGTGTCGCGTGCAGGAATTCGTTGCAAATTTCGATCATGGTAGATGTTATGAAAGATCTTGATAATGACTATGGTATCGTTACTTGTTCTTGACTGCTGATGTATTGATCATGTGCTGGTGTAATGTGATTTTAGTCTGACTGAGTTTCCTTATTTGAAATACACTATCACTAACTTTTTTTTGTTTTTTACTGAAAATTCTACAGATATCAAGGTGGAAACAACAGAGTTTTTACCATCGCACTTCATGGTCAGAATTGAATCGTTCTCCTTGTTATCGGGGAATGGTATTGATAAGTACGAGTGCTCTGAATTTGAAGCGGGTGGTCAGAAATGGTACTGTTATTCATTTAGTAATGGTGTACTTGCTGTTCAGGAATTCAGAATTTAACTTCCTGATCCTTCGTTTATTAGTTGATTTAGGTGAAAGGAAGTTCAATATAATGTTAAAGAGTTAATACTTAATAGATCCCTTGATTGTTCAATGAACGCCCTTGGTTTGTTTTCATATTTATTAGGAAACTCGTAATATATCCCAGCGGGAAAGACTCTGGAACTGATCCCGATTATGTGTCTGCTTACTTGTCCGTGGCTGGCCGGAGTTCAGATATGAGCTGGGAAGTTAATGCCATCTTCGGCATCTTTTTGCATAATCAGATGTCGGACATATTTCTTCATAAGGCAGGTATGATGTATATTGACAGAACGTTCTGTTAGGTTACTCTTAAGCTTTTTACCTATGCTATAATTTTCGTGTAGTTTGTGATTCAATGTAACTGTTCAGATTTCTTCTAGAATAAAGATTTCTCTTAAGAGATCTATTCTTCTTTCTCAATCTTTGTTCATTAAGTGGTATCTTCATCTAGCGGTCTATTATTGAACTTGACATTGACAATATATACAATCCCCGCAGGACAAGTACGCCGCCGCTTTCACGCATTGGCTCCTGCTTGTGGATTTTCCAAATTTATCTCAAAGAAGTGCATGATTGATCCATCTAATGGGTATATGGTTAACGACAATTGCGTGTTTGGGGCAGAGGTTTTTGTATTCAAGAGGCCAGACATCAGTGAACATCTGTCATTGAAGGAAGCTGCCGAACCATTTCAACGTGACTGGACTATTTCAAAATTTTCGAAAATAGAGGGCTTTTGGACTAGTGAAACCTTTTGTGTTGGAGACCTGAACTGGTATTAACTACTACTATTAAGTAATGTATCTTTTTTAATTTTTTTCTCTGGTTCCGTGTACCTTGATTTATATTGTGGTCCAACTAATTTCACTGTTCATGTTTAGGAATGTAGAGTTATACCCAAAAGGGAATGGTGATGCTCAAGATCGCCACATCTCGATCTTCCTGAATTTAGTTGAACTTCAAACCGATCTTCCCCTCCATCACAAAGTGAAGGCTAACTACACATTGCGAATCAAAGACCAGATCAGTGGTGAACATTTGACGCAAACTAGTAAGTACTAGTGACAATTGGTCATTTTCCTTGCACTGTTTTCCGGTGATTTATGGACATTATTAGGTCTGGTTTTGATCTTATGATATACCATTTCAAAGTCAACACTGGCTATCGCAACGGGTCTTTAGACCATATTGTTATCTATCCAAAGTCAGTCCACAGCAAGATTAAAAACGAATGGATCTTAACATATTTTCTTGCTCGGACATTACCATATAGAGTGAAAACTAGACCTGATGTTGACATTTTAATTGCAGGCAAAGGTCAATGGTTCGGAGGAGAAACTCTCGATTGGGGATGGGAGTATTTCATGCCGATTGCTGATATGAATGACCCAACAAAAGGCTTTGTTATCAAGGATTGTTGCATCCTTGAACTGGAGATAACAGTTCTAGCTGTTAGTCGTAGTACTTCACCGTAGATATCCGTGTTTCTGTCTAAACTTGACAACATTGACTGAACTAGTGTTTTGATGTTTCTCAGAAACCTCCATGGAATCCAATTTCTAGTGAACATATTACATATATATGACCTTGATTATTTTCAGAAACAGCATGTGGTTGGAACTTGGAATATATCTAATTGCGTAGTGTTTCTGGTTTTACTTTTCATGTTTTAAGTTTCCCGTTCTGCTTCTCTACTCATAATCTAAGTCGGCTTTCCTATGCACTGAATTAATTCTCTTATTCATCGAGTAAGAAACAATTCTACGGTCCAACAGATAGACATGCCTTGTTAAAAGTTAAAACACCACACAACCCAAGTTTATGACACCCTCCCATAATTTACGCCCGTGTATAAACGTTCAAAAGTCCTCATTAATTGGATACCTTAATTTTATACGTAATACTGTAATTGGGAGTTGGAGGTGATTGATAGACACCGCGATTTTGGATAGACGAATTTAATCACTCACTCAGACGGTGTTCGTAAATTCACCTCTAATTCCAGGCTCAAGCCCTTCGTTAAAGGATTGATAATCAAAACATAAGCGGATACTAAGTATTGAAGCGGTGACATGCAAACGTACTAACTACTACACAGTCAAGACTCATAACTAATAACTAATGTAAAACCATATTTGTGCTAATCTATAATACTAATGAACTAATTATTACTTAACCATAAGATAATAAACTACTAAAGTAAATAATATTAGAGGTCTTCTTTATTCGTTCGGTCACTTTGCTCCTTAATCGCACATCATTATAAGTATAGTTCGATTCGCGATCTCAATTCTTATCAGTGATCTTGAACCTCTTAAAAAAATTATCTATGTGCTCGGGAAGATGGCTGAAGAAGATCTGGGCTTAATACAAATTTTACTCTTATGGGAAACTATGCCTGATCTAAAAATAAACTGTAATATTGTAATATTATTAAGTAAAACGTTTATATTATTAATAAAATGTTTTTTAATAAATCTTTTTTTATCATTATGATGAAAAACCATTATGTTAAGCCCTTCCTTTCCTTACCACCAATCTTTGTCCTCTTTTGAAAACCTTAGCTTCAATATCCGTAGAATTCTTGGTTTATTGCTGTCAATTACAACCGTACCTTACTTTTTTTTTTCTTTATTAAAAAGTTGATTTTTTTTATTAGTAAAAATGTGATCTTCACTTCTCAAAAGATAAGGCCAATAATTACAAAGTAGTCAGATCATCAAGTCCCTCTCTTATAATTGAAGTAACCCGTGTAAGACGATGTGCAACTTCATTATAAGTGCAGGAAACAAACATAAAACTTAACAAATCAAAGTTGGAATTCATTTTTTTTATACCGCTTCTTAAGTTATTTATTCAAATTTAGTGAATATTTGGGTATGATATCCAGTCTACTACATATCGGACTAGTTATGCACTTTCAAAACTTTTGTTTAGATTACAACACAATCATAACATTTGTTGTTCTGTCATCATTATTGCACTCACACATAAGAGTCTGAACGAGTAACTATTTATTTGAGGATTTTAAGTGGATCCTATGACTATATTACTTCATATTATTAAATTTTTTAATGTGTGTCCCATAATTGAGGTAAATAAGAGCTACTAATTAGTAGCTCAATGACATGAACTACTAAATTGTAGCCCCATAAAAAACCCCATTGAATTCATTTTTATACTTGATTGAAATTTTTATACTCAATTAAGTCCAAAAAACCCTACATATAGAGATTTATCTTAGTCTATTAGTCTATTATGATTTTGCATTTTAGTCAAAATTTCGGTGCCTCTTTCTTGGCGAAGCATAAGATTCTTGGCTCCCCTATTTTCTTCTGCTTGTCAGCTTTTCATGTAAAATTTTCAAACTTCACTTTTCCACACGTTTTTCACTTTTTTTGCCAGGAAACATGCACAAATCATCACACTTATTTAAGTTATTATAATAACCACTTTTCATGCTTCCACTATCTCACTACACAGTACATACAGTAGCTCTTCTGATTCCAGTTTCACCAAAGTGACTCACTCACTTGAAGTGAACAAGATCAAGAACTCAAGATGGGCTCCGGAGAAAACATCTTTACTGTGGTAGCAAAGAACATTGATGTTCTTGCTATGTAAGCTTAACTTATCAACAACATTGTATATTTGAACTTACACACTTAGTATGCATGTTCACCATTTTCCTTGTTATTTGTACTTTCCTAACTTTGGTTCTGTCTAATTTACAGGCCTCTCGTTTCTCTGGTTTATCCTCTGTAAGTAGTGAAATTTCGCAATAAGATCGTTATGAGTTACAGTTTTAGTCCATTATCAGACTTTGATCCGTACCTATTTGAGTTCTTGTTACAGATATTGTTCCATCAAGGCAATAGAGACTAAATCTCGAGCTGACGATGAGCAATGGCTAACATACTGGGTGCTTTACTCTTTGATCACCTTGTTTGAGCTCACATTTGCCAAAGTACTCGAATGGTAACCGTATTAAGCTTTTACGCTGTTAAACTTGTGCTATTTCGTACATTAGTCTCAAAGTTTTTTCTCACATTTCATGCTTAAATGATAATCAGGTTTCCGATTTGGTCATACGCAAAGCTGATAGGTGTATGCTGGTTGGTTCTGCCTTACTTCAACGGAGCAGCATACGTTTACGAGCACTTCATCAGACCTTTCTATAAAAACCCGACTGTGAAGATATGGTACGTTCCTCTGAAGAAAGACATATTTAGTAAGCCTGATGATGTCCTAACTGCAGCAGAGAAATATATACAAGAGAATGGACCAGAAGCTTTTGAAAGGCTCATAGCCAAGGTAAGTCCTTTCAGTGACCAACACTCGTTCACTCATTTGATTACAGATGCTTATCAAAATTGAACTGAGTTTGCAGCTAATTTTAGAGAAGTAAACACATAATTAGTGAAGCCAGATAATCACTTTTAATAACTTTTAATAAGCATTTGCAAATACTGCATAATGTGTGTTTATATTGTTGTTTTGTTTGGTGTAGGCTGATAGAGAATCAAGAGCAAGAAGGAACAGCTACACAGTGTTCCATGATGATTATGAATACTGAAGTTAGTTGCTGCATTAGTGCTCAAGCTTTTACTATCTACATGATGTATTCAGGATCTTTTTAAAACTAGGAACTTAATTCTGTAACTTTGCTGTATTGGCTTTCATTTCAACTGATGTATGGTTCTTGGTACTCATCTCAATGTGGAAGCAATTGGGGAATTTTCTATGTCAAGACTCTATACTGTAACTTTTACTTTGTTTTGCAGGTTTAACTTTATTCTGAGTAATCTTCAAATTTGAAGGTTGTTTATTGTTTTTTCCTTCTTCTCTAGTTTTGAGATTTTTACTATAATTCCTTCACAGGAAATCACTCAATGTATAAACCCCCTTCAAGACTTCAACCAATCAAAACTGAGTCAGAATACACACAGATGACTTCCAAGATTCCATTTTTATGGTTGATATCAGTTATAACTCTCTCAACAGCTTCAGAAAGCAAGAATGGTATATGAATGAAACATGTCATCCAAATGACCTCAAAGGTCTAACCAGTTTCAAGCAAGATATTGTCTCAGACACCTCTGGTCACCACGAGACAAGGATCAGGACTCAGGAGTGACTGCTGCAAATGGGAAGGCAATTCATGCTAACATCACTGCAGAAGATTTCCCAGGTTATAATCAGCAGAAGATTACTACCCTCTCTAAACGCATATGATTATCATCTGCAATAACACTATTGACCTCTCTCTTAAAGTATAGATTGATGGGAACAATGGTACCTAGGAGGAATTATCACTCTCCATCAATTGATTTCGATCTCCCAAAGCTCAGAAAACTGAACCTTATGGTTCAACATGCTAAAGGGTCCAATACCTGAAAGCATTTGCAAACTACTCAAACTTGAAGAATTGTATCTACAAATAAATCAGTTTAATGGTTCTCTACCGAACAGTCTCCAAGATCTTAAAAGCCTGAGAGTGTTGGATTTACATTATAACAGGTTGTTGGTACCCAAACTTGACGGATCTTTTTTGGTAGAGCTGTATCTCAATGGAAACAAACTATCAAATTCCAAGCTCAATAGGTCAACTTTCCAACCTTATCGCCTCAACTGCTTCCACCAACATGATTCAAGGGCCATTACCAAAGGAAATGTCTTCTCTTTTTCGGAACGAATAGAACTTGTCTTATTACCTCCAAAACATTTCAGTACACTTCATGGGCCGAAACCTCACAAACCTCATCCAAGTATCTCGTTAACACTAAACAATCTAATGTGCAAAAATTAATCTATCTATGTAATGCAGTTTTGGATATAAGCTGCTCCGATTCACTACACACTGTATACTCTCTTTCACTATTTCCTGTGTATTTATGCTCTTTTGCTGGGGAATTTTCCCATTGCGCGCCAACCAAATATTGTTTTCTGCCAATAAAACCTTGAACAGGGTAGTTTTATTCCCTTAACCCCTTTACCTCTTGTTTTCCGACTCATCCATTCAATGTTAATGTTCTCTTTCCAGTTTCCCATCTGATACGGATTTGTAACCAGAGCATGCATGACCCCTTTTAATATAAGTTGTGAAATGCTGCACTGGAAAAATAGATTTTCGATGCTTTCCTGTCCACTGCAGAATTCACATATCCCATCTGTGTTCACTCTTAACACTAACAGCCTATCCTTGGTGGCCATCCTTTTCTCCAAACATAACCAGAGACTAAAGACTGCCTTAGGTCTTGCCATGTTCTTCACTGTTAAACTTTTCTCAGTTCAACTTTTGCCTTTTCTCCTCTGAGTCCATGATAAACTTTTTTAACCACAAACTTCCCACTATTCTGGACATCCTCACATGCTTGTAAATCTACTACTTTCTCTTGGGAACCTTCAATATTTCTTTTTGCAAAAGAATCAAGTTACAGGAAAAATACCAGTGGAATTTCTGAACTTGACAAATCTTTTCAAGCTGGATCTCTCATATAATTTTCTGGAAGGAGAAATACCGTCTGGTGTGCACCGCTGATAAATTTTCCCAAAGAATCGTATTTGGATGTTTCCAACCAATTCTCTAATAATGTCTTCTGGCTTGCTGTCTGTAATAAACCTCTTCTGATTCTGTTGTCCATCAATAAGATCAAGAAGGCACTTCCTCAAGAATGATTCATCTGCAAGCACAACTAATGCAGCTTCCTTTTGCAAATACAGACTCTTTGGTTCTGTCTGGCCATTACTTGAAGAAGAGCTTCACTCATAATAAATACCCCCTTCTACAATCAATATAGACACGGTGAAAACACACAAAAACGGAAACAGTAATGATTAATTTGCTTGCTATTAGGCTCCAATAAATTTATGCATTTCATTGTTTATGTATCTCTTGTAACTATTTATTGTTTGCATCATTCCTTCAATGTTAGTAGTATGCTGAAGTTTTCAGCTAGCAAGCTCCACTCTTTCAAGCATAAAGGTTGAATATGGGCAAAATTGAGGCGTTAGCTTCTCTAGAGATAAAAACAACACTCGTATAAATTGTATCTTGAAAAATGTTTATGAACTAAAAGGATCAAAATTATCGAGCTAATCCTTGACCAAAAATAATTTTCAATGATGAGCTTTTTTTACCACAGCGATATAGCTGGGAGGACGGACACTCTTCACAACAATTCTATAGAAATGCTTAACATGGGGAGCATGACCGGCATGTTATCACCTTGAATAACATTACTCTCTTGAAGTTATAGATTTATTGCAAGAATATTACCTGGGGGAACCATTCTTCCAATTGGTTTCTCCCTCCCAAGGCTCAGACCATCAGGCTATCCGGTCAAATTCTGAGTAGGTCAACTTCCCAACCTTCACGAGTTAGATCTTTCCGCCAACATGATTTAAGGGTCACTACCGCATGGATATCTTGTGTTAGTCACCTTGAACTTCATTTTGTCACATAGTGAAATAAAAAGATCTTACCTAGTTGGATCTTTCAGGTTATGATCTGAAAGTAGAAATTCTGCCTGGTGCACCACCCACAAATTTTTACAGAGAATCTTATTCAGGAAACAGAAGATTATGCTGTAAACCCCTAAATCATTGCAGGTCTGGCGATACTAGTGTTCATAGCGACAGCTTCTAGCTTTTCTGTTCTTGTAAAATAAGCTCTAGAAGTCATCTTCTCTAAAATTAATCATCAGCGAATGACATTTATGCAGCATTTTTTCTCTTTCAATAGATTTTGCAGATACAGTATCTCTAGTTATATCTGACCCATCTTATGATGACAATGACAATTTATCCGTCTTTCTTAGAGTTTTTCTCATTTAATCTTTCTAATTGAAGATTGAACTTAGGTAAGCATTTACCAACTTCCACTTCATGGTGACCATCAATAGCCAGTCTAATGATGACAAGGACAATTTACCCGAAAAACACTAATGCTTTCATGTAAATGCAAAATTGCAAATAATTTGGCTTCTTTGTTGCAAATCCCAATTTTTGGAACTCCCACAAAAACAACTTTCTCAAGAAATTCATGTATCTATCACAACAATATTATCATGATTTTGCAAGATGATATATGACTTTGAATCTAACATTTTGCACAAGAGTGAGCAAGCTTGCATCATGTCCCGAAATGGAAAACTCAGAAACATGGAAAAAGAGAAGTTCTAAAGCTATAATTGATTAAAGATTTAAAAGAGTTTTCCATTTCTCAATCTTCCTGGTTCAAGTTTGGACATACATAAGCCTTCACCAACTACAAGTTGCTATATTCATAAACTGATAATCTTAATCAAAAGATTCAAAACAAAATGAAGAAGGCAAAAGTTACCCTATCATATACCAGAGGAAATCACTGGGTATCTTTAGTTAGACCTGGTGGTGAAAATAAGTTTTTACCCCATATCCATAACACCTTTTCTTTGTACAAACCAATGAGATGTTGAGCATGATGAGTCATGATAGTAATGCTCTTTCTCTAAAGCACCATTCTCGGGAGATCTTTGAAAAACAACCTATCAGGCCATGTCAAACATAAGATCTTGATATGATAACAAAACTCGAACCATGTCACCCAAATATATTTATTAGCTATCAAATTACATGCCCTAATGCCCAAAAGGTGAATGCTATATCTTTGTGGACAAAGAATAAGACCAGCGAATAACTTCATGACTCTAGACGAAAAGGTAGCCTCTCAAATTTAAAAATCGTCTGGATAATGTATGATCACTCAATGATTTCTTTATTTTGTATAAAATTTAACAGATAAGTTAGCAACAAAAGAGCAACAACATCTTTACCAAGATACTAGAATACTCATGGAGATGACATATTCAAAAAAGAAAAATGGCATCAGAGACGATTTGGAAATGTCATGGACTCATATCCCAGAAAAGGCCCATAGAGTAAATGTTAAGTTGGAAAAACTTAAGAGTAGCAAACTTAGAAAGATGGAGAAATAAAGGAAATCAATAACTGAATTGCACTTGGATAGAGTTTTTCTATTCTCAATCTTTCTGGTTCAAGATTGCACATAGGTAAAGCCTTCACCGACTATCACTTCTTGGTGACCATATCTGCATTTGATTTTCAATATGTCTGGTTCAAGATTGAACGTAGGTAAGGCTATACCGACTACAACTTCCTGGTAATCATTGACAACTCATCTAATGATAACAAGGAAAAACTTATCACACAAATCACTAATGTATCACGTAAATGCAAATAATTTGGCTTTTATTGTTGCAAAACGCAACTTTGGGATTCTCACAAAAAGAAACATTCCCAAGAATTTTATAACTTTGGATCCAACATTATTGCTCAAGAAAGAGCAAGTTTGCAGAGTTTTATTTCATTGTATTCAAAGGCCATATATAGTAAGTTATGTACTCAGGAAGAAATACCCGGTGGATTGGATTGGGTACCCAACCTTCCGGATCCCCAGACCCGTTCGATAAACAATCATTAAACTAAAAGCACACACAGATGGAGAAGCAAGGGCTCAAAAGCAATAACCGATTTACTCTTTCATAGAGTTTCCATTTTTCAATCTTCCTGGTTCAAGATTGGACACGGGTGATCCTTTTACCGACTATCAGTTCCGGGTGACTATTGAAAACCCAACTAATGATGACAATGACAATTTATCCACCTTTCTTAGACTTTTCCTTTTTAAAACTCTCTGGTTCAATATTGAACTTAGGAAAGCATTTACCAACTTCCACTTCATGGTGACCATCAATAGCCAGTCTACTGATGACAAGGACAATTTATCCGAAAAAGCATTAATGCTATCATGTAAATGCAAAAATGCAAATAATTTGGCTTCTTTGTTGCAAATACCAATTTTTGGGACTCCCACCAAAACAACTTTCTCAACAAATTCATGTATCTATCACAAAAATGTTATCATGATTTTGCAAGATGATTTATGACTTTGAATCCAAAATTTTGCACAAGAGTGAGCAAGCTTGCATCATATCCCGAAATGGAAAACTCGAAAACATGGAGAAAGAAAAGTTCTGAAGCTATAATTGATTAAATATTTAAAAGAGTTTTCCATTTCTCAGTCTTCCTGGTTCAAGTTTGGACATGCCTTCACCAACCATCAGTTCCGGGTGGCCATCGACAATTAACCCGTCTAATGAAAAGGACAATATGTCCGCTTTTGATAGAGTGTTCCCTTTTTTAATCTTTCTGGTTCAAGAATGAACATAGGTAAGCCTTTGCTGAATACCGACAACCACTTCTTGGTAAGAGCTGAGAACCCATCTAGTGATGACAAGGACAATTTATCACAAAAATCACTAATGCTATCATGTAAATGCAAATATTTCGACTTGTTGCAAATTTTTGGGACTCCCAGAAAAACAAATTTCTCAGGAAATTTCTGCAACTATCTCAAAAATATTATTCTGCATTTGCAAAATAATTTATAACTTTGGGTCAACAAATTTTGCTCAAGAAAGAGTAAGCTTGCAGAGCCGTATAGGACTAGATAAAGGGATCATAAACAGATGATCAGTAATGGCATCATATCACCTTAAAAGCCCACAGAGTGCATTGAATAGGAAGAAATTTTAGTATAAAATGAATTAACAAAAAAGAACAGAAAAAATAAATAAATATATAAAAGCATATAAAAATAATAATATTGTGTGCGGTTAAAATATGGAAACACATATTGCTTTTTGAAAAATAAATACAATATATGCTAAGTAAGAAATTAAATGCTAAAATAATAAATTTGATAAATTGACAAAAGAAAAGAATCAAATTAGAACTTAAAGAAGGAATAAAATGAACAAATTATTTTCCCACAAGTATTAAAACCATGTAAAAAGAATTAACATAAATATAGGATGACATAAAATTTTAAAATAATGCATCATATCCCAAAATAGCAAACTCCGAAAGATGGAGAAAGAATAGGCACAAAAGCTATAAATGAGTTAAACTATGATAGAGTTCTCCTTTCTTTCAATCTTTCTGGTTCCAAATTGGTGAGTCTTTACCGACTGTCACATCCTGGTGACCTTTTACAGCCCGTCTCATGTTGATAAGGACAATTTATCCCAATCATCACAAATGCTATCGAGTAAATTCAAAAAAAAATTGGCCTCTTTATTGCAAAGCTTAAATTTCGGGACTCCTACAAAAAACAACTTTCTCAAAAATATATGCAACTATCTTGCAGAATACTTTTTCGCTTTGGATCCAACCTTTCTGCTCGAGAAAGAGCAAGATTGCAGAGATTTATTGGACTGGATAAAGGGCCCACCAAACACAGATGATAGCTCATGAACTCATATCCCAGAATAAGCCAACACAGTACACTTTAAATAGGAAGAAATCTGAGTACAAAAGAAATAAGAAAAAAGGAAAAACATATACAAAAGCACATTGCATATATGAAGAACAAATCATATTTAAATTTTACATAAAAATCTAATAGCATTGAAAAAATATGTAATAACATAAACATTTGAAATCCGGAGTACATAGAATTGGCAGAGAAGATAATTAAAAATATTTGGATAGGAAATGCAAAATATGCAATGTAAGAAATTAAATGTATAAAATAGAAAAACACAATGAGTTGATAAACGAAAAGACTCAAAATAGAACTTAAAGCAGCAGGTATAATATGAAAAAATAATTTTTCAATAAGTATTAAATCATATGTAAAAGGAATTCGGGTAAAATATGGGATGGCGTGAAATTTTAAAACGATACATCATATCCCGAAATAGCAAACTCAGAAAGATGGAGAAAGAATGGGCTCCAAAGCTATAACTGATTTATGCTTTGATAGAGTTCTCCTTTCTTTCAATCTTTCTGGTTCCAAATTGGACATATAGGTGAGCCTTTATCGATTATTACATATTTGGTGACCTTTTACAACCCGTCTGTTAACAAGGACAATTTATCCCAAAAGTCACAAATGATGCAAAAAATTGGCTTCTTTGTGACAAAGCTCAATTCTTGGGACTCCCACAAAAAAAACTTTCTCAAAAATTTCATGTTACTATATTAAAAATATTATCCTGATTTTGCAGAATGATTTATAACTTTGTATCCAACATTTTTCTCAAGAAAGAGCAAGCTTGCAGAGTCTTATTGAAGTGGATCAGGGGGCCAAACACAGATGATAGGTTATGGCATCATATCACATTAAAAGCCCAGAGTACATTGAATAGCAAGAAAGTGAAGTATAAAAGAAATAACAAAACAGATAATAATATAAATATATAAATAAATAAAAGCATATAAAAAAATTCTGTTGCAAAAAGGAAGAAATAAACAATAATTTTTTTCGAAGCGGCAAAGCGAGGATCAATAATGGTTCCACATTTACCCCCGAGTCACCAATATTCTATTGTTATGAATATGAAGAAATAAAATTATAATTAAATGGTACAAATTATACATAGAAAACTATTAGCATTAAAAAGATAAGTAATGATATTAGAAATTTGAAACTCAGAACAAAAGAATTAACAGAGAATAAAAAATTACTTAGAACCCACAAATTTGTTCACATAAATTCTTAAAATAATGGAAACTCAGTATTGCTTTTTGAAAAAGAAATTCAACATACGCTAAATAAGAAATTAAATGTTAAAATTAAAAAATTGAAGAATTGACAAAAGAAAAGAATCAAAATAAAATTAGAACTTAAAGAAGCAGGAATAAAATGAACAAATTATTTTTCCACAAGTATTAAAATCATGTAAAAACAATTAGCATAAAATATGGGATGACATGAAATTTTAAAATGATGCTTCATATCCCCAAAATAGCAATTCTGAAAGATGGAGAAAGATTAGGCTCGAAAGCTATAACTGAGTTACACTTTCATAGTGTTCTCCTTTCTTTCAATCATATCTTTCTGGTTCCAAATTGGTGAGCCTTTACCGACTGTCACATCCTGGTGACCTTTTACAGCCCGTCTCATGTGGACAAGGACAGTTTATCCCAAAACTCACAAATGCTATCATGTAAATGCAAGGAATTTGGCTTCTATGTTGCAAAGCTCAATTTTTGGGACACCCAAATAAACAACTTTCTCAAGAGAAATCATATTCCCATCTTAAAAAATATTATCCTTATTTTGCAAAATGATTTATGACTTTGGATCCAACCTTTTTGCACAAGAAAGAGGAAGCTTTTCAGAGTCATATTGGAGTGGATGAAGGGACCAAAAACAGATGATAGGTTATAGATTCCTATCATAGAACAAGCCACAAAGTACACATTAAATAGGAAGAAAAACAAGTACACAAGAAATAAGAAACAAAAACAGAAAAACATATATAAAATCATATTGTGTTACATGAAGAAACAAAATACTATTTAAATTATAAATAAAAATCTAATAGCATTGAAAAAATATGTAATAACATTAAACATTTGAAATCCAGAGTACATAGAATTGGCAGAGAAGATAATTAAAAATATTAGATTTGAATAGGAAATGCAGAATATGCAATGTAAGAAATTAAATGTATAAAATAGAAAAACACAATGAGTTGAAAAACGAAAAGACTCAAAATAGAACTTAAAGCAGCAGGTATAATATGAAAAAATAAATTTTCAATAAGTATTAAATCATATGTAAAAGGAAATTGGGTAAACTATAGGATGGCGTGAAATTTTAAAACGATGCATAATATCCCGAAATTGCAAACTCAAAAAGATGGAGAGAGAATGGGCTCCAAAGCTATAACTGATTTATGCTTTGATAGAGTTTTCCTTTCTTTCAATCTTTCTGGTTCTAAATTGGACATATAGGTGAGCCTTTACCGACTATCACATATTTGGTGACCTTTTACAACCCGTCTGTTGACAAGGACCATTTATCCCAAAAGTCACAAATGCTATCATGTAAATGCAAAGAATTTGGCTTCTTTGTTGCAAAGCTCAATTCTTGGGACTCCCACATAAACAACTTTCTCAAAAATTTCATGTTACTATATTAAAAAAATTATCCTGATTTTGCATAATGATTTATAACTTTGTATCCAACATTTTGCTCAAGAAAGAGCAAGCTCGCAGAGTCTTATTGAAGTGGATCAGGGGGGCAAACACAGATGATGGGTTATGACATCATATCACATTAAAAGCCCACAGAGTACATTGAATAGGAAATAAGTGGAGTATAAAAGAAATAACAAAACAGAATATATAAATATATAAATAGATAAATAGTAAATAAATAAATAAAAGCATATAAGAAAATTCTGTTGCAAAAAGGAAGAAATAAACAATAAATATTTTTAAAGCGGCAAAACGAGGATCAATAATGGTTCCCCATTTACCCCCGAGTCACCAATATTTTGTTGTTATGAATATGAAGAAATAAAATTATAATTAAATAATACAAATTATACATAGAAACCTATTAGCATTAAAAAGATAAGTAATGATATTAGAAATGTGAAACTCAGAACAAAAAGAATTAACAGAGAATTACTTAGAACCCACAAAAAATTTGTTCATATAAATTCTTAAAATAATGGAAACTCAGTATTGCTTTTTGAAAAAGAAATTCAACATATGCTAAGTAAGAAATTAAATGTTAAATTTAAAAAAATTGAAGAATTGACAAAAGAAAAGAATCAAAATAAAAATAGAACTTACAGAAGCAGTAATAAAATGAACAAATTATTTTCCCACAAGTATTAAAATCATGTAAAAACAATTAGCATAAAATATGGGAAGACATGAAATTTTAAAATGATGCTTCATATCCGGAAATAGCAAATTCCGAAAGACGGAGAAAGATTCGGCTCGAAAGCTATAACTGAGTTACACTTTCATAGATTTCTCCTTTCTTTCAATCATATCTTTCTGGTTCCAAATTGGTGAGCCTTTACCGACTGTCACATCATGGTGACCTTTTACAGCCTGTCTCATGTGGACAAGGTCAGTTTATCCCAAAACTCACAAATGCTATCATGTAAATGCAAGGAATTTGGCTTCTATGTTGCAAAGCTCAATTTTTGGGACACCCAAATAAACAACTTTCTCAAGAGAAATCATATTCCCATCTTAAAAATATTATCCTTATTTTGCAGAATGATTTATGACTTTGGATCCAACCTTTTTGCTCAAGAAAGAGGAAGCTTTCAGAGTCATATTGGAGTGGATGAAGGGACCAAAAACAGATGATAGGTTATAGACTCATATCATAGAACAAGCCACAAAGTACACATTAAATAGGAAGAAAAACGAGTACACAAGAAATAAGAAAGAAAGAAACAGTAAAACATAGATAAAATCATATTATATTACATGAAGAAACAAAATACTATTTAAATTATACAGAAAAATCAAATAGCATTGAAATAATATGTAATAACATTAAACATTGGAAATCCAGAGTACATAGAATTGGCAAAGAAGATAATTAAAAATATTAGATTTGAATAGGAAATGCAAAACATGCAATGTAAGCAATTAAATGTATAAAATAGAAAAACACAATGAGTTGATAAATGAAAAGACTCAAAATAGAACTTAAAGCAGCAGATATAATATGAAAAAATAATTTTTCAATAAGTATTAAATCATATGTAAAAGGAAATTGGGTAAAATATGGGATGGCGTGAAATTTTAAAACGATGCATCATATCCCGAAATAGCAAACTCAAAAAGATGGAGAAAGAATGGGCTCCAAAGCTATAACTGATTTATGCTTTGATAGAGTTTTCCTTTCTTTCAATCTTTCTGGTTCTAAATTGGACATATAGGTGAGCCTTTACCGACTATCACATATTTGGTGACCTTTTACAACCCGTCTGTTGACAAGGACCATTTATCCCAAAAGTCACAAATGCTATCATGTAAATGCAAAGAATTTGGCTTCTTTGTTGCAAAGCTCAATTCTTGGGACTCCCACAAAAAAAACTTTCTCAAAAATTTCATGTTACTATATTAAAAATATTATCCTGATTTTGCAGAATGATTTATAACTTTGTATCCAACATTTTGCTCAAGAAAGAGCAAGCTTGCATAGTTTTATTGAAGTGGATCAGGGGGGCAAACACAGATGATAGGTTATGGCATCATATCACATTAACAGCCCACAGAGTACATTGAATGGGAAGAAAGTGGAGTATAAAAGAAATAACAAAACAGAATATATAAATATATAAATAAATAAATAAATAAATAAATAGTAAATAAATAAATAAAAGCATATAAAAAATTCTGTTGCAAAAAGGAAGAAATAAACAATAATATTTTTTCGAAGCGGCAAAGCGAGGATCAATAATGGTTCCCCATTTACCCCCGAGCCACCAATATTCTGTTGTTATGAATATGAAGAAATAAAATTATAATTAAATAATACAAATTATACATAGAAAACTATTAGCATTAAAAAGATAAGCAATGATATTAGAAATTTGAAACTCAGAACAAAAAAGAATTAACAGAGAATTAAAAATTACTTAGAACCCACAAATTTGTTCATATAAATTCTTAAAATAATGGAAACTCAGTATTGCTTTTTGAAGATAATTAAAAATATTATATTTGAATAGGAAATGCAAAATATGCTATGTAAGAAATTAAACATACAAAATAGAAAAAGTCGATGAGTTGATAAACAAAAAGACTCAAAATAGAACTTTGAAAAGCAGGTATTATGAAAAGCTTACATATGTGAACGAAATTAGTGTAAAATATGGGATGGCGTGAAATTTTAAAACCATGCATCCTGAAATAGCAAACTCGGAAAGATGAAGAAAGAATGGGCTCCAAAGCTATAACCGATTTACGCTTTGATAGAGTTCTCCTTTCTTTCAAACTTTCTGGTTCTGAATTGGACATAGGTGAGCCTTCACAGACTATCCCATACTGGTGACCTTTTACAACCCATCCAATGTTGTTGACAAGGACAATTTATCCAAAAAAAAAAATCACAAATTCTATCATGTAAATGCAAAGCTCAACTTTGGGACACCCACAAAAACAAAGAATATCACGTTCCTTCCTATCTTCAAAATATTATCCTCATTTTGCAGTCTTTTATAACTATGAATATCATGTTTTTTCAATCATTCTGGCTCAAGATTGGACATGGGGGTGAGACTTTACCGACTATCACAACTTGGTGACTGGTACCCATCTAATCATGACACAAAATTATCCTATCTTTCTGGTCACAGATGGGACATAGGTAAGCTTTTATAATGAAGTCCCATGTTCACACAAAGGAAACAAATTTGAACAAGTAAAAGGACAATTGAAGTTTCTAGCAGAATCCAATTGGATTATGTCAGAGCAATTTGATTAAAATCCTGAGAAATTGAACCCTCTAATATTTACTTCCTATATCCAAATCTCTTACTATTTCAATTAACATAGCATCTTACCTCTCGTATCAGACACAGGACCCCATTGGCCGTGCTAACCTTCTGCGTAGTTCAGGCATAATAAACGAAACCGACTGCATAACTCTTCGTTTCCCATCAATCACTAAACCCTTGATGCACACTGATGGAAAATCGCTAAGAAAAGTGAGTTCAACATGATATATAAATCCAAAACCACATTAAATTGATATTGCAAACAGCAGGCTACAAAAATTATAAACCCTAGCCCTAACTTATACTATACCTCTTTCAGCAGTGAATGAAATTGATAATACGAACACTGACCGATTGGGCAAAAATTGTGACCTAAACGGACGATCGCAATTGGTAGGGTTCCCGACTTCCCGCCCCTTATGCAGCGATTGATTGGATTATTCGGATACAAACCATACGGCAGAGTCGCAGAGATAAGAAGAAAAATCAGTGATTATTGTTCTCTGCTTTTTTCGATTTTCCCGCCTCGGGAGAAGACGTACCAATGTACAATCCTCGAGTATTTATAGGTAAGCGGGAAACGATCGCGTTAGGATACCGCAACGCGGTTTATGCGATCTTTTTTCCTTTTCTCTTTCAACCGGCAAACTTTTTATTATTTATTTAATATAATAAATGAAAATTTTGAAAATAAAAATACAATGGGTAAAAGAAATATTCGGCATCAATCTATTCCCTTAAATCTTCGGAAATTTATCACGTTTCGAGAGAAAATTGATTCTCCAAGCTAGGGAGCTAGCCTAATTCTTCAATTAATTTTTCTTAGTTTGAGAATCAAAAATCTTTAGTCCCCAAGAAAGGCATAAAATGAAAATAAATTAGTGACAAATATTTTGTAATAGAATGTTAAAATAATTTGAATCAAATACATTCGAGGTTTGTTATACTTATTTTGTTATTGCTCGGTGATTGAACTTATAACAACAAAAATCATAGAAAGTCAAATAAGAAAGTTTAACTATAAAATGATTTGATGAAGTAACATCAAATTATGTTTAAATGCTCAAGGAAATATAGAATTACAATATTTGATAAAGGTTCTTTATAAGTTTAATTTGTAGAAATTAATATAAATATTAATTTATATATATTATTTATTTATGTATTTGCATATGACATCCACTCTAAATATGTTTTCGCTATTTGAAAATTTCTCTCTTCCGCTCCCACTCTCACTCTCAAATCATTCTTGTGATCAAGGTTGCAAACTCCTGCATCGAACACAACCCGATCCATTGATGTTAGAGAAAATTGCACGTATGTAAGCTCTAGACCATGCTTGTCTCCACAAATCTCTCAAGTATGAATTTTTTTTAAAATCTTTTTTCTATTTGCCACCACACTTAACAACTATATACCAATTTTTTTGCGAGACATGGTAAATAATTTATATTTGTGTTTCCTCAGGTTCCTCATATTTTTTGGGCAAAATGGCATGTAATACCCACTTGGAGGACGACTCAATCAATCAGGTCCTTTTCTTAGCCAACATATAAAACTACTCCATAATGAATCCTTGAATCCTTCACATAGATCATATATTCAGTTAAGAGATATAAGATGGTGCAACCCCTAACGGAGAGGGTTGGAGGCACAAGGTGGTTAGGATCTTGGTATAGAATAGTTATAATATTTTTCGTTTAAAAAAAATTACACACATTCATCCAGAGGTTATGCCAAGTTTTAACCGTTCATTGAAAGTAGTATGCATCAGAGTATGCATCATGCAGATAAATCCTTAAAGCATCAAGCAAAATTGAACTGGCAAAAACTATCAATAGCAAAAGTAGGCTTGTTAACAAGAACATTTCCTTGGTGCACGAGGTATGCAGACACGAAGGTTTCTTCTAGTCTGTAGAATGTGTGATGCTTCATAATTGATGCTAAAATTTCTCCAGAGGGAGATTAGATCAGCCAGGTTCTTGAATTAAGCATGAGGAAAGAAAATTTCTTTTATAATTTGAAACAACATAAATGTCACTAACACACAAATTAAAAGTTATTCCATGTATAGAAGAACATTGGACATACAAATGCTGCTAGAAGTAAATGACATTAAATATCGTCTAGGTCTTGCCTTCTTCCTCAGGCAACAGGTACTTCTGCCATCTCTTGCTCCACGGTTGTAGGTTCAACAGGATAGTACTTGTAGTGGAGTTCTCCAACATCATCACCCGATAGCTTTTTCCATCCATTCGGACCAACATGGTATACTGAAAAAAGATTGAGATATGATAAGTTGATGATGACACAGTGAGGATAGCATTGGTGAAGAAAATGGGTTTTAAATAGGTTTATGTGGAAAAACGAAAAGAGTAGCCTGTGTTATTATTTCACTTTCAGAGAGATGAAGTTCATTACCGCTGGCAACACCACCACTTGCGCCATCACGGAATGTTGCATGATAAATTGCTCGTCTAGCTAGCTCTGCAGCTTCTTCAACTGGCATGTCAAAGCGATAGCTACAAAATTACAGTATAAGCAACATTAGAGTAGAAAGAACACAACGTTCTCTCTCTCTTAACATACAGCAATAGTAATTTAGTCTTAACCGATATACAGATTCTGCCACAGGAAACTTCAGCAGCGGCTGAAAAGAATCTAGAACTTACCCGCTGTCTAAAACACCATAAGCATATGGAGACCCAGACCCAACGGAAAATTTCTTGCCTTTAAGCCGCCCCCCTTCACTATCCACGTAATAAAGGCCAGGGCCCTTCACCAAACAACAATGAACAAGATGTTTAAGTAACATTTAAAGTTACATCAAAATAACGACAAACATAGGACAAAGTTCAACCAATACCTGCTCATCCCAGCCAGCTATCATAGTTCCAACAGACAAACCCATTCCTCTGTAAGAATAAAGGATGTTTGCCAACATCTTAGAAGCTCCAGCAACTGAAATTCTTCTTTTGTTCGCCAATTCATGTAAACGGCACTGAAGTGTGCATGATAATTATTATTTTGTGATCTTAAACCAAGATACATATTTTGAAAAAACAAAAACAAAAAACAGAAAGAAAAAAAAAAGTACAAGCTTTTAATTTTAACTGACCAACCAATGAGAAAGAACAATGCCATTGTTCTCGGTCACTATCCTCAGTATGTTGATTTTATTTCATTAGTTGAGTATTTAAGTAAGTTAAATCAGGCGAACAGAACTTATTACATATACTGCATTCACATCAAACACTTTCAAAATAGAACTGCTGCAAACAGTGGCCTGTATAAAGAAAATAAAACTAAATAGAAGTACCTTAATTCCCAGATTTCTATGCCAGAACTGGCAGTCAGCAGCTCCTCCAGCCATTGTTCCCAGCATATATGGATTGATTTCAATGATTTTCTTGACGGACTGTGAGGCTGTCAAAATGACATAATTAGGATAAATACATCGCACATTAGCAAATGACATTGAAGAAGAGCTCGGAGGTTGATAAATCATGATTTATTACTTATGAGAAGTAGACTCTATAACAAATTAATTTAAAATGCATTAGAAACACAGTGTCCAGAAAGTAATATACATATACATTGATGTTTTAATAAATCTGAGACCAGGCATGCATCATAACATCAAAACCACAAACTAACCTTCATGCACAAAGAAAAAACTAAAAGAAAAACCCAATGGAAGACAATAAAATACAAGTCTAGAATAGGTCACAGTTGAAAAGTTTTTTCTACACTGGAGTTTGCAGAAGGTAAAAACATGGGCAAATGTGTTCACGGGTGCATGCCACCCTGAACCATATAAAAACTAATTAAGGACCGACAAATATCACAAACACAGAAGTTCACTGGTTTCTTTTCTATATTGTTGAATAATGCTCAGCGCATTATGACTGTTATAGTGAAATTGTATAGGATTAGATAGAAGTTGTGGTAGGCTTGAAACAAACATAGTAAAACATTTGCATGAAAACATGAGCCATGTCTAAACATTTACACGGTTACACCCAATAACAGACTACAGATCAACTACCTAACTAAAAGTATCAATGAATAGATGTCAAATTCATTCATTACAAGACCTAATACAAAAATAATCCTGTGCACAAGAACAGCATCACGTCAATAGTCCAACAATTTTCCAATTCATTATTGGAAGATCATGTGTTTACAAAGATAATGCACATCCAGACTCCGAATACTTGGGAAAACAAGCAAATTATAAAGATAAAGAGACAGCCAAACCTACGCACAGAAAATATCTAGGATAAAATTCTAAAAACCTTCTATTTCACACGTAATATAATATGATCAGCTTTAATACCTATGAACTGATCTTCATATGAATCCTTCTTTTCCAACATGATTAGATTTTTATTTTTTTTTCTTCAACACTAAACTAAAAGTTTTGTTATTGTGATCATTACTATCCCATTCCCATGGAAAGTACATAAACTCAAATAAGGGCTGAAGCTTACATATATATCCTCCCATACTGGCACGCGAATCAGCAGCCACCATAACACCATCTTTAAATATAAAAGCAAGAGTCGTAGTCCCCTTTGCCGGCTTCACCATCTGCACTGCTGCTTTCTGAAACCCATCAAACTACAAAAGACCAAAAACAACAGCACTTCAACACCAACAGATATCTATAATTAAGTGCAGCAGAAAAGAAAACATAGAATGAAGCTGAGCTCACATCAACAGCAACAGGTAGCTTGAATGCCGGGGCAGCGGTAATTTCGTCCGAGAATTCGTCGGCCTGTTCCTTATTTGGGGCTAAGGGCTGAAGCCCGCTGAAATCAATCTTCATCATCTTTTTTACCTTCACAGACATAAAACATGTGAATAAAATTGAACAAACTAAAATATGCAGTAATCATGTGACAATTAAACTTCAAATTCTACCAAACGAGAAATCCAATACTTCAATTAATTAATCCGATGAATATGGCTAAACCCTAAGCGAGCTTGTTTGTTGCTGAACTAAAGAGAAAATATACCCTACGTATCTCAATTCGAGCTGAAAATCTATAACGGAATAAGGTTAGAATGTTACCTGGTTGATTCAGTAGATTACAAGCGCAGTTGTAAAATCACTAGTACTGTGAGAACGAGAACGAAAACGAAGATCTATCAATGGCCTCCTTTTATTTTTTGTTTTAATGAGAGAGAAAGTTAACTTGCACAGCAATACAAATACCCACCCGGTCTATTTGGATTCGGATAGCTAGCGCTTATGCCCAAACGGACTCGGGCGGTTTTATTTGGGGTGAAATGTGGGTCGGTTCAGATTCGAAATTATATTGGGATTGAACTGAAAAATGGGCCCATCTAACCTATATCTCACAATTGGGCCAATTTGTTCGTATTAATTAAACTGGGCCACTGCGAATCGAATCCATATGAATCGAAATCATAGGCGGGTGTTCTTAATTATAAACCGCGATAGATGGGTTATCTTCTCAAACAGTGATGAGTTGAGTGACAAAATGAGTGGGTATAAGGCGGTTAAGAACATACGAAACAAACTAATAGTATTAGATTTCTAAAAAAAATGAAATTAGAAATACAATCAAACGATACAATATTCATCATATACATGTTCATGACGAAAATAATCTCATATAAACATAGACATGTGAGAGTTTTCAAACTAGAGTCACCATATATTCTAGTACAAAACAAGTTGCAAAATATAGATTTCAAGTGGTAGTAAGTATTTCCTCAACACTCAAATGCCTATAATGTAACAAGTATATATACTACTCAGTACTCACGCAACAAGAAGAGGCCTAGAGGAGAATGGGATACAAGTGACGGTTGGATTGTAAAGGAATAAAACCTAGTAGTCTTTAACACTAGATAATTATGCATACTTACTTAATATTTAAAAAAAATGAAAAATATATAGAAATCGTTGGAATGATCGGATGTGACATCTTATGACGGGTGGAACTACCACCCACCCGACATGTGGCACGTCAAATAAAATTCCAATTGCGGACGAATTTATGTAAAAAGTTAACTATTGGGTGCCGTTTAAACGCAAGTAGATGGCGCGGTCAGGTCGGACGAATAGCTTTTCTATTCACCCTTAATGATCTCTTTCATTATATGAACTGATCCAAACTTGTTCTACTTGGATCAGATATGGATTTCAACTGAGAAATTGTGGAGATGTACAACAAAACCAGCTTTGGGTGGATTTACAACAAAACTAGCTTTGGGTGCTAGACCGTTTTGGATCAAACCGCTTCTAATGTGATGTGGGCTTCAATTCAACCCGGACAAATTCTTCTTATTTTTTAGAGGGAGGGGGGTGGAGGGAAATTATATCAAGAAAAAGTCCATCGAACCCAAATTGTCAAACATCACCCATCAACAAACCAATCACTACTTGCCCAAATATTATTTTCGCCAATTTATTTAAGAGAGAATTCTAAGAACCAGTTGAATGACAAGTACTTGGAGAGTGCATTTTGTCCACTCACCATACCACCCCACCAATTTGCCCCCATCATAAGTACCATCCGATTCCGATTTGTCACAGTTGGAAAAAGAAACAGAAATATATTATACCCATCAAAATTTTCTCTAAAATTACTCATCTTGTAACTACCCCAATCCCTTGTGTGCCGGTGTAATTACTCACGTGTATGTAAAATTTTTCTAGTTGCACATGTATTGCTCTGTCTGTTTGTGCCATTTGTTTTTACTGTATGAAGAATTTCAAACTAGAGTCGGTAAACAATGTAAAGTTGAGTCATGAGTGCTTTGCCTTATTCTAACTAATTTACTAGGTTGAGTCTTATACAACTATTGTTAATCTGCTGTAGATAATCAGCTCATTTACCTGTGATGGCTCGTAATTTCAAGAATCCTAAGAAGGCAAAACGCAAAAATAAGGTACACATTATTAGTCCAATGTATCTGGCTGCAGCTCTGTTCCTGTGTCAGTGTGTGTTTATTAGTTTACTCATTTTTGATAATGCTGCATAGTTACAGGAGAAGAAAGGTGTAAGAGCACCATCCTCATCATCAAAAAATTTGACTGTGTGGCGACGAGGGGTTGACCACTTGGAGAAGAAGAGGAGCTTAGTATGATCCTTCGGCTTATAACTCACTCCAATATTTTGACATTGGTGGAAAGTCTTGTTTGAGGTGATTTCCTTTTCCATAGTATTTTTAGTTTTTTTAATTTCCATGTATACTTTTCTTATGTTTGTTATAGCAGTAAGACTTTGCAGATAAAATCAAGCAATAAATAAAAATTAGTTATGTTCCTATAGCATGTCGTAATTAGCTAGCTGAAACTTGTTGTGAGAATGATGTGGTTATGGAACTGCTGCTGCACTTTCTTTAATCCTCAGGAGCATGTATTATTATGCTGTTCATTAATTGGTTATTGGTCACATGCAGTTTTGACATCTTGAATGATCATCTGGGGTTGGTTCGTAAGTTTCCCCACACTGTCTATGGTGTTGCTGGAACTCAGGTGAGCATTTTAATGTTCTTTTTTTGCTAATGTTCTTTACAGTCAACTGGGCGTTCATATGCTACGTTCTATCGGAATCTGTAGTTATTGCAATTTTAAATGCAAATACAAAAGACTATAGCGTTCTTGGAGCACCATTACTGGGAAACTAATCAAAACTTATCTCATGACTTGGCTTGATATTTTTTCCCACTAGAAACTGTTTGTACGTAGCTAAAAAGCCTGCTATTTTACCTTTCTTTGCAAAACTCCAGGATTACTTCCTGTTAGTTAATGTACATGAAACATTAGCTTGATGTACCTTCTATTTCTCAAATCACTTTTTCTTACTAGCTTTATATCTCTGATCCTGTTAGGCAGCGGAAGCTTCCAAGAACTCCATTGGTATATTTAAGATATCTAACATTAGGGGCAAGAAACATAAAGTATTGTCAATTGACGATGACGGTGAGAGTAGTGATAGTGACGAGGATGAAACAGAAGAAGGTTCCTTGGACCCTATTTTGCAGGTAATTATAACAACCTATGAAACCTTTCAGAATCCTTTATTCTTATTCTAACAATAACTTGTATCTTCTTGTGATAAATCTACAGCTTTGGGAGGTGTTTCATGAAGGAGGTGTTAACCGCATACGTGCTATGAGACAAAAACCTGAAATTAGTGCTTCCTGGGGAGAGAACGGTCTTGTTCAGGTAAAAGGAGAACTCCACAAATGGGATATTTCAGAGGTTTTAGTCCTGCTATGCTTAGGTTTTGGATTGTTTTATATTTATGAAACTTCCAGTTTGTAGAATGGACCTCTTAATTGTTATTACTTGTCATCAACATGGTCTACAAGGTCATTACTAGAAATATTATGTAAATACACAACAAACACCTCTTCTGAGGCCTGAGCTTGACCACTAATGTGGTGTATTGAATTGCATATTTATTGAGTGAATTGTTGATCAGATCTATATAACATGTATGCTTGCAGATTTGGGACTTCAGCTCTCATTTAAAGGCCTTGGCGGAATCTGATACTATATAGATCAATGGAGGATCTCCAGCTATCAATCATGCTCCTCTGATGAAGTTTAATGGGCACAGGGATGAAGGTTATGCCATTGACTGGAGTCCTCTAGTTACTGGAAGGCTTATATCAGGTATTTAACAAAGCATTTCTATATTTTGCTACATTATGATAACATAATCCGCACTGTTAAGGTCATATACGTCAAATAAACCAATGTAATGTTTTATATTAGTCAACTGATTTCATCGTGTGTATTATGCATACTTGAGTTGGTAAAATTCATGTGCGTGCTATAATGGTCTAATTCTGTAGGGGATTGCAAGAGTTCGATTCATCTTTGGGAGCCAGCATCTGGTTCATGGAATGTTGACTGTAATCCCTATGTTGGCCATGAGGCAAGCGTGGAAGATTTACAGGTGACTTACATCTTGGATATCGATGAACCATGATACATATAGAATTCATTTTGCCTTGTTCTAAACAACAGTTTGTTACTTATTTCAGTGGAGTCCAGTAGAAGATTTTGTCTTTGCCTCATGTTCTGTTGATGGACATATTGCAATTTGGGATATCCGTCAGGGAAAATCTCCTGCAAAATCTATCAAGGCACATAAAGCTGATGTTAATGTTATTTCTTGGAACAGGTGAATAAAACGAACACGTTTTTTTTTACCAATTATCTGTCCTACTGATATAGTATACAATTTATATATTCTAAATTTACCATGCTCATTCCTTTTTTAGAATCGAAACATATTTGCTGGCATCTGGTTGCGGTGATGGTACATTTTGTATCAGAGACCTTAGGAAGGTACTTTATCTTCTGAATATCTGTCTTTGCTTTCTTCACGTGCCTAATGCTTGTTTAGAAGATAGCTCCACTGCACTTCTCTGTTTGAAAGTTACTTCGAGCATCTTGCGAAGCATTTTTCTAGTTAAAATTTCACTATGCCTCCACATGGAAATTGCATCTTCCCTCCCTTGCCATTATGACAGCAAGGGCTTCCTTAGTCCTTACTACTCCAGTTTACATCTGAAAATGCTATTTTGTGTCTGTTTCATGTGAGCGGTACCCGCAGATACAAATTTAACTTTTCCATGCATTAGCTCTTAGCAATTTTAAAAGTGTCTCCTTGCTTGAACAGTTGGGGCAGTCAGAGTCAGACTCTGTTTATTCATATTTCGATTACCACAAGCATCCAATTATATCCATCGAGTGGAACACCAACGAGGCCTCTACCTTAGCTGTCTTCAGCAGACAATCAATTAACATAAGAAATCAATCTCTAAAACAACTTGTATTTGTTTCATCCTTCAAATTGCATTTTATTCACTTCCATATGTGCGTGTGTATATATGATTAGTATATGGGATCTTTCACTGGAGAGGGATGAGGAAGAGGAGGCTGAGATCGAAGCTAAGATGAATACAGAAGCCAACACCCCAACAGAGTTACCACCACAACTTCTGTTTGTTCATCAGTTTTTTTTCTTGTTCTTTTCTTCTTATTTTTCTTCTTACTTCATTTAATAGTTTGTTGTTGTGCATTCTTTTGAATTTTATCTTGTGCTGCATGCGTGTATTCTTAATTTTTCATTATATCCCATGCAGGGTCAAAAGGAGTTGAAAGAAGTTCATTGGCATTCACAGATACCCGGAATGATCATATCAACGGCTGCTGATGGTTTCAACATACTGATGCCTTCAAACCTCGAACCACTCCCTCCTGCTTGAAGGTCGATTGAGTCCAACAAAAAATTATATGACTTCTTTGGATACACCTTGTCAGACGATTTGAATGCTTCATCCATCTTGCCAAACATATACTATAAAGATAAACTGACAAATGCTATATGTTTAAAAGTATGATGGTAAAATAGTAAGTAGCTTTGTTCTTATAAATGCACCTATGAAAATTGCTGGTCAAACACTGTTTATTTATCAGATTCAGCTGAATTTATAGCTTTTTTATGCTATATACATGGGGATTAAAGAGGTTGGAAATATACATATCTAGCGAGCAATGCTTGGATGAACAGATTAGTGACTGTCCCAGACAAAGAATGAAGTAAGGCACAAGTTGAGTTCCTATACGCCTGTTAATTTGCAAGTCCCACAAGTTTTACTTTGATACAGGCTGCAGGAAATCTCCCTTGTTAAGCTTGTTTGCGCAATAAAAACTTTTCATTTGGTTTACCACTCTTAAAGGAGGAAAGAAAAAGAAAAATTTACAAATTCTACTTGGAAGTTGAAACTTGAAAGTATTGAAGGCCACACTGAATTATAATGTCTAGGGTTTGAAATGAAAGTGTTTTTGTTTGAAAATTCGGTATTAGTATAGTAAAAAAAAAAAAAAAAATTGTTTTGAAAACCTATATATGACGATTTATTTTGGGACATGACTGCTAAATTAATACCGTTCGTTGTTTCTTTTAGATTGTTTATGTTTGAGTTTTTAGATTAGTTTTTTTAGAAGATTTAACTGTGAATTTGTGATGTTTGGTTCAATAGCAGTACCGAAATTGTGAGACAACAAATTGTCAAAAAAGAAAAAATATAAACAACCTAAAAAAATAAATATATATATATATATATATAAACATTCTAAACACAAAAAGATATAGTTATTAATTAAACTACCATTTTAGTAGCAACGATGTTAGTTCAATTGGTAAGAGATTTGAGTCCAATTAAGTAAAATTTCGTGTTCGAGTCTTGTAGACATAAAACACACACTCTTAAAAGAGGCGCCTACTATAAAAGAATATAATAGTGTTCAGTTGTATTAGTTGCCAAAACGGTTTTTTTTTATATATGATTATATGTGAAAGTAATGTGAAGGAAGTCAGATAAGATTACCAGCTGGTTCCACGCCGGTGTGCATTATTTCCACTAAAGGCAAGGATAGATAATAGACTTAGTAGTCGACTAGTCGGTGCTTGTGGGCATTATTTTGCCTTAAAGTCGTCAAACTAAAGGACAAAAGTTTTTCGTAGATATTTTCATTTATTCTATTTTTGATCAATTTTGCTAAAAATAATTAACGGTTCACAGTTTAGTCATCGCTTCGCCACTAGACTACTAGTAGTATATAGTAGTAGTATTTATAATGATCATTACACATACAGTCATTTGCTTAATTATTGCTTGTTTGATTTATTCCCGTAGGTTGTCCTCCTTCCTTTTATATGTTTAACTTATAACAATATGATATCGTGTGTCCTATCTTTCAGTTTTGTACATAAAAGCCTCGAGAGATCTTCACTTATTAATCAGGATTATTTTTTTCCCTTTTTGTTCATGAACATGCAGGAAACTATATACGTATTCACGCGCCTTCCTTCGGAGTTTAGACCACCTTTGACGGTTTTAAGTGATGGCGATGCGGTTGAAATATCTTGACCAAGGCCATGGTATTAATTCCGGCTTCTCATCCATTCTTAGATTCTGTTTAATATTAGATTATCACTCTGATGGATTTATTTTTTAAAAATAAGTCTATGATCAGTTAAATATTTAGGGGGTACTTACTAGTTTATAATAAGCCGGCTTATTTTGTACTATTTGATAAGCTAGTTCAGGTAAGAAACGTTTTTAATCCATAAATAAATTTCGCAGTATTAATGATGATCTAATTTGCTTAAGAAAGTGATTACTAATCTAAATAAATATAGTTGTAATTGTTTATTTATTCACTTATTTTCTTTTGTGACAATTATTAATTATCTATCCAGAAGTGACGAATGGAAAAAGAAAGTTTGAGCCTTCACACTTCAAGATAGAAATTAAACATTGCTCGTTGTTGAGTAGCCAGGGTCTCGATGAGTACAACTGTGGTTCATTTGAAGCCGGTGGTTACAGATGGTATGTGTACATACGTACTATCTTTGGTTTAATCTTGACCCTTTCACAAAAATTGATAAGTAAATTTTTTAAATATTTTATTATTATAGTTTAAAATTAAAAATCTAAACTTTTTTTTTGTTTATCTTCTTCAATAGGAGACTGATAATCCATCACCGCGGTGACTATGTTTCTGCTTATCTGTCCGTGGCTGAGCCGCAGTCTATGGGTTCACTCACGATTAATGCCATCGTCACCATCTTTCTGTTTAATTACAATTCACAGAAATACTATTTTAAGCAAGGTACATAATTTATGCGCGGGAGCCGGGAAATTCATCTTGATCTTTGTACTGTAACTTCACTTTTAAATCTCAAAGAATAGGAAATGGAAAGATTTGTTAGTAATTTAATCATTGACAAGTCTAATAAATGTATTGGAAGATGTATTATAAAAATGTCTTAGAAGATCGCGAGTGTCACTTTTATATGATTAATTCTTAAATATATAATTAAATATGTAAAAGTATCAGAAAAATATGGTGACCATGATTTAATATGGGTAAATACACAATAATTATAATGATACTTTAAATTAATTAGTTAGGCTACTGATAATGTCGGAGCAAAAACTACTTAAGTCGTCGGAACAATTTAACTTTTAAAGTCACTAATCAGTTTGTAAAAATGTTTATATGTTTAAAATGATAACTGATCCGTACGAAAATATAGTGGTATGATGATATTGGGACAAGTGGAACTAGCATTATACTAATTTTTTTAATAGGCAAATAAATCATCAAACACTCGTACAACAAGAGATGCTCAAGTAAAGTTACAAGTTACTAGTATTAATTAAATTATGTTTTTAAATGTGAATATTTTGATTGAAAATATCTGTAGGAGAAGCAGGGTGTTGCTTCGAAAAATCGAGTCCAAGCTGGGGATTTTCGAAATTCATCTCGAAGAGCAGTTTACGTGATGAAACGCATGGATATCTAAAAGATGACAAGTGCAAGTTTGGGGCAGAGGTTTTTGTATTGAGGACCACCCCCACCAAGGAAATTCTGTCCTTGATCAAACCTTCACCCACATCCTGGAAAAAGGTTGTTAAACTGTTAATGTAAAAATATGTCCAATCCTTGAACTACGAATTTAGGCGCTCTATTAATATTTAGGGCCTACCAAGTGTTATGGACCGTCTCCTAGCATTATGGTCTTTCCCAAGTGATCCACTAAGGTAAATAGAGCAAGCCCAAAGGAATAAAGCCTTGCATATTGGGCCAAGCCCATTGAATGCTAATGGGCCTCTTACACCCATGTGGCTCCATCCTAGCCGTCCACTTGGCGTGATCTTGAAGAAGACTAGCTACTTGGATGAAGGCTATAAATAGCCTCTACACTCCATCATTTAAAGGTAATCAATCAATCTCTACTCTAAGCTCTTCCTTATTTACTAGATAGACTAGCAATCCTCTACACGTAAAGTCGTTCCTCCGGTTTGATCACTAGACAAACCGAGTAATCGTTACTAACCCTCCCCCCCCTCTAAAGAAAAGTTCAGGTCTCTCATATTATGGAAGGAACTTGAAGTACAGAGGACGCTTGAAGTACAGAGGACGCTCGCGGATTAGCGCGAATTAGAGAGAACCAATATTTTACCCATCAACATTTGGCGCCGTCTGTGGGAACCGTTCAAAAGATTTTTCTAGTCCTACTAGAAATATGGTGAATCCTCCGGATAACACACGAAGGAGGACTGGAGAGGAAGTTGCACCAACACCTCGTGTTAGGAGCCGTCCTCCTAATAGAGGTAGAGGAAGAGATGTAACCACTCCAAAGGCTGATAAAAATAGTAATGTTGTGGTAAGAGAACAAGATGTGAGAGGACTCACTTCAAGTGTCATGAAGGACAGCGAAAGAAAGGGGGGAAAGAGCCTCAAGGAATAAAAATAAGATTGAGATTTGGAGCACTAGCTCTTCCGTCAAAGAGCCCAAGTTCCTCTCTCCAATTCATTGTTGCAAGGGGTTACAACAAGAATGTGAGGAAAAAAGATTTCCAAGTAGGAGGCCTAGTTTTCTGGAAGGCTAACATACTTGGACAAGTGAGCAAAAAGCAACCCAAGTGAGTAGGCCCCAGATTGTGAAGGCAAAGACCATTTCATTTGATGCGATAGTTGGAAGGAAGAGAAAAACACCGGACTAGGACTCAAGAGATGCCAAGCCTATTACGTCAGTAGGAAACAAGTCTGAAACTTATAAAGAATGACTATTAAGAGCCTAGGACCGGAGGAATATGAGGGAAAAGTTGAAAAGTCGGACAAACATGTCAAAAAAGTTTGATCTCAACTTTTTAAAACGAGAAAAAAAAGGTCTCGGACCATTTTGAAATTTTTGGAGAATTGGTGTACTCGGACCATTTTCAGGTCTCCTTGGTCCTACCAAACGCGTCCTCCCAGAAGGTTTCCTCCGAAGAAAAGTGTCCCGGATCATGAAAAAACTTATTCTCAGAAAATTAAACTGAGAACAAAGGAAGTCGGACCTCTAAAAAATTTTGAAAATTGAGAAGTAGGACCACTTTCATGAAAAAACCTTGTCATAAAAAAAAAAAAAAAAAAAAAAAAAAAAAAAAAAAAGGTTGCTAGGACAAGTGAACTACCAATTGGAGTCAACAACAAGTGTTCTACTGAGAGGTGTTTTTCATTTGAATTTTTTTGGGGAGGAGGATGATCAAAAGTGCAAGGACCTACTATGTCCGCCACAAGTAGGTAAAGGTCCAACCCATTGAAGAGAGGCCATGAGTCATCTCAACACCAGGGAACATCAATGTTGTAATAAATGAGCAAAAGTATGTGTTGGAGTACATCTGAGTTGGCCGAAGCAAACAAGACTCGGACTAACATTTCACTACAAATGTTCAATGTTTAAGCTTACACTACAAAAGTTTCAAATGGATAAGATATTAGTACTATACTGCCAAGTACATACAGTTGGTGGCTGGGAAGCCTATATGGCCAGTTTTGGATTTTACAACATGCTACGGCATGACCTTGGGTAGAAAACTATCTATGATGTGTCTCCACATCCCAGCTAAGTCCGTTCACCAAGTTGAATGGGCCTAAAAACATTCAGCTCGATCTGTTTGTTGCAATCACAAGCGGGGGCCGCATCACAACTTCCCGTCGGCCATCGAGGACCACCTCCCAAACACCAAAGGAGAGCCACTGAACAACAACAAAAGGATCGGACAAAACAAAAGGGTTGTTACTCGGAATTTACAACACCAAAATATAAAGATAACAATTTAATTGCTATGACAGAGACAGAGAACTAGCTCATAGGATACACATTTACCTCAAATAAAGGCCAAGTAGTGTCGGACTTGCTGGCTCCAAGCAATCACGCCCAAATCCACCAGACTCGCTGCACGGAGATCAAGAGATGGATGTTAAAGGCTCAGAAAGTCGAGGCCGGACTCATCATCAAGGAAGCGATTCGGACCTATCCGTTCTGAACGCTAATGATGGACTGTAATTACTTCTCTTGTAATAAAGGAAGCTCAGAAGGTCGGACACACGGGCTTTGAATGTCAAGGATGGATCAAACTCGACAACTCCAAGGAATCAATCTCCCAACTCAGGATTGATTGGAACCAACTGTCCACATCAAAAACACTATCTCGGGCTATAAAGTCACTTACTCTGCACATTCCCAGACCTCCGTCACACTCCGACTGTCCGACCGGACACCATGTCAACTTCCGAGCTCGGATCGCCTCATTTTAGTACTAAAAACTAGTGGTGACTCGGAAACCGCAAGCTACTCGGATCGGTCCGTCACCTCCGAGATAGAATCCGCCCGAGCTCAAATGTATACCCATCCAGCCAGCTTACACAAAAGCAGAATAAATAGAGTGCTCGGTGAAAATCCAAGTCGGCCTATGATTCGGATGACCACATACTCCGACACCGCACCGGTTGGGTTCGAGTAATTGTACGGATCTGACTGAGTCAAATCTCGTAGCTCAAGATCCTAATGGAAATGGATTTCGTCGATGGCATGAAAACTATGGCACAAAGCTTTGATGCTAACGGCATCTCTGATTTTAAGATCTAGATGTTGAAGTGTACTGCTACTACTCACAAAAGAGGAGGAGGAAATTTAGTGGGGAATGGAAATTGCATCTTGCTCCTTGTGCAATTCTGAGATTGCAACTTTAAAAAAGGGCCGATCTTGCAAATCTGGAAATTTGGAGCACTGAGAAAATAAATATGAAAGCCCAGTAATTTCCCAATTGGATCGGACAAATTGTTGGCCCAAAATCTAAGGCCTTACTTCTCTTAATAAGTCCACACTTTTGCCGTCCAACTTTGCTTCAAATACGGATTACGGAAACCCGTCACAAAGCTGATCGGAGAAACCCACTTAGAAGGTCGAAATCCGAGCTCAAACGTCAAGACCCGAGTATGAAGATTAATGTCCGCCCTTGACGAGCTTGAATCCGTCTGAGCGCGAATGACAGACCGGAGTATGGTTCCCTCAACCGTGCCCGACATCCATTTTAATGGAAAGAGTCGAGAAGCTCGGCACACAACCATAGAAAAATGAAGGTCTAAGCAGTAAAAATGCAATCCATAACTCTGCTATCCAAGGCCGAATCATTCAGAGATTGTCCGACTGACCAGCTCGAAAAAACAAGGCACTAATAAAGACAAAAAAGCAAAGAAGAGGCCGAGCAAGAAGAATTTGATCAAACAAATTCCAATCATGTTTGCTTGGGACGAATCAAAGTCCGATGAAAAACTCAGAGACTACCATCTCCCATCTGAGCGGAACTACCTCGCAAATACCTTGTTGCCATCCGAGTTTAAACACGCCCGATTTCAAAATTACACGGACTCCATCTATTTGATCGAAACAGAGAATTCCGAGCTCAAGAAAAAGAGAGAACCAATGGTTCATTATTGAAGTGAGTATTTGTTCACTTGGGAAAATTTTACTCGGACACCTTGTCCAAATGTTCAAGGTCCGAGCAAAAAAATGAAGACCACAACTTTCTTGTTCCGACAGCGTCCATGCAGGGTCCGAACCCTTTCATCCTCGATTTATGTTGAGGAAAAATTGAAGGTAGAGATAATAATGTGATCTGACCCGCTCAGTATATCAAGGTGGACTCACTGGTCGGCCTTCAAACTCAGAAATACCAATAATGAGCGCGATATGAGCATTAAAAACCCAGCTCGGAGGAGAAGTCAATGTGCCAATTAAACATTCTGTTGCCTCATAGAAACAATAACTTCCTGCTTAGAAGGATTCCATCCGGATTCACAGGCCGAGAGACAACCACCACAAGAGTCTGACTTTGCTTGGAATACACAGTTTACTGCTCGGACCACCTGCTCAGAAAATCAAGGTTCGATCTTAAAATGCCAAGGCCATGCCAGCCTCCGCCTAAAATGGATGTCCAAGCTGGAAAGACAAGCTGGATTCCGGCGCCCTGCCGTGCCCGACCTCCATCTTAACGGAGGAAAATAACAAGTGAGGATGTGGAAAGAAAAGATAAATCACACCCGGACACACAGGCCCGGAAACCATATCAACTCCACGTCACAAACTCCGAACGCCTCATCTTTCATGTCAAAGTATTGTGTAGCAGATGAATAATCATAACGGACCATCTAGGCTCTTGCTAGATGTCCGAGCAAGACAGATTTGGTCCGATTCAACAAAGTAGAAAAGTACGAGTGCAGTGTGAGAGGCCGAAATAAGAAGTCTGCTCGGAAGAGCCTTACTCGGACCCACAAGACCTGTCCGATAGAGACAAGTCGGGTTCCAGCTATGCCGAAACAACCATCGCTCCTAATCAGTCTCGAAACGCCCGATTTGTGAGCTCAAATCCGACCAACTCAATTCAGCAAAGCAGACCAAATGCGTGAAATATCAATGTCCGAACTCCGAGGCATGAAACCCGGACACACTAGTCTCTGAAAATCAAGGCCAGACCAACATGTTCGGAATATCTAGGCAGACGAATTGGTTGAGAACCAAGGCACGGATAATTGAGGTCGGACCTAAGCGCCCTAGGCTCCAAGGTCAAGGCTTTCCACCTAAAATTATGGGAAGGAAAAAGTTAAAAGGGCAGAGATGTCCGATGCACCTGCTCGGAACATCACCCCCAGACACCCGTTTTAAACATTAAAGCTGGACTTAGTTGAGGTCATATCGGAAATATCTAGTTCGGTCGGATACCACCACAGCCGCAAATCAGTCCCGAATGTAATTCCAATGAACTTTCTGCTCCCGATAAACTCACTCGGACTCAAAGAACTGAAAATCATCATCGTACGGGGTCCGACTCAGACTACACAGTTTACTTGCTCAGACATTTGCCCCAAGTTGCTCAAAATCTGCTCGGACGCGCCTACTCGGAGGATCAAAAACGTCATCTCGGCCTCATTATCCCAAGCATGAAGTTGATGTCCGTCACAGCCAACTAGCCAAGCTTGAATCAGTCCAAAGGCAAGTCGGAGTCCGACTCCTTCAGTCGCGTCCGATCCTCAAATTGACGCAGCAAAATAACAGGAAAAAAGAAAGGGTGTAGAGACTCACAAATTTCCAAATTGCCAAGCGTAAATAGTAGAAAGCATAAAGACCAGCATCCGGACGTCTATTTACCCGAACCAAAATCAAAATCAAAATGGCTGAAGATAGAAAACTTCAAGGTCGGGCCAACGGGCTCGGGAACTACACGGCTTTTGATCAAATCGGCCTTCGTATTCCCTCAGACTCTCCCGAATCGATCTCCAATTCCCCAGGTCGGACCTACCATCTCAAATACCAACACTGCCAGGGATTCAATTCGCTCGGCACCACCACCCGAGTCGGAATCTCAAGCCCCAATTCCCGACCGGAAAACCCAGAAGAAAGTGGAACGAACCCACCTACTCGAGAAACCTCTGTTTCGGACTCAGGCAAGTCAGATCCCAAAAATCCAGTCGGACTCGCCTGAATCGGACCCACCATGTCCAAGCTCTAATTCGACGAAATTGAAGGAAAAATGGAGGAGCTGTGTGGAATAAACCTTGATACGACTTTGAAGTAGAATTTTGAATGAAAGGATAATTGGGTTATCACCGATTGGATATGGCTCGAGTTGTTTATGGGCGGTGGTGAATGGAGTCTTGAGGAAGCATGGAGAAATTAATAATGGAGGAAGCTTTTAATCGGACCTTGAAGGTTGAAGTCACTGAATGGATTGGGTTTTGAGTATTTTGACAAGACTAATTAATTGTGGGCCTAGAGAATTGGAGCTTAGTTCTTGGATATATCTACGGCACTACTTGGGCCTAGAAAAAGGCTTTATTAGCATACGGCTCTACACTTGGTTACTTATGTTCTATATAGGCCCAATGGTCTCTCGGACAACATCCGAGGCCGAACAACGGGTCCGACACCTTGTCTCCAAAATGTAAAGAATATCGAGCGAGAGGTCCGACACCCTCGACTTGAAAATAAAGTGTAAAGGCGAACTTGAAGCTACGATATGCTCTCAAAAATTGGGTTTCGTTTATTTCGAAACCCAATTGCATACTTTGCTACGTTCTTTTTAAATGGAGTTCCGAAAATAATGCTCTACATTTTTGATGAAAAAGTAAGCATTTTGACTTTCCGTCAAAGCATCATTTATCATGCATTCACATTCATTCATTCATATATACATACATTCACCATGCATGCATCATTATGCATCATTTACTACAAAAGTATGCATGGTTCCTTATATGAGGATATTCATCCGGGATCCGACATCCTTGAAATTATATAAAACCGACCGACTCGGTATATATAAAGTCCTCGGACCAAGGATATTTAAAACTAGGAGAACCCTTAAAGGGGCGTCCTAAGTCCTACCATTGAGGTCCGACACCCAGTGTTACGGAAAAGTCAACCCTTCAAAAGAGAAAGGTTAACCCATGGAAATTCCGACTAGCCACTAGTCAGAGGAAACCACGGTCAAAGGAAAGGCTACTCGGCCCAGAGTCTGATACTCGGGCTCTCTCAGTCTCCAATTATATGGGCCGACCCCAGTAGCATGTCGCGAGAGTTACGTCGATCCCCTTAAGGCCGACCACCTAGGTCGAACCTAACAATCCTTACGTCAAGGAAAGGCTATCACGAAAAAATACCCGAACTTAAAAAAGCCCCAATTCGGATTCAATCTCTTTATAAATATCTCTTTTTTATACTCCGAGTATAAAGTTACTCGGACTATAAAAAGGAGAGGGGGGAAGAGAGATTGAAGGAGGACATAAGGGCACAAAACCCGGGAATTTTTTCGACAAAAAAAGAGTCTGTCACATCTAAGAAAGCCAGACTATACTTATAGTTCCACAACTATCTCGTACCAAGATACTTGGAAACTAGGGGGACATATGTTAATGTAAAAATATGTCCAATCCTTGAACTACGAATTTAGGCGCTCTATTAATATTTAGGGCCTACCAAGTGTTATGGACCGTCTCCTAGCATTATGGTCTTTCCCAAGTGATCCACTAAGGTAAATAGAGCAAGCCCAAAGGAATAAAGCCTTGCATATTGGGCCAAGCCCATTGAATGCTAATGGGCCTCTTACACCCATGTGGCTCCATCCTAGCCGTCCACTTGGCGTGATCTTGAAGAAGACTAGCTACTTGGATGAAGGCTATAAATAGCCTCTACACCCCATCATTTAAAGGTAATCAATCAATCTCTACTCTAAGCTCTTCCTTATTTACTAGAGAGACTAGCAATCCTCTACACGTAAAGTCGTTCCTCCGGTTTGATCACTAGACAAACCGAGTAATCGTTACTAACCCTCCCCCCCCTCTAAAGAAAAGTTCAGGTCTCTCATATTATGGAAGGAACTTGAAGTACAGAGGACGCTTGAAGTACAGAGGACGCTCGCGGATTAGCGCGAATTAGAGAGAACCAATATTTTACCCATCAACATAAACAATACTCCCAAATAAACAAGGAGAACACTACTAATATTGGTGACTTTTGGTCCGGAGGTTATCAATGGTATGTCCCTCTTCCAATATTTACAAGTTTTAGTCCAGAATTTCGGATTTTTTTTCTCCTTCTAATGGACTAAGTTTATTAGACGTAGTGGTTCGTAACGGTCTGATTTGCTATACTCCATAATTTTAAATTACTTCCGGAATAAGCGATGTGGATGAGGTGTATAACATGTTTATAACACTCTCTCTCTATATATATAATATACTTGGTCCATGGAATAATACACCAAATATTTACGATGTGTTTGACGGAAATTAGTTTGGTTTCGGGTGTAAACGAGCGTAATAGTTAAATTTTTACTTGTTTGGCTCATTTTGTGTGGAGCAAGTCTCCTGGAAGATGGTCTTTTATAAGAGACGGACAAACATAAGGGTTATTATCAAAAGCATGAAGTGTATAAGTAACAACATAGATGTTTTTTAAACAATAAAAAACAGACTATGTTAACAACGTAACATACATTTTTAGTTAACATAATCTACGTTTTTGTTAACAATAAGTTAAATATAAACGTTCTCTCATAAGAATACTTTGCCTTTTTTGTTTTGTGTGTGCCTATATTTAGGAAGGTACATCTAACCCCGGAAGGGAGAGACCATGGTGTCTCAATATTTCTGTATTTGGATCGGGCCAATCCTGAGAATAACCAAGTGAAGGCTAAATACACAATATGGATCAAAAACCAACTCAATGGTGCTAATCATCGATCTTATGGTGGTAAGTCATGACTTATACGCTTTCCTTTTTCTACCAAATACCAATATGACCGACCAGTTTGAATCCGCATATCGTATGTTCAGGTTAACACGATGAATAAGGTCATTTAGTTGGAGTAATTTTCAAAATTAATTTCTATATAACTGATATTTTTTAGAGACTAGAAGTACTTATTATGGTAAAATCAACTTTATTTTAGTCGAATAGAATTGGATGGTGGTGGTCACTCTAGCTAAAAGTGGATTTGGATTTATTTTATTTTTGCAAAACAGAAAATGATGTTGGTTTTATTGAATCGCAGGAAATCATTGGTTTAGAAACGGTGATAAAAGCGGGTCTAGTAATTTCATTAAGACCACTGATATGAGGGACAAGAGAAGTGGGTTTGTTTACAATGATACTTGCAGCATTGAAGTTGTCGTAACCGTGCTAGCCGTTTCAATTAAATAAGAATGTGCAAAAAACTTGTACTAATATACAATTAAATAAGAATGTGCAAAAAATTTGTAATATACCATCTATATTCAATTTAAGAAAGTAGTTCATGTTGTTAATAATTAAACACCATGCTCTTAAATATAAAACACTGATGTTGTTATTAAAATGTAATAATATTATTTATCAGGATTGGTGTTACAGGCTATGCGTGTAATATATTTAAATTTGACATTTTTTATATTCACATAATCTAGTTTTAATTTATAAATATAACAAATATGATTACAAATGTTATGAGAGTGATTCTTAATGTGTTCACGGTTAGGTTATTTATAAATGATTTTGTGATATCTTGGTTTTTTTTTCTCGATTTATACTGATATTCGTTTTGGCGACTAATCCAACCGAGCAATGTCGAACCCTTTTTCAGGGGTGGCACTCCTAGTAGTGATATCTTGGCTTTGATATTATTCGGGCCGGAGCTCATTATATCTTATTGGACTACCTGCATATTATTAAGACTATCACCAATCTCATACCAAACATCAAATTTAGGTGTTTTTTTTTAGTAACTTCTTTTCACCTTGTTTGTTTGAAGTGGTATATATAAAATATCATGTTTTATATGTGTATCCGATTAATAGAAACTGAAATGATAACCTTTTAAATTTTGAAACAATATAGACTATGTAAATATCATGCATTATGCGTTTATAACATCATCGACATACTATATGTGAATATGTAGGTGAAAATACTGTATTGCTCTAGTTAGTAACAATGAGATAGTGTAATAGTACTATACTTATTTAATTCTACTGGAAACATCAGATAGAAAAGAGTGAACTTAGTTCATAAATCATAAACATAATACATGTTGTTTGTCGGAATGATATTCTACAGTAGTACATAACATAGCATTCATTTGGTGTTCTGTGATTAAGTTTGGATCAAGTCTTTTGAGTTTTGATCACCAAAACAGCACAAGCCACAAAGCTGTGAAACCAGTAATTTGCAGCCATTTCTACATGTACACTTGTGCTCGGATAATACAGAATGTGAGTTGAGTTAAAAAATCATACTGTAACTGGACTTTCTGTGTAGTATGAATCGACAGGTACACTACTGCTACTACTGCGCTTATGAGTATAATCACAAAAAGTAGAGAGTTTCCTGTCTGAGAGACATTAAAAACAATGCAACACATTTACAGAGATAGAGTTATTATAGGGAAAGAGTTCATTGCTGAGTAACTATAGTTCTCTACAGTTCTTGAGAAAATAATATCTTCACGGGTCAGTGAGGCACAAGGAGAAAAAGAGAGGTATAAACTATAAACTACCTGGAGCAGCATCAACTTTCCCCATATCTACCAGCTTTACGCGAGAAATCATCATCTAAGAGCCTAAGAGGGAAAAAGAAAGTATTTACAATCTGACAGTAGCTTTTCTAAAGCCTTCCAGTGCACCATGGACAAGTGACAAGGCCCAACTATGAAAGCAGAAATTATGCTTTTAAAAACTAAGTTCATCTGATGTTGAAGATGTTTACTCGACCATGAACATTAAAGAGAGAAAGGAAATTCAAACTTGTTGAAGCAATAGAAACCGAACAAAACCACTTTTGTTTCCTGACCAAGAAGCACAGCACAAGGTAAAAAAGGAAACACTTTTTCTCCTTCAAGAAAACTGATAAGGTTAAGTGAGGTTATAATTATTTTGTTGGTACATTTCGTTTACACAGTCTTCACTTTTTCTGTTTTCTTTTTTGAGAATTACACAGCCTCTTTCAGGAAGAACGATAATTGACTCTAATTATTAACTCCTAATTCATGATTATCCCAGTTTAGCATCATCTAAATAGCAAGTAAATGACAGTTTTTTCATTTCAAAGCTTTAACTTTGTTTAGCATAAACCAAAAAAACATATCCAGATGGCTTAGAGGATCCAGTCAAGTCAACACGGATATTTAAATGCAAGCGTTCATCAGCATTTACGTAGCAAAAGAAAAAACAATACTATCAATTTCCATATTCGAAAAACACTAATGGTGGAATGAGATTACCTCTAGTCAAACCTATAGGGATCATCTGTGTAAGGATTCAGAGAACCTTCAGTGAATAAATCACCAATGTTGGAAGAATCTGCAGGTACTCGACCCTTGCCTCCCTGCATCAATTTAAAGACATCACAGTTGCAAGACACAGTTGCAGCATTATAATTCGATATCCTACTACATGCATCTATTGTTTCATTGTTTGTGCGCATGGAGAGGAATAAATATCCTTATCCCGTAGTTAACTGCAAGAACTTTAAATCCTCATACAATATAAACAGAGGTTATTCACTAATCAGAACTGTATCACATAAGGTTTTTATCTCACTACACATAGTAAAGAAAAGTGAGGTCATCTGCTTTCTGAATCAATGGAAAGACCAGAAAACAAAAGCAGAGAAGATCATAGATGGTAGAAGAGCAAACAGCACAAGATTTGTCATGACTGATTACCATGAACTTACCTGGGCAACATGTTTGGGTGTCTTGGCTTTTGGTGTTTCTCTCTTTCTAATCTTTCTTGGGTCCTACAGCACAGAAATTATATTAGCAAAAATTCCTACAGCACAGAAATTATATTAGCAAAAGTTAACTATCATAATCTGCTCCATGCCGCAAGTGAATTCTTTCTGTTCCATAATACATACATACCTCAAACATGAAAGTGCTTTTAGTTTTCTTTCGCTTGGTGAGTCTGCCATCTGACGTTTCAATCTCATACTTACGGTGAGTAACCTGAAAATAAGAAAATAGTGGTTGTGTGGAGATAGATAAATTTAATACAGATCAAGCTAAAAGAGAAAAAGCAATGAGATATGCTAAGGAAACATGCATCTTGCTTCTCCAAGTCAATTGATGAATTTGAACTCAAGGCTAACCTTCCTACTATGCTTAGGAATGTCCTTTTTCAGCAAAGTTGAAACTGGTGCCTGAGCTGCTTTCAAGAAAGGCAAATCCTAGAGAACAAAAACCATTGAGATGCATTTTTCGAGCAACATCAGAATAATAATATATATGTTCCTTTCCAATTACCTTTTCTGCAATTTCTGTTCTGTCAAGAGCATGCCGGTTCCTTTTATCATTGTTGGAGTTTCTCTTGGTTGATGTGATAGAGTAATGCTGAGGGATTAAAAAAAGACTTCACTGCTTAATCATGTCTTTACATCTATCGTAATATCTGAGTCCATAAAGTGTCAATCGCAGCACGTAAATTTAAACATATAACTTATCAATCAATGGCAGCTTGCTAACTACAGCATATGCTACGATCAGAAATTTATTGCTTTTGTGGACATTTCAATGCCATGTATATGTTCATACCAGCTTGACGAGACATCCTTATATAAAATTATATATTTACAGAGCTAAATGAATCGTGCATTTATGCTAGACCATTTCTGTATAACACTGTGCATGTGAGATTCTCCTAGCCTAGAATAGTTTACACTTCATGACAGCAGTCAGGGAGAAAGCAAGCTTTCCCTATGTAGCAATCATGGTTTACAATATATGGGTGTTTTAGGTTACCTTCTTTGAATTCACTTCTTGATCCTCATCAGGGTTGTCACCCATCACGTTCAACTGCAGCTGCAGTAATGCCCTCTGCCTCTCCTCCTGACATAATCAGTGTGACCACATCATAGTAAGGATTTAAGAGTGAGAATTTGCAGTTCACTATTAGGAAATACCTTGGCCCTCTGATTGTCCAATTCTTCCTGCAGTCGCCTGCATTCATCTTCATGTTCACATCTCAAAGCTCTTAATTGGGCCTCATGTTCAGACCTGAGTGATATTGATTTCTACAGAACATATGTTCACCATTAAAGAAGATACATAAATGTTTTAACTTGATTTTAAACTTCAGAATTTACGTATGGCGCACCTCTCTTAGCTCATTCTCAGCTTGAATTTCTAACCGTTTTAGCTCTTCTGTGTGCTTGTAAATGAGGCTCATTTCTTTCTGATTGTTATCCTGCTGAATGCGGATAATCTAAATAGAAAGGATTAACAGTAGTTTAGTCAATCTTTGTAAGCAAACTGAACACCAACACCCCCAAAATGAGAAGACACCACCACCAGACACACACACAAAGAATCCATGAGGTCTCAACAATATTAAGATATAATTCATAAGCAACAAATTTACAAGCAGGTCCAGCTCAAGAGAGTATTACTGTTTAGATATAAACTCCCAGATAAAATTATATCTTTACTTATTTAGAGTATATTATGTACTCTGCAGAAACTCGTCAATCCTCAATAAGTCAATATATTACATACTTTGTCAGCAGAAGGACTTTATAGAGTGTAGATAATATAGGTATTAAATATTAATGCTGAAGAAGAAAAACTATGATTTTATCAAACTGTGCGAGCGAAAATTTTAGGTTATTTGAGAAGTTTCTTTACTTCCAAGTTCCAACCACTTCTCCAATTCTTTTCAACTTGTACACTTTATAATTTCGGTCATTTGTTATTTTTTCTCCTCTACTCTTAGCTTCTGTGAAATTATTGTTGAAAGTTAAAGAAACATCAAATGTGCAGAAAAAGATTGCAAATAGGTTGAGATGATCAAGATAAAGATTCACACCATTGCTCCATGTTCTTCCTGGATCCGGATTAAGTGTGTCTGAGATTCTTCTTTGTGTTCTGCAATCTTTTTCTCATACTGTTTTTCCAAATCTTCCAATGCTTTAGCTGCCTAAAATTTGACACATTTGAAACAGAAACTTAGTACTAACTGAAATATCAAAAATAAAAATCATAAAAATATAAAAGAAATCCTTGGAAGAGAATGAACTTAATATATTACGTACCTTTTGTTTTTCAAGATTTAGACTCCCCTGTGTTTCTGCCTCATATTTCATTCGTATATCGTTTATAGCCTGATCAGATCCAAAAATTCAATACTGTGAATCAGGAACAGGAAGAGAAAATTTTGGGGTTTTGAGATGACTACAAAATGGCCATAAAGAATACCTGATCATTTCTCTGAGATATTTCTTTCATATGCTCTGATAGCTCCAACTGTTGACTTTCTAACATCAGATCAAATTGCTTCTTGGCTTCTTCAAGCTTACTTTCATTATCATCCAGTAAATTCGTAAGCTAAAATAAAAGATCGAAGCAATTTGTGAACCATCAAATAGGGTCATTCTGAACAAATCCATGCGAGAGTTAGTCGAGGAAGGAAACCTCTGTTTTCCGGGCTTCATAATGTGTTTCTCTGCTCTTCAGTTCTAGAACAAGCTGGTTCTTCTCTCCCAGTGTATCTTCAAGCTCACTTATTCTTTTCTGTAGTGACCCTATATTATCTTCACTTTTCTCAATCTCCTTTTGCAGAAATTCTATTTGTTCCTGCCTTTCCAGGATATCTGCTTTCAGCTGATCAGTAAGACCTTTGCTTTGACTCTCCATCTCAGAAAGTTTCGTCAGTAAATCTTTCTGCATGGTAACATATAATACATGTCAAAAGATGTTTCATATCATACAGCTATGCACAAAATGAACTAATGAGCTTTAACCATGTTTTGCTCTGATGTTCTTGAGTTTTCTAGTGATGTGTTGGCATTATCTTCCAGCGTAGATATCAAGCTTTGCATTTCATTCTGCTTAGACAGAAGAGATTCTGCTTCAGCTTCCAATTTCCGAACTTTCTCTTCAGCTAAGCAGCACTCATGAGCATGTTGAGCCATTGTAAACTCCTGTTCTTTCTGAAGTTCAAGAACTTTGGCGTGAAATTCACCATTATGCAACTGTAAAGAGTTTCTCTCAGATATAACACTTAAACACTGATCATGCATCTGAGCAAATTTTTGTTGAGCACACTGGGCAGCAAGGTCTTTCTCGTGCTGAGCCAATTGAAGGCATGAATCAAATGAAGCATGGAGTTGTACGATTTTTTCTGATAAGGCCAGGCTTTGACTATCCAATTCGCTTAACTTCACTATCAGCATCTTAACCAAATCCTTCAGCCTGCTGATCTCCTTGAGTGCCAGTTCTAACCTGTTACTAAGACAAAGTTTGCTAGAACTAAGATCCATGTTTTCTTTCTCCAACATTTCCCTGGAGTTGCTTATTTCCGATAGCTCTTCTTCTTTGACTCTCATTCCAATATGCAATTCTTCCATCTTTGAAGTCAAGTCTTTGAAAGCCATTCTTTCACCTGCTACAGCTTCTTTCAGATGTTTTATGGTGCCATCTGCTTGGATTAAAAAGACATAAGAAGAATAAGGGTCCATTTCAAATCAACATGACATGAATGAGTAAATTTACTGGTAACGGCATGCAAATGCTTACTCCTAGCTTTCATTCTGCAAGAAGTAAATTGGAATCTGGCTAACTTTAGATGATAAAGCCACAAAACTTTGAGCTATATTTCTGAATTATATTGAACGTCCACCTTAATGTTTATAAGTGATCAACACACATTATGCAAAGTGTAAGGAAATGTACTCAATAATTGACAATAATTATGCAAAGTATAAGTTTCTTCTTGCACAAGGATCGTCAATTTTTTTAGTTGGCCGGCTCAGAATTATCTACCTATATTCTTAACTACCGAAACCGAATATCATAACTAAATACAATCACAGGATGGTCTTCAAAAGATAAAACCATGGAACAAGTTGAGCAAAATCAAGTAGGAAACTGAACTCATCCTCAAGTAGTGTTGAACTGCTAAAACATGGGATCAAAATTTTATAGGACTGGAACAAAAGCAACATGTATAACTATGAACACAATATTGAAAAAGTAGGATATGGAATGGTCAATCTCCTTTTGATAATTTTTATGGATACGTTAGGTGATAGTGGTTGTGGATTAGTAATCATAATTTTATCACATTATAAGAAAATTGATCCTGTGAGTCTGTGACTTGGAATTACAAGTCTACAGAACAAAAGGCCTTTAGAATCAACGTTGTCTAATTCAACAGGCTTCATACATCTCATTTAAAAAACAGATGAGCATCCTAACAGTGTATATCATACATTGAGTATAAATCTGCTACATCAGTGTTTCACCTTTCTCCTCGATCAAACTGGCAGCCTTTCTTTGTTCATCCCTAGCGTACATTTCTGTTCTTTCTTTCGCAAGGCCAAGTTCCATTAGCTCCTTTTCACCTAGATTATGCAATATGTCATTACAACAAAATTAATGCAGAAAAGATAAACATAAACAAGCACCATAGCATTAAATAAACAAATAAATAAATAATAAACACTCGCAAATTACTCACGAATTTTAACTGTTTCCCCCAAAGAGTCTAGCGTCAAGGACATTGAGTTCATATCCCCGTGCAATTTATCAAGTGCAACAGATGCTGCGGATAGTTTATCTTCCAGGAATGATTTATCTTTCTCAGCTGCAAAACTTCAGAATCAGCCCAACAGCAAATATCTCTAAAAATCTTAATGACACACTCTATGTCACAGAGCTACGTACCATCCTGAACCTGATCAGTTAACTGCTGCAAAGTTCCACTGAGTTCATTGCACAGTGTCTTTGTCAAACCAAATTTAGATTCAAGTCCTTTCCATAGATTCTCATCTTCTTTCTGCCTCACTTTTAACTTGGCATTTTCACTAAGCACACTCTGCAATTTCTCTTCCAATATCTGTATTTGCTCCATCAGTTTCTTTAGCTTAGCATTCTGCACGCATAAAAGTATAGATACCTGAGCTCACACCTATCCATTATAGTACAAAAGCTCTTTAAGGAAACATGTCCCTGGACTCTGGTTTAGATTTCCGCATGTTCGTAACAAAACAGACGTAAGCAACATAATTACAGCATATAGATATTCATGTCTAAGATACTTCCAAATGCAACATCGATACTCACTCATAAATGCCTCAGCCATTTTATACAACTAAATGCAGCTTTATTGTCATGTGTATGCATAAGAGACATATTCTACACACTCACTAAGTGAATAATGAAAGTTCTCGCTGTTTACCGCCATTTCAAGGTCCTTTCTGGCAGCAGCTTGTCCTTTAACCAATTTATCTAGATCAAGGCAAGTCAACAGAGAAAATAACCAAATTAGCACAACACAATGAAGAAATCGAGAGCACATTAAAATTTTAAAAATAAACACCTGCAGTAAGCTTCAGATTCCCGAAGCTTCCAGACGAAATAGATTCGGAAGATGTTAAAGAAGAAGATGAAATCATCTTCGCATTCAGTGCTCCTGAACTAGGAGCTGTCGGAGATTTATATGGTTGCAAGCTTTTTATGCCTGGAAATCCTAATCCTCTTTTCATTTTAACCTCGAGAATGGAATCTGAAACCGAAAACCCTATCAATTTCATTGAAACACAAATCTAAGCTCTACGATTTTCCAAATCGAAATTGTTCCACATTAATAGTGAATAGAACAATAATTCATAGAGCAGACGTATAACAAGCTTCGAGAGTTTGAACAGACCTTTGATTCAACTGAAACTTAGGAGAAGTTTCGATCGGAGATTAGTAATCGGAACTTCCGCCTGAAATAGTTCGCCGTTTGTGGCAGTGACAGCTTGAAATCCAGCAATTTGACGCTTCAGTCCAACCCTAGAAACTCAGATCGATCCTCTCGAATGGCTTCACTGCGATATTTCTCTATTGACAAATGAGTGTGTGATTGTATTGCAACGCTGTTTGAAATGAATGAATTAAGCGCCAAGGTTATGAGTGTGGGTGTATTTATAGTAAAGTAGTTTATGGACGTAGGATTGATTAAGCTATCACTAATCATGCTTAAGCGCCAAGTTTTTTGTCGAGAAATTCATCAAGGTGTGACTCCTGCAATGGCCCCGAAAATAACATAGAGTATAGAATAGGGAATGATAGACTTTGGAACCATATTGTCTGTAAGTTATATTATAACTAACTCATTAATATGACGTTGAATAAAAACTAATTATTATAGGGTCAAAGTGTATTAAATACAGCCGACTCGGTATGGTATTATTGTCAATATTAATCTCCCTTAAAATTGAAAGAGTAGTGTTTATGATGGATGAATTAAATTACTTACCAATTTTGACTTTTTGACATTTGAAACTCAGAAATAAAACTTTAAATTTGTCAAAATATTTTTTTTTTAATTATCATTACATTTGATTTTTAATGTATACCAAACGTCATAATAGATGCAACAATATTTTTAAATCTTTCATTTAATCTAATCCACCACTAATCCCATCTCTGGTACAGAAAAGCTATTATTAAGTTTTTAAGTACTAATTAGTTTTTAAGTAATTAGTACTAGTATTATTAGTTAAATTAATCCACCACTAACCCAAAACAATATTTTTAAAATTTTCATTTAATCCAATCCACCACTAATCTCATCGTACGGGAGAGCTGTTATTAAATTTTTAAGTACTAACTAGTTTTTAAGTTTTTAAGTAATTAGTACTAGTATTATTAGTTTAACTAATCCACCACTAATTAGTACTAGTATTATTAGTTTAACTACTTAAAAACTAATTAGTACTAGTATTATTAAGTTTTTAAGTAGGATGCAGGTAGTTTGTTGGGAATGATCTATAGACTATAGTCCATTTTGTTAAAAAGTTGTAAATGTAATAGTGTAATTAGTATATTTTTTATTAATTAGACATTAGTATAATTTTGTTTCTATTGTTTAGCTTATATTCCATCCGTCTCACAATACATTACTCATTAGAGTTAAATTGTTTTCAAAATACTTTCTTCATTCCAATATAAATTTCTCCTTTTTATTTTTTCCATCAATGACTTTTGTCTTTAATTATATATTACTTTTAAACTATAATAATAAAATATTTAGTGAAATTATATTATAAAATTTTACGATATATATCTTACTATATACCAGAATTTCGTTAAATATTTTGTTATTATAATTTAAGAGTACTCAAAGTTGAACGATGTTGAAAAAAAAAATTAAAAGGAATATTTATGATGGCACATAGAGAGTATGATGTTATCAAAGGTTCCTTATAGCTTAAATATGATGTCATATTTTTTTATGTCTATTGCTAGTGATATATCCAGAGCTAAAATTACTAATGGCAGAGCAATTTCCCTTTTATAATTATTTCTAAAAGTGCATAAATTGCTCTAGCATTAGTAATTTTAGCTCTGGCTATATCACTAGCCAAAAATATATTGTGACTTCTTTTAAAACTTATTTAAATGGGACGTATGAGTTGATAAAAATTTCTAACTTGACCTGAAGGTGTCTTTTTGTTTTCCCGGTGATTTATTATTTGGAAAAATTAGCTGGAGTTAGAAGCATGTGTGAAACATAGAAGCTTATGTACAAGTGATCTAATTGGAGTTAGATTCCTCCGGATTCTTGTATAAGCTTTCAATTTGCTTTTTTATCCTCCGTTTGACTTTGAATTAATCCTAATTCATATAAAAAAGTAATTTTGAAAATTATATTATGAAATTACAAAATTTACATTTTTATAATATAAGTTCAATTGTTCAAATATTAATTTTTCAGTACGATGTAGAACTAATTAGGAGTCAAACGAAAACAAAAAAAAATCAACAAAATCAAATGAAAATTACCGTTTATACAGGGAGGGAGTCGGAGACTGAGGAAATAGTAATTTAAGTATGGTCGACAATATTTCAGCATGTGGCTCATGTCGTGTAGTAGCAAGTAGCGACCATGTAGTGAAAATATGATGCCTTGTTCCATGTTAATGTATTGTATTGTTGTTGTTGTTACTCCTGTTGCACCCACATTTAATACATGCATTATAGGTAGATCACTATAACTATAACTTAAGATATGATAAGTAAAGTGAAGAGAAAAGAGTTAAGAGATGAACTAAATTTTAAGTTTTACTTGGTTTTTTTTAACTAAATTTTAAGTTAAAAACTTTAAAATTTATATGTACAGAATTTGATTTGAGTTTGTGTGGATTTCTGTTGAGAAACTAGATTGATTATATCTTTGTCGGGCTTTATTAGGGTCATAGACATTGTCTAGAGCCTTTTAGTATTCACATGCCTTAGTAGTCACCTTTATTACATTGTCTATGTTTTGGATTATTGTTACGAACATGAGATTTCAATTGGGGTATCCCTCTCCTATCTTATACTTCCTCCGGTGACTTTGAAAAACCCCATTTCATTTTGTTAATTTTTTTATGTCCGGTTTGACTTCAAATTAAGCATAATTTATTGTGAAAAAAATAATTTTAAAATTTATATTATGAAAATATAAGAAGTGTGCTTTCATAATATATTTTTAAAAATTATTTTTTTCACAATAAGTTATAAGTTATGATTAATTTGAGGTCAAACCGGACGTCGAAAAAGTCAACAAAATAAATTGGGGTTCAAGTTACCGGAGGAAGTAATGAATCTCTTTTCGGCTTCAATAGAGTTTTAACTTTATGCGAAAAATATATTTAGCCTAATAATAGAGCTCTGATTTCCATACCGATTTAGAGTTAAAACTGCAAATATATGTCTATCAACTTTATTGATTTTTCATTTTTGCATTAAGGTTACAAGTCCAACCTTAATTTTCTTCTAAACCTTAAGGAGGAAAATTTGGTTTGTGCATCCAGGAAGATATAAGAGTTCCTTCTTTTTTCTTTTTAATTTTTTGGTCCTAATTATTTTTCATTGAGCTTGTTTGTGATCAGTGTTCTTGTTTATATAGCAGCTATATAGAAAAATGGATGAGAGACTCGAACAAGGAAAAGCCAACAAGCAGGATCTTGTTATTTTCTCATCCTCCATTACCACGCGAACCATATACTTGGCTCGTAATGCAAGATGGAGAGAGTGGTAAGAGACAGATGTTTTATAGTCTGACAGAGGCTCGGTCTTATACCAGGTCTGTCCCTGAGTTGCAGAATAAGTGGGTTTGTTGTTCTGATGGAGGATGGTTGGTTCTCAAGGACAGGCTCACGGATGATTGCTCGATTTTAAATATCTTCACTATGGAGAAAGTGCAGCTCCCTCCGGTGCAACTTCCTCTCAATTCTATACCACATTGTGTTATGTCTTCAACCAAATTGGATAGCAGTTGTCGAATTATCTTTTTTGAAATCGCACTTGATAGGTTCTGGTCTTGCTATCTTGGTGATCATGAATTTATCCTAGGAGAACTGGATTACTCTTTTCTGAGGGCTATAAACTTTAAGGGGAAACTTCTTGCCATGACCCCTGGGTACAATTTAATGACCTCAGATTTTTCGGATCCTCACCTTCATCATGAACAAGTTGTTTGTGGCGAATCAATTGTAGACTTGGCAGATAGCTTTGATGGAGGCTATAAGCTTGTTGAATCTTGTGGAGAGCTGTTGTTCATTAAGCAAAAAGCTTTTGATCTTGAGGTGTCTGATGTCCTAATCTTTAGAGCTGATTTCATCCACGGAAGATGGGTGAGACTGAAGGACTTGGGAGATAGAGCGATTATGTTCGATGCACTTCGTGCTTTTTCATCTCCTGCTTCTGCTGTTGGTTTGAAAGGCAATACAGTTTATTGGGCGGACTATTCTCAAAGGCAACTCAACACATATGATTTGGAAGATAAGAGCCTTACCATGTCATTGCCGTGTCCTATTGTCAAATCCAACGCACGTTTATTTTGGGTGTCACTCCCTATAACCTGCAATGAGGATACTCCACAGAAAGAAGAGGTGAATTATTTATTTCAAGCCTCTGCAAATAGATCAAACTTCCGTATGCCACGAGTAAAAGATGCAATTCAAAGCACAGAGTTGCCAATTCTACAGGTAATTATTTCTTTCTTTTCTTGGACAATGGGCATTTGTTTTCTGCATAGTATATTTATGAAGTTTTACTTGTAAAAGTTTAGTGAAATTTTTATCTCAATGTTTTCTCCTTTACTAGTTTATGCCAATCCTATGTGCACGGTATGTAATTATGCAGTCAAGAAAGACTTGCTATGCTAGTATGATGTTATAATCATTCTAACAACAAATTAAGTTACAATTCATATGCTTTGTCAGTTTATAACTTCACATTCAATATCTATTTACTGAGAATTCATATTATCAAACATGATGATGCTGTCTGTGGTTGCAGAAAAAGAACGAGAAGGAAGAAGAAATGCAGTCAACAGATTCGATAATGGTAGTAAAAGAGAGGCAATGGGCAGATCTTCCAAATGAACTTCTCTGTGAGATATTCACACATGCCATTGCTGGTGATAAGGTTGTGTTTCGCTCTGTGTGTAGATCATGGAATTCAGTATCTTCTCCTATTCAACAGTCTGGACTTCCATTTAAAAAATCATCAGACCGTTCCTCTCCATATTTTCTGCTGTCACAAAACAAAGTGTTCAATCCAATCTGTGGCAAGCTTCACTGCATTGATCTCCCGAATATAGAAGAAGCAAAAGTTAGAGCAGTGCGGGATGAATGGTTACTCATGGAGCAGTACTGTTCAAAAGTATTGTTTTTGTATAACCCCTTTACAAAAGCAAAAGTAACACTTCCAGAATGTGATGATGATGTTCAATACTATTACTCACTATATTTCTCCGCACCACCAACTTCAGCTGATTGTTTGATTGTTGTAGCTTTACGTAACTGGGAGCACGACCCCGGCTGCTATACTATATGTTACATGAACTATGGAGACGAGAGCTGGACTTGTTGTGAAATTTCACCTGGTAAGTCCTTCTACTTTACGTTTTTGCAATGCTGTCGTCTACAAAGGCCTGTACTATTTTCTAGGTATGTATGCGAACCTTCTCGTTTATGATCCCAAGAAAGACAAATCATCTGTCTATGAAGCGCCACGATCCGTTGTCATGCTCATGGACTCGCTTGGCCAGCAATACATGTTTGAAAGTCATGGTAAGCTAATGGCGGTATTTGTGGCCAAGGATGGAAGATCAATATATACTTGTCAATGGAATGTATTGAAGAGGACATGGGAAATACTTGAGAGCTTGGGAAATAGAATGTTGTTCGTAAGTCGTCCATTGTCCTTTGGCCTAAGGGCTATTGTAAGAGGAACGGGTAACAAAATATATCTCCCAAGACTTGTTGATGACCAGATTTTGTTCTACTCCCTTTCTACCAAGAGGTACCACACCTTCACAATGGGCACTGCTTATCGGAATTTCTACGGGGCCAAGTTTTACCCAGAGTATGCTAGTTGGTACCTCCCCTAGAGGCTTTTGTTAGATGATATGTGTGTAGTACATCCTTTCACAGTATATATCATACATGCATTATTATTTGTGTTGGTCCTCTCTGTTTTTGGTTTCATGGCAGAATACATTTTTTTCAGAAATATAGTATTACAATTCCAAAGTTTAGTAATAATACTATGAAGATGCACATTTTCTTCGAATTCATAGCACTACTTAAGTGCAAAACACAATTTACAATTTATTTAGCGGTATATAATATAATATTATAGTTTATTACTAGTTCTATCATATCCCTGCTCTAAACCTTTTATAATTACGTTGTACGTTTTGCGCCCGGCTCCGTCCCTATGTCTCATTTAGTCTATGCTACCTAAAATATGTTACATTTTGTTATTTTGTGGCCGTTTTACTTGAAAGGGATATGTTAAACTCGATCAATTTTGCCAACAGAAAAGGAAATAAAATGAAAAAGATAAAGTGTGGTTTAACTAAAGCAATATGAAGGCAAGCAAGACTAAACATGAACCTAAGAAAAACAGAATTGGGGGCCAATTTGAGGGACAATTTGGAATTGTTTTAATTAGGTGAAGGCCACTTTTTGGCTTTTACATGTCAAAGTTGAAAGCAAAAATAAAAATAAAGTTTGTTGCATTCCAAGAAAAAGACAAAAGCGAAATCCAACCAAACAAAGATATCATATCATCATCCCAATCATCATCAACTCCCAGGTAGAAGAGCTTACAGTTGTTGACATGGCATTGTCCCGCAATAAAAGGAATGTTGAGAAAAATACCAAGATTTGTTAGATGCATTGATATTAGACATAATAATAAGAATCTCAAGAGAGAAGAAAGAGAAAAACAAGAAAACAAGAAACAGAAAAAATTATATAGAAATCATCTGCAAAAGGGTCTGCACGTTTGTTTGAGGGTTCCTTCTCTCCACCCTTGCCCAAATTCAACCCCTCCCATTTTTTATTATCCCTTCAACAAAAAACCCTTTTGATTTCAACAACCCAATTCTGTTTCTTGACGCCAAATTCTTGTCCAAAGAGATTAAGGAAACAAGGAAAACCCTTTTGCCCTTTTTGTTCCCTTTTTTTTGTTTTTAATTTCATTCATAATTCTTTACATTCCCGTCAAAGAGACGTAAATGCAATTGCGCATTCTGTTTTTAAGGCCATTGAGGTTTTAGTTTTCATTGTTTTGTTTCTTTTCTTGAATGCATGTGAATTGAAAGTTAGGAATTTAGTTTCTTTTTGGTTAAATAGTCTTCTTGACGACTTTGAGTTTAAGTGTGTTTGAAAGTAAGAAAGGGCTCTGCTTGAGCTGAGTGGTAGTGGATTGAGGGTTATCTTGTTGGGCAGTTTGGAAAAAGGGGTTAATGAGGAGATTGAATTTTGACTCTTGGAGTTGTGGTTGTGTGCTATATGGAGCAGCATAGGAGGGATAAGGCGCTCGATTTAGATAATTCAAATGGGTTTTGGCTTAACTGGCCTGTTATTGTTGTTTTCATACTTAGTTATATTGCAACGTGAATGGCTGATTTACAGAGGTCTAGTGGCGTTGAGAGAGACATTGACCAGGTACTAAGGAGATTGGTTGTATTGTTATCTCTTAGTATTTGTTGGATTTTCATTTGTGGAAATTGTGATTCTTACAATGCTTTCTGTTATAGGCCATCACAGCCCTAAAGAAAGGGGCATATTTGCTCAAGTATGGGCGGAGAGGGAAGCCAAAGTTTTGCCCTTTTCGACTTTCCTCTGTGAGCTTTCTTACCATGAATTTGGTTGAAACTTTGCCCATGCAGAATTTATTAATCTACAACTTTTGTTTCTGTCAATTTTGATATTGTGCATTATATTGGTGATTGGCTTTTCTATGTTTGGAAATTCGTTTGATAAATTTAATGCTGTTGATTTACATTTAGAGTTAGAGGAGATCCAACTTTTTTTTTTTTGGAAACGGCAAAATTTTATTAATCATTACAGTGAGAGTACAAAAATGTGCACAAGATTTGCACATAAGCAAGTCAATTAACTCAGATCCTATACCACTAGATACACAAAACTTTACTAATATACAATCACCCAAAATTAGTTATGGTTGAAGTAGCTCATGACCACCTTTGTCGTCTAGTATGTCTTTGATGCTTGGCAGTCATAGTATCTTGACCATCTATTTTTCGCTGGTTCATGCCAAACAAAAAGTACCTACATGACTTGATTCTAGCTTTATTGTTTAACTACCAGAAGCCCTTTTTTATTTTTTTGGTTGTTGTTGTTGTCATTGCTATTGCTGAATCATGATATCTGTGAGTTGTTTCTGTTTAAGTAATGTGTCTTCGCTAAATTTCAGGATGAATCTAAATTGATTTGGTACTACGGAAAAGATGAGAAACAACTTGAGCTATCCCATGTTTCAAGGATAATTCCTGGACAAAGGACTGTAAGTATGATTTAAATCATTTCAGTGTTTATGCATTATTTGATATGTCAAATTAAGACTCAACTTTCAAAGTTTATGATGCCTGTAACACCGTCTGATAATTTTATTTCAATAAATAGTTAATAGTTTATTCATATTATTATCTTAGAGCTAATATCATGGCTTTTTTTTCCTCCTTGGAGTAGGGTAGTTAGATTTGCCGTATCAAAAAAAGAAAAAACAAATCATGGCAATTTGTTTTTTAAAGCTTTTGTTAGTACCACTCTCCGGCATTGAAAATGATGGTTTGGTACTTAAATCGACTGACATGATCTATTTTATGGCTTGCAGCAAATATTTAAACGGTATCCTCGGCCTGAGAAAGAGTATCAATCATTCTCTCTCATACACGAGGATAGATCCCTAGATCTGGTGAGTTTCTAGGTTTTCCCTGATTATTATTCATGCCGTATATGCATCATTACGCAGTTGGCAAACAGCCAAACATGATTGATCGGCCAGTGGCCTGTTACTTGTCTAATTGAATTGAATTGAATTATTTCATTGGATCTGACCCATGTATTCTGTTTTTAAATTGGACAGATATGTAAAGACAAAGACGAAGCTGAGGTTTGGTTTGTGGGTTTAAAAGCTTTAATTGCACGTGGTAGCAACAAGAAGTTAAGGAGTGAGACCAAAACCGAAGTGACACCAACAGATAGTCCTGTTGCTCGGAGGTCTAACCTGTCAAGTTCCTTAGTGAGTTTCAGTTATAATATTCTCATGTACACTTGCCAAAACAAAAAACAGAAAAGATGGAAAATATCTGACTCATAATCATCTACTATCTCCAACTTCTTCTTAGTTTTCATTTACTAATACAGTTCACCTCAGGACCAAGTAGATACCATACGAAATGAGGGCAGATGGGGCAAAGTGTTTTCCGACATTGTGGCATTCACTGCAGCAAACAAACCGCCCCAGCTTGGAGAATCTGTAGCAGGCTCTTCTGCTTCACAACCAGCTTCTACTTCACAACCAGCTTCTACTGCACAACCAGCTTCTACAACACAACCAGCTTCTACTACACAACCAGCTTCTACAACACAACCAGCTTCTACTACACAACCAGCTTCTACAACACAACCAGCTTCTATTACACAATTACCTTACACACCGCTAAAGAGTTCCGTTTCGCTACCAATTTCCATTTCACTGCCGACTGTGTCCATAGACATTTCAAACACTAGGACCTCAGGAGCTGAAACAATCCGTGCAAGTCTATCTAGTGCAGTAAGTTCATCAAGTCAAGGATCTTGCAATGAAGATTTGGATAGCTTGGGTGATGTTTTCATCTGGGGAGAAAGCACCGGTGAGGGGGTGATGGGAGGTGGTTCAGGTGATGGTTATCGGTCATCTAATCCAAGAGTCGACGCTCTGTTGCCAAAGGCATTAGAGTCGACTGTGGTACTTGATGTGCAAAATATTGCTTGTGGTCAAAGACATGCAGTTTTAGTCACCAGACAAGGCGAAATCTTCAGCTGGGGTGAGGAAGCAGGAGGTCGACTGGGCCACGGAGTGGAGACTGATGTTCTACAGCCAAAACTGATCGAAACACTTAGTGGGAAGAATATACAAAAGTTAGCATGCGGCAAGTATCACACTTGTGCCATCACATCTTCGGGCGATCTGTACACTTGGGGTGATGGTTCATTAAACAGCAGTTTGCTCGGACATGGGAGTGAAGCAAGCCACTGGATCCCAAAGAGGGTCGACAGGCCAATTGATGGGTTACAAGTGACATTTGTTTCTTGTGGACCTTGGCATACGGCGTTCTTGACATCTTTGGGTCAGTTGTTCACATTTGGGGATGGAACATTTGGTGCACTAGGCCATGGAGATCGTACCAGTTGCGATACTCCGCGAGAAGTAGAGGCATTAAAGGGACTACGGACTGATAGCGTTTCATGTGGTGTATGGCACACTGCGGCAGTTGTCAAAGTAACAGACGAATCTTCAGATTCAGAACAATCAAATGGTTCTTTGCATGGAAAGCTGTACACCTGGGGTGATGGGGACAAAAATCGGCTTGGTCATGGTGATAATGAATCAAGGCTAGTTCCTGAATATATTGCTTCATTGATTGAAGTGAATTTTGCAAGGGTAGCATGTGGGAACAATAATACTATTGCGCTGACAACTGCGGGACAAGTGTACACCATGGGAAGCACTAGTCATGGACAACTTGGGAGTCCTGAAGCTGATGGAAAGACCCCGTTGTGTATAGGAGGTTACAGTGGAGATGGTTTTGTTGAAGATGTCGCTTGCGGTGCACATCATGTTGCGGTTTTGACTACAAAAGGTGAAGTATATACATGGGGCAAGGGTACTAATGGGCAACTTGGCCATGGTGATAATGATGACAGGAACGTGCCGACAATTGTTGGTTTCTTGAAAGACAGGCAAGCGAAGGGCATAGCATGTGGCTCAAATTTTACTGCTGTTATATGTCTTCATAAATGGATATGCAGTGCAGACAATTCTGTGTGTTCTGGCTGTCGGAATCCCTTCAATTTTAGAAGAAAACGTCACAACTGTTATAACTGTGGACTTGTTTTCTGCAATGCCTGTAGCTCTAAGAAGTCTCTTAAAGCCTCTTTAGCTCCCAACACGATCAAGCCGTTTCGTGTATGTGATGATTGTTTCACCAAATTACAGAAGGCCATGGAATCTTCCTCAGTTCACCGACTCCTTAAAGTAAGAACTGAAGGGGTGTTATGTAAGCCCAGCGAATTAACTGATAAGGAAATGTCAGTTCAGCGTTTACCTGGACAAGGTGCTAGACTTTCATCTGTTGACTCATTTAAGTCTGAAAGAAGTTCCATAGGTAATAGCAAATCTGAATTGAATGATACACGTCTCTTTCCTCTTCACAATGGAGATCTTCAGAGGCCAAGCACTTCTTCAAAATCACCAACTAGCCCGGTTGTAGTACCTAGGAGTTTACTTTCGTTTTCCGTTCCTAATTCTAGAATAACATCTCGGTCACCATCTCCTGCACCGGGAAAGTGGAATCCTTTGGCTTCTGTTACACTGTCTCCCTTTCTCCTGTTTCAGACAACGGAAGCAAGTCCAGATGATTTAAAAAGTAAAAATGATACACTTATCCAGGAAGTCAAAAGTTTAAAGGCGCAGGTAAACCTCTATTTTACATTTGAATATAATATACCCCGTCTATGTTATATTTGATTTTGACAATTTGTGTTCATAATATTAGGTAGAAGAACTTACCTCTAAATCCCAACTTCTCGAAGTTGAACTGGAAATAAAATCAAAACAACTACGGGAGGTAAGTAAACAGGCGGCAGATGAAGCTGGGAAAAGCAAAGCTGCTAAAGAAGTGATAAAGTCTCTTACACTTCAGGTTGGTCTTTCTTGCAGTTTAATATGAGTTTAATTTTAATGGCATAGATTAACAGTCCGCAAATTGAGACTTTTGGTAGGTTTAGTTTTATTGTAATATTCTGTTCCCTTACATATATGGCTTGTCCAGACAGTTGAAATCCAATAGAAATAAGTTTATAGGCTAGTAAATCATTTGCGCAAGGTGTTTGTGGTGACGGTGATGGTGTGGTTGATTGTTTGGAGGATATTCCATCAATTGTAGAGTTCGGTTTCAATAGTGAGTCTAGCTTCTTGGATACATGGGGGTTTTCTTTCTTTCTTTCTTTTTCCTTATTTGGAGAGAAGAGCTTTCATTCCATCTAGAACCAGTTGGGTAACTCAATGACACAAATTACGAAGGATCCTATGTTCTAGAAAAGAAGAAAACCAGGGAACAGAGAAAACCATCTATCAGTCACTTTCAAAACAATCTTTCAGTTGCATTCTCACTAAAATATGTTTTTTTCAGTCATCAGATTTAAAGACAAGCTGCATGTAATACGGTGACCGCTCTGCTTGCGGACATTTTTGTTATTGTATGCTTTGTTCGAAACAAAAATAGTTCATATGATAAATCTCAACGTAATGAAACTTATGGCAGTTAAAGGAGATGGCTGCACAAGTAGAACCATTCACCGGGAGCAAGTTAGATACTAATGAGCAAACAACAAATGATACCAGCCGCCCATTCGATGGGAGCAGTTTGACCGGCTCTTCCAGCGGTGGATCTTGTGATAATTCAACCCCTCCACCTGTCTCTAATGGATCTCCATCCGTATCTAATGGAACTAAGACTCAAGTACAAAGTTCAGAGCGAACCATACAAGATGAGCCTGGTGTATACATAACCATTATCGCCTTACCTAGTGGTGTTAATGAACTCAGACGTGTTCGTTTCAGGTAATGTCTCTTTTCACAGAGAAAATAAATAAATAAAATTGAGCACTTTTGTTTGGTGAATCTGTGGCTGAACATATTTTTACTGTCTTCTGCAGTAGGAAACGTTTCACAGAAGAGCAGGCGGAGATTTGGTGGAATGAGAACGGGACAAAGGTATGTGAGCGACATAATATTCAAACTTCGGAGTAGCAGGAAACAACCAGCCTACGTGAACCAGTGAGACAACAGATTTTTGTTGGGTAATTCTTTAGGAATTCATCCGACTGTAAATTCTTTTTTTCCTAAGTTGTTCTGTTGGTATGGTGAAACTTAACGTGTTGGGCTGGTTTGTTTTACGGTTTTGTGCAGTTGTAATCTTCTTGATTCTTTGTTGTTTCTGCTCATAGTGACAAGTTGCTAGTGTAGCTGTATAAACTTCTTTGGGAATTAAGGAATTTTCTGGTTCTTTAGAGCTTTACTTGCGACTTGTGAGGCCCTTTTGTTCTTCCGCATTGATTTTGGCACACTGAAAGTGAATGATACTACTACATTCATCTACAGACATACAAAAATAATCATAGTAAGCTAGTTCAAAACTTGACTATCATATATTGTTATGGAGACTAGAAACTTAAGATGTGAAAACCAGAACATCTATAATAAGCGTGAGGCCAATAAAATGAAAATTTTAACTGTGATTAACATACGTACCTTCATCATCTAGACTCATCCGAGGTGAATCCTTGCCAAAAAATTGTTTATCAGTTTAAGAGATCTAAAGTTCAAAGAGATGGCTTTGAATGGTGAAAAATACAGGTTTATAAGGGTTTAAGTAAGATTACTGGACTTATTTCCTTGACTCCTTCATGATTTCAATTGAGTCAATTTAATTGAGTTCTTCCAAATCCGACGAATTGCTGATCGAGTTAATTTTACAATGAATACTTATTCATTTCTATTTTTTTTCATTCATTTGAAGAAAATCGAAACATATTACTGCAAATGGAATTTTATATACTAGAATCTCTACTACTGTCAATGTGACTTCAAATTATTCATGCAAAACTGCAAATGGAATTTTATTATAGAATCTCTACTGTCAATGAATTGAATTCGTATATTGCAAATGTTTCAAGTGAGAAATCTAAGAGGTAATTTAAGCATGAATCTAAAACAAAAGTTCATTTGCTAGATTGTTTGATTTTGGGCAGCACCATTAGTCCAACAGCAAACATCCAGAGGAGGTCCAAATTGACAATTACATACGTCTAGCACAAAATATTCCAACTTAACTGACAAGATCAGCATTTCATGATTTTCTAGATACTTCAGCAATTATTTTAATTTCACAGTCAATGACACAGCAATCTCCAACAAGATACCCATTCAGAGGATCTTTCACATCATCTTTTGATATATTAGATTCACCGCCATAAGCACTACCATGTTCAAACCAGTTAGAACCTTCCCCTGCAAATAAGAGTAAGAGTCAGATACTACAGTTCCTAGACCATAAAAATTTGATAGGACTCCATCTCTTCTAAATGCTTGAACTTGAATAGGGTTGTTAAACAAAATATATGATTGTATCATGGATTCCAAGAAAACATACACTGAAAGCAAAAACAAAAAACACTTGCATATTTCTTAAATTACAAAAAAGAAACATTTTAAAACTATCAGGAATGGCATTAATTGCGCCTAAATGTTCTTGAATATACTGAAAAAAAAATTTATACATTGAATCTTTTATAATTATAATGCAAAGAGAGACAACATGAAGAGAATTACATACACGCCTCATGCTGGGCATTGATATGATCGCAGATAGTAAACTTGATATGAGCTTTTGCTTTCTGACGGGGTTTTGCAAGTCCAACACATTTCAAATAAATTGAGACCAAATCCTCATCAAGTGGGCCACAAAGTTGCACTCTTATTAACCTAATTAAATAAAGTGAGAAATTAAATCATCAAGTAAAGAAGAAAGAAAATAAGTTAAAAATAAATCGCTCATCTGAAATGAATAGAAAATTACCAGGTATGATCTCCAGCAACGAACTCTTCAGAATCCCAATAACATTCCAGTTTGGAGAAGTCTGAGATCTTAAAAGAACGTTTATCTGGGGTTTCGGTACGTAGCATGGACAGACATTCAAATGGACCTTGACTCTTAATTACATAAACCTCTGCCCCAAACAAGCAACTGTCATTCACCAAGTATCCATTTGATGGCTCTGTGAAGCTCATTTCTGAAATAAATCTGGAAAATCCCCAAGCTTTGTATGGGGCATGAAAGCTTTGTGTTGTTCCTGGATATTATGTTTTTGTAAATAACAGTGGTCTGGTTTTGTATGAATATCAGAGGAAAACAGGATTGATATCACATCAGTACGGTTTAAAACATATGAAGTTAAGCAAATCAGGCATAAACAGTTAAGTGTTTTGATAACTCAATAAAAAATTATGTAACAAAATTGTTGTTCTTATATTCAATCCAGTCATGAGTTAGCAAGATTTAAGACAAGTTGTGAATTATTGTTTTATTCTTGTGAAGTATGGAGACAGAATGTACCTCTCTTGCAAAGAAACTTGTCAGACTTCTGATTATGCAAAAAGATACCAAAGGAAACAGCATCAACCTCCCATCTCGCAGGCAAGGATTTTGAGTCAGCAACAGCCAAGTAGACAGATACATAGTCAGATATACAATTTTGACCTTCGGGATAGATTATTAGCCTCCTAATAATATTGGTTAAAATAATTAGCAACATAATCATGTAATGTGTTTATGATAAACCGAATGGAAAAAAACATGCTAAGACTGCAAGTTGTATGATTAGATGTTCTAGGTATTAAGATTGCAATTTCATATATAAATAAATTTAAAACTGTCCAAACATAAGAACCTTAAATTAAACAAAAGTTTAAAAGAACAGTTATTATTTCAAGAAGTAGTAGTTTATACAGTTTTCCAATGTGAAGTAGATATATACTAGGAGAATTTAAATCAATTAAGTACCATTTGTAGCCTCCAGCTTCAAATTCAGTAGACTCAAACATGTGGATACCATCATCATAAAACAATGAGAACGACTCAATTTTGAATTTGAAATGCGAAGCCAAGACCTTACTCGTCTCCGATACAACTGCTGCAAAGTTGACAAACAAATTTAAATAAACATTGCACGCCAGTTACACATCGTATGTTGTTACACAGAGACAAGAAACTTAAGATGGGAAAAACAGAGCAGCTATAACAAAATAAAGTAAAAAAATGAAACCAAGATCTATAGAAACATACGCACCAACATCATCTAGACACTGCGGAGGTAGATCCAACTCATCCATGGCCCCGAATTCCTTCACAATTTGACTGCAAGAAACAGAGTTGTAGTAGTAGGAATCAATATGACAAATACAGGTTGGTTTATATAGGGGGGTCAAGTAAGATAGTACTGGAATGCAGAAAGTTGGCTAAATATGACTTTTCTTGGCTACTGTGCGCTTAATTGGATTAGCGCTATTGTACTGCCTCTAATCCAATGAATGTTGTGTTTGCTCATTCATTGCGTTTTTAATCCAACTCTATTCCAAAAAAAAAAAAAAGTAAACCATCTTCGCGGTTCCGAGTTCACGTACCCACTCCATATACCAAGAAAAATATTTACTGGAATACTGATTATTGTTAGACTTTCTCACTTTCCAACTACCAATTACTCTATTATTCAATGCAGCAATGCTTTACAATTGTGGTATATATATACTTTCTACTCCTAAACTTGACGAAGATCAACGTATTTTAAAAGTTAAAACCCTTAACTAAAATGTACTAAAAAAATATACGTGCAAATGTGCCGCCGATCAGGAAGAGATGAGTTTTCAATAGCTCGCAACCCTAATTGTACTGCAAATTCGTGATCTGCTGTTTACGGTCTTCATGCTCCCTTGGTCAATCAACTTGTTTCCTCTGACTTTTATGAAGCGTTATAATTCGCCATGTTCATTGTATTTGTAATTCGTCTGTCAGGCCGTGCTACCGTGTACGGTGTACCAATGTGATTGGCTCCAACCTTTCTTGATACTGAATTTTTTTCTTTTGTTCCTCTTAATTTCTTTTTTATTCAATTGAGTCCCTTTACTAGAGATTTCTTTCAATGCCGCCGAATGCTCAAGTTAATTTTGCAATCAATCTTTCACTTCTTTTCACTTTTTCTTTTTCCCCTTCTTTTTGAGCATCAAATGTGATTTCATTCGCACCACAAAGCAAAACAAAAATTATTACTTACAAGTCAAGTTCCCAACTTCGAGCCACCACATTGAACACATACGAGAATAGGAAAGTAAAGGAAAAGACTAATCTAGACTAATCTAGCATGTGTGAGGTTCACTATCATGTGTCTTGTTGGTGCACTAGACTAATCTAGCATATCATATAAACCTTTAAATGGCACTCGTTCTCTTCTTCTGAAAGAAAGGACTTTAACATTTTGTTCGTTTGAAAAAGACACTCCAATTTAGTCCAGTTTCAAATTTATCTAGTTGTTTTTTATAGTATTACAAATAATCATTTTTTATAGTAACTAAAATATCACTTCAATTACACTTTCCTACTAAACTTTTAAATGTTTTCTTAAATAAATTTTGTTTAACATCCATTGTCCAAGTTGAAGGTGCCATATCGATAGCATTTAATACTCTTATTCGAAGAAGAAATGTCCAACTTATAATCTTAAAAATTCTTACGGTGAAATTTTTTGTTGTAGTTCATTTTAAAGGTTCTTATATCGTATTTTTTAAATCATGTATAACCGTAGGAAGAGAAACTCAAGATTTCATAATCCTTGATATTGTCGAATATATAGTTGATTGGATTTGAAAATTTGATGGTCAATTTTGCATAAAAAATTGAATCCCTGGCCTTTTGGCTATAAGGTGTCTCAATCCGAGCTCACCACTCGGAAGCAACCCCATTCCAGCCAAAGTTTGACCTAGCTCGACAGTTGAGACAAACAGAACATCATATCTTTTTTTTTTTTAAGGTCAATATATCTTACTCTACTCCTACTCATACACTAAACCTTAACCACCTTATAGTCTCCGTCGACAGGGGCGAACACAAGCATTGGAGGCAGCAAGTGCTTCTCAAAATTCTGACCTGTAAAATTACTATTATACCCCTAGATTAATATTTACACTTCATATACTATCTATTTATAAGTGTAATTATCAATTAACATAATACGCTAATACATGTACAAACTACTCAACCTCCTCTGTTTCTAACACATGCATATCATACATAAGTTTTTTTTTTTTTTTAAAGTTATATTTTCTTCATATCCGTTCATAATTATTTATTTAGTTTTACATACATACTACTTCTTCCTTAAAAAAATAAGTGAAATACTTTGTTTTGTTCACTATTTTTAGGGCCAGTTTGAAATTTAAATTAATCCTGAATTCTACAATGAAAATAATTAAAAATATTATATTGTGAAATTAGAATATTTATATTTTCACAATACAAAGGTTTTAATTATTTTTCATATACGATTTGGGATTAATTTGAGGTCAAACCGACCCTCGAAAAATCAATAAAACAAAGTGTTTCACTTATTTTTTCACGGAGGAAGTATAATTTTTTGGCATTGACTTTTAAAATTTTCTTATGATTCTATATTTTAATAATTGTGCTTCCCTTACTTTATTTTCTGCGTTCGCCCCTATCCGTCGAGGTTCGAACCCCTGACCCCTATTTGCTATTCCAACACCTTTAAGAATCGGCCACCCTTATCACACCACAACATATACGTTGTCATTGTGGAGTAATGGTTCAGCTGTGTTTTAAACCACATTTTTAATATTTTTACAGTCGAGTATCGGTTTGAACCGATAGAGTTGGATGCCAGTTTTAATAAAAACAGGTTGCATTATAACTGTTCGCGAACTGACATTTCATTTGGGCTAATTTGGGGCTAATTTGCGCTGGAAGAAGCCTGGCCCGACCCGACAATTGATTGTCCAGTCCAACAACACTAGCAACGGAAGAAAAGGCGCCATAATATGTAAGACTCCTCCCGCCAAATCAATATCCCTAATTTCCCGATTTACTCATTTTGATGGTCCTTTTCTCACATAAATTCAAAAAATGTCCTCATCATTTCATCGCTAATTCAATTGCTTCAGGAGTTCAGGTCATAACACTTTCACCACTACGAGCTTGCTGAATTTCATGGCTCCTGTTCTGAAAGATGTGGATGACAGCGAAGGTATGATCAATAACTTTTTAACCTTATCAATTGATTCTGATTCTGTAAAACCCTAAACCTTATTATATCCCTTTACTAGTGATTACATATGCCGATGCGCCTGCTGCTTCTTTCTGTTCAGTAAACAATTATGTTTACCTGCTAAATCTTCGTGCAGGGGTTGTGGTGGAAACAAGAGATTTTCTCCCTTCTCACTACTTGGTCAAAATTGAAACCTTCTCCTTGTTTCCCCAGATCGATGTTGACAAGTACGAGTCTTCCGAATTCGAAGCTGGTGGCTGCAAGTGGTACTGATTACTATCTATCACCTTCTTATGTCCATCTTCGCCGTTAACTATGAATCTTACGTTTGCAGCCACATAATTACCACTAAGGCCTACTATAAAATAGCAATAACCTGACGTGGCCATATTCGGTCGAGACCCGAGATATGATCTCGGGATACTCCTAATACTGCGGAAGCATTAGGACGGATCGGCCTCCTTGTGGGCGCCTCTCCTGGAGATGGATGGCACGGGTTCGCCTTCCCGTCGGTTATCTCCCCTACCGCAGGTACAGTACACGGTTATCTCCCCTACCGCAAGGTCTAATGTCGCCTATCTTCCCGGGCTGCACGGTACAATATCGTAACTCGATCAATAGCTACGATTCATTCACTCAGCGCTAGACTGGACTGAATTCTACTGTATTGAACTGATGAAAATAATGAATGTCTTGCAGAGTATTTATAGGGAAAAATTAACAGGCCTAGCTCGCTAAGAGGACGGGATTAGCCCAACTAAGGGAATATTTTAGAGAATATATCCTCTAACCCTAACCCTAATAATATTTTGGAAAATAAAGGATATAAATGTAAATAACTACACTAATCTAATCTAGGAAATCAATTAAAAGAGATGGCGAACTCGAGGTCTCATCAGTGTGTAACTGTTTAATGGTTAGTATCTCCTGGACAAGCGCGTTGGTTTGACACATTGACTCCTGCTTGGGGATTTTCAAAATTTATCTCGAAGAGCATGTTAGTTGATCCGTCTAGTGGATATTTGGTGGAGGACAGTTGCATATTTGGGGCAGAGGTTTTGTCTTCAAGAAGCCTGCCATTGAACGTCTATCGCTGATGGATGTTGCTCAGCCATATACACGCTCTTGGTGTATTTCAGAATTTTCCAGATTACAGGGTGAATGGAAAAGCGAAACTTTTTTGGTGGGAGATCTGGACTGGTATGTCCCCGCCACCGCAATGTAGTCTGTCATCAGTATTCTTAGTTAAGAGAATGTATTGATGGGTCATAGGTTTAGAACCCGATCAGCTAGTGTTACCATGCAGAAGTGAAATCTTTTAAGTACTACTGTGGATAATTATAATAAGTTGATAAGCTCAAATTTCTTGAAATCTTTGTGTCGAGTCTCTGCTATCACTTCTCGCTTACCAGTTATTGCATATTCATTTTTCAGGTATGTGTTAATGGAACGTGAAGGGAATAAGGATTACAAAGGCTGCGACATAGGCATATATTTGATTTTAGCTAAAGAAGACAATCTTGCACATCAGAAAGTGAAGGTGAACTTCACCTTACGAGTCAAAGATCAGATCAACGGTAACGACAAATCATTTTGTGGTAAGTCTTCATAATCTTTTCTTTACAAATACAACAGTATTAATTATTCTGTTTCAAGGAAATTACATACATAAGGTGTGGTCATTTGTGATTGATCATAACTGTTAACATTATACTTTTCATTTGCACACGCAGAGTCACACGAGTATTGTATCTTTGAGATGATCCACGTCACATTTTTTATTCATCATCATGCATTTATGTTTTAGCACAGTGAATGTATCATTTGATAATCTGTATTACTTTTCCACATCAAAAGATTTACTTATGCTAGAATGTGATGTCTTGCGACTTTCCTTTTTTTTTTTTCATTGTTAAGACTTGTTTTTCACATTGTATTTGTAGATGATATATGGTTTGAAGAACCTGGTGAGATTTGGGGAGATGTAATTATGTTGATTGCTGATATGATTATGAATAATGAGAAGAATGGCTTTATTGTGAATGATTGTTGCACCGTCGAAGTTGAGATGTCAGTAGAAGCTGTTGCTAAGAGATCACCCTAACTCTGGCGACTGGCATGTGATGTGCCCTTTTGGTTTTCGTATTCTTCATTGTTGGATTCTTAGATATATGAGTAGAATCATGAGTTGTTTCTCTTGCAGTGGGATTCTCAGTATTCCTGCATCTTCATTGTTTTTTGTGTGAACTTTTGGTGAAGTTATATATCCATGCATATTTTGAATTTTACAGCAACATAACTTTGATTTATGCGTAAGATCCTAGCATCTAAAAATACCAACATCTTTGTTTGAACAAGACGACAGATGCACTAAACCTCTTGTTTCGGAGCTTCTAACAGCTTCAACAAGACGACATAATACATCAAGATAAGTTTGCCTGTCAATTAAGATTGGCTTTCAAACTGAAACTCTAGAAGTAGATTGGTCAAAAATTCAAAATGAAAAGGCTTGATCTCGGACTGTCATTCATCTCCCAACTTGGAGAATGAAGTAATCCTCCACAAATGCTAAAAGTGTGAAGCAACCATGTTCTTGGGCAGACATTGAACGGAGCCTTGACTCTCTTAGCTTGAAAACAAAAACCTCCGCACCAAATACACAAGTATCATTTGTCAAGTATCCATTAGATGGATCAGTGAATATCTTTCTCGATATGAAGTTTGAAAATCCCCAAGCTGGAGTCAACGTACGCATGAAAGGACTGTGTTTTCCATGAGATTAAGATAGCACTAGTGATGTACTATCAGTCCTTCATTATTATAAACAAACGATACTTGCTACTTACTGTGAAACAAATATCTGAACAAATATTGATTATACTTCGTTTGCAGAGGAAATTGTCAGATTTCTTATTATGCAAAAAGATGCCAAAAATTGCATTAATTTCCCACATAGCAGGCAGGGAACTTGAGTTGGCTAAAATTAAATGCCAAGTAAGCCAATAAATGAACATCATTGTTGTTTCCATTCTCATGTCCACTTGGATAGATTATAAGTCTCCTGGTGATGATCATAGCCAAACTAATATCAGAAACTTCAATAAATTGAACCACATGCAGAAACTGACGAATTAGCTATGAACTCTCAAACTGGTTAAAACTTACAAGAACTCAAATACTAATGAATCATGTAGACTGGATCGACCTATCAACTCCAAAGTCCTAACTACAGTCCTACATTTGGTAATTTAATTCCATCGATCAGTGATGCTCCGAGTACAAAAATTAATAAAAAAGCAAGGGTCCGTCAGTGAAGTTCCCACCTTCAAAAAGGTGAGTTGCGCTTCTAGCACGATTATGAGCCACCACAGTAAAATACATACGAGAAGAGGAAAGTAAAGGAAAAGACTACCAAACAAGCTAGCTTGCTAACTTGCCGAAAATTTGAGATGTAATTTCCCTTACTAGGATCATTAATAGCGTCATCATCCTTTATCAGGAACATACATCAGCCAAAGAAACTAAACAAAATCCTGCACTTCTCAATCATACCTCATCTTACGGTTTTCTATGTTTCCTGTAGTTCTGGCTTGATTTACTCAACTGGAAACCAATCCAGTTTAGTTTGTGTTTCGCATACTAACCGTATCATTCAGTAGAGAAATTCATTCACCTGCTATACCATTTTATCCCAAATATTACTCCATCAGTTTATTTCTTTAATTACTTAAAAAAAAAAAAAAAAAAAAAAAAAAAAAAAAAACTCATCTTAATAGTACTAATATTTTTTTGCTTTTAGTTCTGTCAAATAGGTCTTGAATCTGTAATTCTGTTCGGAAAGGCAAGAGCATGTAGACCGTAGAGCTTTTCTCAACATCCATAATTTCTTAATAAAGGGTTTATATAAACAAAAATCATAAACCACGCTTCTTAAACGTCAATGACAATTTGCCAAGAAGGCTAGCTACTTTGCAGTCGGAAACGGAATTAAAACAAGCTAATAATATTCCCAATAAATGAAAAGATGGTATAAATTCTGAAGGTTCTACCGGAACACCATGTACTACCCAGCAGTCCCAGCTCCCTGTCATTGTTTTCAATACTTGGTGAATTTTTCTCTAGAACGAGAGTTACTCCAACAAGATTTATAAGAGTTTACGATCCAGGACAGAGACTTCAATCAGAATGGCACAACGAATCTTCATAAATGTAGCCATTCTCCAGTTTATTTATATCCTTGATTGAAATGATCTCTGATAACCCCCAATCGTCGCCGCTTTTTCTAAACCAATGAGTAACTGCAGAGAAAAGTTCAAACAAGCGTGTTGCTAGAGACGCAATAAAACTGCAAACAAGAGCTAAATTTTCAAAACTATAACAAAATAACAATGAGAATGCTCATTACATACGGGAAAATTGCAGTTTTAGTTCTCTATGTCTCGGTCCTCCACGTTTTTTGTCCTATGTTTCCCGAATTCTGCGAATTGAGTCCTCGGACTCGTATAATTCGCAGTATAAACGCGTTAATTCGCTTAAATCTCCGTATACCATCTTAATTCGTTGTCCAGTCACTATTTGGATGCCAGAAAATTTCCACCTCATCGCCATTGAAACCCACGCGGCGGCAAACATTGATTTTGGGTGAAATGTCGAATTCTGAACTATCAGTCCTCAATTCATCATATATAGACCTAGATCCATCCACATGATGACATGAATATTGTAATATTGCCAAGCCGATGATGGGGTAATGAGGCTATGTCCCGTTCAATTTTTTTTTCTTTCTTTTGTTTGTTTGTTTCGGATGTGAAACGAACTGATGATTGATGCGTTTTCTTGCTTGATTCAGATGGAGGATGATGTTTGGTGGAAGATTCAAGTTGTGTTCGGGAGTGGTTGGGTTTGCTGTTGGGAAGTTTAGTTATTTGCAGGGATCTAAGTGAAAGCTTTGGAAAATTTAAAGGACTGGCAATATTCAGAATTTTATGGTAACTTACATTACGTGGTACATTACATGAGCTTCACGTACAATTTGCTAAGTTCAGTTTATTTACATAAATACCATTCAATTTATTAATTTGTAGCGCATTCACTAACCCCCTTCTTCAAAAATGGATTTTAAAGTTGTTTTCGTTTGTTAAAAGATTGTCAATTTTAGTTCAAATATGAAAACATATTTTTTTACATATATATAAAAAAAATAAACATTCCATACACGTTTGTCGTTCTCACGTATTCATTTTATATCTGTATATATATTCATTTTTATTTTCGCGCTTCAACTAAATATAGAATAATTAGTTATAAAAATAAAATTTGACTTATGATCGATTATCATAGTTAATACATCATCCGTCCTAGAGGCGTCGTACTATTTGGAATTTTTACGGTCATTAATTTTCAAGGTTGACTATAAATCACTATTAAAATATAATGGTAAAATATTTGTTAAAATTATATAATAATCATTGACATCATAAATTTTCATTAAATAATTTTATTATACATTTTATCATTATAAGTTAAGACTAACGTGTAATCAAAATCAATATTAAAATAGCACAGTTACTTTGCAGTGGAAAACGTATTTAATTTTTAATTTATATATATGTCGCACGATTGTTTGTATTATATAAATGTCGCATGATTTTTTGTATTTTATTTGGATATGGTCACATTTTTAAAAATAAATTTAATAATAAATTTATTAATTTGGAGTATTTATTTACTAGAATGATATGTGTTTCTATCATAAATATTAATTTTTCATAATTGTTTGGTAATTTTCCAATACTTTAAGTAGAAAAAGTATAAGCTTTTATAGTTTAGTGTGTGAAATGCGAATTTGCAGAATTAGGGGCAAAATTGTGACCAAAATCGTCCAGTTGTACCAAAATTCATTGCCATGTAGGCTCAAAGGACCAAAACTGCAATCAAATCGTGATAATACAAATACGTTTCAAAATTAGAGGACCGTATATAAAAGTTAGAGGACCGTATTAGCGGAGGACCATGACATGGGGACCAAAAGTGCAATTTACCGTTACATACGTGATTCGTCGAGATGTTTTTCATTGATCTGGTCCTTGATTCTTACTTTGAATTCCACATTGACTTCTTCACAGGGATGTCTCAGTTCCACGAGCTCCAGATAAATTGAGACATGGCTGCCCTCACCAGTACTACTCCCTTTTGGAAATACCTTCATCAACCTAGATTAGGAACACGTATATCATCGATAAGCAAGTTAATTACATAAGTGCCCAAAATTCTACGTGTAGCAAGGGATTATTTACCAGTCTTGACCTCCAACTTGAAACATCTCTGACTTCCATACAACTTCCAACTTGGAGAATGTCTCGATCCTCCAGGAGCGCTAAAAGTGTTTTGCAAAAATATTCTTGGACAAACATTGAACGGAGCCTTGACTCGATCTTAATGACAAAAACCTCCGCACCAAATGAACAAGTATCACTTGTCAAGTATCCATTAGATGGATCAGTGAATATCTTTCTTGATATAAAGTTTGAAAATCCCAGAGCCGGAGCCATGGCATGAAACCGTTGTGTTTTACCTACAAGGTTATATATATTGTATACTTTCATCATAATTCATAACAGCATACATACATTTCCTTGCTATATATTATAAATATTTTGAAAATGAGAAAATCAACATGAGTTATACCTCGTTTGCAGAGGAAATTGTCAGATTTCCTATTAGACCACTCCGTTTGGATGCTTTTTTGGGGCTTCTTTAGAACTTAAAGTACCAATTAAGCCCCAAAGAAGCTCAAAAACACCTCCAATGGGGTGTTTTTGAGCTACTAAATAGTAGAGCCTTGGAAAAGGGCTACTATTTAGTAGTAGGGCTCAATTAAGATCTCATATTAATATTTTATTTTATTTTTTTTGTTTGATTGGTTAATGGACTAATAATATGGTACATGGGATCCACATATAAGCATCAATTAATCCCCAAACCATTGTATTTATCAATTTGGAAGAAACTTATTTTGGACTTCTATTTTTATAGGCTCATTTAATTTAAGCCTCAAACTATAATGAATGCTCTTATAAAAAAAATCCTAAAAAATTGCATTAAATTTCCACATGGCAGGCAGCGAACTTGAGTTGGCTAATGCCAAGTAAGCCGATAAATGAACATCATTGCTTTTTCCAGTCTCTTGTCCATTTGGATAGATTACAAGTCTCCTAGCGCCATGATGACCAAATTAATTTGAGAAACTTGAATAAATTAGACCACTGACTCAAAAACAAGATGAAATTTCAGATAAAAAATCAGTTGAGCTAGTTAGAACATGGAAAGACAATAGTAAAAAATGCAAGGGTTATATAAATTAAAACCATTTGTAGCCTCCCGTTTCAAATTCATCCGACTCGTACCGGTTGCCGACTCCATTTTCTGAGAGTGAGGTGAAACAGTCGATTTTTAGTAGGAAGTGAGAAGGATAGTCCCCTCTTGTTTCCACCAACACATCTGCATATATAGCTCAAGAAAAAATCAAGTGACTTCAAGTACCATGTATGGCAAAAATTAATCACTTGTTCATTCGTTGACCCAATTTATTATTTACGGAGAAAGCTCATTCACAAGTCAAAATTGCTCTCATGATGATCTAATTTTGACCACTCAACCGCGAATTAGTACACGGATTAGTCTGACCCAATTGGCTAACTACATGGTGGTCGCCAGCTAACATTCAAAGGTCACCGGGTCCGTGAAAGTCGTCGGGTACCTCTACCCATAAAGATTAAATTGGTGCCACATTATTCCTAGAGCGTCCCATATATAATTCGATCTCATTTAATCATTCTCCTTAGTTCGGTCATTAGGCAACTTATTGACCGAAACCTTGACTCCACCTTAACGTTTAGAAATCAGCGGATACTTCGCTAACAACTCGTGGAGTGGCAGAAAGAGTTTGTGAGACTTGATTTAAAAAGGGGATCGAAGAAAAGGGAAAGGCATCGAATTGCAACTGATTCAAGCTCATCACTTACAATTACTCTCTCAGAAAATCAACTTACAGAATCCACCGAACTCCTACCGTCTCCACTTACATATTTAATCAACTCCATAAGAATCCATAGTCGGACACCCAAAACCTTAAGATGTGGGATCATTCTCTAGCCTATGTTTGAGTTCAGATGCCCTGCACATGATACGAGTTCTGCTGGGTTACACTCCCCAATCCCCATCAGGTTGTTTACTCTGGTGGAAGTTCCATGTATGTCTTCCGATGATGAGTGCTTAAAGAAATATAAACATGTGGGATTGTTTGAAGTAAATTATAATGGGAAAATTAGCCATAAACCCCCATTCAATTATTTAAATTGCGTCAAACACCCACAATTTATACTAAAGCTAGCACATATATCCCTTTTCGTCCAATTTAAGGGAGAGTTACATGCACTTGTTGCATGTGATATTGGACTGTGGTAACATAAGTACTTTTTTTTTCTTATTCCTTATATTTATTTGACAACTATTTTTATTTTTATAAAGATGACAACTCATGTTTTCCTAAATATAGAATTCAATTTTATTATGGAAAATACTTGGCCAGATCATATCTACCGTCAAAATCAAAATGCATACCATGAACAACCGAGCAAGCGAAATGTAGCTAATTTTGTGATTATTTGTGTGAAATTCTGGTGAAAATTATGATTTTTTTGGTACCAATAGATGGTATAACATTTTAATCATTATGTAATCATGAGTGGAGAAATGTGAGCAATAATAGCGAAAGGAAAGAAGAGATTGAGTTTTTTGTTTTCTCGTGTAGAAAATTTTAATGCGAAATTAATTACCATAATTATGAAAGATGTTACAAATGGGATTTCTATTTTTAGGTACCGACCTAAAAACATTAGATCGTTGCCATGTGGCACTCAATTTAATCTGGTCCCTTATTTTTTGTTCAAAACTATTTTACATGTAATTTTTTGTACGATCTGTTAAAAATTATATTTTTTAATTGAAAAAAATCATAAAGTACTACAATGCCCTTTCTTTTATGAATATACATATTCTTGTATATATTGAAAAAAAATCAAAAGTAAAATTATATAATTACATTTTTATATATCATTAATCAATTAACCTTCTAATTAATTTTCACAGGTTAATTCAATTCAATTATTAAACATAACAAAAAAAAAAAACATATTGATCATTACTCATCTAGAATATGAAGAACCCTAATCGATTTTCCCCAACTTTAGATCTTCATTGAGAAAAAGACATCATTCTTCATTGATGGCAATGATCAGTGATCAGAAATACATAATTGTTTTTGGATTTAAAGAATTGGGGATGAACATAATTTTTTTCATCGTTCAAAATTGGATTTGGAGGCAGAGAAGTGTTATTCAATTATGATTTGAATAACAATTTGGTTTTGATTTTAATTTAAGATAATTCATTTTATTATAATTTGATAAAATGAATTTCAATTATAATATTTTAATTATTTTTTAAGATATAAGTAAAATATAACTTATTAAATTTAAGTGAAAAATTATGAGGTATAGATGTACATTCAAGATTTATTATTAAAATTGAATTATTTATAATGTAATAATAACTTCGTACCAATGCCACGTGGCATAGATTTAGTGGATACCTGTTCTTAGGTCGGTACGAAGGCGACCTGAGAATAGAAGCCCCAACTTACAATCATTATAAGCTTTACTTTTTAACTTATTATTATAAGGATAAAAAAGGAATAATACTAATACATATATTTAAGATGGGGTTGATAGCTATTTATGCACGTATTATGGATCTCAGACAATTTTTCCCTTCGGTGAACTTATAAATTTAAGTAGAACTTTTTTTTTTTTGGTAGCATCTTACAAGTTTTCTTTGAATTAAGTTGGAGAAGTTAAAGTTAGATCTACTTAAGTTCTGTTCTCTTCGTCGGAACATAATTGATCTGAACTGGACTGAACTGAATTTAATGTATCTGAACTGAACTTAACTTAATGTATCTGAACTGATCTGAACTGAACTTAAAATAATCAATTTTCAGACGAAGAGAACATAGCTTTAATCATTTATGTAAAAAAAAAAAAAAACTAAATTTTAATTAATTTTGTCCAAACATTTAGTTTTTAAACACTAGATAGATTCACAATTTATTTAACTTCTCCCTGGATTAAAAAACAACCGCTGCATATTGGGCTATTGGATTTAGGGGTATGGATGGGCCACTATCTGAATCGGTCCAACAAGAACCTAAAAGCCCATAAAGGTTTCAGAAGCATATAAATCACCGGTTTCTTCCCTCACAAACCCTAGCCTGTCTAACTTTTCTTTTCTGCAGAATCGGCAACAGCGGCAGCAGCAGTTCGGAGAAGTGACGGCCGCAGAAAATCATGGTGCACACCGCCTCTTTGCGCAACTGTAAGAATCTCAGCTATACTTCGCAGATTCGTATCTTTACTCCATTCATTTGATTCATTCTAGGTTCACACTGGCTGCTAATTTTATGCTTCTCTTATGGTCGCTTTCTATTTTAACATGCTAATTTATGCGTTATGATCCTACACCAATGATAAATTGTTCCAGTTTGTTCGTTCATTTCATACCTCAGTTAATTATGTTCATATGATATATTGCCCTCTGTTACTTGTTGACTTTGTTACCCAGTTATTGCTGTCAGTTTGTTTATGCTGAATGTACCAATAGATTCATATGTTTGCGAAGAGAAATTCATTTTGTTTCGCTATTCAAATCAATTCAGTCACCATTTTGGGAAGAGGATAAAGTTCATATGGGCTAATAATGTCTTAATGTCATTTTGAAAGAGGGCTAATTGTGCATTTGTGCTGATGTGCATATGGATTACTAATGTCATTACTGGTTTGTGCTGTTAATAGATGGAAAGACGTTTAAGAAGCCTAGACGTCCCTTTGAGAAGGAGCGTTTGGACGCTGAACTAAGGCTTGTAGGAGAATATGGTCTTAGGTGCAAGAGGGAGCTTTTGAGGGTTCAGTATGCCCTTAGCCGTATCAGAAATGCTGCTAGGAATCTCTTGACACTTGACGAGAAGGACCCTCGTCGTATCTTTGAGGGTGAGGCTCTTCTGAGGAGGATGACTAGGTTTGGTCTGCTGGATGATGAGGAGAAGAAGCTCGATTATGTCTTGTCCCTTACTGTGGAGAGTTTCCTTGAGCGTCGTCTGCAAACTCAGGTGTTCAAGGCTGGTATGGCCAAGTCCATCCACCATGCCAGAGTGCTCATCAGGCAAAAGCATATCAGGTATGGATAAAAATCATGTTTACATTCTGTGTAGTTTATTGTATTCAAATAAACATTGTTTGGGGCTGCCAGTTGAATGAATTATTATTGTATGTTATAATTGAAATTCAATGTCATCACTGTGATCTCAGTTTGTTGGTTAATCAGTACAACTTGGTCTGTCTTGTTTGTACAAATGAGCAGTAGTCAGTAGCCTACTACATACTGTGATGTTGGATGTTGATAGATGAATTATGAACAAGTTCCTTTTTGCGCTTATTAGAAGGTCCTGTGATATGTGTAGGACTTTCGGTGTGTCAAAATCACAATTTAATATTGGATCTCTGTTTTTATCCTTGTGTATTATAGATACTGGACTACAGTTGTGATGTACCCCCAAGTTAGCTGCTGTAAACTTCATTTGTCATGACATCTATCTACTTTTGTATGTGGAAATACATTTAGTGTTCATATGATGATGACAGTGTTTAATATCAAGGTGTTACTGTTATTGATCTTCTATGCATTTGCATAATTTTGAAAAACGTCTTATCTCCTTTGAATTGCTTTCATTTGTACTGTGAACATGATGATGATTGTCTTGCCTGCTGGGTTATTGTCACAGTTAGAATTGTGATTGAATATAAATTCACTCAGTATTATTGATATTATTTCTAGTAAGAACTTGCTTGCATCACTCTACTGAACAATCAAACATTACACATTGCAGGGTTGGTAGGCAAGTTGTTAATGTACCTTCCTTCCTGGTGAGGTTGGATTCACAGAAGCATATCGACTTCTCTCTGAATAGTCCGTTTGGTGCTGGTCGCCCTGGTAGAGTGAAGAGAAGGAACCAGAAAGCTGCTGCTAAGAAGGCATCTGGAGGTGACGGTGATGAGGAAGAAGAGTAAGGTGTAGTTGTTTATTTGGGTAGATATAATTATCCAATTGTTGCATTTGAAACTTCATATTGTTGTCTATTTTTTGACATATCAAAACTAAGTCCTGGTTTACTTATACTCGAATTGAGAGATTGAGCTTGCAGCTAGACACTTCTTTAGTTATGTAATGAGCTTTCTAAGTTTTGAATTCTATTGACCAGTGCTAGAACTGTCATTGGTGGCATCCTTGTTATATTGTGCTGCTTATGATTTAGGAAGGATATGACACTCAAATTTTCATTTGGTCATCATTCACCCATCCCAAAAATAAACGTGCAGCAGTAGCATATCAACTCATGTTACTAGGAGTACATTTTTGTTAGTTACGCAACAATAATTTCCTTACGTTACTTGTTTGTATCGTTTCATCTACAATACCATTCCAGCCACCGTCTTCCACCATTTAGATCTATCAGGGAATCACTTGTTGGAGGTGGCACTTTACTGGAAAGTGCTCTTCCTTCATATTCAATCACTTTGGACGTTAAGGTGACGACGGATGCATATACATGCTACAAAGTATTACTCGGACCGTGAAGTGTAATGGTCTATCTATGATTTGTTAATTATTCTTGAAGTTTTTATTTGTATCTAGCCGTATACCGTTGTGATTATGTATTAATGTTTAACTAAACGTTTTAATTTGAATGTAAAAATGTATATAATTAAAACGTGTATAGGCTTTTAAGATTGTGTATAGGCTTTTAAGATTGTTTGTGTTTCTATGTGAAATTTTCAAATCTTGGCCCAACGTTGACATCTCCACTGGCCACTGCTGTATTGCTGCTACGCCTCTGCACCCAATCAATGCGCTTCATCACTAATTGCCTCCTCTGATCCTCGCGACTTAGAAATCCGGTATGCTGCAAGGTTCCTCCAATCTCCTAAATACGTCTCGAAGGTCATCAATGGATTCTTCCAATTTCAACAAATGGTCGCCCTTGATGTTCGCGGAAGAGTGGACTTATGTTCATGGAAGAGTGGATTTTGAGCAGACCTTAGACCTAGGTTCTGAGGCTCTGTGTTGGGATCTTCAGAAAACCTCAAGATCGTGTTGTGATAGTTCGGCATGCAACATGCGAACTGGACATCCTTCAATGAAAATTGGCTTAGAAAGGAAAGAGAATTCGTGATCTTGAACGGAACAACGTCAGAAAAAGACGTAGCGTCAAGAAGACAGAAAACCAACGTCATCATGAGGGAGAAAGAAAGAATCAAGATTAGCGGAAAGTACCTTTATTCATCGACAAAATATAAAGAAAAATAATATCTTGATCAAGTTTTCCCCTACTCGGTCTTTAGAGTTCTAAGTTAAATAAAGTTTGAAAATGAAATTATAAATGTACTCGTCTTATCTCCATGGATAAGATTTAATATGCTAATCTCTCTCTTACAAATAAGGATAAAGAGTTAGAATTATACATACCGGCAAAGTTGTAATTAAATCTAATTTTTAAATACCTCCCGACACAATCTTAGCACTCCCGAACGAGCACGTCTGGTGCATGGAGAAATCTCAACAATTTCACTTAATAACATTTATTTTTTTCTTAAACACACAACACAACAATCTATGTTTAAGTTAAGTATAGACTATTATAGAGTAATTTTCACTTGCTATAGTGTTTTGTTGTAAAGGTTTTTGGTTCAAATATTTGTGTATAGTTTCGGAGTACAAATCTTGTACACTTCACATTTTGATGAATAATGTTTTTGCCGTTTCTAAAAATAATAATAATAATAAAATAAATAAATAAATAAGTATAGACTATTTCACCTAATAATTTGTGTGTGAAAATAATTATTAGTGCAGGGCATGGGGCCTAGGCTGCAAGTCGGAACACGGTACTTTAATCTATCTCTACACATGATACTACATACTATGGATGGTCAGTCTCATACTCTCATTGATTGTTGCACGGGTCCAATTTAAAATAACCAACGCGAGTTTTGCTGTAGCTTATTCAATAAGTTACTCGTACTTCATTTCTAGTGGGCGGCTATGTTTTCTTTCTTTTGCTGCAAAATTTTTTTTTTTTCCCCAAAATAAGGATCATTCTTTCATTACTTGAAGTACTTAAGGTCTACTTGAATAGGGGATCCCTCTGGATCTATAAATTCCTATTTATAGTGTTAACCACTCTTGTCTAATCTTTTGCTCACGTCTTAAATTACTTGCCACTTTTTGGTAGATGAACATAGGGTTGAGAGTTAGGTAAGAAACAATTGTACCCATCTCGCAGTTACAAAGATGGACTTAGGATTTTGATGGACAAATGGTGTTCCTACCTTAGTGTGCTAGCTAAATGCCCGTTTATTGGCATAGGGTGGAGGAATGTGATCCCTAGAGTTTCTAAGTTTTGGGTGTTTTTTGTGTTCTTGTGGCAGTGTTTGGCCCGTGTGCGAGCGTGGTGTTCCAAAGGCTCCTATCCTCGGCTTGCTATGAAGTGTGGTGATTTTCGTGGGTATGGCAAGGAATAAACTATAAGTTCTCCACGATAAGGAAACCATCGTTAGATGGAGTATAGGTAAATTATTTTAAACTACTTGTCATATCCTCGATTCTCGACTTTGGGTAGAGGAGGTCGAACATAGAGTGAGGAATAGACTATACTTACCATCGCGATAAAGAAACCGTCGTTTGTATGGATTATAGGAAAATTATTTTAAACTACTTATTCTATGTTTGATCGTCGCTCTCGTTTGCTTGTTGATGGAACCCCCCGGCTTTGTGTTGATTCTTGAAGTGTGAAGTTCTCTCCGGTACCTTTGCTCTCGGCCTTTTTGGGTACTATTATTCCCCTGCAGTTGCTACTAATTCTCTAGGCTTGTTTTGCGTTGTTTAGTCTAGTAGAGTTTGCTTGTTGTTTGGAGCACTTGTTGTACATGGGTGTGTTGTTTCCTTGTGTTATGTAGACTTGGCCGAGCGTTGTTGTTTTGGCTTGGTGTTTAGCTAGCGGTTACGAAGCATCAAGCGTTGTATTCTTTTCTTTTTACTTTTCTCGAGCCTTCCTTATGCTCTATTGGTATCAATATATTTTGACCGTTTAAAAAAAAAAAATCATTCATTCAATAAGTAGCAAATTCAGTCCTAAAATACGTAGTAGTAGCTTCCATACTTAAAACATCACATAACCAAATTGGGGTTATCCCAAATAAAAGATAAAAGTGAAAGTTTTATTATCAAAAGGTGTGGATATTCCAAATAGTTCTTTTTCTTCCTTCATTTGATTTGCTAGGTAAGCTGCTGCTGCATTAATTGCATTCACGGTATATAAATTCCATCTTGACCTCCTTTAGCTGCTGCATTCTTCTAAATGCGTCTTGAAGTAGTTGATTTTGATGGAGCCCGGCTGATTTCCCCCTTACTGCAAAATGTTACTATTAATATAAGAGATACGCTATACAGTATGACCATACCAACCAAAACAAACGAAAGTAACTATCATCTCAAAATTGTAAATGAAATAATAGCTGATAGATTCAATCCATAAATTAGATTTCTATCTTAAAATTGTTTGTATGAGTGGTTTGGAATATGGAATTTTAGCTTGCAGGCTCAGGTTCGATACCTCTCGGTGTCCATTAATTGTATTTTATTTTGCATGCCCTAAGTTATCCGGCCTGCTTTTAACCCCTACAATTTCAACCAAACCAAATATGATATTTAATATTTTCATTTACCTCACAGTTCCGTTCACAAAATATTATACGAAGTATTGTTTAACTTCAACTTATTCTTTCACTTCTATAAGACTATAGCATCATACCAAACATAATCAAAATGATTTTCAAGAAATAATATTCTTTAATCTTTTTCACTGGCCGTTGTTGTGTAATTTATCAATATGCTACTTCATTTTGTGTACTACGGTACTACCGAAGATATCGACTTTGAACAGTGATTTTAATATACAATATAGTTACGTGTTCAATTTGAAAGTGTTATCTTGTTCAAAGTCGTTGTCTGTCTTACAAGAAGATATAACAATCGGAAACATTATATGCAGGCCTTACGGCAATGGCACATCAAGAAGCTTCATTTTTGCTTCCTCTAATAATCCTTCCTACTAGGAAACTATTTGTATTCAGTTCCCAAATCCCAATATTGTAAGAGTCTTGAATTAGGATGAACGATATATCTACATCTCTCTGTGTAGCCCACGCATTTACTAATTTTATTCATTATTCATTTACATACATACAACACTTGCTCAAAATTGGTCCTTATTAGTGGGATGGGGAGAGTAGTTCACGTATTTTTACTTAGGAAAGATCCACAACTGCCTAACAATCTCAATCCGCAATCAGATTTGCAAATCCAAGTGATAATACTTGTTGAAATTACTCGCCGGTCACCAACACAATGTCACTTAAAATCTTTCAAACCATCTTTATAAAAGCTAAGATCACCGACTTAAAACCTCAATGACAACCAAAGCAAACTCTAGTTCAGTTTTTTTTTTTTTTTTTTTTTTTTAATAACATGGGAATATACAGCCGCTCGGTTCGAATGCGCACTGGGTAAATCCTATGAGCTCCCATAATAGCTTGTAAACGACGTGAACCAGATTAAACCGCACAAGTGTGACCGGCTCTAGTCCAGGATGGCATACTAGTTCGGTTATTTTAAGTTTTTTCTTCTCGATTTCTACTGGTATCCACTTTGGCGACTAATCCAATCGAGTACTGTCAGACCCTTTTGGAGGGAGCGACTCTTACAACGACGTTTTCTAATCTATTACAAAGATTGAATCCGAAACTTTATTTAAGGGAACTCAAATATATTACCAATTTAGCAAAATATTATTTAAAAAAAAGAAAAAAGAAATTGACCACGACTATCTCTATACATCTAAGTAAAAATCCAACCACCCCTCGAGACATGACATTTAAAACCAATTGATTTAGGATCCCGCTGTTGAACACCCCACATAGTATAACGATCAAATGGGCCTGCTATTGGTATTGATAAGATGATAATGACATGTTTTCAGGGAACAATAGTTAGTAGCAATAATAGTACAAATACTATAATGCAAATCATGTGTTTTACAAATGGTGGGTGGAAATATAATGTACTATCAACGGGACCCAATTTGTACTCGATCAATGTCCACATTGCCATGATCGGCCGGTCAAGCTATATCATAATCGTGATCGATCTCGTGGGAATTATTTTATTTTATGATGAAGCGAAGATCAATTGACATGATTGAAAAAGGTTTTCCTTTTTATTTTTATTGTCGATTTCTATTTTAATATATCAATACAAATTTGTGGAATGTCACTATTCGGTTCAAACATTTCTTATACTCTTTTTATTAATTTATATCTTTAGCCGTTTAAAATAGTGTCAGAAGGCCGGCGAATAGGGTTGGAGAAGACCTAGGGCTTATTCTTTATATTGTTATTTTTAGAACATTTTGTAGTTGGGCTTAACCCATTATATTTTCTCGTTCAATAAGTTAGGTTGCAATTCTCTCATTATTTTTCATATTGAATGTTGAGTTGTAAATTGATCACTAAATTGTAGCCATTGCCTTATTATATTGCTGCAGTTCGGGGAAATAAACATTATTATACCGTAGGGACCGGGAAGGTAGTTCCGGCATTTGAGAGTTAATCGCTTCGTCTAGCATGTGATCATGTTAATAGAATTTGTGACCGGGTACAAATCCAAGTTATTTTCTTTACTTTTCACATTCTCTATCAATTTTCATTTATGTCTCGCTCGACCGGTCTGGAAAGAACTGAGGTGAAAGGAGTCTGAAGTAGGGACATATAAGGAGACTATCTATAAAAAACAGAATAATAAATAAATAAAACCAACTGAAGAAAGAAGATGTGGTTTGTAAAAAAAATCCAATTGCATCAAGATTTAAGAGCAAGTGGTGATTTTTTTTTTTAAACGGCCAAATTAACATAAATAAAAAGAGCATACGGAATAAGGAATGTTCGATAGTACATACAACTAAAGATAGTACGTACAACTAAAGAAAGAGCAAAGCGAAAATCGCACTAACCAACTACCTAACTGGAACACCAAGAGCTATGCTAACACAACAAGTCAAGTGGTGATACTTGAGATTGTATGCATTTTCCTTACAAGGTAAAAGGTTATTTAGCCCCAACAGGGTACATTCTTTCTTTTGTTAAAGTTTCAAAATTGTGTAAATGTCCAATCATATACATATTGCCATTGGTATCTACTTTATGATAAATCACTCGTACGCAATGGGGGGAAATTGGAAAACACAGCAGCGGGATCCAACATGTACAACAATGGCCCACGTTACCTAACATGACCTTATACGAGTTGCATCATGAAATTGAAGGGAAATTATTCCGCACCCGCAATTATCAACTTTTTACAAGATGAGCTTCTTTAAGGTGAACAATTTATATATTTGAATCCTGAAGGCAATAAAGTTCCGAGTCATGATTTACTAAGTACTACTTCATTTTATTTTATTGACCTTTCGATTTGCGGTTTGACCTCAAATTAATCATCATTCATTGTGAAAAAAAAAAAATATTATGAAAATAGACTTCTTATATATTTATAATATAGCTTTTAAAATTATTTTTCGCACAATGAATACGATTAATTTGAGGTCAAACCGAACCTAATAAAAGTCAACAAAATAAAATGAGGTTCTTATAAATTAGCGGAAAAACATTCTAGGTTTTGATTTAACTAAATGAGGATTTACTTTGATACGTATCATTACTCATTGGCTATATTAAATTGTTCTTGTAACCACTTAAGATCCACAAACACACACAATAGAGCACTATATAAAACCCTCCCCACAATAAGTCAAATCTCACCTTTTGTTTATCAACCCATCTTTGTTTATTCATTGATTTCAATTATTAAGCTATTTTATGAGTACAAGTTCTTAGTCCTATCCAAGAGATGCAAATGGGGTAATTTTTTAATGTTGCAAAAATATGTCATGTTATATACATTCAAACCTCTATAAATTAATAATATTGAGACCGAAAAATTTCATAAATTTAGCAAGATATTTTTTTTAAAAAAAATTTAAATCCATTAAAGCCCAAAGTTTATGTACATGAGTAAGAGGGACATACCCCAATTCTCCAATTAACATGCTACAAGTATCAAGCAAATCTGATAAATCTCGGAAGCTCCTAATAGCCAGAGTAGCTATAGGCAAGAGAAAACTGGAACAGCTGTAACTAGTGTTTTACCAATGAGGTCTACCTCAGTTGGTTAGACTGAGGTGTCATGACTCTAGAGGTCATAGGTTCAATTCTCGCCAAGTGCGTGATTAGTTATAGTTTATTACTAGATTTGTAATGGTTCGATTATTAAAAAAAAAAAAAAAAAACTGGAACAAGTGCGTAGACTCCAATAACAAATCTGTGATCTACAACACTTTTGAAACTAAGCAAGCTAGCACTATATCAAAGACCCCTCAGACTCCAGCTGTAGTCGTGATCCGAGTAAGTATGTGCGGGTCAAAATCTTTATCAGTTCTCTTGGCAAAATGATCTATGATCTCGGCCCACCTTCCAACTCAATAGAGCAGCAGCTTTCAAAACATAGTTTCCCATCCAGTCCAGAACAGTAGGAAAAAAACCTGTAAAAGAAATCAAAAACCCCACACAAATTACAAGTAACTGTACACAAACAAAGCAACAAAAGAGCTAAATGCAAGAAAGAGCAGCAATCACCAATCTTGTCACCCTATTTTCTTTTTTACAGTGGATTTGGATTCTACTTACAAACTGTTGTGCAATCCCAGAACAAAACTGAGGTAGATTAACTGGTGCAACAGAAAAAATAGCTTCATTGCGGAATCCCCAAGCTGCCGCAATTGAACAGCAGAATAACCCAGCTTTTATCTTCTAATTACAGCTTTGTTTCCTTGTAACCTGCGAAAACATATCAATGTAATCTGAAAAACAAAAATCAGGATTATACACATGGATTATGGTTAGAAATCGTTGGAAAATAGACTGAGTAATGGGACAAGAACCAAAGATATGATCCCTTGTCTCAGGCACCAATTTACACAACAGACATAGATCATCATCGATAAGACCCCAACTGTGTAGTCGTTGCTTCATTGGTAATCTATCACGACAAGCCAACCAGGTGATAAAACAATCCCGAGGAGCAGCAAAAGTATTCCAAGTAAGAGAATCCCAAGGTACACGATCAACAACAGGCCAAAAAGATATTATAAAGAAAATCCAGCCTCTCTTTTCTTCTTAAATTTAGCAGATCAATAATTTGTTCAGCACTAAGTATCTGCCTCATATCATCCCTCAGCTGTAGCAGGTATTTCCACAAAAAACTATCCCCTTGTTTAACACGAACATCCTAAATAGAAGATGAACCAAGTTTATAAGATATAATCCACTTGTGCCAGATAGAACTAGAGGATTTCTGAGCCAAATCATAAACAAAACAGCCCATGGCAGCTTTATTCCATGAAAGAATTTCTTTAAAGTCAAGTCCACCATTCACCTTGGATTGGCATACATTACTCCAAGCAACCATACTCTTTTTCCCAAAATCCATACCAGACCAGAGAAAATTCCTAAAGATACCAGTAATCCGTTTAACAATAGCAATAGGAATGGGTACAATCCTAGCCCAGAACTTCATAATGTTGTCCAGAACTGATTTAAGAAGCAAAAAATGACCTGCATAACTGAGTTTCTTAAAACTCCATGCTTGAATCCTACCCACCAGCTTCTTAATCAAAGGATCATATTCAGTAATCTTCAGTCTGCTAGGGCTTAGAGGCAAACCCAGATAACGAAAAGGGAAAGAACCCTCAGTAAAACCAGTAAGGTTAATCAGCTCCCGTTTTAACTCTTCATTCACCCCTCCAAAATAGATCGAACTCTTAGCCCGATTCACTTGTAGTCCCATAATACTTATCTAAAATATCAATCAGAATCTTCAAAGAAGTAGAATATGCCTTACTAAAAATCATCAAGTCATCTGCAAATCCTATCTGAATCAGACCCAACTGCTTACATCTAGGATGAAACTGGAAATCAGTATTACAAGTCTCAACCTTCAACATCCGAGTGAGATAGTCTATACAGAGAACAAACAGATAGGGACTCAAAGGATCACCATGTCGTAAACCTTGCTTCCCCTCTAAATTCCCCTCCAATCTACCATTTATATTAAAGGAGAAACGAGCTGTAGACACATACACCATTACCCTATGAATAACCCAGTTGTCAAACCCATAAGCTATAAACACACACACCATTACCCTATGAATAAACCAGTAGTCAATAAATTTAGCAAGATATTATTTAATCGATATATTAGAAATTCATTAACTTAAGGAATTTTTAATGTACATGTATAACTGACCTTTAAATTTTCAAATCAAATAAACTAGTAACATTCAAATAATAATAAAAGGCTACAAGATATTAAGTTGATTTTCCTACCGCACCGAACATGACTTTAGAAATTCCACCACGTGTGATGCATGAATAATAAGAGCCTTAAAACGTGTACTAGCCCAAAAAGATTTAATTTAATTAAGATTTTGAAAAAGGACATTTATTATCCTGAAAAAACTAACTTTTTACTCGGATGCTATCAATCTGACAATCTCAATCAGGACAATTTTTTTTTTTAAACGGCTAACAATTTTATTAAAAAATCCTCGAGTATAAGAAATACTCGTGAAAAAGCACCCAAAGAACGAGTGCAACATCCAAACCGGAGCAAGAAAAAATAAAATACATAACCGGCCATATGCCAACTAACAAGGCAATAAAAAATCTAAACTAGGCCAACAACAAACCGAAGCAGTACAGGTGCACAAAAAGGAACCTACACTAGTCCACCGAGAATGATTTCTAGTTCCTCACAAAGAAGGGATGCACAATACATGGACTCTTGATCAACCACTTCCAAACCTCGAGTGAGACTAAGGCAGGGGCTTTAAAGCGCAACAACACAAAGGAGCAAGTCGAACCAAACCAGCCACGGAAGATTAAACATAGAGCAAGTAATTTAAAATAATTTTTCTATAGTCCATAAACCGACTATTTCCTTATCACTATAGACAATATAGTCTATTCCTCACTCTAAGTTTGAATTCCTTCCACCATAGAAAGGGTATGACAAGCATTTTAAAATAATTTACCTATACTTCCAACCTACGATGGTTTTCTTATCGTGGTAGAAGCTATAGTCTATTCCTTGTCATACACTCGAAACCACGGAACGAAGCCACGCCCAACCAACCCATAAAAAACTCGTGGTCACGTAGCAAGATGTGATATCAAATTCCTTTGGACACTGCAAATTTGTAAGGAATGAAATTAAACCGTCTCAACTAACATTGATATACTGATATACCGTATACGCCATCGACATAAAATGAATGAATGTGAAATACTTGCTAGAATTTCCATGTGACCAATCAAATATAAAATCACGAGAACCAATCAAGAACCAAAATCACGATCCAAACTAGCCAACTTCTTACCCCCTATGTCCACTAAGAATAACTTGAAAACAGTTTAAAGATGGCCATGACAACTCCAAAAATACCGACGAGAATAGTCTTATTAAAGCATGAATACCATTGTTGCAAGCTTTGTTATTCAATTTTTGATTCTATTAAGTTTATATTATTTCAATTCGTATCATTTTCTTTCAAAATAATTAAGTTAAATTTATTTCATATTTGATTAGTTCAGTTCAAGTTTTATCCAATTTATTTAATTTCTTTAAAATTATTTTACATAAACTTTGAGCTTGGCTCCTATTGGGTTTTCTATATTAAACCTCTTCCTCACATAAAAGAAAAAAAGACTTGGCAAATATATTAGGTTCACGTCCCTTGCTGGTATAATAATTTGTTCTCTGAAGCCAAAAAAAAGAATCGGATTATTTGCTGCTTATGAAATTTTCTGTTAAAAAGAAAAGTCATAAAGTTCGGATTATTTGGATTGATCCGAATCCAATCCGATTATTTTTTATCAATCCGAAACTGATCCGAATTTTCGGATCGTCCAAAATCTGCATTTTCGGATCGGATTTGATCCGATCCGACCCATGCCCAACCCTAATTATTATTGACAACTTCAAGATGTTTTTGGATCAAAGGTCTATATGTAAATGAGTTAGAACACTCCATCTCCAGCAGGTAGAACCCAACATAACCCAAAATACACGCTCTCTCCTGTCACATCAACTTTCTACTAAACACAACCCAAACACCACCAACCCTCTCCAGCAGTTAGAACCCAACAGAACTCAAAATACATTTTCTCTTCTGCCACATCAGCTTTCCACTCAACATATTACAAACACCACCAACCCTCTCCAGCAGTTGAACCCAACAGAACCCACAATTTAATTTCTTTCTTCATTTCTTTTTTAAACTCAATCTTTATTTCATTCTTTTCTAGATTCTTTTTTAAATTCATTCTTTATTTCATTTTAACACCACTAATTAAGAATAATAACATCACATTAATTTTAAAAATTAAAATACTTGATAAAAAAATTACAAAAAAAATTACCACGATAACATAAAAATACAACTTCCTCCGTCCACAATCAATATGCAAGCTTCCCATTTAGTTTCGCTAACTTTTTTAATCTCCGTTTGACTCCGAATTAATCTTGTATCGTACTGGAAAATAAATATATGAACTTATATTATGAAAAGGATTGAGGAAAGAATATGAAAAAAAAAAAAAAGAATAGAACTCAATCGAAGCGGTTCTAAAGAACAGAACAGGTTCTGTCAATAAACACAACAGAACACTGCTGGAGATGGCAATAAAAGCCCAAGAAAGTCCCTCCCAAATGATGTCTCCAATAATTTGAGGATTGTATGAGTCTTTTACGTGGACCCGTATGTTCATATGACTCCATATTATTGGAGGTTTTATTGTGGGAGCTCTTGCAGCTCCGATCGGGAGCTGCAACTCCCAGATCGGGAGTTGCAGCTCTCGATCGGGAGCTACAAAAGCTCCCTGATCGGAGCTTTTGCACCTCCGATTAGGGGCTACAAGCTCTCAGATCGGGAGCTTGCTAATCCAATTGGAGCTACAGCTCCAACATCGGCACCGGTGTCGGATTTTTAACTAGAAGAAAAGGAGAAAAAGAAAAAGGATAGAAAAATAAAAAGAAAAAAAAAAAGGAAAAGAAAAAAAGATGAAAAGGAAAAAAAAGGGATGAAATTTGTTAAGGCCATGTTTGGCTTGAAGAGAGAGAAGAAGGGAAAGAAATTGGTCAATGCCGGAATCGACTAATAGTAAAGGGCTGGATGTAATATATGAAACAGTCGTCACCCAAATGCAAACTGAGACCTTAGCAGGGATGCATATGGAGTTTTCCCTTAATTTTATGTTATGTAAGTATGTAACATTTACATGAGTATTTATTTTCAAAATTGAAATTATTACTATACATGGAGGTATATATAATGATTTCTTAAAACAGATTTTGAAAAATAAATGAGTGTGGAGTTTATTATCTAAAACTCATTCCAAGTTGGGACCAAATTTTTATTATTATAAGAAATTTATTTATTTATATATATAGTACTCCTTAGAGAGCTTTTACTATATATTCAGTTTAGATTTTTTTTGGAAAAAAAAAAAGGGAAAACCTAAACTGAATTTATTGAACTGAATTTTATATTTTATAGATTTGCATCGAATAACTAAAGTGAAGTCTGAAAATTTCCTCTTTGTTTCTTTATTTTTTCCTTTTAAGAGGGAAATCCTTATTTCCTTTCTGGGTTTCTAAATTTTGAGATTTGAATGAGATAGGGGTTGTGCTCTTTTTTTTTTTTTTTCCTGGAAAAATAATATCTTGATTTCAAATTCATTAAATTCAATTCAATTCAATTAAAATTCGTAGTTACATTTTATATTATAAATAAATTCAGTTATTCACCAAATTCAAAGTAATACTAGTATAAGGTATAACAGATCCTTACTACGAGTGATATCATATTTCTTCCAGTCTTAAAATTAATGGGCACTTATGCACATCTACAAAGAAGAGGGACCTGAATGAGAAAAAAGAAACTAAACTTTAACAAACACCGCATTTCTTCAATTCTTTTCCACTCTTCCAGACCCTGCGTCTTCAACATTTGAGTTTTAACCCCTCAAGAAATACTATACTCAGTTTCTAACCCCTCAGAAAGCTGAGACTGCAGAAAAGTATAGTAATTCGCCGTCTCATCTTCAAACTCCCAGAGTCCATAATCTGTAAACGCAACAGGTACACTAACTTGATCATCAGTACTAGGAATACCAAGTTCGTCATCAGAAGCTTCTAGAAGATGCCTGATGACAGACTCCACCCCCACATCTGTGCCCGTGGTGGTCAACGGTGGAGGCGGGTCGTCAGGGAGGAAGTCAAAGTCATCGGAGGAGATTTCTCGGTGGAGCGTTGTATATATGGCTGAGAGGTCATGTTGGGTAGGGTCTTGGGGGTCATCTTCTTGATCTAGGTCAAGGACAGAGAGTATGTTTTGAACTAATAGTGGCTTAGGTCTCTTTGAGTTTGTGTCTTCATGATCATCATGTTGGAAATGAGATGATGATTCTTGTCTTTGGCGCTTTGATTGTGGTGGAATGGAAGAAACATGAGAAGCCATTATATTGGAGTAGAGAGAGAAACAGAGAGGGGTGAGGAGAGAGAAGTGAGTGGGGAAGGTTTATATAGATGAGAAAAATGGTCGCTATGAGTAAAACATGGAACAATTGCTCGGTAATTTACTACTAGTAGTACTACAATATCTTCCGGTAATAGTATTTTAAATTTAGATTTAAATTTTCTATGTCGATATGCCTGCCGTGTGATAAAGGAGAGTATTGATTGGGTAGGACCAACCAATATGTGTGTGCTGTGCCCTCTGAAAAGAGCGCGAAGAAGCGTTGCGGAGTACATATAAAGTGGTTCTAGAAGCGCAACAAGGAGTTGTTGTGGGGGGCGGATGGAGAAATAGTATTCTTGTCCGTTAAGAAGTACTTCTACTAGCTCATTTTAATTTTGTTGAATAAAAGTATAATCTAGAGTATAATTGTAACGTCATAAACACTAATGGTCCGAAGTTCCAACCCTTTAAACCGGTGCTGTTACTCTTGAACTGCTTTTTAACTTTTAGGGTGATATATAAATAAACATGTATTTTTTTGCGCACACTTTGGCCTCACTTGTTCATGGAACTGAAATTTTCCAGTATACCACATATCATAGGATTGCTCCGGCCAAAGCCAAACTCATTTAACCCTCACGCTCATATGGATGGAATTATAAAAATAAAAGTGTATGAAATGAGTTATGTAGAAAGTGAAAATTATTCATTGGACGATGAGGAAGCATAGTAATATAGTTTGTGTTTTGTTTTCTCTCCCATTATACGCTGTCTTATCGGGTTTATTACTACTCTAAGATACCACACTCCTTTGGAACTTGACTAAGAGTTGGTGGTACAACTTGTAAACTCCCCGGATCTTGGTCTCCCGCTAGAGGGATGGACATACTAGACGGGGGTTGATTATTGCTACGGTCATAACGTTTTTGGGGCTACTCATGCTTTCTTTGTTATCTATTCAAGTTGGTGTAAACTCTTTGTAGAGTAGTGTGCTACTTTGTACTTGTAATTCAAGCATTTCTTATGGTCTTTAAGTTCAATACAATTTTAGCCCTTTTTTAAAAAAAAAAAACTTAATGGTTTGTGTTTCATTAACAATAATTGTTAATTAAATAATATTGTGAGTTCGACTACTGTGATCGTGCCTATAAACATTTGGGTTAGTTGGTGCTTTGTGTCTATAAGTCTCTTGGCCCTTTCATGGACTTCTTGTTCAATTCATATGGTTTGAAACCACTCATGGAATTTTTGTTCAAATGTTTCTGTTAGACTATTTTTTTACGGAACTTTGAAAAGATCAGTACGATTATTTTTTTTTAAAGTGAACCTCAGAAAACCTATAAATATTATTTCATTCACATTTACGAGGTGTGCGTTTACTATGATTAAACTATTAAAATTCATAATTTCGAAGTGAAAAATTGAATAGCTTGCCCAACATGAGAAATTGAGAGTTAGACATCAAGATGTGAAGAGCCGAACCTGAAGACCTCGACAGAATAACACATAAAGTTAGTTGTAAGTTCCACCCATTAGTGTTGGTTGTTTGATGTAGTTCGACGGACAATAATAGTAGTGAAAGCTAATATTGCCATGATAATATGAGTAGTGGGTCATCATTTCAAAGGGGCGTGGTTAATTTGATTGATTGATATGATGCCTATTTCATGATAAATAATTAAATGCTAAGTTGTCTTTGTAACTAGCTAGCAAACCACTTTTGTGCTTATTAATGGAGATAGTCATGATTTACAAGTATTTGGCACTAATACCTGGAGCTCCTCAGCTCCTGTGATATCGAAAGCAATATAATTTATTTATTTTAAATGGAAAATATAACTACTCACTCCTACCCTACTCTTTTACCACATTTTAACTCTTAATATACCCAAATTAATCTTATGCATCCCTTGGAATTCGAACCCCAACCTCACCATGCTACTCAAGCACCGTTACCACCAAATCACCTTATTAACTCTCTCGAACGTAAATAGACTAGGATTTAGGATGAAAAGACAGCAATATTCTCAGGGGGAACAAATATCCGAGTACGAGTACTATACAAGACATAGAAAATATTCTCAAATCTCAAAAATGTAAAAGTTACATGGTAGAAGTAGAGTATTTTATTCAATTTGAGTTTGCACTTGACATTAAATTCTTCTACTTATAAAAATCCAAAATAGCTGGAATCTCAGTCCGCACCATTCGTATTTTAAGGTCCAATTTATAGTCTGTATGTGACTAAAAGATCGTTATCAGGTAAGGTATTTAAATTATATCTAAATTATCGAATTCATAAATAAAAGTCATGTGATACAAATAGACTTTCAAATAGATTGTGTTCTACCCTAACCGACCTGAACCCGTTCAATACCCTGTGCACGATAATAGTATATATTCGGATACGGATAGGGATCCAACCCGAACGAATTGTATACACGTATCTAGAACACCCGAATCCAACCTAACACGATCCGAGGTTGAACTTCAGCCCGTTCAACAAAATAGAAATGCCCCAGTGACGACCCACCCATAGTGCTGCACGACCCGGACAGGATTCCGGTCTGGCCAAAGAAGTTTGACCCGCCTAGACCTGAGATCTCTGGCCGACCTATCAGAAAGGCACACCACGGTCTGACTTGGTTAAAAATAAATAAATATTTTTATTTTTTTTTTTAAATGTCAAATTGTGAATTCCAGAAAAAAAATTCTGGGAAATTAAAGCTTGTTACGAGTACAAGAGAATGGTCAATATGTTACCAGAAATATACAATGGGAAAGTCGATTTTATGAATGCTATTATTGGTGTGCTCTGCGATGCAGCCAAGAAATCAAGTGGAGAGCAACAAATTCATATGGTCCAGAGGCTTCATGCAGATGAAATGGTCAGCATCTAAGGAGAAGAACCTTCGCGACCATTCATCATCAAGCTTACTGTGCTCCATGCTTGGGAATATAATCATCTAGAGACTAGAATATGCCGGTATATATAGACATCTAGAATTAGGGTTTATGAAAAATTCATTAGAGATTAAAGATAATGTTAGTAAATTATGTTTTGTTATTACATTTTCTTTTTAATTTACAACTCTAATTACCGAAAAATGTTATGGGCGTTGATTATCATGAACTACTATTATTATTACTAGTTTAATTTATCAGCCCCAGTCACATTTGATTAATAAGCTACTGCTAGTAGATTTGTTGTAAGGCATTGCCCATTATTTACGATGTGATGAAATAATGAAACAAATTTCTTTCCGAAAGTCTTATATTTTCTTCTAGATGGCGATGGTTCTCTCTTTATGTGTGACGCTTCATCTTATTCTATTGTTGTTTCATTCATACAAGAACACGATCTCTCTTCCTTTTTTGAGCCATCCATGTCTAGAGAACGTCCGCCGAAACCCTCCACTAAAGGTCTAAAATTACATATAAAAGTACTCCAGAATATTTAGTCGTAAATTTTAAGTGGAGAATTAATAAGTTTCAAAGTGTACTTAACATAATGGATCTTTTGGACAATTTTTCCACAAAATTAAGTAGTCCTGGACTGAAGTTTACCTTGCGTAACCCACCGTTTTAGATGGGCTTTACTTGTGGAAGTATTTGAGGCCTCCATCCGAAATGTGTGGACTTGCCTTCAAAAGCCCAAGTTTTCGAGCTATAATGGTCTGTGGTCGCCCAAATGTGAAAACAGGGACTTAACTCCAAAATTCCAAATATAGTCACTGTCCCCTGGTCTGTGTCTATCTGTCCACACTCCACACATTGTTTTCACATCTTGAGTTGCCATACAAAATGCACCTATTTTTTGCCGCATAATTGTGTTATTGAAAATTACACAGAAGATTTTAATTGTGCCGTCGTAACTCGAGGAGTTTTACCCCTAATTCATAGCGAAGGCGATCTCCGGTGGTTCTCCCGTGCACATACATGTGTTTCTCTGTTCGTGTTCTTCAAATTCGTAAAGTATTGCTTGTCAATTGTCATTCTAAATTATTAGTGACAGTAACGTGACATATATAGGTACATATACTTTAGAGAAAGATATTGTAGAATCCTAAGATGACAATTGAAGCTTAAGAAAGGTCATGTTGAGACATTTTTGCATTATGGTGAATTGGTGATGATGATTATTGAACAAAGGTTCATATAAATCCACGTAGTAGTGTTTGAGATCAACTCCATTCGTACGATCGATATATAGTATAAGTTCAATAATGCAATTCGGCAATGAACAATCATTGACTTATGACCTGGCATTGATGCAAAAGGTAGTTATATAATCTGGCTACATGACATATATAGATATAATAATATGATATAATATAATATATAGTATAGTTTTATAATTATATGATGTATATATTTCATTCCATCATTGTCATACTCATCATAGCTAGCTAAGCTAAGTAATTGTGTGTCATTGTTTTCAAGTCTCACCATTTTTGTCTTGGTATGTTAGCATAGAACTAATGGTATATTGGACTATTCTAAAGTCTCAGACAAAAGTATTAGCCAAGAAAATGAACGAGGCTTCCAGTTCCAGTTCATTTTTATCATTTTCTCTCAATTTCAAAATTTATCCGTTTTCGAAGAAATTCCACCACCCTCATTTTCTCTGAAATTTAATCCCAAAACCTCATGCTTGCTGCTTCAGCATCAGAGGACAGAGGGTTCCCGTGAGCAGATATTTTAGGATACCATATCATTATGTGAAGCACAGAGTTGAGAAGATGCCTAGTTGCGGGTTTATTTTTATTCCACTTCATAAGAACCACCTTTTTTCACCTCATTGGACATGAATTAAGACCAGATTCATATTTTCGGTATGACATGTGTATTTTCTTACACCATAGAAGTGAAATAACATTTAATTTGTAATTCGAGAATGAAAAAAGTGAGCATAAAACCTTTTCTGCCTGGGAAACTACAAGTGTATATTCTTCAAGAACCAGATTCTAAGGTATATATTTTTGAAAAAATGTGGTTATAGTTAATACAATGTGTGACGTTATTATGCAAATTCTCGAACAACTCCCTTTCGCTAGCTAGCTAGTACTACTGTACTAGCTTTAATTTATTTGCAGAATAACGTACCCTTAGGTATTTTCTTCACCTCCCTATCTATATGCATGAAACAATAATGTAAGTTCTGTGACATAAATTCTTGAAAAAGGATGGGAACCAACTATATATATTCCGCATATATAAAGCAAGAATTAGTACACGGAACTCCTCCTGTCAAACTCCAAACCAAGTTTTTATTTGATTCGTTCAATATTAGTACTAGTGCCTTCACATCAATAATGGTGCACATAATAACTTGATTCCGGCATTGCTGTAATGTTTGACAAAAAGGTTGATAAAGAGGGACAAAATTTCAATTATCTTCTTAGTTAGAAGCGCAACGAGGGTCGGGGCAGACATAATTAGGTCAAGTGGCCTTGTGGCAATCTAGATGGAAATATTGTGTCTGTGTGTGGGAATTCAAACGTAACGAGTGGGAAAAAAGGGGTGGCGATAACTAAAATTAATTTTATAATACTTGAAATTCTATCATCGCATACTAACTTTCCACGGAGACAAATATCATACCATATTAAATTTTCACTTAAATGCCTTAGCCCAAGTACCTATACAAACTATTAGTAATACACTAGTTAATTAGTTATTCAAAATCTAGTTGGGTCAAGCGACCATGTTCGTATTACTTATTTTGAATCTAGTTGGATAAAACGACCATGTTCCTATTACTTATTCGGAATCTAGTTGGATCAAGCGACCATGCTCGACCCTTCCGGGATATACTAGTGCACGCGGCAATAAAATAAAGTGGAAACCTTGTTGGGATAAAGGCTCGTGAACCTAGTTTGGCTTTAGGGGTGGGCGGATAGAGCTTTGACCATGGACGCGTTGGCTCATTAATTAGGTACCTTAGCTCGGTTCAATTAGACATAGTATACAATGGGGTGGTCAAATTGAAACTCCTACCACCATTGACGCATATTTAGTTAGTTGTTTAATACTATGACAAAGATTGAGTGGTTTTGGTTTATATATATATATATATATATATATATATATATATATATATATATATATATATATATATATATATATATATATATATATATATATATATATATATATATATATATATATATATATATATATATATATGATACGTTGTATTCGATGGTTATGCACTCTTTTATTGTTGTACTATTTGTATATTTGTTTTCACAAATAATATTTTTGCCGTTAAAAAAAAAACTTATATATGAATATTATTCTTCTAGAACATGAGATTATTTTGTATTGTGTTTCTCATATTTTCTATGGTGGACTTGTCTCGCAAACTAGGTTGACACAATGGCTAGGGTTGCACTAGTTTCATATTTATATTCTTGTAATACTATTTATTTCATGCAACATTTGATTGAGTAAAATACCTATGTGAGTGTTTTTTTTTTCCTGCTAAAGAACTAAAAAACAAACAGACACGAGCTAAAACAGTTAGCTCGAGGGAAATGTGCAAAGTCTTTGTTGACCTTTTCCATTCCACATTATTGGTTGCGAATCAAGAAGGAAATGATTTTCAAGAAATACGAGCCAACCAAACTTCTTTTCTTTGAATCAGAATTTTGTTTCAAACGTTAAATGCTAAAATTATTCTTAAAACTAGCATATATTTCAAACAATGTAAACACTGTCTTCCCATTTTGTCCAACCTTGCTCGAAACACCAAATATATGACCTTAAATTTCAAGTTTATTACCACATAACTGTTGGTAGAGTTGTGCACTTTTGCCCGTCGAGCAATAGTTCGCCTTAGTGTGTTGTAATAAAACCATTCGGTTATCTGAATTAATACGAATTAGTATACAACAAATTCCTAGCTTGTCATGCTTTTTTCAGTGTTTACATTCTCCAAGGAAGGAAATCACCCGACCTTCCTTTGGAATTGGACTTTACCTATACGGGAACAGGAAGAAGGAGGAGTAGAAGAACTTCAATCCAAAGTGGTCTCTACCTTAAGCAATTCAACCGTAGGGGACACTTGGATATGGACCGGGCCTTTGGGCGATTGCTATTCTACAAAAGGTTGCTACTTGGATTTAAGCAAACTTGGAGTGTTGAATTCCTCTTTGAGATGGGTGAAAGATATTTGGAACAACCTTGTTCCTTCTAAAGTATGTGCTTTTGCTGGGAAAGTGATACAAATAAGTTTCCTTCCAAAGAAAATTTGAAGAGAAGAGGGATTTTCTTCACTAAAAATGATGCGAGTTGTGTTAGACGTGAAGGTGTAGTGAAGAGTTCGTGGCATATTTTCGGAGATTGTGATTTTGCCAAAACTCTTTGGAACGTCTTATGTTCATGCATGGCTCAATGTAAGCATGCCCGTGGTATATTCTTTCGAAGAAAGCTTGGAAGTCTTTTCGAGTCTACATGGCCTAGGTGATATAAAATGTTGGCAAGTCTTGTGGTTTGCTACGATTTGGATGATTTGGAAAGCTAGGAATGACCTCATCTTTTAAGGCTTGGTTTGGACACATTGGCAAGCACTTGAGAGGGTGAAACTTTGGAGTTGGTTTTGGTTGAAAGGGAAAGGGAAGCTCACTTCTTATACCCGTGTTGAAGATTGGTTATTGGCCCCAAATCTTTGTCTTGTGAATTGACTAGCTTCTATTTTGGTTAGGGGCCTCGGGTTGTCACTTATGCTCTATGCTCTTTTGGAATATAATAATTACTTTACTGATTCAAAAAAAAAAAAATTCTCCAGTGTTACAAGTACTTAAACAATTATCTAGTAACGGGACATACATCTTAGTAACCATAAATCTAATATACATAGGATCATATACATTAGAATTAGAATTTACATGGTAGATGTTTGTAGAATTGATCAGCAACGATCATGTCTTTAGGATTTGGACACGAGGATATAAAGTTTATTTGTTGGGATCCTATTCCTCGGTGATGGTATCTTCTATGGTGGGTTGGCTTATCCAAGTTGACTGACCGAGAGAGATCATGTAGGAACCACTTCATATGATTCGGGAATCATGTGAGACCTGGTCACGACGAGAAACGAATAACTCGCTACAATTTCCGTGAAGTTTGGTTAGTCGAGTTATTATCGCCACCAATGATCATGAAGTGACAGATCGTAACTGGTTACCACATGAACGAAATAATGCGTATAGTTAGGTAACTTTGACTCTACAGGGAGTGTAGAGTCATCTGTGAAAGATCTGTAGTGGTAATAAAAGTTTGGCCACGTCGCGGTAGTAATGATTATATCAATGGACCATGCGGAAGGAATCGTGTGAATATTAGTACTATTCTCTATCGGGAGGCCAAGCATGCTTACATAGTGGAACTAAGCATGTCTTACTAAGAGTCACAATGTTCAAGGTCTTGAACGATTGGTGATGAACTCAGTGTAGAGCCCCGAGAGATCAGGTCCATTGTCTTTGTTCATGCGGCCATACAAACTTAAACGAATAGCATAGATAATAACGGCGTCTATGTGTTTACTTATATATGTGCGTAGAGATGAACTTGACATTTTAAATGTGCGAACGAACAAATATTACTTTGAACTATACTTTGGATAGTTCACATAATAATTTCTAGTTATGTATGCAATTGTTTGAGACATCGGATATGCTTCTATAAGTCAATTGAAGTACACGGGAAAAATTGTAATTTTCCATAATTACATTCTGGTAACTTGAGCTAATAAGTTGTTAGTTAATCACATAATGACTTCGGGTCATTCATGCAATTACTTGAAGCATCGGATATGTTTCTGTAAGCCAATTGAGATACATGGACAAAAGTATAATTAACCAGAATTACAGCTGGTGAAATGCCCAAGCATCAAATATGTTCTGTAACCCAAACAAAATGAACCCTTATCTAAACCAAGGTGTAGCTGATGAAATGTACAAGTATTCCACCTTGTACATACCTGTCAAGACAGAGGTAAGCATAAAACATAAGATGATGAAACCTAAGACGAAGTAACACATCACATGTGTCCACTACTTTGCGGATTCTCTCATCTCATGTGGACATCATCCCATTTGAATCCAGTTGGTCGTTCCCACACATTGTCCGATGGACATTTTTCCTTTATCTAAAATCTATTTTGTGAATCCTGCTCGAGCTTTATGTGTATTGAAGTCGGGTCAATAACATATTGGAAAAATCATTAACTGCCATATTTGGACAAGTCAGAATTATCATTGGTTGGGACACCCATCATTGACATTTGATTTGATACCATATTTAGGTTGGATTAATATCAACACCTTAAAAAGCCTATATATACCCTATCTCATATGATGTGAGATATTATAACAAGGTGTAAGATCAGTTAAGGATGTTTTGACTTGATGGCATTAATTATTGTATTTTTTAGTTGACGTGGCACTTGCCCTTTTATTTATACTTTTTGTACTATGTACTAATATCAATATAATTCTTTTTCCTGATTATTAAAATCAGAATAACGCTGGAAGTCTAGCTATAAATTTAAAAAATAAGAACTTGTATAAAATTATAAATAAATCATATAAGATCATGGGTTGTACGCGCAAATACAAGGATGAGAAAAACACACTTGAAAGTCACTTTACTGATAATTGGACTGTATATTGACTTGGTGAAGAGTAAGGATGTGGGTGTTCTAAATTTGATGTGGCTTCGGATAATGCATCGGTTCTGAGTGGTATTGGCGTTGTGGTGTGTGATTATAATGGCCAAGTGGTAGCTTGGAGGCGTCCAAATATTTTTGGACTATAGCAACTCAACTGGCTGAAGCCGTTGTTATTAAAACAGCCTTGGCACTGACTGCTGAAGTGCAATGCAGGTCTGCGTGTTATTATTGAAGTAGTATTTTTTTAATGTCATTCAATATAAATGATTCACACCAATGTCCTGCACAGTGCTAGAGTTTTTATTGAAGACATTAAGAGATGGCGGCAAGTTTTTTATTCATTTCTAGTTACCTTTGTACGTCAATCAAGAATGAATTAACTCATAAGTTAGCGCATGATTTTGAGTATGGTGAACATGTGTAACCTTTCTCCTCTTTAAACTAAATTCATATTTTCATATTTTTCCTCTTTAAAAAGGAAAAAAAAAAATCCTCTTTAAAAAGGAAAAAAAAAAAAAAAGGAATGAGGGGTCATCATTTGTTACAGAAATCGAAATCCAATCTTTGAGGAAATGACTGTGATTGGCCTGAGAAAGAAGAATCCCTCAACTCAAAATTGAAATGGATTCACAAAGTGGTGTAAAAATGGTGCTAGGAGAGGTGGAGTTCGAACCTCACCTCAACTCGATAATTGACAATTGTCGCTCCCTACTTCGGCAACTATGGACGGTGAAGCTTCGATGGGTGCCCAGATCGGGCAACCAAGTAGTGAATTAGCTTGCTTAGATGGCCAGTCGGAATGAATTGACAAGAACTGCCGGTTTGGAGGAGGAAGATGGGTTCCTTGTAAACCCATCTCTTGTTGTCTTTTTCCCTTTAGGAATGAGATAAGACTTGGAGTTTAATTTTTATGTTTTTCGTTTTTTTTGGTTATACAAAAAATAAATTGTTGATGTTAAGAATGAATCAATTCGAAAAATATTAATCGGAAACACAATTTTATTTTATTTTTGAAAACGGCCAAAAATTTATTACTCTAACAAAAACAACATACAAAAATAAATTGTGGATAAGAAATGCACTACACATATAATAAATTGTGGATAAGAAATGCACTACACATATAAGTAAATATGTGCACTATTAGAGCCTGTTTGGTTTGCTAGGAAATGAAAATGTTTTGATAAAATTTTGACACATTTCCTTGATTGGTTTGCAAAAAATATATATAGGAAATGTGCGAAAGCGGTTAGACCGACATTTCCTAGTTGTTAACCGGAAATGTAGTTTCCAAGAATTTGTGCTTCAAAACATTACACATTTCCTAATTCAAATTCATTGGAGGGGGCATGAAATCTATTTTGGGAATGTTTTCATATTTTTACTTTCCCATTTTGCCCTTCGAATTAAACAAGATTTTCTCCAAACTATTATCAACTTGTCATCAAATTTACATACAATTTTCTGCACACTTATTTATTTTTGGGACCTTTATTTTTCTTCTTTTCTTCTTTTATTATTTTCTTCTTTTTATTCATGTCATCTCATCAAATTACATACAGTTTTCTCCACACTTATTTCTTTTCTTCTTTTTGCTCTTTTCTTCTTTCTCCGCACTTTTTGCATTTCTTTGTTTTATTCTTTTCTTCTTTTTACTCTTTTTATTCTTTTTATTCTTTTCTTCTTTTATTCATCTCATCAAATTACATACATTTTTCTCAATACTTCTTTCATATTTTATTCTTTTCTTCTTTTTATTCATCTCATCTCATCAAATTATATACAGTTTTTTCCACACTTCTTTTCATTTTTTTTTAATTTCTTTTATTCTTTTCTTCTTTTTATTCAACTCATCTCATCAAATTACAATATAGTTTTCACCACACTTATTTCTTTCCTTCTTTTTATTCATCTCATCAAAATACATATAGTACTGACATGTTCCTTTTTTAGATTCTTTACGTTTATTTTGTTGACTTTTTTTAGCCTCGTTTGAACTTTAATACATCTTAAACTAAATTGTAAAACTAAAATGGAATGGAACGACTCCGTTTAAGAAAAACACGGAGGGGCATTATCGACAACATCAATTTTTAAAAATTTGGTCCAATAAACATTTCCTAGTTCATTTTTAACAAACCAATAGTGAAAAAGTACCACATTTCCTACTTATATGGTTGTACCAAATTTCCTAGAAAATTGTCGTTTTCATTTTCCTATTATTATTATTCCTACATACATACGTACGTTTTCAACATCCCATTAATAGTAACTGTTCAAGTAGCTAATATAGATTCTCCACTTGTGAATATAGTGTGATGTATTCCTTAAATGATTAAGAAAGCTCGATGAATTTAGGATGTAAATTTGGAATCTCACCCCTTTCTTTTTTGCATTTATATTATATATATTCTTTATAATAGTTCCACGGAATCAATGACTTTTGCACCATACAAAGGCGTAGTTAACATGACAAATTATACTCCAATGTATTTTTTTTAAACGACAAATATTACAACTATTTCTATTCTACTACTATACAATATTCTAAACCACCTTATATCTTCACACCGAAACCGCCTTATGTCTTCGCTGGGTATCGAACCTTGCACCTTTACTTTGCTATCTCAACTTCATTCCGCTAGACACCTTATAACTCCCTGCTCCAATGCATCCTTGAAGTATATTTTGTGTTAAATTACCAATAACATCTACATAAAATTCTTCACATGTTCGTTTTATTTTTTTATCCCTATATACTCCTCATCATCACGCTCATTTAAAAAGCATCTTTAATTTATTTCAATGTTCTTCACCAGTTCTTTAACCTTTGATCTTAATTTGAACCATATCCGATATCAAATGCAATTTAGTTAACATGTATGAGTTCGAACTCAAAACACTATTCATTCATAAGCTCTACCTCAATTTGTATGGATCGAATGAGCTTGAGTTCAAGATAAATGTGAAAAGAAAGAAGAAAAAGTATTTCATGAATGTGACAAATATCATGTACCACTATTAATGAGTTTGTAATGTAATTGAATTTTGACAAGTTTCTAATCAAACATTTATGCGTCTATGGAATATTAATCTGGTTACATCATACTTGGTTAGTTAATAAAACAATATTTAAATTCAACTTGATTATTGAGGTAAATTGTTTAATTTATTTCATACATGAGTAAATTGTTGCATTGTTAATTAAATTTATTTCATAATGATTATATTTTCATAATATAATTTTGTAAATTATGTTTTTTATATCAATTAGGATTAATACAATTTCAAACATAATTTAAAAAACTAACATAAATTATAATTAAAATGGGAAGGTTTTGATAAATTTCAGAGACTATGATGATAAGTTCATAATCATTTTTAAGTTTTTTAATGAAAGAAGTCTATAAAATTGATTATAAATCCCGTTTGGCATAAAAGAATTAGCCCCGTCTCAGTACCCGACAAATGAGCTGGGTAGTTTAGACAAGTGGTGGAAACGTGGAAGAATGTGTTTGGATAGTTGGTGCCTCGCTCGAGTCGAGATAGAGATGATTAAATTAGTTGAGGGGGTTAAATATATTGTGCACGCCAGAATCTTTGTACTAGTAAGAGTTTAACTGGAGTACTATCATAATATGGTGCTGCGGCAGTTGCTTGGTTTTCACGTTTGTTTTTGTGATTGCATGATACATCCTCCGTTTCATTAAAAAGTTCTTAAGATAACTATTCATCGCAAATTTTAACCAAGTATAGATTTTAAATTAAACTATATCTATATAAATTAAAAGCTGATTATTAAAAAATATAATTCATTTAATTTTATAATATAATTTTATTATATTTTTCTCTAATGTAATCTAGGAGTTATACGTGGTTAAAGGTCGCGATAAATAGTCTCCTCAGGAACTTTGTAATTAAACGGAGTAAGTATTATTTTGAATTGTCCAATTACAAAGTTTTAACTCATTTTTAATTCTATTAACAAACCTTGCTTTACTGATAATGTGTCCACGTGCCTATGTCTCATGAAGAAAATATTACTGTACTAGTTTGTTTACAACGATAATGATCATATGCCCCTCGAAATGACAACTACAATCATATTCATACCAAATTGAGTTTCATCTCTTACATAATTTTTCTAAAGATATCTATATTGATATTTCTGTTCGCACAGACCGATTAAGTGTTGATTAGTTCGTGGACTGATTAAGTAGTACTTTTGATTTGCATGAGTTTCTAAAAATACCTATCAAATACTTTTGATTTGCAGGAGTAATATTTTAGTTGGTCGAACAGAAAGCCGTTTAAAATAAGAGGAAAATCGTAAATAAAAGGATTAGGAAATTGTTGGGATCTTGAAATTAATTCAAGATCGCGATCTAATTATTTGTATCGGTACGTACAAATCGAACCTCCTCTAGAGTTGGCTCAGGAAAAGGAAAGATGAGTTGCATTTTTGCATGAATGGAACAACGACAAAAAAACGTTAAAGACATAGACGTCGTCATCAGAAAGAGAACGAACAGAAAAAACAATTTGGGAAAGTCATCTTCTTATTACACCATCAAAACGTAACAAGTTTGGACTGAAAATACCTAGTCAACACTTAATGCTTAAACTGATACTAGATATAATTATTGAAGTAGAAGGGATAAAAACACAAAGTGATCCAACAAGGGTGCATAATGTAATCTTCCCTTTTACAAATGAATTATTTGAACGTTGTTATAGCATAGACCGCACAGTAGAGTAATTTGGTATTGGGCAAGTCCAAAATGATGGTTAAAGTTAAAACTTAAACGTCCATCGTGTCGGATGCACGTCAAATTGAATTCGTATAATGTTTGTTAGAAACGAGTCTGATGCAGCGTGCGTGGACAGGCAAAGGAAGAACGATGATCAAAACTCCATTGATTCCGCAGAATACTAAAGAATTGACAAATTTTATCAAAGTTCATTGATTCTACCTAAGAATACCTCGCTCTGATACCACTCTGATGCATCGTGCGTGGACAGGCAAAGGAAGAACGATGATCAAAACTCCATTGATTCCGCAGAATATTAAAGAATTGACTAATTTTATCAAAGTTCGTTGATTTTACCTAAGAATACCGAAAATTGACAAATTTGTGAGAAAAACTCAACTTTTTATTAAATAATAATCAACTGAAAACAATGACTGACAATGTATTTAAATACTAGAAACCTAACTTGCTGGAAAAGAAAAAGAAACCTAATTAAAAACGAATTCTAACAGTTAATTAAAATTGCAAAAGTAAAAGACCAAAAAATATTTAAACTCGTCCGTCTCGAATATTATTGCTTTGACTTCTAATCCTACCGCCTCAGAGTCGTGACTCGGTTCTTAACTTATGTGCGGTGGTGACATATATATTATTTTGTTTAGAACAAAATTAGGCCAAAGAAAAGCATTCAAGAGATTGTTCTATAACAAAGTTCAATGATCATTAAGCGCGTTTAACAAATGTCACTTGCTTATTGCAAATACACATACTTCCTCCGTTTGATTGCAAAGTTCCTAAGGGGACTATTCATTGCGACCTTTGACCACATATATGTTTTAAATTAAATTGTATCAATATAAATTAAAGTTGATTATGAAAATCTATATTTTTCTCTAATGTAATTTAGGAGTTATACGTGGTCAAATATCGCGATGAATATTTTTCTTAGGAACTTTGTAATATAGCACCACATGATTGTCTTTATTAATTAAAGAAAAGTAAGTGTGCATGTAAGTAGATCAATAAATAAATGAAGCTAGGGGATATCATAAAGTCAATGTCAAAACAAGTATAAACAGATAAATACAGCCTCAATGAGGGAGTTAAAGCCGTTGGAAACGGGCACGGCAACACCTGTATAGTGGTGGTATATATATATCTAATTTAATTAGTACTCTAAGTCCTGTTCATTTATTTACATGGAATTAAGTAACAATATGAGTAAGTACAGTAGTGCATTAGCAGTTGGTTAGCGAACTTTTGGATGTATTTTGGATGTATTAGTTACTTCCTAATTCTTCATAAATCGCTATTTCAAAACTCGGATTCTTGATATACTTGCTGATGGTTTACTCAACTTTATATTATATTATAGGCCCATACCAACTCGGTACCTATATCTTACGATTGAACTAACAGAGTCTAAAGAATTCGGATTTATATTATCATCAAACTTGAATGAACGGGAAAGAGTACAAGCGGCTATTTAAACAGAGAAATAGGCACGCTTCAGATGCCGCTAGATCATCCACACGTGGCGTGATCCGCCCAATTCTAACTCAACTGTAAAAGCGTGATAACAGAAAACACACTTTAATTACAAACGAACTCAGAGAGCGAACTAATACGATTTCATGTTACAAATCTTAACATTCCACCCTTCTTCACAAGCTTGACTACAAGCTAATGATCAAGCTTCAAGATGTGGAAACTTGGCAATGATTCATGGTAATCTTCCCGGGTGGACTTTTCCTCCGGCAAATGAGCCCACTGTACCAACGCTTGAGTCACAGCTGCGTTATTTTTCTTTACCATTCTCCTGGCCATAATCTTCACAGACACCAACATGATTGAGCCTTCTTCATTCATCACTAGTAAAGAGATTGTCACTCTATCACTCTATCAACAAGGCCAACATGTTGCTTTAAGACTGACACATGAAAGACTGGATGGAGTTTACTTCCCTCTGGTAGCTGCAACTTGTAGGCAACTTCACCAATTCTTTCCAAAACTTGAAACGGTCCGACAAACTTAGGACTTAACTTCCATACTCCACTGTTCCTAATGTTGAACTCTCTATATGGCTTGAGTTTCAAATATACCCAATCTCCAACTTCAAATACTCTTTCAGGCCTCTGCTTATCTGCTAACATTTTCATTCTCTCCCTTGATAGCTTTACATTCTCTTTTACAGTAGACACAATTTCCTCTCTTCTTGTAATCAACTTTTCAACTCCAACAACTTGTGTTTCTGCTGCATTGCCAATAGTGATAGTGGGTGGTTTGTAGCCAAAAAGAGCCTGAAAAGGACTCATTTTCAGAGAAGAGTGGTAGCTACTATTGTACCACCATTGAGCTAGTGGTAACCAGGAGCTCCATTTTCTTGGGGAGTGCCCACACATACACCTCAAGTAATTTTCCAGACACTGATTTACCCTTCTGTTTGGCCATATGTCTGAGGGTGGTATGCAGTACTAAACAACCTTTGCACTCTCATTCTGTCCAGCAACTCCTTAAAAAAATGACTAGTAAAGACCTTCCATGTCAGACACTATGCTACTAGGAACACCATGGAGTTTGCAGACAATATCAAGAAACAAGTGTGCTACACTTGATGCTGAGAAAGGATGAGCCAATGGAATGAAATGGTTGAACTTAGTGAACCTGTCTACCACCACAAGTATAGTGTCCATTCCCCCAGACTTAGGCAACTTTTCAATAAAGTCCATAGACACATGTTGCCAAGCTTGTTCTGGCACTGGCAATGGTTGCAACAAGCTTGGAGTCTTCACATGTTCAATTTTACTTTGCTGACAGGTAACACATTTACTCACTACCTTGGCACAAGTAGCTCTCATATTTGGCCATCCAAAAGCTGCAGATACTCTATGATAGGTAGGTAGCACCCCTGAGTGTCCTCCTTCCACACTCTCATGAAGAGTTCTTACTACCAATTCCCTATATTGACCTGCACTCCCTACATACAAGTTCCCTTTATACCTCAACAAACCATTCTGCATGTATATAAGAGTCATGTTAGCTAGTGTTGTAGCAAATGATAATAATGCTTCTTCAGCTTCTTTATCTCCCTCATAGCTCGCCAGAAGTTCCTGTATCCATTGGGGTTGAATGCCAGAAATAGCCAAAATTTCAACATCATCATCTTTAGCATCCCTCCTAGATAAGGCATCTGCTACCTTGTTATCTGGGCCTTTCTTGTACTCTGACTCAAGTAACTTTGTCATGTACTTGTGTTGTACTGGAGTGTGGATTTTCTGGTCAACCAAGATTTTAAGACTCATCTGATCAGTTCTGATCACAAAAGGAGCATGGAGCAAATAAGCTCTCCCATTTTCAATTGCTAAAATGATAGCAAGAAACTCATTTTCATATATTGACAAACCAAGGTTCTTAGGACCAATTGCCTTGCTGACAAAGGCGAATGGATGTTCTTCATGCATCAACACAACGTCTAAACCACTATAGCACGCATCCGTCTCCAAAACAAACACCTTTAAAAAATCTGGCAATTGCAGCACGGGCACACTACACATCATTTCTTTCAAAGCATCAAATGTGTGTTGAGCTTAAGGACTCCACCTAAATTGGCCTTTTCTAGTTAGGTCAGTTAAAACCTTAGCTCTGGCCCCATACTTGGCATGAAATTTCCTGTAGTAGTCAATCATGCCCAAGAAACGCCCCCCCCCCCAATTGCTTTAAAGTAGTAGGCACATGCCAATTCTGCATGTAAACCACTTTATTGGGATCAACTGCCACTCCTTTTCCACTAATAATGTGACCAAGGTACTCCACCTGACATACCCCAAATGCACGCTTGGATTTCTTAGCAAAGAGAGTATGAGCCCTTAACAACTCAAACATTGTCAAGAGATGACTCATGTGTTGAACCACATCTCTGATGTATACCAAAATATCATAAAAAGAAGACCAAAACATAGGCTCCAATACATTCCTTAAAGACATCATTCATCATATTCTGGAATGTAGCTGGAGTTTTAGTGTAATGCCCCGCATCCCACATCGCTTAAGAGTGAGTGGAATAAAAGGTATATATGTTAGACCACCACTCTCACATGGTATGAGGCCTTTTGGGTGATTCCAAAAGCAAATCCGTGCGGGCTCAGGCCCAAAGCGGACAATATCATACTGTGGGGACGTGTGTGGGTCCGTCCAGGAGTAACCACGCCGGACGGATTGGTCGGGTCGTTACATTTAGTTAAGCCAAAAGGCATAACTGTGAATTCATAGAGACCAGATGAAGTGACAAAGACTGTTTTTTCAATGTCAGAGGCTCTCATCCTAACCTGATGATAACCAGCTCTCAAATCTATTTTAGAAAAAATAGTTGAGCCATGTAACTCATCTAGTAAATCTTCCATCAGAGGAATTGGATAATTGTCTCTCAATATTAATGAGTTCAGCTTCCTGTAATCAACACAAAACCTCCAAGAACCATCCTTCTTCATCACAAGCAAAACTGGACTTGAAAAAGGACTGTGACTTGGCTGGACAACCCCCATTCTAGCATCTCCTTCACCAGTTTCTCAATCTCTTGCCTCTGCATGTAGGGATATCTATAGGCTGCTTATTTAAATGGTTCTGCTCCACTCTTCAAGGTAATTCCATGATCACAAGATCTTAGTGGTGGCAATGTTGTAGGAGTAGCAAACACATCACTGAACTGGTGCAGTATATCATCTAGTTCTGTATGTTCCTCCACTGGTTCCATTCCCTCCATGGAACTGATAATACAAAAATAGATGAACACCACATCTTCTCTATTAGAAAGAACTTTTTTCAACCCCTTGCCAGACATAAAGCTCACTGAAGCCTCTGACTGCAAGCCAGGTACTAAAACTCTTTCACCCTCCAAATCAAATGTGATAGTGTGATTTTCATAATATAGTAAAACTGGTCCTAATTTCTTCATCAAATCGACTCCTAGGACCATATCATACCCTCCCATTGGTAACACTCCTACACTAGCACAGAATAAATGGCATGCCATCTCCCAATTCAGTTGAGGACACTTGTAACTACACTCAATCTTTCCACCACCTGCAACTGTAAATTGTAAGGGATTTATGACCTCCAAATCACATTTAATCCTCTGAGTTGTGCTAGTATCAAGGAAATTGTGTGTACTTCCAAAATCAACTAGAATAACCAAGTCATTATTTCTCACTTTTCCAAGCAACTTAATAGTATCCACTGGCACATCTCCTTTGAGAGCATGCAGCGACACTCCATAATATGCTTCCTCTACATTGTCATCTGCAGAATTCAACATTGTCCACTACTAGAACTCCCTTCATCTTCTACCATCATAGTGAACAACTTCTTACACTTATGGCCGAATTTATACACCCCATCCCAGTTGAAACATAGACCTTTCTTCCTCCTGGCATCCAACTCCTCCTTACTCAATCTTTTCATTGGAATAGACTTGGATGCATCTTGACTCTCCTTCCTCTCCTCCTTATGCCAACTAACTGCACTCTTACTAACAGGTTTATGTGCCTTCTGCAATGATTCTATCAACACCTCCTGTTGTCTAGCAATCAAATATGCATGTTCTAATGTATAAGGAGCCAACATTTCCACCATATGGCTTACTTCCTCTTTCAGGCCATTGTAAAAGCTCCTATTAAGGTATAACTCATCTAAATGCTTATTGTGCTGCAACATAAAGGATCTCAACTCTGCAAACTTCTCTATATACTTATCAACCGATCCAGTCTACCTCAACTTATTGAATTCACCAATCAAGTCATCTCCTCTCACAGTAGTGAACCGTTGCACAAATAGTTTAGTGAATTAGTTCGAACCCATGGCCTCCCTGCCATCTACATGATCTTAATACCAGAATTCAGCCAAACCTTCGAGGTGCATCCCTGCCATTACTACTTTATCCATCTCACTCATCGGATTTAAAATGAAATACAGTTGGCACCTACGCAATTTTCAAGTCCGTTCCATCGAACTTAGGGAATTTCATCCCCAGACTCTTATTGAACGGCAACACAGAATTTTCAGTTTCAGAATGTACCTCACGACGGATTTCCGATCGATTCTCCTGTTGATCTCGATTTTGCTGCTCCACAGTTGTTCGAGTGCTTTGCAAACCAAGTATCAATGCTCGCAACTCTTCGAACTGTTTGTCCTATGCTTCAGCTCATGAATCATGCTTCTCATCCATCGATTGTTGCTTTTCCGCCATGGATTTCTGAGCTGCAACGAGCTCATCAACTCGTGTCTCCAGCGATTCAATCCTCTGTGTATTTGTTTGAGTCACCATCATTGCGCAGGAACCAGGCTCTAGATGCCAAATGTTACGATTGAACCAACAGAGACGAACTACAAGCTAAGGGGGAGGTTTGATCAATTTCATATTATGTACCCTCACACAATTCCTGAACTAACAAAATGGACAAATGAAGGCGATGAAGTATCGGAGAAATAATATAATTGATTAGATTACGCATTTTCAACCAGTTCGAAATTTTGAGAAAGTCAAAATTCTATCATATGGAACATTTTATTTGAATATTTTCTTATGAAACGTATTCTACATATATGATATAACTACATCCTCTCTTTTTTTTTTTTTTTCAATATTTCTACGTATCCGTTTTGTATTCGTATTTCGTACTGTATACCATGCTTCCTAGAATCCTAGTTAGGAATAAAAAGTCACATGCGAAAACAAACACGGACTAGTTTCCTACCCCGCCTATTCTCGAGGACCAAGATCTGCCATTCTCTCCCGATACGCAATTGTCTTCATCTCTTTGAAGTTAGAAATTGTTTTGTATCTTTATGTATCTTAATGGGTCAATCCCCGTGCTCATATTGTATTAGTATCCAATCCTAAGCCCCTGTTATTGACTTGTTATTATAAAATCAAAAGAGCCATCAACCGAAGGCTTGAAATGGTCTTTGGCAACGGCAACTTTTGGTGTGATAGATAATCAAGATAACAAAAGAAGACAGAAATTAATAAAGGTGTTTGAGAAAATTAATTAACATAGTTAGGCAGAAGATGACTATTTTCCGTGGTGAAACCAAACTGCCCAGTTTGGAACCTTGTCACAAAAGCCAATAGAGATGGAGATGGGCACATTATACACGTTTGATACTTTCACGTGTAAGTCTCATTCCAAACGATTTAACAGAAAATAATTAGAAATTACAATTAACTAATCAAATACATCGGGATTTTATTTAATGCACAATACGATTTGTTACAAAATAACTCAAGGAAAATTACGTTAATATTCCTTCAGATTCGTACTTGCAACTCTCATTACTGTTAGAAAATTAAATTAACACCGTTTTACGTCATTGTTAATAAATAAAATGAATTGAATTGCTCTCTGCACTTTTAGGAAATAAAATAAAATAAATTAAATTATCATAACTGTTTGGAAATTAAATTAAATAAATTAAATGGACTCGAATCGCTCTCTGTACTTTTTTCTTCAACTTGTATCTGAGGTGAGTTTAACATTTTTGCTGTGCATTGCAGCATTAGGAAATGCAAATAGTTATGTGAAATTGCAGTAATTAACTCGTATCAAATGTGTTTGAACACAAATGTTAATTGAATTGTAAACATGTGCGCGCATAAGGAATTCGACCAAACCATATTGTTACCTCTTATTATTATCCTCATCATCATAATGGCTGACTGGCTGTAGCTATGAGCTATCAACTTTTGACAATATAGTTGTTATTAACATGTTGATAACTACTACTTCTAAAACGTATTGGATTTTTATCCATAAAGATTAAAGATTGATTTCAATGGTCAAACTGTTTTTTTTAAACATCTACGCTTATACCAAATTATCATTTATAACTCATAAACCAGCTTATACATTTCGTCAGAGATTATATCAACCACAACTTATATCTATGTGATAAATCAAAGCTTGTATATTTGTTTTTCCAACTCAACTTCACCAAATTATGCTCCATTTCAATGGTCAAACTTAATATGCACAGATTCGTACTTGAGACGTAACAAGCACAATTTATGACAATTGATATGTAGAGCATTTACTTATCAAATCTTCCGTAGCTTTGACCACCTAGTATCTCAGTAGTAGCTAGCTAGCAGTTGTGGATGTGATCAAGTATATATAAAAGCCCTTCTTAATTTCGACAGAGTACTAAAATCCAAAATACCGATCCCAAATTTATTCTCATTCAAGGCACGTATTAAAAATCGGGTAGATTTTAGGAACGTTTATACATTTCATTTAATTTACCACTACTATATACCTATCTTGCCACATTCGCAGGAGAATTGATTATCATTAGTACTATTTATAAAGCACATATATAACTGTACAAATCGTTGCCTACGTACAAAATTTGATTGAAACGCTTAATATGAACATTTGACCTGATACAAATATTAAGCATTTCAAACTCTATGGAAACCGAATTTTTGGAATTTATGCAGAAATTAGAAATTGAGTATGTCACAACCCGTTGTGTTTGCGTTTTAACTTGGCTGACATAGTTTGCATGCTATTACATCGATTAAGGTTCTGTTTTTTTCATCTGAAAATTCATTATTTTAAATTCAGTTCAGATCAGTTCAAATCAGTTCAAATGCATTAAGTTCAGTTCAAATTTGACTAATAGTATTTTGTACTACAAATAAGTTCAGTTAGTTCAGTTCAGTTCAAATGAGTTCAGTTCAGACTTTTTCAGACGAAGAGAACAAAGCCTAATGGGGTTTACTCAGCACGCACCTAACAGTATTGAACTGAACTGAATGGATCTGAACTGAACTTATTTGTAGTAAAAAATACTATTAGGCAAGTCTGAACTGAACTGAACTTAATGCATCTGAACTGATCTGAACTGAACTGAATTTAAAATAATCAATTTTCAGATGAAAATAACAGAGCCTAAATATTTCTCGATTAGTGATTCGCATGGGCTTACAATATGTCTTGTCTTTGCAGGGATGTGGATCCGCTTTGGCTAGCTATAGATATGGTTCTTGACCTCAGGAGAATGGTTTCAAATTTTACAGAACTCTACGTTTAAGGCATGGGTAAAATCCATTTTTGATACTCCAGAGTGAGACACGTCCAATTTATGTACTCTAAAGTGGCTATGTCCAATTTAGGTACTTTATTGTAACATACTGTCCAATTTTGGTATTTTCTCAATTTAATCGTAAAAAAGTAAACAATATGAACGCATGACAACCAATCGCTAGACATGTCAAACATTTCAAAGAAATAGGAAAAATATACACACATTATAAGCGTATTTTCATACTTTAAAATACCAAAAAGTATACATTACACACCCATTTTTCTATCTTTTTCATCATTTTCGATTTTGATTTTTTCGCCATTTTCGAATTAGGCCGTTGTGTGTTTGTCATGCGCTCTTATTGTTCAAGTTTTCAAGATTAAATTGAGAAAATATCAAAATTGGACAGTATGTTACAATAAAGTACATAAATTGGACATAATCACTCTAGAGTATATAAATTGGACTTGTCTCACTCTAGAGTACCAAAAATGGATTTTACCCTTGAAGTCATATATCGGGAAGGCAATTATACGGCAAATTTCCTAACCAAGAAAGCCAGTGTATATGGAACTTAGACATGAAGTATAGTTATAACAAATCTCGAATCTCACCTACGTACGTAAGGTGACTATTAGAGTTTGGAACTTGGTCCTTGAAACATTTGGCTTGGATTATTTTTCAAACGGCAAATATTACAACTACTCCTACACTACTGCTATACAAATATCGTAGACTACATTATACTTCCACATCTAAACCACCTAATATCTCCATTATGAATCGAACCCTTAACCCCTTCTTCACAACCCAACTCCCTTTCATTGCACCATCATATAAGTTCACTTTTAAATTATATTATATCGAATGTATTTGAAAAAACGACTTGATTAGTCACAAATCAACAGAGCAAGCATCGTAAAGACTTGTCTTATTCCATGGTCCATAAGTCGCAGTACAATGTTATTCAACCATAGACCTCAACACTCACTACGAAAATCCCGATGTTTATGAAAGTCAAAACAAAATTTTATGTTTTGAGAGAAAAAACAAAAGAAGTTTTAAAGCTTGTAGTAGTATTATTTTGAATGCGCATTAAAGTGTATTTGACTAAATTGAAAGTGGGTGGTAGCAAGTGTATTTGATTAACTGAAATTATATTTGCATTTTTTTTAAAGATTAAATTTTTTATTGATTTTATTGGAATAATTACATATCAAGCAACATCGAAGAGTGGACAAGAACTGCACCTTCGTGGTCTCAACCAAATCCAAAGTACTATCACAACCAAAACCTATAGAATAATTACAACCAAAAAATGAAATACCCCAGTAGATTCCACACTACCCTTTACCGTTATGGCCGGAGTAAATCGTAACCACTCATATCGTCTAGCATGTCATAATCACTACTTCGTTTATGCTAACAGTCAAAGAGTGGCGAAGTGTAAAACACCTCTAGGGAAGACCAAGATGGGGTGATTCCAAAACGTCCATTTATGTAACAAAGAAAACCGTTTTGAAATTATATTTGCATTAAATCGTAATCGTAAGTGGGGTAAATGTAATGTTCTAAGAGGTTTCGGTGGTGGAGCGATAGGATTTCAAAGGGTTCATTAATGGAAATAATCTTTATGAACACATAAATAACGAAATTAAACGCTAAAAATTATTTATAGCTGTAAAAAAAACAAGCATTTACGTGTAGTACTAGCTAGTGACCAAATTATACTTTACACTGAAATATTTCAAAGAAAATCAAGAATTTCCTAATTTGTACATTTTCCTTACAGCAAAGGGAAACCAAACTGAAATGGGAGGAGCTAAATATAGCTCAGTTGCCGTACATGATCCAGTTTTAACAATTTTACATTAAACAATTTTGTTTTTTCAAAACAAAGAAATTTTCTGCAAATATCCAAAAACAAAACAAATAATTGTAGTAATCATTTAGTACAATTTAAAATAACTTCCAAAATCATTTATGAAGAACAGAAGCCACCACCAATGCTCCTTTTTTATTCACAATTTCATAATAATATTAAAATGGAGAGACTATATTATTATTATTTTATTATTTAATGAAGAAAAAGAGCATCACATTCACAGCTAACATAAATTTTAGCCGGTAACTGAACAATAGAAGAAGAATTAATTTCTCTCACTAAAAAAGAGAAAATATATATAAATAGAGAGAGATAAATTAAAGAGGGTCCTCAAACTCTAAAGCTAGAGCCAAAGCCCCAACCCTTTGTTTGCTTTGATTTGCAGAGCGAATCCAAAGGATTTTTCTCTCTACTATACTCCCCATTTCTTTCTATTCCAAGAACTCAAACTCCAATCCTTCCTTCTTCTTACACACCTATCTAAATTGGAAATCACACACACACAAACTCACAAAATAATTACCAAAAAAAAAAAGAAAAGAAAAAAAAGAATACAGATAGATAAAGAAAAAAAGAAAAAAAAAAGGGAAGAGAAAGATACAAATTACATTACATACATGCATATATAAATCTTTAATTGGCAGAGAGAAAGAAAGAACAAAAAAAAGGAGTGTTGTTTTTGCAGATACATCACTCAACTCAAGTCTTTCTCCCTTTGCTTTCTTCTTCTTATCCAATCCAATACCCATGTAAGTTTCTTGCTTTTTTTTTTTTTTACTAATTCATTACTCAATTTTTGCTCTTTTCTTGTTCAGCTCAATTCATTTTATCAGCTTGGTGTTTAGTCAATTGGAGCTGTGATTGACTGATTCTGTTGTTTCCAAGTATCTTGTGTGTTAATTATTGTTATTCCATGTGGAATTTGTATGTATGGTTAGATCTAATCGGAGTAATCGAGGAGATGTAATGCAAGATTTGAGCTTTTGGTCTGATTTTGGTTTTGTGAAGAATTTGGAAACTGGGTTCTGTTGATCTGAATTGAGAGATCTGATGATGCTGTAGTTAGCTGGATTTTCTGCATTTTGATTGAATTGAAAAGATTGGATTTTTTTCTTTTATGGTTATTGAATGTGTTTGTTTAATTCAGTTTGAATAGCTTGAATTAATATCTCTGTTATTGTCTGAAACTTTGGTATTTAATATTTAAACGGAAAGTTTGACTGTGATGGTTTCTGTTTCTGTTTACTTATCCATTTCTTATGTAGATAGACAGGTTGTTCTTGGTTCTTGGTGATTTTTGGATTGGAACTTATGCCTGTTGATTTTTGTAGTTTTGAGGATTTGTGCTACTGAGAAGGGCTTGGATAGTCTTTGACAGAAACAGGGGTCTTCGTTGCGTTTTGGATCCAGACGACATGTTTGAAGACCGGGCTTGTTTGGTGTCGAGGGACTATTTGAGGACCTGTGAAAGAGAAGGCAACTGGCACATGAACTTTCGGCTGGAAAAGGTTGAAATTCAGCAGAATAAGCGGGCACTGGAGTCGAATGTGGAGGAGGAAGCTGTTGTTATCAGGAAGGTATCCAAGAGATTCGGTGATCAGATACCGACTGGGCTGTCGATTGGTGGGATTTTGATGTCTGTTTATGAGCAATCTGACCAATCACGTCATGCAGGTGATTCATCCGATTCTAGTTCTTTAATTGGAGCTATAGGCCGCGACAATTCCATTAGTTGTCTTATTCGGTGCTCCAGAGCGGATTACGGTTCGATTGCATCTCTGAACCGTAGTTTCCGCTCTCTTATCAGAAGTGGTGACCTGTACAAGTTAAGGAAGCAAAATGGTGTGATTGAACATTGGGTTTATTTCTCCTGCGAGCTGCTAGAATGGGAAGCCTTTGACCCGATACGGCGCCGTTGGATGCATTTACCTAGATTGACTCCTAATGATGTCTTTGCCTTCGGGGATAAGGAATCTTTAGCTGTTGGAACTGAACTTCTGCTTTTTGGTAGGGAACTCGCGTCTTACGTGATTTACCGTTACAGTTTGTTAACGAACACGTGGACTAATGGGATGAGTATGAACGCTCCTCGTTGCTTGTTTGGGTCCGCAAGCTTAGGGGAGATAGCGATCTTAGCAGGTGGTTGCGACTCACAAAATATTCTCGATTCGGCCGAAATGTATAATTCTGAAACGGGAAACTGGACAACACTTCCCAGCATGAAGAAACCGAGGAAAATGTGTTCTGGGGTGTTCATGGACGGGAAATTCTATGTGATTGGTGGAATTGGAGGTGCAGAATCAAAACTCCTGACGTGTGGAGAGGAGTATAATTTGGAAACTAGAACGTGGACTGAAATTCCAAATATGTCTCCAGTGCGTACAGGCGCACGTGATAATGAAGCCCCTGCCACATCAGAAGCCCCACCATTGATAGCTGTTGTAAATAATGAGTTGTATGCGGCTGATCATGCTGACATGGAAGTGAGGAAGTATGATAAGACTAATAGGTCTTGGATTACAATTGGGAGATTGCCGGAACGTGCTGATTCAATGTATGGTTGGGGTTTAGCATTTAGGGCATGTGGTGATCGCCTCATTGTGATCGGAGGGCCAAGAAATCATGGTGAAGGTTTTATTGAGATCAATGCATGGGTTCCAAGTGACGCCCCACCTCAGTGGGAATTGCTTGGCCGGAAAAGATCTTGCAGTTTTGTTTATAACTGTGCCGTCATGGGATGCTGAAATTTTACATGTTCCAGAGGGTCCTTGATGGACGGAGTTCTTGCTAATGGTAATTTAATTCATCTGAAAGTTTATTTTCCCTTTTTCATTTCAAGTGGGAGAAGGATAGGGAGGAAAATTTCAGGTAAAGTTTCATTTGGATGTTTTTCTTTAAGTTCCCGAGTTAATTTATCTTTTGAGAAAAAAAAAAAAAAAAGATCAAACATTTCTTTCGTTGGATGGCCTTCTCCCAGTCAAGTAACATGAGAGTTTCTCAAGGTTGGCGTTGCATAGCAAAGAAATAGATGGAATAACTCGGAAGGAATGTTGGGGTTTCTGTTAGTGGTTTCATAAGCTTTTCTTGAACAAAGACGTACATTTACTGCTCTGAATTTTTGTTGATCCATGATCTTCATGGTGTCATCGTGAAAGGAGAAATAATGTTCTATAGTTTTTATTGGTGGACTTGACCGTTGTAGTGACCTGGTTCATTCTTGTAATCCATGAAACTATAAATAGATCCGTTTCTCATTTCTTTGTCGATGTACTTCATGTATCGTTTATTCTTTAATTGATTCTGACTGAGGTACTCAGTTCTCACCTCTATATATCCTTGATGGCGGTCCATCTTATTTGAAGACGCATTTCATAGTTTTGAGCTAGTTTAAGCATGCAATATGTAAATGTACATAACTTGGTAGTTCTCATCTATGAGATCTAAACTAGATGTGCTTGCTAGCTAGCTTCTTGCCTATTGAAGAAAAATATTTGATGAGATCTTAGTTATTAGTTCTTGGGGCATTTGATACTTCGGTATGAACATATGATATAGCTGGGGGCGAGTTTCATTGATATGCAAAATTGAGGATGCCAAATTTATCTGTTTGTGATTGTTCTTTCTGCTGCTAATAAATTTATGGTTAGTTTGTGTGGTTCTTGCCCATACTTTCATTTGATGGAGTACAGTTGTGGCAAAATTGTATTTTGTGCGTGATCTATTCTATCCTGTTGTGCAGTCCAGACAAATGTGATGGAAGTATTCACCAGAAAGTTTTAATGTTTGAGATGACAAAAGGTTTTACCTGAAAAGCTACTATAATTGTTTGTTCTATCTGTGATGTGTCAATGTTATATGGATAGTGGGTATTGGTTTTGTTCTCACCCTTACCTATCAGGTCTCCATCCTATCCTATGTCTGGTACTATGGACTTGAGTGCTCTAATATATAGTCATAATGCACACATTTGCCATAGCTTAACACTGTTAGTTTAACTTGCTAGTTGTTTATTTATAGTTAAGTAGTAATGATTTGTTTCTAGCCTGAGTGGTTCGATACATGGGCTGATCAGTTTAGTATTGCGTGTGCATGGTGATCCTGATTTTAACTCCCCGAGTTTATTTTCATTTAGATGAAGTGATGAACTATCGTCACTGTAACTCTAACTCGCTAAGCATGCTGTACTTGGTAGTTGTATGTGGAGTGTATTTGCTGAAATTTTAAGGACAAAGATGACTTTACATGCACTTCCAAGTAGGCTTTTCAATGGGTTGGGTGCCCAGCCCAACCCTAACCCGATTAAGACCCGCTCCTCATTTATAAGTGACAAGTACGGGTTTGGGTTAAAACCCGAACCCATATTATACTCGTAATTATAAGACCCGAACCCTAACCCAACCCGATAAATTGACATGAATCCAACCCGGACAAAATCTTAGACACGGTTGCACCCGTTCCCGACCCGGCACACCCGACCGGACTATGGCCCGGCCTGGTCAGAAAACCGACCCAACTGGGTTTTTGACATGACCCGTTGTCTGACCCGACCCGTGTGCACATGACCCATTATTCTTCACCATGGCCAAAGTTCAAAATGTCATTACGACTTCATTTCTTAACGAAATTGCATGATTCTAACGGCATTGGATTCGTATTGACGTCTTCTACATGTTCCAACTTACCGTTCTAATAATCTAATGTAAAATACTTTAGAGCACTTGCGAACAATGCATTTAAGGATCGAATCTCTGTTCCTAGTCTGCTATAGTGCAATATCGCGTGATTTTTCAAGGGTTAGGCATATAAGTTAGGTACCTAGTTCTCGGCATTTCAATACGAAGTAAAAATGTTTTATAGGAAAAGAACATTGCGAAGTAATGCCAATGATGAGCTCTCAGGGAAACATTCCAAGAAGCACAACACCTATATGATTTAAGTTGCCATTGGTGGTGTAACCAAATATGATAGAGAATCTCAAAGCGATGTCGTGTCCCCTCTGGGCTCTAAGCAGTGTTTGCACCAAGTTACGCTCCTTAGAGCTACATATTTTCAATTAAGGGCTTCATATAAGCCAATATCAAGTTCAAATTTATAAGTTGAGTCTTCAAATTCAAATTTCAGGTTGCATTGCATGTTAAAAAAATGAAGGCATGAACCGCAATTGGTGTTTCAGACTCTTGGTGAGCTACTTTGACAGTTTGTGTGAAGGAGGTAATGTTCACTCATTTTATGTTCATGTTCTAGATTCCATGATTGATCCTTTCCGATCACCGGAAGATGAGAGGTTTCAGTCGCCTCCAGGCTTGGTGATTGGAGTTAAATGTTGTTGTCTCGGTGAACATCTGAAACTTCTCCTACACAACCAAACTCTAATATCAACTACTATAATTTGACTTTCTAACCAGTTATAGACTTACAGTTGAATGCAGGAGAAGTTTTTATACCAGCCAGGACGAGGCCATGTTCTGGCTCATGCAGCCACCATAAGGCTAATTCAGGAAAGGCACAGGCGAGCAATGTGTCTGCAAAGCCTTGCTGCCCCAACTCACCCTGATGCTGAAGCAATATCCTTTAATTCTTAACCGAGTTGAATTTCTTCTATACGCATCTATGTCATCAGCTCAGTCACATGAAATTGGAATGAACTTGAAAAACTTACAGGGTTGGGGTGTTCAATTCTGTCATTCAGACTTTCAAATACCGCCCATGATCGTTTTTCTTAACACTCACATGTTCCAGAATCCAGATATCAATATGCAAAGGATTGAACCCGTGTAACATTACTTCTTTCTGCTTGTTATGTGAAGTAATACCCAAGTACTCCACTTAACTATACATGGGGTTCCTTCTTTGGTGCTACATTGTTCACGTTCAGTAGAAGCAGACTAACAAAGAGTATTCACGAGTCTATATTATTATCAACTAGCAAAGCAGAGTAAAATAAAGAAGGAACAATCAAGATCGATCCATCATTATGAAAACTATTGATCGAGTAGGTTCGTGTATTGAAAGTATCGAGTATCAAAACTAATGCAAGATCATCAATCATGAAAACAGTAGAAAACTGATACAAGTCCATTAGATTAGTCCTTGTATTGGAAACAATGAAAGACATGAAATAAAATCTTGGTGAGAACACCTGCAGAGTACTAGACTGTTTACATTGTTGTATGTTAGTCTATAGCAAATTTCTCCAACTAGTAATATGGAAAATAGTAATCTTCTTCTTCTTCTGCCTCAAGAGCCAACCGAGCCAATCGAGCAATCCGTTCTCGTTCCTCCTCACGAGCAATCCATTCTCGTTCCTCACGAGCAAACCGAGCTAATCTCTCTTTCTCTGCCTGCTTCTTCTTCTTCTGCAACTCCAAATCTCTCTCAACTCTCAGTTTGTGGTCAAAAGAAGCCCTAGATTTTTCATCCTGGAGAGCCTTGTAGGAATTCTGAAGCTTGAGGAAAGCAGCATGGGCTAGAGGATCACCGGGTCGCTTATCGGGATGTAACTTCAAGGCCTTGGCCTTGTATGCTCTGGTGATGTCTTTTTCAGTAAGCTTTGAACCTTCCTCGCCGGAAGGTAAACCCAGAATGACGTAGTGGTCGGCTTCAGCAGCCATCTTGTATGAGTACGACATGATTGATTGACCGATCGATGTTCTGCTTAACGCAAGAAATTACTAAACAGGGGATGATGAGAGAAGTTATGAATCAAATTACAGTAACCCTAATGGCCTAATATAATAGGAGGATAGGACTGAATTGACCTTCTCGGAGTCGGATACTCAATTCCGACTCGGGTTCTATTCTACTAAAAAGCATTAGCAATTTAGCATTAGGTTTTCTCTACTTTATTTGGAGTACTATTTTTAATAACTCTTAACGTAGAAAATGTAATGTAGTGTTTGAATCAATTTTTTTTTTTAATATCCCAAACTTTCAAAGAGTTTATGGGTGTTGAAAAATCGATGTCATACTTATATCAACAATGTGCATATTTCTTTTTGTAAATTTATCTGCGAAAAGGGCTTAGTCACTTTTCCAAAAAATCCATAAGGTTATAACGACTAGCTACCTGGGACTAGCAGTATTATCAAGAAATTTCTTGATGCGTGGGAGAAGAATACATGTTGAGATGATTTCTCTTCCGGTTAAGCGTGGTAAAGTATATAGAAAAGTATGCGTGTTGGTTTGTGAGTCCAGCATATCACTTAGGAGGAGAGTTCAGGAGTAATCTCGTCAGCCCAAAAGGTCAGAACTTCGGCCATTAGTGGAATTAATATCTTTTCTCTATTTTGGTTATTGTTTTATGAAAATCATTATTATTCAGTCAACATAAAGTTAAAGTTTTATGAGAAAACGTCTATACTATATTCTCTATTTTATTTATTATATTTTGAATTCGATCAACATAAAATTTTATGAGAAACGTACGTCTATACTATATTCTATATTTTATTTATTATTTTTTGCAAATCTCTATTCATTCAACATCTTTTACATACTGTTTATACTTCAATATATAGTACATACTATATTATTATAAAAGAAAATACATACTTCCTCCGCCCCTTACAAAGTTAACTTAGTTGACTTTTCACGAATTTTAATTAATAAAGTAAAATACAATTGAGATCAATAAATAAAATAGATAATGAAAGTATGTGGGATAGCTGGCAACCGTGGAATAGTAAAATACAATTCAATAAAAAGTTAGTATTTGTACAATGAAGTATTATACTCCCTCCATTTTTATTTATAAGTAGTTTTAGCATTTTAAACTCTTCCTTAAATATAAATATAAGTAATTTTAAATTTTATTAGATTATTTTACTCTTTCCATGTACTTTTCCTCAATTTTAGTAGTATGAAAAATGAATCTCTTCCTTGTTTTTCTCTATCTCTTTCTTATTAAAACAAGAAAAGTTACATAGATTTTATAACATTAATAAGTGAAAGAATAAAATAGTGAAAATCAATCATTTATTTAATATTAATATGTGTGAAAACACCTTAAAACTATTTATAATAAAAACGGAGGGAGTAAGTTTTTTTTTTTTTTCCGAAAGCAGTGAAGTATATTATAAGTTGACAACAATAGAATATTACCTCTCTAATAGGACACCCAAAAGGAAAGGCGCTACCTTTCAAACTGAAACACTGAAACAGGTATGGAGTATATATTATTAGGAACCGCATCACACGCTACGCGTGTTAAGCGTAATCTTGTAAAACATTATTGTTTTATTAAATAATATATTGAAATAAATGGAGTGAATATATCATCTTCACATAATGACTTTAAACGTAATAAAAAAATAATTAATTGAGTAATTAAACTTAATATAAATGGTGTGCTATAAATATATATAGTTTTTGTAGTTATGCAATTAATAGTTTTGAATTGAACTATATTAGACATACGAAAAGTATTCTTACAATGAGTTAATAACCACCAGATACATCTCTAGACTTTGGAAACATTCAACTTCAAAATCTGCAATGCATTTTTTTCACATGTTAATTGGTATTCTTCATCAGTTGAATATATTGTCAAATGCTTCATATAAACATTCTAGTTTCATAATATGATGTTTTTAGTTACTTTTATCGTAAGGTTTAAGAATAATATAAAGTCAAAATGACTATCGAAAAAGTCAACAAAATCAAGTGTTACATTTATTATTGGACGAAGGAAGTATGTCTTTTTTTATAAAAACATATCATGATTATTTTTAAAATTAAGTATAATACGTCATACAACTTTATGTCAAAAAATAAAAAATTAAGAAGAGAATAAATAAAAAAAAAAAGATTAAGTCAGGTACATGTAGTGACAGGTACATGTAGTGATGTACCTGCTTAAAATAATGATATATGGGTTCGAGTACAAACTCGACCTGCTATATATATGTGAGTAAAGACCCAAATCCCGTCTGAACTCTGAACCCAACAGGCAACAACCATATACCCACACAACCCATTCCATGTTCAAACCCCCTGGATTAACACATAAGATAAGATGTGAAAGCCCACTACCCATAGGTGGGGGGTGCTGGATTTTTTTACTTTGATTTGGGGGAGGGGGTTATCCAAATTCTAAAAGAAAGATTGAACTTCCTAATCTATGAAATGTGTGTGAAATCCGTGCAAATTTACCTGAAATTCAACTGAATGTTAGCATATAAATGCAATTAATTCAGGAAAAAACTCAATGTACAAAGGAGATGACCAAAGATAGAACGTGACATACTATAAAAATAATGATTTAATCGGTTTAATTGGTCAAATCATTCGTTTTCCTGTTTTTTTTATAAGCATGTTATTGTTGCTAAATAATAAAAGTAGCATATTAGAAAACGCTATAGCATAAAAGTTCAAACATGAAAAATTTAAAATATGTAGAGTTATTAACATGGAGTATGCACTTTTAAATGACAAGTAAGTTTTTTTTTTTTTTTCTCTACCATACGGTTTCTATTTACATGTTAATTGTTTTCTTTAAACCTTAACGATTCCGAGTTGGATCAGTGTTGGCTTGTCGTTGTAGTATAGTGATAAGTATTCCCGCCTGTCACGCGGGTGACCAGGTTCGATCCCCGACAACGGCGTTGATATTTTCCCCACCTCATCTTGTCATGTGAATTGCGTTGATATTTTTAATTATTTATTTCATAATTTGTTATTTTTATTATCCTATAATTATTTCTTTCATGATTTGTTATTTTTATTATCCTTTGATTTATACGTTAAGTTAGTTTTCCCACTTCATCTTGACCTGTGAATTGAATCCCACTTACTACAAATTTGATCACATCCACATCTAGTTTTAATGTAAAGTTTAATCCCTATACTGCCCGTGCAAACTCTAAATAATCTTATATAATTTCGCTCCACCACCAACCCGTTTTTCTAGATGTGCCCCTGATCTATAGTTCATTTTCACCCTCTAGTGAGTAGAGTGTATTAGAGCTCATAGTATATCATTTGATCCCGCATTTGCTTATAATTAAATTCGAAATGGGTCGTAGTGTATAATTATTATGGGCTGAATGAAATAACATATGGGCCCAATTACCGGTCAAAAGAAATTATGAACTTGTACTATTGTAGGGATATCGGGTTGGGTCTCATCCAACAATTTATTTATGTCGGGTTTGGATAAGGTTTGGGTTCAAACCTTACATTTACATTTAGGGTTTATTTTGGATACGAGTTCAGGTACATGTAGTGATCAAAATTATTTGAGTTGAATCGAGTATCGGTACGCCCGGGTTGAATAACACTTGAGCGATTCGAGCTTAGGCTCAACTCGTTAAATCACACGAGTAAATATTTTGGTTCGTGCTCGAGTCAAGTCATATTTCTTATACTCGAGCACGGCTTGTTTGACTCAAACGAGCGAAGTTAAAAGCCAGGTAATAGAAAATGATAATAACAACGTCCCTAATATTACAAGGCTGTACCACTTTTAAATATCATTAACACGAATCGAGCAATTCATCTTTATTAACTACTACTAGGATGGATACTTCGCTTTCACTGTAATTTGGTAGAAACGTAGTTAGAAGATGACCACAAACTTATGTTCCCACAGGCCAAACAACATGTTGTACTGCTGCGACTTGGTAAATTGATTTGCACCAATCAATTTCCGGTAGACCCAAATGCAACCTTAAATGTGTAATAGGACGTTTCCTTGAAGGGATTGTTTTTGTCATGGGCCTAGCTCTTTTACAACGTAACGTGAATGTTATTTTGCTGCCGAAATGTCTTTATACGTGAGATGATGAAAAACAACCATGTCGTCTCTTCTGAAAATTTGCACAAATCAGTGTCATATTTGTTTAAAAGTTATAACTTTATTTTTTCCCTGAAATATGTTTCCATAAAAGATCAATGGCTCTGAAAGAATAAAAGAAGGCACATCAATAATTTTATAAAAACTTGCAAAATGATCCTCACTAGTCCTAGTCAATTTCTTATCTTTGTTTTGTTGATTTCTTTTTTACTTAGTTTGATATCCAATTACTCTTAAATTATAACAAAAAATTTATCAATACAATAATACTAAGAAAATATTGTGCCTGAACTTTCATAAATTTGTTGTCTATGTTACAAATAATGAGAGGTAATACAAAAAATATAACTTGTACAAAATAGAAAATGCAAAAGAAAAGGAAAAACAGAAATTCGGTTCATCGGGTAGAGCCTGAGGCTGGCCGCCTGGGTGGGTCTCCTGAGGTTTTGTCCTCTGCGTCCTGATGAAACCTGTAGTGACACAAATGGATCAAGGAAGTTTTCTTAAAGCAAAATACACCCTCTCACCTATGGTGTTGGAGACGTTGAACGTTTGCTTCTCAGGATACAACGATTCCCAAGATTACTAGCTGCACAAGGTAGCAACCTTTTTCGAACGAGAACAAATGCTTAGTTATGCTTAAGGTAGGATAAGGAAGAAGAGATATTTTCAGTGTGTTATTCTTCTAGAGTTGGAGACTCTATTTATGATGGAAGACGGGAATAGTCCAAACTCATTGGGCTTATTTATTATTGTCTTTTGTTTAGTTGGGCTTTTAGATTAACTTGTTAGGTTTTCAATATATTTAAAGAGTTGTTTAGGCTCGGTTTATAATTATTCCAGTTTATCAGAAAACAGACATTTGTCGTCACCTTAGGCGTTTTGAAGCTTTGCTTCGTTTTAATGGCTTCTTTTCCATGCACTAGTAGATTCTAGTAGCTTATCTCTTGCAATTCTATGGTGTTAGAGTTGTTTTTATCTTTTATGCTTCCACATTCTCTATCAGTTGGTATCAGAGTCAGGATTTGCCTGAATCGAGCCTCTGATCCGTTGCCTTAGGTGTTTTGAAGCTTTGCTTCGTTTTAATGGCTTCTTTGCCATGTGCAATACATGATAATTGTGGAAAGGCCATGATTTTGGTTTAAACTTCTTACTTTGTTACTGCTCATTTTAAGGGACTGAGTTTTTTTTGGCTTCCCCATGATTCAATTCTAGTGAATTGGTACGGGTCAAGCAAATATTGGTTATTAAGGCTATTCACGGGGGCCTAGCCTCTTCTACAGTTTATGATATTTCACTCGGAGTGGTGCATTAATTAATTGTTCTTCTTCTTAGTATTTTATTCATGAACACACCATTAAATTGTTTGCCACTTCTCCTCTATGGCCATACGGTGTAGGAAGTTGTTAAATGTGGATGACACTAAGGTATTGAATATTTTGAAATTAACGAAATGGTTGACAACTTATCTTTAAAATCCCTTTGCATAGAAGTTCAGTTTGGGGAGAATTCACTACTCGTTTTCGATGGTGTAGGCTATATAGGGATTGTTTGGAGGTATCCATGAGCCATGGTTTAATGTTGGTGTGGCTTAATTCAATATATTGTAAATGCCTAATTGGTGATGTGGTTTTCCAGTATAATTTCGGTATTGAAGTTTTCCAGTATAATTTCGGTATTGAGTTTTTAAGAGGGAATTGGTTTTGAGTTGATGTATACCTAAAATTATTTCTCATGAGAAAATTACATTTTAGGGGTAGTTAGTGGTATAGATATCGTTTTAAACCCTATTAGATTGGGAATATTACAATTGGACAATTAATGGCACAACAATTACATTTCGGTCTATTTTTGAGTTGACTATCAAAATACAATTTTTGAAACCAATCATGCCTTAAATGTTGGTTTAAAAATAACAATAAACTTTTTAAACTCCCAAATCTTTTTTTAAGAATTTTTTTTCTTTTTATCTTTTTTTTTTCCTTCTTCTTCTTCCTCTTGAAGAGTTTCTTCGGTACCGAATTTTCAAATTCCGTAACGGAGCGGCAACCTTAGATCAAAAGTTGCACTGCCCCGATATGGATCTCTTCAAGCTCCAGATTTGGAGCTCACAACTTGCAAGTTCCGATCAACTCCGATTGAAGATTACACAGCTCCATATTTGGAGTTTGAACAAATCTACGGCTGAAGCTACGCCAGTACCAGTTCCCGTATCAATTTTTTTTAAGGAGATGATTTAAAAAAAGATAAAATTAGAAAAAAAAAATCCTTTTGTTTATTTGTATTTTTTTATGTTAAGGCCTAAGTGTTTTTTTTAATTGTTTATTTGTATTTTTTTAATTGAATTGTTTATGTTAAGGCCTAATTGTATTTTTCATATGTTAAGGCCTAAGACCTTGTTTGGTTTGTAATATTTGTCAACTCAAACATTGAATTTTGGACTAAAATGTAAATGTTGATTTAGTTGGGTTGTTTATGTTATTAGGTCCATTAACTGTCCTTAAAAAGTTACGGACCCTATTTCTCATACTCTTTATATTCGAAGTCGAGTTTTGTTAATAAAAAATTCTGTCGTTAAAAAAATTCCAATTCTATTAGTATTTGTCTGTCACAAATTTTAAAGGGTGGGTTACACTTTTTCAAGATTATTGGGCCCGGTCACCGGGTGATTGTAGCCAATAGATGTATATTATATGGGTGTATATTATAAAATTGTTTTGCTGTTTCAAAAAAAAAAAAAAAAATGGGTGGCCAACCCGGCCAAAGTAGTCTCCCTCTCAATATTTGTACCCTTGCGGTCCCATCTGGCCCAACCCGGCCCAAACAGACTTTCTCTGTATTTGTACCCTTGTAGTTTCATGTCGTCTTCTGAACTTAAATTTAGTGACTCTTTCCCGTCCTCTAAAAATATTCAACAATTATGTTTCTACCATATTATTAGCCGATACTGTTAATGAGTTTAAAACAAAGAGAGAAAAATAATAAGTAACACAACATACAACATATAAATTTAGGCCCGTGATACTGCCAAAGCAGCATCGATCGTGCCAGAGCAATTATCTTTCATTCTCGGCAAGTTGAGTTAATTGGGTAGATTCAGATCTTCACTCCTTTTGTAAATTGCAACCAAATTAATTTTCCGCACTTCATTAATTCTCTCTCCAATCAAGTTAACATCATACATCAAACTTCTTCATAATGGTAGTAAATCAACATGCAAATGGATTTTGCATTCTGACCTCTACTAACTTGGAAATTGTATGTAGTACTAGTATGTACCTAGATACTTTTTATACTCGAAGATAGTTTGAAATATAAGTTTCACTAATTAAAAGTTTACATACGAAATATAAAATATAAAGTATTGTCATAATTTATACTTGTTTCACTAATAACTTTATAGAGTTGATTTTTTTACGAACTTAAATTAACCACGAATTTATTTTAGATTATACGAGTTAAATATTTAATAAAATTATAATATGAAAGGGCGAAAATAGATGAATATTAACTTGTGTTTTTTAAGTATAATATATTGAAAATTATAAAATACTTCCGCTTCAAAAAATTATAAAATACTTACAGACTGAAAAATTATGAAGTGTCCCCTTTTTTATTTGATATGTGCAAATATATTAGTTAGAGTGTTTTTTTTAATTAAAAAAAAAAGGAAAAATGTTCCACGCAGTTATATATTGGAGGCCAGGTGATAATGTTTCATCCTAATTAATTTGATTAACTAAGTACATATGTTATAGACTCATTTGCAATTTTAGCAAACTTCCTTGTGCCATGGAGAGAGGAATGTTAATTGAGAGTTGACGTGTGTAAAACAGATGTGCTTTGCCATATTAGATTAGTTGTAATTAAGGAATAAAAGTGTAACTAATTAACTTGCCGGGGATAGATGAGATTTGATCTGGCAGCATCATAGCTGCTCTGGCAGTATCATCTCCCTAAATTTAAATGAGAGAGCTCGTAGAACACACCGTTTTTATCCCTTTCTAAGTTTATGTACGTACGTTAACGTTAGTATGTCTTCGTAACAAATTAATGAAAGCCTAGTCCACATTTTAAAACTTGGACTAACGTTTAGTAGTACTTCTGTAATTTTGCCAATACTTGTACATGTGGTATTAAATTGTGTGCGTATATAAATTACACCACATATTGGTTGATTTGGCATGCACGTTGGTGTTGACCGCATTGCTGAGATATTCGAATTCCGAATATATGAACTTGACTAGTGACTAGCTGTCTAGCTCTAGTTACGGACAAGCTAGCTAATCACTTTTGTGAACCTATAGCTTCTTTTCTGTAAAAAATGTCTTAGTGTTAATAGTGTAGGTAAAGGAGGAGTTGACTATTGAATTATTATATAAGTCAAGGTCGAGCTCAATCTTAATCTAACCGAGTCTATACTCGGCTCTCTTAAAAAATAAAATAGGCTTAAGATCGACCTTGACTTCGAGTAACTTGTAACGAATTCGTGCTCGAAGTTCAGTTATACGTATTTATAGATCTCAAAATTAAAAAATGAATGTTAAAACTTAAATAACACGAATGTTATGGAGCCAAGCTATGCTAGACTCTTTAGGCAAATGAACTATTAATAAAGCTCGGCCGTCTTCTTTGGTTAATTATTTTGGCGCCTTTTTAGAGTTATCTACTTCTCTTACTCTCATATATATCAAGCATTTCGTTTTGAGTTATCTACTATTGTAATGCAAGACAGAATTTTTTGTGTCTCATCTCAGGAAACCCTTAAAATGTTCTAATTATTAAATCACACTATTTGGCTAGGTCAAGTTTAATATAAGTCCATATGTAGAGTAATAATTTGGAGGAATGAAACAAAATTGTTACAGGGAAGGAAACATTTATTCCTGTGGAGGAAGCTAATAAGTTTTGAAGAAGCACATGGCAGAATGTGACAGGAGAGCCATATATTAAGTGACTTTCAATCACACACACAAAATTTTCTTTTGGCCCGTCGACAATTTATCTATATTAGCCTCGTGACTCCAATATCCATTTAAATATTATTCATGCAACATGCATCAAAATATATACATATACTTTGCTTGTGGAAAATATGGAAATAGGGCAAACAAAATTATTGATAGATTTTAATTGCTTTTTTTTTTTTAAATGGCAAACAAATTTTATTATATATATATATATATATATATATATATATATATATATATATATATATATATATATATATATATTTTGTTACATCATTTCAGCAAACAACAATACAACATTATTGACAGATTTAATAATATAATTTATATTTTTCTTATATGTATATTATTACATCATCTCGGCAAACAACATTATTGATAGATTTAATTGCTTAATTATATGAGTGTGATTTGGCAATGTTTATTATATACTATTATTACATCATTTTTGAAATATCAAGTTACAACCCCTAATTAGTTTTAAATGGTAATGCGAAAATTTGTTTTTAGTTTATCACTTATATAATATATATTTCCTTTTGTTCAATTCCAACGATAATGTATACGTTTGAGGCTCATTTAGAGATTGCAATTTTCGAGATTAGGTTGGGATGGTAAATAGTACTCCGTAACTCATTTAGGAAGGAGATGAATTTTTGTTTTTTCTTGATGAACTTTTATCAGTTTATGTTATGTTTGGAGGTAATTTAAGGAATTCAGTCGGCATAGGGTAATAATTTCATGTTTACATATTTTCAAACTTTCCATGTGTAATTCATGTATGTTTGGCAAAACAAACAGATAATGTAACTGATAGCTAATAAAGTGATTGAAAACTGATAATGTGACCGACACAAAGTACACCTTATTGGCATTCATTTGGAAGAGTTTATGAAAAAAAAAAGGCAACTTAAACCGCTCTAGGAAATGAATATGTGAAAATTTGGCATGTAGATATTTACAAATTTTGGCGAATGGAGTTAGTGATATTTTCAGATAGAAATTTGCGAAGTTGTGAGATGAACTTTGTTGGATAATTAATATAAATGACTAGATCCCCTTCCTCCTCATAAGTTTAAATTCTTAGTAGAGTTATCATAGCCATTTGGCTCACGCCCACCTAGGTTCGAATCTCCCCGAAGACAAACTACGCCCCATATTAAATTTACTCTCGATTGGCCTCCCCATAGAGGTTGGGTAGTATAAATAATTAGATTTCGTTCATCCCCACCCATTAGCATAAACGTTTTGGGAGGGTTGAATTTCTACCAAACTCTAACTATGGAGTGAGAGTTTCAAATGTTGTTCTTCTTTTTCCATTTTTTTATTTTTATTTTCCCATGCACGAAAGGTTTAAATTTGATCTACATTGCACAACATTTGTTCTGTGCAACATGTTACATAAGGTATATTTTAGAGGGATCTGAGGAAACATGCATGTAATTATTTAATATAGTAGTATATAATTGACTATTAACACGACTCTGTAGTCTGTATGTACGCGCAAATAATAAAGTTCCGCCGTACCGGGCGGTGATTAGTCGTGACTCGTGAGTGAGGAATAGAGTTTGGGTTCACGTGACATGCAATATAGAGTAGTTCCTTCATAGGAGTACTTTATTATAGTCAGAGCTATAATCAACATGGATTGTTGGGTCTCTAGATCACTCTTCATAATTCATAACTATGGTATATAATTGCTGACATAATGAAAAGGCAACAGCAGCAGCCATATATGATATATGGAGAGGCATGTAGAGATTGAACAAAATGGTTCCTAACATTCATTTATTTCCACATAATGCCTTAGGTATGGGCATCTTCTTCCTCTTGCTTTTATATATCTTGACTTCTTGTTCTAGATACATTTCTTATCATCACATTCTCATCCATACCGTCTCAATCAATTCTTTACGTTTTATTTTTGGAAATTAACCTACACCTTATCTATATTATTTTAAATGTGAAACCCACTTTTACACTAAATTCTAATAAATTTACCATTTTCACTAATATGTAAAAAAGTATCGGGAACATCACCAATTTTTTGAAATTAACCCTTTTTTAATCAACTTATTGAACATGGCTTTGGTGAAATATGGTGATGAAATTCATTTGTAATTAGAATACCGGAGAGGGCTGAGTGTTTGTTAAACTTATTATTATTGGGATGTTGATTCTGTGGATTTCCGTTGTAAGTTTGTTTGGAGCATTTCTTATGCTCTCGAAGTAACTAAATTTTTTGTTGTTTAAAAAAATAAAAAATATTAATATAATACTATCAAACAAACTATTCATTAAAAACCGTGCAAAAATCAAACGTAGACATATTATCGAGACGGAGGGAGTAGTATGGTCTACTATATCATCACATTTATATATGATGCATCTATTTGGTTTTATATATGGAATAAAAAAGATCAGCTTCAACTCAAATTCTATCATCAATTATAACAGGAGTTTTTAATTATTATTATTATTATTTTTATTTTTTTTAGCAAATTAGACTTTTATTAATCACTCAAAATTGGGAGGGAGTCAAGAAACAAGTTGTGGTCCCACCCCTTTCTGAATACAAAAACTAAGTTTAGAAAAAATAAAAACACCACTCCTAACATCATTAGAATGACTAACAGCTAAGAGCTTGAGGCGCGAAAGAGTAACCAAGGCTTCCTCGTCGAGCTTCCTTTTATTATTATTATTATTATTATTATTTTTTATTGTAAGGAAATCAATAAATAAAAAACAACGAAAGTTTTACACAAAATTAGTGGGCAGCCGAGAAACAAGATGTGCTCCCACTCCCTTAGCAATAGGAAAACTAATTTATTATTATTATTATTATTATTATTATTATTATTATTATTATTATTATTATTATTATTATTATTATTATTAGTTTTTTCTTCTTTTTTTTTTCATTCAAAGATCGTACCAGTACATAATTACAAAATGACAAATAACATCCTCTCATGATAATACAACTAAAGTCCCACATCACCAACGTATATGAGCATATTGTCATAATTAACTAAACACTATTTTAGCTAATTGGTGCGTGGACTTTTGGGGAGAATTTAAGAGCAAAATTTATTGGACGATTTAGATCTAGGTCAAAAGTGAACGATATAATACCGCAGATAACCATTTGTTCCCTTGATATTTACCACACAATTTTGCACAACTTGAAGCTAGAATTACCCGACTATTGTATACCACTTCAAGTATGTATTCTATCTTATATTCATATGAAACTTTTTCTATTATGTGTGAATTTAATGTATGATACAATTTGGTGTAATGTGTCCCATAGTGAAAGTGTGTTTGCATCCCGCAGAGACGCAAGGACACGTTGTGAGGTCCGATATATGACATTTACTCCCTACATAATTTTCCAACAGTCTAGCGCCATACATATATCACGTGACCGGTGGCTTACCCATCATCATCATCAATTCATCATTGACAAAAACAAATTCGAATAATAGTAATTTTCAGATGTTGTGTTCCCTTTCCCATCCCGCAACATTACTTATTAATTATGATTCCATTATCATAATAATTTTTTTTACACGGATAATTTTTTTATTTATTAAAATGAGCATAAATAATGCATTTTTAAATTACAAAGACAAAATTGCAAAGATGGACGAGACCAACACGTTCACCACCATAAAGACCGGATGTCAATTACCATAACCTAAACCAAAACACTAGAAACAGTTCATCACTCAGAGAGATAGCGCCATAACCACCACCATTTTGAACCTCCGTCCTTCTCGTAACTATTACCTATATTATCACCATAACCGCCAACATTTTCTGTCCCTCCAAGAAACTTTCTCCTAAGTTGTTACCCATATCACAAACACCATTTTATCTTCACAACCAACATCGTGAACAATCAAGGATTTAGGCTCTACTTCCAAAACCTCCTCTAGCTTCTTCCCCAATAAAATTACCATAATAAAATTAATAGGCGTTAATTCTTGGTTGATGAGACCAATGACCATCTTTGGGTTGGAGGAATTTAGAAGGTGGTCCAGTGGAAGGGAGTTTAGATGATGAATGAAAGGTATAGTGTTCGATCTCTAGCGAGGACATAAAACGATTCAGGTGTGGAGATATAAGATGGTATGTTGTATAGAAGTAGTGTAGGAGTAAATGTAATATTTGTTGTTTAAAATAAATAATAATAATAATAATAATAATAATAATAATAATAATAATAATAATAATAATAATAATAATAATAATAATAATAATCGATGACTTCCTACTTACACGACTTTCAGTTTGGTGTAGGGGTGCCAGGTGGTTGTGAGGCTGTACTCCATTCTGTCGGCAAGTTTGTGGAGGGTCGAGGGGAAGAGGTTGGGCTCTCTATACTTTTGGTGGATTTCAGGAATGCCTTTAACCTTGTTGACAGGAGCGCCATTCTTCAGGAGACTCGGTTGAGGTGCCCAACCATTTCTCCCTGGATGGAGTTCTGTTATTCCCAACCTGCTCGACTTTACTATGGTGATTCGGTTCTCTGGTCTTCTCAGGGGGATCCATTGGGTCCTTTATTATTTTCCCGGGCTCTGCATCCACTAGTTCATGCTATTCACCAGGCGTGTAAGCTCTCCCTTCAAGCGTGGTATCTTGATGACGACACTATTATTGGTGATACTCTTATAGTTGCCAAGGCATTAGATATCATCTGTGTCGATGGGCCGGCTCGTGGGTTGCATCTGAGTGTAGATAAGATAAAGCTTTTCTGGCCGGTGGAGGACCCTCGTGGTCGGATGGATGGCCTTTTCCCTACTTCTATCTCTCGCCGAGGCGTCAAGCTTCTTGGGTGCTCTGTTAGTGGGGACTCTGAGTTTTGCAGTGATTTAGTTGCGCGTCGAGTTTCCAAGACCATTTCTCTGTTGGAGGCTATTCGCAGGCTTGATGACCCGCAGTGTGAACTTCTTCTTCTTCGCAATTGTGCGGGGGTTGCGAAGTTGTCTTTTGCTTTGAGGACTTGCCCTCTTGTGTCTCTAGGCGGTGCTCAGGTTCAGTTTGATCAGGCTTTGCGTACCTCCTTGGAGTTGATTGTTACAGGCTCAGGACCCGGTTTTGGGGATTGGCAGTGGCGTCTTGCCACACTACCCATCAGACTCGGTGGTCTCGGGCTCTTGTGTGCTGAGGATGTTGGTCGGTATGCCTTCATCGCCTCTCGCTTGCAGTCTAGCTCTTTGCAGGATCCGATTCTGACGAGGTCTGGGGTTGACTCGCCTGGCTCTACCTTTCAGTCTGCTTTGGACACTTTCTCGGCCTTTTGTGGTGTCGATTCTCACTCTGTTACCGCTAGCTCTTCTGCCCCCCCAGTTCATGAAGTCTTTGGCATAGAGCTATTTTGGTGTCATTGATGCACATCTGACGTCACGCTATGGTTTGAGTCGTCGACAGGAGGCTCTCCTTAGCTGTCTGTGCGCCCCTCATGCACAGGATTACCTTTTCACCATTCCTATTGACGGGTTGGGGCAGCGGATGAACCCACAACAGTTTTGAGCCGTGATGTGTTATCGCTTAGCGGTCTCTCTGTTCCCTGATGGATCTTCTTGCTCGAGTTGTCATGGGCATCGGATGGACCAGTGGGGAGACCACGCTGTCCACTGTTCTAGTGAGGTGGGGGTGAAGTTCCGGCACAATCTTGTGCGCGATACATTAGTTGATATCTGTTTTAAGGTTGGTGTTGCGGTGCGGAAAGAGGTCTCTATGGGGTTCCTCTCTGATGATGGGCTGGACCTTCGTCCAGCGGATCTGTTGTTGTACAATTGGTCCCAAGGCAAAGACGCTTGTTTGGATGTCACGGGTGTCTCTCCCTTTGCTGGTGGGGGATTGGACTCTTGGGCTCCTGGAGATGCTTTGCAGACGATTGTTCAGAAAAAGAAGAGGAAGTATTCTTCTAAGTGTGCAGAGCACGGCTACTCGTTCATCCTTTTGCCTTCTCTACTTTTGGGGAGCTCGACGAGGATGCCTTGGTTACTCTTTCGCGCCTCAAGCGCTTAGCTGTTAGTCATTCTAATGATGTTAGGAGTGGTGTTTTTCTTTTTCTAGACTTAGTTTTTGTATTCAGAAAGGGGTGGGAGCACAACTTGTTTCTCGACTCCCTTCCAATTTTGAGTGATTAATAAAAGTCAAGTTTATAATTAAAAAAAATAAAATAAAATAAAAATAATAATAATAATAATAATAATAATAATAATAATAATAATAATAATAATAATAATAATAATAATAATAATAATAATAATAATTTCTTTGGGTTGGAGGAGTGTAGACATTTTAATAGGCTTCCATGGTACATGGAGATCAAGCACACTCGAACGAGTTAAAATGCTTGTAAGAATCATTAATTTGGCTGAACTAGGTCATGACTTACAGGATACACCGTTGGGAAGTGTTAGGGATTTTATAACACAACATGATAGTACCTAAACTAAAAAATGTAAAGCCTGGAGAGTCGAGTGATGGCACTCTATTTTTAAGAATTTATTCCCTTGCACGTGGTGCTTACATTATTCAAAAGAACAGCCTTCCAACATAAAATTGCAGTGAAGAACGTATACAAACACTGGAAATACGATCTTCTATTGGACTACACCAATATGAGAATTAAGCTTTTCTGGAGTATATTAGAGGAGAAAGAGAGAGCATATTTCGATGTATTTCTACAACATTAGAAGGGACATATTTATAGGTAGCAAATGGTGCGAACGAAGCGAGTGAATTGCTGCAACGAAATGACACAGCGTTTCGTTCAACGGACACACCTCTTCGTTGTTCCAATGCGTTGGATGGATAGCTAGGATTTTCCGGGTAGGGAACCATTAACTATTGGACAACTGGGCTTTTATAATTAAATCCAAAATAAAGTTGGTCACTGGCCCAAAAAGAATATATACACCACTAGTTAACCTTAGCCTAGAAACCCTCGACACGAGGTCCGACTCTTAGCGGAGCCAAGCGGGTGTGCTTGGATGAACTGAGGAGTCATCTAGCTCCCCTCCCCCCCTTTTAAAAGCATAAGTATATACCCCAAGGAGTCCAACCCCTAAGCCAAACCATGCCCTTTTATTTAGCTTGTTCCTTCCCAATTTTAGCCATGTGGGATACTTCTCATTCCCAATTCTTGGAATTTCATACCATGTATCAACCAACGCACTTTGACATTCAATAACTCAATCATCACAAAATGAATTTTAGTAATTCTTGTTTAAGTGTCTTCTACTACTCCAGTTGACTAATACACATTCGTGAAACCTCCATCTTCGAACTGTGGAACCCCTTTGGTTGAGGTACAAATTCATGAAAAAATCAATCTTGATTTATCTAAAATTTCAACAGGAAGACCCTCCCCATCTCTTAGATCTTGGTTGAAAAAAGACAGTGAGAACAATATTTCTATAAAATTTCCTTCCTTTTACACATTAAGTCTTTTTTTTTCTTACTGAGAAAAAACAAACATTAAATTGTTCAACAATCTTCCACTCACAAGTTTAAGGGTCCACAGTTACCCTAGCATAAAGTATGGGGATTGAAATTTTACCTAGGATTATAATTTTCATGTGGTATCCCTACATGGTAAGCTTCTTACTTCTTAAAGCTTTATAATTGGGGTGTAATAGCTTCACCTTTGTTTGCTTTGTGTGAGTGCGTAAGAGGAAGAGACAGAGGAGCATTTGCTCTTCCACTATATAACTTCAGCACATAATTAAGAAACATTTTATGGCCACCATGTTGGAATGATCAGTTTCCAGCTTCGCCGGATGTTTTTATCAATTTTAGACAAAATAATTTTCACAACTACAACTCTATACGTTCTTCTTGTTGGTGTGGTCACATAGAAATAGTATCTTGTTCAAGCAAGATTTTAATTGGCATTCTATTTTTTCATTGTAATAGAGTGGTGAAGGATATCCATTCTCTTAATTATTGTTGTTAAACGAGCCAAGCCGAGCAGAGTATTGTATAGCTCAGCTCGAGCTCCAACAACATTAAGGTCGGCTTGTTAAGAAAATATTCATACTCGAGCTCGGCTCGTTTACTCGAACGAGCTCGACTTGAGTCTAGCCTTAACGAGCTCAAGCCGAGCTTGGGATAAAATTAAAAAAAAAAACACATGTAAAAATAAGAAATAAGACGCTAAGATTAGGGAATTCGAAATTACATATTGCAAATCAACGTACATCCCAAAATTTAAAGTTATCAAAGTCTAACAAAAGTCAAATATAGACTATAGTACAAAATTATGGAGGTATGACGAGCCTAACGAGCAGAGGCGAGCTCGGCTAGTTAACTAAACAAGCTCGGCTAGATAACCATATCGATCGAGCAAGTCGACCCGAGTACTCGATAAGACACGACTCGCATAACTGCATTACTTTTAACAATATAACTCTCATTCCAAAGCACATTACCATGTGCAAATGGATCCCCCCCAAATGGTTTCTTATGTTTAAATGCTAATGGTTCGACAAAGCACAATTTATGTAATGCTGGTATAGGCATAGTGTTTAAAAAAAGTGCATAACAGTTTCTTAGGGCTGCTTCCGGCTATCTGGGAGTTTGTTCTAATAAACTAGCGAAATTACAAGCAGTTAAGCATGATTCAGATGATATGTCTCTAAGTTATATGTACAAACTGATTCACAATATGTTTATCTTGCTTGTACCGGGAGGAACGTCGCACATCAGTTGCAGCAACTGCTTCTTGAAGAAATTCTATGTATGGCAGATCAACTGGAGGATTGCAAGTGGCTTTTGATATACAGACAGGTTAACCAGGTAGTGGATAGTTTGGCCAAATATGGGAGTGAATAGTTGGCAGAGATGGCGCGTTCCTTGCTACAATCTCAGCGCGACTTAAGTAACTTGATGTATCATTTTCAATCTTTTTATTACAAGTCATGTGAGTAGCTTCTATATTTGGAAATTTGTCCTAAGTTGGTTAGAAACTTTTATACATGTAATGATCGTATCATGATGTCCTTTCCCCATCTTGTATTGTAAATATTTAAGGGAAGGAGCTTTGGTTAGGAAGCTTTTGCAGCAGTTGTAATCCACTCGATGATTACAATCTAATGAAGTACTACTAGTCTTTCTTAAAATAAAATAAAATAAAATTAAAAAATAAAATAACCTCAAACAATATTTGGATTTTGGGCTGATTGAATCTAACTAACGTTTCTTCTTTTAGTTATTCACTTCCTATAAAAGACATCAACAACTCTCAAGTTAATCTGTAAAGCGCCTAGCTATAAAGTGAGCTTGTGATCTAACTCCCCTGAATGTCCACAAAACTGCAAATACATACTATAATTCCAACATAAATGAGATTCGAAAGTAGTAGTACTACAAATTAATATATGCAACTAGCTAGGGTTTATAATCGATTTTTTAAGGTTGATATACTAATCGTACAAGTGCAACTCTGTTTCACAGCTCAGAGGCTCTGCTTTAAACTAACTCTCAATATCTTCCATATGCGTCAGGAAGAAAGATCTTCTTTAATAATTAAACTTGTGCTGACGAAAATAGAATTACTTACTAATTAAACGTGCTAATGATTCCCATACTCATGTGACCGGTCGACTCGTCAGTATGATTTTTCCATAAAAGTGGAATGAAGCTACGTGGGGGGATGAACGTTTTCTTCTATATAATTTATTTAGATATTGTAATATTACGACTACTGTTTGGACTACAGGTAAGTCTCTATACAAAGTAAATAATCATTCGTTTCGGAAATCGAACATGTGACCACTTGGATACGGGGTGTCTCAGCTTGCCACTCGACTACAAACGCTTTGACTTTTCTTCTATATAACGGAATACTATATTGTTTACATATTTAAATTGTTAAAACTAATTTTTACTACTATTTAATTTCTTCGTTAGATACTAGAAACTGCGCGTGTGAAGCGTAATTATAAAACATTGTTATTTTATTAAATAATAAGTATATTGAAATGAATGGAGTAAATGTATAATCTTCACATAATGACTTCAAACGAAACTAAAAAATAATTAATTGAATAATTGAACTTAACATAAATGGTGCCCTACAAATGTATATAGTTTTTGTAGTTACGCAATAAATAGTTTTGAATTGAACGATATAAGACGTACGAAAGTATTCTTCAGATCAGTTAAGAACCATCTGACACATCTGTATGCTTTGGAACATTCAACTTCGAAATTTGTAAAGCAACTTTCGCATGTTAACTGGTATTCTTCATCAGTTGAATATATTGTCTTGTGTGTCATTATATATTACCATTTAAGAATAATTTAAGGTCTAAACGAAAAAGTTAACAAAATCAAGTGTTACATTTATTATTGGACAGAGTAAGTATGTCTTTTTTCATAAGAACATATCATGATTATTTTTAAGTTAAGAAAAGTACAACCATAATGTGTTAAAATAAAGATATAAGAAGATAATAAATAAAAAAGAAAAAGATTACGTCAATAAGATTCGAACCCAACACCTTCAACTAAAATAATGATTAAATAATAGAGAAATATCACGCCAACAAGATTCGAACTAAACACCTTCAATAAAAATAATCATACAGATAATGGAGAAAAATCACGCCAACAAGAGTCGAACCCTACATTTTTTAATTAAATAATGACACATGTACGCACCAGATTGAAATTGAATAAGTAAGATCAGCGAATTAAAATTGATTGCTAGGTCAATCAATTGGGTAAATCAATCATGCTATTATATTACTTTAAAAAGTTGATTAATTCCACAATTTATCCATTTATTAATTATAGTCGGAATTCAATTATGGTATAAGACTATAAAGCCTTTGACTTAGGTCCAGATCTAAATTCAAATTTTGCGAGAGATAAATTTCAATCCATATTAAATTTCTAATGGAATGTCACTCCAAAGAAGGTTGAAATGTAATTATTTCATCTTATAATTGAAAGAGCCAGATCCGTTGATCAAATCCCACCGCTCTGTATTAAATTTTTCACTTCTTAGGCCTCCCCTAAGAGGTTGGAATAACCCTTCGGGTGAGGGGGAATTCTCACTTGTTGGACCACCTTGGAGATATTTAAATGAGCCCAAAGGGTAGTAGAGGACTAGAGGCTCATGAATCTTACATCAGCTCTCATATCTCCGCATGGATTAAATTTTCACTTGCTCGACTTCGTCAAAGGGGTTGAAATGAGATCACAAGTGAAATGGTGTTAATAGAGGAATTAACATAAGTTGATTACTTTGTGGTGGTCTTACCATCATCGATAAGTCGGTGTTGTATAGTTCATCATAAAGTGTACGAAATAGGCGTCCTTCAACTGTAGTTTGCTTAGAAAGAAAGGATACGCCGTCAATAAGGACATAAGAGATAAGAAAGTTCATGGTTGAACAAGACAAAGAGAGAATCAGAGACAAAAAATAGACTCCAGGGAATATTGTTTATTCATCAATCCAAAGCGTAAAAAAACAATGATTTTGGTTGAACTTATATATAATAGTTTAAATGTCACACAGCTAGAATTTTAAAGACATAATTTACCCACAAGAATTACACCTAATGGCATTCAAAGCCTGTAATTAAGGAATTAGAATTTAATTAGATAGAGATTAGAAATGTTATCCAAACAATACTCCCTCACTACATTTAAGTTGGATAACATTTTAATCTCTATCTTATTAAATTCTAATCCCCTAATTATGTTTTTAAAATTCTAGTTGTGTTAGATCTGACCTATTATATAAACTCCACCAATATCATTGCTATTTTATGTTTTGGATTGATGAATAAAAAATACCCTAAAGTCTATTTTTTTGTCTCTAAATAACTAAATGACCTAATCAACCGATACCCCCCCCCCCCCCCCGAATTTTTCATGGCACACGAACTAGTCACGACCTAAGCGTGTTGGAATTTATGAACCCCTACATACTTCTATACATTTTTAATTATAAGTCAGACGTTTTTGTTTTTGTAAGAGTTAGAAATTTTATTAATCATGAGTAGGGGGTCTAATAGGGTTTCTAATGAGTCATTAGCAACAAGATACGGAAGCTAGTTGTGATTTTGAACAACAGCAGCTTATGCTTGCATTAAGGAGGCCCCGGCCCTTTTTGTTTTGAACTTTTGATCATACGAAAACAGTAAAGATGCTCTACGTTTCGGTTTCCTGGCTGGCCAACTCTCCGTACACATATATATTTGGATCTTGTCCCCGTTTTGTTACAACGTTACTTAGGAAAACTCATGAGAAAGGTATCTTAATTTGTTTAGGTTGCCACTGGTAGTACTTGAATATTCGATTATATAGTGATGACCAAAAACAAAATTAAAGTATCATTAGGCAACTTGACTGGAATGAATCAATATATTGATGACCATACGTACACAGTATATATACTTTATGATGAAATCAATGAGAAATGATTAGATTCACTAAATTTAATAACAGAGTGTGCATTAATTGTGAATTGTTAATAACAATTTGTTATAAAGTTAATTAAATCTCCGGTGTTTTGTACATTGTACAGACTGTACCATAACACTAACGAACACAAGAAAATTTGTTTACCTAGATCTTTTGGAACGATAACAAGAACGTAGATGCATGACAAATTAAAAAAGAAAAAAGAAAAAAATGTTATAAGACTATGAAAAATCGTACTAACAGGCCAATCAGGCCATTGGACTAGCCCAATAAGTTAGGCTGAGGTGACATCACTGTACAAGTCTTGGGTTCGATCTTCGTCAAGTATGTGATTATGTCTAGTTTATTGTTAGCTTTATAATGAAATTGTAATGAGTGGATATATGATAGAATGATGTATTAGTTGATGATGTATGATCTTATGTAGTGTAATGTAGTAAAAACCAAAAAAAATAAAAAGAATTGTACTAATAGAGAGTCAGTGGCAGTACTAACAGATAGTCAGTGGCAATCAGTATAGCACATAAGAACGGAGCGTGCACTGGCCATACCAAATCACAACCACAGCGAGGAAACTCAAGGTTCAAATCTTATTCAATGGTGCACTGGAACAATAGTACTAGATCACTCAAATGTCACTCAAATTCCCCATTATGTTTACATTAGGGTTCTGTACATGTAGTAATCGAGAAGAAATGTTTTCAATTGGTAAACTGGGTAAGTTGAAAAGTTGAAGTATCGAGAGGACATCTTTTTACTCATGATTTGTTGAGCCCGAGTTTCGACATGGTGTAGTTTTTTTTAAACGGCAAATATTACAACTATTTATATTCTATTTTTATACAAATATCTTATACCACCTTATATCTCAACACCTAAATCTACCTTATGTCTCTGTCGGGAATCGAATCATGCAACTCTTCTTTACCAACCCAAGGTCCTGAAATGGTGTAGTGTGGATGTAAAAATTAGATATCGGCGTGTTATGATTGAAAAGTTGTGTTTAATTGGTAGTTTGGTACGGATTTTCGTGAGTGTAAAAAATATTACTGAGATATAGCAAAGTAGAGGAGTAATTTGTTTTGCACATGTCACGTAACTTTTCGGCTCTAGTAAACGAGATGAAGCTTTGTGTGATTAGTTTATTTTGAATTTACTGTTTTATAACTGCGGTTCTACTTTTGTCTTATTGCTTGCCGTATGACATAAAACTACTAGTAGTAGCCTAGGAGGGAGGGTATCCTATATATTCTCGATTATCACTTGTTTAGGTTAGGAGCCTTTTCTACCCTATCTATGGTTTAGTTTAGTGTATTACTAGTAGTTCACTTGTGTATTTGCTGACCAATTAGACAAGGAATCCAGTCAAATACAAAATTTGCAGAGTTTACTAGACAGCACGTGTTTGATCTGACCAGAATACTTTGATCATTGTGCAAGTGATCTGCTAATTAAGTAATATAATGTGCAAGTGATCTGCTAATTAAGTAATATAATCCTGCATGCTATGATTCGGAATTTGTAAAACAATCTTGGAGTGCTATAAATTTCACTCGCATCGATCATATTACTAAATCCACACTTGACTGAAACAAAAATATAATGTGCAAAGAGGAGAGTGGAGAGCCGTCTATAATGCATGCATGTACTGTAAAGGCGCATATGAAATGTTCCTAAAAGTTTAAATCGCGTACATTTGGATAGTCAATCATTCCATTCCATTCTAAGCTCTTTAAGTACTTGTACGTGAACTGAAACCAACGGACCACGTAATCATGCTTCATGCAAGATATGTATGATCTTGAAAGTTAAAAATCATCATGGATGACCTTATGATTCAATCAAAGTTCCAACCATCAACATCTCCTATACAACTCCAACACTCTTATTATTAGATCATCACTATAACTCCAACCAGTGGGTGGCTCCAATGCTGGACCCCCTGAAATTTTAGTTTCCTTTCAATTTTTTATTTTTTTAATCAAATTTTACATTTTGACCCCCTGAAAATTACTTTTGAATTCGCCACTAACTCCAACATATAGTTGTTTTAAGGGTCAATATATTGATTTTTCACTAGCTTATAATGAAATTGTGTCTACCTTCTATATATGTGTTTGTTATACCAAAACAGAGCCAAATAATATTTCGTGGACCAATTAACCGACCCTTTTCATATCCGTCTTGATTATTTGTGGCATGGGTACCCTGAAATCTATATTTAAAAGATTATCTTTTCACCACCATGTATGCCTCAGCCTCAACCACACTACAATTTTGAGTATAAAATGAGGAATATGATTAAGTTTATATATTCTACATCCATACAATTAGCGAATGGAAGAAAATAACCTCCAAAATTCATCTTCCGGTCCAAGCGCAAGTATGGTATTTAAGAATAATTGTTAAACAATTCAGTACCCTGTACCCGTACGCAATTTAATTTGGTATAATTTGTTGTTATTATTACCCAATTAATTAACCCTAGAGGCCAGCAACTGTAAGTCAAAATAGTTTCTCATGCAATGTGGTGTAAATATTGTACATGTATAAGACATAGCACATGATGAGTTAATGGGGGAAACAAAAGGCAGATGTACTAGAAAAGTAGATGTCACATTCGCCGGTCCATATTTGCTTCAACTTCTCAAACATAATTGTTGATTTTCTATATGGCAATGGCTCCACACTTCTCTTCCTATACCGTTACTAACTACTTCCAACCATTATATGGTCAACAAGTAATTACCCCAAAACTTAGAACAAAATCAACTTAAAGGTTTCAACTGATTTTAAGCACCAGTAGTTTTCTCATTTCTCCTCATCCATCAATTCACTACTGTGCATGGCCCATACTATATAGGGCAGGTATAGTGATCTGATCTTTTATGATCTCCCCACCTCTCTATACGGGTCCGGGACCGCTATAGTAGTCGATTCGTAATTTTAAAGGTCTAATGAACCGGTGTCATAACTAGGTGTCACGAGTGCCGTTCTTAAGACACGTCTTATTGTCCACGTACAGAGGCGGAACCAGAAATTAAGGTTGGGGAGGAGGGGGGCCGAAAGTTGAAAAATCGAATAAATATACAAATTCTTTTGTGGGGGCGCGGAGGCCCCGTCGGCCCGATTCCGGTTCATATAGATGAATTCCATTTTGTTTTCTTTTATAGTTTTATATATCTTTCTTAAATTATTAATTAGTTCTGTATTTTTAATTTGTTATGTGCATGAAATAAAGTTAAAAGCAAATGATATCATGTGGAAAGAATGAAACAATATAAAGTTTCAATGAATATGAAAGAGATCTAAAGAAAATCTTAGAAGAAGAAAAAATGTCTCTACGGTTTCTTTAAAGGTTGTTGATTAACAAGGAAATGTGCATCACGCTTCAATCGGGAGACTTTCATCAAAACAAAAACAAATGGGACACACGAGTTATTATAAATTTTTGGTTTCGCCACTGGTTTAATGAAGAACTAATTCCAACATTGTAAATACAAGAGGGAGTTGACCACTTTAGCGTGAAGAACACTCGAGATATATTTATGTGTCTAGGAGTGTAGTTATTAGTTGTATCCCTTTGTCTTTTTATCCACCAAAGTTTAACTGACTTATAAAATGATATTAGATCATTAACCCATTAAAATTTTACGGGTATAGGAAAGTTATACACACGCTTGTCTTATCGGTGCAATAAGAAATAAAGAAAAATATCACTTTTCCAAGCATTGTTCAACTTGGTATCTTGGTTTACGTTCCTCATTAGCATTATCACCAAACCCTTAACCGGAACATTTATAATATTCAAAAACTCAACTGAAATATATTTATTCTTCATCCACCTCATTCTCATCCTTTCTTATGCAACAAGAATTGAGGTAGTTGCAAAATTGTAAGTGTGGCGATTTTGAGGAGTTGACATAGGTGTTGACCTGTGTCTGACTCAACTATTTTTTACTGGAAACAGAGCACACTTAGCTATTTTTATTGTTTTACCTTTTCTAACACAATAACTAGTTCCACAATTGTAGTTGTTTGTTTTGTGCGGGAATCATTCATCACAAGGAATTGCCATTACAAGAAAATATTTGAAGCAAAAGAATGAAAACTTTACAGAAGGAAGAACTTAACAAGGAATAAACCTAAAGTTTTGAATCGGAGAAGTCGATTTCAAGGAGTTTGATTCCAAATGCAGTTTGAAGAATAAAAGTTCAAGTTCTGCTAGTGGTATTCGACTTTGTTCAACTACTATATATACACCAAGAGTTCGACCAAAGAACTACGTACAGAACGATACAAAGAGTTTACAACTTTAGAGTTTAGTCTTTATTGTTTAGATGTTTGTTTCGTGTCTTTTACACAAGTTTTATATTCTAATTAAATCTCTAGCAGCGCATTGAAAGATAGAATTAAATAGGTAGAGTGCATCTCTATATCATCGTTAGGTGACCTGTGTTTTTTTCAGCTAAGAGAGAAAGAGAGTGTATACACATGTGTACGAACAAGTTCGATCTTAGTGATTTGTACCTTGATTGGGCATCAAGCAGTCTAATAAGTTGTTTGAATATTTTGCAAACACATGTTCTTATTTACTTTAACTTTGATATATATATTATATGTGTTTGCTTAACCAATCTGCAGGTTTACAATTTAGAACTGCATAGTTGACCTAGGATTTGACACAACTCTTCAATCAACACCGACTGACAGACGTAGTTTGTATCTAAATATACGCTGTTATCGATCCAACACGTGGTGAAGTCGAGCATCATAATTTCTTGTTAAATATGTAATACAGTTGCGTCTACTAGCTAGTTTATATTCATGAGATTGGTGTAGACGCTCAAAATCTACAATCACGAATTTATACGAATTGGGGGGGCACCAGCGACCTGCAAGGCAACAAGCAACAAATCTAGAGCGGTGAGGTACCAAGGTGACACCGGTGTGGTGCCGACTGAGGGGACTCCGACGCTCAAGTCAGTTAGTCCGAATTAAGAATAAGATGAAATTAAAGAAGTATGGAGGTCGACTTATCCTTTTTGTTCGGCGACAATTGGAGTATTAGGGCACCAGATCGAAGGTTTGTGTATGATGATATGAATAAACCAATACACGGTAGGGGAGTATGTAGTTTTAGATAAATTGAGCAGGGGACTAGACTATGGAGGCGACCGAAAGGTGTATATATGATTTAATGAGTAAACTTTTCAAAGTAAGCTATAGGAGGCTTCCGGGGTAGGCGAAAGGCTCTTGTAAATATTTTTAGTTATTGTATTGTAACATTTCTGAGAATGTTGAGAGTGTGCTCGTGAGTGTGTGGAAGCAAGCAGATGAATTTGGTCATCGTGAATTGGATAAGATATTGGAGTCTGACGGAGAGGTATGAATATAAGAATAAACTTATCAAAAGAAGCTATAGGAGGCTCTCAGGGAAATTGAAGGGCTTATGTAAGTTATGGTTATAGGGGGCTATCGGAGTGGCCAAAGGGCTCATGTGAGTTATATTATCATATTTTTCCATGAATAATGTATAATTTAAGATTTGTGTGTTCAGAGAATTGTGATTCGAGAGAAGAGTATGTTGAAGCGCAATTGAATGAGTCTCATAGTCGTGAATTTCCCCCGTCCTTCGACTTCTGAGTGATTGGCCTCCTTTAATTATAGTGCTTCTACCCCATAGCTCTAGTATGCTCCTTTTGTACTAGGTCCAATTTTTGCAATAACAGCTGGCTACTTGAGTCTATTTTATGTACATAGACTATCGTTCACTTGGCATTATTTTTTATGGAAGATGACGTTTGTATTTTACCATTTGTTGTGCTCATCTTCTTTTTATGAAGTACACTATTTTGGGAAATAATGAATTACTTTTTTTCTACTTAATAGTTTCCATTTTTTCGAAGTAAATTTTTGTTAATTTCTTGATAAAAATTGATTCTAAGTGTCACGTTCATAAGTCAGCATTGTGTGGAAATTCCATTTCCGTGGCGAAAGTTCCTTATATTTTGCCCTCTAAAGCAAGGTTGAAATAGATATATTAATGAATAGCTCCAAGTTGTTAAACATCTAGGTATGAATAGTTAAATAGTTTCATGTGGCCATTCATAAATATAAAAATGACAGGAGATAACAAGATAACATGGACCAGCGTGGTCTCTCTGACACAATAGGCCCGCAAAGTTGGCTGATTAACAACCAAGATTTCATCTTTTAAGTACCCCACTTGATTCTTAATCACATTTTTTCAGTCGGTAATACTACAATCCTCCATATCATTCCGTATGTATCTCTCTACCTCCTAATAATACGATCAATATGAGACCTAGCCAATTGGTTAAATAGTGTCATTAGCTCTAAATGTTATGAGTTCAAAATCTTTACCATGTGCGTGATTAAATCTAATTTATTTCCAAATCTGTAATGTTTGTACAATTATAATGGACGTTTCTACATTAGAAAGAAGATAGAATATATAAGTAGTTTAGCCTAATTAATTTTCTTAACCTTAAACCTTTTGTTTTTCTATATATTGAGTAGCTTGTTTAAACTAATTTTTACACAATTACGTTTTAGTTACATTCTGTACAACTATGTACCCTATCGGCTTGAGAGTCAAACAAATTGAATGTTTTACTTGCAAATAATTCTCGATTAACACTATTTAACTATTTATGAACTTTGAGCACAATTTATGAAGAGAGTAGACTCTAATTAGTCAGGGGATGGATCCAAAAAAACTAGAACTTCAGTAAACTAAACACCTTTACATAAAATTAATTAACACTTGAAACTTTTCATCGTACGTTCTTTCATAGAATCAACTTATCGGCGATGAAAACCATAATATACACTTGGAGTACGTATGACTTATGGATTATGGATGAGTAAAAATATTAAAAGGAACACATAGTGTGACAAACCACTTGCAAATAAACAAAGCAAATGGACTTGCAGGCAAGAAGAGATATAGTAGAATCAAGAATGACACAACTAGAGAGATCTCAATATATGTGTCGCTCTCATATAAAAATCACATAATACTATTTTGAAAAAAAAAAAAAAAGGTTTGTAAATTTGTTTAGAGATTTGTTGTTGTTGTAGTAGTTCTAATTCTTCTATTTGTATTTAAAAACAAACACAGCCCACTTCTTTCTCCCATGCACTTGTCTAGATCAGGTCCAACACAAGTCCTTAAGTGTTTAGCAAATTCACATTTGTTGATGCTTCCCTTATCTCTCTGTCCCATAACTTGTCCCTCTACAGTAATCTTTCGCCCTTCATTTAAGTACCCCCATTTCCCATACTCAAATCATCATCAGCTAGCATCACCAAACAACACACACTACTAGCTACTTCTCTAAGTTCTCTTCTTCACAAACAAAGAGCAAGCGCACACCAAACACACAACACTTGTTCTCCTGAGTTCATTTCTGACTCATTCTTTTCTTCGTCCAACTCTCAATTTGTATAACACTACAATACAACAACTTAATCAATCATCAATAACTAGCTACAATGTCTAGCAGAAGATCACGTTCCAGCAGGTCAGGTACTGTTTCCAGGATAAGCGACGATCAGATCGCTGATCTCGTCTCCAAGTTGCACCGTCTTATCCCCGAGATCCGTAACAGACGTTCCGACAAGGTAACCTTAATATATTCTACAAGTAGGTGTTGCTTCTGCAGAGTGACATGGTCATATTTTGAATTTTATTAAATTTTAAGTATATGTATATATATGTGTGTCATGTGTGTGTGTGGCCAATGTTTTATGTTCAAGGGATAAGTATACCTAGCTAGCTAGCTAAGCCCCATAACCTCAATTAATTCGAACCTTGTGATTGTGGGACTTGCTTGTTCCCTAGCATAGACAGCGATACGGATTTTGTGCTCCAACCATTTCAAAATTTGTGTTCTATAAATTTTACAAACACTTTGAACTGATAGTTGTGGGAAGAGAGGCATTAAAATACAATAAGTTGCGGTACTAGAATTTGGACCAAAGTGACACATTTTGACTAAAACATGCTTATTTCACGCCTGTAAATTTGGCCCATTTTCATATAATTTGTTAGCGCAGGTACTTTAAGAAGAAGAAGAAAAATCATTTGTGTTGAATTTCTTGGTCATGTTTTGGGCAGGTTTCGGCGTCAAAAGTGTTGCAGGAGACCTGTAACTACATTCGGAACTTGCACCAGGAAGTCGACGATCTGAGCGACCGGTTATCGGAGCTTTTGGAGTCGACGGACAGTGACAGTGCTCAAGCAGCAGTAATTAGGAGCTTGCTAATGTGAAATGAAATCGATCATGATCAACTAGTTGAGCTAGCTGCAGCTTAAATACTCTATATGTGCTTCTTCTTGTACCATTTCTTCTCTCGTACGTCGTCGTTTTGGCAACTAGGGTTTGGTCACTAGCCAACTTTTGCTACTTAATTGGGTGCTCATGTTGTATAATATTGCTGTATAATATAATATGGTCTCCCGATCTATAAATATTAATGTTCGCTTGATTATTAATTAGAACTTTTTTTTGCCTATTTTTATTGAGTCGTCGTATGATATGATTATGATTTGTGTATGTCTATCAATGAAAAGGGCTTCTAAGTTTCTACCTAGCTTAGCTATATAGTAGCTAAATGAACTTTATTCCACTTCCAAAGTTGTGGGTACATTACATAAGCCTAATAAGGAATTTTCTTTTTCCTTGAATAATGATGAGGGTGATGTATTTTTATGGTTTCTTTTAATTATTTTCGCTTGAAATAGGTTGTTAGCATAGCACTAAATCTTGTCATTAGTATTGATTTAATCATGTGTAGACCCGCTAAAAGTATTATTTAATTAATTAAGTTTGGATTACCAACGTTTAAGTACTTTTGATTATAACGTGATTTGCCAACTTGGATATAATTCAGATCATTTCACCTATCCTTTCCCGAAAGAGACATATATATGGTTGCACTTGCATATATATATAGTGAAGACTGAAGAACCGAGATATCTTGGTTTAAAGGGACAGCTACGTACAAATAAAATGAAATCATCGATCATAAGTATACAAAATATTTAATTTGGCATTTCTATCATATTAATCTATAGGTCGGATTAGGAATTTGGGATCTATTTGCATGCTGATATTTGCTTAATTATGATTTAGTTAGGTATGTAATTAAATGTAATTAATTACTTGCTCGTATAAAAGCCATGTTTAGCCTGCTTGCTTATTTTGTTACTTACACTTTGAATTTGCTCATATGTACGAACTATTAATTATCATCATTACTTTCGCAAGCAAAGAGAGATCACTCTGGAAGTCTGGAATGACGAATAACAAAGAAGAGGATTTTAAGAAAGATTAGAAGGAAAGGAAAGATGAACATGAAAATATATTAGAGTGAAGAGAAACACACAACATTGTAAGGTTTATATGCCATAGTGGAGATATTACAACAGAAGTAGACTCTAATGTAGATAAAAAATAGAAAGAAAATATTTCAACTGACCAATCGTCCAAACTGGTTTTGAGTGCGTACAGATCAAATTTAGTAATCAATCCACTATATAATAAGTACATAAATCCCAAATTAAATAGGCAGAATAGACCTAGCGAGGGAGTACCGTACATCCAAAATGAGGAGGGGAAAAAAGTAGCAGTATCGTATCGGTATAATAATAATAATCATTCGTTGTTTTTATTTATTTAATTCCACTTTTTTTTAAAATAAAAATAATAATAAAAAATAAAAATATAATAATAATAATAATAATAATAATAATAATAATAATAATAATAATAATAATAATAATAATAATAATAATAATAATAATAATAATAATAATAATAATAATAATAATAATAATAATAATAATAATAATAATAAGAGTAGCAGTATCGGTCAAAATGTGCAGAGAACGGATACTCGTTCATTCCTTTTGCTTTCTCTACGTGTGGGGAATTTGACCAGGAGGCTTTGGATACACTTCTGCGTCTCAAGCAAATTTCTGTTAGCCACTCTAATAATGCTAAGATTGGCGTTTTTATTTTTCATAGGCTGAGCTTTTGTATCCAAAAAGGGATGGGAGCACAACTTGTTGCTACACTTCCATCAAACTTTACGTGATAATAAAATTAACATTTCTATAATAATAATAATAATAATAATAATAATAATAATAATAATAATAATAATAATAAATTATAATAATAATACATCATCTCGGCTGCCCTCCAATTTTGTGTAAATTTTCGTTGTTTTAATTTATTGAATTCCACTTATTATTATAATAATAATAATAATAATAATAATAATAATAATAATAATACATCATCTCGATTGCCCTCCAATTTTGTGTAAATTTTCGTTGTTTTTAATTTATTGAATTCCACTTATAATAATAATAATAATAATAATAATAATAATAATAATAATAATAATAATAATAATAATAACAATAATAATAATACATCATCTCATTACAAAAAAATAAAAATAAAAATAAAAATAAATAATAATAATAATAATAATAATAATAATAATAATAATAATAATAATAATAATAATAATAATAATAATAATAATAATAATAATAATAATAATAAAGGGGTGGGAGCACAACTTGTATCTCGACTTCCAATTTTGAGTGATTAATAAAAGTTTAGTTTATAAAAAAAAAAAAAAAAATAATATTGAAAATTCTCTTAGTATCTCAAGTGCCAATTGAAGCGGTAATTTTTTGTTTTTTCACTCTGAATTATTTTCAAATATTGTATTAGAACTAGGTTTGAATACCTGATAGACCTCATCACATGTTTTTCTCATAAAACATTATCAATTTATATCATTTTCACTGTCATGTTCTTTAGTTCTATCTTGACACGATTGTCTCGTTGTAAGAATGTGTCATAAGTCATAACACATGCGATGTGACTACCACTCCATCAACTAAGTAGGAACAATCTATCCAACTAGTCCGTGTGATCTCTTCCAAGGAGAAGATGCGTGTCAAGAGATCAATATTTTTAACCCGTAGAGAAGATATTATGTTTTTCACTTTCAACTAGCCAATGACCCGTCGAAACTCGACGGGGAATGAAAATAAATATACGATTGAAATGTAAATATCTTGTAAATACTCAACGAGAGATATGAAAACCTCAATGGAGTAACTACCATTCCATATTTGGACGCTATTCCCTTACCTTGATTCATACGTATCAATTTAATCTTATTTAACGAACAATGTCACATTTGTGTCAATGAAAGCAAATCAACAATTGATGTTTAGTTGCTTCCCTATAAAATCATATGATAAGCTAAGAATTTTGTATTCCCAACTTGACAATGTTCGAGATGGTGAATTCTGTCTAATAATTTAAAGTGTAACCATACACGGTCTAAGTATACGTGATGGATAAGCCCATTTACACAAAGGCCTAAGTGGAGTTACATGGGCCTAAAGTCCAGCAAACCTAATCACATTAACTTCATTAGGTTTTCTTTATAGAAAACACTCGAAAAACTTATTTAGAGGGCAACCATGCACTATAGTGCAAAGGTATTTTTAGCCTAAAAAACACGTCTTGCACCGCAGGTCCATTTACACAAAGGCCTAAGTGGAGTTACATGGGCCTAAAGTCCAGCAAACCTAATCACATTAACTTCATTAGGTTTTCTTTAGAAAACACTCGAAAAATTTATTTAGAGGGCAACCATGCACTATAGTGCAAAGCGTATTTTTAGCCTAAAAAACACGTCTTGCACCACAGGTCGCTCACTGAATAATTTTTCCAACATTGGGCTCTCTGATCAGTACCCAATTTCATTAGTTGTTACTCGGCCCAATATGCTCGAATTATGTGATCCAGCCAGGTTCAATTCGCAAGCAACAGAACAGAGCAAACACATGACTCAACCAGGAACTAGGAAGGTGGTTCATTCATCAAAATCCATTGTTTCCTTTCGTCAATTTCCCCAGCGTCACGCAACCCAAGTCCCAAGCCACAACACATTTGGCGAACTTTGAGTAAATTTATCGTCACTCCCCGCCCAATTTTCAACAACTGATCTTCTTTTTCTTCTTCGTCAAATCAACAACACCATTTTCCAAATCAACAACAGAATCTCACAGATCATGCACGATTCGACCTGAGAAATTCACGCCACCGACATGATGGACGCAGTGTCAATTCGAGTTCCATACAAGAACCTCAAGCAGGAGGTCGAGCTCGTTACCGCCGATGACGAATCGCGCCACCGCCACCGCGCGCAGATCCAATCGCCTCCGTCACCTTCGGATTCGCCTGATTCGGATCGGCATCACACGCCACAGAAGAATTGTGGCTTGATGACGCTGATACTCAGTTGTACGATCGCCGCTGGGGTGCAATTTGGTTGGGCGCTTCAACTGTCGCTCCTCACTCCGTACATTCAGGTAATCACGCGACTGACTTGCTCGATTTTGGTTATGAGGTGTTTGGTTAGCTTACTGATCTGATTGAGTAGATGTGTGATTTTGCTAAGGCTATAGAATAAGCTCTCAGGTTATTAACAGGTTACTAGGATTATGTCATTATGATGATACTGGTGTATGTATGTTAGGTAGTCTGCCATGGTTAATGTAATCGATTGCAGATTCCGAGTGTTTATTTATCTGAATATATTATCAACTTCTAGTTTTTGTTTCGCTGAAAATGATGTTCACATTGGAAAGTAGTTTTCGTTCCATTCCTTTTTGTAGCAGGAAAGACCGAGAACCATGAACATCTTTTGATTAATATAGTCCCTTGAGTTCTACGCACATTGTGAGCAATACCAGGTAGCAGATCTAGATGAGCTTGCATCACAAGAACACCTGTAGGCTGTAGCTACAATTTCATTTTGGATATTTCTAGTTTCGCAATAAGCACAGAGTCTCTTTATTAAGGTATCAATTTGATTGTTATGTCCATATCATATTTCCGAACGAGTTACATATATAACTTTTCTCGTGATTCTTGATCCTAGCATCTAGTGCATGTCAGATAAATTTTGTTGTGTTGGTAGCTCGAAACTGTGACTGTGTCTCGTCAAACGCGAGTATTCGAGTTTCAGTGAGTTGGTGGTGTGAGTGAGATCATGGTAGTGTTGATGGATCTGCTCTTGATATTCAATGTTGTAGTAGTTCAAAACTTTTAAGTAGTAATTGAAGATGCTTGGTTTGTCATGGTTTAGCTATCTATAGTTACTTCATGGGAGCTTCATTGTTAGGATTTGAAGGTTAAGAACTCATTTGAGTTATGATTTATACACTTCGAGAGAATTGGATGCGCTTCGGTTATTCTACTTTACACAGTTTTAAGACATTGTATGCACCTTTTGCAAATATCCGTCCTCATCCTACTTCATTTTTTAGCACTTTATATTTCTCATAAGTTTTTGCAAACAGGCTCTTAGGATCCTGCTATGTCATGATATTGTTGGCAGGTTATATCAACAAGTGAAATTGCATTTTCAACAAGTTTATAGCAGCAATAGAAAAGCAGGTCTTAAGGCATCCCTATAATCAATTATATGTCGCTAATTGAATATTTTTCCATTTCAGTAGGTTAGCTCGAGAAGTTTATGATGTAGTTGGGGATGATCGAACTTTCTCCAAAGGCATATATCAGCCTAAGTGCGCAAAGTCCTTCGTAATTAGCTCGAGAAGTTTCTAATGTCATATTTTAATGTATTAAATGAAATATAGTGTAAGAAACCAAAGTTCAAAACTCATGAACATGAGTATACGTACGAGAACACTAACTTAGCCTTTTATATTGCACAAGATACAGTAGGTTACGTTTACCAATTATGGATCATGTCCAGTCAAGCACAAGCGTTGGTCTTCAACGCTTGTTTCTATGCGTTATCCCATCTTCCTTTAGTCTCTTAGCCTCCAATTTGTACATATGACTTCTATCCAAATCTTCTTTGGACACCCTGTGCTTTCTAACCATATTACTCCAATCGACAAATGACTTGTATATGGTAAGTATGTATTTTATCTACAAAGATGTCAATTATCAGCTTGAGATATCCTGCTTTTGAAGATTGGAATAATTTCTATCAACTGTATTTTTTACTCACAAGTTGGATGATATCATGATATAAGTAGATACTCTCATGGCATGCTGTAAGCAAAAAAAAAAAAAGGAAGAAGTACGTTAGTAAGTGAATTAGTTCAGAGTCAACAGTCATAAAAGCAATCATGTCATCCAACTAAATGAATTTAAGTTTGTCATCATGTCAACTAGTTAATACTTAAAATCAGTGAGCCATACTGCACAATTTGGTTGTTCAATATATTTCTTTCAGATAATATAAATCAATCTATCCCTTTTTTACTTATGTTGTTTAGTTCGTTTTTGGGTTCTTCCATAAACATAGAGAAAGTACCTTGGTATGTCTACTGCACTTAGATTGTTGATTCATGGATGTGCCTTTTGGTTGACTAGTTTTCAACTCCTTATCGGCTTGTTAACATATATATAGTTTGATTAACTTTTTGTTCTTCTGTGCAGACACTTGGTGTGGAGCATGCATTTTCTTCTTTTATTTGGCTCTGTGGGCCCATAACAGGTCTTGTGGTATGTTCTTCATGCCTTGTTTTCTTTGCACTATTACAATTTTGGCCTCAGCCTGTTTTAGATCGATGTTCTTAGGGAGCTTGATGGGGGTGGTGTTACATTTCTTTCATCTAGTGATACTTGAGCAGCTGAATGATCCCAGAAGTGTCTCTAGATGTCTTGTAGATTGATAATCACTCATGATTATTATGTACTTGAAACATGCCATTTCCTCTTTGGCCCAGTCAATATCTGATATTTTGGAAACCCCTATCCGTCATAACATATTCGCAGAACTTGTGAATGATGGACTTGGGTTGCCTCTTTCTGTAAACATGAGCTTTCAGCTTCTGCGGCAGTCAGTTTTATTTGCTAGAGCAAGATGATGATAACGTGGACTTAGTTGTACTTGGTTTGCATGAAGATACTCATTTTTCATATATCCTGATTTTCTTTGTGTGGTTGATCTTGTTTCAACTAATTTTAACTTCTTGATGCTTTATTTCGTTTTCCTTGTGGATGACACCTTAACCACTACCCTTTTATTGCACTCACGTAACTTCTATGCGAATTTGGGGGGTCAATGTTTATAATAAATTTTTAACTGCTTAACTCATTTCTGGCATTTCAATTTTTTTATTTATTATTTTTTTTTTTTATCACCGTAATCTCTGACTACCAAAAGAGGAAACAATCTACACCTATAATTGCCATTTCAATGATTCTCCAGTCAGATTGGAAGTTTGTAGAAAACCAAGGAAATAAAGAAAGGGAATTGGTTGTTCAGTATAGGACTCTTTGGTGATGTAAAATTTAAAGCTGAACTGAGGGATAATGTTCACTTCTGGTTGGATAATGTTCAACTTTCTTGCCTTTCAGGTACAACCTTGTGTTGGTATATGGAGTGATAAGTGCACTTCAAAATATGGTAGAAGGAGACCATTTATATTGATTGGTTCTCTCATGATTGCAGTTTCTGTAAGTTTATTGCAACTCATGTTGTTTGTCTTTGATTGAGGAATGTATGATCATTAACCTAAATTATTTATATAGGTGATAATAATCGGGTATTCTGCAGACATTGGATACATTCTAGGAGATACAAAAGAGCATTGCAGGTTGCTGACTTCTCGATCGTTTATGATTTCATCTTTGTCTTTATCCATACATATAAAAGTGTACCTGACCAACTCATGCATTTGCAGTACATTTAAAGGCACTCGTACAAGGGCCGCTATCGTCTTTATAATTGGGTTCTGGATGCTGGACCTGGCAAACAACACTGTGCAGGTAAGCTTCTCAAAGTCTTCATTTACTTCACGACTGAGGGAACTGTTTAAACTTATTCATATGAGAAAAGTGATTATATTGTTAATATTTCAGGGTCCAGCTCGAGCACTCCTAGCTGATTTATCAGGTAATAATTAATCTGTTATTATACCTCATTGTTGAACAAAATCTAAGTACTTTTGATTTTGGACTAACGCAATTTTTTTGCTTAGTAAGTAAATTGGAAAGTATGTCCTGTAAAAATTCTCAAGACATTCCTGCTTTCCATCATATTCATTATTCATAATTCACTCTACCCAAGAAAGTCATTTTATGCACTATAGCCCTTGCGTAATATATCTGTTATGCCCTGCTGCGACATCCCCACATCCCCATGCTTTCATTGTTCAACTTTCTTTTCCCCGCATTTGACCACCATGTAATATCATTATGGTGTACAGCGAAGAATCTCACAACAAACTGGAAGATACAACAAATGTTTGTTTTAACTTTCACATGGATTGTCAACAGAAATTAAATGTTGTGAAGGATTTCATAATTCATCAAGGAGGATACACTTGTAGCAGTGGTAATTTGCTAATACGTAGGCCATAAATATAGGCGTTGCCTTTTGTTATATGAACTTTGATGACTGTTGATTGAAAATTTAGTATTAAGAATTTCCACCCTTGTTATTCCTTTCACTTCTCACAACTATGGTCTCCCATTTCATCACTTGGTACCATGATTTTTTAACACAAGACAGCATATCAGTTAAGAACAAAGAAAACTCAGCTAATTCCCCCACAGAAAGTACTGCACTTTCAAAGGGGATTTTCGTTACAAAACAACAAAGCATTTGCTCCTTTGAGAAAAGCCAAGTACCCAACACTAGCAGCCAAAATGAATTGATGCTACTTATCCCATAACAGCACCATGCCAGAATATAGTGGGCTTGGGACAAGGTGCGGAAGTTGGTCCCTGTCCTAATCAGGAGCAGGCGTCGGCGCGTCGCCTTGTGGGTGCTAGCTGTTAAACTGACTAGCAGTGGAGATTACACTTTTTCTTGCAATATAGATGCACAAGTCAGCTTCTCAGGCTCTTCAAGAGGATTCCTCTTTTGAATGCTATTTTTCTTGCAGGGTTATTACCTAAAACAGATGCATTTAACCTGAGTCTTCAACATAAGAAGCACTTTTGTCTACTATGTCATCTTCAGGATCAGGCACACTCTAATGTTTAGTTCAGGAATGGTGATGGTAACTATATATAATCCTAAACAGGCTCATATTATTGCCATATCCTATATGAATGAAGTTGAGGACTTGAGGCAAGCAGTTTTCTCCTCCGATTGATTGTCAGATACTAACAGATCAGGAAGGCTAGACATAGTAGTCTAGTGGTGAGTCTGGTGACAATGAACCTTCAGTGCTCGCGTTACCGTTCCAGCTCTCTTCAGCTATACGAAACCTTCGTTCAGAACACGTAACCCTTATCTTGTTGGTCACGGAAAAATTTCTGAACAAATTTCCTAAAGCTTCTGATTGAGTTTCTCGACTTTTACACTACCAGAAACAACAAGAAAGCCTGCTCCTTAAGATTGAAGGGAGTTCATTGTTTTGATCTCAATCGTGGTGGAACGTGGTGACATGATTTTAGCTGATGAATTTGCTTTACATCAGCAGCTGAGTGACTGACATCTCTATCAATTTGCAACATAGACCAAGAATCATTATAGAACTGATGAACATGATCCTGATGTTGAAACATCTGATTATACTGATGAACGAAGATCTCAACTGGTTCAGCATGCTGATTTTTAAACTCTGCCGTCTTCCGGACCTATTCTACCTATAGAGACTCTTGTAGTACGTACCGGTCTGTTAGATCAGATCTAGACCAGCAGAGCTGAAAATGAAAACCTTACAGTTGGATGATAGAATTTCACTGCACACGCAGAAAACTTGTGGTTTCCTGCCATAATTTCAACCACAAACAAATTCCATATTGCAGCAATCCTCATAGAAAAGTAACAGTGAGATGGCAGAACCATTTACATTTCTCTTTTATGCTGAGTGTGTGTGTAATTTTATTTTATTTTTTCCTTTTTTGTTCTTTCAAAACTCATCATTACATCAATAATCTCACGCTAGAGATCTAATTATCTTCGTTATTACTTTCTGTAGGCCCTGAGCAAAGAAATGCAGCAAATGCTATCTTTTGTTCTTGGATGGCTGTTGGAAACATTCTTGGATTTTCATCTGGGGCAAGTGGAAATTGGCACAGGTAGTTCTGCCTCTCCTGTGAGAATGATTTATATTCTGATACATTATATGCCTTTGGATTTGAAAAGATCCTACATGCACACCATTAAATTCTCTGTTATGCACACTTGCATGTTTCTGATTTTCATTGTGATTACTTAACTGTATAAATAACTAAGAACTTTATATCAATGTTTTCATAGTGTTGTTTTCATAGTGTGACAGTAGTATGCACTAATTGTGTGTGTGCTTTCTTAATCTACCTGTCTTTCAGTGATTTAATACATTTACTTGGTTCGCTGGCAGGTGGTTTCCGTTCTTAACAAGTAGAGCGTGCTGTGAACCATGTGGAAATCTGAAAGCAGCATTTTTAGTTGCAGTGGTAGGTACTTTGCTTGAGCAGGATAATTCTTCTATGAGTTCAAGCAGAAAGCGGCATGTTAATGTGGCTATAATATAATTATTATCAACTTTATGTAGTCAAATGGGTCTTGCATGATGTTTGAGAGTTACAGGCACCGCTGTGAAATTTTGAAAGCTTTGGTTTATTTTTGATAGAAGCTTTCAGTTAGGGGTGATAAATTAACCTGAATTGTAAAACTGACAATCTGATCCAGACCAGTCTGAACCAATCTGGCTTGGATAACTGAATTTGATCCGTACTTTTAAGTTCCAACATATATTTAAAGTAAAAAAGATCACAAATTAAATGTTATGTAGTAACTATTTATACAAAGTTCAAGATTGGACTTTGAAAAATATGTTTATCATCCATGGGTATTGGACACTCGGTCATGGATGATTCTGTTTTACTCTTATGACATCCGTGATCCCGTAATCATTTCACTTTGATTTATAGACATTAATAATACGTGTACCCTTGTCACGTTATATCTGATCATTGGTGATACTCATTCTCCGAGGTTATTATATCTATTGCGCATTGAATAACGTTTTGCCATTGTTGATGGTGTTAAATTTAATGGATTAAAATTATCGTGCTGTTTTTAATATGGAATCGATTATGAACTTTTAAAATCTACTTGTAAACAAATGCTTGACAATTGCACTAATCAATGTTCCTGGTGTACATCTGTCTATCTATGTCTATTGTATAACCTACAATGTGATTGTTTGTAAGTGGAACGGAATGTTTCCGCTATTTAATGTTAGGTTGTCACTTGTCATGTCTAAATTACTTTTATAGGCATGCTGCCATTGCCATTATGATTCAATGATAAGCTGTTTGTTTTCAAAATCTCATCTATCTTTGAATTTGGAGTCTTGTGTAGGTCTTTCTTGCCCTGTGTACGCTTGTGACTCTCTACTTTGCAAAGGAAGTCCCTTTGATGCCTAAACAACCTCATCATCTATCAGATTCTGCTCCTCTCTTGAATGAACCTCAGCAAAATGGATCTGAACTATCAAATTTAGACATTGATACAGAATTTAGACATGTCCCATTAGAAGTTAAGCCTGATAGGCATCACACGGATAATGATAGGATTGTGGAGCAGAAGATTCAAGATGACGATACAAGTCTTACCGATAGCCCCGGTGCTGTTCTGGTTAACCTGCTAACGAGCTTACGCCATTTACCTCCTGCTATGCATTCTGTACTGATAGTCATGGCTTTGACTTGGGTAAGTACTGTCTTAGTATCTCTTTTCTTATTAATTTGTTTTGCCATTATTCTACTGCCTTATCTTCTCTTTGCTGCTGCTTTTTTTTTTTGGCCATTAGTTGTCCTGGTTCCCCTTTTTCCTCTTCGATACTGATTGGATGGGGAGAGAAGTCTTTAATGGTGACCCAAAAGGAAAGACGGATGCTAAAGTTCAAGCTTATAACCAAGGTGTCAGAGAAGGTGCATTTGGTTTGCTATTGAATTCTGTAAGAACTCACAGTTGAGCACCATTAGTTTTCTTTTCTGTGAATATTAGTTGGTAAGCTCTTGGTTTTCTTTTGTTTTTTTATTGTTCCTGTATGCCGTTTTTAGTTTTTCTTTTTTTCTCCTTTGCTTGCAGGTTGTTCTGGGCATCAGCTCTTTTCTTATTGAACCAATGTGCAAGCGGATGGGAGCAAGGCTAGTTTGGGCATCCAGTAATTTTATTGTGTTTGTCTGCATGGCAGGCACTGCTATCATTAGCTTGGTATCTTTGAGACAAATGTCTGATGGGGTTCAAGATATCATTGGAGCCAATGAAACTACTAAGATTGCTTCTTTAGTTATTTTCACTCTTCTTGGCTTCCCTCTTGCTGTACGTAATTTGATCTATTGCACTTGACTTTCTCTAGGCTTATATATAGTGCTGGCTGCTGGTCTTGAATTCTTCTTGTACTTTTTTCTTTCAAGGTCACTTACAGCGTACCCTTCTCTGTCACGGCTGAGTTGACAGCTGATTCAGGAGGTGGCCAAGGTGCGAGTCTTTTTAATTTTTTTTCATTCCACAAAACCTGAGAATTTACCCTTTTACAAATACTGGCTTTTATGGGTATACGTAAATTTTATGTGTTTATCAGTTTATGTGAAGAAGTAATAATGCACCAACTCAAGGTGGTCTGTTTCTAATATTTGGAAAGGTCCATTTTCTTATCGAAGGCTTATCTCTTTTCAGGGTTGGCCATCGGAGTTTTAAATCTCGCTATTGTGATACCTCAGGTAGTCTAAATCAGTCAATTGTCCTTAATGTTGCTGATATCTTACCTGTACTTTCCCATATAAGTTATGCCAATTCTATCTTACACTCTGTTGTTACATTCTAGCATATTGGTTCTTGATGTAGTCCTATTTCTTTTGCCCAGATGATTGTTTCCCTTGGGGCTGGTCCATGGGATGCTCTTTTTGGTGGGGGCAACATACCTGCATTTGCCTTGGCATCAATAGCATCCCTTGCAGCTGGTGTCATAGCAGTTCACAAGCTACCAGTTCTTTCAAGTGATTCCTTCAAGTCAACTGGATTCCATTTTGGCTGATCAATTTTCTTGTACAATTAAGAGCTAATACATGTTCCCAGATGGCACAATGGCCAGTTATGGAGGACCCTGTCTGGAGGAAGCAATGTCCATTTGTACGTGACTAACGACTGTGCAATTAGACCTACAGGTATTCACATTATTTTATTTGGAGAGGCTATATTAAGCATATGTTCATTCTTTTTTATTTACAGGACAGCAACTAACTGTAGTAATATACACATTCGAGAAACATATATTAGAACGGCATAGGGTGCGCCATAGGTTGTATTTTGTTGTAACTTCCACGTTATACTTAGACAAAGATAGTTGACAATTGACAGATGATTTATCTTGTAAAGACTAACAATGCCACAAGTTTAACCCTGGATGGCTGCATATTTCTCGTCTTTTTTCTTCTTTTCTAAAGTTCTTTACAAACCGTGCATTGCGTGTGGACTGTGGAATACATGACATTTAAGGGAAAATTACACTCTTAGGTAGTTTTTGCAAGGGCTTTCAAAAGTTTTGGTTTTTGTTTTTTGTTTTAGTAACACTTTATATGGATTTTAAATTAAGTTTTTTTTTTTTTGGAAAAATTAAGTTATTTTGTGTTTGCATTTGTATTGCTATTTTGTTTAAGCTGGGACTTCTTTAGACTTTTATAAAATTCTCGTAAATATATCTTCCACTATTTAAGTGTTTAGTGAACTCACTTAAATTATATAGTACTAATATGATATGGTCGGTATTTTCTAGACCCTAGTGGCTAGTGGTTAGGAAATCAAATTCTTACTTCCTTCTCATCAAGTGTAACATTTCAATTTTGCTGATTTTTACATTTCAATTTTGTTTGATTTTTTAGAGAGTTAGTTTGACTATAAATTAATCTCAAATCATATAGAAAAATTTATGAAAAAGTTTATACTATAAAAGTTTAAATATTATAATATTATGATATAAACTTTTTAATACTTTTATTATGGTTTAGCATTAATTTGAAATTAGTCTTTTAAAAAGTTGATAAACGAAATGTTAAACTTTTTAAGGGACAATATATATAATTAAGGAAATTCAGTTCGAAATGATCGGGATTTGAGACTCGAAGTCTCACCCGAAATACACCGGCCAACTATATATCTAAACTTTGACACGATATTCTATTCAAAATTACCCCAATAAAATTGTTCTGAAAACTTCCGAACTGAAATAATCCGAGTTAAATTTGACCTGATTCAATTAAATTTGACCCGGATTCATTTTTTTTTAAATAACCCGGGCCAAATATATATGGTATTAATTTATTTCATTTGTAATCAAGATTTCCTTATTACACTAATTGGCAATAATTAATAAATCTTTGTTATAATAATAATTTTGCATCATTGCATGTCTGTTAAATCGACACTCTATGATCCCGATTGAGCAGACTAGATAGTTGGGTCTACCCGAAATGATCCGGAATATATCGGTTGAATAACAACCGAACCCGGAAAACATTGAATCCGATTCAATCCAAAACAATCTGATTCGATTTGGATAACCCGTTGCTGTTGATTTCTTTAAATAGTAAGTGCGCGAAATACCGCAGTCCGAACAAAAAATTTAACCTTCTCCTGTGCCCCCAAGTCATTTCGAAGTAGAGAGTTTTGGAAGTTTTGTAGCGCCATGATTACCCATCAAGACCGTATAAGCTCCTGATTTGAAATGGTGGCGGTACATGCATGCATGCCAATCCGGACAAGGGACACGTGACAATCAGGTCCGCAACATGTAGACTAGCATGATGTCCCCATTGGCCTCCGAAACTCAAAAATATCCCTTGGTATTCACGGATCCTGCCAAACACGAATCTGTGTACCATCACCCTGGTGGAGAGCGGTAATGACAGTAGACTAGCCAGAAATACTTCTTCTCTATACTGGAAGTATACGAAAGCCTGCCATGAAAATTAGCCGTAATAAGGCCTCTATTTTGGATAACTAACCACATTTGAAGGTCTGCTAACGAAGTATAAGGTGACACGTTACTAACAGACGCCAAACTTTGTGTTAGGTAAGAAATCGTGAAGTTGAATGCCTAAGAACATGAATATCCAAACGCCTAGCTATCTGAGTAGTACTTAGTAGGCATTCAACTTCACGAATATGCTAGTGGGCAAGAAAGTTAACTGTTTCAAACGTTTTAATGGTAGTCTATGAACGCTTGCAAGGCAAGACTACCGATTTATCCTGCGCTAGTTTACTACTCCATATATTGTACTGTGTATAAGACATTGGAGGATCATAAGACACAACGCAAGAACATGTTGTATCGCCAAAAAAACCGAAACTAAATTAACAAAAAGTTCTTCTTGACTCGATAGAGCTTTTTTTAACTGTTGGAATCATATCGGAAGCTGCAGGTTTAATTCATGATTAATGGAGTAGCAAGATTCCAATATTAACATTTCCTTCTATTTTCCTCTCACCTAGATATTTAGTGGTTAAATTTCTTGACAATCTTATTTGTTGTTTACTGAAATTAGCGTTCCTGAAATTGGGCGCCTAGGACATGTCAGCGTTCAGAAATCTGGAATCAAAGCAAGCGGTGCGCAGTTGCGCACATTGATCATTGCCCATACGCACAGCTTCCTGCAGTTAGTTTCTTGCATGCAAAAGCTGGAATTTCATACTACATAATATAATAAATAAATCATATTGCCCACTAGCATATTTTTAGACAAAAGATACAGAAGTAGGACTGTGCATTGGCCTTCCTTTTCCATCTCTGTTCCTAATCATCTAGTATATCAAAATTAATTAAGTGTAGCATTAATTCTGAAAAAGGATAATCGTAATAAACCCTTCTAGTAGTAAAATAAAACCAATAAGCTACAGCCTTGGATTCTGGTGATGGAACCAAGGTAGTAGTGGCTAGCTTTTGCACATAAATAAAATCGATTTTTTTTTTTTTTTCTGGGTTATGGTTGGTTTGTAAGTAACTTTCGTAAGTTCTAGTTGTATAAATTTTACTAGCTTCACTTTTAGAAATGGAAGAGTATTATAAAATTTGGCCATGAGTGTGGTAGTAGTTAAAGTATTATATTTAATATAATAATATAATAAGCCGATTGATTCACTCAATTGATTGACCTACCAATCAATTTTAATCCGTTGATCTTGTTTATTCAATTTTAATCTGGTGCGTACATGTGTTATTATTAATTAAAAGGTGTAGGGTTTGAATCCTGTTGGCGTGATTTTTCTCCATTATTTATTGAAGGTGTTTGGTTCGAATATCATTATTTTAGTTGAAGGTGTTGGGTTCGAATATCATTATTTTAGTTGAAGGTGTTGGGTTCGAATCTTATTGACGTAATTTTTTTCTTTTTTATTTATTCTCTTCTTAAATCTTCATTTTTTAACATAAAGTTGTATGGTTGTACTATACTTAATTTAAAAATAACCAAGATATGTTCTTATGAAGAAAAAAAAAAGACATACTTTATCCGCCCAATAATAAATGTAACACTTGCTTTAGTTGACTTTTTTGATGGTCATTTTGACCTTAAATTATTCTTAAATCATACGATAAAAATAATTAAAAACATCATATCATAAAACTAGAATGTTTATACTTTCACAATATAATTTTTTAATTATTTTACTTGAATGATGTACAATTAAATTTAAGGTCAAACTAATTCTCGAAAAGTCAATTATAAAACCAAATGTTATAATTATTATATATTGGACGGAGGAAGTATTTTATTTACCAAAACGTCAATTTAGCTCTGATGATAGAGAACGAGGATACTAGCTAGGCCACTTGGAATTTAAATATCGTCCATATTGCGGCATCAACATAACAAAAGGCATCGATGAAACAAAATGGCAAAAGATAATGACACACATGACAATATATTCAACTGGTGAAAAACACTAATTAACATACGAAAGATGCATTGCAGATTTCGAAGTTGAATGTTTCCAAAGCCTATAGATGTATCTGATGGTACTTGACTCATCGGAAGAATACTTTTCGTATGTCTAATATTGGTAATTTCAAAACGATTAATTGCATAACTACAAAAATTACATACATTTATTTATAGAACATCATTAGTGTTAAGTTTAATTACTCAATTAGTTATTTTTTGGTTACATTTGAAGTCATTATGTGAAGATTATATTTATATATTTACTCCATTCATTTCAATACATTATTTAATAAAATAATAATATTTTACAAGATTACGCTTCACATACCGTGTGATGCGGTTTCTAATATTTGATAATACTTAAAAATAATACTAGGAGAGTTATACTAATTAAGTTGAATGGTTTTGTTATTAATTTATTCCCAAAACTATTCATATCTATTGGGGTAGTGTCTGTAATTATCTACCTATATATAGGGATTTCAACATGCCTAGAACGTGAATAATTAGTAAATCGGGTATAATAGTGAAAATCATCTAAAATAAGCTAGATGTTATGTTATGAATATCAGTTTTTACATTTTACTTTTTAGGGTCTGTGAATTTTTTTTAACAGATAAAACGCGTAGATATGGTTTAGTTTATTTAGCTTTTTTATGTAATGTTTAGTCACCGTAGACAATTATCAAGCAAGTTTGCTTATTTATATGTCGCAAGACAATACCCATTTTACGTTTTTTATGAAATAAGACGATAAATTTCCAAAACTGCATGTTTGGGTCTAATCTTCCTTGCATGTCGTCTATAAATGTTATTTATTCGTCTGATGTGCTTCTGAAAGTGTATATATTATCTAACTTGAGCTTATACTAGACATAATCGACAGTGTTTAGTCCGATGTTATGGTAACACGCTGCACAACACACATGTAGACAGATTAAATAGAACACAAGAAACACAGCGAAAATTAAAGAACACAAAGATAACTTTTCTCAGGCAATATTTCTATTGCGTGGAGCATTGGGGCTAAATCGCTAGTAAGAATCAATATTACAAAGTATGAGATACTTTGAATTTCAATTTAACTAGCTAAACACAAGCAAGGTGAAAACCTTAAACAAGTCTAAACCTAAAAACCGATGAAACGTTGCAGCAAAGGCTAAACTATAAACTTGTGAAACACTGCAGGCCCTAAGGAATAATCTGTTAAACTCTCGATTCTTCCGTAGTCGTGAAGTCGACTTCTCAATCATATATACATATATGTATATATATATATATATATACATATATATATATATACATATATGTATATATATATATATATATATATACATATATGTATATACATATATATATATATATATATATATATATATATATATATATATATATATATATATATATATATATATATATATATATATATATATATATATATATATAGGTGTTGAGAAGAGTATTGAGAATCTCTTTCACTTTGATAAAACGCGTCTCGTGAGATCGATGCTTGAGACTTATTCACCAAGTCAGTGTATTGTGTAGATCTTCCCTTATCGTTGATCAATTTTCAAGATCTCCAATATATTCATAACTCTTCTTTTTATTCTTTCCTTGTATTGATATGACTCTCCTTGAATATTCCTTGTTTGAATTCATCTCTCCATAAATCAAACATGCAAATGTAAATTAACCAAAAACGTGGAACCAATTATGATCGTTAAGAAAAGCAAAACTAAAATAGATAAAGAGAAGTGTCATAAGAACTGTGTTGATGTGTTACACGTTGTGTTATCATAACACAAAAGTACTGCCGTCACAACATAGTGTTTAAGTAACATTAGTCACAACACCACAGTTTTGACATTTACAGCCTCTTTCTTTCAATTAAGAACACAATTGTTCTTTCCTTTATGGATTTTGCGCCAAATACTCCCAAAGGACGTACGATTAGCGCGTATGATGTGTTGACTTCTCTAGTAGTCAGTTGACGCGCTTGAATATGGGGTGTCTAATTCACTTTAAGTCGCTCTCGGTCTCTTGTTCCAAGTCACTTCCATCCCAATAAGCATAGTTAAGGTTATCTTTCCTTAATGCAAATGTACTTTCTCTTTAGTGCTACCATTCCTTCTCCCTTGGTGCATGAGTCCTTCTTTCTTTGACGTGTGTAACTCCAAAATGAGGGGGGATTAGTGCAATATAACTGGTTTGCTCTTTAGTCAAATCTGGATTAAACTTCACATAAAAGGAGACTAGTCACCTTCCTTTATCTTCTAGTTAAGTAGTGTAATTATGTGAGAGTAATTAATACTTGTTTATAGACATTGGTCCATCTTAAGTCGATCCAATTATTTCATGACAATTGTAGACTCTAAAATGTGACAGCTGGGGCTATTAGGCTTATACATGTTTAATGGGATTGACCCATGCCAAGTAGGGGTTTCTTCATGATTATTCCAGATTGTCCTTCGACTACTTCACGGACCTAGTTTTGGTCATGAATTAAGATTTTGGTCTACTTTAGTTTCTTGGTCATAATCTCGTGGTCCGTTCTCAGGGCCTGACGTAGGACAGTGGGTTATAATCCGTGGATCCTCTATTGTCTACGTCTAAGCTAAGCGGCTCCCGGTACGTAGGGCTTATGTAGGATTGTGGATCATTCTCCTTTGTTCTTATAGAGAGACGACAAAACTGAGACGCTCAATGTCCTCCATTACTGGCACTCTTGGCGGACCTCAATGTGGTCCACTTCTCGGAATTAGTTTTTGCCCTCTTTCCTCACGTAGTCCAAAGACCCTCCCATCATGTGGGAGGTCCAGAAGTGAGACGCTCTTGGCTCTGACCAACGCTTTTCGGACTCCCATGAAGCTAAGGTAAACCATCTTAATTTGTATTAGTACGCATTACAACGTATTTAACATATTTTAATACTATCATTGTATTATGGTGAATTACGTATTGCCTAACAATGAGTATGAATCAAGATCTTAGCACCATATATCTTTCCTCATGTTAATTATACGGTATTTTTAACATATCCCCTATTACAATTTAGAAGTTGAATTTGAATATCAAATATAGTAATAGTGCCAAGGGAGTAGTTGAGAAATCACTTTCGATGGGGAAGAAATTGGGGAAGAAGAAGAGTGATGTCAAGCATAACAAGAGCGCACATGGCCTTCGGTTTTTCTCCTCATCAGCTCAAATGCACCACAACTATGACGGCATGTGGACATTAACACAACATTCATCCCTCTTATTAAAACTCTAAATCTCATATCTTATTAAAAGTAATCCATCTAAAAACTTTCTCATATTTACACCTTATATGCTCATAATCTCTTATTCTCTTTTATAAATCTTTATAGCATTTGGTTTTCCAATTGGACTATCATATTTCAGAATGTAACTCAGAAATCAGAATTTGATTTTCACGTTAATAGTTTTAAACTCAAGATTATCCAATATTTCATCCAATACTATATACTTATTTAATATGGAACCCTAAGTATATGTTTTTGCACAATATTAACATCGTCCATCATATCTTTATTTTTGCACACCTAATTAATTTATCCTTGTGACGAAAATCATCCGGTGACAGTGGATATGTCCGTTACCACTCATATACTGATATACGCCCCTTTTTTTTTTTTGAATCCGCAATGTAGTGTCTCGAACTTCTTTTTCTTCTTACCTTCCATATTGGTAAGAACAAATGTTAGTGAAATAAACGACAGCAGACCAACTATTCGCCTATTAGACTTTCGCTACACTATTTATATTTTCAGTTTTTTTATTTTTTATTTCTGTATGCATAACTCTGGTTATTAAGGTCATACCTATATATTTGTCCTAGGGTTTTACTATGTTCTTGAAACATCCACCTCTACTTACCAAATTCATCTCTAAGAAACTTTTAGCACATCCTGATTATGCAGCACATGTTATGTTAGACATTATAAACTCGATATACTATTTAATATAAAGAATTAACTTTGTGGGGATTAGAGAACATGAATCCAATATTCCAATGGGGAAGGTCCTAAGCAATTCCAACTACTAAAGTCATGCTTCTCTTCTTGTGACTTGTGTTATGTTATGTGATGACCCTATCAATTATTTTACACCTTTGTTTTGGCCTTATTTCCTCCTATTAGCAGCAGAATAATACTACCTCCGTCCCAAAACAGTTGCACCGTTTTGACTTTTCGCGGTCAACAGTTTTGAAGTTTGACTACAAATTACTCTTAAACTATAATGTTAAAATATATAACAAAATTACATGTTGAAAATTTATGATGTAAAGTTTCATAATATAATTTTAGTAAATTTTATACCATTATAGTTTAAGATTAATTTGTAGTCAAACTTCAAAACTATTGATCGCAAAAAGTCAAAACGGTGCAACTGTTCTGGAGAAGGAGTAGGTCCTATCATCAATTTACGCCCTACAAGGACTATGGGACCCACTAACCCCTAGTATATTCATTTTCATGTAATTGTGTGTCACACTATTCACTAGTAGTATGCTTGTAAGATATGGCAACTAATACTAATATTTATGATTTTTATGATATATATGTTCATTCAAAGAAGCATTTTGACATTGGCTCTACCTCAATAATTTCCTCATATGTGTCCTTCCTAGGTTCTACTATACTGATCACTCCAATCATGTAGTTCTTGCAAAGTTACTGTCACACACTGAATCAAATACAGAGAGAGAAATGAATTGAACCAATAATTTACACACTCCCAAATCCCACATTATTTATCCCATTACATGCATTTGTACTAGCTTTATGGAACTGACTAAAGTTGATTTTCAGTTTTTCACGCTTGTACTGCCATGGCTAAGGTTTTGTGATATCTCATAATTTTCATATATGCAATAACATATCAATGACATAATTGCAGTAAGATTGTGATAGCACATGAAAGGTGAGGGTTCGAACCCCCGATGGAACAGGATAGTAAATTTGTTGTTTAAAACAAAAGACTTTGCGTACATTATTTTAGAAAAATAATAATCCAATATCCATCGTATATTTTTCATTCAACTACTACATAATTTTAAGTTATTGAAGGTTTTATGATATCTCATACACACCGAATATGAACCATTATTATTTCATATGTGCCATTTCATGTGTTTTCAAAAATTAAAATCATAATGATGATTCAGTTTGAAACGTACAATAACATATCAATGATATTGAGTGTATCGACACAGCAGCAACTGCAATTAGTGAAGATCATGGTAGATAGGTTTATTGTCCAATTGAACTGATCGGATTTTTGCTTGCTTACATTAATTTTTTAGGAAAAGAAGAATGTTGTATCCATCACATTAATCAAATTTCAACTACATAAATTGAATTTATTAAAGTGTCGTTGAAGAACACTATTTGTTGGATTAATTATTGCGAAGTAGCTTGTGGAAGTCATGAAAGTTAGATTTGGTTTTGTCGTTTTATTGGAAAATAACTGTATAGATAGCAAACAGAACTGTCACTCTCCGATTCAAAGCTCGTTGTTGGCTTCAAATGCTGCATTTAAAAGTAATCACAGTAACTAGCACAATCAATCAATTGTTATAATGGTGGTTAAGTGGAAATGATGTTGGAATAGTATAATAGAACTCGGGTTCGAACCCACTGAGTCAAAACTACCACAATCAGATTACTCAGATTACTGTGAAAGCCGTGTTACTTACCTAAAGTAGTTAACACTTTTAAAACCTTAATTACTTAAAGCGGATGATTTTAGTCAAGGTTGTTGATTTTTATGACGACTCACGTGAAAAACCTCACCTAATGTTACTCTATGGTGGTTTTTAGCTACAAGTGTAAAGATATGAAATGATCTTCAACCCAAAGCGAATTGTCATTTCAATGGGAAATGTAAATAGAGAGGGTTTTGGATCCTTATAAATTATAATCATCAATAATATCACGGAAATGGATTTTGTATGTTTATTATTCGCATCATCTACATGAGTCCAGGGGTGGTTTGATTATTATATTTGACCTACAACCAATTTGTATGCATGTGTGGATTTCAGTTACAGAGTATGAAATTATTAATCACATATCAAGTCTATCTTCGAATTTTCTGGGTGTTCGTATTTGGTAGCATTAGAATTTGGAAGGGGTAACGACTCGATGCAAACCATTCAGTACCTCAATAGCATTGTGATTTTCGGGTACTCTCAAATCCGTTTAGTACTTGTGAAAGGCGTACCACATCCAATCCGATAATCCTACCACATCCAATCTGAAATATATCATGTCGCAACCCGGCCAGAAAGAGCAACTCACCCCCACCCTAAAACACCTTCACACACACAATACCCATCACTATAGTATTTTTATGTTATGCTAAATGGGTACCCCTACAAGTACATGTGATTTTATTTTTATTTTATGGGTAAGGATATTGTTTATGTAGAACAATCCTCAATAGCTTAACATGTATGACTCTGGCAATTGTATTGTGTGAGTACGAGAAGTGTCCTAACCCTCTCACGTGTAAAAGACTAGCTAACACAGAAACATCCACGGTTACACTGTAACAATTTGTTCATGTTGGTTCCTTTGTTTTTCCTCCGCGAAGCTAAACATAATATGATGGGATTTCTCCCCGCTCCAAACGTGGTTAGTTCACGGATACTAGGAATTTATAGAGAATTATCTGGAAGTTAGGTTAATTTATTTACAATCGAATAGTATTTATTGATAAGAATATATGTTATCTTTATTTGTTACATATAGATTAGGATCATGAACCGTATTCATAGAGATAAAGGCGAGTAGATTTAATATTTACATACCAAACTCTATTCAGCTTAGAACTCTAACCAGGATTGTGTCTGATTTACTAGTATATAAGCTGAGCATGTTATGTATTTTTATTTACGTTTTGCATTGATGAATAAAGTTGCTTCCTGAAAATCATGTCTTTCTCCTATCCCTCACTAATGGCGACGTCCAGCTCTTCTTCAGTTCTTCTTGTGCTTTGTTTTCGTCTGTCATTGTTCCGTTCACTCAAACGTGACCCATCTCCCATTTATGTGGCAATTTTCATTGGAAGACGTCTAATTCGCACGTTCCTAGCTAATCTATCGCATAACGGTCTTGTGGTTCCAACATGATCCCAACATAATAAATACTCTCCTAGGCACAATTCTTTGTTACTCCCTCCGTTTTAAATCAAACTTTCTAAGTTGATTTTTTTTTTTCGAACTTTGATAGTAAATTACTCCTACATTACACAATTAAAAAATAAAATATATTAAGAAAAAAATCGAGTATATTTTTCTAATATAATTCTATTATATACTAATCATGCGTAATATAGTAGTAATTATGGTCAAAATTCAAAAAAAAAAAAATCAACTTAAAAAAAGTTTGATTTGGAACGGAAGTAGTAACTCTTAATGAATACAAGAATTTTCAGATCCAAATTATGGTAACATATTTTATAACTTTAAAAGAAATAAAAATTCAGATAATGATGGAAGGAAACTGTAATCTAAAATGCAGAAATGAAATGAAAAGAAAAGTTAGGGAGTGGAGAAATGACAATAGAAGAAGGACGAAGCATAGTAATGTAATGGAACAGAAATGGGACAGTTGTAGGGGCATCAACGACAAAATAACCAGCTTGGTAGCCCAATCAAATACACTCTTTTCTTTCCCAATTTTTATTCAATATAAAACTTCAAATTGAACTAAATTAAACTTTAGCAATATATGTGTATGATCTATTAATAGTAAATTAGAAACAAGAAAATGAAATGAAAGTAAAAAAAGAGAAAGAATGAACTGAGACGTATGTGTATGATATGTTATATGTTCATGTGGTGGTAGTGCACGATGCGTGTTGGAAGGTTAGGTAACAAAGGATGATGGACCCTTCTAACGGACCCATCCCCAGATTCCTGCCCCCTCCCGCTGGCCCTCTATCCCGGACTATTCCCTCACACTCCTCACTTGCTAGCATTGCAATTAGACATTGATTTTATTGCTCGCGGTAATGTAACGGCAAAAATCGTTAATGTCAGATCAAATTATATTACATTCTTTCAAGGTATATGGGAGGAGTTTCAGTTTGTACTATAGAATAGTTGTTTCTATTTTTATTTTTATTTTCCTTCCTTTTGTATTTGATTTGCAAGATTCGCTTTTGTTAACATAGATCGCATAATGATAATTGAAGAGGAACATGACTTTGACATCACTATAGGGCTTTCGAGTAAGAATTAAGTTAGCAGGCATTGTGGAAAACATGCTTGGTATTTCTTAACGGTCTCTTTTGCAGTTAGTGTTGTTATATATACTAGTTGAGTGATACCGAGGGCTTGAGCTTGACTCGTTTTATGTTTTATATTGTACCTGAGTCGAGTTCAAGCCTCTTTTAGATTTCACTTTACTAACATGACACATGCTTACCATTTCAAATCTTAACTAGAACTAGGCTCGAGTCAAATTCGACAATACTTGACTTGACTAATCTCGAATGACAACGCTAATGCAGTATATTACAATATGTTCCGCAATGGGTTACGATAATAGTTCATTTTTAGGTGGGACAAAAAAGTACTCCTTCCATTTTCAAGTAATTAAGGTTCTCATTTATAATTATTGATCTTTTTTAAGTCCCGTTTGACCTCAAATAAATCATAAATCGTAATGAGAACATAAGAGAATTCTAATGACTATACTTTATTATATAATTTTTTAAAATTATTTCTTATTGCAACTTATGATTAATTTGTGGTCAAAACGTAGGATGAAAATTTCAAATGGGAACTTTGTTTGTGGATGGAGGGAGTATTTTATATATAGGCCAGTTATATAGCAACAATTGTAAGTGAATTGCGGTAATATTGGACTAAATGAAAACAATTTTAGGGAGATGAATTAAAATGTAATGAGTTCTACTGCATTGCACATAACGTTAAGTTTCTGAGTTGATGACAAGGTGTTTAGGGAAGGGCCTTATTAGTGAAGAATTTGAAGTGTAAGAAACTTTTTAATGAAAAGCAAAGTAAGTTTAAATCTCAAACATGTGGAAAAAAAAAAAAAAGAAAAGAAAAAAAACCAATACCGGTAATGAGTATTGTAAGACATCTTCCCGACTTCAAATACTGGGCTCGCCCCGACTAATTTTGAGGTGACACTATAACCTACATGTGCTAGTCTGTGGTGGCAACACCCATGGATGACCACCATGAATATCATTATCGTTCTACAGTGGTGTTGATGTTTTTGTGGTGGCAATGTAGTGGAGATGGTGTTACTGGCGACGGTTGAAAATAGGAGAAGATAGTTTTGAAAAAATCGTTGTGCCTTTTTGTAAAGAATGTTAGCGGAAATTTACAACATTGGAATTAATAATTAGTGTTGTGTTAAGAGTTAATTAACAATGAAGTTATAAGGGTGACCGAGTGGTAAGGGTGTTGGAGTAGTACAGTAGAGGTTGGTGGTTCGAATCTGAACGGAAGTATATTTAGATATAATTGAAGTTATAAGGTTGGTATAAGAGTAGTGTAGGAGTAGTAGGATAGTTAGATTTGACCGTTTAAAAAAAAGAATGATTACATTCTATTACATTCCAACAAGATAGAACTAATTGTCATTTACTTCCATGCATCTCCTGGAGATTTTAAGCAAACAAGGAAAATAAATGAAGAAAGTAAGAAAAAGTCAGAGCATCTTAGTCCGAACACGAAGAACTAGCTAGCAGCCATGCAAGAACAAAGCCAAGGCAAGATGTCCTCAAATTTGAATTTTATTTGTTGGTGCAGTAAACCAAAATACAATGACCACTCTTACATCTAGCTTCCCAAAAAAACAATTTCAATTTGGGTGCCACTTTACAAGGTTCCGAATATAAACATTGTGTTAATTCGTTGGTTTACAAGTAATTGCAACACTATAATACTATAATGTAACAATATTTCAAATAGAAGAAAAAAAAACTCACTAGATTCATTTATTTTCTCATTTAGTTACCTCAAGTTGCCTCCATAAACAAAAGCCAAAACCTATACAATTTAAAAGAAATTGAGGTTCTATTATCCTGTCGAGCATCGAAAGAACAGCCCTAGTACCTGCATATATATTAAACTTTGATGATACAAACCAAAAAAGACATCTGTATAACAGTATATATAAGCCTTGGACTTTTAAAAAATTAACCATATATTTGAATAGTTGAGTACTTAATTTAATCCATGAAATCACCCACTTCTTCTCCATTTAAAACTATAATATAATATGAACCCATTTCCCTTCCTTTAGCAAAAGAATCAATCTACACTAAAATGTCTTCTTTCCCCCTACAAAAATTTCAATGACAACTGTCCATGTAGAAAAAAAAATATGCTGCCCACTTCACACTATTAAAAAAAGCATACATTTAACCTTTTTTATTTTTCTTTTGAAAAAAAATTTGTTATTATTACTACTGTCCATTTCAATTTCATCTAACTTGTAACAAAAGTAAAATGCATATGTATAAAAATCCAACTCCTCACAATTGAAAAGAAACATCTTCCCCACACTGCACCCAAAGCCACACACACACAACACACATTTCAAAAGAAAGGCAAAACCTTTTTCTTCTTTGAGCTGATAAGGTGGTGCTCAAGCTATCTATCATCCATCAAGATATCAATCAAACACATCTTTCTTTTTCCTCGACTGATATCGTTCTTTCGTTGGTTAAGCTGAGGTCTCATGACTAATAGATCACTATATTTTCCCCATAGGTCATGAGTTTTGGTTCAAAGATGGCATTTTTCCACCCCAATTTCATGCTCCAAACTTCCCATGAAGATCATGATCATCACCACCACCACCAACCTCCCACTTCTCTCCCCTCTATTCTCCCCCCTTGCAATCCCCAAGAATTTCACGGTATGTTTTTCGTGACACTTTTTCGTTTTCATTATGTTTCAAATCTTTTCGGACTAAAAAAAGTTTTAAAAATCTTTTGTGACATTCTTGTATATAAAACAGGAGTGGCATCACTGCTAGGAAAGAGATCATCGATGGCGTTTTCGAACGGACTAGACATTTGCGACGAAATGAACAATCACGGAGAGGATGAATTATCAGACGACGGATCGCAGTTGGGAGAGAAGAAAAGGCGGCTGAACATGGAGCAAGTGAAGACATTAGAGAAGAATTTTGAACTTGGGAACAAGCTGGAGCCCGAGAGGAAAATGCAGCTGGCAAGGGCCCTCGGGCTTCAGCCAAGGCAGATAGCCATTTGGTTTCAGAACAGAAGGGCCCGGTGGAAGACAAAGCAACTGGAGAAGGACTATGAGCATCTTAAAAGACAGTTTGAAGCTGTTAAGGCCGAAAATGATGCTCTTCTAGCTCAGAACCAAAAATATCAAGCTGAGGTATGTACATACTGCTACATACATCATTTGCTAATTAACCCCATTTCAATCTCTTGTTTTTTTTAAATGTTTCAAAAATTAAATAAGCATAATTACAATTTACAAGTTGATTTGAACTTGTCATAATCAATAGGGCATGTAGGCATGGATTAGCTAGGCTCCTAAATTTAAATTTTAGTGAAATGTTTGGACAATTCGTAGACGTACAAGTTTCTTAAATTATCTCGGTGAAGTTAACATGGAATCTCGACACTATTTTAAATATATATATATATACAACTTCGTTTTCTTAGAAATATAATATAATATACTAGTAAATGTTTATACAACATCACATACTTTTCGGAAAACATAGATCATATATACGAAAATTGAAATTTTGATTATGATCATGTTGTAAAAATCATATGTACTATCATGTTTCAAGATGTACCAAACCAACTCCCGTGAGTGAACCAGCCCCACCCTCACAAACCAGTCTGTGAAGGGTATATTGTACGAAGAAGAACGTCACACTTGATCGGTGTGGTACGTAACTAATGACCGGTCCTTAGGCAGGTTTCTGAGGGAATTGTACACAATTTTACTTACTAGTACTAGTAGTAACTAACGGAACAACCTCTACGGTAGTTTCAAAACGCCCTAGGGCATATGTGAAATGACTAAATTACCCCTGTGTGAATGTATTTCAACCGTTAGCAAAAAATGTGAGCAAAGTCCAATGAATGTGTGTGATTGCAGATACAGGCACTGAAGACTAGGGAGCCAACAGAGTCAATAAATCTGAACAAAGAGACAGAAGGTTCCTGCAGTAACAGAAGTGAAAACAGCTCTGAAATCAAGTTGGATATTTCTACAACTCCAGCCATTGACAGCCCATTAACCACTCATCATCATCATCATCCCACAGCCAATACTACTGCCACTACTACTACTCCAAGCAGGGCCCTGTTCACATCTTCCCTCATCAGGCCCACTGGGCTTTTCCAGAGCTTGGCCCGGCCCGACATGCCTAAAATGGACCAAATTGTTAAGGAAGAAAGCTTGTGCAATATGTTTGTTGGCATGGATGATCAGACTGGATTTTGGCCGTGGCTAGAGAACCATAATTTCAATTAATAATTCGCGGTTATTACCTACAACGATTATTTAATATCTTCTTCTTCGAATGGCCTTAAATCGACTGCGAAAGTATGTGGAGAAATATATCAAGCTAGAAGTGAGACGAACGTTGATGAGGTCAAGCTAGAAGCATATTTTTATGAGTTGCTATATTTTGATGATTCATTTTCTTGTTTTTGATACCTTATAGTTTTCCTTGTACAAAGTAGTAAGGCTATCATGTTTCCAAGTTCAGTAAAAAAGATGCTCGATTTTATCGCAGTAATAAAGATGTCAAACTCTTAATTCCGAGTTTAGGTCTCCAATTTAAATTTCCAAACTCCAAATGACTCAATGCTATATCACAAACGGCAAAAAAATTACTACTCCAGAAGAGAATTACAAGAATCACAATCACAAATATTTTGAGTTAAGAGTGCCAAAATTATAGCTAGTGTGATCTATGAGCTTGAATATGTGATAAGAAGTGTGCACTTTTTTCCAATCTGCATACATTATGTTTCGGCTAGCTTGCTCGGTCTGCATATGATCTATGATGACTATATAATTAAACTCGAAGTATTTTACCTCGTAGGTATTGGTTGCGGAAAACTCATAGAAATTATAATTATGGAAGAGGAGAAATAGAATATGAGGCATAATATAGTATAAGCTTATATTTTTAAATGTCACTGGTAGTGGGACTTTTAGATAATGATATTTGTGTGTGAGAAAATATCAAGGTTAACGTTACAGAAAAGAAACTTTAAAACATGAGGCTGGTATGTACACATTCGGATCCGTTTCCATAAAAGACTAAATCAAGGATTAAATAATTGAGAAGTGACTGATTTATTCCAAGGTCTAGCACAATCCATTCCATTCTATTCCATGACAAAAGAAAATAAAAAATAAAAAAAAATGACCCCACAATTTAAAATGTCACTGTTTTTCTACCTAGCTATACTACTTGTATTTTTGCATGTAATCATCAACTACTTTTAAGCAGCTGGTAACAGAACAAACAGTTCCAGATTCACCTGATCATTATTAAAGGTCATAACTTTTAATTATTTTCCTTTCTTTTTCCCATGCATTCTTCATCTCTATACTTGATTTCACCATGACGGTTAAAAGTATAGGGCTAATAAGCCAATCAAATTTAGCGTTAAGAGATGAATGAAATTAATTAATGTTAAGAAATGCAAATTAGGAAAGTGTGTAATGAAAGAAAAAGGAGATAAGAATCAAAGCACACATCCCAATGAAGAGAAGTGGACAAAGAGATGATGATATAAAAACAAAGGAGAGTAGGAAAAGAGTCGTTCTCGTGAAGGGGACATTGGCCATAGCCTGCCCTCTTTTCCCTTCATTTTTCTTTGCTTTTGCTTGTGCTGACAAGTGACAATGAAAGCACACAAAGAAAGAGAGGATGGATGCAATGTTAAGGGTATGGTATACTACTACTACGTAAATTACATATCAAAATAGTACATTCGTTTTTTTACACTATATAAATATATAGAGTAAAAGAAAAATATGAATGCTGTACATATTAATGTTATGTGAGTCAAGTATTACAGTTTAGAGGTCTCAATTTAATAAGGTTCAATCGACACTTACTCAGCTCGAGCCTCACTTGGTGTGATATTCATACTTGTTAATGTTCGGTAGACTCGTCGAAACTTATACACGTTGTCACATTTATGACATTCAACCCAAATTTTATGATCGTCACTCTATATTGTCAATTTAAAACCTAAACACTATCTTAATATATATAACTTTTTCTTGAACCATTTTCATTACTCACTCGGCTCAAACTCGATTTCATTCGAGCTAAAAGAGTCGAGTTCGAATATAAATTATATAGCCCGAGCTCGAGCCTGAAGCTTAGTACGATTTTTAAACTGTCGAGTGTTATGCTATCTAAAGTCGAGTTGCACGGTACTCTGTTCCGCCCAACTCATATGCTATTATTAAGTGTGCATGGGTAAAAACTATGTTAAATGGTAAATGTGACAGTTACATTACAACAACAGATATAAATGTAATACGTGCCAATTGGTTTGAAGCATGGGCAATACTTCTCTAAGTTTTACTGTATGGTATAGAATCAAACAATCGACAATATATGCTCTCTCTCTCTCCCTATGTTTGGTTTGTAGCAATTGATTTTATTTCTAGTGTGTGACTTTGAACATATCCATATGTCAGCCAGTCGTGGTATGATCCATACATTCACAACACTATTTTCATTTGTCGCCGAACAATTTCATTTATTACTAAGTTACATTTTAGGTATTTGGCGACTAGTCCACGAATGGGGCTTTGTGGGACTAACGGCCTAATCTTGTGTCACTCTTGTCGTGAAAGAATAAGTGTCATTTTTGTAATTTGCTAGACGTTGAAATATTAACTGGCAATCGCATAACTCATAAGTAGCATTCAACACCAAAACGAACTAAAAACTTTAATTTCAATACCAACCATTCGATGAAAGTGGAACGGAAAAACCAGAGATTCTAACGAAAATAAATCTGAAGTTACGAAAATATGGACTTGAAATATTAGTGTACACAGGGATACTATACGGAAATTAGAATTTAGATCATATAATTCTTTGTGAGATTCTTTTATAAATAATAAGGTCTATGAGTAAGTTACTTATGCTTTACAATTGAGAGTCATAAGGTGGTCCAGCGGAATGTAGTTGAGATATTAGGCGGTTTAATTGTGGAGATATAAAGTGGTATAAGATATTGTATAATAGTAGGGTATTAGTTATAATATTTGTCGTTTAAAAAAAAAATTATGGTTTACAATTAACTATATCACCTGGGAATTATTATGAAGATGTAGTCATGTGAACCCATCTAATAGGCCAGGTTTCCATACAAGTTATGACTTATGACCAATTTTTTGCCTTCTAATTTTAATATTTTTGCGTGTCATTTGAATTGAACTGTGAAGTTTTTTGTTCTTTTTTTTTTTATGAATGCGACTGCATGCATGCAGTAGAATTTCTCATTCATTCAGGGCCTAATATTCCTAATCAGCTGCAGTAATTCACTGTTTGATCTTAATGATTGTTTGAGAAAAAAAATCTCGTCAAAAAAATAACAATTCTTGAGTAAGAATCAATTACTCAGGGTTAATGAGCTACATTTTATTCAAGATATGAAGTATGAACAAGTGAATTTCTTATTAGAAAAAAAGTGAAAAACAAGATTGACAATAAATGTTTTGGCATTTTGTGAAGAGTAGACAAAATTTAATGCAAAATATATTACTCACAAGAAGAGAAGAGAAACCAACAGAATTACACAAATGAAATGAGTATATATGTAGTTGGCATTTTTAATAATAATGTACTACAGTGTACTAATTATTCCCACAATCTACTTCAGACAAACTCATACTAGATCTTGTAAATGTTACTGTGCAATACCTGGTGTGTACCATTATATAAAGCCAATAACTTCTTGTATTTATATAATAATTATCTATAGCTACTTCCTATACATTGTTATCCATAGTTAATATTAAAAGAGAACAAAGAAATTAAAAAGATTATACAGCAGGAGAAGAAGATCTGCAGGTAGTTAATACTAATTAGAAGGATATTTGCATGTAAATTAATCATCAGTGAACAGTGATCAACAGCAAATAATTAGTACTAGTATTATTTTTTCAGATATTGATCAAAATAAAAATTATGTAAGCCAGGAAGATCAATCTGGGATCATGTGCCAAGTGAATAGAAAATGGCTGGAAGACTTTGGCTTCAGATGCATGATTTATAAATGCAATAATAAGCTCTAAGATGCCATCTTCATATGACATGTAAGAATATACTACATGTATAGCAATAGCAGACATTTCATAATTATTTGATTCAAGTAAAAGCCCCTCACATGCACTCTACTGTACTTGCATCTTAATTAAATTAAACAAACTTAACATAATAATTTAATATTTTTTCTTTTAAAAATAAAAAGGGTACATAGAGAAAGAGAATATGATAAGTAAATTCCAATCAGGGGCGAAGCTATGTACAATTTCACCCCGTGCGGCATACGGGTTCAAATGGAAGAAAAAATATTTGTAGTACTATTTTTAGTAATTTTACAAGTAATGTACAGGTTAGTTTATTTTAGGTCATTTGTGGTACTATATTTAGTCATTTTGAGTATGTTATATTAGTTTTAGGCTTAATTTTAATTAATTGATAGTGCTATTTTTAGTCATTGTAAATATGGTATCATACATTTACACACATTTTTTTGTTCTTTTGTTAAAAAATAAATTATATTCATAAATTAGTATACAACATTTTAAAGTTTTAGACTTAGTTTACTAAGACACACGGATTAATTTGAAATCCTGGCTTCGCCCTTGATTCCAATTGCTACTTGTTCAGAAAAATACTAGTGGGCGTCTGGGGGATGTATGTATTAATCTGCATGCATGTATATTACATTTTCTAGCTGCATATTGTGATTAAAGTTTATTGAACTACCTGCATGCGACTAGTTCAATAACTCAATAAGTAATCACTTCCAAAAAAAAAAAAGAGAAAAAAGACGTTGTGATTAGGATTTGATGTAAAGTTAATGCACACACAAGCAATCACTTCAGAAAGAGAAAAAAGCAGTAGAACGTACAGAAGAAAAATCAAATCGAACTCACATCTGAAAAGATTTAATCCAACTCCACATAGCACTAGTTATAATATCAAATACAACGAGGCGATAGTTCGTGTGACCTTCAGGATCAGAAGAACCCAAATGAGAATTAGAAAAACTATCTGTCATTAATATGAAGAAATGAAGTATTTTTTATTTTAAATGATAGTAGTAATATTGTTTTTTTTTTTTTTGTAAGAGCTAGCCTGCATGTTGCAGAGAGATATAGCATGTGGCAGACATGGTGGTTCAGATACTATTCAAATTCTTGAGTTATTGCGGGCTGCTTGCAGTTTCCACTTGTTAAATTTAATTAATCATGTCAACGATTCATTGCCTTATACAAGTGCACATTCACTTTCTCGATTTCGTTTTTCAACCTCTTAGTGGAGCTTATTCAAGTGAAATTAAATACTATGGTAATGATATGAATATACATTCTTTTGATATATTCTCTATAATAAGCTCTCTAATTGATGGCGAGGTAAAAAATTAAGTTATTTGTATTGACCACGACTAGCTAGCCATAATTAAGCACCAACAGTTTTTTAGACACATTTGGAAATAAACTAGTTCGGGAAGACTGAATACATGTGTATACAACGGATGTATTGGCAATGTAGAATGGAATTTTTTGATCACTATAGAACACATGTACCCTTACGGCACTAAAGTAAAAATCAGCATGTGGAGAACATAGATCACAATAACATATACTACTTGGACAACATTTTCTTTACAAATTAAAAGTCCAGCCAAATGGGAAATGACTAAAGAGAAGATATGAGTCCGGGTGAATTAAAGGCCCAATAAGCTCATCAGAATATCGTCAACGGACTCAACACAGATGGCCAAGTGAGTTTGATTTTGGGAAATGGAAAACCCAACGCTTCAATGAAGTGCATATGAACATGTGTGGTAGCCTAACTTGCCGAACCGCTACCGAGATAGATCGTCAGTATAGTCTGACCCGGGAAATATAGGTTCGGTTTTTCGCTCTAAGTATTCACATGATCAAAATTTTCGGGAGTCCGTTAATGGAATGAACCAAACTACGTAAAAAATACTTTTGACTTTTTGGTAATTTCGAAAGCCATGTATAGGTGTAACTTGTAATTCCTCACCGTGGGTGCTCACAATTCATGAGGAACCAAATACCACACTTTGCTAGCCTACATATCTGGTGTCCTATTAGTTTTACATATCTAGCTCATTCAGGTTTTTCAAAACTTTGTGGCACCTTCACGGATTCACAATCACCCGTGAACAATCAAAAAAGTATATGCAAAAGTCAAACAATAGGTGTATAAAAGAAAATTTACGAAAAGACAAAGATGACTCACAAAAGGCTAAGGGGTCCATTTTGGTTTGATTTGGGTTATTGTTTTACCCGTCTTGTTTTGGCACTCAGTGGCAAGCCCAGTATATGGCAAGTGGGGGCACTTCAAATTATTTTTCCTACTACATAATGTAATATAGTATTTCACATTTTGTCCCCTCTGATAATTTATTTTGACCCCCTTAAATTTATTAAAAAAAATAATAAAACAAGATAATCAAGTTTAGTGTCAATTATGGATTAGCAAAAAATAAACTAAACTTGCAAAAAATTTAGCACGTTAAGGCTGAAATTTCAATTCGTAAAAAAAAAAATTGAAATTTCAATATATTATAGTGTAAACTCCATTTTTTTCGTATACTTGTGTGTAAATTTAATAATTTTAATTTGAAATTGAGATAAAATGATTTTATAATTATTTTTCTCCAATTGTCTTGCCTGAATATTTTCAAAATTTTCAGCAAAAAGTTTTCACCGCATAACACATTTACCCCCTCTCATATGACAGATGTTGCTGGCCTCGCCCCTGGTGGCACTTGGTCAAGTGGGGAGCTTTGAACTGGTTATTTCTCAGTGGTGTTATTTTGTTGATCTGCCATGTGGTCTGTGCTTGGTGTTGTCTTTGCATTTTAGCATGTGAGCTGGATTTGATTTTGGTGTATCTTGTATAGTTGAAAGTTGGTTTGTAAGGCGTTGTTCTTTTTATTTTTGTATTCTTAATGTATTTATCTATGTTTTGAATCTCGTCTCGGAGGTCGTCTCGGACGACCTCCTGAGAAGGGTCAACCCGGGTCATCTCGGAGGGATGTCTCGGTCCATTTAATTAATATATCAAATTATATATAATAAATACTATACATATTACATTGAAAATTAAAACATAAATGTCAATATAAATTATAAACTCATAGAAACCAAAATAAAGCCACTCATAGTAGTAGTACATCATTAGAATTTAGAAGGGGGAGAATAAGGAAAAAGCGGCGTTGGCCTTAATTAGGTTTTTTTTCCTTATTAGTCAACCCCCCTTTTTTTTTTATTAAAAACCCGGGTCAACCCGAGTTAACCGTCCAAAAACTCAGAAAAATCCCGGGTTAGCGAGATTTTCCGAGCTTTTGTGGTTCCATCTCAGACATGCGTCCGAGAAGCGGTTAAACCGGGTCAACCCGGGTTGACCCGACGAGATCGAAAACGTAGGTATTTATCATACTTTTTGTAAGATTATTTTTTGTATGAATTTGGTGTTTTTTTAATGAATTTTATCGCTAAAAAAGAAAATTAAAAAAGAAGTGGAGAACACCCAGGTTTATACTGGTAAAACAGGATCTTGGAGCAGTGTAGTGTGAAATGTGAATGATAACTTATTCATTGCCCAAGTTTCAGCCCACATATTTTGGGTCGTACAACATCACGGGAGAATAAACAATATGAGATGAGATTTCTAAATGTATAAACTAAAATACTCCACGTGATCTTATTATTGATATTATTAAACTTGAACATTTCCCCACTAGGCCTGTAATGGGTGTCATCGACCTGCACTCGACCCGTTCTAGCACCCAACGTGTGGACATCCGTTAAGAACAAGTGGGTGCGGGTGCTAGCACCCGACCACACGACCCGCATCGATTTTCCATCCAAAAAAGAATATTCCATTCTTCGATGGTCGTAAAACTTTTGGGGTGGGTGGGGTACCCAACCCTTTCCAACCCCCCGCCCCTCCAAAATTCTTTTTTTTTTCATTTTTTATTTACGATGACATTATTTCCATCATTTTCGATGTTTTTCCACCCAGGGTTGGATAACCCCTCACGTTTTTTATTTACATTGACATTATTTCCATCCTTTTCGATGTGGGGTGCCCCATCCCGGGTGGGAAAACATCGAAAAACATGGAAATAATGTCAATGTAAATAAAAACGAAAAAACAAATGGGAGGCACCCCCGAAATTTTTACGATCATTGAAGAATGAATTTTTTTTTTAGGTCGAGTGCGTCAGGTGTTGTGCCCCAGCGGATTTTGTACGGGTACTAACCTGCACCCGTACACATACTTAATTACTTAATATTTATGTGCAACCCGGCCACCCACCCACATATAATATACATTACGATACTAAATTTAAACCTTGGAGTTTGGACTAGTTTGGGCCAAACCTCATAGATAGTGGTGTTATGGGAGTTTAGAATTAAAGAGTACACAACCCGGCTCGTTCGAGTTCATTTATTGAAGAAAAAAAAGAAAAAGAATGAAGCAATGGAAAAATGTATCATGGAGGTTAGTACCCGCAATGGGAAAATGTATCAAAAAAATGGAACATGATATATTTATCATACTTTTTGTGTTTATATCATGTTCTATTTTTTTTTGGATATCATGTATATATTAATAAGTTTCTAAAGAAACACTATTTTAAAAAAAGTGCATGTGAATCCCAATGCTACTCTTTTCCCGATGATAAAACTATACTACTACTACTACAATGTTGTTCTCTTTCCTTCTCTGTTTTATGTTGATTTACTCTATGAAATCAGAAAAATCATTCTCTTATCATTTACATAACTTTCTTATCATTCACATAAATTGCCAATATCAAGGCGATAGTTCTCCAAACTACACAACAATAATTTTATGAGTAAATAAAAATGTAGTATCCAAACATATAATTGCGTAAATACAAATTTTGTTATACAATAGTTTATTTAGAAAATAGATAGTTCATTTGATATTTGAGCTTTGAAAAGTTGAACTCATGTATAGATGCTACCGTATTTATTATCTCCTATTATATTGGATAGTAATAAAAATTGATGAGATGTTATATTATTGTAATTAAGACAGAGTTATCGTGCTTCAGATGATTTTAAGGTTGCAAAGATGATGATCGATCGTCGTTGATCAAATTTTTTGAAATTCATTTTTGTAACTGATGTTGTTAATGTTTTTTATGCTTAGTTAATTGTCTGTATATAATAGGGAAAGGTGGTTTAGTGGAAGTAATCTGGTGTTAGAAATGAGGAGGTGCATGGATGGATGGAAAAAGTGGGTGTTAGATGGTTCATGTGATTCCTATATATGTTATATTATTTAAGTTAGATTAAAAAACATACATGAGGCTGGTTTCTATGTAACGAAAGTTTATTTTATTTGTTTAACACGAAAATATTATAAATATATAGTTCAGTCCTATTAGTATATGGATATGAGAAGGGATGGAGGTAAAATTAAAAATGGAGTTATAGTGTGATCACACTCAACTGTACAGTTCATATTACTGTGTGATAAGTATGTTGGTTATAAAATTAGTAAAAAGCTGTACCGTTCCTATAACTGTGTGATAAGTATGTTGGTTATAAAATTAGTAAAAAGTGATGTTGAAAATCCAATGTATCGGAAAATAAACAAAAACATCTTCTACAGTTATAAATTATGATTTATGAAAATAAATGAAACCGCTTTCATCTAAAAAACTCTTCATATTAATATATATATTATTCCTTATTACCGTAGTCATTCAACATATGGTTAGTTCCTATTTTTATTACTACAACTGATTGTTATATTTTATTATAATTGATCGTTCAATACCCTATCTTACTGTCTTTATAATTATAATAACAAATGCAAAATCGTATAATTACACTAAGATTAGAAATACTCCAACTACCACCATCACCACCATCTTAATTAGTAGCTCTCCTTATTTCACAAACTCAAAATAAAAATAAAAATAAATAAATAAATAAATTTTTAAAAAAAATAATAATAATAATAAATCAAAGTACGTACTCAAGCTTGCGAAGAACAACCACCTCCTCTAAAAAGCTTATGTGTATATAAATTTAAATCAACCATTTGCTCACCGGTCCATGACTAAATATAAGCACCCAACCATTCTAGAAGTTTTAAGCACCCAACCATCGTGAAAACCTCCTTCATGATTATCAACGACGTCGATTGATTGATACTACAAAAAATCTCCTATATCAAAAATTTTAATCCCTAAATCTACTGATACTACAAAAGTTGCAATTCTGCTACAAAAAGCTCAATCCATGAAACAAGATATACATAAAATATTCTGATAACTCAATAGTCAGAAAATTCTCCAACTCAACAATTAAAAAAGGTCAATCCCTAATTTTTTACTTATTTAAACCTTAGACTTTTCTCCCCTATGTTGAGACAAGTGAAGAATCGTCTTACCTATCCATAGTTGTAGTCCACCTAATCGGTATACTCAAATGTTATTTAGAAGCCCTACACACTGCCCTGGTGGAAGATCCAAATCTATTACACAATAGAAAGATTGAAAATTCAAATTCTTTATTTAAGTTGATTTTAAATCAAGGTACTACTGAAAGTCACCACAACATCAAGCTAATAATTCGTGAACACATTTTTGCAATTAATTGTGGGTGAATTATAATTATGTGCAGATATAAATTTAACAACGACGAAAAAATGAGATCCACATGAGACAAAATGACTATATAATACTACTAATGGTTGTGTATATTCACGGGCGAGGCTACCCTTTGCCTGCCCCCACTCAATTGTTTTTTCTATTACCATATAGTATTTGATATTTGCAATCCCCCCCCCTCAAAATTTATTTTGCGCCCCCGCCCCCTAATATTTTGTTATTCAACTTAAAGTTCTTATCTTTCAATTTGGATATAATTGTGAACATTGAGCCTTATTATTTTGGACCAAATAAACAAGTAAAACTCAAAAATTCTCATTCTTTCCATCTAAGCGTTTAAATAAACAAGTAAAATATGTTACACACTCAAATGAAAGATACTTATCATAATGCTTATTTGGTTGCATATATTGAACATGATCATTTTGCCGAAATCAAGAATGAAGCTATAATGTAAAGATTGCAAACTATGAGTCATTCTTATTAATAGTTGTGATGATGTACGTATTGATATGTTTATATATACTCTGCTCGTACTCTCAAAAGTTTCCCATTACCAGAATCAGTTTTTAAAAAATGATTAAAAATATATAAGAGTTTGAAGAAAAAAAAAGGGTAAATGGAGATTGTATTTGGATATAAATTTCATGAACTTTTTCAAACTTCTAGTTATTTGTAATCATTTTTTAAAAAATTATTTGGACAATAGCAACGGAAAGCGTTCGAAAGAACAAGGAGTTGTATAGTTTTCTCGAAGATAATTGTCCCACTGATTTAATTTTTCTGGACTCGTCCCTATATATTATTGTTTCAATAAAATTAGCCACAATCAAACACGTTTTCAACTGAATCTTATCTCTATATTATTCAAAGTCACATATGATAAAATAAATTAATGTATCTTTATTATATAGATATTAGATCATGTCCAACACTGTCTTAAATTTGGATTTAAAACTTTCAGACCAAAAAAGACACTGTTGGAATTTGTTGAGACTCTAAAAAGGTGAGATGCATCTCAGTCAATTGAATCTTTTCCCAGGAGAATTCCTTTACGCCTTTCCTTGATTTAAAAGAGTTAAAAGACATTGACCAAGACTAGAAGCCACCATTGTTGCAAATATAGTATTTTTTTTTCAAATATTGTAATTTTTCAATTTCAAAAATATTGTAATTCTCATTATTAAGTATTATACGTTTTATTTTAAAATACTGTAATTTTTTATTAGTTTTTTATTTTATTTTAATTAACTAATTATATTTAAGTGAGTGATTGCAAATATTTTTTAAACCTATTCTTATCTTGCTTCTGCTGGAAGTTGAATAAGCTTGATTTTAAGCAAAATTCAGAGGTGTTTGGAATTTGGATAAAAAATAAGTAGCTTCAGAAGTCAAAAGTATCATTAGGGTTACTTCTCAACTTTTGACGGTTACATTCCTTTTTTAGAAGAACTTACAACAAAAGCGGGTAAATCAAACACTAAAAATTCAGCTTCTCTACCCCAAAAGCACAAAATACCTTCTTATAGCATTTGCAAACACTCACTTAATAATATGAGATATAAAGTGCTAAAAAAGAAATGGAAAATGAATAGTATCAATTAAAAATAAATTTATTTGAGTTTAATAGTGATTGTTGGAGGTTTATAGTTTGAAGTGTGGTTTGAGTTAGTGTAATGCTGACTTGGCTTGTTTTAAAAATATAAGACGGTTTACTGTTGGAGATGGTCTTAGTACTATTTATTTAACAGTTCAATCTCTCCCTCTCTTTTGCCCTTCACAAGTTATCAATTCTAACAATTGAGATTGTAACAACATGGCTCCTTAAGGACTGACGCACGAGCCTTTAATTTACATGGTTATTAATGACCATACCACATATATGATATTGCTCGATTTGATTTGAAACTGTCATGATTTTGAAATCACAAAAAAGTGTCTCGTGCATGTCAGGATGTCAGTATGCATATATACTCTTTATCAGGTACGCTCCTAATCAATGTGGAATGCAACCAAAAGTAGACAATATTAATACCAAATTACCAACACAACTTGTTGTGCTTAGTCATTGATTGATGTGTCAAGCCTTGGTCCATGTGGGTCGGTATGTAATGCTATATGAAAATCTAACCCCTGGACTCCTAAAAAAACAAAGCTAATATTCAAGCTCGAGCTTGAGTCGAGCCATGATAAATATTGGGTTAGGTTGTGAAATGGACTAGAAGATTTTGGACGATATGCGTGTGAATTTATATACAAGCCTTGCAAGTCTATGTGAGTGCCACAAGCCTAGAATTTTTTTGAATAAAACTTATCAAGTAAGTCTTAGAGCGAGTTAAACCCTCCTTGAAGCCCAATTCATTGCTCACATAGATATCATGGTTGTAGCATAATTACATTTGACTTATTTCATACCATGAATATGTATTGCACCTACACTACATGATAGTAGACCCTACACCCTATAAGTGTGGGGTCCACCCACACGTGTATGTATCTTACATGTGAAATACGTTAGAGATGTGTTCAACCCAGCCATCCATTGGCTCAAAACTTGCCACATAGACTTGTTCTTGTTCTGGCCAATAGAAATTCAATTCAAGAAACAAAATCCACTTGAAACTTTTTGGCCAGCAAAATCAAAACTAATTTAACGGATAAGCCAGCCATCCAATGGCCGCCACCACTTCCGCCACCTATACCACCTTCTCCACCACCACAACCCACCACCAAATCCCCAAACTACCCTTCTCCCGCCTCTCCATCAAACCATCATCCCTAGGCCGCCCAATCACCAAGCTCCACGTCTCCTCTTCAACCCCCACCACAACCACCACCACCACCACCAAAAAGAACCAAGAAACCATCTTTTTCGACGGCGGAGCTCACTACGGCGACCTCCTAGCAAACCTTCTTCTGGGCTTCACTATTGTTTGGCTGCCATTAACTCTAGCCGCTGTTTTCAGAGGATTTTACTTGAGGTACAGATTCACTAACTTGAGAGTAACTGTTATTTCTGGGCTAACTGGTCAGGACAGAAGCGACTTTTCGTATGAGGTGATAAAAGATGTGCAGGTTGTGCCCAGGTTTATTGGGGAATGGGGTGATGTTATTATTACACTCAGGGATGGGACTAAAGTTGATTTAAGAAGTGTGCCTAAGTTTAGGGAGATTGCTAAGTATTGTTTGGCTATGGCTAATGGTGACAAGCCTCTTACTTTGAATGAATCTTCAGCTGCACCTAAAGGATTTTGATTTTAATGCATACTGTTATTATATTATTGTCTATATCAGTGTTTGTTTAACTTTTATAGTGAAATGAAAAGCTAATGTGTAAAGTATTTGTATTCTCTTATTCATTTGTTATTAGTGCAAGTTTGAAGGTTTTGCATCATATGTTATCATGGTGTCCCAAGAATGAGTGATATGTTTGATATGATGCCATTAGCCTAATGTATACCTTCAATGCTATGTAAAATCTCCAACAGGGAGACAGGTGCAGTGTAATGTGCTCATTATTTCAGCCTCAAACTTGTCCAATTATATTAGTCCTATAGCTCACCTTCAATAATCAGGGGCTCATGAACCTATTTGGGGAGTATTATATGTACAATGGGATGGTGGGATTTGAGCTCTGGACCTCGCCATTTGCCTAAGATTTTTATACAAGTCCGAACTTAGTGTGGACTGTGGAGGAGTCATTGCAGGATTCATTATCATCCCTGTCGAAATTTACAATATTTTGGTGAAATTTTTTGTTGTGGTGTTGGTGTCACATTTGTTAATTGATTGCCAGATGGTTTTTATGTGTAAATTGCTGCAACTCTCTGATTCTACTGCTTCTCAAGCTCATTTGTTTGAACTTATCTGACCCTCTTAGTTGTTGGAAGATTTTGTTTTGGGCAAGAATTATTTGTTCTTAGTGTTTGTTTCGCTGAGTCAATTTCCGTTCAGACAAATCAAAGGTGGTATGTATGTATTCGTGTTTGATTCTATCTTTTTGTGTATTTTCATATGGCAGTTCTTTTAGCTCATTCTTTTTCTTTTTCTGCCTTATATGTGGCTCTGTGTCTTCTACTTAGTGACTCTACTCCCTTGTTTAACTTGGTACATTAGGATTACTATCACTATCAGATTATTTTCCACTTTCCAGATTTAGTTTGGTATTATTGTAATTGGTTCATGACATATGATAATATGACAAAGATATACGTTGGTTGTCACAAGCTATCTCAATTTTTCTGGGATAAAGGCTTAGTTAGTTTGGTTTTTAGTTTTCCTATTTTTCTTCGGATTGATTTGTTGTTTAACACTCACTCCAACTGAAATGTTATCTTCGATTCTTCATAACTTTCGAATTAAAGATAAGATTTTTTTTCCATGGACTTGTTCGCTGTTGCAGCTATGTTTAAACCTTGCTACCATTTCTGTGGTGTTCCTTTCTTGATTAGTAAGCACAAGCCACAAAACACGTGCTGCTACTTATAACATTAATATGATATGGACGTTTCCTGGTGCTCCATTCATGTCCAGTGTTTAGTTTTATGCAAATATATGCGTTCCATGCCATAGCATTCAGTCGATGCCATAGATAATATCATGATCAGACCTCATGCCCTGCTTGATGCTGATTTTCGAAACATCATGATTAAAAGATCATTGATGCATGTATGTGCTCTGTTTGCTCAGATTGCTCTGTATCTTTCGTCTCCATTGCTATCTTTTCTCCTCAGGTTCAGCATTCATTTTAATGAAGAGTTGCATTTGTTTTCGCTATGCTTCAGAGTGTCTTTACTGCAAATTAAAGCAGAGAGACTCTTCCTCATTTCTGTTTGTAGCTGTGTGCTCTTATCCTGCATTTCCATTGATACAGCTCTTATCAAAATAAAATCTAAGAGCACACAGCTACAAACAGACATGATATCATGTGTGCTCTTTGTGTGCTCTTAGATTTTATTTTGATATCATGTCATTATGAAATGTTTGAAAATGGAGCTACTAGCATGCATGTTCACAACTTTTCTGAGATAGGGAAGGTCATTTGTACCAAGGTGAGGTTGATGATAACTAGCACTATTTTAACATGATGGTTTCTGACACTGATTTAACACTGTTTCTCAACCTAAGATATATTGACACACATGATAGATTCTTAGTCACATAGAGCGAATTCAGAAACAAGAGTGAGAATTCGTCAAATTCAGAACCTACTTTCGAGAACACTGCACGTTTCATTGCCAACTAATGAGTATTAGCTGGACTGGACTGGACTGGAGTGCATCTCCCACCAAGTTGAGGCCTTCTGTGGGATTTTGGGCCTTTTGTCCCCTCAAACTGTTCCTCGTAATTTCCAGCTAGTTCATATCTTAATCAAGAGTCATCCATTCTCATCTGTTTTTGAAACTTTATTATGGAAAATTAATTTTTTACTCTTGTCATATTATATAAGGAGTATATTCAATTTGAATCTTGTCATAGTACTATAGTAGTATGTAGAAAAATCACAATTGAAAAATATGGGACAGAAGATTCCAAGTACATGGTGTTGTGTGAATCAGTTATCAATGACAACTCCCAATGTGATATATGAACCCGTCGAACTCACAGACCAATATTTATTGGTTCCAACATCCAACCCATTGTTCCCATTCGTGTTCATTCATTCTAAAACTGCTTTATACATCACGTTTAACATTAAAGTTCTTATTGATTGTTTTTTGAAGTATAGTATTCTCCTACGTTGTAATATAATTTGAGGCATTACAAGAATAATCGAAGATAGATAGGCAGCAAACGATACGATAAAAGGGGTGATAGAGAGGATAGGGAAAGATGAATGGAAAGAAGCAAGCATCGGATTCCCTCCCTATCATTATCTATCTATCTGTGATTCATTTTTCTTACAAGTAGAGCGGGGGACTTGCCCTTTATTTGGTTTGCACTTTGCAGAAAAGATTGATTGATAGAAAAAGTCGTGGTCTGAGAGGTGAAGTGAATACTAGTTTGTACTACTACTATTAACTACGTGACTAGTGTGATAAATGAAATGATGATGATCTAAAATCATAAGTTAACGACTCTTCTAATTGTCATATTTGTCACACGAATGTAGTAAGATAAATTCTACTCACATTAAATGATGATAGTTTAACCCCACACATTCACAAGTCATAACAAAACAAAATAAAACAAAGCTATTCTCCGTTTCATTTTCCCCACGTGGGGTCTCTCACTTTGTTTCTTTCTCAGTGTTTCTTTAAACGTGGGGTTAATAACATTTTTTCTCCGAACATCAACTTCAATTCAATATTTCCATTTTCTATTTCAAGAATCCAAACTACCGTATCCAAATATTTGGCGTTAGCCTTCAACAACAAATTAAATTAGTTACCCAAATGACCAAAAATGTACACAAAAGATAAGTAAGCTTAAATTTGAACGGGAGAACTAACGAACAGATAACAAGAAAAATAGTCGAACAAGAGAGACCTACTGGTTTGGTTCGTTTGATTAAAGAAAAAAAATGGTGTTTGTTTGATTAAATAAAAAAAAAAATGGTAAATCCTTACCCTACTAATATGGTGTTTAACAAATTATAATTGAAACGTGCATTATAAACTCATTTCCAATACAAAATGTCACTCCCTCCGTCTCAATAAGTTGTCCTGTTTAGTGTGCAAGGATGGAGAGAATGCATACGAAAAACTGATAATATGATTTATACATCTCGCTCGTACCTAATATGCTTCAAAATTCTATATTGATGTAATACTCTAAAGTGTAAAGTGAATGTGTAGTAATGTACACAAATACAATCGGGTCCAAAAGGAGGACATAATGAACATTAAAATTTATGATGAAAACGGAAAGTGGAGCTCTACTAATTGTATTGTATAATTGGGAAAGAAGATTTATGAATTTGTAGGGAAAAAATACATTATACTTTCTTTCACTTCATCATAGGGATCAATCTCTTCATAGGGTCCAACTTAATTTATAATGCCAAGCCAAGGGGTCCGGAGGAGCGTAACTCTATATTTTCATGGGACCCTTTCTAATGAACAAATTAAATTAAAGTACACTGTATGTGTTTGATTGCACTAGTAGATTTTATTTAGCACGGATCAATGCACAAACAACAACGGAAACAAACTTAATCACGCACTTACAATAGGAAGATTAGCAAACATTCCAATCCTTGCTTTACAGAAAGTGTATTTTTGCTCAGTAAAGTTGTAGCCCTCTTCTCTGGAATTTCTTCTTTCTGTCGAGTTAATTACAATTTGTTCAAGTATCCTCTTCTTTACCACAATTAATCCATCTCTGGCACCATTCTTTTTTATTTTATGTCGTCCATGTACACTATTGTACACCTAATAAAACCCGAGCACCATCCACCCACATTCAAATATGAATACGGAGTTATAAGGGTGGTGCAATGGTTGGGTGTTGGGATAGCACAACAAAGGTTGGAGTTTAATTCGAACCCCGACGGAGGAGGTGTAAGGTGGTATAGGTTTAATTCAAGTTATAAAGTTGATAAGGGGTGTATTGGAGTTATAAGGTGGTAAACGAGTACTCTAGTGTAGGAGTAGCCGAGTAAGAGTAGAATAGATTAAATTGGCCGTTTAAAAAAAAAAACAAAAAGAAACCAATCCAAGATTTCAAGGGAAAGACTGACTGACTGAGTATTTACACTTTTACAACAAGGAACTGAAGGAAGTTATAGGTAAGTTGATTGTACCGGCCGGTCAATATTCAGTTCAAAAGTCCAAAGTTACAACTCAAAGAGCCATTTGTGTCATTGCCTTCTTTATCGAGGCGTCTATATGCATGCAACAGATCCTATTTCATCAATGGAAACACATGCACACCGCATAATTAAAGTATCTACTAATCACTGATCAGATAGTCAAAAGTATCGAACGTAATTAACCAATCACACCGCCAAGGACTCAAAATCGGTGCATCAAAGTATTTGAAACATCATGAAAGAACAATGCTTCAAACGAGTGAATTGGGAAATAACAATGTACATACACCTCCCCTCGTTAACTAGACATTGATCAAGGGTGGAGTCAGGATTAAATTTTTTTTTACTAATAAGTACACTAACTATAGAAAATATTTAGAGGGTGACGAAACATAAATTTTACAAAACTATACATATCATATTTAAAAAAATTCAAAAATTGGGGGTGGCCTATGTCCGCCCCTGTCTATTACTACTTTGGTCTACTCGCATTTAGATGTTAGAAAAATCTTGAATTACGGAGATTTTTCAGCAACTGTTGATTACAAGATGCCAGAGGGTATAGGGTGTGTGCTGTTAAGTTAGACGCCTTTGTACTTTAATGTTAAACCCTACACAATATGATTAGCGTGGCATATCTCTATTTGCTTGTTGTTAAGGACGCGCTGATTGACATTATGGCAATTGTTCAAAAAGAGGGTAATTATTTTATCAAGTACTTATTTTTTGGCCAATTCATATAAGGGAGGACATTGTATAAGCCATATGCAGCATAGTAAAGGCCCACCTTGCACTTTGATCAATCTCTTTGGGGACTTGGGCCTCACCTCAGGCTCCACTTTCACACTCCTTTCTTGCACTCCAAGATGGTGAGTGTTGTTGGTGCTCGGTAGGTATGTATACACGTAGTTTAGTATACCTACACATTTTCACAAATTAATCAAGTACGTACGTACTCGGAACTTCCCTATTTTCTAATCTCAACTATTATCATATGCGATCTAACGATTGTTGAAGAAAATGATTTAATTCCGATCTTTGAATATAATACAATGTTATGCATTGGACATTAATATATTTACGTCGATAAAGTCCTATTTAACTGGAACGTACAACCTCAAATTTAATATGAGCTAATTGTAGGGATTTTAGAAATTCCTATACGCACGGCGTGGCTAGTTCGTAGACTAAGAAAATTCAGTAGTGGACCAGAGAGTATTTAGATATCTTATTTATTTAGGTTTTTTGTCAGTATTTGTGAATAAATTTGTCTAACCTTATAGTAGTGTAGAGATAGATTAGAAGAACGAACTTTATCCGTAGAGATAAAGGTGAGTAGATTTAGAATTTACATTCCAACTTCTATTCTGCTCACAAATCTTATATTTTAGTATATAAGCATTAGTATATAGAGACATATTCCCTAAGTATTATCTCTTGTCTCGTTCAATCGTGGACATTCTTGATTTTTATGTCGCTCCTGGCGATCCAACCTTACTATCTGAGCCAACAACTGTTGGAGGACGCCCAGTTCGCACGCTCTATGACGAACTCATTAACAACGACTTCTTACTGACGCCAAGACCCCCACACTGATCAATTTCAAATTAAACTCTCTTCTCAATAGGACTAAGGTTCTATCAGAGGCACTATTGAACAAATGAGGCTCGAACTTAATTCTCCTCATTACTGAACGAGAATCTACCCGAAAGTTGGTACCTAGGCTCATTAGGGTTTACGATCAATGAAAGAACTAGTGAAGTTTGTGGATTGCATATAAATATAAATATGAACACTACTAAATGCAGTAATGCACAAGCTGGTATGCAGGCGTTTTCATATTATTTTTCCTCAACACTTTGCATTTGATACCGTCCCTAACTGGATAAGAGACCACATTCTTATTCGAATACAATACAAACAAATAGATTGAATTGAAACAAATGATGGCATATCTGATCTCTCTGGGTGCACTCTTAGTGGTTGCCCTACCAATGTTGAACAATTGATGAATTTCTATTTTACAATTCCATTGATCGATTAAGCTAGCTAAACCTCCTCATCTTTTTCTTTTTATAAGGTTACAAGAGGCTCCTCGGAAAATGATGATCATTCTTTCTTTCACTCACATCAAATCAAAATGATGCAGTTTCTAGCTAGCTAGCCGCGGCTACCTCTCTTTTGCTTTTCTCCTTTTAAGTAATTGATTATATTTAACAATAATCATATGACTTTGTTCATATGTTCCTTGGTGATAATTATTCAAAAAATCATCACAAATATCACTCGTTTATCCTTTCACTTTCACATTTGATTTCTCTCATGTAATGAACATGAAATTAAGCAATATAGAACCATTAATAAACGCTTTCAAATTCATCATAGCGCCATTCAAATGAGTGCTTTGAGCATACTGTAAATTAGCACTTGGTATATCACATACATTAACCTCTTGTGGAAAGGTCAAATTGAACATTATTACTTTCAGCTTTGACAGTGAATCCAATGGAGCTACATCAGCATAAAGGATTGAATCCAATGAGATTTCTAAAAAACATATGGATTACTAATACATATGAATTATTTATAAATTTTAATTTCTACGATTGAACTTTTAAATGAGAAGCAATTCCTTCTAGAATATAAATATAACAGATTTCATTCACTTATTTTGAATTTAATCATTTTATTTAACATGTCTCAACACTCACAGTCATGATCACATGTAGGTTCACATTTTTATGTAGAGTTATAATTCATTGTAACATGTTAATATGGTTTTGATTGAAAATAAATATAAATGAATAGATTTTTCACCTCACCATTTGAGCTTTAGGTATAGCTATAATTTGATTATATGGTATCGAACTTTTGTCTCATGTCCAACTTGGATCCGACGTTTTGCAAAAATAAATTTCACACATTATTCACTCAAATGGTCTCCTCAAAGAGGCTCACAAGTGAGGATTTAGTATTGAAAAATTGCAATTACCGAATAAATAGATTTCACACCTCATGACCATCAGTTCAAACTTTTGATATAGGTAGAATTAGAATTTTATCAGATTTGAATCGGTTTCAAACTACATATGGATCTGCACCTTAGCTTCATTTTGAACTTTTGTCAGATTTGAAAATATGTCATGTTTGAATTGGTTTGGGGATTGCAATTCTATCAGATTTTAATCGGGTTTGGAACTACATGAACTTTGAGTGGTTGAGAACCATTTAATCGTCGGCCTAGTATTAAGCGTTGAGTTCATGACTCATGAGTTGTCACCAATGAAACAGTAATTGGACTGCTAGTAGTGGCTTCTTATGAAAGAGGGGGTAATGGATTTGAGAATGACATTAATTTAACGTGACATGTATTATGAGGAGTTAAAAGTAAGATATTTGAAGTTGTAGGTTTAAGAAGTGGGAGAGAATATAGAGTGGAAATAGTAAGCAATTTGCATCGGGTTCTTTAAGATGGGGGCTCCTTATATTGTGTGGGTTCATGGAAAATGAGCCTTTGTTAACATTTTTCCATCTTTACAACTTCAAGGCTGCCTTCGTGGGACAAAGCCACCACCGACTTTTAAATCACTCCACCACTCTCTCATTATCTTACACATCACTTGTATACTATATTGTATTAACCTTTTCCTCTTTACATGTTCACTAGATTCCCTCTTTTACAACCAATGTGTTTGACTGCCTAATTTGGTGTGTACATGCTCTGGTTCTATGTTTCATTGTTAACTCATTGAAATTTGTACAGTGCGCTTCTACATTTATGTTTGGAAGAAGTCCGTGATCGGGTATATAAGAAAACTCAAAGGAGACAGAAAAATATGAGAGTTATTATCGAAAGTTTACAATTAAAACATCCAAGGTTTTTTTAGCAACATAGGGAAAAGTGAAAACCTAAGATTGGCATATATCACTACTCACACTATGTTATTTTCGTATGAACAAAACTGAATTAATTTGATCTGAATTGAACTGAAGTGAATGAAGCTGAACTGAACTTATTTGTAGTATAAAATATTATTAAGTAAATCTGAACTGAACTGAACTGAACTTGGTGCATCTAAACTGAACTGAACTGAATTGATTTGAGGTGAACTTAAAAGAAATAATCAATTTTCAGACGAAGAAAATAGCGCCTAACAAGGGAGTATTTTCACAAATTCAAATTTCGAACTTGCTCATTTGATAATACTATGAATCTATGATGAGACTATGGGCCTCGTTCGGTTAGTCAACGAGCCAAGTACAAGTGTATATTAGGTAACTAGGTTAGGATTAGATATATCATAGAATATTCTAGATTCTATCATATCTTTATTAGTTAGGTATAATGAAGTAGAATCTTGAATATTTCTAAATATCCTATTCTATACTTATCAATTATTCGTATTTAGTTAGATATTATTTTTATAATTATCCATTGTATAACTATTATAAATAGCCACCATTCTCTATATTTTTCATCAATTTATGAATACACAAGTTTGAGTTCTTTTGGGTCAATTCCTCCTTGAATTTGAATGCAATGTTGCTTGATGCCACCCAACCAAATTCGATGTCCTCCATCCAAATTGAGCACAACACGGATCACATCACACTATTTCCACTATGATATTCTTGGATTTCCCTAATATCATTTTACATATTGTATTTACATGTATACTCATCATTTCCGGTGTGTAGCCGATCGTGGAATATGATCTGTAGCCAAAATCAACTGCCTTGAAAGTTGACACTGAGTCCCTGATACACCGCATTTAATTTATTCTGTGGGGCACCATCTTACTTGGTATTGAAGGAGCCACCAAGCCTCCTATTAAAAAATAAGGGTAGCCCTATTATTTCATAATTCATCAGCTCAATATTTCACTCCAATGGATCAAACGTCTTACATAAACCACATATGTATCCATAAACGTCTTACATATCTGTGTCAGTGTTGCAAGCTACGCACTCCATGCTTCTCCCTTCAAACTTAATACATATGCATCCCGGCAATGGCATATACATTCCAAGCTAGTAAGCTGACCAAAATATGTCTGCACAAACTATTCTTTGAGCTCTAGTGTATAGTTCCAATTGCAACCCCCTCCAGATTTAACACATATACATCCAGGCAATGACCTATACATTCTAAGCTCTTTCCAAAAATATGTGCGTACAGACTATTCTCCTTGAGCTCTAGTGTATAGTTACAATTGCAATTGAAAAATATGCAGATTATGTCTTAGCATACATAGTATATATTTTCTCCCACACTTCCTTAGCATTACCACTAAACATAATTGTGCTTCTAATTTCATCAGACAGTGAGTGCAGAATCCAGAACAAAAGAATATTATTGCCCATTAACCATGACATATAGAGATAATGATCCACAAAACCAAGTTTATTCTTAAACACTGAAGTTCTCATGAACTCCTCCTTCCAGGTTAGATAATTCGAACCTTGGAGTGGTTGATTCACATCATCGGAACCGAAAGTAAGAGTATCAATTGGCGACAAATAGTAAACACTGCTCGGATCTGCGGGATTATCCGGCTTCTGAGTAACCTCTGGACCTTTGCCATTATCCTTCAACTAAATTTCAATCGGTGGATCAACTGTATCAGACTATTAGTATCTTCAATGATCATGACAAGTGATTGAGAATCTATTTCCTGAAATGTCATAGTTAACATCGTTAAAGAGCCTATAATCTCTAGTTCCCGTCCTTTTATACGAGACGTGTTTTGTGTCACCTTAATTAGGTGATTTCAAATTTAAATGATTGACCATAATAAATATATTTGGTGAATATCAACAAGGTGGCTGGTTCAATAAGCTACTCTATATAGCTTATTAAAATATAAGGTGGTTGATCAGCTACTAGCAACTTATTTGATTTCATTTACCTTATCAGTCTATCTTGCCAAACAGACACAAGTGTATCTTGTCCCCATAAACCTAACCAATAAACTTAAGGTATAAGGGCGGTCAACTCTTGAGTTGTCATTCAATCGGGAAGAACATATCATGTACTCCATCCGTCCCAAAACAGTTGCACCGTTTTGACTTTTCGCAGTCAACAGTTTCGAAGTTTGACTACAAATTACTCTTAAACTATAATGTTAAATTATTTAACAAAATTACATGTTGAAAATTTATGATGTAAAGTTTCATAATATAATTTTAGTAAATTTTATACCATTATAGTTTAAAAGTAATTTGTAGTCAAACTTCAAAACTGTTGACCGCAAAAAGTCAAAACGGTGCAACTGTTTTGGGACGGATGAAGTATATTATATTATATTCAGGGGCGAAGCCCACCCTTGGGGTGGGTAGGGCCATGGCCCTACCCGTCCCCACCAAATTAAAAAAAATTTTTTTTATGTATTTTAATGTAAAAAAAATAATTTGTATTTTCAAAATAAATTCAATGTGTGCCCTACCCAATATTGTTTATTAATGTTATAATGTTATATGTTGTTAGATAAGCTAATGTTACAATAAAATTTAGTTACATTGGTCATTAATTTAATAAAATTCTCTAATTTTACAATAAAATTTGACTATATGGATAAGAAATTCAATAAAATTTTCTTTCAAAATATTTATTTATCATTATTAAGTAAAAAAAATTTTTTTTTAATAAATTGGCCCTAGGCGTTCGAAAATCTTGACTTCGCATCTGATTATATTGAAGTCGGAATCATTATCGGTTGGGGCATCCATCATCAACCTTAACCCCCTATTGAAGTTAAACTAATAACACATTAAAAATTTAAGTTATAAGGTGGTCTAGTGGAATGGAGTTGAGGTGGTGAGAAGAGAGGTGCAGAGTTAGATCCCAACGGAAATATAAGGTGGTTTAGGTGCGGAGAAATAAGTTGTTTTAGGATGTTGAATATTAGTAGTGTAGTAGTAATTGTAATATTTGCCGTTTAAAAAGAAAATAACACTTCAAAAATTATTGTTAAGGTAATAAGTTTATTCAAATACGTATAAATTAATTATAACTAACAACTGATGTGATATATTCTAACATATTTCCCATATTCACATATGAATGTGATATTCATGCAACATGACCTAACTTTATTACCATTACTTTCCCATCCCCAACTTTAACCCCACGTAAGGAGGAAGAAGCCAACTGTGACAACGATCTTTTAAGTTATTAAATTCATATATTTGAAACATTCAAGTTATAAATATCATATACTCCATTGATTAAATGAAGAAATGTGTTGTTTGGCGGGAGATATTGATGATCGATAATGAAAGAAATAGATGAATGAGACCGGCAATATTGCAGTTGTTTTGTCATATTGCAAGTGCCATGGATCCCACTGATCACAGGACTCGTTCAATTCAATAAAGATAATAATATATACTCCCTATTCCGGTAGAAATTACTCAGTTTTATTTTTTTCGGTCAACAGTTTTCAACTTTGACTCTCAATTATTCTTAAACTATAATGATAAAATATTTAATAAAATTATATTTTGAAAATTTAAGTTCTATATTTTCATAATATGATTTCGTCAAATACTTTATCATTATAGTTTAAGAGTAATTGGGAGTCAAAGTTAAACAATATTGACTTAAAAAAGTCAAATTGGGTAACTTAGAGTGGTACGGTAGCAGTATAAGATATAGAGTATACAACTATGCATTGGACAACAAAACAAAATAAGCAAGCAGTCAGTGCCTTTTCTGAGGCCCAAATTTAAAAGAATTACAAACCAAATTTTGATTATCATTTAAAATAAAATTATGACACGATAGAGCGAGAAAGAACAACTAGCAGTAGAAGATTCCATTCTAAAATACTCCTACAAATATAAGATAATATAGCTCCAATATAGCAAATTTCCATGTTTTCAAATTCCAAATCATAAGCAATTATATTCATGGCACATCAGAAGGGGGTTCAAGTGGATTCTATTTCTGATGATCAGTCACTATCTTATATATTGTGCACATGAGCATAAGTATATGTGGTGTTCGTCGTAGTCAAAATAGTTTATAATGAAGTAATTGCAACGGTTTAAAAGGTTGTAAATTCATTAGTGATCGAAACGTTGATTGGGATTGATTTTTTTTCTAAATTGTTACGCGTATTATTATTTGTATAAAACCTGTTGATTGAATGAGTAACATAGGTCGTAGGATAATTACTCCTCCCGAAGACTTTAAGGAAAGTGAAATGTTAGGGAAATGTCGTTTTAATAATCAATCAAAAGGATCTCACTACATGATTTGGAGAATTATTATTTCAAAGAAAGATGGGAATATGATCTATCGATCGACCACTATTCTTTGTACGTAAGTACGTAGCTAGTAATCTCTAGGTTTTAATAATTTGTCCTCCGATTTTAATACTACCCTAAATTATCATTAGTATGGCCGGTTATGACCAGTAACAACCCCACCATTTTTCTTATTTTCACGTTCATTTAAAACTAGACATATGCTTTGTCCTTCCTCTCCAAATATTTAGGCGATGAGACATTGTCTTAACATTTACTACAGTTTTCAATTTTCATGATGTGCCATGCGTGACATTCGTCAACATATTTTAAGACCCAACGAAAGGCTAGCAATTGATCACCTATTTTATAAATACTCAAAAATATTAAATTTTCGCATATTAAAAAGCGGAGATATATAGATATAGTAATATATGATACGAAACTATAAGGGTGATCAAGTGGTAATATTATAGAAGTAACACATTAGATATTAGGGGTTCGAGGCATAAAGTTGGTATAGAGGTATTTGAAGAAAAAAATTCTACCTTAACTTCGGAAGTTTTTTGGCCTTTTGTTGTTTTATTTAGATAGTATTAGTAGGCCTTTGGGCGTTTGTATTTGCATTTTGTGCTACGGTTTGTTTGTTCACTCTTTCACGAGTATTTCTCATACTCGTGGTTATATTAATAAATTTTTAGCCGCTTCAAGAAAAAAAAAAAAAAAAGCAAGATATATTTACAGATTTCGTTATAGATTTAATAATACATGATCAATGTAATTTTTTATTTTTTATTTTGAAACAACAAACCTAACTACCGTCTACACTACATATTTATCACCTTATAACTCCAAATACATTTATATTTCAATTAATATCTTCGTCGGTGTTCGAACCTCCGTATTTGCTACTCTAGCACCCTAACCACTAGACCACCCGTAATGTAACATGACATGCCAAGGTGCATGTGTAAACTTTTGTTACTGGAGCATAAACTCAGTCCATAATTGACATTCTTTTATACTCCTAACAACAGTTTCATATGGGCTCCTTTGACTTACAAGTATAGGTCAAATTCTTCATTATTTTGTAATAGTAGTGTGAAATTTTATTTATTTATTTATTTTAGATAATAATAGTGTGATGTCAAGGATGCTGTTCTTGATTATATATTTTTAATTATCATTTGAGTCATAAAATACATAAATACGTATACTGCTACTATATGAAGAATAAGTTAAAGAAGAAAATGGCAGTACAGAGAGAGACTACAGACCAACAAGAAACACCGCTAAGGACAGCATAATCATGAAATCCAACATAATGCAGCTTCTACTAACACGTCCAATATCATTTCTTAATTAATTAAAATATTCATCTTGACCACAGTGAAAGCTTATCCAAACAACAAAAAGTACGAAAACAATAATTTATACGTACTATGTTTGTTATGTTTGAATGAGTAACCTTCGTTAAGATGACGTTATCACGGTTATTGCACTGTTTAATTAGGATTATTAATTAGGATTACTACAGTGATTATAATCATGGAGCTTAATTAACTCCAGGAGTAGTAGTGTAGTAGTGGTAGCACTAGGGATGAGCAAATATTTACCATTACCATCGATTTACCACTTATCAACGGTAACTTTACCATCGGTAACGGTAACCATTAAAAAATGAGCGGTAAACGGTTAGATTTTTCAGTTACCACCCAAGTACGGTATGGTTACCATACCACACGTGCGGTTACCACGGTAACCATTATCATCAACTTTATGACAAAATAATAATATTATTAATATATTTTAATATTTTATTAACATATTCATGTGTATTTTGTTTTATTAAGGCATGTATTATCATTTGTATGTAAATCAAAACCTACATACGTGACATGCCATACCTGTTCATATGTGTACAATATGCTCGTTGGAACTCTTAGTACAATTCGCTATCTCATCTCAACATACCATTTAAAGTTTTTGCTTGATTCTCAAATAGTTGGAGTTCATTTTACCAAACAAAAAAGTATGAATGTAAAATTGATTAATTACCTGAAAAGTTATGGGTTGTTGGTGAATGTTTATTTAAACAAGTGTCAATACTATATATAATGATTTTAACATTGTGTCATATTCAATACTTTCAAGTAATATTATAATTTAGTATTTCAACTTGCATATCTCAATATATACCTATTTTCCTAAATGATACGATGGGACTAACTCAATATCACACTATTTAAATTAAACATTATTACAAAAATTATTTTATGTAATAAGTACCATTCCAGATTTTATATTTAACACCACATTCACGTTGTTTTTTAACTGTGTTGACAAGTTATGAACGGTTACCCTCATACCACCGGTATGGTTACCATTTTTTTAATACCAACGGTAACGGTTACCATACATTTTTGGACGGTAAACGGTTAGAAAAATCCTTAACCACCTGCGGACAGTACGGTAAGTGGTTAGAATAAATTTTTTACCATTACCAGCGGTTCATCCCTAGGTAGCACTACATTTTCTTTACGCGCCAGACAACACGATTTTTGACTTTTAACTCCAAACCTCACTCATAAATGACAAATCCAACAAAATTAACGGTAAAGTTGGAAATTAAGATCCAACGATCCACGTGGCACTGATACATTACGAGTTGAGAATTTTTCAACGTATGCATGTACTTATCATGCACACACAGAGATTAAGGTTTAAGGATGGTGGTGGACCGGACCAGACCGGCCTTGCCGGCCAAAATATACCCTGGCCTGGCGAGTCAATGTCGAGCAGGTTAAGCCCAGTAAAATCAAGCTCGGCTCGAACCCAATTTGCATTTACAAAAATTTACGAAGAGTATAATGCATATGAGTTTGACAGTTAATTTGCCTTTACAAAAAGGGTGTTTAGCTACTCACAGATTGAGTAGTAAACATCATAACAATGAAATAAACAGTAACAAAAGAGAATATTGTGAATCTTGATCTCCTTGCTTCGATCTTCAATGGTGGCGGCTTTGCTTCTTAAGAATATATGAATCTAGGGTTCTTGAGTTTGGATGCTAGGTTTTTTTCTCTCAAAAGTGATCAAGGTTGTGTGGAATTAGTGCTTTGGGGTCCTTATATAGTGGAAAAAACATGGCCAAGGGTTTCGGAAGAAGTAACGGACTACGGGCCTAAAAAATACGAGCTTTAGACGCCAAAACACTGCTGTCGGAGTAGATTAATTGGCTTGTATGTGGTCGTCTCCTGTTTGCCCTTTGGGTAGTTTTTGCTTCGGGTGTCGTTTCGTGTCATCAAATGTCGTTTTCTTCTCGATTTGTATGCACTTCATCATTTCTTACCAACATCCTCTCAAATTCCAATAATGTCCATGTGTAACCATAGAAAACGTCAAAGTGGTAATTAGCCATAATATAGCAATATTGCATCGATTAAGGTCTAAAACGACAAATAAAACGGGGATAAAAAATACACATTTCATAGACTCATCATACGTGAATGTCACTTTTGATATACTTATAAAATTATGACAAAATCGGAACTAATTCGCTTCCTTTTCCACAAAATAGTGATAATTGACCTAAAAGAAAACGCTTGATAAATAACCAATTAAACCGGATTTAATCGACACAATAATTGTATTCTCCATCAAATACTCATCTCCTTCACCAAAATCTTTTGTCAAGCAGAAAACTATCCGTTTTCTAGTTCACCTATAGCATGAACATCTAGAAACACAATGCTCCTTTGATAGAATGTAAACCCATCTGCACGGTAATACCACTATGTTAAATATCACTCATAGTCACATGAAAGTTGCAACCACCGCGTGACACCTTTATACGGTTGTATCAGTGGATAGGGGTGTTAACGAGTCGAACCATGTCAAGCGTAGATCGTATCGAACACCTGATTATCTCATGCGAATCGATCTCATATGTGATCAATCAAATAGTCATTGAGTTTTGAGCTTCCTCATGTATTCGTTGTCCCCAACACGTATAGAGAGAAAATACCTACAACTACTTGTCCTACTCCTATCCATTGCTATAATTAAAAAATACTAAAAATAAATGAAAAAGGATCTAATACTAATCGAAGTTTGGGATTTGGGAATAAGTAACAGATTGTTTGAATTGTCAGAACCAGGCTGGCTGCTCAACGACCCAAATCTTACCAGTCTTTTATGTCACGTGGCTTGCACCCTTCCTCCATCAAGCAGTCCAACCATACAGTATACTGTATCGAATTTAATACTCTAACATTCAAACTCATTTCAAACTGTATATCCAAATTTGAGGGAGAAAAATAAAAGAAAATGACTCATTTGTTACATGAGATATTAATTACTAGCAGTACTCTAAGATGGGTTCAACTCATCGCTATGATATTCTTGAATTCAATGTTTAATATTATTTGTTTTTTGTTCTACCCATATACCAATTAGAATTAGTCTCTTCATATATAACAATGTCGTACGCTCTCATCCTCATTGAAACCTCCCCTTTGAATCTATGGTCGAAGTTGAATCTATGCAACTTCCACAAAGACCTAGACCTTCTCTGTTGGATATCTGAAGTGCATTGCCTTTTGCTTGGTAATGGAAGCTCTCTGAGCCCTCGAATGAGTATCTTCGGTCCAACTTTCTCAACTCAATCATTTATTGTGTACACCAAACTCCGCCTTATCGTGCACTGTGACCTCAAGATCATGCTCTATACTCGAAAATTGTCATCTTAACTCAACCATAGAATTCTGTCGTTCTCCACATCTAAGCTCATGAGCCTTCCAACAAAGCAGTACCAAATGTTATGTGTATGGGTAAAATACTATCTCACACACTTGTGATATTGTCCAATATATATCAAACACAATGTGAGTGTTGTTTTTCAATTTATCTCTGAAAATCCTCATCTAGTGAAAATTTGAAACACAACATCTCAATTTAACATGAGTATGTAGGAACTTCGTTCACAGATTCACAAGCTAATAATAGAAAACAACGAATTAAGAAAATACTAACTTGTGAACACAATGAATCGCCGATTACGTCCAACTGATACGTTTACACAATGAAAAACGACCGGATTGCAAAGAGAAAAGAATTCATAGAAGAATGTTTTTTCAGAAGTAGACAACAAAGGAAATCTACTCAACACGACTACCATTCATCAACTCGTAGATTATACAATAACTTTGGTGGAGCTTATTAACATTTACAATAGACTTTGTATATTTACAATAGATTTTACAACTCGTAGAGTATAATTCTACCTATAAGGAATATTTCACACTTGAATTATTAACATTTATAACCACATGGTCCATAAGTCACAGTAGTCTTTGTATATTTATGAATTTTCTGGTTAAAACTACAATAGGTACGAAACAACACAAAACTATGTAGTACTAGGATTTGTAACGTACACGTAGCAACCGTCAATTTACAAAGTAAATCCCAAGTTTGAAATCACACTCTTAGAGCACTCCTTATGGAGGCTTTTTTTGGGGCTTAATTGGGGTTTAAAGTCCCAATTAAACCCAAAAATGCCTCCAAGGTGGCTTCTTTGGGGCTATTATTTAGTAGCCCATGGAAAAGGACTACTAAATAGTTGCCTCAATTTAAGCCCTCAAGTGATATAAAAATAATTTTTTAGGAAATGGAATTATGAAATAGTATTTGTCACATGGACCCCAATTAGAAGCTCGAATTAAGCCCAAAAACCATTTGAGAGTTCAATTTGGAAGGGGCTATTTTGGAGTTTATGTGTTTAAATCCCCAATTAAGTCTCAAACCATAAGGATTGATCTTAAGGAAAAATGTTAAAGAATAGAAATTTCAAATTTGAGTTTTGACAAACTTTTACTCTAATTATGTGTATTTTAATGCACAACTGTTATCTAGAAAATTAAATTCGAACGGTCTACTAATTCAAAAAATTAAATCAAATGTTCTAGTCAACCATTTAATGAAATTACATTTGTATACATTATTAAAGCACGGAAATTCAAATAATTGAAACGAATTTTACTTACCAAAATACAAAATATATTTAAAAAAATGAAAATCCAGCCATGGCATTGAACTAAATGAGTGGCATCCACCTACTATTGGAGGTGAGTTGAGTCACGAACATCGTCAAGTAGCCTCCAAGATTTCAAAAATAAAATTGTCCAACACAGACACAACAAGCATCAACAAACAAGCCACACTCATCCAATTAGATCATCGATCAACCAACAAAGAAAGAAATGATACTCTAGATAACATTATTCACAGACATAACACATACACAGTGTGACAGTGAGCATGTACTGTACCAACTATAGAGAGCTATAGAGCTAGTGGAGTGAGTGTGTAATGTGTATTCATTCATTCTCATCATTAATTACAGTCTCGTGGATTTCAGCGTTTTTTTACTCATTTTTTCAAACTCTCCCTTTATACCCGCGCCCAAAAGCAAGAATCCGTTGATTATTTTTAAAACCTACACACACTAGTACTAGTAATTAAATTGATTCCCATTCCATTCTATTCTACGCCACCCCACCATTTGCAGTCTTCCTTCCTTCTCTAGAGAGAGAGATTAGATTAGATAGATAAAACTCTTTTTTCCCTTGGACACACCAGGAAAAAAGTAACCCTTTGAACCCCATTAAAAAAACTTACAATCCCATGTTTTATTTCTAGTGTGTCTACTACATACTTGAATTGCAAGTTCTTGAAACCCTCCCCTTTTTCAGATCTCGAGGCAGGTATTAAGGTTGCTTCATTTCATTTCATGATGATGATGATGATGATGTTTCTTACTAGTCCTACTACTTCTCCTTATATATGTTATCAAGGGTTATGGTCTTGATTCTGGTTTTGTATGTTGTTGATTCAGAAAGAAAGAGTGTTGTAAGAAAGGTGGAATCCTAGGCAAAAGAATTGAGGGTGTTTAAGGGGTTGGGAAAAAGACCCAATTTTTATTGGGGTTACTGTTCTGTTCCGTTTTGGGAGGTCTCTCAACAGTTTCCTGTAAAGAGAAAAAGGGTAAAAGACTTATCTTTTTTAAGTGGTGGTCTTGCTATTGTTGTTCTTGTTGTTGTTATCATCAAAGCTATATATCTCCCTTTTTGGTGGTTTTTATAATATTCCTTTGCTTCAAGGAATCTGCCATTGAGTATGCAAAAGGGACAGATAATATGAAGAAGAAGATGATGAATAATAGTAGCTCTGATGGTAATAATGTGGAAGCACCCAAGCAGAAGGAAAGGCATATTGTTTCTTGGTCTCAAGAGGTGAATCAGATATTTCTATATACTAGTTGTGTTTTTTTGATTGTTTCAATTTGATTTTCGATTCGTATTTGACCCGGTATGAATGCAAACTAGTACTTCTTTGTTTGAGCTTCTGGTTTAGATTGATTTGGCTGATCAGAGTATGGATTGATTGTTTATGGTTTTCAGGAGGATGATATTCTAAGAGAGCAAATTAGGCTACATGGGACTGAAAAGTAATGATCTTGATTCTTTTGCTTCTTGTTATTGGTGCTTGTAGGAGTTCCAAATTTGAGTGTTGGGTGTTATTTTCTTTATTCGGTATGATGGATGATTGAAACTTATCATCTGCTTGCTTTTCTTGTGATAGTTGGACAATCATTGCATCGAAATTCAAGGATAAAACCACAAGGCAATGTCGAAGAAGGTTGGTAGACATCGGTTTGATAGTGACAAATGAAGCTTGTTCCACTGTTGATTCAAATGGATATACCCTTATTGCCTTCTGATTCAACTTCTTATTAAATCTTACTTCTGTTATGTTTTCATATAGATGGTTCACTTATTTGAATTCTGATTTCAAGAAAGGGGGGTGGTCGCCCGAAGAAGACATGCTCTTGTGTGAGGTATACTTTAGCATTTCTTCTTATCTACACTTGGATCTTGAAACTTGGGTTCTTGGTAGTAATGTAGTATTCATCTAGAATCCTTGCAAGCCAATTCCTCTCAATCCATCTATATGTTTGTCTCTAGTTATATCTTTGTTGTCATTGAATTTAAAAAAGAAATAAAATTCTGAAGTGCAACAGATGATGAGAAACATATATTTGAATGTGGCATTGAACATAAGCTAATGGCCTAACCAATGCAGGCACAGAAGATATTTGGGAACAGATGGACTGAAATTGCAAAGGTGGTTTCAGGCAGGTAATAACTTGTAATGTAAACATCTCTTCATATTGTGGGTGTATTCTGTTTGGTTAACTTGGAAAGTTCTAGTTACATAAAAAGATGATCTTTCGCCTTTCAGGACTGATAATGCTGTGAAGAATCGATTCACCACTCTGTGCAAGAAGAGAGCGAAACAGGAAGCCATTGCAAAAGAAAACAGCACTTCTACCTCTTTCATCAACTTGAACAACAAAAGAGTTATATTCTCGAATGGGTTGATTTCGGATGGAGGATCCGAAAGTAGTGCTCCTTATAAGAAGCTAAGGTATGTCCAATGTAGACTCACAATATTCAAAACTGTTACTTTTTGATACCATGAATGATAACCTAATGTTGGTGATATAGGACATATATCAAAGAAAACTGCAACCAAGATGCTGGTGAAGGCGTTATTGATGATCATCTACTCAGACCTCCATTTGCAGTGTTACCTCAAGATGTACATAGTTCCGAAGTTGACTTTGCCAATCAGCTTCATGTTGGCGGCATAAAAGGGGCGTCGATTGATGGATGTGAGTGTGAGAGACCGTTAACTCTATTGAATTTGTTTTAACAGTTTCATTGTCAAGATATATTATGGTATCAACTATTAAATGATGGAAATATTCAAGTCCTTTACTGCAAATGTTAGAAATATTTTAGATACACAATGTAAAAGTACGAAGTAAAAGTTTATAGTTTGAACAAAGTACGTAGTACAGAATATTCCCTTTCTTGTACTTATTTATCCCAAAAACGTAAGATTTCTAAATTTAACACAAGGAAACCATAATCTATGATTTTGAGTACCAGCAGTTCAACTCCTTTTCTTTTTTGTTTGTTTGTTTGTTGGTTGCATCAGGTCCTCCTCCCACTTTGTTACCTAATAACAAGATAATTACTTCTTGTTCTTTAAGTCAGTCCAAACATAAAAGATTGATCCTTTTTTTATTTGTTGCTCATATAGCTGTGAATGATAAGACACAAGGGACGTTTCTCAAGAAGGATAATCCAAAGGTTCTTGCGTTGATGCAACAAGCAGAATTGCTTAGCTCGCTTGCAACAAAAATTAACTTTGACAAGATGGATCAGAGTCTTGAAAGTGCTTGGATGGTGAGTAACAAGAGTTTTATCCATCTTTTACCTCATCAAACTTAATTTTACTATAGCACTTTGGTTAATGCTGCTTTCAGTTGCAAATCATAAGAAACTGTGATGATTGTTGACCATTCTATCTCAACAATTTCAATTAGCGGTTTCCTTATATACTTGTTTCTAAACAAACATACCAGGTTCTGCAAGATTTTCTGAAGCAAAACAAAGAAAGTGATCTGCTCACATCTGAGAATTTAGGCACTGAATTCCAACTTGAAAAATTTGAAAAGCTGATGGAGGATTTAAGAAGCAGCAATGGAAGCAGTAGATCATCTTCGAGGTATCTTACTAGTCCTCCTTTGTGTTGTTTGAGAGCATTATTTGATTGTGTAGTCCCTAACTGATAGTGGTGCAGGGAGCATGATGTATACCAGCTGTCCCCAGCCAGCTCCGAGTACAGTACAGGATCGACTGTGATGACTAATGCCCCTGGTGATAAATCAGAAGTGTTTCAACCAGAAATGTGTAAGCTACATCAGGAAGATATTCAGGAATTGCAATCAGATCTACTGGAAGATCAGAATTGTCTTGTCGAGGAAAAATCAATGTGCAATACTTCAAGCCCAAATGATGGTACATTTAATAAAGTTCTCTACCTGAAAAACAATTGATTGTTATGTCCAGGCTGAAGTAATACTTGTATTTTATGCAGCAAAAGACATGTTGACATGTAATAACAGAGATGCTGATAACGGAACACAATGCAAATATCCAAATGCCGATTTCAGTTCCCCCCTTCATGTGACTCCACTGTTCAGATCATTAGCAGCAGCAATTCCCAGCCCAATATTCTCTGAAAGTGTAAGATCTTAAAACTTCAAACCTATCTATTTCTGAAGTACAGAGCATCAATATTTACATACAGTGCTTGTTAGTTCCTGCAATGGTAGGCAATATTTACACGCAAGGAGAAATTGTGGTGCATCTATTGGATAAGCTTCACATTACCAATTGTGATGAAACTGCTTCACTAAGATTTCAATATACGGGAGAATATGATCACATGGCTTCATGCAGTTACCTCCTTTCTTGTCTATTTGTATATCTTCCATCCATGTGATAGATCCATGTTCAATGCTAGAACAATTCATCTGTAAAAGAGAACAGGTGTGTGCAGCATTTCACCTAATAACTTATCCTGCACAAAACTTGATTATGAAGCCAGGCCATGGCACTGACTTTGGCTATTATAGTCTTTTCAGCCTTACCATATCCGAAATGGACCATGTCGTTCAGTTTTGTTGGTATGGCAATACCGCAATAGAACCACAGTTTTGGTACAAAAGAACTCTTTGGTGCATTGTTTTGCTAAACTTTCTGACACTGGGTAAGAAAGGAGCATTGGTCTATTCACTACATTGTTTTCTTAAAAAGGGAAAAAATTAATATGGTGGAATTTAGTGCAAGTTGCAGAGGACATGATGTGATGTTATTCCCTCTGTGTGTGTGTGTGTGCAGCTGAGTTTGGCAGGCAGCCCGAGAAATTAAACCTGAATGTTAGTGAAGGGGGAATCTGCAAAGTTATCTGTCTTAAATATTACTATCCTCCATCCCAGACCAAATGTCATTTTTCCATTTTTTTTGCAAATTGTATACCCATGTTCGCCAACCCATTTACCCTATTCCCAGTGCTTTTACCTTGTACCTTGATCTCCAGGCCCGCAACCGAATGTAACATTTGGTCTGGGATGGAGGGAGTAGCCTATAATAAGAGGTTTCTATAGTCACTAACCACTCTCTAGTCTCTACATAGGGTCTGGCCTAGTGAATTGTGTGCACAAATTTTTTAAAAATGCAAACTTTGTGAGTTAAACAAATAAATCTAGTTTCCAAAGGAAGCTAGTATCTTTGAGCATCTACATGGACTTGAAATCACTTACTTTCTTCTGGTATATGTAGTTGGTGCATGTGGTGGTGCTAGGTTAATATACTGAATTCCCCGCTTATCACTAATAAGAAACAGTAACCAAAGTCTGGCTCTAAATCAACCATTTTTTTCTTGTGCATATAAGATACAAGATCACAAATAGTGTTTGTTTCCCTTGTTACTACGATGTTCTATTACTTATATTTTCAAGGAACTACTTGATGCATCACCATGCATTAAATATGACCCTGCATCACTATCAGAAGTTTTTGTACTTTGTCATCCCTAATTTTGGAGAAGTCATAGACCTTTTTGAACAGGTCAAAAAACTTCTCTTGTTACTTTATTTTACATGATCTGTGTCCATAACTCCATATATCCACACCTACATATGTTTCAACTATTTGTTTATCCTCATATCAAGAAGTAAGCAAGTTATTGTTATTACTTATTAGATATTGATGACTTGAAATCACTCCTTTTTCTGATAAATTCCTTTACCCTCAATTCTGCAGGAAAAACACTTCTTAATGAAAACTCTTGGAATGGAGTCTTCACCAAGCACAATAGCTAATCCTCCTCAACCTCCACCATGTAAGAGGTCCCTCCTCCATTGTCTATGACCGCTATCCATTTTACCAACCCTATATACATAATTATGCTGAGTTCAGAAATCACCGCAACTATCTTGCGAAGTGTTGCCGTGGCGTGTAGATCATTTCTTTTTTCTTTTGAAGTTGTCAGCCATCATCTCGACCTGAGTTTTTCACAAGGCCTGCGACGATTAGCTGTGCAAATCTAGAATGCTAGGGAGCATTCTAGTTTATTTTATTTTGCTATTACTCACATTGGTTCGTGTGTGGTTTCTTATGGTGTGTCATTCTTTTGTTTGTCTTTATCATGGAGCTTGGATATGGCCATCCACGGTTCCATGAGCTAGTCGGGCTAGATAAGCCTAATTTGTACAGATAGAACCAACAACATATTCTTAGTTTTTTTCTAAATGTAACTATACTGGCACCTCGCCAAGATTACCTTTTTACTACAGAGACTAAAAATAGGAAGAGAGAAGCAAAAAAGAAAAGCAAAAGAGGATTTTTGCTTTGCGTTTGCGGAGTAGTAGTGGTTGTAGTAGTAGTATGTAATAAGTTTTCCATGGTGTTGAAAATGTTTCTGGTTTTCATTCATATGGATGTAATGCAAACCTTTTGGAGTGGAGAATGTAATGGAAATTACATGTGTGCAGACCAGTCTATCATTTCTTTCTTGCAGTTTACACAATTTATTGAAATCTGAAAGCAGAAATGCAAGTAGTTTACATGACTACAAGAACGAAGTGATCTCGAAATGTAAGATGAAAACTCAAAATACTTACATGGGATCATCAAGATTTCAGGCTTTCTCCTGCTATCTTCTGAGTTTCTGACTGCTGTGAAGTGTGTAAAATTGTTCTGGATCTTGGTGGGGAAGAAGAGGGGTCAGTTTATTTAACTTGTGGAGGGTGGAATGGTGGAGCACAAAATGATCAATCCACCAAAAAGGAAAAGTTGGTTACTAAAAAGAATGGAGGGAACCCTGTGCAAATTAAAGTTTTTTTTCACCAGCAAGATTGTCTTGTGTAATTACATGGAACTTCAGATTGGTGTTGATTCTAGAGATGAATCTTGAGGAGAAACTGGTAAATTTACAGTCCCATGAGTACTAACAATGGCCTACCAATAGGGGACCTGAAATTATTTTAAGGGACCTTTTCAAAGTTTTGGTCAAGTGTGATGGATTGTTGTTTCTGGTCCACTTACCCCATTATGTATCTTCATCCTTTTGCTAAACAGACAGGATTCAACATTTTGAACTTGCACACAGTGTAAGCATATGTTCATTATTGCTTTCAACGTTCTTTCTTTCATTCTTTCTGTCTAGAATTTGGACAATAGCACAAAATGTTTTGAATGGCTTTCATAGTATGTTTTCAGTTTGAAATACAACTGATCTATCAGCAGATAAAGTGCATTTGCACTTAACATTGAATTGTATATCAACTGGACTCTGATTTTTGTACTCATAATAATAATAATAATTTAATCAAATCACTGTCCTATAATAAACATCAAAATGTCACACCATTAATTACAGCAGTCCTGCAAAATGCTGCCTAAATTTCTATAGAATTACAAAACACTCACCAAAGGGGGTTGGTTGAAAAGGACAAATGGTTCACTCAATCCAACACATAACCAGACTCAATCTATTTACATGGCGTCGGCGTCCTTAACGTTGATTACGATGTAATAGCAGCTGAGAAGAACGATAGAGAACACAAAGCAGAAGAGGTCCCTATTGTACCAATGGCGCAGAGCAACAGCAAGATAACCAGCCTTGCAGGCCTCGCACTTGAAGCAATAACCATCGCCCTCGATATCCCATTCAAAGCAGTCAATATTAGCAGAATCGACGATGCCATCTTTAGGCATTTCCCATACTGTTCTATTTTTCTTCTTGTAACCACACTCAGTGGGAGGTCTGCAGCAACCTATCTGCAAATCGTATAAAACCAACATGTGTAATTAACACAACATGACATGTTATTTGAAAATCTTATGTTATCACAGATAGATTGTTGATTATATTTATACCTCAATAGGATGTGCCATTGCATCTTCAGGATAGAGATTCTTCTGGCAAACCTGCTTCTCATGCATGCATTTCCTGAATTCTGCCATCATCTTTTCTCCAGCAAGATACTTACGCAACCAAGGAGCATAACTGCTCAACTCATACGTCTTTCTTGAATAATCCAACCCTGCTTCCCCGTTACTTGTCCCAAAGGACAAAATCCCTGTCAGCCATAGAGTTGCAACAATCAGCACGCACAAGAATACCGTGTAAACCGCCCTGAGAAACTTGTTGTTCCATATCGAACAGATGATTCCCATTATTGAAAGGATTAGAAGCCATATTCCAAACACGATTCCTTCTTTTGGGAATGGATCATCACATTTTATATGTCCTAAAACTACTGAATCTGCAGCATCAAAGATGTTAGCTAAGGAGAAGACTATTCCAACGCAGTTGACTACGGCAAATGCACCAATATGTCCATGTACCATATTTCTTCCAAGGATGATCAAATAACAGAATCAGTTTTCTTTTCTGATATTCACCATATGAAAGTACGTTGTTCACCTATGACCTTATTTCTGGTCTTTGCTTTGATGCAAGCCAAGTTTAGTAATGTATTGTACTGTTTCCTACATATAGAAGTAGATTAGATTGCTTATGAGATATGGGGTCCCGTGATATGCGACTCTCAATATTAGGAAGCAAATGTTGTGGTTCACCTCAGACTGTATGTTGACCATTCATTTTTGCTTTCATAAACGTGTATTGACTAGAATGCAAGAATACTGCACAAAGTTACTTTAAATATAGATGCAACACAAATATAGCACCACATTAAAACACTTGCGATTACTAGTATAGCTCCATGGATATTGCATTGGAAGGTGAAGCTATACTTACAGTATAGTAGATTTCATTGGAAGTTCATAATTTGTATTGCATCCTCTATGCAGGTTCACCTACAAAACCTTACTACGGCTTCTTCTAAACGACGGAAGTCAAAATCCACTCAGGAGCGTGTAACAAACAATCTGTCGAATCAAACTGACCCAAAAATGTAAGTAATAGGTTTAGAGACTTTTTTTTTTCCAGCGTGTGAAATCCATACATATAAGATTTACATTTACAATTGGCAGTCGAGGAGACAAAACTGTAGCATATAAGTGGATGGCAGGAAAAAAGACTTGAAAGTAACTCTTTAAAATAGAAATCAATCAAAATGTGATTACATACAGAATATCTGCATACATGTCACCAGAAACACTAACTAGGAAGAGGTCTTTGCCAAAATTTCCATCCATTGGTGTATAAGAATCTATTCAAATACATTCTGCTATACTGATAATATAACCACTTACTATGACTTCTTATGTGGTTATAATTATCACAACAATGCCAAAACTAAAATGCTACATTTAGTATTAGAACAAAAGTAACAGAAGCCGCCTTAAGTGTGTTTTTTCTTCTTCTGCATTTTTCTCATCCTGTCCCATTTTAGGTAAATCTGGTATGATAAGCCAGAGAAAACCATGGTGACACTTGCCCACTGCTTCGTTGACAGGGGATTTCCACTCAACAAGGATGACACAACAATGCTCACGAATTTCCGTGTTGTGGTTATTGTAGTGTTAGTCAAGGAACCAAATCGGCTAATGGTTAAGAATATGAAGTTCTGGCCCACTGCTCCGCATAAACAATAAAGTAAAATGTCCCATGCTGCTTCTGGATGCTGCTTGCAGAATTGTACTGCATCATATCCCATGGCAGTTGGCCAGCCAAACATGAAAATCATATTGTAAATGGTACCCCATAAGTTCATCCCCAGCATTATATTCCACGCACTTGTCTTGGGGTACCTAATCAACATAGGGAATCTCCATAAAGAACCACATCTGCTTCATATACTCACATTCTTTCGAGTTCAAATATTATATGAAGTATTAGTTTGTTATGCATGATGTTATGTTACAAGAAAGATCAAAGGCCACAAATAAGTAGGAATTTACCATTAAAATTCTCCATAATCACAATTTGTTATGGTAATCTTTTCTCAACTTTTTTTTTTTTCAAATTTTAAGTTTTTATAAAAAAACTTAACAGGAAGGAGAGCTGAAACCAGAAGATTGTAGTTACCTTTTAGTAATAGAATCCTGAGTTGCATTGGTGAATCCATCAAACGCTAGATTCAGGAAACAAAGTCCATACCCAAGTCTCGAATTGGGGTTTGCAAGTTTTCTTAATGTCTTTGAGCTAGTCTGCAGGAAGAACAAAATTCTTCATGATTAAGAGAGAAAGAGAGAGATGAAAAAAAGGTATGCAGAGACTTGAGTCAAGTCACACAGTGAGGCAAAGTATCGCAACACCTCTTGGCACAGTTTAACTCTTTCCTATAAGCCAACAAAAAATCCCCACCATCTCCTAACAATGTCAAACAGAATACTTGGGGGATGGTAGGATTCTTGCACACGAAATGGGAGAACAGTGTTCTGTGGTAAATATGTACAGGTTTACTTTTAGGTAGGTACATATCAATTTTTATTATTAGAGTTAATTGTTTCACTGCCTTATGTATCCTTGGTCAACCTTAATCTTCAGCAGCAGAGATGATAGAAAGCATTTCTGAAGATCACTATCAAGTATCAACCATCAATTAGCTACTACTACAATTGAATTATTACCATAATAATTAATGACACTTTGCAGGAGTCTTCTGCTCAAGAATACAGCAAGATAATGAAAAAACTTTACATAGACACACCTTCGAAAGCGCAAATAATGACACGCCTCCAGCAACGAGAAGCGTGCAAATATACTCGGGCAAGGTATATCTAATCCCATAAACTAGTGTACCCATCAGCATCACTGCAGAAGGAGAGCATCAAACAGTTAGATATTACCAATAAGTTTGTAAATTAGACTATTTTCAGATTATAGTATGAATAGTCGCCTGTTTAGTACGACTTTAGCCTCTAGAAGTATTTTCTGATTGCCTTAAACAAATATCATAGTTTGGAGGATGGGAGAATTTTGTCTGTCTGAGATGGCAATAACATGTCCAAGCAAATGAGATTACAACAAGTGAACTTTTCTGCTTTCTACGATGACAATAACGAGAAATTTTACCCAAAATAGCATTTAATGTTCTTGAAATAGAAAATTACACAGGCAGTTTTCAATGAAAACAAAGCTTAAGATTTTATAACTTAAATCATCAGCTTTTTCTTAAATTCTACTGTAAATGTAATACCATAGAGGTATAGACATGGCTACATAGAAATTGCGTTTCCTTAAACTATCTACGGTGCTTCAAGCCATAGGGTGCGTAAAATACAACACACATTGTTAAGAAAAGAATAATTTACAAAACAACTCACCCGGGATCATTTTAGAGGATTTTGCCAGCACCTACATTTTGAAGCAAGAATGAGTCAGTAAAAACATTCAACATATAAAGGCTTGCCGCATTTGTATGGCACACAGATAAAAAGGAACACATTACACCATCAAGAGTATAGCAGCATACTTCTATAAGTTTAGAGAGAGAAAAAAAAAGACAATTAAAATTCAGAAAGCAGAACATACCTGAGCTGGATAACTAATGTATTTCAAGGCTTCAATCCCCATAGCCGGTCCAATGGTGTTCGTGATCCCTGCACTCCAGTAACTCCACCACGGAGCACCACCGCTACCATCTGACCAAATTCTCAACACTGCAAAACACGCAACACAACAAACAGAATTAACATTATTATTATGTCACACCACAAAAAAAATGAAAACATTTCAGGAGTTTAAATCAGCTTCGTGAGACTTACTTAAAAATGACCATAACAAACACACTACATTTTGCGCAAGGTTCAGGAACGCCAAGTGCTCGAACCTCTTCTTATCCTCCCCAAATATCTTCGTCGAGCTGAATCAACACAATCACAAAATACAATCAACTCTACATTCTAACGGTTCAATGTGAATCGAATCAGTAAAACACTTACACGGTCTCCTGAAGGACGCCTTGATAAATGTAGGCAGACCAAATGCCAGCGACGCAAAACGCTAGAAGAAGCACTCGGCGGAAACCGGAGCCTTGAGACTCCATTGGCGAAGAGTAATTAGCTGGAATATACCAGATCGCCGCCGTGCAACGTCAAATACGATGATCGGAACGTGATTGGATTGATTCGGTGCCGGTATGTCTCTGTTCGTTCGACGGAGTGATGGATTTTTATGCGTCCCATCGAGGAAGAAAGGAATTATGTGGAACAAGTCCTACGTGGATTTCCACGTGTCGGGGTTTTACTGGTTGTGGTTAGTTGGGCTGTAATGTGATTGGTTGAAATGACGCGGTATATTTACTTGACTGGCTTCAACCAAACTGTCATGACGTTTCATGTAACTGTATTTGTCAAATTACACGAGGGGGCCAGGCCCAAACTGGGATGTTAGAGATTAGACTAGAGGTTTGGAGTTTGGACTGGCCCAAACTTGACACGATAAAGATCAAGCTTTACAAGGGCCGGATTAAGTTTGGGTTTCAAGATTGAAGGCCTTTTTGGTAAAACCGTGAGTTAGATGCCACTAATCAACAGAATGTCCGACCCTTTAGGGCGGCGCGGTTACTCCTGGGCTGCTTTCCGAGGTGATATGCTGGCCCCACAGACCAACACGTGTTCTAATCCGTGCACTTTGTCCTCACTCGTGAGCGCATCAGGAACTTCTCGGCATGTCATCCATCCTAGAATTGCTCTAGAGCAAGCACGCTTAACTCAAAAGTTCTTCTAAGTGGATTCCCGAAAAAAAAGGTGCACCTTGTTGATATGAGTAGCGTTCTCAACCCCTTTAAGGCTCTAAATTTATGGGGCGTTACAAAACTTGTCACTGAAACATTTTTAATATTATACTATGAAATTGCGTGTGGGGATCATGTCATCATCGATAAGTTGTTACTAAATAGTTCTCGTTATTAAATAGTTTGTTACGAAGTGCACGAACAGAGCATACTCCAATGGTAGTTGGCTAAAAAAGGAAGGATGGGTCGTTAAGAACGATTGAAGAATCAAGAAAGTTCATGGTTGAATAGGACAAAAAGAGAGAATGAGAGATAGAAAGAGATTTTGGGGAATAATATGCTTACATACTGGTGATCCAGACATAGACTTTGGTTATTAGAGTTCTAAACAGTAATGAATTGTAAAGTCAAGATGCTGACTTATCCAAAATAAATAAGACTCCTAATTGTTTTTCGCACACACTTGCATTTTGTGATCTTTATCAACATGATACTTTAAACTTTACATCGCAATCTATAAGTAATTCATTGGCCAAATCTGGTATGTAAACTCGTACCAAATGTTCTAAACGGGGCAGGGATGGTATGATAAGTTGATACTAAACACAACAATTAGCTTGTTTAGCCTATCGGCACAATTTCAAAAGGTTGTTGACCAATTACGATATATATTACTATTAGCATATCTATACTAGTATATACTAAGCAAGTGTTTAGAAGTAGTTATTAGCCCAAAAGGTAGTTTATCCCCACTTCTACTTATTCAATCCATTTTAAGTTGAATTGTTTATTGAAAACTGAATAAATATATATAAAAGTAACAATTAGTTATAAGAAAATGTATGTGAACAAATTAATAATATTTTAATTTACCACTCCTAATATATGAAATCAATTTGAAATATTTATTTGTTCCTTATTAGACGAAAGGTTACGTGAACTAATTTTATGAAAACTATTTTACATATTAATTTTTTTATATTCGATTAATCGTTTATCACGTGGATATTCGATTAAACCTTATCACATGGGTACCACGTGTCATTTTATTACTAGTGTGTATTCAAAATTATTTTCGGATTGGTTTAGGAAAACTGATTAATGTTGGTTTGTTGTCCACTTGATGTGGAGTTTAATTAATTTAAGATTTGGTGGACTCGCATTGCTTATCTCTTTACTCTTTTTTTTGTTCTTTCTTAATCTTATAGTAAAACATTGCTTTTTTGAAAATAAAAGTGTACTAACTATATATAAATGTGACAAATTCGTAATAGTATAATCGATCACATGATTTGCTCCGGTAGTGTGCATATATGGTGATGTATAATAATAATTGAAGAGGATAAGCATGGAGGAGGGGGGAGAAAATGGGCCTGAGCTAGTCCCATGACAATGGTAACAAAATTCATGGGAATGTGATGGCTCACACGGAAAATACATTCTTATTTATATTAAAAAAAAATATACACGACAACATGCAATCTAAACCGTCCATCGACAGTACCATAAGGACAGGATAACATTAGATAGATGATCAAAAGTCGATCAGTCCAACAATTATAACATAGATGCTTATTTACAGGCAGGAAATCAAAGCATTTAAACTGGTTGCCAATTGCCATGAAAATGCACTCTTTCACACGAAAACTATGGTGAAGTGAGTGAGTACTGGTATGTACTTATTTGCCTCTAGTCTCCTCGCTATGGAGCCTGCAACAGTTCGAAGTGACAAGTCACAACATAAAATGTAGGCTATGTAGCTAGCCTGACTACAACAACATTTACATGTCCCACTCATGGGAAAATCCGTAACGTATACCCTATTGGGATGACACTGCTACAAGGAGAAGGAATATCGATCATAAGGGGGTTAATAAGTCACTTGGTTGCAAATTTGCAATCACATTTTCATCATTTTTTCTAAGTTATTTAGTCCTAATTATAAAAACTAGCTAAAAATCAATGCGTCAACTTCAAATACGAAGAAGCAATAGATATACCAATTATAGACAGTGGGACCTTTAGGGTTGTCAAAGTAATTAATAGTCCGCCAAACATTGTATTTCACTACGGTGGTTGGTGACGATGCGCTACTCATGGAGAGAGACCTCTGGTACTGCATCTTGCCATGATCTCCAACAACATCTACAACATATTATCCAAAACATGTTACAGATCCCTCATTCCAACTTCCAAGTCTTAAAAAAAAAAAATTAAAATTAAAAAATGTTAAAAAAAGAAAGAAATTCTAGTCTCAACTACTCACTAACCGTATTATATTACTAGATCAACTCTGTGTTTCCAATAATTAACAAGATCGTACTACGTACTTAGAAAATTAATCATTACCAAACATTCATAATATAAGGAAATAATCAAGGTACGTATAATATTGAGCTATTGATCATAATAGATGAGATGAGATAACCTTTGAGGTTCAAGTTGGGCTTGGTGTGAACCTTTTTTGAGTCTTTAATCCCACGTTCGGGCTCAGGCACGGCTACAATACAAATAGGAACCATCGCTGATCTGTTCTTTTCGTTTGTTACCTAATTCTCCTTTCTAGTGAGAGTGAGTGAAGCTAGCAGATCTTTAGAACGTTAGTAGGACTATAAATAAATAAATAAATACTGCAGAAAGTTTGTGGTACGTACACACAAATATCTCCATTTAATAATTAAGAAAACAAACAAACTACTAGGGTTATCCATACTCTATATATACTGCTATGCCCAAAAAGGGTCTCTTATATACATACTCTTGACTATGTTGATTATTCACTTATTTAGTGATTAATTGAGTAAATATCATCAAACCCACATGACTTTTGTTAGTAAGCATATAAATACACACTTGGAGTGATAGTGGCTTGTTTTCTCCTTGGTCATTTACGCAACTAAATACACTAATCCGGACAACTTTTGCCACCTAAGTGAGGGATTGGAAATTTTTTGGTAACACGGGTATAGTCAAAGGGCAAAATTGTCAATTTATATTACAAATGGGCATGCCATTGCCCGTGTGTGGTGTGGATAAGGATGAGACTAAAGATTATTTACTCATTTTATTTTTATATAGAGAAAAAAATAAAACCACTACTCCTAGGACTACAGATTGAAGTTTACATACCACTTACTCGGTCTCAGAAGAGTTTCACCGTTTTAAAATTTTGCAGTTAATAGAATTAAAATTTGATTATAAATTACTCTTAAACATAATAATAGGAATATTTATCAAGACTATATTACGAAACTTTCCATCCTAATATGTAATTTTATTTAATATTTTATTATTATAGTTTAATAGTAATTTATAGTCAAACTTCAATTATGTTGACTATAAATATTAAAACGGTGCAACTGTTTTGGGACGGAGGGAGTATACCTTTGAAAAATTGAAATTTTGATTTTCCTCCAAAGATATCAACTCTCAACTTTTCTTTGTTTCATTATTACCCCAATATACTTTAATTCCAACAATAAAATTTTAAATTTTAAAAGAATACCATTATGCACACACCTTCCCCGACAAAGTTGCTCAACCAATTTGCTTTTAGCTCCACTGTAGTTAGCTATGTTTTAAAAAACGGGTTCAACCGGTTCGGCCGTGAACCGGTGGAAGTGCGGTTTAACAATATTTCAGTTCAATTTCGGTCTAATCCGATCCGACTCGGTCTGATCTTTTTTTTTGGGTGTCAGGCTCAGCTTTCGGTTTCCGATTTCGGAACATAGGTAGTTAGCCATGGCGGAGCATCAACTACTCCAGGATCTGGAGCAATAATGATCTACCATGGCGAAACTTTCAAGCTCAGCCAACGACAAAGCAGTTGCTTCATATGGAGTTGTAATTGTTCCGTAAATGGCGTAGAAGACTTCTCTAATTTACTTAAATTTTTATCTTTTAATTTTCATCATGGATGTATCAAAAGTTTAATTTTTCAAAAATGACGTGTTAAAATGAAATTACAAAAAACTTATGGCATGATCATCCTTATGGCATAAAAAAGTTAATCCCGTGTTTGGCTCTAAAAAATCAAAACGTAAAACTGAATAAACAACAATCATTTTGTAATGACAAATAAAATAAGCAATTTTTGTTTAAAAACTCAGAGTTAATGTAAGAAATCTCAAACGAGTCTATTCATACAATGAAAATGGTAACTAACTTAAACTAATCTAAGAGTTTTAAAATAACGTGAACAAATCTTTTTTCCCAAAATTAGGACGAATACCCCACTCTCTGTTTGTTGAACGTCTAAAACTTTGGTTCTTCTGGAATTTCGACGTCTTTGTCGAGCCTTAACTTGGTGGCCAGGTAGCCTTAGAGGAATGGCCATAAATAAGCCTGCACAAGAAAGTCCCAATCATCTGAGGTAGTATAACCTCAATCATGGCTTCTTCAATCAATGTGGCCTGAGAAAAGTACGCAAGAGTTGATCCTCTGCTTGCCATTAAGCAAATGACGGATTATGAATGTCTTATCCAGCAGAATCAATTATGGTAGAAACTGAAACAGATCATCAGAGCAAAGGAGAGTATTCCATTGGAGGTAGGTTTGTTGAATGCAATTGATAGTGCTTACCAAAGAGGTTCTCTGGACAAATTTGAAATGTATTTTTTACAACAAAAAGACATTATCACGTCTAAAATCAAATATTTATTTTAATCGTCTCCACCACGTACATAGTTGACCATGTATATCACTAAAGTTTAAATATTAATTCTTATTTTTCAAATGGCGTCTGAAATTGAAGCTTATGTACCATCCTCATATGATATGTAGATAATCCAAGGAATTAATTCTAAAAAACCATAGTAACTCCAATCCAAGAACTATTTCCAAACGTAACTTGACATCTTACAAATGAACAATGCATGTGTACCAAGTAGTTTCAATGGTCGCTACAAAACTTACAAAGTGATTACTGACAATGGATCCATCACTCCCTTAACTTGAAGGGTTTACAAAGTTGGAATTCGACCTGGAACCATCTTTCAAGTGAACGCCTATAACTCTTTTGGTGGACACCATCAATGCTTACTTCATATTCTCTCCTTTTTATTTGATTCCATCTATTCAAGTTACAAGAGTGAAAAGTACATTTTTCAACAATAGAAATATTGAGCCATTCAAGAATTATCTTTCCAAGAGAAAATGTTCCGGCCTGGGCTACAATCTCAAATGAAATTTACACTTAGGTACCTTTAAATATATAGATTTGAGACACTGTCACACTGAACACATTTGGGCTTGGGCTTGGGCTTGGTCTCCAAACGAATTGTGCCGGCATGCAAGACGGCCTGGGCTACTCAGTTGGGGTTCGGCGGGCATGAACATGATAAGTGATTAGTGTGATTACTATTTACTCCACCTAAAGGATAGATTAGTTAATTAATTAATCCACAGTAGACGGACAGTAGAGGCATAATGATGTAATCACGTGGACGCTTTTAGAATAATTGTTTGTTGATATTGTCAATGGAACTATATAATTATAATAATAGTACATGATTCGGCAAACTCCCGTGTGTGCCTGATATTAACGCGTACAGGGAAATTATGCCTTCTTTTCCTTTGTGGTTTTAAAATAAAATTTTGTGCGAGTGAAAAAGATGTAATTCGCGCGTCAAAACATTTTTAATTTTTAATCTAGTTGATTTAGCTGACATATATGCAGCAACAAACTGATTAGTTACGTACTTTCGTCGGAAAATAAGTAATTTATTATGCAAAATGGTTCAGGTGGATGAATGTATGTTTTGGTGTTTTTCTTTTCTTTTCTTGCAAGATTTAGTAGTACAATATTACAGTTATGATGATCAAATCGATTTAAGTAATAAAATCACCCGTATTACCATGGGACTAGAGTATTCACTACTATATATACTCCCTGAGACATAGAAAGTTAACTTTTCTCTCCACTTTTCATTTAACCATTCTTCCATTCCTTTGGGTATTCAACTTAAATCGAAAAGTCAATCTGACTATAGTAAGGCCGGTAAACCACTAACAACTACACGTTCCCAAGCTTCCGCTAATAAATAAACTCCATCACTTCTCATATGGGGTGAATGACTTGGTGATGTGAGGGCAATCAGCTTGGTTCATTTTATCCCTCATCATCAGTAGTAATGTTTACGTTTTATTTTAGGCCGATCACCTATGAAGCATTACATTTAATAGAAGCAGTTTATCAATGTTTTTTGAGAAATAGTTTATCAATGGTTATTAGTTCAAATGGCAAGAGATTTGAGTTCATTAATCTTATGAATCTGAGTCTCGTGAATGTAAAAGTAACACATTAGTCGGGTAAGACGCCCCTAAAAAAGAGTCTGACAGTACTCAATTGGATAATTGGTAAAGAAGTGGATACGAGTGAAAAATGAAGTGAATAAAAAAGAAAAAAACTTACCTAAAAATATTTATGCATTTGTCCTTAATCGAACTCATATCCTCTAAAGTAGGCGTACTCACTGATAATGGCAATTGAGAATTTGCATTGTATATAAAGTTATAAACAGTTACACGCACTCATCTGAAATGTTGTGCTTCCAACTTTATGGAAACATAATTTCACTGTTTCACAACTAATTTTACTATATAATCTCTCAGTCTCAGTCATGATCTATCCAAAAGTCTTTAAAAGTCAACCGTTATAACTTACTCGATGAGCTACTAACATTTTTTAAGTACTAATTATAAGCATCGCGATGATCTGACATGGGAGCAGAGATGTGGTCTTATATTATTAACTTTACTATTTATGTTTTCAACTAACAGACCTGCAAATTGCAATCAATATTTCATCAGCTGATCAAGATTTATTAGATTGGGCACCATGTACACAATTTTACAGAATATTGTACGATTATCAGTCTATATTTAATGGTTGTCATGCTTTTTGAGTGTTTTTTCTTTACTTCCTAGTTCGTACCTTAATTTTCTTTTTTCTTCGTCTGTTGAGATTATAATTCGCTACTCATTAATTTTGTATCAAACGTTCAAAACGAAACTGTTGTTATATGAGTATTAGTGGAGTACTGGAGTAGTATTGTTAATGTTAAAATATGTCCAATTCGCTGTACGAATCAAGAGACGACTTAGCATGACACAAGTCCGACATATAGGGTACAGATGTCCGACACATGTGCCCTTGTCCGACTAACAGAAGTACCCTCAAACGATTATTGTCGAGATCATGGTCTGACATACTGGCCGAGTAGTATGATTCCAAGGACCACGATCAAAGTCTACTACGAGAAAAGGTGTCCAACACACTACTTGTATCAGACTCATTGGCGAGACATCTAAGTCACAGTACCACAAGAAAGAGTGTCCGGCACACTACTTGGTATCGGACGTATCAGCGAGACATCTAAGTATCGGACAGTAAGATGAACTTATACAAGTCATCTATAGTTCATATTGCCATTGGAACTCGGACGTTCCAGTCGGATTGTATCTCGGACGCTATGTCGGATACAATGACGGGACGAAATCCTAGAATGTTCCATAAGACGTAAAGTTACTATTTTAGCCTTGTGGAAACCCTAATTTGGTACGTGGGCCAGGCCCATTAGACCAATTAATGGGCTTTTAGTCTTTGAGATTCAATCTTGGCCTGACACTTGGCGCAATCTCAGGAGCCTTATCACAATTTGGGAAACACTATAAATAGGGGACACTATTCACCCCTAAAGGTAATCAATATCTTACCCACATTAACACTACATACACTAGAGAGACATTCAACCCTCTAACCGTAAAATTGATTATTCGGTTTGATCACTTGACAAACCGGAAAACCGTTACTAACCTCCCCCTCAAGTTTCATTTCAGGGCTTCTCAACAATGGAAGGAAGCTAAAGTCAAGAGGACCACGGATTAGTACGAACTAGAAGGACTTAGTAATTTACCCATCAACAAGTATGTAAAAATACACATACTTTGGTTTTTACATACTTGACCACGGATTAGCGAGATTTTTCGAGTTTTTGTGGTTCCGTCTCATACAGGCGTCCGAGAAGCGGTTAAACCGGGTCAACCCGGGTTGACCCGGCGAGGAGGTTTATATATATGTACAGTGATGGACTCAAGTAGTGTAGCTGGTTTGGGCTTTTATGAGGCTGGGTTTTTACGGCCCAGTTGATTTCATTTGGTTAGAACGAACCGAGTAGAATATTATATTGAGTAGATAACTACTATGAGTGACTTTATTTTGGTTTCTATGAGTTTATAATTTATATTGACATTTATGTTTTAATTTTCAATGTAATATGTATAGTATTTATTATATGTAATTTGATATATTAATTAAATGGACCGAGACATCCCTCCGAGTTGACCCGGGTTGACCCTTCTCAGGAGGTCGTACGAGACGGCCTCCGAGACGAGATTCAAAACATAGCTTAAAGTATATGATTGATCTGGAATCCTGTTGGGTCAACATGGAGTCCCAACTTGACCGCCTACATCACCAACCAACCTACTTACCTAATAAGTCACTCTCACAAAAGTTTGAACTGTTGGGGAGGAACGGAATCTAGTCATTCTCCAACACACCCTCGCACTCGTGGACGATTTCAACCTCTTTGAGGAGGCCAGTTGAGTGAAAATTTAATAAGGGGCGGAGTTTGACTCCGGAGAGATTCGAACCTAGGTGGACCAAATGCCTTTGATACCAATACCATGATAGAATTGCAATTCTCCCAAAAGCTCAAATTATTAAGGAAGAACGTAATTTAGTCATTTATATTAATTTTACATTCACTAAATTCTTATGGATCAAATTACCTGTGTCATGGTGTCAGTTTTACATATGACTAATCATCTTTATTTTTATTCTAAAAATGTAAATCTTATGCACCTACAAACGTCACAAGTTTCTAGGTAAATCACAAGTGACAACAACTTGCAACTTATTTGCCAATCGCACTACTTGAAGTGCCAGCCTCGATAAGCTTGCCAACTCCCATAAGTTAACAATCAGCTTAGCTAAAACAGTCGGATCTTATATTACTAATCCTCTATTCATATTCTTACTTCACTTTTAGTACACCACTCAACTTTCATCCCCTCTGTCTGTTAAATAAACCATTAAATTTTCCATCAAACACGTCAACAAACATTCCATCTAAAAGTTGATTCGAGTTATATTATTTCATGGACGGTTGTTGTAATAATGATTTTATCTAGCTACATATCGCAGTTTGATTTAATGGACACATAATTGAAACAGAAAAAGGCGAATAGGGGGTATGGCCGTACATAAACAAATGTCACCCATGACGATTGTTTGAAATTGCGCTCAACATGACATGGTCTGGTTCATACCTGTCAATATATACTTCATGTTCAGATATAATAGTAGTCTAGTATAGTATACAAGGATCTTTCAACTAACATAAACAACCTGCTTTATCTAATTCATTATTTTATGAAGCAATTGGCATACGTGAAGGAAAATGCCAATGTACCTAGCCAACTATCATTACCAGAAGAATAATAAAGTCAACTATTGTCCCCGATCTACTCGTATTCTATTGTAGCGTGTGATGTACTAGTATATTTCATTGAAATTTAATTTCATGATAACATATTTTATTAAGGCTAGGCCAATTCAGTAAACCTCGTACTAAAAATTCAATGTGTACATTAATCAAAAGGGGTTAACTATTTTGGGTGTTTTTTTTCTTAACCAAAAATCTAAAATCTAAGTATCATATCACCCATATCTCCATATATGGCTATACTAACTTATATATTCAATTATGTGTATACCACCTTATATTCCGCCGGGATTCGAATCCCCAACCTGTTTTGTGCTACTCCTACACTATTTTGAGTGTTCTTATTTTAAAATGATTGGTTTTTCACATAAATAGAACAATTTCAATTTTTTTTTTTACAACCAATAAGATTGGTAAAACTTAATCGTGAGTCATTGCAAGAATTAAAAAGTTAGTTATGTCACTAGAGTTTGTTGCACTTATGTGGTTTAGTTTGATTAATCACGATTTGCTGATTATTGTGTGGATGACGCTAATGAACAATCAAGAAGCATCGATGTAAATTTCCAACATTATTAAAAAATGAAAATTTAAAAATTTAATTAAAAAATTCAAGGAGTATAGGAAAAAATAGAGGGAAGCTGTCCCACTGGCCCATAATGTGCGCCTATGACCCTCAAATCAAATATGCAAAAGGTTATCAAGTGGGGAATCAGAAGTCAACTCTTGAGTAAAACAATTGGGGACTTTGTGATGGAACGGAATTGTATTGTGAATGTATGTAACCATCATCGATCGTTTGGTAGATAGAGTCGTCTCCTCAAGTCTATCTCGGTGCGTACTCCTCCACACATTTTCATTTAAGAACAGTCTTATAAACTAGAAATTAAGAATCACATCCTCTTGCTTACGATCTAACTAAGATTTTATTGGAGTTTAATTCGTATTTTTCTAAAAAGTTTTTTATTTTTTCCGAAGAGCATCACATTTATAAATTAAAGGGAGGTTCAACGTTAGTTACAGACCGAGTAAAGGTAGAGATTAAGTCTAAATGCACAAAATCTATTTGGACCTGGTGATGTATTGTCAATTTACTTGAGATACTTAATTTGCAAGCTATTTTACCGAGGGCCTGATTGGTTCACCCGAAACCACCCTCAAACCGCCTTTGACCGGAAACCGGGTAGCGATTGGTTCGTTTAAGAGTAGTGCGTTTTAATTTTGGGCAGCCCAAAAGCCCGCGACTATTCACCGAAGTGTGTTTCAAAACACATCCCACGGCGCGTTTCAAAACCGGGGGGGGGGGGGGGGGGGAGGGGTAGTGATTTTGTGAAACACATCGAAATCGTACCAGAGTGTGTTTTGCAACACTATTTCGCTTCCCATTTTATCCTCCAAATCACATAACCAATTACTATTTTACCCTTTTAAAGATTAAATGCATATGTGCCAAAATTACTGGTTTTGGGCCAATTTGGAATTTTAGCTGCTTAGGCCCAACGCTATACATGTTTTGTATGAACCAACTCATATAAACCAGTTGGGGCTCCTGAAGTGCATGGAACAAAATCTCGTTCTGTTTCGGACGAGACCGCCGATACTTTTAGGAAATTTGAAAGACCGGCACCGAAATCAATAGGAATCTTAACATTCTCTATTTCCGATGATGTTTCGGGCGTCTCGAATGTTTTCGTCTGAAAAACACGAAACGGTTGAAGATCTCGCATTTTGTCTCGTTTATGGTCTCCATGGATTTCTTTTTCTTTTGAAAAAATGGAAATTAGAAAATAGAAATGGAATTTGATGAGAATTGTATCATAAAAATAAGAGGACATATGGAAAGGAAAAGAAAAGTCACCAATTGGAGTTGAAGCAGCCAAGGCTTCATACTCTGCTACAAAACCTTTGAAATGGGTGACAAGGACCGGGCAAAATGGAAAAATTATGGCTTTAGTCATTGAATTTTCAAGCTCACACGGGTTTTATGATCAAGATTTCCCAGCTCTAAGTTGAGGTCAACAAGAAGAAGAAACACAGTAACAAGGTGAAGATGATAAATTTATCTTACTTACTTGCCTTGGATTTATTAAAGAATTATTATTACTAGTGGTAGTCGGCTAGTGGCAAGTAGCCAAGTAGAGTTGTCATAAACTTTAGATATAGATTATTATAGGCATGAAATTTATTTTATACTTTTGTATTTTAAAGATATATAATTATTTTCATTTTTATAGCATCTCTTTCGAAACTTTTTCGAGACATTTCGAACGTCTCACTAAATTAAAATTTCGAGATGAACCTCGAAATTGAAATTTTAATCCATGCTGAAGTGAGGCAACGCGGCCGTCCCAAGAGGAATCATTTGCTTCTAAAAAAAATAAAAATAATCTCTACTCTCTAAACTCTAAAGGAGGAAACATTTCCAAAGCAAATTTTATGTGTTTGGAATTAGCTTCTGCATCAGTTGGCTTGGCATCATATAACATTTGTGATTCAAGTGGTCTTTTTAAATTTCTTGTAACTCACCAATTCTCCAGTTTGGCGGCCATATTTGGTAGGAAGGGGTATAAAGGTAAAATCATGATTTAGACCTCCGAAACACATTTGTTTTACATTTTCGGAAGCGAAATCAATCGTTTAAGTGTGTTTTCAAAATCATTTAAAACCGCTACGAATGCACACTAAACCAACCGCACGATGTAATTGAAAAAATAAAAAAATTGATCAAACTACGCCTTCGGAGATGGTGGTTTGCACTCCGGATTTGCATGGTGTGATTTCGGCCCTTTGACCGGGCGAAATCACACCCAAAACCAATCATGCCGGAGTATTGTCAGGTTACCCCATTTGCACCAAAAAGAAGTGATTGCAAATTTCCATTTAATGTGGTTGTTGCTGGATATATAGTCCTTATTAGTAGTATCTGATGATCCGATTCTGATGTATTCAATAATTATTCCATTTTAGGCCCTACGGCCTAAGTAGCATTTCTGGGTATATACCATATTTGTAACTTTTACTTTGTCTTGTTTTAACTTTTATTTTCATGTTCGTCATTACAAAATATCATTAATTAATACAGGGTAGTTAGTTATGCGACAATAGCTCTTATTGTATTGTTTAAAAGTCCAGACATGGATATATATATATATTTTAAATTATTTTAGAGGATTTTAGTTGCCTACATCTAAAGTTAACTTTTTTTAAAAAAATTTTAAATCACATCTATGTCTCCGACAGAGATCGAACCTTGCAACTCTCCTTCATAAATTCAGATCTCTTCAGTTGCACCGCCTTATAATTCTCAAAGCTATTGAACTAACTCAATTACCCAACCTCCGGACAGAAAGGAAACATCAAGAATGAGTAGGACCCAAAAATAAGAAAACGTAATTAATTGATAGTTACAAACTTAGTAAATGTGGAGAAAAAAAGTGGGAAAATGAACTAGGACTATAAGCATATTTTGTTTTTGTATAAACATAACCGAATAAAATTAAATTTTACTGAATGTAAGTGAATGAAGTTGAATCGAAGTATCGAACCGAATAAATTTGAATATAACCAAACTGAACTGAGAGTAAGTAAGCAAGGTGGTGGGAAGGTCAAGAATGGAAATGGAGCAAAAAGATGAGTTGGAAGTTGGAAGTGACAGACACGTTAACAATAAATTGACATAACCAAGTTGTCTTTTACTCCAGAACAAAAAACACTGCTCAAGAACAAATTAAAATTGGAAAAAATAATTAGGACAGCCTTACATTCCTCAAACTTTCTTTTCTTCGTATTTTCCTTTCTGCTTCCCAATGTGAATAAGAGATAAACGAACCTCGTTTTTCTTCCTCTTCTTCTTCATCTACTACTGTCTTTGCCTTGCCTAAAAAACACTTCTCCTTTTCCCCTTTCTCCACCTGCTCCTACTCTTCTCTAAATTCCCCTGTCTGTTTCCCATCTAAAAAAGTCGGCTCTTTTTTCCAGTGCCGCCCTTTATTTACTACTAGCTCTGTTGCTCATCTTTCTCTTCTGATTCTTTTCATTTGGTTCTTGTCTCTGTTCAACCTCAAACCATGGGTAACTGTGCTGGTTCTTCAAGAGTTGATGCTACTCTCAGCTCCTCCTCTGGTAATCTAATTTAACTAATCTGTTTTCTTTCCTTCTTTTGGATTTTCTGTTTTTGTAGAAAGATTCCATTTTTGGTAAGTTTGTTATCTCTGACTAATCAATCATCATATCTGTATTCGATTTGGTACACGTGTTGTCCATTTTTGCATCCACAACGCTTCAATCTGGTTTTGTTTATCATCTTCTTGAATGATTTTGCTCTTTTGCTAGATTTTGATTCTTTAACTGAATGAGCTGCTATTTTCTTATGTAGATTCTTTTATGTTGTGTAATTAATTTGTGGAAGAATAGCCCTCAATTTATTTCCTTCTGTTTATGGAGATAGAATCTTTGTAGTTTGATTTGTGGGAATGATTGCCCTGAATTTATTTCCCTTTTATCTTAACTGTGTCATGTTTATGGAGTAGTAGTAAAGACTAAACACACTTTATTCTTGATTAACCCTCTTTAAGTGTCTAGGCTTCTTTAAGTATACAATTTAATGGTGCCTGGAAAAAGATAAAATCTTTTTAGTGAGTTTAGTTAATGAGAATATGGATACAACAAGATCATGGACTTATTATCATTGTTTTTATCTGGCCTGCAGATACATCGAGATATGCCAGCAAGACCGGCAGTTCGTCTGGTCCGTCCAACATAAGCATTCCTTCTTACAGTATCAAAAGCAGCAATGAGAGTCTCCCAACTCCGAGATCAGAAGCTGAAATTCTGTCCTGTGCTAATGTCAAGCCCTTCTCATTCAACGAGTTGAAGAATGCGACTAGAAACTTTCGACCTGACAGTCTTCTTGGGGAAGGAGGATTTGGTTATGTATTCAAGGGATGGATCGATGAGCATACTCTTACTGCCACCAAACCTGGATCGGGGTTGGTCATTGCTGTCAAGAAATTGAAGCCTGAGGGGTTCCAGGGCCACAAGGAGTGGTTGGTATGTTTCTTTCCTCTGTTTTTTATTTCGATATTAGTTTTTGTGATGTATTATTAGGTGTTCTGACAACTTACGCGTGTTTTGTAGACGGAAGTCAATTACCTAGGGCAGCTGCGGCATCCGAATCTTGTTAAACTTATTGGTTATTGCTCTGATGGGGACAACCGACTGTTGGTGTATGAGTTCATGCCGAAAGGAAGCCTGGAGAACCATTTGTTCAGACGTAAGTATGCTGGAACGAATTAACTAATTGCTATACTAGTGCTGGACTGCTGGTGCATCTCATGATGAACTTATTTACTAGTTATGGCAATTTAACATACTTATTTTCCATTTTCTGATCCGTGATTATGTTACATTTGTCCATGTGTTTGATGCTTTTCCATCACCATTAACTATAGTGCAGTATACCTTGTTGAGTTATTGAAGAATCTTTGGATTATGTGCTTACGATTTTGGAGTTTTATGAAACACATTTTTCCTAGTCTTATCCATAAACTAAATCTAAATGCATGAATAAGGGCTACATTTGTTGAGGTTTGGATCATCATGTTGCACCATGTGTGTATAATCTTCTTTCATTTTTGCTGAAGTTGAAATATGTTCTCAATATTTGTTTTATGTTTTGTGCTGACATTGTATTTGTGTATTGTTCTACAGGAGGACCTCAACCTCTGCCTTGGACTACTAGAATAAAGGTTGCAATAGGTGCTGCCAGGGGCCTTTCGTTTTTGCACGACGCCGAAGAACAAGTGATATATAGAGATTTTAAGGCTTCGAACATTCTCCTGGATGGGGTATTTTTCAAACTAGTTTTCCTATGCATAATCAAATCAAATCGTTTTCAATAACATTAGCTATTGAAACTTTTACCAACCGTAACATTTTGATGTTGCAGGAATTCAATGCAAAGTTATCAGATTTTGGCTTGGCGAAAGCTGGGCCCACCGGTGATAGGACACATGTGTCGACTCAAGTTATGGGTACACATGGCTATGCTGCACCAGAATATGTTGCCACAGGTACATTTTACATTTTTGTCCATTATGAACTGGAATTAAGTAAAAAGTAGATGACGTGAGGAAAAAGTTTGTCAAACTTGATGTTTATTATTTGCACGAAGGTGGTAAAAATTTCCAGACTAAATGTCTTACTAAATTGTGATTCACCCACTCAACCAGTAACACACTGCATCACCAGAATATGACTGTCGTCTGGCTTTTATGTTCGATATCCCAACTATTTGTGATGAAATAGATTGGAAATTTGTAATGGATGGCGAAAGTTGCATATCTAGTGATAAGTTGGGCGCTACTAAAGGTTCACATTGTCACCAAATGGCAAACATCGAGGGTTGGATGTTAACTTTATCCAGCCTAATGGTGTTTTCATGTAGTGATGAGATGTCTGAGAACTGTGAAGAGTTTAAAATGAAATGTTAAGTTGCAGACTACAAATGATTAGTATTCACAATATTGTGGGCTTACTTTGATAACTGGGATTAGTTCTTTCTGAAAATCAGTTGCAGATGATGCTCACTAAACCTTCTAGTGTTCGTGTCCTATTTTTATGGTTCCAACTATAGTAAATTGATGTACTTGTAATTAACAGGTCGATTGACGGCGAAGAGTGATGTGTACAGCTTTGGGGTTGTTTTGCTCGAATTACTATCTGGACGCCGTGCTGTTGATAAAACAAAAGTCGGCGTGGAGCAAAACCTCGTTGATTGGGCAAAACCATACATGGGAGACAAGCGTAAATTGTTCAGGATAATGGACATTAAACTAGAAGGCCAATATCCACAGAAAGCAGCATTAGCAGCCGCTACAGTTGCTTTGCAATGCTTAAGCCATGAGCCGAAACAAAGGCCGCGCATGTCTGAAGTTTTAGACACACTCGAACAGATCCAAGCTCCTAAAAGTGCCACAAGACACTCAAAGGTGGAGAGCCAGGCCCTTCCTCTTCCTGCAAAAGTGTCGCCATCAAAACAACGTTCACCAATGAATAGGACACCTCTGGCCTCACCAGTGCCAGCTCACCGGAGGTCTACCCGAGTAAACTGAGGCAGATGAATTTCTCTGCCTAGTCATAGCATGCATGATATCGACTGGCTGTTTTGTAGCTGTAAATATATTGCTCACTAGAACCACAGTTTACCGACTCTGGTGGTGTTGGATTGTGCTATTAGCTGGAGTGTTTTATCTGCAAATCGGTTCATGTATAAACGATGGGTTAATTATGAATTAGTGATGTTTCTATAACTTAATCATGTGCTGGAAGTAGTTATTACCAAAAGCAAAGAAATCCCTACTACTATATTGCTGCTGAGGAAAACAAGTAATGATGGAGGCCGTGTGCAACTCATTGGAAGTGTCTTACATTCTGTTCAGCACTATTTTGGGGGGGGGGGGGGGGGGGTTAAATTTTTTACTTTTCAAAGAATGTAATGAAGGCAGTGGAATCTCTTCGTAGGATTCCTGTGGACTGGCCAAGCAGGGTGTAGTAAACGGGTGCTGATTTCCTGGAATCAATTTGTCGTCCAAAGTGTGAGGGAGGCGTTTGATTCATATGCGTTTGATTCATCTCTCTAGTTTGAACAAAGTAGTAGCATTCTTGAAAATGCTTTGGGCTATAAACTTGAAGGAAGATAAATTATGGAGTTGTTGGCTATATTCAAATTATACAAAAGAGCAGGATGTAATGGAGATGCTTCTTGTTCCTTCTGAAGCATCCTTCTTCATCAAGAAGGTGAAGGTGTCGAGTGTAGGGATGTGGTGCAAAGATCTGTGGCCTGGAATATATTGTAGAGGGAAAATTGGACAAGATGGTGATTTACAAAATCATCCGATCAAATATAGACTGCAACATATCTAAAAAAAGGTTACAACCACGCTTTTAAAGCGTGGTATATACCAAAAAGCGTGGTAAAAAGTAAATAGCACACTTTAAAACCGCATGGTATAAAAGTATGTGGTAAAAGAAATATGCATAAACTGCCCCTAAAGTCTTTTGTCACGCAAGAAAAGGGTGGTATATAATCCAAAGCGTGGTATAAAGCCTGGAAAAAAGTTAAAAAAAAAAAACAAAAAAAAAAAAAAAAACCCAAAAAAATAAATAAAAATGAATTACATTACCGATTACCCCAAATTACTAAAAGATTCAACCAATTTACATAAAAGTTATTGTTACAAGATTAAGCAATTTACAGTACTACAAAACCTTGAATCTGGCACACCTAATCAGGATACTGTAATTTGGATACTGCTGTCAGGAGTAAACTCGGAGGCTGGCCTGTACGTTCGGTGCTTGACATGTTCATCAAGGAACTTGTAGAAGGATTGCTGGATGAGATTAAGGTTTGTTCTGATCACAACAATGTTATGGATTTTCATGTCAAGATTAACCTAAATTTAAGCACTTGGACCTCTGATTTGGATGGGGTAATTCAGAGGTCGATTGAAGAATGTGTTCCGCGTATGATTCCAGCCACGGATTTTTCCATTCAATCCTTGGAGAGCAAGACAGTGTGTTATGCTGCGAATTGTCCGATTTGTTTGGATGAGATTTCTGCTGGTTGTGAAGCTGTGTTCTTGCCTTGCGAGCACCCATTCCATAGAAATTGCATCACAGAGTGGCTTAGGGAAAGTCACCTATGTCCAATTTGCCGCTATAATATAAGATGCCCACAGACTAGCTAGGAATTTTTAGATGCTACGAGCATAACCACTTGTACATATATTAACAAAAAATCTTTACTAGGTTCTGTTTTTAAATTAGTTAATGTTATATATGTATTGAAAACCTCTACAAGGTGATCAAAATCTCAGATTAATGAGGAATCTATGGTCTTAACCATCTTGTATTACATATTGAGATTTTTAAACCCCAAAAAAATTGAAGAATCTTAAAGACACACAAGCATATGCAATTTGTTGAAGAAAACTAAGTGAAATACTACAAACCTTCTGAACCTGGTCATGAACTGAACTAGGTTAAGCAGTGAAAAGGGAATCTTGCATTTGATGATACCATTGGCATGTTCAGTACAGATTCACAAATTGCAAACAATGACTTGATGCTTCCTCATTTCGTAACAGAGGAATATAAGACTGCAATCTATCCGATAATGAAATCTAGTAAGCTAGAAGAATATGCAGGCCTCAAGGATATATTCCTAATGAAGGCCCTGTGATTCCATGCCCTTGTTATTCACTTATACCAACATTGTGGGCAGGTTCAATGGCTAGTGAATCTTCAACTATCTTTCACAACCAAACTGAAAGTTTTCAATTAGGAATTATAACGGAGAAAATGTCCAAGTGCAACCATGATATCATATGATCACCTGATCACCTCCCTATAAATACTGGAACTATTATTGCAGTAGTCATCAAGCAAACAAAACGAGTCATCAGGTTATCTCTGGAGTTTCCTCAATCACTTCATTGAGTGTGGAAAATGTAACCTACTCACTGAAGTGTTTGGGGGAACTCCGGTGATGATCTGGTAAATATTTCTGAAATTGCAGAATACAAATTAACAAACATCGGGTTTTCTTAGGAGTTCTCTCAATCATTTAATTTATTGACTGTTCATTTGAGGAACTGATGCCACTGAAGTGTTTGGGGGAACTCTCATGTCGACCTGATAGGAATTTCTAAACTTGGAGCAGAAAAGCAAAAGAGATGAAACAAACCATCAGATTTCCACTGGAGTTCCCTCAATCGCTTCATTGACTGTTCCTACGGGGGAATTGCAGCTACTGAAGTGTTTGGGGGAACTCTCATGTCGACCTGATAGGAATTTCTAAACTTGGAGCAGAAAAGCAAAAGAGATGAAACAAACCATCAGATTTCCACTGGAGTTCCCTCAATCGCTTCATTGACTGTTCCTACGGGGGAATTGCAGCTACTGAAGTGTTTGGGGGAACTCTCGTGGTGATCTGATTATGAGACCGGATGAATGTTGCACCCGTTTATTCACAGCATGCAGTAGATACGATCTTCATTACCTTTTGAATATTGAATTTTCTGATTAGGTTGCGGCATTTGCATGCATTGTACAAGGCACATGGTAGAAGCTATAAGACATGTCCAGAGGCGAAAACACAATAGTGCAGCACTACAGAACCTATAAAAGCCGAGTGACCTAACAGCTTTGCGGAACAGAATTTGGCATTGTACTGATAAAAGTGAAGTTCTTGACTGCAAAATTTACATACCACATGTCAATTAATTAACTTGACAAGTTAATAATTCTCAGCAGAAGAGCATCGAAAAGGAAGAAGGGCGATGAATAAGGAGCATCTATGGAAGAAAACAAAGAACGGGTGCAACAATTTGGAACAGAAAGAGAGCGTGCATGGAGCAAAAGAGAAAAGCCAACAGAGCATGGAACACACGGAATTTGTCACATAGCATCAAAGCTATTTGGTTGAGAAGGAAAAGTTCAATTCCATTAATTGGTTGGTGATGCTGATGAACCAACCTTCAAAAACCGGCTGTGTTCATCCCCCATTAAGCTCCAAATCCAGTTTCTGTAAAGGAAAACAAAAAATATTATTTGAGGAATATTCTGGTTTTTTTAAGCTTTTTTAGCGCATAGCCTTCACCAATTTAGTAGGCCGGTTCATTTTAGAATCCTAAACATTATAATACTTGCTCGAATCGAGCTTATAAATCACATGTATAGCCGATAATTTTCTACATTCTTTTATGAAATCATTTATGAAACAGAGGAAATTCTTCATTCTTGCTCTTTGTCATCTTGAGCTCTTTAGTTTTATTGTCATCTGACATGATACCAGAGGCCAGGTTCTATTTCTGATCTTTTGATTCTGTTTAGTTTTTATTATTGATTTTAAGTTCTTATTTCATCTCTAATACTTTTTCTCTCTGCTCAACTAAAAGGAGAATGAAGATTCAATTTTTATCACATAATCACTGTCTTAAGATATCATGCAAGAAGCAGCTACTCGACCATCAACTCCTACTAAGGTACAGGAAACGTAAGATCTAGCTTGATGGTTCTAACTATCAGAACTGGAAAGACTGTTCAAACTATCAATCTCAGCAAGCAACGAAGTTATTAGGTTCAGCGATAAATAAATTCACTCATTTAAGGTCACAGTTCTGCAAGTGAATATTTCACAAAGTTAAGTAGACTCTTGAAGGAACTCAAGAAGTTAACTACAAACTAGACACTTGTTGTGTCTTGTGGATTGTATATTGGTATGGATATGTGGGGGTCCTCATACCTAAACTCTTAACCAAGTTGATGAAATCTTCAAGTTTCTCGCAGGTCGTCTACCTTCACTTGACACGGCTCACGTACCCTCCAGTGTTGCAAAGGGAAAGATAAACAAGCTAGAATCACTGCTAACACCGGTGTTGAGTCCTCTGCTATCATTGTAGGCAACAAAAGGAAGGATTGTAAAACCATTTGTTCTGTTAGCACTGCAAAGGGCAGTGCATACGAAAAACGTTCTGCAGAATACGTAGTTTTCCTAAAGATTTGAAGTTCACTACAAAGTCTCCTACTTATGTAACCGGTGGCTATAAACCAAAGCTCAGTGGGGAGTACACATTTTGACCCATCTAATATGTTAAATCGTATCATGAAAGTATTTCACAGATAAGGCAGACTCTCCTGTAAATACTAAATATCGCATTTGGTCTACAAGTGGCGCATGCAAGATTTGTTGTGTACCTGACAATAGCAAGATAATCACCAATAAAATATCTTCCATTTTAACCTTTCAAATGGAATATTATTGTACAAAGTTGAATCTTTTGTTTGACGTCAGATACTTCTAGAGTATTACTTTTTGAACCATACAAGAATCACTTGCAATCTCATCAGATATAGTGGGACCACTAATGAAAGGAAGAAAAGCAAAGTGAAATAAAAACATGAGGGTTTGAACCTGGTCATGAATAGGTACAGGTTAAGTCCATCTGACTTTTTTCATTTGTTATATAGGCCAATGGCATATTCATTCATCAGATTCACAAATTGCACCATGCTGAGCTGATACTGTCACGAAAGTGATTCATAACAAGAGCTTGTTTGAGAATATCCCGGTCACTTGCCCCTGTGATCTCATTCTATTGTTACTCACTTAAACCAACATTGAGACCAGGTTCAGTGGCTAGTTAATATTCTTCAAGTGTCAACAGAAACAAACTGAAAATTATCAGCTTATAACAGGATTTCGAAATGCATGCACAGCTATAAATACTGGAGCTGATATTCTCAGTCATCAAAATAACCAGGTCCATGATAAGTCATCGGGTTCTCCCTAGAGTCCCCTCAATTGCTTCATTGAGTATGGGAAACTTAATATACTCACTGAAGTGTTTGGGGGAACTCCGGTGATGATCTGATAAGTATTTCGGAACATGCAGAATATAATCTAACCATCAGGTTCCTATAGTTCTCTCAACCGCTTCATTGACTTTAAGACATTGTCGTCACTTAAGTGTTTGAGGGAACTCTGCCGTCGACCTGATATAAGTTTCTCAAGTTGCAACATGTGAGCAAACAAAGTCAATATGAGATTTCCCCTGGAGTTCTCTCAATCGCTTCATTGACTATTCCTTTTAGGAACTGTAGCCACTGAAGTGTCTGGAGGAACTCGTGTTCACCTCATAGAGATTTCTCAAGTTGTAGCACATGAACAACCAGGATCAAACTTAACAAATAATCAGGTTCCCTCTGAAGTCTGAAATGTTCGGGGACACTCTCATGTTTGACCTGATCAAGATTTCTCAAGTTGCAGAAAGTGAACAAATGTGATCAAAATAATCAGGTTTCCTCTTGGGTGGGTGGGTAGGGGGGGGGGGGACCGTGATGGCGATCAGATTTCTAGACTAAGAACTAGGAATTTGCAGCTGATCAATATATGCATTTTTGGATATATTTTAAACTGAATCTTCGTTAAACACTAGCTAGCTAGTACTGAGTACTCACTATGCCATAAGAATATACAGTTACCATAGCCTTTGGAATTGGTAACATTCTTAGGTACACAATACAAGATCATTTTCTATCCACACCACCAAATAGGTTAATTAAGAAGATAAATGCATTGGCAGGCTATTTTTCAATGAATGCTTCATTTGCATTCACGTGTAGACGAGTTTCAGCTACTACATCATACTAGAAGACATCTAAAGCATGGGAAACAGTGCTCGTGCCATTGAGCTATAAAAGTCTAGCGTTGCAATGACATCAAAGTTTGTAAAATCAACATCCCAAATCAAGAGTTGGCGAAGGAAGGTAAAATGCACCAAACGTTAAAGGATATTAAAATAACATTTCCGAGTTTGTTATATTAAAAATATCAAAAGTAGCTGGAGTTACACCATGAACTAAATAGGTCACTTGCATAAAGAAACGCTAAATTGTACTCTCCAGTTCAAGAGATTCAATAATAAGATGTACCAACTACCAAGTGCATTTTAAGCGAACTATTTCATCCAGAGAAGAAAAAAAAAACATCTCACAAACATTACTGCAGTTCATTCGCTTGATCACAACACAGTGTAAGGTTCGCTACTCGCAGATTAGATTTAATTTTGTGATGTTACCTCTTCCAGTCTGTTTGAATCACCTTATCTGTCCAAACAAAAACAAAGAATCATTATTGACCTGAATACTACAGATTTAGGAGGCAAGAACAAATAGTAATGAATATACCAAGATTACCTACAACATGGCCAAAATAAGATATGAAGCAGTCTGAAATGGCAAATATTATAAGAAAAGGCATGAAGCAAGCAAATTTGTATAGAAATTAAAACTCTAAGCTACCTGACATTCATAATTCAAAGTGTGATGACCTGATTGTTAATCCAACTACGATGTTGCTCCAGAAGATACACACATAGACACTCACAAACCACCCTTGGGTTTCTAGTGTTCCAAGAGAAACAAGAAAGGTAAAATCATCAATGACATACAAGATGCCATCAAAAGAAAATCCCATGGTCCTCTAGAATCATTTTCTTTCACATCCGAACTAAACTAGTAAAAAATGATTACCAAACACTTGGCAAGCTTTTCTCAATGAGCTGATTCATATGATATGCTAGTTTTGCAGCGAACTAGTACGGCCAATGGTTCTCACCAAATATTGTATTCAACTCATGTATCACACGCGGTAAAACTTAGCTTAATTTCCAAAGAATTCATGCAAATGTTGATTAATCAAGGTTGTACTTCATTGTCAGTGACTACATTTACATTATAAGTTAAAATCATACTATGAATAGCTTGTTGGGGGATTGATTTTACTGTGTGGGTCATAGTTATTAGGAGAGGAACACATTTGAGGGCATTGTAAGTTCAATATTTGATTACAGCTACAAAGTAAAAACACCAAGTCCTGTGTAGCAGAAAATCAACTGGAATGCCTGTCAGACAGAGATGCATGATCTTACCGGTAAAATCTCTTGAAGAGTTCATAGATCGGTCAAGTTTTGCTCCTTTGCCATTATTCTGAACCAGCCGGTGGACTCTTGGTGATAGCCCCTGTTTCACATTGACAGAAGATGGCAGAGAATAGCGACGAGCTAGAACATTTTTATCAACGGCGTCTTGTGCAAATCTTGGGGAACCTTGCACTTTTACTTTAGCCTTCGAAGCAGCAGTTGTTGCCATGTAACTGGGTACTTTTTTTGTGCTCTCAAGAGTAGGCTGTTGAGTCTCAAGTTTTGCAGGCAAAGTATTTCTCCGGCTGGATTTGCTGTTCTCACAACTGATTAGATCATCCTTAATGTCGTTATCTACAGGAAAACTATCTTGACTTTTGTTACTGACAAGTTCAGAATGCTCTCCTTTGGCCTGATGATCGTCTGATTTATTTGTTTCTGCTTTTGCCAAACTTAATTCCATATCCAGTGGTTCAGAAACAAGTACCTCCAAGTTCTCCTTGGGTTTATCAAGAATACTAGTTACCTCTGGAATTTTAGAGGCTTCAGAATTGAATAGTTCTACTGAGTTACGGACCGGTTCAGAATACCCTTCAGTAGCATGATGACTATCCAATTGATCTGTTTCTGTTCTCTCTGAATTTAACTCTACATGCACTGGTTCAGGAACAACTTCCCGCAAGTTCTCCTTGGGTTTACCAATAATACTAGTTTGCTCTGGAATTTTAGAGGCTGCAGTTTTGGATAGCTTTCTTGAGTTTCTTTTTGGTTTCTCATCATCAACCTCAGCCAAAACACCAGTAGGTTTTGCCACCTTCTTTAAGCCACGCTTAACCTTGTTATTGCCACTTTCAGAATGCTCCTGGGCATATTTAACCGACTGATTCAAGACTCTCTTGGCTTTTTGCTTAGGCTTTTCTGTTTCCAACTTTGCATGATTAGTTGTACTTCTTACAGTTACGGAGGGCACACTCTCACCACTGTTCGGCTTACTTCCCTCTATTTTGATTGTTTCATCCTTCAGGTAACAAGTCATGTTCATTTTGGAGTTTGTAGCCCATGCCTGTGATATTGACCACCTCAGCAGCCAGTCCCAAGCAGAGTTAGGTTCTCCAGCACCATACTGAAGGCACAGTGGCATAGCAGTTGGTGAAGCATAAAGTAACTGCAATATATGAAGTTGCATAAATATCAAAATTATACCTGATACCTTACCAAAATTCTAGCTATGAAGGTTGGAGGAAAGATGTGCTTGTGCAATTCACTTCATTTATTGCAAGAAATTTAAAATTCAATTTCATCAAACAATTGATGTCTTTCTTTACCAGCTATGCCGATTAACTTTGTTAACCCCTTAGTAAGAAAAACTATTAGGACATATTCTTTCAGCCACTAATAAATCAAGCACCTTGCTCTTGTGCTCTAGGAAATTGTAGCACCTACGTATACTTTGCAAAAATAACGACTATGGAAGTGAAGCGGCATAGAAGGGAAAAAAACGGCAAAAAAACTAGATTCTGACTACTGCAACTACCTTAGAAATAAAATTGTTCTCCAGTGAAGTGCTACATTTGCTGATGTCAGTAGAATCTCCTTGTTTGGCGCCCTAGTGGAAGAGTAGCATTATTAAAACAGGAGAATCAAGCTTAAATAGTTAGAAATCTAAAACCATCATTTAGATATATATTAAAGGAAATGGGAAGTATTTATAGAAGAATTTACCTCAGAAGTGACAAACTTGTTCTGTTCCTTTCCAGCATTAGACTGCCTAACCATGTTCCCACGGGCAATGGCTTGCAACTTGACAATACCTTTCACACAAAACAATGTCGCCACTGCCTGTCTTCGAACCAGACGACCACGAACAACTGCTTGCAGCTTTATGATGCCTTTAAGATTTTGAAATTCACGGCGTGCCTTTCGAAAATGAAACAGGCAATACCATAAGTACAACTTTTAACCATAATAATAAGCAACAACAACAACAATAATAATGATAATGATATTTCCCAAATAGAGATAGCTGTTTGGTAAGTTATTATTGTGAATAACAATATTAAAGGAGCAAAGGTCTATGATATTAAGAAAGGAATCAGGCACCAGAAAAGAAAAGCTATGATCTTGAAATGAAGAAAATATGTTTTATGTAGGAACACTTGATGAATCAGTGCCGGGGATTGGATAGAAATATAGAATAGTACATCAAGATTTATTCAAAATCCTAACTTGCTCCATATATCATGTGAAATTCTGTAAGAACTCTAATTTATAAGGCATATTGTTATGGTGAGAAAATCCTCACATATGTGCACGATGTAGAACATGCATTTTAAATTAATATAGTAACTAGTAAGCTTGAACAATTAAGCAATGGAGAAATAAGACCAACTACCTGATAACTCCTCAATGAAGCTTGAACAACTATAGCAGCTTGCTCAAGCTTCATCTTCTCAGAAGCATCTGACAAACCATGATCTGAGACTGTTGATACATCTGCCTCTTGCTTTTCTGGAGAGGAAACTTCCCCATCATTTGGCAGTGTTGTAATTTCATTTCTCTCAGGTCCTGAGTTCTTCATGATATCAATAACACGGCAGGGAACTGGATCAGAGATCAATGGTGTGTCCACTATTATAGTGGGTGTACGTTCCTTTGATGAAGCCCGTACCGGTTTCTCGCTGGCAGATTTCTTTATTCCAAGAAAAGAAAACAAGAATACGAGATCAGGATTACGACTTCTCACAAACCACATCTGAAATGTATTAAGCATAGGCAGAAAGATGCAAGAAGTAGCTAAACAGCTAATTGGTACCAGTATAGTGTATGAGAAGATGTGTTCATCCATTTAAAGTTATGACAAAGAACCAGAATTCTATAAAGAAAATATGACCCAATAGCTTGTCAATATAAAAAAAAGAAAAAAAGATTAAAATGTGATATAAATTCACGTTGCGGCATGCATTCAATTGTGTAGGAGGTGCACAAATATGGTGCTTGCGTGCACAGAAAGAGGCACTGCAGTACATGAATGGGCAAGAAAGAGCTCCTAAACTGCTTAAACTTTCAGGCACTAGTCAAATCAGTTTTGAGGAGTCAATTAAAAGATTACTCAGCACTTATTAACAGACCAAAATTTTCACAAATTGAATGGTTTCATATTAGATTTCTATCTGAATAGATATAGCCGTTCATCTTTTGAATAGGCTTTTCATTTCTTCCCCCCCCCCCCCCCCCCTCTCCCTCCCTCCCTCCCTCCAAAATTTTCACAAATTCAATGGTTTCATATTAGATTTCTATCTGAATAGATATAGCCGTCATCTTTTGAATAGGCTTTTCATTCCCTCCCTCCCCCTCCCTCCCTCCCTCCCTCCCTCTGTAGCACCACAGGAGACGATCTTACTCCTCCGTCCCAATGAAATCTGAAAGTTTTCTTTCTACATGAGTATTTGGGAAAATGTGTAGAAAATGTTTGTTTATTATATAGAAGTGGTGAACCTGTGTATAAAGTTGGTAGAATATAAAAGGAAGATGTAAATTAATGATTGGGAGGGATTAGTAAAATATTCTATGCAAGGAGAACCCTTTCATGGATATAAGGATAACTTGAGTGGTAAAGGGGCATAAGCATTGCATAAATTTTTGGAATATAAACATTGATAACTCACAGTAAGATTCCTCTCTTTCGGCGAATTAGCTTTCGATGCCTTTTTTCCAAAAATGATGCCCTTTATCCATTTTCCTGGAGATTTCCCCATCTTGGATGGTTGATATATTATAAACTTGGACTAGAAATCCTGCAAAACAATCAAAGAAAAGATGAACTTCGTCTGATGATTTAAACCCACCATATAGGTATCAAGATAATGGGCAATTAATTGAGCTTCAATGAATGCGTCAAGGGTGCTTCAGGGAAGAATCAAGCTTCATACAACAGATTAAATTATAATCTTCTTATGCATAAAGAAAACTAAGGAAATGTGAGGGATGAAACACAAACGTGATCTGGTTGACTTGTGAAATGCAAATGATACATTGTGGAAATAGTAGTGACCGTGTTGAGTTTGTAAAGGAAAAAAGCAATATTTCGATAATTGACTTGAAGAAAGATACTTGCCACATTGGGAAACCACAGGGGATATCAAGTGAATTACTCAGTGCCCAGCCTGAGGTCACACTATCGCAGCTTAAAGATCTTAATTACTTCAACTTAGATAGAGATATTTCAGTTAGTGCAGTAGTGATGGCTACTGCACTGTAAGGTTATCACGTAAAATTATTTTCTGGCGCATGAACCACAAGAGAATCTGGAAAAATGTCAAGACTGAGTAACAATTTAAAATGAAGCGATAAAAACCATTGGGTATCAGCTTAAGCATAAGAAGTGTGGATATGAAGTCCTAAAGTTAGGCAAGTACATTTCGAAGAGTGGGTTTTTATTATGGCATGTGCAAGTGATTGATAAATATAAATTGAGTAACAGGATGTTATTATTTGATGGATAATGGTGTGGTAACGATTCTACTTTGTTGAGGCGTGGCTATTGCCATAAAGATTGACAGAGTTAAAATTAGAATTACGCAGGAGCCCATTCTTGTACAATAAGAGAAAAAACCAAAGGTTGTTACCAAAAAAAGAGGTTAAAAGAATAAATCAAAATTACTCAACATGTCACAAGATGAATCGGCTATCCTAGTTGATAAAGCACCACACCGAATAAATGAGAGCAAACTGAAATGACAGGATAGTTTGAGCAAGTAATCAAGTAGAAACATGCAGAGGACCCATGTGACATTGACTTTGCATGTTACTACTATAATAGCTTAGAACATAGCAAGCACATGCACCCTAGAGTAAAAGGCTTTTCCGATGTAATGCACTAATGCCCTTGTACAAACTGAAAAGCAAAAACAAACATAAACTGAGAACATAGGCAGCAGTTATTTACGATAAGCAATGTTCATGCCTAAAGTTGCCCAAACAGTACAAAATCCAAAATCTAGACTCTAGAGCACCACTTCACCCAAGATATTTCAAATCTATAACCACCTAGTAAAATAAGGCATTCAATTCCAGAAGATACTGGTTAACAAAACAGAAATATCCTTACAGTTCCATCTGCAGAATCAAACATCTAGAACAACTACATTCACCTCTCTGCCAAATCATGCTGACCTAATAAACAAATAAAAAATAATCTCTACATCTGGTATTCACATCAATGAGAAGGGAAATATTTTTCACAACAACAAAAACAGAAAGGGGCAAAAACCAATCACATTTTATTTATCCATAATAAATACTTTCAAAATAATGTAAAACACAAACTAATCAAACGCAGGGGGAAACAAAAACGATAAACCCGAAGAAAAACAACATTACTTAGATCTCCAACAACTGTACTAGTGGGACACAAGCTGCTACAAAAAAACAGCAGGAAAAAGCTCAATCTCCTAGAGATCTAACGAACGGGATAACTATCGTACGGCCTAGATTCGTTTGCCACAGAGCATTTGCAGTTGCATGTGCGTAATCGGATAATGTACAAATGGAAACTTTGCGAGAAGTAATTGCTCACCGGAGAATAGGAATGCGTTCAAATTAGTGAACGGAGCTGGCAATAGTTCACCATGTAAGAGCTTTCTCAGTAGGATAATAGACAATAATAATTGTGAAATGACAGCTTAAGAAGTCTAGTTAGAGGAGCTTGCGAAGAAGAAGAATCAGAAGATGCTCTTTGGGGATTTAATTAATTTATTTCTTTTCCTATATTCTATTGGCCCTGTTGTGTTCTTCTTCCATATGGCAACCAGGGGGTAACATGCGTACGCCGTCGTATTGGATCCCATTAGGGTCTAGGGATAAAATATAATTAAATATATATTATTATCTCCGGTCCTACCCGAACTCATATTTACCCCAACCTATAATGGAAGATCCAAACCTGTATGGTTTTTCGGTATAAAATAACAGTTGAGTTTGGTACCAAACCTATTTGGAACCTACTCGGACTCATTTGCACGTAAAATTTCATGAGTCCTCTGGTTGCCTCAACTCAGACCCAAACCATTTAGAATCCATTTAAAATCGTATACGAGTTTTTATATGATGTGTGTTCCATATTTTTTTTCTCCATTTTTCTTTCGTTTTTCATCATAATTTTCGGTATCAACACCGATTTTAGCTACAAACATCTTATATTTGTAGTTAAACTTTTTAGGTTGATGTAGCAAAAGTTTGTGAAAGAAGGAAAAAAAAAAGGTAAAAAAATACTAAGATATAATGACCAAAGTACCCAAATGATGCATTTAATCCTTAGATTGGTTTCTTCATCCATGAGAACCAACAACCCCCCCAAAAAAAAATAATAAAAAAATAACAACAATTTATACCTGTTCGAAAACTCAATCCGATCCGTTCCAGTCCGAATTTGAAGTCTCACCCGTAATATTTTAGTAACCTAAATTTGGATTCATCCCATCCGAAAAACTTGAATAAATTTGATTTGAAAGCATCGATGTTAAATGTTTTGAATTAAAATTAGAGTAAGTATAGTAAAAGATAGGACTTTTCCTACCAATGAGGTCTAGCTCAATTGGTTAGAATGAGGTGTCATGACACTAGAGGTCATAGGTTCAATTCTCGCAAAGTGCGGGATTATTTATTGTTTATAAATCACCTCCTCCAGTCCGTTTTCTTCCGTCGTGCCTCACTGACACTGCCTCTCAACCCACAACCACGCCGCTTCAATCACTCGCCCTCTCTCTCTTCGTAGATCTGTTTTATCTCTCTTCGCCTCACTGACACTGCCTTTCACATCCGCCACAACCCACAACCACGCCGCTTCAATCACTCGCCCTCTCTCTCTTCGTAGATCTGTTTTATCTCTCTTCTTCTCTCCACGGCCACAACTACAAAACTGACGCCTCTCACCTCCGAATCGTTGCCACTTCAGCCATATATCTAAAATCATTCACAGATCTAGATCTTAATGTTTCAAGTAGTTTATTGTAAAACTTGTTCATTAAATGTCACTTATAAAATATTTAGACTTGTTTAATGCTGGTTTCCTGATATTTGTGAAATTTTTTAGATTCTCGAGGAAAACTACAAGAAACTATCTTAAAACTATAATAGCTCCTTAAAACAACTGCATCATCTCTAAAACATTATTAAAATATATCAAAACTATAATTGAGACATATATGATACAGAACCATCACATCACTCCTTAAAACCATCACAAAAGACGTTAAACTACAAATTAAAACCATAATAACATAACCTCTAAAACCCATAACCGAATTTGTCTTCCCCGGCCTGTCAAACCGGTTAAGCGATCGACTTTTCAATGTTTTAGGAAGCTATCCTCTTCTTAGAATGTGGCTTAAAATTGACTAAAGTTCATTTTATCCAATAAATTTGACACTAACTCATCCAATACTAATTTACTCAAATTAAATTTGTAAAGAATATATAACTAATTTTATTTATAATGAATATTTCATCTATCATTAACTTATAATTAAAATTTTAAAGTAGTAAGTAATAATTTATAAATAATTTTTTACTATAAGAATTAATAATTTTGCATTCAAATATTCAATATATCAACATTAAATCCGAATCAACTTGGTTTGAATTGACCCGGTCCAAATGGACTCTATCCGAAATATTTTGAAATTTATAATTCGAACAAAATCCAAATATAATCAAGATATATATATATATCCGAAATTCGAAAATATCTAAATCCAATATGAAGTCATTCGAGACAAAATCACTATTTGAAACAATCTGATCAGAATGGATCTGTTACACAAGGTTATAAAATTTTCATATTACTAGGAACACCTTCTCTGTATAAGTGTGTATAATTGTGACTTGTGTATGAAGAAAATGGTGGCAAAATCTTAGTTCTGAATTAAGGTTAGTCTTAGGGTTTGTGCTCTTGTTTGTTAATGCTCAGTTCCCCAGTTTATGTTGAGATGTCCTTACGGATTCATCTTATATAGTAGCATAAGTTAAAACATGGCTGGATGCCTGGATCATAAGTCATATAACAATCGATTCAAAAATATTATTTATGGAAACTACTGGAAAAAATCCAAATAACAGAACTGTTCTAGAAAACAACAATTACATATGAAGAAAAAATACAGCCTATTCTTGTTTCTTCCTTGTTTACTGTTTCTTGCCTTCCCCCGTCGTAACAGCTAGTATCGTAAGCTCAAGTTGAACGAGGCAAGAATCGTTGACAACGAACCCTTTCTTTGGATCACAAAAATCCACGATTGGTATCAGATCCCTAAATCCGAATGAATTATGTGAAGTACAAAACCAATAACCACTGATAGAGCTCAGCTGATAATGCTTGCCGCCCTGCAGATCAACCTGATTCATTATCCTTATGGTGAATCTAGCGTTCACTTTATGCTCACCAGGATCAACTAAACAAACGAACGCGGAGATGCTTTTCCCTAAAGCTGGAACGCCTTTCGGATATATTTTTATGAACCACCTCTTATCTCCATAAGCAAAAGTATCCGATCTCCGTTCACAGTCTGCCAACTCGAAGAAATTCGAAACAAACCAGGTTTGCACAAACGGCTGTGCAGGTTTCTTCCAGCAAAGGCGTTCAATTACACTTGGTCTCTTGAAGACGAATACCTCTGCCCCGAACACGCAACTGTCATCTACTATGTATCCGTTGGATGGATCCATGAAGCACTTGTGGGAGATAAACTTGGAGAAACCCATGCCATGATTCAGCACGTCGAGTCTTCGTCGCGTGGGCAATCTTTTGCATAAAAACTGGTCGGATGACTGATCTTGCAAGAATATGGCGAACATAGCGTATACTTCCCAGTTCATACCCATTGAGAACGGATCTGCCAGGGATAGGTAAACAGAGACGAAATTGTCGACCCCGTTGTTTTCTTTACCGTTTGGGTGGATTACGAGACGCCACTTATAACCACCCGCTTCGAACTCATTGCACTCGTGCTTGTCGACTCCGCTTTTAAGCAGTAAGGAGAAAGATTCAATTCTGATCATGAAGTCTGAAGGACCGTAGCTGCTTGTTTCCACCATAAGATCCTTGGCATTGTCAAGATGTTTTAGAATAAGCGCCATCACCGAAATTTCTTGTCGTTGAAACACAAAACACAACAGAGAAGAAAGATATAAAACAAGTACAACCGGTTATTGAGAGTAAAACACAAAACTCACAGAACTAAGAAGGAACGGAAACACAAACAAGTACTACTGATTTATACTTATAGACTAAATTAAAGTCGCACTAAACTTGGTAAGTCTATATAAGAAGTTCATGTCGAAATTGGATTCCGTATCCAAATAGAATTGTATAAGATCGGTTTTAAACTTTTAATTATAGTAGCTAGGTACCATCTAGTCCAGTATAATTACATTATGGAAAGAACGTAACATAGTATATCTTCAATTTTGATAAACATTTATTTCATTTCAATTGGAGGTTTTGAGGCAATACCCCATGTATATTACTCCTAGCTTGATAATTTGCACACTCCCTATGGTATGAGGAACTTTTGAATGATTGCAACGCAAATTCGTGTTGTCTCAAGTCCAAAGAGAACAATATCATACCAGCGCATAGCGTGTGCGTGCCAGTCATGCGTAAACTAGATCCCATATTAGAGCGAGATTATCCAAAATTGCAGAAACTAGATCTCATATAAGGCAAAGTGGTACACTGTATGGGTCGTGAACACCATGTTTTGAACATGAAGAGGCTCCACCTCTAAAATCCTACACGAATGAATTGGTGTTGGGCAGGGGCGAGCCCAGTAAGGCGCAAGGGGCCTCACTTGCTGCCCCTGGATTTTGAATGTTAATATATTATTCTACCCATTCTGTTAAATTAATCAAGTAGTATAGCTTGGCCTGATGGCTCTCGAACCAATTGGTCCTGGGTTCAATTCTCCTCTCTTTAACTTCCTTCCTTCCATTTTCCTTTTTTTTGCTTTTAATTTCAAGTTGACAGTTTTTTCGTTTTACTCCCTTTCTATTTTCCTCTTTCTATATATTTCTCCATTGTGACTCATACTTTCATCTTGTTCTTTCAAACTTATTAATATTTTTTTAACTTTTCTTTGTATTTACATTTTTCTTCCTTTTAACTCCTAATATCATGTTGAGGCAATTTTTTTTCCTTTTTCCTTGAAACATATCTAAATTTTGCATCTTCATCACACTTTATTTATTTAACGTATACATTTGAAAGTAGAATGCATGATGTTGAATAATAATTATTTTTTAAAAATATTTGACTTTACGTGTTACTTATAAAAACAATTTTTTTAAACTCATACATTGTGACTCATACTTTGGTTGGGTAGCTTGCGGTCCACCTCGTTTGCTTTTAAAATCCTTTTGTTCCGAGAGTTGGTATTGTATTTGATCTTACATGGCCTTGGAGAGGTAGTGTTTGTGCATTCAGGTTTGTGCTACCTTGGAGGTTCGTTTATAAGGGGCGGCTGGAGAAGATGTTGGTGAGCTATATCATGTGCATTGTGTGGTAAGATTGATCTCATCGGTTTTTATTATGGGAAACGTAGCGTGGGTTTAAATTCCTTGCTTCATGAGGCACATTCTAAGGGGTTGAGAGTCCTGTTGGTTAATATCCAATCACGGTGACTTACTACGGTGAGGTTTAAACGCTTCGGCGCCTCATCCTCTGGTTTTTCATTCTAAGGGGTTGGGTGCTCTTAATCACGGTGTGTCGTCACGAGTGTAGGACTCACGTTAGCATTGTTTCCCATCATAAAAATTGGTAGATCGATGTCTGGTGTTGGATTTGATGACCCTTGAATTCTGTTTTGGTGCTCACTGGTTTGCAATCCTGTTTGTTGAAATTGAGTGGTTTGGTTAAGAATTCACAATGGTGACTCTTGTTGATGTGAGAATTGAATGTGTTCAGAGATTTTTACTTTGATGTGGATTGATGTTCTTAGTTGGTTAGAAAAGGCGTTTGTAGTTTATTAGGTGGGTTAGCAGTGGTAGCAGTATTGTATGGGAGATATCTTTCTAGTGAGGGTATTTGTGTGGAGGTACTGAGGTCTAAGCTAGTTTGTATGACATAGTTGAATGGTGTGGATCGGTATTGGTGATACGGTTTTTTGATTGCTTCCGGAGTATGCTCCGTGTATGATGTAATTATTATGGAGCATTCCTGATGCTCACTAATTTATAAAAGTTTTGCTGATTCAAAAAAAAAAACTTATTAATATTTTTTTAACTTTTCTTTGTATTTACATTTTTCTTCCTTTTAACTCCTAATATCATGCTGAGGCAATTTTTTTTCCTTTTTCCTTGAAACATATCTAAATTTTCCATCTTCATCACACTTTATTTAACGTATACATTTGAAAGTAGAATGCATGATGTTGAATAATTATTATTTTTTAAAAAGACTTTACGTGTTACTTATAAAAACAATTTTTTAAAAAAAAATTCACCCCTAATTAAACTTAGTTATTTTTCAATACTAAATTTTAGATACAAAAATTACGTTACAAAATTGTTGCTCCCCCTGACTAAAAATCCTGCGTTCGCCCCTGGTGTTGGGACATATTAATATATTATAACCCCCTAATTAAGGCCCGACTAGGAAGTCGAGGATATAAAAGGGATAGATTGTCATACCTGATATTCCACGTGTGGGTGACTTCAATAAGTAAATTCGTGCAGGCTCAAGTTCAAAGCGTACAATAAACCATACAAGCAGCGGGGCGTTTGTGGGCCAGTCATAAGTAATGTCGCATGTCTAATGGGTTGGGTCTCGACCCATTAATTAGTGGTCGGTTCATTATAATAACAATAAGTAATAATGCGACTATAACGGCTTCTTACCGATAATTATGATTCTAGTCACAACAAGGTGATTTTAGTTTCCTAGTGAAAGAGAATATTGATAAATACACATCTTTAAAATCTTGACTAAACTTGACCAGAAAATAATTTAGGGTAAAAACACACGAGATCTAAAGTATAATCGTAAATCTTGACCAAACGTTTCATAAATGTTCATTTTTATCAAATACTAACCCTGAAGAACTATCACTAATTAACCAGACCTACATAATAGAACATGTAAAAATGTCTAAATTTATTATCAAAAATCAATAAATTAGTAATTTCTGTTTTGAAAAACATAATTACACTTACTGAAACGTAATGCCGACATTTCTGTATAAAGATACACTCAAAACAATAATAAAATTCCACAACAATAAACAAGTACTTGATACATGCACCATTCATAGCACAATGTCAGAAACCCCATCTGGTAGTGCAAAGAGGCATAAGAAAATGGAGGAAAGTTTTGAAAAGAAAGAGAATGAATTCTCCATTTTAAGATTTTTGGAGCAGGAGCTAAAGGAGAAGAGTGAAGAACTCGCACGTCTTAAGAAGAAGAATGACACAAGTGAGGGTGAACAGCTAACATCCAGTTTGATGAGTGGATGCATCACTTTTGATCAACTTGATGTAAATCAAGTAGCTTTGGTGAGAAAATATAGTCAAGAGATGATGGAATGCCTCGAAGCGAGGATAAAGGAGCTTGGTAACTAAAGTTGAGCTAGCTTTGCTAGTCGGCTGAAGGGGTAGCCTCATAGGAATTCTCGTGGGCCGCCAATTCAGTGAAGTCCCCCATTATGGAAATGGCAATTTAATCGTTTAATTGTTTTTTCATCATCAAGTTTTTCTTTTAAGTTCTTTTCGAGTATTGTACCCTAAGTCTAAGGTGTTTTAATGAAAATGTTGCGAAACAAGCGTTTGTTTTCATTGTTATTGGTATATTTACCATTACTGGATGTGCGACTTCTAATAGGCAATAAAAAATTAATTTTGTACCGTTTAAAGTGGGACAGGGTATGTAGTATTTCATGGGGGTATGTTGTGCATGCACAACCTATATCACATAAAGCGCTCATAAACGTCAATGCTTTACGAATCGCGCACTGGTGCTTCGAGAGAGAAAATCGCGCTCTATGTCGTATTTAGATTTCTTAAATCACGCTCCAATGTTCTACTAGTGCGACAGACAAAGAAACATTGAGAACTCCATCTCCATGGCTGAAAACAGTAAGAGATGGTTGAGACGGAAAAGGAAGGCTTTTTTTTTAAACGGTAAATATTACAACTATTCATACACTACTAATATATAAACATGCATCATAAACTACCTTATATCTCTACATCTAAACCAACCTTATAACTCTGTCACCGTCATAAATCGCACCATGCACCTCTCATTTCAAAGCTCCAGATCCTTACCGCTGCATCACCTTATGACTCAAAAGAAAGGCTCTTTCTCGACTCTTGAGAGCGTGCCTTAATTAAATCAAGAGGGATGAGTAATCAAAGATAAACTTACCATGAAGAAAAGTTGCAATTTTAGCTCTGAAAGAAGCTTTCCGCGTGACAGCGCAGGTTGTGGGTAATCATAATACACTACAAGAAAACAACCAAATAGAGACGGATTAATAGCGACGGGATGCGATCCGTCGCAAAATAGCGACGGATCGGTGATTTTAGCGACGGATACAAATCTGACTGGTAATTAGCGACGGATAATTCCATCCGTCGCGAAATTTGCGACGGATCGGTTTATCCGTCGCTAAATTTAGAGACGGATGGACTTATCCGTCACTATATGAGTTGACCATTGTTTAATTAATAGAAAAGAAAAATCATTAAATAAAATATAGCGACGGATCGGTTTATCCGTCGCTAAATTTGGAGACGGATGGACTTATCCGTCGCTAAAGGAAATCGCGATCTGCGTATAAAGAAGACGACGTCTTCTTCTCTTCTTCATTCTCTCCTCATTCTCTTCTCCCCCAAATCATCCCGTAAACCTTAACCACCGGCCGTCCACCACTACAAGAAAAACGCAGTTTAGTGACGCTCACATGCGTCACTAAACTGCTCCCCATGCGTCGCTAAACGCCTTAGCGACGCATAGAAAATGCGTCGCTAAACGCTTGGTCGCTAAATGGCGAGGCTGCCCATGGGGTCAAGCGTCGCTAATTTAGCGACCATTCTATGCGTCGCTAAATTAGCGACCCATGCGTCGCTAAATCTGGAATTTTTTTTTAAAAATAAATTCTCCTCTCTAGTTCACCTTGTGTTTCCTGGGTTTCAAACCTAGGACATCCCTTACCCAACACCTTACTAACCCAACACCCTTACCGCTCGGCTACCAATACTTGTGATAATTCTTGTATAACTTCTAGATAATATATAGTTGTTGCTCTTCATAGTCACTTCCATATGTTTATATTTATAAACCGTTTATATCTTCATACGGTTTGAGATATCTCAATTACTAAGTGGAATATCTAAGGAATAGGTCACTAAATTTTAAATTTTTTTTTATTTCTTAACGGTTGAGTTACTCAGACACTAATAGTTTATTTTTGAACGGTTGGAGTTACTTAGTTACGGACTTCAGTTTTGGTGTTATTTTTTATATTCTTTTTGCACTCCTTATTTCTTAAGTGTTTTTTTCTTTTAGTTTTGTAGAATAGTGTCACGTTTTGATGTTTTTCATGTTTCAATCACTTAGGTACGAAACTGTGATTTTGAGCTTAAAACGCTGCAAAGTGATCTTGTTGAAGTTTCTCGATCTCCATGGATATGTTCGTGAGTGATCGTAGTTCGATTTAAGCCAAGAAGTTCATTTGGGAAAAACTTAGACTTACCTTAGAAGCACATATTCAGAAGTTCGAATAAAGGTTTTGGAGTCGTTCAAGTGTGCAAGATTAGTGCAGTCTAGCCATTTCATCCATAACTCCTTCATACAATATTGAATCAACCTCAAATCAACGTCCACGCGTAGATAACTCAACGAGGTATCCAACGGTAGGTTATGCGCACCAATCCGATAACAGATGAGCCCTATAGCTCCAGTTGAATGTGAGGAGACCCACCTGAAAATTATGCAGTTTTTGCGACCCATAGCCCATGCGTCGCTAATTTTAGCGACCCATAGCCCATGCGTCGCTAATTAGCAACCCTTAAGCTTTGGTCGTTAAATTAGCGACGCATGGTTATGCGTCGCTAATTTTAGCGACGCATGGGCTATGGGTCGCTAAAATTAGCGACGATAACCATGCGTCGCTAATTTAGCGACCCTTGAGCTTTGTCGCTAAAATTAGCGACGCATGGGCTATGGGTCGCTAAAATTAGCGACGCATGGTTATGCGTCGCTAATTTGCGTCACTAATTTCTGTTTTTCTTGTAGTGCACCGTCGACCACCCACCACCGTCCACCGTCATCATCGGAGACGCACCACCTTCCACCGCCACCATTCTTTAATCCAATCGGTAAGTTTCATTCCTCTCATTCTTTTCTTTTGCTTCTCTAGTTTTTCAATTTCATTTTCTAATTCCTCCTTTTTGGTTGAAATTGGTATAATTAGCCACCACCGTGCCATAGTGACGAGCCACCTCCTCCTCTTCTCCTCTCTGATTCTCCGATTCGATCCCTGCCACAAAAGGTTAGAACCATAACCCTAATTTTTGGGCTTTTTGCCTAAACCTAAACCGAAGCTTCGATTTGATTTGCCGTAAATTAACCCTAATTTTTAAGTGTAATTTGGTTAATATTCATGTAATATTCATGTTAAATAGAATTTTGATATTCATGCTTAATATTCATGTTAAATTTGCTCAAGTTAGTTCTGTTCATATTCATGTTATTATTATGTTAATTATTTTAATTATGTTATTTTGTTAATTTAATTAATTATGGTGTGATGATGTTAAAACCGGATTCATCAAAGATTGGGTTTTGTGTTAATATGATTTATGTTTGTAGAACTAGACTGAATTATGAATTTCTCGCGGGCTATTGTTAGCTGATTGTTGTTGATTGTGTTACCTTTAGCTTGTTATGTGTGAATGAGGCAATGCTTTCAGTTTCTTGACTTGTAGTGGTCTTGATTATTGCTCGGGTATATGGTTCAAGTTTCTTGAGTTTGATTAAAGTAAAGACAAGGTGAACGATTGTATGTAGCATATGTTAACATGGACTCTTTCTGAGTTTAATTAGTATCTGATTTTGCTGGTTTATTAATTTTATCAAATGTAGGTAATGAGTCTGATTGGTGACGTTAAAGGAAAAGTTGCGGTGATGGTGGATGACATGATCGACACAACAAGTAATTTTCTATTCTAATTTAACCTGAATTCTCTTCATTCTGCCATATGTTGTCTTAAACTAATTTAGCATAGTACATAGTGTACGGTATAAAGCAGGAAAGATGGCAATAAAACATGAATTGTATATGTCCCTGCCCCTGAGTCCTTAATTATCCCTATTAGATTTTGAGCATTGTGGTAGTGAAACTTGTTGGGCACTAGGGATGAAGTTGCAACTTAAACTGTGAAATGTGTTGTGGGATTGTGTGTTTTTATGTTATGGTTGGAGTTGTAAGTGTTTCTAATGAGCTTTTGAATATACACAACTTAAACTTTCTAACTATAAAAAAAAAAAAGAAAAGTTTATGGCCTCTTGTCTCTAAAAATCCTTCGTGTTTGCGTAATACTTTTTGGTGTTATGTTATGTGAAGTGTTTAATTCCATTCCATTTCCAGTGTTAATGAGTATCCATTACTATGGGTGTTTGGTCTAGTGGTATGATTCTCGCGAAATGCGAGAGGTCGCGAGTTCGATTCTCGCAGCACCCCTTATTGCATTTAAAAAATTATATTTTTATATTTTATTATATTGTAGGTGAATTAAATAAATTAAAAGAGACATAATTTTTTTTTAATATAAAAAATCAGATTTAAAGACGGATGAGCTTATCTGTCTCTAAATATAGCGACGGATAAGCTTATCCGTCGCTAAAGTGAAGAAACCATTGGCTGCCCGGTCAACGCTAAATTTGCGACGGATAAGTTTATCCGTCTCTAAATTTAGAGACGGAACAGCTCATCCGTCGCTTTTTGAATTAGCGACGCTACTTTTCGCGACGTCCTATTTAGCGACGGGCCGTCCGTCGCTAATGGTATATAGCGACGGATCGCTCCGTAGGCATCCGTCGCTAAATCCTGTTTTTCTTGTAATGATATTTTATTTTTTGTAAGATCTAGTAGTGAAAAGAAAGTTATTAGTAAATTAATAATTTATTTAATTTGACTCAAATATGAAAACTAAAAGAGAAGTTTAAAATCATACAATTTGTATGGTTCATTAAAGCTTGTCTAAAAATTAATTATTCTGAGTTGAATTCGATTCAGGAATTCAGCTCAACTTCAGAAGTTTTGTTTAAACGAAGATAAACAACACTAATTCCTTAATTCTATGTGGAGAAAATAAATAATAAACTTACAAATTAATTTAAGATTTCACAGTATAACAGCTTCTTCTTCTTCTTCATTTCTCTTCAGAAGTATCGAAGCCCTTTTTTATCTTAACTTCTCTACGATGTGAATCGAAGTCCTCAGCAGGACCAAAGCACAAAATCAGCTCAAATTGCATCAACTAGTTCCACTCCCCATCAGAATTGATGTCTCTAGAAGATCCATAAATTTCTCCAATTTCATGGTCTCTGACTAATTTCTCATTGGCCTTCAACAGCAGCCAGCAGGCAAGTATCCATTTTACGACTTTGAAAACTCGATTTATTTTCTTCGCTTTAAAATGTAAATTTTGTTCTTCCACAGTACTGTTCTGAATTACTATTTTTTTTATACTAATAAGCAATATGATTGTCTATTTTTATCCGGGCTCGAACAGTGCATTGTACCCTTTGATTGATATTGTTGCACAGGTTTATAAAATTGTACCATTGCTGAAGATTACTAGAATTTCTTCTTTCTAAGTGTGAGTTCAGTATCAAGAAAATATAGGCATATATATGCTAATTTTAACCTTTGATATGTTATTGTTGCACAGGTTTATAAAAGTGTACTATTGCTGATGATTAGCACTAGACTAGAACATCTTCTTTGTAAGGGTTTAGTTGTGTTAGCTTTAAACCTTGCTTTACTGGATCTAAGGTTGTGTGAGAGCATGAATTCCACATTGTTTATGTTTGTCTAATGTCTAGAGGTACTTATGGATTCGTCCTATCATTCTTTTGAGAGTAAAATGCATGTGTTAAGTTTCAGTATCATTCCAAAACAATCCTTTGCAAATAAAATGCATGCATAGCTTTGTGCTGCTTATGGGTATGGAACACTTTGAAGGATATGAATGGATTTCAATACGGAGTTCTTAAAGATCATTAAGTTCTTTACGTTTAGATCTCGAATAACCCTTTCCTTGCTTATTTATTTTTTAGAATGTTTCTAGAGATCCTTATTCCTTTACTAGTGGTATTTCTACTTGAGGTGTTTAGTTTTGCTTTAAGTCACGCTTTATTGTAAACGTTTTGCAATCCATGACTTTGGTTTTCAATAATATGATATGACATTCCTACATTGATTGTTTTAAATATATTATGACATTGATTCCACATTTTCACTTAATAATTCCATTCAATGCAGAACAAAAGCTTAATTTACTACTGTGTTGCCCCATAGGACACTTATAAAGCCCACCTAGTCCCTCTACTTCAAAACATCCATCTTTTGAGTCAAGCTCAAGCCCCATCAACAACAATTTTGAGGTTAATCATAATGCTCTACTATGTTGTATTACTATGAATAATTGTATACCACTTCCACAGTAGTGACCTGAATCATAATCAGCATTCAGCATTTTTTCTAATCTGTTGTAATACCATGTAATTAACTGCTTAATTTTTTTCTTGTGCAATTTTTAGCAGGACTAGTTCACAGAAAGATAAGCAGGGATGGCAGCTTACGCAGCCATTGTTTCCCTTATGCACCTCATGGAGCAGATTCAGGTGTACCATGCTCGTCATCCGATCTTTGACGACCAGCAACAGATGCAACTCAGTTCCCTCAGCAAAAAAGTAAGTTTCTTGCAAGAATTTTTGGAGAGATTTTCCAATGGAGGTAACAGAGAAGCAGGAAATCTGGAAAGTCAAATCACAGAAGCAGTTTATAATGCTGAAGATTTAATCGAGTCTCACATAGTTGATGATGTTCATGCTCGATCTAGAAGCACTGCAAGAATGGATTCCAATGAGCAATTCTCTGAAGGGCTGAAGAGAGTGATAGGAGACATGGATCTTATTCAACAGGAGGCAGCAAATATCCAAGAGAATATCGCTTCTAAAGACAAGCAACCCATGAATTTACTCTCAGTGCGATCATCTAGACCTCCGCTTACTGAGAAAGGTCCCAAGATGGCATTTGGCAACACCTTGAATGTAATCATGGACAAGCTCACTGGAAAAGGACCTGGTCTGCAGGCTATTCCAATAACTGGAATGGGTGGCATCGGTAAGACTACACTCACTCATATTGCTTATGATAGCTCATTCATTAAGAAATACTTCGACATCCGTGGTTGGATTACGGTATCTCAAGAATTTGATCCACAAGAGCTTTTGTTTCGCCTGCTAGATGACATGGATTATTTTGGGAGTCAAAAGGGACATGAAAGTCTGGAATATCATGAGCTGGGAGACATGTTATACAAGCATCTATCAGGTCGTAGGTATTTGATAATCATGGATGATATTTGGAGTTCCGAGGTCTGGTTTAAAGTAAAGAGGTTCTTTCCTGATAATATGAAGGGGAGTCGTATTATCCTAACAACTAGGCAACTGAATGTTGCAAAGTATATTTCATCTTCCAATATGTATCAAATGAATCTTCTAGATGAGAATGAAAGTTGGAATCTCTTTTATAGAGAAGTGTTTCATCAAGGAAGTTGTCCTTCTGAATTAGAGGAAATTGGTAAAAGGATAGCAAAAAACTGCAAAGGTCTACCTCTTTCAATTGTTGTGATTGAGTCCTTGCCAGGTTTATGGAGAAAGAGTACTGGGAAAATATCGCGGAAGATATTAGTGCATGTGTAAATTCTGAAGAGGATGAACGTTACTTGGAAATTTTGTACACAAGTTATCGTGAATTACCTGCTCACTTAAAACCGTGTTTTCTTTACTTTGCCTTTTCTCCAGAGGATGATAACATCAATGTCTCCAAGCTTATTGAACTATGGATTGCTGAAGGTTTTCTAAAACCACAAAGAGGGAAAAGCTTGGAAGATGTAGCACGTGGTTACCTGAATGATCTTATCGACAGAAATCTCATTACTCTTAGTGACTTCCGTATGGGTGGTGTGGATCGTTGCAAAATTCATGATATTTTGAGAGATTTGTGTATTAGAGAAGCTAACAAGCAGAGATTTCTTCATGCAGCTAAGGGTCATGACTTGTCGCAAGGCCATCGTCTGAGAGAAGCTAAAAAGCAGAGACTTCTTTATGAAACCAAGGTTCATAAAGTCGGTTTTAATAGTCATCGTCGGATCGCAATCCACAATAATAAATCCTCTGGTACGGTCCCTCATGAACTTGATCACACTTTGCAGTCATCTTCATTTATCCGTTCATTTATATGCAATTTTGAGTTCAAGTCACTCCCGTCATTCGATTTCAAGCTATTGAGGGTATGCCTGAGTCCAAGGAAATCTTATCCTGGAAATTTTACTTCTGAGTTTCTCAACTCACGATACATTAGGTGTAAATATGATTCTCATGCTGCAGCTTCATTACCAATATGTTTTCTTTGGAATCTACAAACAATAAGATTATCTTGTGGGAAAACTCTGCATTTACCACTGGAAATGTTGGAGATGACACAACTTAGGCATGTGAAGATCGATAATTTCAAATTGGATGGTCCTTGTGGTGATAAGAGTGAAGGGAGTAATAATGTTGTGTTGGAGAACCTCCAAACACTTATGTTGATAGGGGATTTCAGGTGTTCTGAGGAGATCCTCAGGAAAATTCCAAATCTGAAGAGATTAGGAGTGTTTTATCAGCACGATGATGGCAGGTTGCGTGAGTATCTCGAAAACATTGGCGGTATGACAAAATTGGAGTCATTGTATCTGTTTTTGTTTGTGCCCGTGTCAAAGTTGGAGTTCCCTCTATTAATCAAGAAGTTGAGTTTATGTGTGCGGAACTTTGACTGGGAAGTTATGGGAGAAAATATCGGTGCATTGCCTCATCTAGAAAAACTAGAATTGCAATATGACTTAGGTGGCGAAGAATGGAACCCGGTTGACGAGCAGTTCCTTTGCTTGAAGTACTTACGGATTCACTATTCGGGTTTACAACGGTGGAATGCAGATAGCTGTCATTTTCCATCCCTTGAGTACCTCTTTCTTTCAGGGATGCGTAAATTGGAGGATATCCCTTCTGAACTTGGCAACATAGCAACTCTTCAATTGATTGAAGTGGAACACTGCAGCGAATCCGCCTATGCTTCAGCAAAAATGATACTAGATGAGCAATCGAGCCTTGGTAACGTGGACCTCCGTGTTATTACCAAAGAGACGGGAGAACCGTTAATTGTTCTCTGAGTTTTGTTGGAATCTCTAGCTATTGCCAAGTTCTTTAACGCTTTATTTGGTTGTCTTTTTTTGGAGAAGGTTTTGTTCTTAGTTGGGTGCTGTTGCCTGCAATTGTAGAACTGTAATATTAGAACAGATTCAAGAAACACATGTATGTGTATATTTGTAATTACGTACTGCATGTTCTAGTGTATGTATGTATCTGATATTTAAATTTTATACTGCTAATATATTTCAGCAAGAGCTAACTTATATTTTTGCATGTCGTAAGGTGACTTTGTCCATTTTTATTTGTTCACTTGCTTTCTGATAGATGTTGCAGATGATAATATGGTACTATGATGAGACCTTGAATTAGAGACCATAGACGGTATCTATTTGATGTCTGGATGAAGCGCGGCAACCAAGTTTTGTACTCCATTGGCTAAAAATGGTTTAGTTTTCACTTAGTTTCGTTGACTTGTCATAGGGTAAGATCTAGAGCTATTAGAAAAGCAAAACTTAATTCTTGTACAAATGCTCCAGTATTAGAATCATCTTTAAAATAATATGGAACACAAAAGGAGTTGATTAAAGAGGGACGTAAATTCCTCTCTTAGATACATGTTCGAATTTCAAGGGAGAAGAATTTATGATTATGCACTTGTGCAGTTTAAATCGGTTGATGTGTATTTGTGGTTATGCCATCTTGAACTAGAGCCTCTTGCGTTTGTGCGGTTTAACTCAACTCAATTTGGTTGATTTGCAGCATATTGTGTGTGTGCTTGTGTGCACCAAAAGGGCTGACGCTGCAAACTATAGCTTAAATTTATGGGATTATTCAGTATGTACTTAAATTTAAATACTTCATTTGTTCCATAATAAACTTTCTAATGTTGATTTTTTTTTAAGTTTGATCGCAAATTATTCCTATGTCACACAATAAAAAACTATAATAAAATTATATGATGAAATAAAATCAAATATATTTTTTTAATATAAATCTATTATATTCTAATTATGTGTAATATAAGAGTAATTTGCGGTCAAAGTTTGAAATAAAGTCAACCTTAAAAAATCTATTATGAAAGAGAGATAACTCAGTCCTGTATAGTAAATTCTTTTAAAAACATACTTTTTTTTATTTTTATTTTTATTTTTTTTGAATTTTGGAGTATACTTTAAAAACATGGTTACTTGTTGCGCATGCATCCTTATGGTTACTTTGTTGCATCATCTGTACTATGCTATATACTCGTATATCATTAATAAAACTTGGTTTCTTACTTTAAAATAGTCCTACAACATTATTTAGAGCTGGTCTAGCGATAGTATTATACTCATTTTTTTTACGTTTTATTATTTACATATTCACTTTTAAATTATTTACGTTTTCTTATTTGAAATTTTTTTATCTCGCAACTTTATTGTGTGTCATGTCAATAAACAAACACCACACATATTATACTAACATTTTAAAAATCTGTTCCGGAAACAAATGTAAGTAATCTAAACGGAGTATCGATTGCGAGTTAAATTAAACACAGAATAATACTGAATTGATACGATACCTATGACATGATTAATGAGATGCAATAATTTGGATGAAGATGATGATGATATTTAAAAGTAGTCGTGGTTCACCACATGCAGGACAGCATACTAACCCCGCCACCGACATGCTTTTTCATGATTTTCCTATAAGCGGGGCGGACCTAACAATTACTACTACGTCACATACCGTAGTACTTGCGAACCCATACCTACCCACCTTGTTCCTTTCTTCAGTCACCATTTTATTATTTCGACCTACTAGTATATATATTTCTATCTATTGAGAAAAAATAAAAAAGACTTTTAGATGTACAAGAACAATACAAGATAAACTAATTAAACCTGGCATGTCCCATAAATTGATTCTTTATTCCATTGGTAAAAGTTGTGAAAACCGATTTGCATGGAATATTAGTACACACTCATTATGGTATACTACAAAAACTTAAATACACTTGAATGAAAATATCAATGTCGACACTAAATAATTCGATACAATATGAGATTAATAATATCGACGATGTACGTACGTAACTTAATGAATGTGCGCCATTTTATGGCCCCTGTTCCCTTAAATATTTTACATATGTAGACTTCTCTAGATTCACAAAAATGTCCCCAATTTCCTAGGTTACACCGGTCTTATTAATTGGTGTATTTATCAATGAAGCTAATAATGCTAATCAGAGAAGACCTTAGTCCTTAAACTGCAGGTCCAACTACCAAAGTAGACAATTTGAAGAACGAGCGTTAAACACTACTACGTACTAGTATTAATTAGTACTACTACTATAACATAAGTTTGTGTCTTACAACTCTACTAATGGTCATCCTTGACTTTGATCACCGACGGAGATAGAAGTTCAACTTAAAAGGGATTTTTAACTAGGGTGAATCTATTTCAAATCGGTTATAATTATGTACCACGTAAAAAAACATGTATGCGGTTGCCCCGTCACGCACCCCTATCTTCTCCTTTGACTTCCACCATAAAACGTAAAAGAAAAGTCTTTGACACAATTTTTCTTCTATCTTCCGGTTAAAATTGCCGACACAATAGGCTGTGTTTGGCGCGGGCATGTGATGGTTATGAACAAGTATGTGTGTCGCTTTCTAGTCACTAATCAATTATTAGAATGTGGACAATAATTTATCTACCAGTACTTATTAAAATGACCAGTTGATGTCACTCTACGGGAGTACTATATGATAATGATAATGACTTTCCTAAACTGAATTAGGAGCATATTAATTTATTGAATATCCTATAATATATGAGCATTTGACATTGTTTATAGTTTATACGGAACACTAACTAATAATGATTCCCATTCCATGCAGAAGAAGCCTTGATTTTCCTCCATAAACCCCACATGACACATGCTTCGTTGTCTACTCGCGTTTCTTTACTTGTTTGCTTGCATGTTGACCAAAAACCATCAAGTCAAAATTCACACACAACGATGTTAAATAAAACTTTGCTGATATTTTAGGATAACCCCTCAATTATATAAATTTACCACCTACACCCCTGAGTTATGATTTAGAGCACTAATTATGGTTGGGGTTCAATTAGGAGTTTTTAACATAAAATTTCAAAAAAAAACCCTTCAAATGATGTCTCAAATAGTTTGGGGCTTATTTAAATCTTTTATGTGAGTCCTTATGTTCATAGTACTCCATATTATTGGAGCTTTTATTATAAATCACATATTGGAGCTTAAATAAGGTTTACCTTTACTCTACTAATTAGTAGTGCATTGCAATTTGGGTGTCTTTTATTTTTTGCAATTTTTTTTTTTTATTAAATTGAATACCATTACAATTTTTCTAAATTCAGAAATGGACATGTAATATTTTCATTACACTCATTAATGTCCCGACCACTAATGAACTGAAAGTCCAACCCTTTAGGTCGACGTGGTTACTCTTATAGTTGATCTGCGGAGTAAGTAATATGCTCTTGGTTGATCTGCGAAGTATTATGTTAGCCCCGCAAATCAACATTTGTTCTTTTTGACACCGTTTGTACTTACTTGTGCGTACATTGAAAACTTATTGATAGCTCATCCATTCTAATTAAATATTCTTTTTACCTTTGACACGTCCATATGCAAGATAGATGGACTCATAGCAACTTTGCAACCTTGGTCCCTGGGTGTGGTGATGCGACTCTTCCTCAACCAAAGCCCCATCGCCGTCTTCTTTGATGACAAAAAAGATGTCGAAGTATATAAAAAAAGGGGTATAGATGCCAAAACAAAGAAAAGTAAGGGAAAAACGCGCAATATCTCTAAGCTGTACACTTTAATATATTGTACTACTACCAGGGAATCATCACTTGTTCTTCCTATACTAGTCACTTCCCTCTATTTCTGTGCTGCAATAAATACAAAAAAGACAGCTCCAAATTACCTTCAACTAACCATGCACTCCAATTTTTGAAAAGAAATTCTCAGATCTCTGATTCCACCACTAGTATTAAATTCCTTCAACCCCCAGTTGACAGAAAGAAAAGGAAAAAAAAAGCTTTCTCACTTCTTTCATTTCTTCAAATCATCTCTCAAACACAGTACAACTAGCAACACAACCTGTACATTTGGTGAAAAGGGCTAACAGTACTACTACACCTTTAATCACTACTACTCCATGCAATGATCACAATATCTTTTTCCATCTCTACATGATTGATGATGATTCAGGAGTAAAAACCTCAATCTCTCTTCATTCATTGCACTTTGCAACAGCAAGAAAAAGAGAAAAAAGATGAAAACCTCATGGCTACTTTCTCAAACTTTCTTGCTTTCTGCAGCAACAATCTTTCTGTCAATCCATCTTTCAGCATCCCAGTTAGTCTCCACAGAAAGCAGAATACTTTTCCAGGTTCAAGAATTTCTTGAATACCCACCTGCACTCCAATGGAACAGATGGACTAACTTTTGCTTCCTTCCCTCAACACCTAATCTCACACTCGTCTGTTCAGCCAACAACCACCTCACTGAACTAACCATACTCGGAAACAGGTCAACTCCATTGTCAAGATCATTCTCACTAGACTCCTTCTTTACCGTCTTAACCAAGCTCCCCAATTTACAAAAACTCTCACTGGTCTCTTTAGGCCTGTGGGGCCCGCTGCCACCGAAAATCAACCGGTTCAAATCACTCCAGGCCTTGAACATCAGCTCCAATTTCATCTCTGGTGAAATCCCACAATCAGTCTCTACTTATCCTGTTCTGAAAAATCTTGTCCTGAGAAATAACTTGCTGAACGGCACTGTGCCGGATCTTACCGCATTGTCAGCTCTTGAAGAGTTGGATTTGAGTAACAATCATTTAGGTCCAAAGTTTCCATCCTTTGGGAACAGGCTAGTGACCCTTAGGCTTGGAAACAATTCTTTCAGGTCTCAAATACCTCAGGATCTCAAGAAGCTAACCGCTCTCCAAGTGCTTGATGTATTTTCTAACAGGCTCGTTGGACCGGTACCGTCGTTCCTGTTTTCGTTGCCGTCGATTCAGTACATTAGTGTTGGTAAGAACCAGCTGAGTGGTTCACTTGGAGGGAATGTTTCTTGCAACAGGAACCTTGGTTTTGTTGACATTTCGAATAATCTTTTGTCCGGGAAGTTACCGTCCTGTCTTGCTTCCAATGGCGGTAACAGGACGGTTGTTGTTATGTGGAATTGCTTGACGAATACGACGTCCAAGTATCAGAGAGGCTATTCGTTCTGTCAGAAGGATGCATTGGCTGTTAAGCCTCCGGCAATGAGGAGCCATAATAAGGATAAGGAGGAATCTACTGTGAAGCTTGGGATTGTGCTTGGGATTATTGGTGGCATCGTCTTGGTTTTCGGTCTTTTGGGGATCTTGATTGTGGTTGTTTTCAAAGTTGTGCAGAGGAGAAGAAGCAAAGAGTATAGATGTGATAGTTTTGTGGTTGAGAAGAATCCGGTTCGTGGCCCTCCGGTTGGAAGTAAGTGTTTAAGTCCCTTTGCTTCTCTAGTACATACCATTTAATTCATGTAGAAGCTTAGAGTATAATTGTGTTTTATTGATTCTGTTCCTGTTTTAACTGTACAAGACCAATCAATGCATGCAAGTAGTACAAATTTATGAATTTTAATGGACTGTAACATGATGTGTTGGTTCTTTAGAGTAGTAGAGTAACATGTTTAATTGTGGATTCTGAGCTTTGATGTTTTATATGATATTCAAGAATTTGACTTGATTTGGTTGTGAATTGCGGTATGTTTCATTAGGACATGTGCCACAGCCAATGCGGATGAGCTCGTTGGGATTGCCTCCGTACCATGTGTTCACTCTCGAGGAAATGGAAGACGCGACCAACAACTTTGATCCGACTAATTTGGTGGGAGAAGGATCACAGGGACAGGTATGTATTACTGTATTAGTAAGGCTTGTTAAACTTGGAGTAAACTCATTTATCATCCATTTCCATATTTGCACCCGTATGAACCTGATTAGTGTGGGGATACATTTACTCTTTATCTATCTATATATGACCACAGGAGTTGTGTTGATATACTGTATCAATTATATGACAGCTATATAAAGGATGGCTGAGAGATGGTTCAGTGGTCCTGGTGAAGTGTCTAAAGCTAAAGCAGAAATACTCACCTAATACGCTGCAGCAGCACATGGAAGTAATATCCAAATTGAGGCATCGTCATTTAGTCAGCGTTCTCGGTCACTGCACTGTTGCTTACCAAGACCATCCAAGCACCGGCAGCACAGTTTTTATTGTCCTTGAGAATGTTGCAAATGGATCCTTAAAGGATCATCTCATGGGTACCAAACTCATCTCCAAGAAAGGATACTTTTTGCAAGATTTGATTTGATTTGATGGTATTTTTTAAAACAGAGAAGTGATCTAGTAACTGTGTTTGACAGATTGGAGGAAGAGAGAAGTCCTTAAATGGCCGCAGCGAATGGCAATCACCATGGGCATTGCTAGAGGAACTCAGTACTTGCATACTGCAGGAATACATGGAAATGACCTCAGTATCGACAGCATATTGTTAGACGAGAGCCTTAATCCAAAAATAAGCAGCTACAACATAAACTTGCCATCTAAGGTTCGAAAAAAATCATTCTGGATGCTATTGGTTTCTTTCATCAATTTCGTGTGCAAATCTGTTAAATAAGCTCATCGAAAAATCAATGCAAGTTAGGAGCTTATGCTTATATATGATTCTCTGTGTCTTTTGCAGGTGGGACCAGGAAGCCCTCTTCATGGACAAGCATCATCCAGGTATATTTTTTCTCATGCACTAATCATATATATATTCACACTTCGAAACATCTTCTGATCTTACTGGAATAAACATTCTGCAGAGAAAATCCAGAAAAGGAAGATATCTATAGGCTGGGAGTAATCTTAGTTGAGGTTATTACTGGTAAACCTACCGTATCTCAGAGTGAAATAGAGGACCTCAGGTTTCAGGTAAAATTCCATACCCAAAAGTCCAAAACATCATATAATCTTCAGTGTATTAACGTAAAAGTCACGTGAACGAACTTGTATTGCAGCTAGAGAGGAGCTTGGCAGAATCACCATCGAGACTAAGAGACATGATCGACCCATCAATACGAGGAACCTTTGCATATGAATCCCTGAAAACAATTGTGCAGATAACGGTGAATTGCCTAAGCAAAGATCCAATAGGCCGACCAACAGTGGAGGATGTGCTGTGGCATATGCAGTACTCTGTTCAGGTTCAAGAAGGATGGACTAACAGCGGAAACTTCAGCGGCAATCTAAGTGGGAACCTTAGTGGACACTTCAGTGGACAGCAGTAGTTTGAAATGAAAGCAAATTCTGGTGTTTATAGTATACAAGTATGTTCAGAATTTGGCTACTGAGACGTTTATTTATCTAACAGTTTTGATTATAACTTAAAAGTCATGTAATAATTATGTGTTCTTTCCTTGTATGAGTAAATATTCCTCAACTACTCTATCGAATTAAAGTTGACTACACAGACTGACAGAAGGACCATTTGGTCTTAAATCTTAATCTAAGAATTTGCAAGAACCATTCATCCAACTGAATATATGTTTTCTAAATGCTAAACTCATCTAATCTACAGTGCATTCAGTTCATCTCATACAAATGGCCTAAATTTCCAACTTTACCTGATAAAACAGATATCAGTACATCTGTACATGTGACGCGACATCTAAGCGACCATGTTGCCTGAAATGTCGGGGCATCACTGGCGAACAGTAATATAAACATTTTAGAAAGGCAGCGGACTGACAGGGTTTATTGTCTAGCAAGGAATATGTGAATCATATAGAAGAAAGTGAATGAGTAAAGAAGAAAGAACTGTATATGATAAACTCTTGACTTCTTATAGTATAATGACTCCTTTTGTCTCCACAACCTACAACATAACCATAGAAAGCAAACCAAAACCGTGGAACTTAATTAGTAAGTGAGTAAAGAAGAAAGAACTGTATATTGTAAACTCTGACATCTTGTAGTATAATGATTCATTTTGTCTCCACAACCTAACCTACAAGATAGCCATAGAAAGCAAACTATTGAACGTAATTAGTAAGTGAATAAAGAAGAAAGAACGGTATATGATTAACTCTGTTTCTTGTAGTATAATGACTCCTTTTGTCTCCACATCCTACAAGATAGCCATAGAAAGCAAACTAAAACCGTGGAACGTAATTAGAAGTGAATAAAGAACTGTATTATATGATTAACTCTGATTTCTTGTAGTATAATCCTTTTGTCTCCGCATCCTACAAGATAGCCATACAAAAATCAAACTAAAACCATGGAACATAATTAGTAAGTGAATAGAGAATAATAATCCAAAAACGGAAAAGAAACATAAACTTCATGGTATATGGTAACACACTAAGGTGCTAAGCCCTTTCTTGACTAGCCACTGTAATCTTCTTCCCTGAATTTCTGCTCCGGATAGAAGACCATACCGACTTCATTCCCACCAAATTTTCGTCCATACAATCCTTGTCGAGCTTTTGAAGCTCCTTCAGTGTCGGCATACTCAAGGAACACCTTACCTACACCTGGCGGCATTTCACCGTTGGAATCAGGGCGCGGGATGACCACTTTCACCAAAGTACCAAATTTTCCACACTCCGATTGCATGTCTTCCATTATATCTAAGAACTCTTCGTCATCCTTGAGCTCTTCTGCAGTAACCACTCCTGTAAGGCACAAAACCTTTGTCACCGTAGGATTTAGCATGAGTGTCTGCATTAATGCTATCTGTTGTTGGGCCTGATATATCAGACTTTCCTGCTCAGCTTTAGGCTGTGTCGTACCCTGGTTAACAGTAAGTTTCTTCTCACCTATCGGAAATCCATTAAGGACCGCACACGCAATTGCAGTCATTGACGAATCTTCGTAGACACAAAACGCATAGCCTTTGGAGTTGCCTGTTTCCTTATCTTTAACCAGATCAAAGCTCTTAAGCGGACCAACGGACTCCAGCAACGCTCTTACCTGTACATCTGTAAGATAATACGGTAACCCACCAACAAATATACGGTCAGGACCCTCAGGACACCAGCTGCAGATCCCCCAGGCATCAACGCAACGGCTCCAAGATTCAAATTAGGATTGGGTTGGGTAGGCCCAAGAGTAGCAGCCATTGATGGATTATAATCACTTGGCCTTTTAACCTTTATAGGTGCTCCCTCAAACAAAACACCATTCAGAGCCATGGCATTACTAGCTTCTTCAACAGTTCTCATCTCCACGAACGCAAACTTTTTATCATGGTTAATGTAGACATTCACAACAGCATCTCCTATACCAGCAGTATTTCCTCCAACTGCTGACATAACTTGATTGAAGAAATTTGCAACCGACTGTTCGTTAGCGGTTGGAGGGAGACCGCCTGCATAGATTCGGCGAGCATGTCGTGTAGCCTGCTGGGTCATCGGCATCATTGTGACCATTCCAAACTGTCCAGGCAACATATTCGGAAAAGTTCCAGGAATCATAGTGGTGGTTAGGGCTGCTCAAATGATCCGGATCCGTTGATCCGGTCCGTTTATCCACATTTATGGATCGGATCAATCCGATCCGTTAGCCAACGGATCGGATAACGGATTGCATTTTTTATGATCCGCGGATAACGGATCGGATTGATCCGATCCGCGGATATCCGTGGATCATCCGTTATTATTATTATTATTATTAATTTTTTTTATATATATAAGACTATATATAGCAAAGGAAAAGGAGTAAAAGTAAAACTCATATTTTTTAGTTATGTTTGTATTCCATATATATTAGTTGACTCATAAATAACTTGTTAGATGCATATTTGCATATCTGAAGATTTTGAGGTTGTTAGAAATATGTATCTTCTTGTCTCCATCCCATGTATTTGTCGATCTTGGTGATTCCGGTATCTTAGAATTCCGTCTACAATGGAGCAAGTACATATTGAGTATATGTTTGTGTCATTTTTACGAACATTTTAAGTTCACATTTAACATATTATTTTCGAATATTTGAACTCAAACTTCTATAGCTATCGTTTTATTTTATAATTTTACACCATAATTTATTTTACAAAAAACATTGAAAAATAAAAAGAACGGATAACGGATCAGACTTGGATTTATCCGTATCCGTACGGATCGATCCGCAATCCGATCCGTCCAGAATTGAATTTTTTATGATCCGGTCAAACGGATTGGATCGATACATATCCGGTCCGTGCGCAGCCTAAGTGGTGTTACATGCAGGCAGCTGACCAGCAGGGGGTGCCATGTCAAAACCACTCATCCTTTTTCGCTCACTGGAACGCGACAGTGATTTGTGCTCTGATCTATGCCTGGAACGAGATCTAGACCGGCGCCTATGCCTATCCTCGTCTCTACGTCTATCATAATCCCTGTCTCTGCTATCACGATGATGATCTCGGTGGCGGTCCCGATGATGACGATCACGGTCCCTATCCCTTTCCCTGTCTCTGCGGCCGCCTCTGTCCCTATCCCTTTCTCGGTCCTTATCCCTCCTGTCACGCCTTTGCTTATCACTGCTTCTAGAAGAAGAGGAACCTGCACTTGGTGAGCCTTCGTGAGGTTGTTCCAGTTTGCCGTCTGCCCGTGGTGAATGGGAATTTCCGTCAAACTCGTAACTCGACATGGTTTTCGAGATTGAAGGTCTTTGTTGGTGAAACCCTAATTGGTATCTGTAATTGAGCTTTTTCGTCTGATAATACAATTCTCTATCTTGCTTGGTTGGTTGTGACCTATTTATAAGAATCCTGGAAGTAGAATGAGAATCTGATCATGGTTCCAATTTTAATTACTTATAATTTTGTGATGAAACAGGACTCGATACTCTGTTTCCTAATCCTCCTCTCAGTACCCGACTCAATATTATTTCTGCCCAACTCGTATCCCGTTAGTAATCCATCGCCCATGGGTATGGTTAGAGGCGGCAAAATACATCCTGATCCAAGTTCCAACCCCAACCGAACAGATCGAATTCGAAGTCTTACACAAAATATTTTGGCCAGCTATCCAAATTTTGACCTGATGCGAATCACTCAAAGAAATTTGCTCCGAATTATCCTATTCGAAATCACCCGAAAAGATTTGACCGAAGTTCATCCGATCTTAAACAAATAAGCACGAACTCATCCAATCCAAAATTATCTAAATTAAAGCATATATATATATATATATATATATATATATATATATATAGATATATATATATATATAATATTTTTCAATTTTCATATTATATAATAAATATATCTATGTAACTAACATATAATTAAGTTAAACGTGTAATAATTTAAAATTTTCATATAGTGTGCCCAAATATCTAATCAACAATGAACCCGAATTGACCCAATTCGAAATGTTTTGAAATTTTTAATCCGAGCAGCACCCGAATCAGATCATGACTTGAAATTCAAACACATCTTAATCCAATCCGAAACAAAACTACTCACCTGAAACCATCCGATCCGAACGACTTGTTTCCCTAGGTATGGTTCAGGTTGGGTACGATTTTTTGTTACTAAAACCGGATAATAACTGGATAGTGAAATAAATCTCCCTACTGAATTAGTATGTGTTTTGAACTTTGATGTTACCTTATATATGATATTACATCTTATTTCACCATTTTATCGTAATAAGTCTATTTGGTCAATGTCAATAAATTGACTTAGAAAGTTATAATGTGACTGATTTGAAAGTTAATCTATGTAGCTTATTTAAAAATAAGGTGACTGATCAAATATCAGTCAGCTTATCAGCTATCATCCACCTTATCAGTTCGTTTTGACAGATAGACACTAAATGTCAATACAACGTAACAAAATACAAAATATCTATTTAGTTAAACAATCATTATCAGTTTTACAAATCAGTCTACATACTTTCTAAATTTTAGTACGCCGAACAACTTTTTCGGGTCAGGTCAAAATTCTATCCGCTTTGATTTTTATCGAATCAGGTCAAATTTTATGATCAGTCTGAATTTCTGAGCGGGCCAAGCCGAGGTGTTTGGTGGTTAGTATTTGAAACTGAATTTTTTATTTTGAAGAGTAAATTTTACAAAATAAATCCTGTTCCAAACAATCTGTGTAATAGTACATGCTGGGGTTAGGGTCTTCAAAGTACGGATATTCTATAAGTTCGAATTATAACCCTATCTTTACCCCGAACACCATTATTATAGAGCGGATTACCCATTTATAAGTCTAATTTTACCAGACTCCTAATTTCCGTAACTAGTATTTTACTCAACTTTTTGTATGACAAGCTAGACCAATAGTTAACTGAAGTGATGGTCCCATTTCAAAGAAATGAAAATGAAAAGCTTTCGTTCATACTGAAAAATAGTAAAGTGAAAAATATTTGATCGGAAGTAATAAAGTACACTAGAAACTTCACAAATTAATCTTAATTACTCTTTGATAAATTAATAACTTAGATAAGATAATAATTTTCTATAGTCCAACCAACATTAAATTATTAACCTGGTTAAAATTGCAAGATAAATAATTTTTCTAAAGTTTAGCTACTATTCTGGTATGTGATTTGGTAAGCTTGCTGGTACGAACTCAACAGAATTGTATAAAGAGTTACGTACATAGAGACAACTATCTACATCAAAACTGCAAATAAAATTCATCACTTAATTAGCTATCTTGTTGCCACCAAATTGGGTCTATATCTCCATGTTCTGAGTTAACAATCTGGACAATCACTGACTCAGTACCTCTTTTGCAGATACTCCGAAGTTATCCTCAAAGAAGTTCGGTGGTTCGGTGATGAAACAGGAGATGACATCTCTGAGCGTAACTACGCCCGTAACTTCATTGTCTTCTCCTGGAACAACATAGATTCTATGAACTTGCTTGGAAGCAAGAGTGTCGATCACACTTCCCAGAGTAGAACCGGGCTTGCATGTTATCGGTGTAGCAGTTCTCCCAGGGTCATTGGTCTCCGAAGCAACAGTAACAATGAAGTCCTTCACAGTGAGCTCCCTGCAAGATGAACCTGTTAGCCCGGACAGCTAAACAAATAAACTACCAAGACCGTGGGGAATTAGTACTGTAAGCTCTGTGTATTTAGTTTACCTGAAAGTTTTAAACATATCTGGCTTGAGCAGCAAGAATCTGATATCTCTTATGCTTATGTTGCCCACTATTTTATTCATAGGTCCCTCGACAACTGGTACACCACCAATTTGCTTATCTTTCAGCTTGGTGAATGCTTCCAGGATCAGTTCATTTTCATGCACCGTGACAAGCTGACACCACATATTTAGTTCATGTTCAGCCGAAATCACTCACGTTGCATCAGCTTATGATAAGCATATTTGCCAATAAGTTTCAGTGTCTAACCTGATCTGGAGACATGTAGGGAAGCCCAAGCTCGGATAAAGGTTGAGAAGCGATGCAGTCGAACCAGTCCCTCCCTTTACATCCCTTGAGACCCTCGATGACAGCAGATTGCGTTATGAAGTTTTTTATAGCTGGATCTCCCCTCTCGATTACTGGCACATTACGAAGTCTATACTTTGACAGAAGAAGCAACACACTCAACATTGAACTGTTTGATGACACGGGAACAAATGGTGCCCATCTATATGATTTCAGAATCGACCTTACCTGTAAACATCAACTAAGCATCAGCCAACAAAAGCACACATTACCTGTACTTAATCGTTATTCATAAACAAAAGAATAACTAAAAAGGAGGCGATAGGAAATACAAAAGCAGGTATTATAAAAGGGCGGATTAATGTAGGTGGCTTAAACAGTTAATTAGTACAAGGATGCCAATAACCATGAGGCGCTTATCTGGATTCTGCTTATTGTGCTCTTGAAACAACAAAACGAAAATCGCCCTGAGAAAAGGGCTTTAACAGAGCTATAACTACAATAAGCAGAATCAGGTGCAGACATTGGCTCAAATAGGAAGTTACTTATAAAAATCTCAAGGCATGGGATTTTACTTGGTGCATTCTAGAACAAGCCGAGCTTTCCATAAACACAACAATGTGATGACGTGTTACTCCAGTAAAGCCCATAAGCTGCTAAAATGTTCCTCAATACACCTTAATCCAACTTATAGTGGTGAGTCAATTAAATTTAGTTGCAGAAAAAGTACATCCAAACATCCGTATAAACCTCAACATCGATGAAAAATAGCTCCAAACTCACCGTTGCAGACTTAAACGGTTCTTCATTAAGCATAACCTTGTAAAAGTCCTCCCCTAACTTATCCGCAGCAGTCGGAGCATCTCTTCCCATTCCTTTTTCTGCAGCCACACCCCCTGCTACTGCCGCACCAACAGCAGCTGCTGTCAGTCCAGCAACTGCAAGAGGACCTGTTGCCCCCATTGCCAGGGCGCCAAGAGCCCCAGCAGCACCAGTACTTAACCCTGCAGCTGCAGCCGACGTGGCAGATAAAGCAGCTGCCGCTATTTCTGCATTCTGCAGCACCCAAAGCACAACGGCAGAGAAATCCACTATTCCCAAGTATTGTCCTCTCCAATCCTTGCTATTTGTAGCATCAGGATCAAGAACAGGAGCCGACATGATATTAGACTCGGACAAAATTGAGACAGCATCGCCAATGGGCAGGTCAGCTGGAATCTCGATAACTACAAGCATGTTTCATTTAATCAATGAATCAGAATGCAAATAGAGAGGCCCAATGTTTGCATATTTCAAGCGGTGCAACACTTGTTCTTCTTTTAGAAATCGATAATATTAAAATAGCTCACTCATTAATAGACCAATCAACTAAGCATCGTACGACTTCATAGAGACAGAGAAACAAAAGAAAGTAACATAACACCACGACATTTCGGGAATCGGACAATGCACTTCCTACTTACAACTCCACATTAACAAGGGCAAGGTTTGGCGGAGTTACCTTTGCCTCCACGGACTTGGGGAAAGGTTGAAACAGGAATTTCGGCAAATGCGGCCGTCAGAGAGTCCTGGAGTTTTTTAGGCAGCCTCTTTCTGCTCTGCACCATCTGATAGTAAGCATCATAGCTTTCACAAGCTTGAGTGCTCTGCAACTCCTGTGCCATTCCTATGTATATAGAAACTCTACAAATAAAATATACATCAGAGTGACAGTTTAAATCTCTTTGAGTCTATGAACATTAACATCCACGCGAAATGATGAACAAATCAAAATTGGTATATACCAAACACTCAATTAACCCGCTTTGTAATTAATGATCATCAATCATCATATCTAAACAAAAAGATCAGGTCTCTAGCTAATTTTACATAAAGTAGACTAGAAGATCCACGCGGTAGAAAATGTACAATCACATATTTTCCTGGATAACATCATAATCGATAGAGATTTTTATTATATAAGTGCAACAGGTGATGATCCTAATTCCTGAACTAATCAATGAAACTAGCCAAGGAAAATGAAGAGCAAGATGATCTAATTAACATGCACAATCAATTAATTAATTGATTAACTAATGTTTATACTCGGAATTAATTGAAATAAAATTACCTCGTCGAGACTTGAGCTCTAATTAATTTGCCTGTTAATTTTTGTTGTTTGCAGTATGAAAATTTGCAGCAAGAATAGACGAGGGAGGAGATGAGTTAGTTCCTTTGATTTGTGTTGTTGCATGCAGATGATTTCACTGGCTGCCACGTGTTCTTACCTTTCATTCGTGTCAAGCTATTTATAGAGGAGGAATATAAGTAGTTCTTTTTTTCTTTATTTTAATTCTGAATATTTTTTTTCGAAACGCGCATAATAACTTATCAAAAAGCAGAAGTTTTTACATGATTTTAATTTCGATTTTGTTTGTTTTAATTTGAATTTTGTTAATTTTTCATATATAATAAAATGTCATTTTGGTACTATAGTAGTGGATTTATAATTTTGGGCTCAAAATTGTTTGCCAAAACTAATACACATAATTTTGAGCATCCAGATCAAAAAACCATGCTCCAATATGTCACTTCCTTACTCATTTGCAAGTTCTGTCTTGAAGGGCCATCATCAAATATATCAAGTAGAAGAATGGGCTAAAGTTGAACAAACTACTCGTACACTACAACTACAGCGACGCACGAACAATTTGGGCAGTGAATTAATTTTTGTCATTCTCATCATTTTTTCATCTCACATCAGCTTCCTAAAGAGCTCCCACATTACATACACAAAACACCAAAAGTCTCAGAATGGCACCTCTACTCAATTAGAATTCTGACCATACCAGAAATGGCTTTACATAGATTTCAAATATCCAACATCTTCGCCAGCACCCTGCTCTCGGCGAGGCATCCTTCATTTACGCAAACATACTTCTGTAACTCACCTGCTGGAGAACATACATTGAATGAAGTTCCCTTCTTTTGAGACAGAAATGATGAAAGAAAGTCAACATGATTACATCATCAAGCTAGAAGTAAAACTGAGATAGTGTTGTTACCAGTAAACCGAGTTGTGATAAAAAGATTCTATCGGCTCCATTCATAGTCCACGGTTCTACTAGCGTTGTTTACACGATTTGAATCTTCAGGCTTTATGGCATTTGCAAAGGCATGCCATCCTATGAGATGTGGCAGAAGAAACTGGACGGAACAGTCATCTTGTAAGCAATTAAAGATGAAGAGGTGATAATGTAGGGAGATGTAAAATATGGTTAACTATCCACCTCCTCAATGTATTCTACAAACAACTCTGAGGACAATATCATGGATACATCATATATAAAAATAACTTCAATCAAATAACTAATTGTGCATTATGCCATACTTATATGATGGAGAGTGGAGATCATAAAAATTCAGGTCTCATCGTCTCCTTAATGATGAAACTTATGCCACCCACCGGCCACCACCCAGAAACCACAAATAACTAGGATTTCCCTTTTCCTTAGTTATTCTGCAAGAGACCTAGCAGCCTTATTAAGCCAAATAAGATGACTTGAAATATTTCTCTAAGAAACATCATATCATGACCAGCTAAAAGAGATGTAACTCACTTCCAAAATCCTTTTTCAATACACTAGCAATTTCTGGGATCATGTTTGTGTTCCTACAATGACTACGGCATTCTCTGACGTTCTTGAAAGTTGATGCACAGGTATGCAAAAATGACCACTCTAATCATTTGAAAAGACCAAAGTACCAAACAAGTTGATCAAGACTGCACGATTCAAATTTAAAAGGGGTCTGGAAAGATATCTGTAGTAGATAAGCTTGAGAAAGTGAAGGTGTTGGTCAAGGACTCAAGGATATGTGGCAGTCCTGGTACCATGATGTCTTTGAGAAGGAGCAAAACCATTTGACACGGTTTTGGGGAGTGAACGGAGGAGGTAGTCTCCAATTGTCGTAGATTAATTATGAAGGACGAGAATCATAATTCATAAACAACAAAATTCTCAGAGCTTACAGATATAAAAGGGAAAGGTGGGTGATGGTGACATATACATTTAATGGAAGAATGACAGAAAACGGGTGAAAATATTGATGCTTTGTTGGTGATTCTTGGTTGGAAAGAAAATTGTAATCCCAAAGCTCAAATACATGGGTCACGGGAGATACTTTATATAATTCTCACTCCTCCATGCTCAAATAGTGACTATTCATTACCATTAGATAGTGCAGAAATCAAACACACCATAAATATTGAACAATTGACAACGATGAACCTTACATTGAAGGACGAGATAAGAACAGCAAACTCCGCCCTTGAGATGGGGATATAGATGCTTTCGTCCAAATTTAACAGCCTATTCTGAACACCTTCAAATGAAGAGAAGCCAATAATAAATGGAGCGGAACACAATTTAGCAGTGATACTCTCACCACAGTTGCACTAGTATTTAACAAGAGACTGATTGAAGTCTTACTGAGATTGAAGAAGTAGCCAGAACCATCAGGCAGGGGCTCCACCTTCAACACTTTCTTCACCTTACCTTCATCACTACCCAGGTCAAATTATAAGAAACATTCATCATTTATTTATTTTCAAAAGTTATAGGATTCAAAATCTGTGTCACATAGCAGGGTAGCTACTGGCATCATGCATTTGAGAAAAAAAGATAAAACAATCAAACATATAGCATGACATATGATTTGCAAAATATAGTTCACCAAATCACTGACCATAAAGAACCATACCACAGGGTGAGAAATGTACTACTGGTTGAACTTGAATGAATGCTTTGTTGTGAAAGGGATAGCCAGATAGAGCAGGATAAATTTGGGGGTGGGGCGGCGTTCACTACAGGCAAATATAAGTCCTCGATGACCTTTTATGGATGTCCGAGTACAAATTCACATTTTCTCCTTTTCTAGTGACTATTGTCAAACAACCCATATCCGTTGTCTACCACACTTTATTCATTACTTATTCACAAAGACATCAACTCACACTTTACATCCATATTCTATCTAACTCTTACAATCTCTTGCCCACCCCAAATGTGACTTGAAGTCAGTAGTTATTTAGCAAATGCCTGTTTGAAGCCAAAAGACCAGCCACATACTTAACAGGATAATATACAAGAGAAAGAAATAATTGCACTTCCTAGCTGGGAACTAGCAACCAAGTGCAGCAAACGACATAGATCCTTGACAGAGATCTGCTAAGAAGTTATCTTACCTTCTCCCCTTGTATGGATCATGGAAAAACTCACAACTGTCCTTCGTCCCGAGGCTGATTATGTTTCCAATTTCAGTGACAGACAGTGAAAATATCTGGAGTGACGTGAAATTAAACATCAGTATATTGAATAATAGTTTAAAGGCAAACTCAAAGAAATTATGCAACCTACTGACAATTTTCATTTAGTACAGAGAGTAGATTTACGAAAAATATTGATCTAAGCCACACCTTTGAATTCCATATCCATCTATTCACTATGAATCTATGCCTTGAATGATAAAAACAATGCTTCAAACAGAAAACACTGACAATGACCAAAACAACAGAAGTTAGACACTTGTCCAATAACCCCAACTCCAACTCCAACCAATAATTGGCAATGGTCAATGGACATTTCACTCACAATCGGACACAAAAAAAAAAAGTGTGTCCACTTCCTATCTAATGTTCAGAAAAGAGTCCTGAGTGCAGATTCTCAGATTTATTTTAGAACAAGCCAAATACATGCTAAAAATACAATACTATACACATCATGATGGTGCGTAAGCACCCCTTTTCAGAAGGATATGAAGAACATATACCTGCTTTCTAGACCAGTCATACTGACGAACGCCAGCTGCGGGAGCAAACTCGAGCAGAACAAAGCCCTCCTTTGACAGCTTAAATGCCCCAGACTATCTCAACAACAGATTATAGTTCAGCAAGGATGGGGGTAAAAAGCACATCAGAGGATGATATCTGAGAGACATTATTGATTGTTCAAGAAACATACATCTAAAGGAGAGAACTCGGGTGGCCGTGGCGCCACTTGAAGAGCAGCCTTCCCTTTGTATATAGAATAGGGCACATAAAATCTCGGTGACGATTGCCCTGTAAAACACGTCCCACATAGTAACTACATCTTGAGTCTTACATTTTTGCACATGACAAATGTACGATTGCTTGCCCGAAACAAGTATCATCACAAAATAGTATGGAGTGAAGCCGTATTGAAAATGTTTGCACATAAGTAGATTACACCTAAACACAGCTCAAGTTACAGAAATGCAGCTCCAAGAAGAGCCCATATTTGAAGGTAATGCAAAACTGCTTGCAATCAATACTCCCTCTCGTTCAATCTTCGTTTCAATAGGTTCTATACGTTAACCTTTTCTTTGACAAACTTTATCTCACACTTCATTGCCTACCACTAAACCATACTACACACATAACTCAATTAGAATTCTAGCTTGCTATCGATAGTTCTAAATGTCAACCAAAAACAACCAACCATTCGTCCCAACTATGTTATTAAGATAATATGTGAAGAAACAACTGAAGCAATTAACATAAAGGCTTCCCCATGGATTAAATAAAGAAACATGTAGGTTAATAACTTCCTATCCAAATAAAGCAAGAGTAGAATCAACTGTGTACAATAATTAATCTTTAAAATTATGACAAGAAATTGTGTGTGAATGTTGGTTAAACTGACCAGGCTGAGAAGCGGGCTGCGTTGAGTACTGGGCTTTTACAGTCAAGGAGAAATGCTTGCTTCTGTTTGATTGGGTGAAGGAAGAAGGAATATTGGAGGGGTATAGAGAGGAGAGTTTATTGGGATTTTGGATTGAGATTAGCTCCTTTCTTCCTTTTGGAGTTAAACATGAACTGAGGTTCAATGTTATCATCATTATCGTCTCCCTCCCTCTCAGGCCGTTTCGTGTTTCTCTTTCTTCTTCTCCGTAGAGATAGGGCTTCTGCTAACAAGAAGGTTTTTGGGAGGAAATCAAGAAAAAACGACGCTTCAACACTCTGATTTACTAAAGTTGTTTCTTTTCCATTTTCCAATTTCCATTTTTTTTAGTTAAATATTACTATAATCATGTTTTGTTTTCACAACTTAATAAAACAATGTTATAATCGTACAATGTTTACCCTACATAGCTTAAAATTCATTTTTACTAGACAATTATTTTCATATTGGTCATGTAACTTAATTAAGATTTTATATTCTTAGGTCGGTTTCGAACCAACCTAAACATAGGTCTCCATTAAATGATCGTCATGTGTTATTGGTACGATCTTTATTTTTTAATTTTTTTATTATAGTTTTGTATATTTATTAATTACAAATAATAATGTACAATTCTAACCCCATCATGCTAAATTAAGATATCATTATTATATTAATAACAAAATTAAAACAAACTAAACATCGCATATTCACACATAAACTAAAAGACTCCGTGGCATCAACAAGTTCTTTCTCATCTCTCTGGCTTACTTCATCTATTTTATCAAGCTTATCGTCCATCTCTTAATTATCTTTTTTCATGGTTTGATAAATCCGACGGAATCGAATCACACAATCGTAAACGTTAAGTTGCAGAAAAGCCTTTAAATTATATGATTTCATCTTCAAATAGAAAAAAAAAAAAAAAAAAAAAAAAAAAAAGAGATTGAAGGAATTAACGTTATGATTTCTTGCTTCAATTTATCCAAACTAAAGTTATGAATGTTAATGGAGAAAACCATACATTAATGGAATTAACGTTAGGGTTCTTCATATTGAGAGTTTAGGGTTTCCTGCAGGAATTTACATGATGTTTATAAGATTTGAGTTTCCAAAATAAAAATCCAAAGAAAAGCACTCGTAATTAGATCAAGAATTTGAAAAGCACAAGTAATATAAGATCAAATGAAAAGCAATTGTATATAAGACAATACAACCGACGTTGTGACTTGTGTGTTGTGTTCAATCATCAAATTGAATAATGGATTTGTAATTTGATTGTGTATTTTGTTATGTGATAAACATATATAATTAATTAGTTAATTAAGGGTTATATATATGATTTTATATGAACTCGAATTGTTTGTTAAATATGTACTATTTAATAAAAAAATATTAGAAGGGCATTATAGTCAACCTATATGTTCTGGGAATTTTTAATTATTAAAAAATAATATTATAATCATGATCGTACCAAAATTACAATAAAAATGGCTTTGAACCTAAATTGATGGATTGGATTGAATTATGCGCCACATGTCAATCATCCAATGAAGACCTAGCTATGTTCAGGTCGGTACGAAGCCAACCTGAGAATAGAAAACTCCAACTTAATTTGCGACTATTGCTCTTTCATATAAAGTATCCTTTCCCGAGAAAATTACAAAAATGTATGGAATGCGATTACACTTAAACTTAATACAGTACTTGTCAAAATACAAACTGCATTGGCAAATATTCGTATCTTGGACTATTTGAAAAGTTAGTCCTACAGTAGTGATCTCTACACAAGTACAAAAGAAATCCTTGCATATTGGACTAGCCCAACTCTAGGTCTAGCACTTCATTTGTTTGGAAGAAATAGGGAGCAAACATAACGTATCGAAGTGTATAAACTGAAATTTGAATAAATTAACAACTCTGCAGAGTTTAGTGATTGCACTCTTTTCCTTAAGACTTTATTCGTCCTGCTCTTGGTGCTACAATTTTTCAGCGAACGGTCTTCCAAGATAAAACTGCAGTGAGATCGTATACATGCGCTTAAAATACGAATCTCGATTGAACTACAACAATATGGAAAGACAAACTTTTAGAAATTAAGAGAAGAAGAAAGAGACATTTGGATTCCTTGGTGCATTTCTGTCCTGGAATATATTAATCCATAACATGGGTATTTTATTTATAATTTTGAAAAGTTGTAAATGAAGATGTGTAACTATTGAGAATGTAGCTTCTCGCGAGAGAAGCTATCCATTACAGTTGCAATACAACATTTCACTAAAAGGTGCAATGGTCCATTGGAAATTCTCCACTCTCTCAACTGAGAGGTTGCAAGATCTATATCTCTTTGTGGAAACTTTATCCACTTAATATCTTTTACACCTTTTCAACCATCCACTCTTTATCAATAGTGCTCATTCAAATAATCTCATAATAAAATATTACCTTTACCAATAGTGCTCATTCAAATAACCTCATAATAAAATATTATTAAATAATATTTTGCTCATTCCTTCTTAATTTTAGCTACTTCCAACTTTTAATTTTCCATAACTAACATACCAACCAAACACACTTCGGGCACTAATTCATCTTTCACCAAGGATAGTAACTAATGTTCGAGTGTCATCTACTATTTTAGTAGATTATTCACGTTCAATAAAACTCCATTTCCAACGTGAGAGGCGCATTTCTTGGTTAATGGTGCATGGTCATAGACATACCAACCATGGTTTGGCTAAAATTCCAACATCCTTCCAGGTCCAAAATACCTCCAAGGCCCGTCCGACCGTCCTACCTCATTGGAGGGGTTCAGCTCTTACATCACAATGAGGGAATTCGACCTAACTTGAAGCAAGGAGAAGGTCAGAGGCAGTTGAGTGGAAATAGAGAAGAGTGGGCAAGTGGAGGATAGGGTCTTATGAGATGTTGGAGTTCATTACTCTAACGTTCAAGCACGTTCCGAGATCTTGACTTATAAGAAGGAATCAAAAGACTGGCGCTTGAACATCTTATAGCTATTATCTGAAAACCCTAGCAACAAGACAATCTCTACTGAAGCATTCTCTCAAAGCCTACAGCTCCAAAGCTCTCAGGTCAACTTAATACATCCATCATCTCACGTACTCGAGCTCTTACCCACCGAAGGACAATAATCAACCTACAGAAGACAAAACCTTCCACCGGAACGTGGTTGAACTGATCCTCATCCGACCTGATCCGATCAAAAGGCTAAGTTACTCTTGCTCCTCTACGTCTTCTCTTAATTATCTATTCTATCTTCATCAGATTCACTGACTTGAGCGTTGGAGTCCCTTCCCTTGGAACCTCACACCTTTAGGTTTGCTATTGTTGCCTTGCAGGGCGCTGGTGGCTCCTCCCAATTCTAACTTAATTTTAATCGTAGATTTCTAATCATCTACCTAAGTTGTATTGTTATTTTGTTGATTGTATTGTATCAACAGGAAGAAGACGTCAACGTGGAAGCTAGCACTTATAATGTAACTAGCGTAGAGGCCATTAGGGACTTATATGCGCCAGATATACAGGAGGGTTCAATCTAATATCCTTGTTCCGGAAATGCAACCAGGTGATCATCGACTTGTTAGCTAAGATTGGAAGTGACGTGTAAGTTGATGTACTAGACTCTATAGACTTAAGTAATTTGTGTGGTGAGCCATCACTTTTTGTTTTGGATACTTGCCCTCCATGTTTTTTTTATTTTGTATTTAAACTATGACACTATGAATGCTTCAATTCGTCTCGTTTCAAACTAGCATTCTGAAAGTAGCTTGTATCTTTCCTATTTATCTTATGTTATTTGCAATTTCATAAAATAAATAAATTAAAATCGCAAATATTAAATGTCGGAACATAAATTTACTAAATGTTGGAAATTTATTGCAAATTACATAAAGTATCTATAAATTTATAATTTAACAAATTAACCCAATACTTTTAAAATCATCACAATTCCACCTTAAATAAATCAAGCCCCTAAAAATCAATAACCTAATCAACATATTTCAATTCAATTTGAAGAACACACCAAGAGATATCATCAAACTCATTTCACACCTTGATTTGTAAATTTGTAATAAAGTATCTATAAATTTATAAATCTCTTGTAAATTTAGGGGCTTTATATATATATATATATATATATATATATATATATATATATATATATATATATATATATATATATATATATATATACATATATACGTATATATATATATATATATACATATACATACATACATACATAGGTATTGTGCATAATTAAATAAAATTTATATAAAAACTTTATTTTTAAAAAAAAAAAAAAGAAAAAAAAGGTTGAATTGGGCTGCTCTGCTGCTAGTCATGAGCAGCAGGAGCAGCAGCCTGCTGCTCATGACTAGCAGCAGCCCAGCGGCTGGGCTGCTGCTCTCTACTGATCTTCTTCTTCTTTTTTTTTTTTTTTTTTTTTTTTTTATAGTTTGAATTTAAATGTTAATTTTTGGAACACTTGAATTTAGTATCAAATTTATCAATTTTTGGAAGTTCGGAAGTATCATTTGATCATTTTTTGTTCAAGTGATCATTTCATGTTAATTATTTATATTTATGAGTGTATTTGTTTTAGGGAGTGTTTGTGGTAAAGTAGAATTGATGAATTTATTACACTTGCAATTGTTTATGATAATTTGTATGAATTTAGTAAGTTTGGGATTTATTTGTAATACTTGTAAAATAAGAGTCATTCTGTAAATTACAAATAAATTTCCAACGTTTAGTAAAATTGCTACTACGTTTAATAACCCCCTTTATAAAATTCATGTAGTTCTGAAAATGGACCTGTAGTGGCTTTTTCATTGTGGCACTTGACTCAAGTGCCTCAGTTCGAATATATAACTTTTTGATCATATATTTTGTTTGACGATAATATATTGTAATTTATTCATTTACGAGTCGTGAATAATATAAAATCGAGTACATTACATATATGCTAATAATAAATGACATCCTAGATCAATTAATGTTTTTACAAAATAGATGAAATCCTTTATATTTTGACATATATTTATTTTATTTTATCATACCCTCACCTAGTTGAGTAATAAAATTACTACTAATTATAAATTTTCTTAATACTGACACCTTTTCTTTACTCAAGCATTTAAAATATATTAATGAGGTGTAATTTGGGGTGGGGGGGGGGGGGAATCACCACCTAAATTTTTGAAAACAGATTGTTGGAGGGAAAATTTATACTTGGGCAGATTTTTTATTTTGAGTAAATTATTAATAACATTGCAGAGATTTTGAATATGATGATAATTATCCATGGAACGGAATAAATATAATTCATGGAAAGAGTGTAAACGGCTAGCTAGTTACCATAAATAATAAATTAATAATGCAAATCGTAATGAACAAGGATTACTATTAATCAGACAATATTTGGAAACTACTTGATTAAATAGGAAGAGGAGTACTTCCGGCCCATAATAATTTCTATATATATTCATATGTGAGTCTAGGTCTAGCTATATATATATACACTACTGCTGAAAGAACAAATTCTCTCCATCAGAAAACCCCTCAAGTAGTGTTGTAATCTTCAAGTAGCAGATCAAGAAAAAGTTGCGCGCAAACAATATTCCTATCTATTTTCCAATGGCGACGAGAAACATCTATTCATCCGTTCCTTTAGTTCCAGGAAGTCTGAGATCTTACGACGAGTATATCACTCGACCCAGGAATACTGCTCCTCCTCATCTCAGGCCACAACCTGCAGCTGCAATTAATGGAGAGGAAGCTGCAAGCAAGGCAGAGCATCGGCAGGCGATGATAGGTAAAAGATTGAACACAAGAAGTCCGGATGATCATCAATTACCAGCTTTTGACGAAATTTGTGCGGTCTGCCAGGACCATCTAGATGTTGATCAGAAAGAGAGGGTGATTGCGGTTCTGGAGTGCAAGCACGAGTATCACCAGCGATGTATTGCTTCGTGGCTCGATCGCAAGTTGTTCTGTCCAACCTGTCGAGCACCAGTCCTCCTATAGATCGATGTTGCAAGGTAGTTAGTTTTTGTTTACAAATTACAAGAACAAAGTACGTGATTCGTGATAAACAATTAGTTATATATATACTATGTAATATTTTATTCAGTTGTAAAGTAATTAATCCAATTGTTTTGAATATCAAGTTCACTAGTTTCAACGTTATGGTTTCATCAGTTCTGATTTGAGTTAGAGCAGTTCGTGTTTTTTCTTTTTTGCGCATATTGCACCACTTTTTTTGTGCGATGTTTTCTCTTTCTTGCGCAAATTACCCTACACAACAATTTCTTATGCGATATGTCATAGGTGATGTTTAATCCCTGAAACCCCTGAGTACTCCTTGGATTATCCAAGTTGGATAAGTTTCGGAAGTATATGTTCATCCCTTTTTGGTTTGGGTATATTGATTTTGTAAACTACTATGGGCCTATGACAGTGGCACTACCAATTTTGGTCCGCTCAATTTCGACTGACCTTCCGAAAGTAAATTATGTACCTCATACTAAGAATTAATCACTATTTGCAATACATCAATTCTAATTCTATTTATGTGTCTCATTACTAATTAGTATAATATAGTAATAGAATAGTGGCTACATTATGAATCAAATAGGCTACTTATCGAGAGTCATAAAGTGGTTTGGTGGTAAGGTGATGGAGTAACACATGATGAGAGGTCAATGTTTCAACTCTAACAAAGACATAAGGTAATTTAGCCGATTTTGAGAAAACAAAGTTGAATAACTATTGAGATTCAAATTCAAAGTTTGATTAAGAAAAGGGATATTTATAGCCATAAATTAGACTTTGTCCCGATTGTATTGCTTCAGCAATTACAGATTGCTAGTCGTAAATGCTATCCACATAAAATTTTTTTTACTTATCTCATGAAGATTTACCATTTGAAAACTCTGGTCTCACAATGTCACGAGATCTAAGGCCATGCCAAGTCAGGGTCGGAATTGGGGTCCACCCTACTAAAATCTTAAAAATAATTTTTTCCTTTTACATGTAATATTATCGAGATTTCAAAATTTGACCACCTAAATTTAATTATGAAATAACTCTATATATGTAATTTCGTACCCGGTACCTCCAAATTTAAAATTATGGGTTTACTTCTGGGCCAAGGGAACATTTATTTATGAGGTAGATCAGTAACTGGATGGTAATGGTAGCTAGGCATTAGTCGGAGACTTAGAAGTCATAAGTGGATATCAATCACGGACATATGAAGAGGCCGTTAGTGGGAGATTTAGAGAAGTCATAAGTGTATAATCATGTTATATGAAGAGATGCGCAGTGGACTGGGGTAATACCTCAATGCATGTGCCATTAAAATTAATTACTGTTAGTCTGTTAGGTATCATTAGCCAATAAATAATAACATGTTACATGTGGGGATTCTATGACGCATGGACTAAGTCGTGGTTAGTTTGTGGGCTAGCAAGTCGAATAGAGGGAAGCATTTAGAGTAAGCCAATATCTAGAATTTTTGGAAGATTAAGACGCGCATTTCTTTTAGATTTCTATTTAATTTACAGTTCTAGTTACTCTCTCTCTGATTTCTCTGTTATTTGTTATTCTGATCATGCAAGAACACGACCTTCTTTCCTTTATGTGTCAATATCCATTGGAGGACGCCTGATTCGTGCATATCATAACGAATTGTCGAAGAACGGTTTTGAGTCAATCTCAAGATTCCTATATAACATAACATCATTGAGAGATTCTGAATAAGATAGGATAATTCTTGAAACATATATAGCACTCGAAAAGGCTACTTACCAATAAATTAGACCATTTTTGGAAAATACTTGATTAGCTTAGCATGTCTAGTGATTGTTGTCGTGCGTTCATATTGTTCAGTATTTTGCTATTAAATTGAGAAAGTACCACAATTGGACAATAGCCACTATCTAGTATATAAATTGGACATGTATCACTCTAAATTAAAAAAATGAATTTTACCCTTTTAAGAGTCTAGCTATATTACTATACTACAGTACCCCTAATTCCACATAGAACCTTAATAAGTTGTAATCTCTTCGGGTAGCAACTCAAGAAAAGAGTTGCGCAAAACAGCATATTAATTCCATCGATTTTCCAGCGGCGATGATGAAAAACTTGAATCTTTATCTTACGAGTTTGTTCATCGATCCAGGGTAAGGTACTACTATATATCCATATTTAATCCATGTGCCAATAAATTTTGTGTTATATTGTGTACGTAGAATCAAATATGAATGATTTTTTATTTTTTTGGAACGGCATCAAATATGAATGAACCAAGTCATTTTAGGCTAATTAGTGCCCTTGTTTTAATTCCATTCAAACAAGAAACAGCATTACAATATAACCAGATGAGAAAGATTCATTGCACATCATACGTACGTAAATTAAAATAGCTAGATAGATAGATTCTCACAGAGAGCAGAACATAATTAAATCAAGATTCATCAAGTACATTTTCCCTGACAATAACCATTCAAAGTTTACTTGTCACGAAGGGAACGAAAGTAGTCACGAGGGCTGCCCTCAAAATCATCCCTGTAGATATATCCATCCCTGCCTGGCGCTTTCATCATCTTCCTCCGCTCCCCTGTGGATGAAGATTCGCCGCTGAACACCTTCGATAAGCCCCACGCAGCTAGCAATGCAGCAGCTCCAACTGCTACAGCTTTGACCATCTCTTCTTTATCCTTTTCTTGTGTTGCTGTAGTTTCGGATCCGGACTCATTTTTACTCCTGGAAGCTTCACAGCTCTCACTTGAACCCATTTCTGTGTTCTGTTAAGTTCAGATTTGTGAGTTTCTTTCTGTTTATGAGTTTGTTGGTGTATATAGGAGTAGATCATTAGGTAGGCAAATGCACCTGATTGGATACATTAAACTGATGCACAACTAATTAGTGAAGGTCAAATTTACATTGAATTGGTTTCAATATTCAATAAAAAGTTCATTAATATTAGTGCACTTGGAACATGTTCCACTGTATTTAGTCAAACTTTGGAACCATTCGATCATTTTTACTGGAGGAGTTCAAATGGTTACTAGTCTGTTCAAGAGGTGATGTTGTTAAAGGGCTGATGTTCAAGTAATTAAAAATCTACCCCGAAATAAATTGATATTTCTGCCCTTCAGACCATTTATTCTAAGACCATCTCCAACCATGAGTCTTATGAGGGTCTTATGTATAAGACTCTCACAAAACTCAATGTTGGAGAAGTAAAAAGTTGAATCTTATCATCTTATACATATGATGAGTATTCCCACATAAGACTCATCTAATGAGGTCTTATGTAATTTTTTATTATTATTTAATTTCATTTTCTCTTTCTTCCCACTTTGTTTGTTTGTTACTTATTTGTTAAATGAAAAAAGAAACAATAAAAAAATGTGTTGTGGAGTCTTATAGCTGGAGTTGAAGATAGACTTGAGTCTTATAGTCTTATAATAAAATAATGACATTATGGGTCTTATCATCTCATGGTTGGAGATGGTCAAATGGTTGGGCTTAATTAGGGAGTTTTTTAATATATAAGTCCAAAAAAATAGGGCCAGATAACCTGGACTCTGCTCTTTGGTTTGCAGAATGGCACCTATCTTCTGTCCCTTCCAAATGAAGTTTTCAATGGTCTGGGGACTTATTTTAAACTTTTTTATTTGTGGGATCCACACTAATCTTTCTAATGTAGTTGTTTTTTCCTTGTGGGTCCCATATTTGGGGCTTAAATTGGGGCTACTAAAAAGCGTAAGGCGTTAGGCAAGGCGTAATACATGCCTTGAAGCGAGGCGTATGCCCTAAGGCACGGGGCGTATGCTCCATAAATATATCCAATTAGTTATTTTAAAAACATAATTTTATAAGTTAGTAGACAAAATCACAACATAAATCATGAATTGTGAGTAGAAAGTTAAAAAAGTAAAATTTCAAAACAATAGAAATAGAAGCCAAAAGAGTAAACAATGAATAAAAATGCTTAGAAAACAGTTTATAAGTGTACGTTTTACGTTTGAATTTGCATAATATATGTTACCCAACATCAAATTACATATATACTTCAACTATATTTCAATTTCACTTGTCAGGGGCGGCTGAAGGCCTGTGCGGCCAACCCGACCGCACAGGGCCTCCGAAAATTGGGGGCCTCAAATTTTATTTATTGTGGTTATATATATTTATATTTGTTAATGTAAAAAGGTAAAAATTGTTGTATTGGCTCAGTTGGCACAAAATGATAGTATAAGTGTTATGCTATTCTAGAGGTCCCTGGTTCAAATCTTGATATTAACAATTTCATCCCTTTTTTATAACATTGTTTTTTGGTCTATCTTACGGAATCGAACAGGGCCCCTAAAATCTAGAGCCGCCCATGTCACTTGTCAGCTTATTTAATAGAAGTATAATACACTACTATGTTATATTTCGTATAATTTTTATTGCATATAAGAAATACGTCATCCTCATAAGTTAAAGAATAAATCTTCAACTATAATAAATTAATTCTAAAAAAAATTGTAAACTAGAGATGATATTATTCGAAATCTTCAATTTTTCATATTATTAAATAATTATTTTGGACAGAACATCGAATTCTAATGTTACATATTCATGTAAAACCAAATGTGTGAACTTTGGTTAAAAAATTTAAATGTTCTAAACATAAAAAATTAAAAAAAATAAGAAGAAAATATATTATTCTATTCAATTTTAAGATTTAAACTATCTTTTCATAAGGAAAAATAGCAGAGTTTCAAAGGCGTATGCCTCGCTCCTTGGGGCGTAATAGGCGTATGCCTCAGCCATCGAGGCGTAAAAGGTGTACGCCTCACAACACTTACACCTCATACATGTGCCTCGGGGCGGTTTAGGTGTAAAATGCACCGTGGCGAGCCTTGAGGCGTGCCCCAGAACTGCCTTCTAAAACCCTCTCTATTGCCTCCATTGGAGACATTTTTAGGCTTAATTGAGGATTTAACCCTCAATTAAGCTCAAAAAAGTCTCCATAAGGAATGCTCTTAACAACGTCTTTAAGTAGTAGTAGTTGTAATATTTGTCGTTTCAAAAAATAAGAATAGTTGGTTTTGGAAGGACCGGATTTATCCAACCGAGTCACTATTGAAATTTTGACCTACAAAACCGGTCATGAAAATCAATTCATGAGTCGTGAATCACTACTGAGTTCACAAACAACCCACAAGCAATAGTATTAGAGAATATTAACCTCATTTTTAACCAATTGAGCCACTCTTTCTTGCAAGTTCATGATCTTATAGTTTTGTCGTGGGTATGGATGTACATATGTATGATTGGTGTAAGATGTATTAAAAATCAATTTACCCCCTAAAAATTTGTCATTTTGTATGAGGTGCCCCAATAGACCTCATACTTTGCGGGCTTAAAATTAATTTGTCCCCTAAATTTTAGAGTATGGCTTGTGAAAATTATTCCTTAATATTTGCAAAATTATGGTTTTCAATTGATATTTGAAAGTATGTCAGATTTACACTTGTACAAAAAACATCTAAAATAAAAATTGTATTTAACATAAATTGATAAAATAAATAATTTCAATGTGACAGTATAAGGACAATTAACACATAATTACTGTTGTTACTCGATCCAAGCCGCATCAAGTGTCATCTAGTTCGATTCAATATCAAATTAAACTCGTTTGTAAACAAACATATGTTTAGATGTTTAGGTTCGAACTCGAGCTACTAAAAAAACTTTAGGATAAATTTATAACCAGTAGTAAAGTGCTAGTGACCTTGGGCGTAAATGGTAAAACTTGATGGTCCAAAATCGAACATTTTAATCCTTTTGTCCCCTTTTGCTGTGCCTTTTATGAAATCCCCCATGTTTGATTTGAGTGCTTCGTCTCCACACAGAAAGAAAGGTATCGTTATCCATGGAGTACCAAACGGCAGTTGCAGTAGTAGTATCTCTTTGATTTCTCCCTGAACTATGTGGTCTTGTTCCTTCCGTGTGACGGTTCCTCACTGGCGGCGGCACGGTGGCCATAACATTAGTCGCTTACACTGCATCATACAGCTCCTACATTTACCTCATCATCATCATCATCATCATAGTTCCAATTCCAACAGCAAACCACGCTCCATCCCTTTTCTAATATCCTCCTCTTCTTCCACCAAAGATGATAATTCCCCAACTTCCACACAAGCAAATGTCAGTTCTCCTCCATTCATCTTATTTCTTTCTTTACTTATTAGTACTTCATTGTTGTTATTTACTGTTTTGCTTGTTTGGTTTCTGTGTTTGCAGTTGGGGTTTGACCCTTCTGAGGAGCTTTTTGGGCTTTCTGTTGATTTCCAACCCAGGTCAGCTGCTCTAGCAAGTTTTAGTCTCTATTCAATTGCTCTTGCATTTCTATCATTCAAGTCTTGGCATTGTGTTGTGTTCCCATTGTGTTTTGTACCTCTTATTTACTGAACAGATTTATACTACTAGTACATATTAGCTGCTCATAATGTGACTTAGTGACTATGTGAGCATACTTGGAGCGGATGGATAGTAGTGATCTTGACCTTAATTATATAGCCTAATGAGAGCAATTACCAATCTTCTGTACCATATGAAGAGATTTACTTCTATTCATGCGTAGAAACAAAATTACTGAATGTCTTTTTTTATTACTCTATTTCTCACCGCGTAGCCATTTCATTAGAATCATTATGGCCCCATAAGAACACGATGGTATAGAATAGTGATTGGATATGTGTGTTTTCAGACCAAGCAACAGCACTGCTAATAATCCTAAAAGGTGTCTTCTTTAAATGCATTTCTGTTTGATACTTTGCTAATGAGCTTTGCCAAAATCTGCCACCATGGGGATACTTTTTACTGTTTAGCTGATTAAAGAATGGACCTTTCCTCGGGGGTTATTTGCTTCAAGAATTTATCCCCACTGATTGTCCTTTTCTTATAATTGGGACCACTTCACTTTCAGGAAGGTTGCTTCTGCTGCATCCAAACCAAGATCATGGTTTGGTCCTAATGGTCAGTATATTCGAGAATTACCCTGCCCAAGTTGCAGGGGAAGAGGTTATACTCAATGTAAAGAATGTGGAATAGAAAGATCTCGACCGGATTGTTCATTATGTAATGGGAAGGTATTATCTTGTTTTCTACTTCTGCAATAGAAATGTAAAGTTTCTACCAGTTAAATAATTTCTTGTATGGAACATCGTCTTCCGTTTAATTTGTTTTAGGGTATGATCACCTGCCATCAGTGCCTTGGAGATTGCGTGATCTGGGAAGAGTCTATTGATGAACAACCCTGGGAGAAGGCACGCTCAATGTAAATATCCTCATCCCCATGAGAGTTTCACGTCATTTGTAATTAGCAGTCACACCTCAGATATGTCAATTGATAGCTCTGTAATAGGTTAATTAACTGAAATTTGGATTTATAACAAAATTAATATGATAATCAGAGTAAATTCTATCTTTTCATTTGAAAATAAACCATATGCATGAGACTTCATTCATTATTCCAGTGTTCCCTTGTTTTATTCATATCCAAATTCGAATGTAGTACTAATAATAGGTTTAGTTGGGCATGTACTCCAGTTCTCCCCTAAAAGTTAAGGAAGATGATGAAGTCGATAACTTGGACATAAAGCTGGATGCAAAGAGAAAAACCAAGCGTATTTATCAACCTTCTCCAGAAGTCAATTTGAAGATCAGCAGATCCTTGAAGGTTAGTCACTCCTTTCTCTTTGACAACTTGAATGTCATATGCACATTCACATCACTTACCTGCTTGTTTTTAGTCGATATTTTTATTACATTTTTCTACTTTCAAGTACTATGATAAGATATCTAGTGTTTCATCTTATCCAGTTTAGCCTTTTATGTATATTTACTCTCATTTTGGCCTAAGAAGGCATTCTTTTCTAGAGTACATAAACTGATATGGCAGTTGGATTCTTCTATCGAATCACGATTAAACTACTTAGTCCCTGTGTTCTTTCTTAGTGTTGACCTTGTCATTAGTAGATTATTCCGAACTAAATTCTCAAGTCTTTAGTCCCTTTTGTTGTCCCTGTTGTTGTGTTTGTGACATGTGTGCAGACCATATGCTGAACAAGTGTATATTCATTCTTAGTAATTTTGACTCGCTGGTTTTCCACATATATTTGACGGTTCATGCATAGTTAATGTAGCTTTGCATGACAAAAATTGTTCCGGTCGTGAATTTAATCTTTTTTATTAGTTGGATGCATGCAGAGCCTCAATGAAAGAACTGGAATATTTAGCAACAAGATGAAGTCGATCTATGCAGATCCTGTGCTTCGTGCTCAAAGAGTTGCTGCCGTTAAGGTTCGCTGGGCTTGTGCATAATTGTTTAATCATGTTGGATATTGGAATTGTGGGTCTGTTGCTGCACTATTTGACTTTTTCCTCAACATTGTTTCTTTTGTGTGCACATGCAGATGGTAGCATATAATTGTCAACTTTGAAAAAAAAAAAAAAGCAATTTGCCGTGATTACACTGTTAGGACTATGTTGTCTCAGCTTGTACAGATTTCCTTTTTGTTCATTGTGACATTCTGTTTCATTGCCATTGCTTTATTTAAGTTCTACTACCCCATTCTCTAGCAATCAAATAATAAGAAATAATAAAGTTTTTCTAATTTATGGCGCACAGAAAGTGCTTTATGCAGTTTCAATGAACAGCTTGAATTTAATTCCCTACATACTCTTCCTCAAGAGTCTAGTTATTACTGAATTTATTTTTTATTTTTTTTATTTTTTTATTTTGGCAAATTTTGTACTGCAGAAAGCTATGGGGACTGATGTAGCAAGAAAGCGTGCTTCTGAAGCTATGAAGAGCTACTTCAGCAATCCAGAAAACCGTCACAAGAGAAGCATTGCAATGCGAGGTCTTCTCAGTTCTTAATTCTTCTTCTGTTTATTCCTGTTACATAAAGCCAGTAAAAGTTTAGCAGCTTGCAGCCAAATCTGCATGCTCCAAGATTTTTGTTCCAGTAATCTCACTATACTTGTAATATTTTCAAAATTACTAAACAGGGACTCTCTTCTGTCTTCAGGGGTGAAAATTTACTGCAGGAGTTGTGGAAAAGAGGGTCACAGGAGAAATTATTGTCCAGAAGTTGAGCGCGAACTTATTGATAGAAGATTCAGATGTCGGTTGTGTGGGGAGAAAGGACATAACAGAAGAACATGTCAAAGATCACAATCATACGAGAAAAAGATCCCAATTCGCAGGATTCACCATTGTAAACTCTGCGGTCATACTGGGCATAACAGGAGAACATGTCCTCAACTGACCGAAGCAGAATCAACTACTGATATGCTATTACCACTACAAGTGAAAGACACGGAAATTAAAGCTGCATTATCTTCCGAGAAAAATGATACAATGTAAGAATTTGTCCACTCAGACATTCGCAACACCTGTGATTGTAGGAATTGGGAGGTCATTTCGTTTTCTTATTCATTGTGCTTGTGCGTGCAAAATTCAGGTGCAAAGTTTAATTGTTGACAATACTTGACATGACTTGAAAAATATGAAATGGCTCTCAAATTTCATTTGGTTCAAGTTGTATGGGTTTCATTGTTGAGTTTTATGTCTTGGAGATGAACTTCTTGTTACTAGATACATAAATGCTAGCTGCAGTGCTCTAAGTTTGATCAATACTCTAATCAATGTATTGTACAATTACAGTTGCTTAAACATTCAGTTGTGTATATAATTAGATAGTTGTTAAAACATTCATGCCCTTTACATTTGTGTATATATATTTAGACACTGGTGTACAGGTTCCTGGTAAATCCAGTTTCACATGCAACTAAATTTGCTTATTCTTGGTCAAAAAGGCATTTATGATAATGTAATCATAACCTCCACTTAATTAAAAAAAAAGGTGATTTACAATAATCACCTTTAGTACATTGCCATAACAAGTCATCACCAAGTCAAAATGCTGATATCACATATTACAGTAATCAAAAGTAAACCAGAAATATTATATAAATAAAATTCACAATTAATGATGCATTCACAGAACATTCATTAACTTAGGCCTATTTATAATGACCCAAAAAAAAAAAAAAAAGTTCAGAGCAGAGTCCATTTGTTGAGTTTCTGCACAGACAGAAGTCACAGAACAATGGCAAAACATGATATGCAAAAACTCATTTCATTTATTTTGTTGTCAGCCTCAGTTTTTGCTTCGTTGAGCTCTACACATGCTTCAGACCAAGACAGAAAGGCGAGTCAGTTCTGATTCTTCATCAACCAACTTTACACCTATGGATAGATAGCTTATCTTTAAATTCATGGATATGTTTCTTTATGATTTTTTGTATTCCCGCTTTTCTTTCTCTTTACCCCTTTGAAATTGATATTGAAATGAAATGCACTGTTTAGGAGATGGCTCTCACAACAATGATTTCTATATCTGAACGTCTCTGTTCTTCGCAAACTGCAGGTTTACATTGTATACATGGGAAGGCTCGTGCACAGAAACGCACTGTCACACCAAATGAATATGCTCCAGGAAGTTGTTGATGGCAGGTAGTGAAAAAAAAAAAAAAAACCCTGTATAAAAGCACAAACTATTTATCTAATGTATATCTCACTATTTTAATGTTTGAAATTTGAAGGCATTTGAATCAATCCTTAGCGAGAAGCTATACAAGGAGCTTCCATGGATTTGCAGCCTATCTAACTCCTCAAGAAAGTGAAAAGTTGGCCGGTAAGTTTTACATTTTCAGCATTACAAGCTTGCAAGCTGGATTTCAGTTCTTTTTCTTGTATAAGCCTCATGGACTCGACTTCTAAGATTTCATGATTTGGCAACTGATATGCAGGTTATGAAGAAGTAGTTTCAATTTTTCCAAGTACAACTTTTCAACCACTGACGACAAGATCCTGGGATTTCATTGGACTAAACGAGACCACTCGAAGAAATCCAACTGTTGAGAGTGATATTATTATTGGCGTCATTGACACTGGAATCTGGCCAGAATCAAAGAGTTTCGATGATAAAGGCTATGGTCCTCCTCCAAAGAAATGGAAAGGTGAATGCAAGGGTGGAAGAAATTTCACTTGTAACAAGTAAAAGCTCTAACATTCTATAAATTTCATAGGGTAGATTGATTTAAGGCTGAGATTTATAATTAGAAGTATATGGTTTTGTTTCTACCTGCAGCAAAGTAATCGGGGCTCGCTACTACCACTTAATGAACACATCAGATGACACAGCCAGGGATCATGACGGTCATGGAAGTCACACTGCATCAACAGCTGCTGGTAACTATGTCAAAGATGCTAATTTCTACGGGATTGCCAATGGAACTGCCAAAGGAGGTGTCCCATCTGCAAGAATATCTGTATACAACGTTTGTAGTTACGGATGTGAAGGGGCAGATATACTTGCTGCTTTTGACGATGCTATAGCTGATGGAGTTGACATAATTACTATTTCGCTTGGGTTCTCCGGTGTAGCTAAAAAACTGGAAGAAGACTACTATTCCATTGGTTCCTTTCATGCGTTGGAAAAGGGTATCATGGTTGTACAAGCTGCTGGGAACGATAACTATGCACGTCCAGGGACAGTTGGAAGCATTGCGCCCTGGACTTTCACAGTTGCTGCTAGCAATACCGATCGGGGGATAATCTCCAAAGTTTCTTTAGGAGATGGAACCATATTACCTGTTTGTTTTCTACAACTATATTTTCCACTTGAGTTATTTGCTTATTAGCTGAGTTTACGGTTAATTTTCTGTATACTGCTGTTACAGGGCAATGCAGTGAATTCGGTTGTGTTGAGTCCACATGGAATCCCTGTGGTTTATGGAACAAATGCATCAAGGAATTGTTCAAAGCCAGATGCAATGTAAATTCAATTCTTGAAAATCTATAAAAGCATTTTATCCAAATTGGTTAGTTTCTTACATCGAGTTTAAGAACCATCTTGCAGGGCTTGTGCGGACGACTGCTTGGACGAGAGTTTAGTGAAGGGAAAGATTGTATTATGCAACGGTTCCCTTCCCGATACAGAAGCAAGTGAGAAAGGAGCACTTGGACTAGTTTTACCAAATGATGCTTATAATGTTTCTTCTGTTCTCTCACTTCCTGCATCAGCTTTGAGTGACAAGAACTTTGATCTTGTTGAAAAGTATGTCGAATCTACAAGGTAACTGTATGCCTTATGCCTATATTCAGTTCTTTGAAGCAATGGTAATGTTGTAGTTCTGTTAGACTCTTTAGATTGAAGGTGCCAAATATCTGATAATGATCTTTCTTGCAGAAATCCAAAATTGAGAATATTGCCTACTGAATGCATAAAAAATCTAAATGCCCCTCGTGTTGCAACCTTTTCCTCAAGAGGTCCAAACGCGATCTTTCCTGACATCCTGAAGGTACATCAACATCACAACCTTCACCATTTTATGACACATTCCATCTCAAGTTCTTAAAATTAACTTAGACCTCTCTGGAAAAACTATGAGATATAGAAGTCCTTGAAGGTGAGAGAACATTTATTCACATTAGGCTACTTTGGTGGTACAGCCAGATATAACAGCACCGGGAGTTGAAATTCTGGCAGCATTCTCACCAGTGGGATCTCCATCAGAAGACCCTGAGGACATGAGATCCGTTAACTATAACATACTTTCTGGGACATCAATGGCTTGCCCACATGTTGCTGGAGCAGCTGCTTATGTAAAAACAATGCACCCTGATTGGTCACCATCTGCCATCAAATCTTCTCTAATGACAACAGGTAAATCAAACGCTCTGTTCCCGGAAAACTATTGCCACAAAACTGCATGTATAAACTCATTCTGACTATATATTGTGTTCTCTTTTCTTATGCCGTACACAGCTTGGAGAATGGAGGCCTCAAAGAATTTGTACACCAACTACTCCCAATATGCTGAGTTCGCCTATGGAGCAGGGCATATTGACCCTATCAAAGCAGTACATCCAGGTCTTGTTTACGAGACGTTCACAGATGATTATATCAAAATGCTTTGTGGAGCAGGCTATAATGAGTCAAAGTTGAGAAAGATATTCAAAGAGAACATCACTTGCCCTAAAGGAGTTCCGCTGATGGCTAAAGATCTTAACTACCCGTCCATGACTGTTCAGGTTAAGAAACTGGTACCATTTTCGGAGAAGTTCAGTAGAACTGTTACAAATATGGGACATGCGAACTCAACGTATAAGGTAACAAGTACAGTTGGAGATTATGAAATCAGTGTGAAGCCTAGCATTCTCAAGTTTGGTGCATTGCATGAGAGGAAAATGTTCCAAGTTACTGTTACTGGGAAAACTAACCAGAAAATCGCACCGGCTCGACTGGAATGGTCTGATGGTGTCCATAGTGTGCGAAGCCCAATTGTAGTATATACAGAGTACTAGCTAGCAAACCATAATAATCTTGTCCACAAGAATCACCATGTATACCTAGAAAGAAAGTTATTCAATAATACTTCTATATGTTCCAACTGTTAAGCAGGGACGAACGCAGAAATTTTAGTCAGGGGAGCAACGTTTAGTTAATGAAGCTACGTAAATCGTGATTTTCCTATATAATACTAGTAAGAAAATTTAACAAAGTACTATAACATCCTGGTTAAATTTATATAAATAGTGTTTAAATATCAACATAAATTCCAATAACATCCTATTAATGTTTTTAATATATATTTACTCCGTCTCAGTGAATTCTTTATTTTTATTTTGTTGACTTTGTCTTAGACTCGTTTCACCTCTAATAACGAAAAAATAATTAATGAAATTATGTAATAAAAGTAGAGACACTATATTTTCATAATATACTTTCATAAATTAATTTGGTCACATGGAGTACAAAAAAATCAACAAAATAAATGTAAAAATATGACTAAGATTGATGGGTATTAGAGTACTTTTGTTTAAAAAAAAAAAAAGAAATGTCAAAATAAATGTTAAAAAGGAAAGAAGAAAGAATAAAATTCTAAGTTTGAAAATGGGACATAAGGGTAGATCTTAGAAATATAATGTAGGAAACAAAAAAATAATGAGAATTGTGGGTTCTGAACCCAGGTGTTGTAAATAAAACTAGAGATTGAATACCACTAGGACAGAAGCACATGAATAAGAAAATGTTGCGAGATAAACTTAATATATAAGCCATATTTTCTTGAAAAAGGACATATTAGTATTTTAGAGGAAAAATCCACTGCTACCCCTTGCGCCTCTTTAGTTTCGCCACTGTATGCTTGTTATCTGCACAGACAGTACCAAAACATGGGGAAGATGCAAGAAACATGTTCTAGGCTAGCTCAAGGAAGAAAGAAGAAAGAAACTAAAATAGGAAATATGATTTTGAATTTTTTGCATAGGTAATATTTAAGATTTTATAAGTTTTACCCTTACCCTCCCTAAACTTTCGAAAAATAATATATACTTCAATTTCTGACTCCGTGGAAAGCATTCAACCTTCTTATAGTACTTGACAAAGTATAACAATGGCATTTTTATCTCGTTAGTTAATAAATGTATGGACAAAAATATTTCTTTTTCGAATTTTTATTCCTATGTGTAATTGTTTAAATAGACCGTCTTGTTTCCATAGTTGTTGTAAACTTGTAATGTATCGCTCATTCAATTTATTTTATTTTATATTACAACTCTATATTTGTTACCAAAATTATGTTTTGGCTTATGTTTTTATGTTTTTGTCACAAAAATTATGTACAGGGGTGGCCGATCACTAATCGGTGACTAGTTGGTCAAACACGGTTTGATTTTGACATACTTTTCGGGTAAGAAATAGGAATACTGAATAAAGCGACTCAAGTTCTTTCAGAAATAGGAGATGTACCTGTATCAGGTATATATACTCTCACCCCATTCGTATCTTCCAGCTTAACCTTCTTAATAGTAATAATCTTCTCAAAAATCCACATTCTTCTTCTTCTTCGTTTACTATGGCTACCAAAAGACCACGAACCGCCTCAGAAATTGAGGATATCATCCTCCGAAAGATCTTCCTCGTCTCTCTTACCGACTCCATCGTCGGAAACAATGTCGTCTATCTCCAGATGTCGGCGGCCGAGATTCTCAGCGAAGGAAAGGATTTGAAACTATCACGAGATTTGTTGGAGAGAGTCCTCATCGATCGGTTATCCGGTGACTTTCCGTCAGCTGAGCCTCCGTTTCAGTACTTGCTCAACTCTTATCATCGAGCAGTTGATGAAGCCAAGAAAATCACGTCCATGAAAGATAAGAATGTAAGGTCACAGATGGAGATTGTTGTTAACCAAGCTAAGAAGTTGGCTATTTCTTACTCTAGGATTCATCTAGCAAATCCTGATATGTTCCCGACCAGTGAGGCAGAGAAGGAGCAGAGCGTTTCGCCTTTGTTGTCGTTACTATTTTCGCAGGGGCAGGATAATTTGAATGCTTTTGGAGGAGGAAGCAGTAGCAGCGGTGTTTCTGGATTATTTTTGGATGAGTTTTTTAATGATGCATATGAGTCGTTGGAGCCGATTTTGAAGCAATTGTATGAGAATTTGAGGGGTAGTGTGTTAAAGGTTTCTGCTTTGGGGGATTTTCAGCTACCACTGTTAGCATTGAAAAAGTTGATCGAGTATCCTGTTGGGGCTAAAGGATTGGTGAATCACCCTTTTTGGATTCCCAAAGGAGTGTCTATGAACGGGAGGGTGACCGAGATGACCAGTATATTGGGGCCGTTTTTCCATGTTAGTGCATTGCCTGATCATGCCATGTTCAAGAGTGAGCCTGATGTTGGGCAACATTGTTTCTCTGACTCCTCAACTCGCCGTCCAGCTGACCTTTTATCATCCTATACCACTATCAAAAGCGTCACGAACATGTTGTACGATAAATTGGCAGAAATTCTTATGTTCCTTCTCAAGAATACAGCTACTCGGGAAAGTGTTCTCCAGTACCTTGCGGAGGTCATCAACCGTAATTCTTCAAGGGCTCATTTACAGATCGATCCATTATCGTGTGCTAGTTCTGGGATGTTTGTGAATCTGAGTGCTGTAATGCTGCGTCTATGCGATCCGTTTTTAGATGCCACTTTGTCTAAAATAGATAAGATCGATCCTAAATATATATTTTACTGCAACCGCTTGGAACTTAGAGGATTGACAGCACTCCATGCGTCTTCAGAAGAAGTATCTGAGTGGATTAACAGTAAAACGACAAATGTTAAATATTCATTTATTTGTGAATGTTTCTTCATGACAGCAAGGGTGCTCAACTTGGGCTTGCTAAAAGCATTTTCGGATTACAAGCATCTTGTTCAGGATATTTCTAGAAGTGAAGATACATTGGCCTCTCTCAAAGCTATGGAAGAACAGGCACCTTCACCACAGCTGCAGCATGATAAATCTCGTCTTGAAAAGGAAATCGAGTTGTATACTCAAGAGAAGTTATGCTATGAAGCTCAGGTACTAAGGGATGGAGGATTTCTTCAGCGTGCACTGTCCTACTATCGATTAATGATAGTTTGGTTGGGTGGTTTAGCAGGTGGTTTGAAAATGCCTCTGCAACAACCTTGTCCCATGGAATTTGCTTGCGTACCAGAGCACTTTGTGGAAGATGCTATGGAGTTGCTTATTTTTGCCTCTCAAATTCCTAGAGCTTTGGATGGGGTTGTTCTGGATGATTTTATGAACTTCATCATTGTGTTCATGGCAAGTCCAGAGTACATTAGAAATCCATACCTAAGAGCCAAAATGGTTGAAGTCCTCAATTGTTGGATGCCTAAGAGGAGTGGCTCAAAGGACACAGGAACTTTGTTTGAAGGGCACGAGTTGTCACATCAGTATCTTGTGAGGAATCTTCTGAAGCTCTATGTTGATATCGAATTCACAGGTTCACACACTCAGTTCTATGATAAGTTTAACATACGCCACAATATTGCACAACTCCTCGAATATCTATGGCAGGTTCCTAGTCACCGTAACATCTGGAGAAAGGTTGCGAAGGAGGAGGAGAAGGGGGTTTATCTTAACTTCTTAAACTTTTTGGTTAATGATAGTATATTCCTGTTGGATGAAAGTCTAAAGAAAATCCTTGAACTTAAAGAACATGAAGCTGAGATGTCGAATAGAGTGGAATGGGAGAGAAGACCAGCCCAAGAAAGGCAGGAGAGGACAAGACTTTTCCACTCTCAGGAGAATATTATCAGGATTGATATGATAATGGCAAATGAAGATGTCAGTATGTTGTCGTTCACCTCTGAGCAGATTACTGCTCCTTTTCTACTACCAGAGATGGTTGATAGAGTTGCGAGCATGCTAAATTATTTCTTGTTACAGCTAGTGGGTCCCCAAAGAAAATCACTTACCTTGAGAGATCCCGAGAAATATGAGTTCCGACCAAAATTGTTACTGAAACAGATTGTGACAATATATGTTAACCTGGCCAGAGGGGACAAAGATAATGTTTTCCCTGCTGCTATCACGAGGGATGGTCGTTCGTACAATGAACAATTGTTTGGTGCTGGAGCTGATGTCTTAAAGAGAATTGGTGAAGACTACAGAATCATACAAGAGTTTATTGATCTTGGAGAAAAAGCTAAAGTTGCTGCTTTGGAGGCTATGGATGCTGAGGCGGCTCTTGGAGACATACCAGATGAATTCCTTGACCCAATTCAGTGCACATTAATGAATGATCCAGTCATTTTGCCTTCATCACGGGTTACAGTTGACAGGCCAGTTATTCAGAGGCATCTTCTAAGCGATAGTACTGATCCATTTAATCGGTCCCAGCTGACTGCGGACATGCTCATACCAGACATAGAGTTGAAGTCAAGAATTGACAACTTTGTCCGATCCCAGCATGGGAGACCTTTGGATACAGAAAGCACCACAATGCAGGCCGCAGATACAACATTAAGTGATGCGATAGAGAGTCTATCTTTAACTTGAAAGTAGAACCGTTTACTTCTGGGTTAGAAAGTAGATAGAAATGTTCCATGTATTATATTTTTATTCTACTAGATTTTTAAAATTTTATTATGGATTCCACAAGTCAAATATATAAGTCTTGTTATGGTGTTTCAATTGTGTTTTGTAGCTCTTATTTATTGGACGGATGTATACTATATAGCTAGCTAGTACAAACTTACTACTTATTAGCTAGCCATATGAACATACTTGGAGTGGATGGATAGTAGTAATCTTGTGTGATTCACCTTAATTATATCGCCTAATGAAAGCAATAGCTAATCTTCTGTATTATATGAAGAGATTTACTTTTATGCATATGTAGAAGCAAAATTACTGAATGTCTATTTCTCATTGTGTCACCATGTCATTAGAAGCTATTGATGGATTTTCTGCTGATTTGAGGCAAATCATGCATTCATGCTTTGGTCTTAATGGTCAGTATTTTCGAGAATTACTCTGCCCAAGTTGCAGGGGAAGAGGTTATATTCCATGTAAAGAATGCGGAATAGAAACATCTCGACTGGAGTGTTCATTATGTACTGGGAAGGTATAATCCATTGTTTTCTACCTCTGCAACAATGTAAAATTTCTACCAGTTAAATAATTGATTGCATGAAACATCGTTCTCCTTTTAATTTGTTTTTTAGGATATGATCACCTGCCATCAGTGCCTTGAAGATTGCGTGATCTTGGAAGAGTCTATTGGTGAACAACCATGGGAGAAGGCATGCACGCTCAATGTAAATATCTGGTGTCCACATGAGAGTTTCATGCCATTTGTATTTAGCTAGCAGTCACACCTCAGATATGTCTTCCATTTGGTAGTTATATCAGGTTAATGAACTGAAGTTTGGATTTTATAACAAAATTAATATGAGAATCGGAGAAAATTATATCTTTTTAGCTGGTTTAGAAACATCATTCATTGTTCCAGTGTTTCCTTAGTTTATTAATATTCCAAATTTGAGTATAGTACTAATACTTGCTTTAGTTGGGCATGTACTCCAGTTCTCCCCTAAAAGTTAAGGAAGATGATGAGGTCGAAACTTGGACATAAAGCTGGATACAAAAAGAGAAACCAAGCATATTTATAAACCTTCTACAGTATATCCTTGCATGAAGGTCATATGCACTATCACATCACTTACCTGCTTGTTTAAAGACAACATTTTTAATACATTTCTCCAGTTTCAAGTGCTATGATATGATATCCAGTGTTTCCTCTTATCCAGTTTAGCCTTTTATGTGTATTTACTCTCATTTTGGCCTAAAAGGCATTCTTTTTCTAGAGTGCATAAACTGATATGGCAGTTGGATTATTCTATCGTATCACGATTACACTACTTAGCCCCTGTGCAGCTTCTGTGTATCCACATTCTTACTACTTTTGACTCTCTGGTTCCACATATTTGACAGTTCATGCATAGAAAATAATGTAGCTTTGCATGATAAAAACTGTTCTGGTCGTGAGTTTAATCTTTTTTTATTAGCTGGATGCTTGCAGAGCCTCAATGAAAGAACTGGAGTATTTAGCAACAGGATGAAGTCAATCTATGCAGATCATGTGCTTCGTTCTCAGAGAGTTGCTGCTGTTAAGGTTTACTGGGCTTCTGCATAATTGTTAAATCATGCAGATGGTAATTGTCAGCTTTGGGAAAAGAAAAAAGAAAAAAAAAAAAAAAGCAATTTGCTGTGTTTAGGACTATGTTGTCTCAACTTTTACTGATTTCCTTTGTTCATTGCGGCCTTGCAGGGCTTGTGAAGACGACTGCTTAGATGAGAATTTAGTAAAGAAAAAGATTGTATCATGCATTCATGCTTGCATGGCTCCCTTCCCGATACTGAAGCAAATGAGAAAGGAGCATTTGGACAACTTTTACCAAATGATGATTATGGTGTTTCTTCTGTTTGCGCTCTTCCTGCATTGACTTTAAGTGACCAGAACTTTGATCCTGTTGAAAAGTATGTTGAACCTACAAGGTAACTATATTCAGTTCTTTTAGGCAATGGTAATGTTGTAGTTCTGTTAGACTCTTTAGATTGAAGGTGTTAACTATCTGATAATGACCTTTCTTGCAGAAGTCCAAAATTGAGTATATTGCCTACTGAATACATAAAAAATCTAAATGCCCCTCGTGTTGCAACCTTTTCCTCAAGAGGTCCAAACGCGATCTTTCCTGACATCTATATCAACATCATACATCCTTCACCATTTTATGACACAATTCATCTCAAGTTCTTGAAATTAACTTTAAGACCTCTCCGAAAAAACAATAAGGATATACAAGTTCTTGAAGGTGAGAACATTTATTCACATTAGGCAACATGGTGGTACAGCCAGATATAACAGCAGCGGGAGTTGAAATTCTGGCAGTATTAATGCCGGTGGGATCTCCATCAGAACACCCTGAGGACACGAGATCCGTTAACTATGACATACTTTCTGGGACATCAATGTCTGGCCCACATGTTGCTGGAGCAGCTGTTTATGTAAAGACAGTGCACCCTGATTGTTCACCTTCTTCCATCAAATCTGCTCTAATGACAACAGGTAAGTCGAATACTTTTTCCTGCGCTAATGTTGGATCTTGTACTATGTCAATCTGTCATAATAAGGAGGGTGATTCTGGTGAGACGACGATGACACCAACATCATCTCATCCAACAAACACCCCTCTGGAGTAGAATTAGTCATTTTACTGAAAACGTAGGGTGTTTATTTAAGATCATATATAAATGTCTTTAATAAACAAAAATACATTATATTAACATTAAAGTCGAGAGACGACAATTTACTTACAAATATCAACATTTTTCTTATGAATATGACTTGATTTATTTATAAATTAGATATAGACGATTTCTGGAGAACTACTTTTGTGAAACACCGTTTCACATATATGAATAACTAATCCCCTTTCACAATTTACACATGGCTATGTTTGCCTCTTCTTCCACGAAGTAATGGGATGTTGTATAGTAATATTTTGTGAAGTGAGTCATTTTAAGTTCTTAGAATTATCGTCTAAATATATGGACATCCACTGGCTGGATGCATGATTAGTCTTTATTACGCTTCTTGGAGCTTATATAATAAAAGCTCATAATTAAGCCCCAACCATAAGGAATGCTCTTATGTGTTTTGGCTGCAGTAGTATTTTTTTTGTGGTTCTGAGGCTCTCCTATGCTCTAGTGTAGTAAGAGCATTGCTGTTTCTCTGCTCCTTCGACTATGGTTGATTATCTTGTGTCTAGCTGGGAGTATTTCTTATGCTACTCTTTCTTAATAAAATTTACTTAGCCGTTTCAAAAAATATATATATCAGAAACACTTATAGTTTTACACCATAAATACTTATTTATGAGTTTCTTTTCCACCATTGCCGGCTTGTCTAGATAAAAACACTGCTACAACCTGTTACAAGTAAGCTGCGATCAGGCTTAAGCAAGTCATGCTGAGACGTTCTAATTTGATGGCACATGTATCACTACACTTCCTGCAGAAGCTTGGTTTGCTGCTCGATTGCTTCCAAAAATTTTCCTATTTGATTCCCTCGCAATCCTTGAACCAAACTGAAATGCCAACACAAAAAATTACCTTCTAAACGGAAAGCTATATGCCAAATATTTTCCTATTGTCACACACTGACACTTATCTATTCTGCAATTTGTCAATAGAGCAATTGCATTTCAAACCCCATAACAAGAAGAAGAAAAAAAAAACTAGAACGGAAAAGATATGTTTCACAAAATGACACAGCACCTGAATTGCTCTTTTCGGCAGAGCAGCAGCTTCATTCAGATTGAGCAATCTGGCGACCTGGAACGTAATTACAGAAACAAACATAAGGTAATTGATATAAACCTAGGGGACTGAAAATTACAAGTACAATACTTCAATTTTAGTAGAACCCTCTTTCCTCTTTCACTATACCCTTGGAAAGTTGTAAGGAGTGTGAGTAGTGACACATGTCATTCTTGTTCGGTGTTCACCTAAAGCCTTAAACTACATACCACTCGGTAAGAATTAGCATGACTTTTCTCTATACTTTCAGCCATACCATCAATCTTCCTAGAAATATTCTCACGAAAAATGCTTAGTTTAAATTCTGCAACATTACTCCCTACAGATCAGCTTTTAATCCTCAAAATTAATAAGAAAATGACATTAGAATTCGCATTAGTTTAACAATTATATCTGGCAGTGCCCAAGTAAGACCTATGACACTTATCGGTCAATTCAAAGCACAAAATGCGAGTTATTCACACCTTGTCAAAATCTCTTGCAACTAGACTTCTGAATGTAAATAAAGATATGCTAAACAAGAAAGTGATACCTCTCTCAGAATTTTCTTATCACCAATTCCACTTGGCTGCCCAAGGTCTGCTATATCCCATAGAGGGATATCAAGCAAAATTCTTATGACATCCTCATCCAAGAATGGAAATCTTGCCTGATATAAAGAAAACACAAAGTTAATGTCTACACAGATTAAATTTACTACGGACTGCAGCAAACCTAAGGATGTAAATAAATGCTAATCATTGCAGCACCTCCTTGCCATTGTCAGCTATGCATCTATCATCTCTTCCCAAGTTTCTTTTCCAAATTCTCTGCATGTCTAATTTCATTTCCTGATGGAGTCCAAGCCAACTGGTAATGTACATGTTGCATTCATGTACACGAAAAGAGTGAGGTAAATGAGCATATTAAAATACCAGATTGAAAGAAGGATGAAATATGTACCCACAATCAGAGGAAAAATTATTACCAAAGCATCTATGTATCACATAACAATATAACATAGCCATTGTTGCTGAAATTAATCCACATAACATGAAAATATCACACAATCTTTTCAAGGGAAGGGGATAATTTTAGCCACAATGTCTGATAGATCCATTCTGTGCAGTGATTTTCCTAATCAAAGGACTAGAGGGTAAACGAAATTAAACAAGCATTTACTATGAGAGAAAGAAGAGAACTATAAGGGATTTGTGTTGGCAGTTTTGTACTTATATCAATACACAATTTAACTGCGAGTACAGGACATTTATTCACAACTAACACACCTTCCATTTCTAAACTTTGTCCTATGCCGCCCATATCCAGCGCATTGTTCATCAGCACCAGAGCCCACCAGAAGAATCCGGGCATTAGACTTGTGATTTACGCGGTAGCACACTGCATTATCAGCACCCTTTATCTCCTCATAAAGATAGCCATCTCCGCCAGCAGCTAGCCATAAAGCAATACCTATATTTAGATCCTGGATAGAAAGAACAATCATGACAAAGAAATTACATTTCTTTTTCTGATAGGCAAGGGTGTGTGTAGGCAGCAAACCTTCACAAGATTATTATTCAGTTTTAATGTCATTGGTAGCATAACTCTGGCAGTTACTATTTATAATTCATTTCATTTTTTTATTTTTTCTTTGGCAATCTCATAACCTGGCAAACAGTAAAAAGAAATAGCAGTTCAAATAGGGAAAAAAGAATGTAATCATTGTGGCAACTCTGGAAGCTACTTAATATACTTCATAAGTATATATTTAATGATAATTAAAAACAATTTGCCTCAGCTAACTGAACAGCATGCACCAAGATAAACACACATTGAGTTATGAGTTATGACATGTATGAATAATGTACCATATAGGTCTTGGCAGGATTAATAAGTGACATGACATGCTTAGTCTCAGATACCAGCTTATGAAGATCAGCATCAATCTCTACAAGGTTCCATCTGCAAGTCACATACAAGTATGAGTGCAAAGCAAATAGTAAAAATATATCGTAAACTGGTACAAAGGAATAAAGGTAGGGAAAAAAAGGTATAAATACGGTACCAGAGTTTTGAAGAAGAAGAAAACAGGAAAAAAAAAATAAGGAAAGAGAAAAAGAAATCATTATTTTTTAATAAAATATTTTTGGGACCTGTTTGAAGTATTGATTTTGTTGGGATTTAATTTGCAAAAAACATTTAGGCCAATTTGAAATTTAGAGAAAGTATGTGACTTAATTGTATAATATTTACTGTCCTTTTTGTAAAATAGAAAATAATGGGGGCAAATTTATAATATTTCAGTACAATTTTAGGCCTGAGCATTAAGGGTGTTTGGATGCTCCAAAGTCCAATATTGATACAATAGCTTAGTTCTTCCAAAGTCAGATTCGTGGCCTAAAATGTTATTGCTGATCTAACAGGGCCTGTTTTGTTATTAGGGACGCTAATAGACCTCTAAAAAAAATGGACCCTTCTTAAAAACATAGAAATCCTTTCTAATAATTACACATTGTTAGTTTATCATCTCACAAAGTAATGTCAAATCTGAAACACCTGAATTAAACATGATATTAACTATAAGAAACCAACATTTATCAAATATGAGATACTAACAAACTAACAAAGCAGTAGAGACATTAAAATCTAAAGAACCAACCACCCACCTACGCAAAGGTGCATTTTTTTTAAGCTCTTTCAGTCCTGCCCTTGCTGAGATGCGATCGGGCGCTGATTCACCGTCAAAGCTGACGTTAAGCAAATCAATTTCATCTGCAATCACAGTTTAGAAGAGAATAGGCTCAGATTACACATTACTCACAGAAATATCTCAATCATATTTATACTAGAGTCTATTAATCATTACGTTTGAACACCTAGACAAGGTATTTGTTCGAATAGATGGAACACAGAAAACAAACGTAGGGGATAATCATATGTTGAGAGTATTTACATTCAGCATCGATGCACTGATGCAGCAACGCAGCAATAATCATGGAATCCAAGCCACCAGAAAACAGAACTGCTATTGGAGCATACATCTCTCGTCCATGATTGGTTGGCGAAGCCTACAAATGATCCAAAAATATCAACTGAGCCAGGCTAAAAGAAGTATAATGTAAACTGTAACCCAACTAAACAATTTGAAGTGAGAACATAATATACTTTTAGTTGAACAAGTGTGGAAAATAAAGAGGTATAAACATTACTTCTACACAAAAAGGTTGTAGGTTATTTGTTTTCAGAGTCCCACAATGAAATTGGTATTACTAGTAATTCAATTGATAAAGCAAGTGCCAAATCAAGTGATCTACATGGAAAATGCTCAAACCTTGATGGTTTTATTCCAAATAGTGCGGCGCATCACAGATTCTTTCAAAGCAATCAGCACCTTAGTGGGCACTTCTGTAACCAGATTTTCAGGAGAGCCTGCAAAAATCAACCATAGAAAATTATAAGTGTAATCATTTTAACATCCTGTTCTGCTTTAAAACTAGTAGTACATATATGCAAATAATATCAATAATTCAATATAAATACAAAAGACAGACAAGAATTATTAAACCATAGTGAACATAAAGTATTTTGAAAGAGTTGGTGACTGATTTAATTGGCTCATTTGATACAGACCCACAGATGAAAATGCTGAAATTATATCGCCCTGCATGCTTGGAACTTTTTTGGAAACAGTTAAGTGCTCAGGTCTAGGTTGGATAGCAGTTCTCTCCCAGGTGATCAACTTTTGCAGCTCAGCATCAGGCCACTCGTGTTTCCTCATTTCGCCAGTGGGATATCTATCCATTTTGCAATGAGACGTTGACATGCTATATATGCCACAAGGAAGCTCTTCCCAGAAATTTAGTTCATCTTTTCCCTCTTGATCATGGACATCTGTTGGAGAAACCCAAAATAAGCAAACAAAATTTTGTTACTTGGACAAATTAAGACTTAAAATTGAATTCAGGCGCGCCAGTAGCTCCACTGTAGGGAAATTAGCCAAGTAAAAAATATTAAATGGAGACATTGTTTCAACTAATCCGCTAACTGATGAATGACAAGTGTCAAGCAACTATAAAAAAAATCATTAAATGGAGTGTTTTTTTTTAAAAAAAAAAGGTGCATCATTGATAGCCTCAACTAATCAGATGTTTACAGCTTTACAGTTCGTTGATAATTTATCACAAAAATATAGAAACACTGTTCATGGAAGCTAAATAAAGTAACTCCTTGCATAATCACAAATAAACCTGGAACAACAACTATAATAATCAATGCTCAACGAAAATGAATTATGCATGTATACAGGAAATATATAAATATTGCACAATGTTATTCGTGGAATATTTATAAGAATGAACTTAACACTGAATGTTGGGGGTTCTGAAAATTCATTAATATTTTTCCTGGATTCATAAAAGCATATGAACTCTAGTAAGTTGGGCAATGAGAACAAAACAACAGAGCTGAACACAGAATAGTTGTTTTGACAGTGTCCGTCAATGGTCGCTGGGCATCATTATCAAACTAATTGCTTTGTTAAAGTTAAATTCTTTCTTGTTTTTCAGTATAAGCTTCCTTAGATGAAAAGTCTATAAAAGAGCCAAGAAAAAGAGTGCCTGGCAGTAAAGATCACCAGATATCAGTAACTATATTATAGAGCTTCTGGTCAGGTGTGGTTAATTTGGTACACAGTGAGCAGAAAGCCACAGGTGCGCGGAGGGGCTTGGGGTGGGTTAGAAAATTAACTATGTTCTGCCCCATTCAAATGACTGAATAACACGCTTCTGAAAAATGAGTATGACAATCTCAGCAGATGTTGCACAGATCCAGCAACATTACATTGATATTAAACTGTCTCATTTCTCAGTGGATACACAAGTGGGAAAGCCCTTATAAGCGTACACATTTTTTTTCTTGAACAAAGCAAATATTTTGTTAAACTCGCATCATGTCATTAATTATACACATCGCATATTTTTCAAAAGATGAAGTATGCCACACTCATAGCAAAAAAACAATAACTGGCATAAAATGGATGCAGATTTACGCACCAATGTGATATTGAGAACTAGATGGTGAAACAGAAGATAGCAATAGCCGACAATCATGAAGTGATGGCCAGTGTACTACAAGACTCCTCCTTCCAAAGGCATCCCGACCAAACCACAAAGTCTTTGAACTATCCTACATCAGTTAGAAAAGTAAGTCAAAACCACATAAAAGGTACTCTCCACCAGAGTATAAAAGAAATCAGTGTGCTTTTGAAGTCCATTTGTACTCATATGAGAAACTTACCACGCAAAGTTACCTGCCAATAAATGAAAGCCCATGGCCCCTTGATTCGAGAAAGTAGTTCCGGAACGGAACCTTGGGTTCCACCAGATAGGCAAGATGGTATGGCGTCTTCATGAGAGATACAAGAACAGCACTGTCTCAACGACTGCATAAGAATTTCTGTGTCATTGATATCTCTGCCAACATCAATCCCACCATATATTTCACCTAAATATGAACATATTAGATAGGTAAACAAAATAACAGCAATATTGGCAGGGATTCGTTAAAAAAGAATAATTCAATGAGGGGTATATGCCCAACATCGTAAAATAACATACTTTTGACTCATGTCAAGAAAAAACCAGTAATCCTTAGAAAAAGCCAAAGGCCTATATTATATATCATGTCACTATTTCATAAGGATGCATCCTAAAAGTGTTCATTTCAAGCACCATTCATCCTTACAGTCAATTAAAGAAATATGGTTCACATGCATATCATTCCATTCCTAGTCCTTAATCTTTACAAGAATCAATGCATGCCGGTGTATGCAAAAATCTCAACTTGGCACAACGCACAACATCAAACACAATACAAAAGCAACTAAGAAATAACAAAATAAAAAGTCTCCAATATCAGAGGTAAAACAATAGTAGTGGTTTTGGTACACCTAACAAATCAAGCTTAATTAAAAATATTAAAAACGATTAAAATACAGAAGCAGAGAGTGAGCTTCTTTATTCCTATCTTTATCACTAACCCAAGATAAAATGCATAACATCTAGGCCTTTACTTCCCAAAACAACTAAACTAAGACAAGCATCAGACTACATAATAGAAGTGAAATTAAGATACCATTATAAACGAGCACATTGCCATATGCATCGGTCAAGGGCTGAACAACTGTGTCAACTCCCCTGAGTTGCAATGTGGAGCCAAAAAACCGTAGTTCGGCACTCCCAGAACTACTTCCCAGCTGCAACCCTTCCATAACCTGATCACCCTGGTCAGTTTCATGAGACGAAACATTTGAATCGAGATAAACACTTTTGGTTCCCAAACTGTCGGGGCCCCTTCGCTCCAGAGCTACTCTTATGTCTTCATCTGTAAACAGAGGCTGAAAATGAATTCGAAATGCAATAAATTAGATTCAATTGAAGAGATCCTGTTGACTTAAGTATATTATGCATATAACAGGGAAACAGATTGATTGACTGATTGATTAGTTAACAGAACAACACCTGGTTTGGAAGTTTAGGCGAAAGATAACAGTGATCGGGAAACAACGACCTCAAGTTGATTTGAATTCCGGAGATAATTAGGGCTATTCCGCACATTTTCGCTGGAATGCTGCTATTTGTTCCAAGAACCCTAATTCTTTTTCCGATTCAAGAAGAGCTACAGAGATTGTGGGTTTTGGAGAGGTTTAAGAAATACCCATTCAGTCCCCAAATTAAGGCTTTGTTTGTTTGATTGGGTTGAACTAGGTCGCTGTGATATCTCCATCCAATACGTTTTACCACTCCATCAACCTATATAACTTTTAACTAAATTTAATACTCTGTAGGTGAATTTAAGGTCAAATGAAATACTTCAAGAGGAAAATCATTGTTTTTTCTTAATAAATAATCAAATACTTCAAGAAATCCATGTAATTAAAGTAATATAATAAGCCGGTTGATTTACCCAATTGATTGACCTACCAATCAATTTTAATCCGTTGATCTTGCTTATCCAATTCCAATCTGGTGCGTACATGTGTCATTAGTTAATTAAAAGATGTAGGGTTCGAATGTCATTAGTTAATTAAAAGATGTAGGGTTCGAATCTGGTTGACGTGATTTTTCTCAATTATTTTTATTATTATTTTTATTGAAGGTGTTTGGTTCGAATCTTGTTGGCGTGATTTTTCTCTATTATTTGTATCATTATTTTAGTTGAATGTATTGGGTTCGAATCTTAGTGACGTAATTTTTTTCTTTTTTATTTATTCTCTTCTTAAATTTTTATTTTTTAACATAAAGTTGTATGACGTATTATACTTAATTTTAAAAATAAACATGATATGTGCTTATTAAAAAAGACATACTTCCTCCGTCCAATAATAAATGTAACACTTAATTTTGTTGACTTTTTTTATTGTCATTTTGACCTTAAATTATTCATAAATAATACGATAAAAATAACTAAAAACATCATATTATGAAACTAGAATGTTTATATGAAGCACTTGACAACATATTCAACTGATGAAGAATACCAATTAACATGCGAAAAAGATGCATTGCAGTTTTTGAAGTTGAATGTTTCCAAAGTCTAGAGATGTATCTGATTGTTCTTAACTCATCGGAAGAATACTTTTCGTATGTCTAATATAATTCAATTCAAAACTATTAATTGCATAACTACAAAAACTATATACATTTATATAGCACACCATTTATATTAAGTTTAATTACTTAATTAGTTATTTTTTTATTAAGTTTGAAGTCATTATGTGAATGTTATATATTCACTCCATTTATTTCAATATATTATTTTAATAAAATAATAATGTTTTACAAGATTACGCTTCACACGCGTAGCGTGTGACACGGTTCCTAGTATGAACTAAAAATCATGTGTTAATATCAATGAGCTAAGTCTATTACTATCTCTGCAAGCTGAATTTGCCTTCTTTTTTTTTCTTTCGTTTAGAACCAAAAGATCACATATATTATTTTCAAAAGCGGTCAGAATACATTCAGGGCCCCTGAGATATAAAGGCCTCCGCGCTAAAACATTCCTGCTATTGTTCCATGCCACAACACGAAACTAACTCCATTTTGCATTTGCCTGTGAAGAATCCAAATAACGGCAAGTTCCGTTTTATATTGCTATTAATAAAGATAGGAGAAGTTGATACAAGGTCTCAAATCATTAATATGTATGTTGAATCACATTCTAATTGTCACCCTCTGTTACGATGCGGTCATTTTGTACGTGCAGTGGCCAGCTCCATTGATGTTTGGGTACTATGCCATTTTTATCACGGGCAAACAGACCTTACACTTTTCGTGAAATGAAATGCATTGCCCAAAGCCGCATCAAACACTCACTTTTAATATACCAATATAGAAGGTCGCGTCCACTATGAGGTCTCAACAATGACATGTTGGCGATGGGTTTTGTTAATACTTAATAGTGCTTTATGATTATAACTTAATATTATACACGACAACATGTTTACATGGTTAAAATATGCATATTCACAATTGGATTTCTTCCGGGTCGAGTTGGAATATAGGATTTAAAATGTCTTGGTTGTGTTTCAAAATTCATTATTGCGATTGACCACCTAATTAACATTAACATTAACAGTAAATGTAATAAATGTCTTTTTATGAGATAGGATATTATATATTAAATTATAACTATAGGTTTTGGAGAGGGCAATAAATATAGACAATATATATGATTTTTGCCAAAGTGAATTAACATGCCTCCGTAGCATAGTGGTATTGCGTTCGCTTCGTAAGCGAAAGGCCGCGAGTTCGATCCTCGCCCGGGGGCTATAATAGACTTAAACACAATAATCTTTCCCCTCCTATTGAAGACATATTTAATACTCCTACTATATGATTTTGTTCAAAAAAATACTCCACAAAAGTAGCAATAGTGTTTGGTAGTGCTTTTTTCTTCTAGATATGCTAATTAATTAGATTTTTCATTTCTTCCATGATGTTTTCAACAGTTTTTGTTTTCAAGTCCCATTTAGCTAATGTACCTGCTTCATTATACATTACATGCTTATTGATCTAGAAAGTCGCAATCATTGTAAACGATTTGATTGCGTGACCTGGAAATATGTGTTTGCTTGTGGAGTAACTCTTGTTGATTATGATATAGATTTTAATTTCTTTAAGCTCGAATGTAATGTCTTCAACAGTTTTTAATTATTTCAAGTCCCGTTTACCTAATTCACCTTCTTCATGCATTGCTTATTGATGCAGAAAGTTAAAATCTTGTTGAAAGGTGATGGCATTTTATAGTGCTTATGGTATTTGTTCACAAACCCCGTGTCTTGAAACAGCTCAACGAAATGGAAGGAATGACCACAAACATCAAAATATCTTACCAATTGCGCTGACAAATATCATACGGAGAAATTGCATTACAAGAATTTGAAATAGAAATGTCTAACTGAATCAAAATTTGATAGGAAGAGCATGAGCATGACAAGTCGCTGCAAGTCGCATATGCCATACCAACACTTCAGTTTTAGCAGAATGAGTCTTCAGATTATACATTATCGCCATAGCTCACACAAAAAAAAAAAAAAGATACTCCTCCCATTCCCTCTAAAGGATAGTAAGTCTTCAGATTATACACTTCAGTTTTTGACATTTTGTGATAGTAAGTCCGGGGATCTTCAAACAAATGTGCATCATGGTGCACACCTCCATGCCAACACGTAATCTTTGACTGCAAACAAAAATACAAATGAAAAAAAAATGGTGAGTAAGCATAAAAATAAAGAAAGGAGTATGCCACTTGAAATAAAAACAAAGAAAAGGGGGAGAAATTCTAAAGAAAGAGAGCTTACAGATCTAATACTACACTGCCCTGGCCTTGAATATGATCTACGGGTGGCATGGTCTCTCTCTCTCCATCAAGTAAGTGTTCCTAATAAAAAATTGGTAAACCACAATAATTAAGAGTCCTAAAATAGATTGCAAACTACAATTGCATATATTAAAATGATGTGGAGTAGCATCTGACTTACATTTTTGTAACCAATACTTGTGTTACACTCATTGCATCTCAGTAGCATTCGTCTAACATTCTCATAGAGATAAGGCAATCCGGTATGCACATTGACAATGTAACAAGAATGGGTAAAGATTCCCACTCTGTTATCATTTGCACTCTGTAAAACATATTTTAGATAGCTTTTAGGATATTAGGATTGGTATTAAGATGGCCAGAAGATTCTGATGCATCAGTGAAACATTGGTTCTTGATATGAATATTTTTAATATTTCGTGCTGGACTTGGATTCGGTGTTTGTTGCAGACTCATTGTTAGACGCAATACTCATTTAGACATTCTGATTAAATAAATACCTATAGCTAGCTGAAAGGTTTGTAATGGATCCTGGAGCAGGACTTGACAATGTAAGGTTACATACATACATACTCTTTGTTGATTTACTAATGATGACCTGTATATATATATATCAGCTGGTTGTAATATAGATCCCAGCCTCTTGTCTTTCTTATGCATCTGAAAGATCATATATACCCACTTGGTGAATTAAATCACACTACCCTGACAGTTATTGATGCTGAGGAGCTGATGTTCGCTCATATTGTGCTCAGATTGTTGATTCTGTGATAGCTCTTTTTCGAGTTGACTTAACAGGAAAAGGAGAACTTGTAGATCGCCCGCCAGGTATGGTTTATTGGAAATCTGGAATGCACAATTACTTGCATTGGTATACTGATCTATTCCCGTCGTGGGGGCTCTCTGTATTGACCTAAAGCTTGCACTTTCCAGCCAAACTTAGCTCAGATGCTTTCCAGGTTGATAAAATTGCTGAAGAATTCAATCAATCAAGCTCATCCTCAGTGAACATTTCAACCAATATTTGAACTTCAAACTACAGTTATAGTTGATCCAGGAGGTGAAGTCTTCATATCAGACCCAAAGAAACCAGCAGGAGGCCATGTTCTAGCTCATGCAGGCTGCAGCCAGTCAGCCACCATATGGCTAATGTTCTGGAAAGGCAAAGACGAGCAACGTATCTGCATTCTTAACTGAGTTTTTTCTAAATCTACTTCCATCACCTCAGTCACATGATAATACTAAAATAATGGTGGTTTTGAAATTCGGTTAAAATTTGAATCACTTGCGCGGTTTGGTTGTTCAGTCATTCAAATACCGCACAGGATCACCAAATTCAGTAGTTTACACGCTGCTTTGACTGAAAAGATGAATATTTATTTTTTATCAACTAGCAAAGCAGAGTAAAATAAAGAACGAAAAATCAAGATACTCGATCATTGTGAAAACAGACAATAATAGATCCGAGTAGGTTCGTGAATTGAAATTATGAAAACTTAAACAAGATCTATTATCATGCATGAAAACAGTAGAAAACTGATACAAGTCCATTAGTCCTTGTATTGGAAATATATGAAATGAAATTAAATCATGTTGAGGGGAAAATGACAATTTTAGTCCCAAAATTTCACGGATGTGGCATATGTAGTCTCATGTTTGCTTCAGTTGGCAAGTTTAGTCCCAAAGTTTAAATTTTTTGGCAAAATTAGTCCTTTTTCTAACTTTTTTCCTTTGACCGATGATGTGGCAAAGTAGTCAACAAGTCAACGCCGCCACATAACCCGATGACATTATTATGATGTCATATTTGTCAAAAAAATAATTTTTTAATAAAAATAACAAAACATTTAGAACTATTTATAGAAATAATTTTTTAATAATAAACAACAAATAAAAAAATTAAGAAATAAATAACATAAAATTTAGAAAAAATAAGAAATAATTTTATCAAAAACAAAAGAACATTTTGAAAATAAATTTTCTTTTAAAAAAAATTGAGGATTAAAATAAAGAGTATGGAAAACCCAAAAAAATAAAAATAAAGGGGAAAAAGCCAAAAAAAAAGGACGTTTCATTTGGATTGAAAATTAATTTTGTATTTAATTCTAAATATTCACCGCCATTCAATCTAAACAACACCCACAATTTCTTTATCATTTATTACCCTTTAGTTTTCTTTTTTTTTTATAGGTTTTTTCCTACTTTTTCTGTTATTTTATTAAAAAAATATATTATTATTTTTCATATATTTTTAATCTTTTATTATTTGAAGTAATAAGTTTTTTTGACAAATATGTCATAATGATGTGGCGGCGTTGACTTGTTGACTACCTTGCCACATCATTGTTCAAAGTCAAAAAATTGAAAAAAGCTAGATTTACCAAAATTATGAAACTTTGGGACTAAAATTGTCTATTGAAGTAAACATAGGACTGCATATGCCACACCATTGAAACTTTGGGACTAAAATTATCATTTTCCCCCTGTTGAGAGAACACCTGCAGAGCAGAGCAGACTCACTCATGACTCATTACATTGTCTCGGCTACTAGCTAGTAATCAATCATCTTCATCTCTCTTCCATAAAATCTTCTTCAGACAGCCCTCTTCTCTGCGTATTCAAGAAACTATCAGATGGAAATAAATCTTCTCCACCAAAAAACCCTGTTTTCTGCTTATGATCAGATGAAAACAAATCTTGTTCATCAAACAAGCTAGTTCGCCTCTTGGAGAAATTAGAACCAGGAGAGAAATCATCTTGAAGATGAAGACCCCTCAACATTCCGTACATGTTACGAACCCTGGTAATCTCGTCTTTGGGTCTCCGAGCAATCTTATCTTCTTTCTCACGAGCTAATCGAGCAATCCTTTCTTCTTCCGCACGAGCTAATCGGGCGATCCTTTCTTCTTCCGCACGAGCTAATCGAGCTCTCCTATCTCGATCCATACGATCCAAATTATCTAATCGAGCAATCCTTGCTCGTTTCTCACGGGCTAATCTCTCTTTCTCTGCAAGCTCTGCCTGCTTCTTCTTCTTCTGCAACTCCAAATCTCTCTCAACTCTCAGTTTGTGGTCAAAAGAAACCCTAGATTTTTCATCCTGGAGAGCCTTGTAGGAATTCTGAAGCTTGAGGAAAGCAGCATGGGCTAGAGGATCACCGGGTCGCTTATCGGGATGTAACTTCAAGGCCTTGGCCTTGTATGCTCTGGTGATGTCTTTTTCAGTAAGCTTTGAACCTTCCTCGCCGGAAGGTAAACCCAGAATGACGTAGTGGTCGGCTTCAGCAGCCATCTTGTATGAGTACGACATGATTGATTTAACCCTAATTCAACAGAATTTTAATTTTAAATCAAGCCAACAAAACAAAGGGAATGAATGAAAATTATTGATTACAACTTTAAATTGCACATCTATATATAGGCCTGGAATTTGCCCAAACCTTCAATACCCAATAAGTTGAATTAGTTTATGGCCCATGCAAACCAGCCCTGTCAATTTTAGGTTATGGATTGGATCCAAGTCAATTCATTTTTGATTTGGATCATAAATGAATCGGATCCAAAGTGAGTCAATTTTTTGGATCCAAAATGGTTCTGGATCCAGTTCTGGATCCGAGTCGAAACCACTTTGAAACCAGTCAGATCCAACATTGACTCACTTCAGATCCACAATTGATTCACTTTGGATCCACGAGTGATTCATCTAATGAGCCATATATTGAAAAACAAAGAGATAAAAAATTTGAATTTTACTTCATAAATGTAACAAGTTAGCAACTAGCTCAACACAATCTGCTGCATTACATACATTTGCTAACTACACTATTTAACTTCCACAAAAACTACTCTTCTGCTCTAAAATTTGATGCAAAAAGAAACTTCTGTCACTTCAATGCCAACCGTAAAAGCAAAAACGAAGGTCACGAAGATCAATGTGGGGGCCCTAAGCTTTGCTGCAGGAAAAAGAAAACGTTAGTACATGATCGATTATCTTATACATTAGCAGCACTACCTATATTACTACTTTCACATCAAAGTGTCAAACCATGGGAGTAATTATATAAAATCAATCATCCAGTTATCTAGATTAACTCTAAATAAGTACAACACAGATCTCATCACTGTGATTTATTATTGCTCAATTTTATACTCAAGAAAGAACACAAATCAAAGTACTGTCAACCAAAATTTTATCCTAACTACAATCAGAAGTTACCAGATCCCGTCATGCAAACCCAAGAAACAAAGAACACAAATCAATCTGATACGCATATACAGATATGACACCTCAAGCTTAGTAACAACAAATCAATCTGATACGCATATACAGATATGACACCTCTAGATAAGAACATTTAGTATTAATTCCACCACGATATCAGAGTTTACGTTATAAAGTTCCAGATCAGTAGATAAATGGCTAAGCAAAGACATATACCTTTTCTTCTTTCTACCTTCCAACCCCCATATTGCCTACTTGTGCAACCAAATTCTCAATGTCAGTGGAGATGTCCTCCTCAACTTCATCATCAAGATCATATGCTACATGATACAAGACTACAAATTAGTAATCGTGAACATAATTAAATAGTATACATGCATGTTGATTCATTAAATAGTATGTTGAAAACACTAAGTTCAGACCTTTGAGCCAATCCCGCGTACAAATTAGTGCTTCAGCAGTTGCTGGGAGAATCGGATTTCGATACTTGTCAATTATTCTTCCTCCATGGCTAAATGTTGATTCTGATGCAACTGTCGTTATTGGGATGCTTAAAATGTCCCGAGCCATAGTTGACAACACAGGATAGTCATTCATATTACTTTTCCAGTATTCCAGAACTTGTAAGTGAGGAAACTGTTTCCTATTGATTAATGGCTCAGCAAGGTATTTTTCTAACTCACATCGCCTTTTGCTAACACGACGTTCACCTTGAATTGCATCAAACTCCTATGCATATATATAAAAATGAAAGAATGTTTTAGTATAAACCGGAATAGAGTAACCCTACAGTGAATAATGAATAGAAATGTACAGAAAACAGAAAGTTAGAAAATGTACTCACATCCAGCAACTCGTCATCTGGATCCATGTCAATATCTTGAACACCAGGGATTGGAGATTGGGATAGTGGCAGATTAGTAGTAAACACATACTCCTCAAATAAATACTGTAAGTCAACCTTTAGCTTCGTAATTCTGGCTTCATAGATTTCAGCTTCAGTATATATCTTACGGTATGCGTATTCAACAAATTGAAGTTTATATCGAGGATCTAAAATCAAAGCAAAAGATAATATAGTACTGTAGGACTCCCAATATTTATCGAATTTCAGTTTCATAGCCCCAGCCATTTCTCTTAGTATAGGATCTTCACTTTTCATCTCTTCATCAATTAAGATTTGGATGGTCTAGACACTCCGGAAGTATAAATTTGCAGTTGGGTAATTAGTTCCAGAAAATAATTCTGTCATCACATAAAATGGCTTTAGGAACTTGGTAATTCTCCCCACCCTTCTCCATTCTTCATCCGTAGGACAATACTTATAGTCTTTATCAACTAAGTTCAATCTAGAAAAGGCTACCTTGTAAGTAAGAGCACTGTCCAACATCTGAAATGTAGAATTCCATCTTACACACATATCTTGCTTCAATTTTTTGGTCACCTTTATACCCATTTGGCTAACGCACTCTGCAAACCTCATAATTCTTGTCTCTGTTGCTCTAGCATACTTCACGCTCTCCCGAATTTTGTGAACCGCTTGCTCAATTACCTCTAGTCCACTCTTCACAATCAAATTTAGTATATGAGCCCCACATCTCACATGTAAATATTCACCATAGGCTACCAGTGAATCAGTCAATCCCAGATTATCCTTCAACATAGAAACCACCCTATTGTTATATGAAGCATTATCTAAAGTTATTGTAAAAACTTTTTTCTCAATATTCAACTCTTGAAGCAGATTGATAAGTTCTCTACCAACGCTTTCGCCATCATGAGGAGGGGGCAGATATCGAAATGCTAGTACCTTACTCTGTAAAATCCAATCAGGATCAATATAATGGCTAGTCAAACACATGTAGCCTTTAGAAGTGATCGACGTCCACAAATCTGATGTTAAGCATATTCTACCATTAACTAAATCCAATGCTGCTTTCATTTTCTCCTTCTCCACTTTATAAATGCGAAGTACATCTGCTTTAGCCGTATTGCGAGATATGAATTCAACTTTCGGGTTCAAGTACGCAAAAAGATCCCTAATCCTTTCATACTCTACAAACTTGAATGGAAGGCCATGGTAGATTAGTGCTTTCGCTAACTTTGACCTGAATACATCCTGATCAAAATCATCAGCATCTCTAAACTCTCTAGAACCAGGTCCAGGATCACGGAAAGGACAGTATTGCCTGACATGTCGCCTTAAGTTGGATGTTCCACTGTACTTGTATGTTTTCTTGCACCTTTTGCACCTAGCCATTTTAACACTACCTTGCTTAAACCTTAGAAAAAACTTCCATACCTTGGAACCTTTTTGATTTGGGGCTGGAGATTTGTTCGCAGTAACTTCAGCCTCTACTTCAATCTCCATGTGACCGCTGAAAATGAGAGACACGGTTTAAAAACTACCACACATGAATAAACTAAATTGGACAAGAGAAAGCAACTACTTCAATCTCCATGAGTTTAATGCTTGCATACAGTAGCCGGAGGCATATCAGTTAACTTAGAAATATGGAAGGAGTGAGCAACTACTAGCAAAAACCAACCCACCTACAAAATCAAAACTATCAACATGTGACATCAAAGAAACTAAGAGATCAGTGTGCGAAAAGAAACACCCATCAACATTTGCGTATAAAACCACATAGCAACACACATAGATCGAATAATGGCACATTAAATCATAACCCAGACACACACAACAGTCCCACTACATCAACAACAGACCTCCACCATTTCAACAACCAGCAATGCTAGAATTCACATGAAGTGATGAAACTAGAAGCTAGTAAATACAATAATCTATAGATGCAATACTGGTTTACACATGGAGGGAGAAAATCAAAACACATCCATAGATTCATGGTGAAATTCGAGCATAAAAACCATGGTAAAAACATCCACTCAATTAATCAAAGTGAAATTCGACCATAAAAACGATGGATCGAAGATTTTTACCTCGAATTCATGGTGGATGATGGGGTATTCACCGTATTCTCCATGGCAGCGTCGCTGGAGAAAGGCGGCGGTGACGGAGGAGAAGCCGAGGTGACGGAGGAGAAGCGGTCCAAGCGGAGGCGAGCTCGAGGAGTTTGGAAGCGGAGCTGCGGAGGAGAAGAGAAAGGTGTCGAGTCAATTTGTGGATCTCCCTAAAATAACGATTCAATTTTTCGATCAAAACTAGTTTTAATTTGATTTTATTTTCTAAATGAATCCAATGGATTTTGAGCTGGATCTGATTAAAGTCATAATTTTATGGTTTTAAAGTGGATCCGATCCATTGGATCTGAGTCGGTTCTGGGTCGAACTTTTGGATCTGAGTCACAACTGCCAGGCCTAATGCAAACCCGGGCTGACTCAGCCCGGAATAACCCGGCCGGATAGGGCCGCTTGTATCCTTTACAGATAGAATAAACTCGTTTCATTTTAGGTTTCAAAGGAGACATAATCACTAAATATTTTAACAAGGGTGAATCTAACGCCTCAAATTTCAGAAATTTAAAAAGATTGAGAATGTTACTCATATCAATAAGGTTGTTGTTGTGCTTGTTCACAACTAGCAAACTGAATTTCATGTGTTTGTGCTTGTCTCCATTATGCTCTAGTCCTCTTCCTCTTGTTATGGTAATAGTAGGATACTTGTTACTTTACCAAACTGAATTTCATGTGTTTGTGCTTGTCTCCATTATGCTCTAGTCCTCTTCCTCTTGTTATGGTAATAGTAGGATACTTGTTACTTTACTGTGAGTTTTGATACTAGCTAATTGATGTCTACGTAGTATGTATTTTGTGAATTATTTTGTACTGGAATTTGGTGATTCAATTGGCTTGAAAAACTTTTGTATATGTCTATAAGCTTATTTTCATTAGGGCTTGTATTATGGTGGATACTTTATTATTTGGTTGTTTCAAATTTCATTTGTAGATCAGATTTACTATGTTGATTTTTTTAATATTTAGTTTCTTTTATACTATATTCTAAACTACAAATTCATTCATCATTCACCAGCTCATTCTGTCACCCAACCCTTTATAATTTGAAAATATAATCTACTCATATTATCTTTTCTTTATAATAACTAAAAATTTAAAATCACACGTCTATAATGTTTCGTTAATTTTTATTTTTTATTTTTTTTAGAGGCCTAGATACACCAAATCCAAAGTTATTTAACAAGCTATTATACTAGTACGGAGTACTTGATTAATAAACTGATTGAACCGAACCGCCTTTGATTTCTCAATTCACATTCAGTAGAATCTTCCCGTTTTTATACACTGGAATACGTCGAAATTACACACATTCATCATTCATCCATATCCAAATAATAATTATCCATACTGCCCTTTATTATACACTCGTTTTTACTCTTCCCCTTTTTATCCACCGAATCTTAAATTCAGCTTTCCCTTCTCTCTGTGATCTTCGACTCTGAGGTAAACCCTAACTCAGATTTTATTCTTTTCTTATATAATAAAATTATTTATACGACTGTTCTTGAATTGAACGATTGAATTGTTTTTTGTGCTACTTTCTGAGAATTTCCTAATTCAACTTCATTTTAAGGTTTTTTTTTTTTTCTTTTTCCCAGAGCTTTCTTCTTTACTTTCTCCGAGATGAGTAGGTTTTTACATTCGATTGGTGTTTTAGATGGATTCTACTCTGGTGTAGCTTCTGATCTTTTACTTCAGTTTAGCCGGACCTTTTTTTTTATAATTTTTTTGAGTCGATTGGTGTTAGGCTGTGTGTGATACTAGGTCTATTTGTTTATTTTCCGTTGTAATTTGTAGGTGAATGTTCTGGGCATTAAATACTTCATTTACTAGGTTCCAGTTGCTGCTGTGTTACTTTCTCTACAGTAAAAACGAGACCTTTGATTACGGATTTGATCAACTTACAAATCACAGTCTAACATTCAGATATTGTTGGAATTGAAACAACTTGTCCATCTCATTGCTTAAGGTTTATGTTGGGGATTCTATTTTGTTTATTTATTTGATTGCGCATTCATAAGTAGTAGTAATACTCTTAGTTTATACTATCTATTATCTAATCATGCTTTGTTTATAATCAAGCACTCTATCTCGCACGTCACGGAATTACATTGTACTTATCTAATAGCTTGTTCTTTAATGTTGGGTCATGCTTCTTCATCATTAACAATTCAATATTCAGTCATGTATATCTGTGTTACATGTTCATTGTTTCATTGCTGTTCTGAATGCCATTGCAAACGTGGCTTCAGGTTTATGTTTGTTCTGATTGTAGATTCACTTTAATTTCTTGGGTTGGTATAAACCAGCTCCCTAGCTTGCAGTCCTGGAATTACGGTTTACTTATATCTAGTAGTACGTCCTTTAATGTTGGGTTGTGGTATATCCATGTGTTACACGGACAATGCTTCTTGCTGCTTGGATTGCGATAAAGCTGTACTGTCATTTTTTAAATACTAGTTGTCAATTGTTTAGTGCTAGTCATTGCATTTGCTCCTAGATCCGGTCAATTTGAAGTTTGTCAATAATGCATTCTGCTTTATGCGTAAATTTTGTCATCCTTTCAAATGGTCTTGATTACAATGTCCATAACTGTTCATCTTGCATTATTTGTCATTCAAAAAAGTAGTGTGAAGCTGTTGAACGCCTAATCCTATCTACACACTGAGCCGTTATCAGCGTGTTTTTTGTCCTTTTCTTTGCCTTTCTTTGGTTTGGTTTGCTGAAATATTAATATTTTGTGGATGTTTATGAGAACAAATCCTGTTAATTGATGCAGAGATGTTAAGCCCTACGACAGTCGCAGGTGCTTTTGTGCCCTCTTACTATGGGATACTGTTGAATAGTACAGAAAACATGCACAAATTCTATAAGGAGTGCAGTTCGCTGAGTTGGCCAGGGTTTGATGGGGAGGAGACGACTGTGTCAACCTTAACTGTAAGCACATTTCTGTACTAGGGCTAAATTCTATACCTCTTAACCAAGTAGATCGTATCTTCTTTGTGTGTGTGACTAAATGGTTGGATTATTTTATTCAATAATACCATTTTCTATTTTTATTTTTTTGCAGGGAATTCAAGAGAAGATCATGTCTTCTGATTTCAGAATCTACCCTGTGGAGATCGAAGATGTAGTTGCCCAACGGTCTCCTGACGGTGGGATTATTGTTGTAGTAACCGGTCTTTCAGGAGGGGAAAATTTGAGAAGGAAGTTCCATCAGACATTCTTCTTGGCCACACAAGAAGGAGGATTTTCTTGTCGAATGATATCCTTCATTTTTACAGGGATGATAACCAATATCTTCCTTTCTCTTCTGTGTCAAATGCAGGTTAGTTTTTCTGCATATTTAGGTCTTGGAATTGCTACGATTCTATATTTGTCCATTTTCAATGTGTATATATTATGTGATCCATATTTTTAAGAAGCCTTTTGCCTTTCTCTTGCCAGTTCCTTCAACTGTTATGCAGACCGCTGCATCATATGCCGAAGCAGTAGCTGAAGATGAAAATGTTCAGGTAGCAACGGGAGCAGTCGATCTTCCAGTGCCCACGGACATTGATACTGAAGTAAGCAGTGTACCAGTTCCAGATACAGAAGCTGAAGTCCCAGAAACATATGATGCTTCAGTAATAGATTGGGAGTTCATATGAATATCATTGATCATCTCTTTCCGGACTTAGACTGAAGTGTTTAGTTATGGACTTGTGGTTAGGTTTTTCTTATGTGAAATATTCGCCATACTAATTTTATGAACACGACTCCGGTACTCTTTATGGTCTCTTTTTTCTGTTGGAAAACAGTGATCAACATATTGTGCATTGACTATTGTGTATTTGTGTTTGTCCTATGCTTTGTTGAGTTGTACTGGATTGTTGTGCGATGAAGTTGTAGGCCAATTCTAATAATCTAATGTAAAATACTTTAGAGCACTTGCGGACAATGCATTTAAGGATCGAATCTCTGTTCCTAGTCTGCTATAGTGCAATATCGCGTGATTTTTCAAGGGTTAGGCATATAAGTTAGTACCTAGTTCTCGGCATTTCAATACGAAGTAAAAATGTTTTATAGGAAAAGAACATTGCGAAGTAATGCCAATGATGAGCTCTCAGGGAAACATTCCAAGAAGCACAACACCTATATGATTTAAGTTGCCATTGGTGGTGTAACCAAATATGATAGAGAATCTCAAAGCGATGTCGTGTCCCCTCTGGGCTCTAAGCAGTGTTTGCACCAAGTTACGCTCCTTAGAGCTACATATTTTCAATTAAGGGCTTCATATAAGCCAATATCAAGTTCAAATTTATAAGTTAAGTCTTCAAATTCAAATTTCAGGTTGCATTGCATATTAAAAAAATGAAGGCATGAACCGCAATTGGTGTTTCAGACTGGTGAGCTACTTTGACAGTTTGTGTGAAGGAGGTAATGTTCACTCATTTTATGTTCATGTTCTTGATTCCATGATTGATCCTTTCCGATCACCGGAAGATGAGATAGATGTTGTTGTCTCGGTGAACATCTGAAACTTCTCCTACACAACCAAACTCTAATATCAACTACTATAATTTGACTTTCTAACCAGTTATAGACTTACAGTTGAATGCAGGAGAAGTCTTTATACCAGCCAGGACGAGGCCATGTTCTGGCTCATGCAGCCACCATAAGGCTAATTCAGGAAAGGCACAGGCGAGCAATGTGTCTGCAAAGCCTTTGCTGCCCCAACTCACCCTGATGCTGAAGCAATATCCTTTAATTCTTAACCGAGTTGAATTTCTTCTATACGCATCTATGTCATCAGCTCAGTCACATGAAATTGGAATGAACTTGAAAAACTTACAGGGTTGGGGTGTTCAATTCTGTCATTCAGACTTTCAAATACCGCCCATGATCGTTTTTCTTAACACTCACATGTTCCAGAATCCAGATATCAATATGCAAAGGATTGAACCCGTGTAACATTACTTCTTTCTGCTTGTTATGTGAAGTAATACCCAAGTACTCCACTTAACTATACATGTGGGTTCCTTCTTTGGTGCTACATTGTTCACGTTCAGTAGAAGCAGACTAACAAAGAGTATTCACGAGTCTATATTATTATCAACTAGCAAAGCAGAGTAAAATAAAGAAGGAACAATCAAGATCGATCCATCATTATGAAAACAGACAGTTGCTATTGATCGAGTAGGTTCGTGTATTGGAAGTATCGAGTATCAAAACTAATGCAAGATCATCAATCATGAAAACAGTAGAAAACTGATACAAGTCCATTAGATTAGTCCTTGTATTGGAAATAATGAAAGACATGAAATAAAATCTTGGTGAGAACACCTGCAGAGTACTAGACTGTTTACATTGTTGTATGTTAGTCTATAGCAAATTTCTCCAACTAGTAATATGGAAAATAGTAATCTTCTTCTTCTTCTGCCTCAAGAGCCAACCGAGCCAATCGAGCAATCCGTTCTCGTTCCTCCTCACGAGCAATCCATTCTCGTTCCTCACGAGCAAACCGAGCTAATCTCTCTTTCTCTGCCTGCTTCTTCTTCTTCTGCAACTCCAAATCTCTCTCAACTCTCAGTTTGTGGTCAAAAGAAGCCCTAGATTTTTCATCCTGGAGAGCCTTGTAGGAATTCTGAAGCTTGAGGAAAGCAGCATGGGCTAGAGGATCACCGGGTCGCTTATCGGGATGTAACTTCAAGGCCTTGGCCTTGTATGCTCTGGTGATGTCTTTTTCAGTAAGCTTTGAACCTTCCTCGCCGGAAGGTAAACCCAGAATGACGTAGTGGTCGGCTTCAGCAGCCATCTTGTATGAGTACGACATGATTGATTGACCGATCGATGTTCTGCTTAACGCAAGAAATTACTAAACAGGGGATGATGAGAGAAGTTATGAATCAAATTACAGTAACCCTAATGGCCTAATATAATAGGAGGATAGGACTGAATTGACCTTCTCGGAGTCGGATACTCAATTCCGACTCGGGTTCTATTCTACTAAAAAGCATTAGCAATTTAGCATTAGGTTTTCTCTACTTTATTTGGAGTACTATTTTTAATAACTCTTAACGTAGAAAATGTAATGTAGTGTTTGAATCATTTTTTTTTTTAATATCCCAAACTTTCAAAGAGTTTATGGGTGTTGAAAAATCGATGTCATACTTATATCAACAATGTGCATATTTCTTTTTGTAAATTTATCTGCGAAAAGGGTTTAGTCACTTTTCCAAAAAATCCATAAGGTTATAACGACTAGCTACCTGGGACTAGCAGTATTATCAAGAAATTTCTTGATGCGTGGGAGAAGAATACATGTTGAGATGATTTCTCTTCCGGTTAAGCGTGGTAAAGTATATAGAAAAGTATGCGTGTTGGTTTGTGAGGCCAGCATATCACTTAGGAGGAGAGTTTAGGAGTAATCTCGTCAGCCCAAAAGGTCAGAACTTCGGCCATTAGTGGATTTTTTCTCTATTTTGGTTATTGTTTTATGAAAATCATTATTATTCAGTCAACATAAAGTTAAAGTTTTATGAGAAAACGTCTATACTATATTCTCTATTTTATTTATTATATTTTGAATTCGATCAACATAAAATTTTATGAGAAACGTACGTTTATACTATATTCTATATTTTATTTATTATTTTTTGCAAATCTCTATTCATTCAACATCTTTTACATCCCGTTTATAATCAATAGTACATACTATATTATTATAAAACAAAATACATACTTTCTCCGCCCATTACAAAGTTAACTTAGTTGACTTTTCACGAATTTTAATTAATAAAATAAAATACAATTGAGATCAATAAATAAAATAGATACTGAAAGTATGTGGGATAGCTGGCAACCGTGGAATAGTAAAATACAATTCAATAAAAAGTTAGTATTTGTACGATGAAGTATTATACTCCCTCCATTTTTATTTATAAATAGTTTTAGCATTTTAAATTCTTCCTTAAATATAAATATAAGTAATTTTAGATCTTATTAGATTATTTTACTCCTTTCCATGTACTTTTCCTCAATTTTAGTAGTATGAAAAATGAATCTCTTCCTTATTTTTCTCTATCTCTTTCTTATTAAAACAAGAAAAGTTACATAGATTTTATAACATTAATAAGTGAAAGAATAAAATAGTGAAAATCAATCATTTATTTAATATTAATATGTGTGAAAACACCTTAAAACTACTTATAATAAAAAACGGAGGGAGTAAGTTTTTTTTTCCGAAAGCAATGAAGTATTATAAGTTGACAACAATGGAATATTACCTTTCTAATAGAACACCCAAAATGGAACGGCGCTACCTTTCAAACCTTACAAACCGAAACACTGAAACAGGTATGGAGTATATATTATTAAGCAAATTTTTAAGTAAAATGTCTACTATACCACTCATAAAATGTACTTTTAATTTGGTTGAGATGAAAGCACTTTTGTTGGTCTATATTATCTTTGAAGTAGACAACTAAACACAACATGGTATAACCTGCCATTATGAAAAAAATCTTGGATAACAGTCGCTAGCCTCCTTAATTCCCCACATAGCATGTGTAATCTACTCATAAGTAACCTCAGCATTCAGCAACCAGTTACTCCATGCTCAATCCCCAACTGCTTACCCTCTCTGAGAGCAACTATATATACCCATTATTGTATGATTAGCACATGCAACCAGCTGAATATAGAATTTTTTAACACCTCTGATTCAATGTCCAGGCCATGAGAGGTAAGATTTTGTCCAGAATCATTCACCAATTCACCAATCTATGCATTACTGCCGCATGGAAATAGGCATTGTTGCCATCTCTCTGTGTGAGCCAAGTAATTTTATCTTTTGTTGCCACATTTGCTCAACTGCAGTAATTTAGCAGTAGCTTGCTCAGCCAAGATCAATTGTGAATTTTAGCAGTAGCTTAGCTGATAGTACATGGCTGGAGCCTTTGTTTTTCTTCAATCTATACTGGTATCATGGTTTGGAAACCACACATAAATAGGCCTTCCTTCCACCCCACAGCCCCAGATTTGCTCCACAGTGCACAGATCCCATAAACTCACTCTTCTGAAGGGCACAATTTAGAAACTGGAAGCTCTATATTCCAACTTGTTAGAGTTAATTTATCCTCCTCTGCTCAGCTAAGACTAGAATAGTAATGAGGAAGATCGGTTTTCAGGATTCAGTACCTGCAATAACTTCTAAAATGTTTGGCAAGTTCAAATGCAGTTCCCCTATTGCCAAGCGTACAGTTTCGAAAACGTATGAATCTAACCCAAAGCCCAAGAGGCACTCCATTTACATGGCCATGCCCAAGAGGCACTCCATTTACATGGCCATGCACTGTAAAATGCTGAAGCAGAATTCGCCAAGTCCATACACGTGTTATAGTATACTAAAATATGCACATCACACTACGTATGATAAACGATGCTCTCAAATATCTTTCACAAATTCATGACCAGACCTCCCTCACATACACAGTTCGAGTGAAATCAACAGCAGCGCTGTCTAACTTGTTTCTCCTCAGCAAAGCCCCACAAGTAATTTCTAAAGCATACCTTTAAGCAAGTCCAACATATAAAAATTAAAAATCGAGGAAAAATGGGGACAGTTAACTGCAACCATTAAACAAGCACCATTACAAGGTAGAAGAAGAATTGGGCTTGATGACTATATGCTTCAGCGGGTTATCCACATCTGTACCTCCCGCATGCTTCACAAACTCAGCTGGTGAATGGAAGCTGCCATGGCACACACACATTATTCTAACTTCTTCTCCTTTTCCGTATTTGTACAGTATTCCATCTACCCTCCTTCCATTTGGGCCGTCTCCTTTGGTGAAGACACAAGGCATTTCTGCCAGAGAATTCGTTCCTATTTCCTTCCCCTTGGGGCGAAGGGTTTCAGGCTTCTTCAACAAACTATCCTTCTCAGGTCCTACTAAATTGCTTGTACTTTCTTTGGCTCTAGTTCCTGAAGGGCTAATGTTAAGACTGGCTCCTTCTTGTAAGGACGGGATGCTGGTCGGACTCAACTCACCAGCGGACCCTAAAACAAACATGATTAGCATATTCCCCGAAAAGAACCGAAATACCAAAAATGAAAAAGAAAAAACACACACACACATGCACAGCAAACTTCAAGCATTCAAGCATGTAAACAAGATGGAGAAGATGCTAAGAGGGCCTTCCAAAAATTAATTATGGGGACCCTTAATTATGCGAGGGCAAAAGCATTTTTCAGTTAGAACACAAATTTAACAAAGGGAAGGAAAAATTAAGGCACCATAGATGGTAAAAGACATCGCCAAATAGTTAGTCCAGAAAATATTCCTTCAACTGGAAATCTGGAATACAACATATCCTGCAGTGTTGGTAGGAAATGCAAAATTTAACATACTACGAAAGGAAGGAAAATTGAGGTGCCATTATGGCTTCTCCCCTCATGCAACCAAACAATTAGTCCATGACTGTAATATAATTTATCCATAGTTCCATACAAGCCTTGCACAATATCATAAATGTACTATGGTGCTTATGTTCATCATAATTAACTTACTACTGTTCTACCATTGTCGAAATGTGATGCCACAAGAGACTAGCTCCCCTAATCTAAGTTGGCACAGGTAAGGTAACGGAGTAGATAACATAATGGTGTTACTACGCGGAATAGTGTTTCTTTCTACAATATGCACGCAGAACGGGCTCTTTCTTCATCTCTTCATATGTTCCCGTAAGAGACAGAAACAGAGGAAATAACTAATGCTATGCATGATGACCAAACGTCATCCTTGTGAAATACTCATAAGAGCATCCATTGCTGTTACAAACAAAGAAACAAAACAACAGATATGCAAAATTAAACAAACACATTCTATAACTCTACACCAGAACAACAGTGTCACCAAACTAAGCATTGGCAACAAGTCACATAGCATCATTAAGAAGTATTCTCTAAGCAATGCAAATACTCTACATGATCACCAAATCAATCAAGATACAATTCCTGGGGCTCGAAGTTACTTCAACTTATGTTCAACACATACAAGTATATCCTTTGTCAGTTCAAGAAGTACCTTCGATTCTCAGTGGTTTAACATTCTGTGAACAATCCTTCCACCAGTAAAACTAAGACTGTATCATTCTGGAAATTAGCACAGCTCACACAGAACTCTAAAACAAACACAAAGGGAAAAAACATACTGATCATTGATCAACCATGACTCAAATTAATCCGCAATCCAAGTCAATCAGCCAAACATGCAAGCTCTGAATTCGACATATCACATAGGCAAGCAAGTAAAAGCATTCAATACACATAACAAGCAAGCAAAACAACATCATCTTTCCATAAGGTTGAACTGAACTACCTTGCAAAGACTTGTTCTCCAAATCCGACACACTCGACTCCACGGATCCCTGCGACGCCGGTTGTCTACCCCCATGAACACCCCCAGCACTCCCCTTCCCTTTCCCCAACCCAACATCACTTCTCCCTTGATCAAATTGCGACGAATTCATCCTCCTCAAAGCTCCCAAATACTTCTCCCTATCCAATTTCTCCCTCAAATGCACCTCAATCTCTTTCCTCTCCTCCAAACTCAAACTCTTACCACTTCCACTCACACCTCCACCTCCTCTCTCCTTATTCAAATTCCTCTGCTTCTCAGACCTTCTCCTCTTAGCCTCCATTCTCCTCAAAGTCTGCAACTCCTTTCTCTTCCTCCACTCCTCCTCTGTCTCAACCGGCAACGAAGACGTCCTCATCAACCCCGAATAGGCCACCGGAGTCGGTGGTGCCACCGCATCATTATCATCTCTCACAACCGGCAAACAGCTGGCAATCGAAGAAGACCTTAGCAACTTGTTAGAACTCTTGTCCACACCAAATCTACCACCTAAAGACAAACCAAGATTCAACTCAATCTCCTGAACATCACCATCACCACCATCTTCTTCCTTCACATCCTCAAACCTACTAGTACTATTATTCCCCATAAACCTCTGCAACAGGTCTCTCGAGAGACTGTTAGATGAAATACCCAAACTAAGAGTACTGTCCATTTCTTCTTCTGCAGTTGTTGTGTTATTGTTAACGATCTTTTTACCAGAACTACTATCACCCACCATAAGGTGTACAACAAAACCCCACACCCCAAGAAAACGCACGCTACGATAACATCTAGTTCAATGAAAGAGTTCAAGTTACTGGACATGTAAATGCATGAATGAACAAACCACCATCCATTCGACAAAAGTCTTGATTTACAAAACCGGATTTCAACTTCATATTATAGCTCCAAGATTGGAACTTTATATATTTATGAACCAAACCCACTTGCCTAAATGATGATTGGTTTGAAAAAATTATATACTAATAAGTATTGATTAATAAAGTGACACAGAGAGAGAAAATAAACGATCAAATTCAAATTCAAGAAGAACAATATTAATTAAAAATAAGAAATGAAAACGAAAATATGATGAACTAGTAAAAAGAGAGAGAGATAGGGAGTCTTGTGTTTGTAGAGTTATGGGAAGGAATGAAGGAAAAGAAAACAGAGAGAGAGGGGAAGAAAGAAATCAAAGAATAGGAAGGAGGAGGAGAAGAAAACGAGAGGGAGAAGTGAAATGACGGAAAGGGGCATGGGGGATGGTGGTGGAAAAGTAGTGGGGATGGACAAGTGTCAGAGAGAAGGAAAGAAATAGAGTGACACGTGGGGGTGTGAATGAATTGGCCCTTTTAGGTGCTGTCCTGGTTTGGTACTACTGGTGGTAATAGTTTAGTTTAATGATTCGTTTAATGTTGGTTGTTTAATAATGTGTGTCCTGCCAAGTGGCAACACCGCTACGCTAACCTCTGCTGCACCTCATGCACGCAACCAATTATTGCCCCTCCTATTCTTTCTTTTCTCTTTTTACTTTTCTCCAAACACATGAGATATATTGAGATATGAACATCTGATGATCATATCAACTACGGTAATCAACTAAGTACTATATATGAACATCACGAGAAATATGTCTAACAGTATTTCGAATTCCTTTCCCCTTTAAACTTGTTGAGTGGATAGTGTTTGAGATATTCTAACAAAGATAATGTTATACTTTAACATTAAGTTATCTTTTACGTTTGATCAATATAAATTTAATACGTAATGGAGTTGTATGTCTTTAACAACAATACAATAATAGTATCAAGTCTCAACAAAATTGGTTCAAAAGGACTTCCAGTTTCATCATCTAATTGAAAGTTGCCATCGGTGTGTAACATTTTCCCCTGAGGAGCCATACAGGTATCTACAGTGGAAATTCGGATGGCATGAGCAACTCAACATCCAGTCGTGCTCAAGTAAGAGCCCCTCGAGCTACAGAACATGCCAACTTCGGCTATCTTACACGTTACCAAATAGGAGACCCGGCAAGATCCTAATCTATTCTCCTGTCCTGTGGAATTGGTCCGCTGGAAAATTTATGAGGTGCGCATTCATTACACCCAACCATGTTACTGAGTGAGTTATGGGGCCGCTCCTCTCCATAGTTAAATCATCCCCAGTTGTCCAATGCAAGCCGGCCAAGGGGACCCGAACCCTCCTTTCTTATCTGCAAATGCTAATTTAGACTAAATGGTTCGGAGGACCTTTACTTAGGCGTATTTGAGTGACATCAAATTTGCACGTCAGTAGACTGAGATTAACGTTTTAACCCCAATTATTAATTTTAACTTTTTCACCTACCACATTATACTCTTTTTTATCCAACTTTAATTAGGTGGAAATTATGAAATGAAAGGAAATTATGCAATTTCATCCATATCCATATGTAAATAGTGACAAACTTTTATAAGTAATTGTTAACAGTGGAAAACAATGCATATGAAGTACATTAATATATATTATGACCTTGTAACCATAAAAACTTACTTCATATAATTACTTGCACGTCTCATTTTGGACCGGAACAATTAAGAAATAAGGTAAAAATAGTGGGAATAAAGTAAAATTAAAACAGTCGCGGCAAGTGAGTTGGTACGAAATTTGTATACAATTTGTAAAAGTGAACACACAACATTTATATATATAGATGAAGTGTATTATATTTTACATAGAATTAAATACGTTACATTTGATGTGGGATGAAGGTATAGTTACATACATGAACACATAAATTGTTAGTGTATAAGTAATTACAATGTCAAATGTCACTTAAAGACTAAAGTAGTTTCTACCGGGGACTTCGATACTAGGTGATCTAATGAGACTCCCTCAATGTCGACTGTGGGTCACAGTTTGGAACACACATGCACAGTGAGAGGGGGAGGGGTCTCATTAGGCCTCTCGGATCAAAGCAAATAACCTGGTTTGCCAGAAAGGCTTGCCCCCAAGAACAAGTACCTTTGAAGATTGTATAGTATGGAAGAAATGCCACGGAGTGAAGGGGCTGACAGGCCTGCAAGGGAAGAAGACCTACATAATATTTTCGTCTGTGCGGATATGACAAGATTGTACTGAAGACTGATAGAATCCCAGAAAAGACGGGACCTTGTCCCCTATCTCCCCTCTATATATACAGGGACTTGGAGCATTTAGAAGGTATGCATTTTATTTTACTACCCAATATTCCATTCTCATCTCCCACGCGAGTTCAATTATAGTCTACCTTCGATTTGTCCAAGTCATACCGGTTAAAGGAACCCTCTCCCCTTTTAAGTACGCGGAGACTATATTGCCAAAGAGCAAGAAGAGCATGTGCGAAACCAGTAAAAAGTAAGGAGGAATTTAACGGTGTAATATTTATTACATCAAATAGGAAAACGTACATCTGAAACCTATTGAGATGCAGATTAATTAGATTCAAAATATGATGATATTCCTGGGGTAGTTGGATTCTTGCAAGATCATATTTGATTTCATTCTCTTGTTCAAATATCCTGCCTGCAGTAATTTCACAATCATCACTTCTTTATACTTACTCCGTTTTTAATTACTTTCATAAGTCTACACAATTTAAAAACAATATTAAAAATTTAATTTATACGAGTATTTATAAAATTGTAAGTGGGTAATAAAATATGAAATTTTATAACAAATTAGTGATAAAGAAGGAGAAAGAAAATAATAAATAACTAATGAATGGATCAAATGTTTATCAGTTTATTAAAAGTTAAAATGTTGTAAAATGACGACAAGAATACAAAGTCATTATTAATTTATTATTTGAATGGAGTAAGTTCTTTTTTAACCGACAAAACGAGGATCAATAATGGTTCCATATTTATCCTCGTGGTGACTCAAATTCCCGACCTATTAGTTAGAGGTGAAACAAATTACCAACTGAGCTTACCAATAGAATAAGTATTTAGGTACCTTATCTATCTAGACTCAAAATAAATTGTAGTAGAAATTTATTCCCCGTGATCAAGAGATATTATTGTGACGTTTTAAGTTTTAACCAATACAAATACTTCTAAGTACTCCTCCATTTTATTTAGAAGTTTCTAAGTGGTGAAAATCGTAAAGTTTAAGGAATAATATTAAAAAATTAATTTGTATTTGTATTTAATTGTAAGTGCGTGATAATGTATGAGAGAAAGAGTGTTAAAGTGGTGATAAAAAAGGAGAGATAAATAATAAAATATTAATACTTGGGTTAACTATTTCCATATTTGGGTTAGTAAATTTGTAAAAGAACACCCAAAAATGGAAACCTTGGAACTTATTAAAGAAATGAAGTAAATATAATTTAATACACATATGTTTTTTTAAATTGTTTATGTATTGTTTTCGTCCGTTTTTTAGATTATTTACGTTTACTTTTTTGATAACTTTATATCTCATAAATTGATTGTGATTTATGACACTAAACTAAACACTACGATCATCATACCAAACTTCTAAAAACGTTTCAAAATCAATCAAACGTAAACGATTAAAAAAATGAATGAGTATTGTTTTATTACGAGTAATTTAGGACTATGTACTATATTTCGCATGTGTGGTACAGTGAAGACAGGTGTATATAACAGTAACCAGTAACCCAGAGAGAGAGGATATAGTATTATCTTTCTTTGTATGTTGATCTGGTTGAATTGATTGATACCCAATGCGTGTCAAAGCGCAGAAGAGAAAAGACACGCGTCGATAAAAGTATGGGGAGACCAAACAAGAGGGCAGGGCACGTGTTATTCAATCGGTTTTAGTCTTTTAGATTAGAATACAAGACATGGAGACAGCAGCTAGCGTTGTCCATTTTTCACCAAAGATTAACTTATTTAATGCAACATGGCCTCTCTTTCTTTTCTTTCCTTTAACAAAATCAATAATAATAATGGGCTTCTCTTCCATGCGTCATCACGTAGCTGTCCGGCTCGCCCTTGTCTGTCGACTTCTCACTCCTCACACCACGGCACAAGAATGCTTTTCCAGTTTTTATTGCTATTTCTTTTTCTCTTTTCTCTTCCAAAGGAATACATTCCATTCTTATCGATTACTATTTCAATTTGTTTATTACCTCAATCTATTTTGTGTCTATGGTTTGTAAAGTTATTTTTGTCGCGGTTATTAGTATTAGAGTATTAGTTTTAAATTGTTTATGTTTATGTTTTGTTAGTTTTTTATGACTTTATCATTGAAAAATTGATTGTAATGTATTAACATTTATTTCATGGTATTTATACTCGAGTGGAGCCAAGCTGATAGCTGATAAGATGACTGAAAGTTGATAAAGTAACTGGTAGCTAATCAGTTTTTATAAGCTACATATAAAGAAAAATCCTCCAAAATGTACCATATATTTTCTACTCCGCCCATTTTGTACCATAAGTTTGTTACTTCCACATTTTGTCCCGTAAGTTTATAGAAAATCTAATTTTTGTACTTCGGGCCAAATCGAGCCCGACGAACTAATATTAGAGCAAATTTGATTCTAATTCACCCCCAATTCGCTATGAACTCGCGAATTCGTGATAATTCTTCACTAATTCGCCTAAATTGTAAATAAATAAAATAATTTTTTTAATGCAAACAAGGTAATTGTTGAGCACAACCATTTGTATGACACATCATTGCAAAAAATAAATAAATAAAATTTTAAAAATTTTGAACATTTATATATTACACATAAGTATCATTAAGAAATTAACATACCCCCATTGATTTTCGCAAATAATTAGAACTTAAAATAAGGAGAGTAGCAATCAATCCATTTTGTTTTCATGGCATAAATTGAAAAAAAAATCGAATCTATTTTATTTGTTTGCTTGCATCAATATGTCATATAAAGGGGTATGCTCCACAATTATATACTCCCTCCGTCCCAAAACAGTTGCACCGTTTTGACTTTTTGCAGTCAACAAAAATGAAGTTTGACTACAAATTACTTTTAAACTATAATAGTAAAATATTCATCAAAATTATATTCCAAAACTTTTCATCCTAAACTTTCAATATGTAATTTTATAAAATATTTTGTCATTATAGTTTAAGAGTAATTTGTAGTCAAACTTGAATTTTGTTGACCGCAAAAAGTCAAAACGGTACAACTGTTTTGGGACGGAGGGAGTACCTTGATTGTTTTGAAAAGTTTTTTTTTTTTAAATTTGTTTGGATATGTTAAAAATGCCGGTGAAATGGTGAAAAACTATCACTAATTCGTGAGTTCATGGTAAATTGGGGGTGAATCAGAGTCAATTTTACCATAATATTAGTTTATCGGGCTCGATTTGGCCCGAAGTACAAAAATTAAATTTTTTGTGAACTTAGAGGACAACATGTGGGAGTAACAAACTTACGGTACAAAATGGGCGGAGTAGGAAACTTATGGTACATTTTGGAGAAATTTTCCCTACATATATAGTAACAGGTAACTTCTCAAATCATTCACCTTGACATTCACCAAACAAACTTATCATGATCAAACAGTCAAATAAGGTGAAATCATCTTATAAAATGACTCATAATTTGATGTAAAACACACACTTATCTTTTTTTTTTTTTTTTTTAACTACTTTCGATCAACGGCTATCAACTTTTAATTATAAATAATTACTCTTAAATTATAATAATTAAATATTTAACGAAATTATATTATGAAAATTTAAGGTCTACATTTTCATGATATAATTTCATAAAATCATTATACTTTATAAGATGAATAAGTAATCACAGTTAAAAAATTATTAACTAAAAAAAATCAAAATGAATAATTTAGAGTGCGACGAGAGTAAACACTATAAAATTGGCTCAAGAACTTTTTGGAATTTCATGCTGTAAACTTAATTTACGGAATAAAATGATTTCAAAAAAAAAGAAATAAACCTTTACTGCTCTAATTACATGAGTTAGCCAAACTGATCAGATATTTAGACATGAAAGTTGTCAGTTAAAAGAGGCTAAAAGTGAATCATTAATAATAGGGAAAAAAGCATTTTCAAATTTCATGATTTATGTAATTTGTCTTCTTTTTTCTCAAAAGTTTGGTCTCATGCAATTTTATACCCTGAATTATTGATATATGTTTACAATACCAAATTTTCTATAATTGTTTAGTTCAAATGTATTCAAATGAAACAATACCCATCCCTTTCAACCTGATACACCTGTTCAACATTTCATTGCATATCAAAACTGGGATATGCAGAGGTTAAAAACTTTTCTCCCTCTTGAAATTGTAAATGAAATAATGGGTATCCCTATACCCACTGAACCACAAGAAGACTCCATTATTTGGAGCCAAACAGATAATGGTAAGTTTACAGTTAAGAGTGCTTATAACCTACTCTGTCAACAAGAAACAGGCCCCCAATGGCCTTGGAAACAAATATGGGAGTTAAAAGTCCTCCCCAGAATCAAATTTTTTATCTGGTTGGTGGTATGGGATCGGCTACCTACAGCAAGCTTCTTAGCAACTCACAATATTATTCAGGATCCCACTTGTGCACTTTGCCATCAACAACCTGAAACATTGCATCACCTGTTTTGCACATGTGAAATCTTTCAACCTCTTAGAAATCTTTTCATTCCTAATTCCATTTACTCTTCAACAACCCTCACACACATATTCTTTCAAACACATGATAAAAAGAATGTAATAAACTTCATGATGCTATCCTGGATAATTTGGCAAATAAGAAATGAAAAAAAATTTGCTAATAAAGAGTTTGATTTATACAAAGTGAAAATTCGGTTTTCCAACCTTTTAAAAGATCATGCAACTCAATATCCAGAAAGTAGAAGCACTACTAAAATTCTATTATGCAAATGGAAACCTCCACCCCTCAATTACCTCTGTCTAAACATTGACGGCTCTTTTGATGCAACAACCGGCAAAGCAGGGGCTGGAGCCATATTGAGAAATTATCAAGGCACCTACATTATGGTAGCGGCGCAATTCTTGGGAAACTCCAACGCGCTTATGGCAGAATTTTATGCTTTAAAATTAGGATTGACATTATGCTCTAAAATTGCTTGTACTAAAGTTATTATACAAACTGACTCACAAACTCTAATTGCATCTTTTAACAGGGGGAAAGCAGCAGGTGTGCATCAAAACGCACTTCTTCAGGACGCCATTAAGGAGATAGGTCGATTAGAAGATGTCAAGATGGAATTTTTGTATAGAGAAAGCAATGGAGCAGCTGATTTACTTGCAAATGAAGGACGAAAAATGACTTTTGGAAGACAACAACCTTTTGAGAACAACTCTAATACTTTTGTTTGGGATATAACCCCACCATGGCTATGTAATATTTTAGCATCTGACATTTCGTCCTCTTACATTTGGCATGTAACTGAACATCCATTATCTATTTAATGCAAAGTCTATTTTCGAAAAAAAAAAAAAACTCAAGCTTGTTATCGGATAAGAAGCAAAAGAGGAGAAATCAACGAGAGAGAAAAGGGCAAGCACCCAAGCAAGAGATACCAGATAACGAAGCAGAAGAGTTGAAGTTCTATACAAAGATTGACAAAAACTAATTTGTCTTCTTATTTTATTTCGTTCCCCAGTTTTTCTAGGGTTTTTTTTATTCTCATTAAATTACTTCAAATCTCATTTTCTTTTAATACAAAATATAAATTTGAAAAATAAATCAATCAACATATAAAATATCCACTTGTTCGTGAGAACACACACAATTAGAATATGTTAAAAGTACATAAAATTTGAGGGCGGGGGGTTGTATTGTGCACGGATGCTAGTATTTCAAGGGGTATCATTGTGCACAAGTAATAATACTTTAGTGTGTAAAGTGTAGGGAATGAAACTTCAGGGGACGAAGTGCAAAAGTCATCAAACTTTAGGGTGGAAATTTTTAGGATGAGAATGATTGTTTGCATTTGCCTCGATATCAAATCTTCAACTTTTTTTGGTTTAACTTGGTGACGTGGTTTGCAGTCTATTGTGTCGTCTTCAGTTATGACATCATAAAAGAAAAAAAACACACAATAATAATCAAATCTTCAACTCCAACGATTAATTGCACTACTTAATTGCTTGCTTTGCGAATTTCCTACACAATTTGTCTCTGTACACAAATGTGATGCTCATTGTTCTAGTTCATGTCCCATTATGAGGCAATTTTGAAGGATGGTTGCTGTTGGGGCGTGGTTGCTAGTTGCTACCCATGTGTCAAAAATGGATACAAGAGCATGAGAAGCAGTTTCAGGGTGTTTGACTCTCGAATTGTTTTTGCAATTGTGGAATACTCCAATGTTTTTGCAAATAATACCACATTTGGAAAAACAATTCAATAGCCAATCAAAGCTGCTTCTTGTTCTGCAAGGGCAAGAACATCAACAATCCCATTTGGGGCCATAGCCCATTAGTTTGGAAAGGAAAAGTCACAATCCGTGATAGTTTTCTCAACACGACAGTTAAGAGATGAAATGAGCTGCAGAGCATTGTAATCAAAGGTGAAAAATGTGAGATGCATATTCGATATTTATATGGTGTGAAATGAAATCCATGATTTTAAGCGATTTTGTTGTTTTCATCACCTTCTGATATCCTACTACTACTACTACTACTATTTTTAGGAGTAGTTATCAAGATACTTTAATTTCTAATGACAATAATAAAATAAATGATTGGTAGGATACGGATCCGAGGATAATTAAGTAAGCTTATTATTGGTGAACTGAAATTAGGTAGAAACTAGAAACCCAACCCATGATAATTCTGTAACATTATTATTATTAAAATAGCGTGACCTGACCTCAGTTCTTACAGTGATCTAGTCTCATTTCTTTTGGTTTGTTTGAACAACAAAAGGTGACCCGAGTTATATATCTGGTACTTGTAGTTCTAGCTTCAATACATCTCTCTTGATCTGGATCTGGAACCACCAAACTAATCCGACCCTTAGCCTATTCCATCAAATTTAAAGGCATATTACACCGATGATGGTTCATTGATTGGTTTGTACTTTGTAATCTAGAGCAAATACACAAGGCACAAACTTTCAATATTTCAATAAAGAGAGTGTCTGCAATCTAATTTGTAACTGTATCATCTTCCGAAGATATAATTTGTTTGTCGATTCCAGATTTTATTCGTTTTGTCTTTTTGAAGTCTAACATTTCTAACATAGTAGATGAATATCAAAAAGAAAGAAAGATGGCATGAATTCAATTGAAACTCCAGTCATAACATACACGAGACCTTCTTTAGCGGTTAGACCCATAAAACTTAACACAATCCTCAAGGGGGATCCAGCCCATGACTGGGGTGAGCTTCATGCCGTAGTGCCCCCGGAAAAAATCAATTTTTTTTTACGTAGTTAAAAGGCATTATGTTTGATTAGTATATAAAATATAAAAGGGTCAATTATAAACCAGTGATCTTCCTAATAGTTTCTTACTGATTAGTGATACTTAATATCTTTATTACAAAATAGTGTTTAAATAGTGATTACCTATACTAACCTTACTAAATTATAACAACTAACATATTAACTAGTTATATTTAATTTATTCTTCCTAAAATTTCTCTAGTCGTAGTACAAGAATTTGAGTTAATTATGTAGATTATCCAAGAATCGCATGTTTGTATGGGTGGAGAGAAGATTAACAAGAATCATCGCGGAAGCATCACAATTCGCAAGAATCACGATTTCTCAGCCGGCGGAAGCATCACAATTCGCAAGAATCACGATTTCTCAGTCGGCGGAAGCATCACAATCCAAGAATCATGATTTTTTGGAATATCCTTATTATGTTGTTTTTAATTCTTGGTTTTTTTTGGCTCTATCCCACCCCGATTTTCCGGCATGCAACTTCTTTTCTATGTTTTATGTTGTATGTCCCGTGATAAATTGACCGATAAGCATGTTGAAGCTCTAAAACTGTCACCTTTTTGGTGCATTATCAACGTTGTGAGGCTAGAGAGAATAGATTTGAAGTGTGTGAAGAAGTATGGGTGTGATATTACTAAGGTAATTGATTGTTATGTTCAATTTTGGTGCATTTACGGCAACTCCGGTTGATGTGAAGTTGATATCGGGAGTAAATGATGGTATCAAGCATCTAGATTTATGCTTGTTAGAATTAGTCTGAATTGACTAAAAGATAATTATGTGAGATCTGGGGAGATGTTGGAGAAAATATAGGAGTCTAGTTTACACATCTTATACTAAAATTGAAAAGATCACTGATTTGTAAGCAAGTATTCACCAATTTATGATAAAGAAATTAGGTCACACTAATTTAGCATAAAAAATATAAACTACCACCAATTTGTAAATATCTCTATATAAAATTGTTAAAATGAGTTATAATGCAACATGTAGCTAAGTGGTAAGATCAAAGCTATTTCAAGGTTCAATGTCTATTACTACCATGTTTTCCCCTTTAATATCATAATTTTACCATTTTCCAAAAAAAAAAAGAAATTGTTGCATCATGTATATTAAATTTTATTATCAAAAATTAGTCCGGGGTGATATTTTTTTCTAGATCTGCCCCTGATAATACCCCATGTCTCTCACTGCATCATATTTTCACTCAACAAAACTCAAACACCAACAACCATCTTTCTCATTTCTTTTCAAATTCATTCTTTATTTCATTTTCCCACTATTAAGTAATAATAATGACATTACATTCATTTAAAAAATATATATATTTACGTCTAGCACCCCCACTAGATACCATCATTACATATAATGCACCATTAGATTTTAAATTACATTTTAATAAGTCCAAATAAACCATTTTGAGTTGAGCACATTATTTTCCTATTTCTCTCTCTGTCACCCAAACACACCCATACCTTTTTCTTTTTATTTTTTCTCTTCTTCTTCGAGTCTTTTATTATTGCTGTGTTATACTATGAGAGTTACCTACGATCCAATAAGTTAATATTATTTCTTTGCTGCAATCAAAACGTGACGTGAGGATACACAAATTCAAAACACTTTGATTGGGAGGTCTTTTGGTTTAAGCTCTTATTTGCTTTGTGTGCTTTTTCCTCATCTAATACATTCTCGCGCTTCTAGATCGGAGCTGCAGGCTCCCATCTGGAGCCCAGGTACCGGATTCTGATATCGGATCATCGAAGAACATGATTAATACTTTTTAAAGAAAACAAAACCTTTTGTGGCATGTTTACATTATTAATTAGTTGGGATACAATTTATAATAACTTTTTGAGATCAATTTGGAATTTAGGCAAGTTGTGTAACTTAATTTTATAATATATTGTGTCACTTTCGTAAAATATAAAAGAATATGGTTAAATGTGCAAAAAATAGAAATTAAAGTTGTTAGGATGACTGAAAAATACAATATTTGACCGGGGACAAAATTTTAATTTTTGCGTTTCAATTCGCCGAAAGTCAAATTCATAGAGTTAGATGTAACTAAACTATATCTAGCTGATAGTTAGATGTAAAAATGTAATGGTTCCTTAGATATAATAAAAGAATCTAACATGTGTCTAGATGAAATTCGCCATTTTAAAAATTAAAATACTTGATAAATAAAAATTACAATAAAAAATTAAAATTTAAAAACATACTAATTAATAGTAGAAATTAAAACTACCATGATAAAATAAAAATACTATTACATAAAAATACTACTCCTATTCGCTAATACCTAAACCCTTGCGTTGTAAATTTAATTTAGGAAAGTGAGTTTTAAATTTTCATATATTATTATTTATTTATAAAGTTATCATCTATTTTGATTTTGAAATCCCGTTGTGAGTATAAAGTTTAATAATCAAATGAAACAACATTGGTATTTAACTTTAAAATATAAAACTGAAGATCAAATTTTTTAAAAGTAGAAAAAAGAAAAAGCAAGTACATAAGGAAAGGGAACAAAGAGAAAATGAAAAGGAAAAAGAAATTAAAGAAAAGAGTAAATGTGTAACGTCCCGATAAATATAAAAGAAAATAAAAACGTAGTAAAGCTTCAAAGAGCGCTACTTGACTTGACTAAAAGCATACAAAGTTCGCTCTAATAAGCTTAGTTAGCTGAGCATAAAAACTCGTTGAAAATAGAAAAGTGGAACTATACAACTTCACTTAAAGAATCTATTGCTCCAAGTACCCGAATCACCTTTGAGCGCTCCATCTCCAACCCCGAGCTTAAACCTGAGGGGGTGTAGTATCAGACAAAGGCCACGCGTCTGAGCAAGTAACCATGAACATGCCATGAACTTAAGCGTCTAAATTTACTTGTGATTCTTGTCTTAATCTTGCCATTAACTTTTGGTGCAACTAATGCAAATGCAGGACATCTTAAGATCTCTTAAGCACTTTGACTTGACGTTCTGATAATTCTTATTCTTCTTACTCTGAAAATATTATTCTTATTTTGAGTTGGCCACCCACATAGTCTAGCCATTGATCTAAAATTGGCCTGACACACAGCCTAGCCGCTTATCTGATTGATCTGACACACAACCTAATCTCTGAAATTGGCTTGACACACAGCCTTGCCGGTTGATCTTAAATTGGGCTAACACACCGCCTAGCCGATAATTTCTGAGTTGACTAGCCAGCTAAGGCTTAGCTAGCAATTTTCTTAAAGCTTCTTGATTCTCATCTTTGATATTTTATTCTTAAGTTTATTGCTTTATAACTTTTATTAATGCATGAATGCATGTTCTGGACTTAAACCAAATGAATGAATGATCTACGTACAAATGTACTTTACGTATGTAGAGCATCTAGCTGGTATGGTGAACTCATGCATTAGCAAGTAAAGGTAAATAGCCCTGTATATATTTCACTTAAGCAAAATATATGCATATTGAACAAGAGCACACGTACATGTATTAGCTAGATAGAGACGAGGTAAATTAGAAATTGGAATCATACTAATCATCATCATCATCGTAACAAGCACTATATACTTTTTTAACTCAAACATGGAAGATAATTAACAAAACCTCCTCTCGATTGATGAAGCAATTAACAGGGATGAAATTAACATGCGTTCATACAGAATAATTAATAAGATGGAAACTCTGAATCAAAACATGAATGAAAACCTGAGTTACTTGCCTGAAAATATGAGAAACCGATGATCACAAAAAGGAGCTCCACGGCAAGGAGCATGGTGAACGTACAGTTCTCTTTTTGTTTCCGAATGAAAATAACTAGGGTTTTTAGTAATAAGAATCCAGGTCATGGGCTGGGTTACGATAAAAGACTTGGGCTCAAAATCTAATTTACAAACTTAAAGTTTTTAATTCGAAACGAATTCTACTAAAAGTCTTCTTAATTCATTCTGACTCGAATAAATAAATTTTGGGTCGTTACAAAATATATTGAATGGAATGAATGGAAATACTAAACAAAATGTTACAAAAATGAAGATAATGTAAATAAAAAAAAATTTATTAATAGAACCCATCAGAACGAGTTCGATCAACAAATCAAACAAGAAAAATGTTCGAGTTTTGTTGGGGTTCTGAAGGTCCAACAAAACCCCAAAGGATGGATTGGAGAAGCACTAAACAAGAGTCCAAATCCAGGGGATAACATGTTCCTGTGAGTTTTGTTGGGGTTCTGAAGGGTCCAACAAAACCCCAAGAGACGGAGAAGCAATAAACAAGAGTGCCAAATCCAGGGGTTAACATGTTCCGGTGTGTGCAATGCAAATGTCATGATGATTTTTTTTCCAGCAGTCACCCCAAGATGATCGTCAAAGTCTCGAAGGAAAACCCAACATAAGCTAAAACTACAAATGCAAACACCTGATGAACGTAGATCAAACTCCGTAAACTTCATGAAACTAAGGCGCTCACCACCAGCCTATTAATCTTGGCCTGCATTACTAATACAAAAAATTGAACACTAAACGCATTACTATCAAAGCTCCTGAATTGTAGTTTATCAGTGTATTTCTTTCTAAGAAATCAGCCATAATAATGGTGATAATATAACTACCAGTTCCTACTCCTACGATAAGGGTGTACTACGAGTATCTAACAATTGGAGCAGTAATGGAGATTTTCCTAGGAGAAAAAAAGGGAGGCAGGAAGCATGTATATAAGGGAGTTTCCATGTTGAGTTTGGAAATATACTGTAATCTCTACTGTGGTTGTTGCACCACGCAAACCCAACACAAAGAAAAGAAAAAACCAATCATATCTGTAAAAGAAAAAAAAGAAAAAAAAAATCCCACAGGGAGCTCAATTTTTTTTTATCTGATTACAGAAAGCTCAACGCACAGATGGATTTGATCCATCACGCTGCCGACCATTTCTTTGCCATTCATCAGAGGGCCTGTTATGACGAGGAGCACCCCCCTTAGCTTGCCCAAAATTGTTGTTGTAACCAGTTCGGTTCCCACTCTGAGACCTTTGTTTGTTACCACCTTCACCATTTCCGTTGGCCCTGAAATTGCCATTCTGAAACCCACCCCTGGTTGGAGACCTTCCTCTGCCATCATTGTTACCTGAACAAAGAAATATCAAACAACTGGATTAATTGGCAAGAATGGTAGTATAAGATTAAACTTCAGCTGAATATATGTAAATCTTACTATAAAAACGTTTTAACTCTACTTTGATACGATGCCAGGAGAATTTTTTTAAGAGCACAAAAGGCCATAAGTCACAAGTCAAAATACGGCTCATTTTATCTACAGCCCAATAGAAAGAATCATATGCAAGAGAATTACCATATACCCAAGACCAACAGCAATTAACACACACAAACACACACCACAACATATTATAACAGCTACTATGACATAAAAACATCCTAAAAGAAAATCTCAATAGGACATCTGCATTTTAACAGAGAAGCAAGCACCCTAAGAAACATGAACTAGGGAAATTGATGGCAATTACAGGCAGGATACAAGAATAGTGGAATATACAGATCAACTTTTTTACCTCTGTACGATTTCTTGTATGTGATATAAGCTTCTTTATCACCAAACTTCACATGATGAGCCTGAAAGTAGGAATATTGAAATAAGTGCAGAACTTCAAACCCAGCAGGAAAGAGCAAAAGCGGAAGTGGGAGCATAAGGTGAATAAAAGACAGTCAAAAGTCAAACACTTTGAAATGCAGCTATAGGAACAGAAAATCAAAACGATATTCTTTGACCGTCAAAGACTATGCTTTCCTTTCAAAGAATTCAATGATGCATCACCAACTTTTATTCATGACTCCTAATACCAGTAAGTAATACAGGTATCATAAGCTCACTGAAGATTATAATACCAATTACCAAACTTTGTACTAGTATCGCTACTTCAGGATCTCTTACTAAAGTTGAAAAATTATAAAATTGCTTTTACGAAGGGAAAGAACCGAATACTCAGGCTTGTTGGAGGATTAACCAAAGCATTACTACTAAATGAATCAACTGTGGAAATTTAACATACTTGGGCAATCCACACTGTACCTAATGCTCACCGATGTAGGTTCAGTGGTTCACATAATAGTTGTTTATATCAAATAGCAAATTACAGCTCAAAAGCCTCAGCTGAGGTGTAATTGTTAATTTGTGATAGAGAAAAACAGTGTAGGTTCACTCAATAGTTATTTATATCAAATAGCAAATCATAACTCAAAAGGCCTGCAACTAAGGTTTACTTGTTCTAGAGAAAACAATTTCAGCAATAGCAGAAAATATCTTGAAACCCAAGGTTACATACAAATCCATGATACACAGGCACATGTGAGTTGCTATTTACTATGTTAACAAATTCACGTCATGATAAAAAGATATACACATGAACAGATTAAAAATCACTTCATACTGAGAATAAAATTATAAACAAATTTTATATTATAGTTCATAAACTAACCAGTACCGCCCGGCGTGCACCGTCCGCAGTTTCAAATTCCACAAAACCACAACAAAAACCATCCTGCCAGGAAGGGAATGTTCAATAACGCAAGAACAAGATAAGATGCAATATTTGCATCAGATATGATGTTACCTCATGTTTTCTAATCTGGACACTATCTGGGCTTCTTCTAATGTGCCCGAATGTTTTCATAACCTCAGCAACTCCTTGTTTATTTATCTCATAAGGCAATCCACCTATGTAAATTCCCCTTGCTGTAATTAAATCAAAAGCAATATTCAGTATAAAATTTTATTACCCTAACTTTGCAGTACTAAAACAAGTTGACTAAAAAAAAGACCTTCTGATGATGTAGTTTTTGCACCATTGCTGTTTACCGGTGACTTGGGTGCAAAATTGTTTTGGGGGGCTGCCGCCTTGGGTACAGCAACGTTTGGAGTCGATGCTTTTGTCGCAGGATCAACACGAGGTGCTACTGGTTTGGTCCCAGGAGCAGAAACTTTCAGAGCTTTTGGAGAAGTCACAGGACTCTCTTTTGCCACCTTAAGATGAACGAGACATTGTTCAAGCATATGTTTTCAGAAAGAAACAATAATAAGAGTACATTAATCATAATAGTAATAGATGCGTACCATTGAAGCATAGGAAAGTTTTGGAACTTCAGCTTTTACATCTAAAGATTGTTTAACTTCAGTTTTAGCATCTGAGGTTGGCTTAAGAACCAAAGCCTCTCTGTCATGTGACACAACAGAAGGTGTAGCAGCAGTAACTTTAGTATCAGTGACCTCAGAAGGTGTAGCAGCAGCAACTTTAGTATCAGTGACCTTGGGCACTGGAAGATCAACTGCTTCCTTTGCTACCTTAACATTTGCATCTTCAACTACTGCTTTCGCATAGGAGAGAGGGCTCTGCGTAACAGTTGAAGGAACTGGCAAGAGAAAGGCAAAGGGTTTCTTAAAAATATGGATCACATACTACACAGAGAAAATGGACAAATATAGAATTGTAGCAATTCCAAGACCTAGACATGGAGAGAATCTAACCTGGATTTGCCACAGAAGAGACAGGAGGATCTTGTTTATTATCCTCATTGGTAACAGAATTGGCTATTGGCTCGCATACACTCGAAAGCCGAAGGATATCATTCAAAACAAAAAAACCTCCGCCCTCTTGCCTAGCCAAAAAGAACGTCTGATGCAAATTCATTTTAACATTATCTTTGCCTGTTGAAAGACCAGTTACGACAACAATAATCCCGCCTTCAAGAGAATTTTGGGCAACAACATCATCAATCTTCACAGAGCAGTTTTTGAAATCGGAAGACGTGATCTTCTCTTGAATTCTCTGCACAAGAAAAATAGAATTAATTATTGGAAAAAATAATCTAAGCATTTGGTCATACACATTCATTACAATATAATTTTAAAAAACAAATCTACTTAAAATTTAGCCCTAGTACAGAAATGTGCTTACAATTATGCTTGACACAGGCGTCTCTTCCCCATCAAGAGCTGGCCATGATAGCGAACTGGACTCCTTATAGAATTTGTGCATGTTTATTGCACTTTTGTCGAGTATCCCATAGTATTGGAGCACAAAAGCATCCGCGACTAACTTAGGGCTTAGCATCTCTGCATTTAACAGGATAGATTCTCATTAGACATCCACAAAATATAATAAATAGTTTCGGCAAACCAAAGAACGACAAAATAAAGGACAAAAAACACGTTTATAACGGTACAATGTGTAGAGAGATGGATTAGATTTGCAACAGCTTCACACTACTTTGCATGACAAGTAATACAAGATGAACGGTTATGGACATTGTAATGAAGACCACGTGGAAAAAACGACAAAATTGACACACAAAGCAGAATGCATTATTTTACTACAATGTGAAGAGAAAAGGACACACTTTAAATTGACCGGATATACAAGCAAAGGTGACTTGCATTAAACATTCAACCGCTAGTATTTTAAATACGACAGAAAAGCTTTATCGTTATCCAAGCAGCAAAGAGACATTGTCCGTGCAACACGTGGATATACACAACCCAACATTAAAGGAAGAGCTACTAGATCAAGTAAACCGTAATTTCAGGACTGCAAGATAGGGAGCTCAGTTATAAATGAATCGTGATCAATGACCAGTCCAAGAAATTAAACCGAAACTCCAATCCGAACAAATGTAGACCCAAAGACACATTTGCAATCACATTCAAACAGCAATGAAACAATGAGCATGTAACACGTGGATATACACGACAGAATATTAACTCATGAAGAAGCATGACCCAACATTATTGAACAAGCTATTAGATAAGTACACTGTAATTCCATGACGTGCAAGAGAGAATGCTTGATTATAAACAAAGCAATCGATTAGCTATTTATGAATGAGCAATCAAATAAATAAACGAAATCAAATCTGCAATTTGAACCAACATAAACCCTAAGCAATGATACAGACAGCTTATTTCAAGTCCATTACTCCAAAACAAGTTTCCAACAATCTGTGACTGTTGGCTGATCAAATCAGCAAGCAAAGGTCTCATTGCTAGTCTAGAGAAAATAACACAGCAACTGACCAAATTAAACACATCAAGAATTTCATGCCAAGAACATCAACCTAACAGTGAACAAAGTAAAAAATCATCAAGAATTTCATGCCAAAGATCATTAACCTAACAATGAACAATGTAAAAAAACACATCAAGAATTTCATGCCAAGATTATTAACCTAACAATGAACAAAGTAAAAGCACATCAAGAATTTTCATGCCAAGAACATTAACCTAACAATGAAAGGTCAAAAAAAACCTGTGAAACAAATAACCCTACAATCACACAGACAAAACAACAATCCAACACCAAAAAAAAAAAAAAAAAGTGCCGCAAAACCGTCAAAACTCAGAAGCTAACCAACTACTAAAACAACAATCGAATCTAAAAACACCAATCGCACGTAAAACCCTACTCACCTCTGAGAAAGTCATAAAAAAAAAAAAAAAAGCTTTGGGGAAAACAAAAAAAAAAAACTTAAAATCAAGCTGAAATAGCAAATTCTTGAGAATGTAGCACCAGAAACAATTCAATCATTCAATTCAAGAACAGTCGTATATGTACAAATTAGAGTTAGGGTTTACCTCTGAGTCCAAAACCACAGAGAGAAGAAGAGAGAAAGAGAAGGTGAGAAAAACAAGGAAGCTAGAAAGAATGAAATGAAGAGAATAAAGAGGGAGGAGTGAAAAGGGGAAGAGTAAAAGGAAAAATATAAATCAGTGTGGATTTATAAAGGCAGAGAGTAGAATAGAAGAGTATATCATGGGTAGGTATGGGCAAATTTTGATTGTATGTATAATTTGCTGGACTTAAATTTGAACAGATTCTAATGATGACAAAAATATGTATGTTTGTATAGAGAGAGAAACAAAGAAAGAAAGAAACCAGAGGCGGTTCAATGAGCTCAACTTAATACTAGTACCAAGCTTGACTTAATACAGAGTTTCTCTCTCTAGGGCTTTTGATTTGATTTCCTTTTTGTGTATTATTTGTTTGGAGGGAGATTTTCGGAAATAGCTATTCCTTTTCTTTCTAGATTATTCTTTTTTATTATTAAAGATTTTGAACGTCTTTTTTTTTTGAGGGGTATGTTTGGAAATCAGCTGGGTGGGTTCCAGTTGGAAATTTGGACTGGAGATGAGATGAGTCCAACTATAGCATTATTAAAGGTGGTTGGAAAACTCAAGGAAAGGTGCAATAAATTTTGTTAGCTTGCTAACCGATTTGGGAATTTTTACTTCATTTTGATGTTTATTCCTATAATAAATAAATGTAATTGATTCATTATTTCTTAAGATTTTATGTTTATGTTGCTATTAATGTGTTTATCATTTTCATTTAGGTTAGATTATATGAATTATACAAGTATGTTACAGTGAATGTTTGACTTGTTATTTTAGATATATATATATATAAGTTATAAGTATTAGTTGATTTGTAAGATAGTTAATTGTATAATTAATGTATTTTATATAAGTATGTTATCTGAAAGTATGTGAACGGTTTGACTTTGTGTTAGTGATAGGATTAGTTGATTTGTAAGTTAATTAATGCATTTTAGAAAAAAAAAAAAACAAAAAAAAAAGTGAATGTTTGTTTTTATATTAAAATATTATATATTAGTCAACTAATGGTTTTGTTTAGGTCTTTAGCAATGGTTTATCGGCTCAATTAGTTTATTTTCGAAATAAGTATGTTACATATGACCAATACTTTTATTTCATTCCAACCATACAAAGCAAGTCGATCCTAAGATCCAGGCAAATCAAAAGTATCAAAAAATACAAATCAGAATCAACATTAATCTAGGACAATCATCAAGCTAGCACAATGTTTACGTAATTTCTTGTCTATCCAGCAGCGATTTATCACATCATTTATGATCCGTTCCTCCAATCTCGAATCGATATACTTCTGGTTGAAGACTATGTTATTGCGTTCAATCCAGGTGGCATACATTGTTTATGTGAAAGCACAGTTAACAAGTTGTTGTCTCCAGCCAGACATGGACAAGAAACGACATAACCATTCCACCTCTTGCTCCCAACCAGACGGTGTTCTGTGTATGCCAGTCTACCCAAGAACCTCCTTCCATATTGCGGCAGTGTGTGGGCACTCAAAGAATAGATGTTGTTGCGATTTCCCAGACCCGCAAAAGATGCATCTAATATCTATCTGAGTATTCCAGCGGTTTACTCTTTCCTTCGTGGCCAGTCGACCGCTCAGCGCCATCCAAAGACAGAACTATGCACGTGGTTTTGCTTTATTCTTAAAAATATTGGATGTCAAAATCTATCAGGTACAAATTTATATATCCAATTATTCACTACACTTAATATTTGTTTCTAATTTTGGTTTCTTATTGATGATATGGGACGAAGTATAGTTCGTGTGCAGTAGAATTGTATATATAGTCAATATTTGGTGTTTGAATAGCATTCTCGTAGTTTCATGTATGGCTTCCATTGAAATTAATTATGGTGCTCGAGAAATCGCACAAATGAAACTTTGGTATTGAGAACGACACGCATGCATGCGATAGGAGGTTTTGGTGTCTGATTCATGTATTTGTATATGACTAAGTTTTATTTATGCTTATAAATATTTATCAATATTATTATTATTTATTATTATTATTATTATTATTATTTTATTTTTGTTATTATTTTTTTCTTTGCATGTTGTATTAATGAGTGGTGGTATCCTTGTTGGTGGATCTATAGTTCATTCATTGAATAAAATGGGATATGCATACATCACATCATGCATGGTTTCATGTATGGTTTCCATTGAAATTAATTTGAATAGAATTCTCGTAGTTTCATGTATGGTTTCCATTGAAGTTAATTATGGTGCTCGAGAATCGCACAAATGAAATTTTGGTATTAAGAACGACACACATGCAATAAGAGGTTTTGGTGTCTGATTTATATGGCGTACTTAGGCACCACATCATGACGTTGAAGTACACATGAAAAGATGTTGTGTATTGTACACAAGTGTTGTTCTGTAAGTTGGGAAATTGCACCATCCCTTGCGTCTTGGACGTTTGTTGCTACATAACCAACTTAGGGAAGTATATCGATCTCACTCTTGATAAACTTCCAAAAAGTATAATTATTTGCGTTATTTTGGTAAGTATTTTCATACTGCTACGTACATCAAACATGCATGCTTATATATGTTATTAAAGTTTGTGAATGAAGTTAAGATGGAAACTAGCTTTGACAAAATAAAATAAATATAGAAATAAAGGACCTAATATGAAAATTAAGAAAATTCACCAAAAGTGACGATAATTTTCGGGACATAATGTATTTTGATACCTACAGATCAAAGCTCAAACCTCACGATCATGATATTTAGATAGTTGGGAAGTGTTTTAGTTAAATGTAATTTTACTAACCTAATCCAGAAACATGAGAGGCTTTTTGGGATTTTGTTTATGACCATATCGTGCAGATTCATCTTGCTAATCGTGACGAAACTATATTTGATCGTGTTTTGCACTATTAAACACATTATAAAATTAAAATCTTCCTTTGGCGCATCATGACCCCCCCCCCCCAAACGATATTCTGTCTACTTGTACAATTTGTATTGTTGACGCATGATTGATTTCAGATTAATTTTGTAGCACTTCATCTCACAACTTAAATGCAGTGACTAATGTTATAGAATAATATAACTGATGAGTCGTTTTTATCACCAATTAATATTTATATTAAAGCCATGCTAATTACTACGACATGCATCATATAAGTCATACGAAAGCGTATCGATAAGTTAGCCAAAGTGTCGTTCTCTACGAACTTAATCAGGTTTAGCTAATATAACTAATTAACAACGAAGATATAAATGAATGCGGTAAACTTATAAGATAAAGAGCTAGTGATGGGATGATTAAATAACTAACAATAGATAGACGGTGTGTAGTTGGGATATGCGTGTTTGTTATGATCTTACTACACATAAACCAATATAGTAGTTAACGATATATTCAGATACATTCATGTCATGATAAAGTGATTGAGATGACCAGACTGCGTCTTCCATACATGGCATAATGATAATGGCTCTCAATCATATTCGAATATATATAACATGCATTACAACGCGCTTAAAGCAACAACACGAACACACTTTTTTCAAAGTAATGAATCATGAGATCTTAAACACAGAGAATAACTACTAGCAGCATACACACCATAAATTCTATCTGTCAGGTATTCATCTTTTCACAAAGCTAGATGATTAGCTACTCATAATGATAAATATGTCACATAAAATCATAATAGAGATAGTAAATATAATAATTGCAATAAGAGATAAGTAGTAAGCAATATCATATATTGTCACCGTTGATGAAGAACAATACTCAACATCAACCAAAGCAATGATGATGAATAATACAATAGCATATATAAAGAGCAAAAAAGAATCCAATGTGACAGAGAGATAACTAGGGTTCTTATTATTCTAAGTATGCGGGTGAAAAAAGACGTGTAATGATAAAACCTATTATAATTTGCTATATATATATATATATATATATATATATATATATATATATATATATATATATATATATATATATATATATATATATATATATATATATATATATAAATATATATATATATATATATATATATATATATATATACAGAAGACGACAGTCGCAGATGGGTCTGATATGATAACGATGGGCGTGCGTCCTTTAAGAATAGGCGTACGCCCATCCTGCTAAGGCGTATGCTTGAGAGAGAATTCCACGTTTCCATACTTAGCCAAATCTCCAGCCTCCACTTCTTCTATATACTCCTTAGCACATTCAGCTCACGAACCGGTTCACTGGATCATCAATATGCCTCACGAACGCCTAGGTACATGGGAATGCAAATATGAACGAATAGGTGAAACTAACTACTAAAATTAAAAGTAATTAATACTAAATGGATAACAAAGTAATCAATTTAGGGCCATAAACCGGCTATAAAATAGTGTCATCAATAACGATACACAAAAACTAGCAAAATTGTATTTATAACAAACAAATTTCTGTTTTACGTATCAACACCTGGTTAACTATTTCCATTTCTCAACCAACTCTCCTAAATGCCTCGACTCAAGCTGGAACAAGTTTCTGACAACATTTCAAGTCCATTTGCAAAACATGGCGTGAAATTATTGACGTTTCAAAATTTGTCGAACTGCATGTCCATAGTAAATGACGTTCGAATTCTGCATGATAATAAAATCGATAAGAACGTCTGAGTAACGTTTAAGCACTTGATTTAATCATTGTAGAAACTTGTTGTTGAACGAGAGACGTCACAAAGATATGGAAAGTTTCATGAAATATCGTATCCAAGTGGATCCATATTGTAAGTACGTAGCAGGCGAGTCATCCCTCGTATAAATAATATTCATGCACCTTGTAAAAATGGTTTAAAAAATCTTCTCTGACATTATCACCGGTTAACCGGTTTTTGGTTTTAATCTCTTTTTATATCACGAAAGACAGTCTTGTCCTTGTTGACCTTTTTATTTCTTTCTTTTTACTAGGGTTTCACCGACTACACGCCGCCTACCGCCTATATAAGCACACACTCTGACACTGTTCCTTCTCACTCTCACTCAGTCACTCAACTCATTTTCTCGATCTTTCTGTTTCACATCACTCTCACAAACTCATCTCACTTTGAGCAGCCTTTAACCAATCTCACAAGTATATCAAATCCTTTGTAAGTTGTTCCTCTCCTGTTTCATCAATCCAAACTTTCAGATCTGTTTTGGTTATTCTTTTCAAGTTTGTAGATTTCTGATCTGTTTTGGTTGACGATGATACGAACGTCCAGAATTCATAAATTTTGTTGTATTATTTTAGGCAATTCTTTCGGAAATTAGGGTTTTTTCTGACTTTGTTTTTATCGATGCAAAACCAGGTTACAAATTCAAGAGGGTTGCAGATCTGAATATTTATACCTCTTTGGGGGAGAGTCTTCCCTTTTTTAGGGAATGGCTCTCCCGGATCTGTTTTTTACATCCACAAGACTCAATCCGTTCACCATCGGTGAGATTGAGATTGATTTCCCTTCTATCTTATTTTTTTCAGTTAATTTTTGAAATTTAATACTGACTTTCATTTTATTTGATTATCAGGTGAACATCTCGGATCCTGACTAACCATACCATAGATCTGGCTGCTAAAGGGGAATCGGCAGTGTTAAGGAGAACCTGGCGTATGCATTGGAAGAAGAAACAATGCAAACAAGATGATCGCCAACGAAACATATTGGAAGATCCATAGACGAGACCATACATACGGCTCACACAATTCATATGGGAGCGGTGATGGTTGGATCCTCCAAACGGCGAAACCAGGAAGCTCTTCTTAACACCGCTAAAGCACTTGATCTGTCACAACAAGAACAGCAACTTGACGTTCTATTCTACACTTTATATCTAGAATTTAAAGTTGTTGGTATTGTTGTGTCAAGTTGATCATTGATCTAATGTTAGGGCTTTGTTGGATAGATGCAACAAGGTGCGAATAAGATCAGCAATAGTGCCTTGTGACCGTTAATCTTTGATTTGGCCGGTTCTGATTCCTCATACAGCTGGTGTGATCTGAAGATGAGAAACAGGATTCGAAGAAGTTAGATAGGAAAGCTAACCATGTTTTTGGTACTACGGAACTTTGAAAGCAAAGGCTGTTGAGATTTTGGTTGTGTAATTTCAGAAGATACCTTTGTTATCTGGTTTTTAGTAGTACTGAAACGCTTTTGACTATTTGTGACTCTTTATTTATCTGGTTTTAAGTTTTTATCACTTGTGTAAGTTCTTTGGATTAATAATAACAAAAATAAAAATCAAATAACACACAAAAAAAACTAAGGTCATTGTTGCATTTTCAAGGTAGCACCTGCTTGAAAGTTTCACATCTGGATTCAAGATGTTTTGCCGGCTGCACTCTTGCAGTAGCTTCGCAAGTCTGATTCAAGGCTCTTACATGACTGAGACATCTCTTTGGCATGTGCATATTCGAAAAAGTTCGCTACACTTCTAATCTCTATCTAATATGCTACGGCCTACGGAGAGGTGCTGATAATGTTGTAATGAACACTCCCTCATATCAGATTTAGATAGATTTAGATGGCGTTTTACAAATTTGCTATTGAGCAAATTGGTTGACGTTTTGACAATTACTTTTCTTTATTACTTTTTTTTCCTTGGGACAAATCATTTATTGTCTCTTTCTCTTCCCATTGGTTCATTATCATTGTTTTCCATCCATAAGTTGTTATTTTTTTCTAATTTTTAATGCTCTTAATTATTAATTAATGAGGTAATTATAACCACGACACACTTTTCTTAATTTTTCTTAATATTTGTGAATCATCTAATTCTGATGGGAGGGAGTACTACTTAAAGACAGTCAGTCCTTTGTGTGCTAAACGGTACAATGGACCTTTGTAGAAGAGCAGAATGCTCTCTACAGAACACAAGAATATATGATGCAAATAATCACCACAGACAGACAGCCATAATTTTACATAAGAAAGTAGAAATCATGAATACTGAAGATGATGTATACAGACTATACCAATAAATTCGATGTGATTTTAATCCTTTAATCTCATCTCATATTCGGACTAATTAGACGCGTTCATTCATTGCCAGAAACAAAACAACAGAGAATAATTTGGCAGGATGAAATGTACTACATTTTTAGATTAATATGACTCGGCAGGTCAGCTATTTAAGATTTTTCTCCAGTAAGTCCCACTCACCTATCAATATGAGGACTAATCAGAGGCGTTGATTCATTATCAGAAAGAAATGAAGCAACCAAAATAAAGCTTTGGCAGGATGAAATTTACCCCATATTAGTAATATGATCCAGCCAGCCTTTTGAGATATTTTAACACTCTCATACTCTTTCAGTATGCATGATTAATTCCTTCCATCCATGTCCTTGTAACATAATTGTAAGGAAGACTTTGACCCTCAAGTCTCAACTAACAACTAGTATAAAACTAGGAACTAAACTAATTGATTCTGCATGTTCACTCACATACATAAACACTAACTCTAAAACTAATTACTTTGAGCCAGAAAGATGTTTGCAGGCCTACTCAGGTTGTTCATTTCTATCCTGATCCTGCTGCTTTCGCTTCAACCTTCCTACGGGACACCAAGTCCTTACTGTGATCCTTCTTCCTGCGGAAACATTCCCAATATTAGTTTCCCTTTCAGATTGAGAAGCGACCCACCTCATTGTGGGGATGCCGCTTATGAGCTAGTTTGCGAAAGCAATACCAACCTCTCATATCTTGAATCTCATCGCAAGTACCGTGTAGAGTCTATCAATTACGATAACTATACCATACATTTTTCTGATGCTTCCATTGATACAAACAACCTTTGCTCTTTTCCTCAGAATACACTCGAACCAGACAAGTATCCTTATAGCTTGGGGTCCCTAACCAATAATCCTTATAGCTTTAATCATTTTTATAGTGGAGAGTCAATAGCACGTCCTGCTATTTTCTTAAGCTGCCAATATCCGCTAAACGAACCGTCCATTGTAGCTCTTGACTCTTGTGACGAGAGAGATGGTATTAGCATGCACAAGTATGTAAAACTTTGCTACTTGAATGCATCAGATCTAGAGTTCGGGAATCAGTGCAGAATAGACCTCACTGCTATGATGAATATTTCCTTTGAAGAAAATAACAACATTTCGCTTGTACAAATCCATAGTTCCCTGTTATATGGATTTGAAGCTTCCTGGTTCAGTGGGAGTGCGGTTTGTCATGAAAAGTGCAGACGACGAACTGATTTTTGCCTATGGAATCGCACGGCACGGGCACCAATATGCGAATGTAAGCTTACTTGTATAGTTGTATTGAATAAGCTATAGCTTCACAGAGCAATTTTTTCAATTTGTCATAAAAACAAGTCTTATCTGATGATGCAATCTTTTTTCCCTTTTTTTTTTCCAGTGGGGTCTGTGGAGATAATGAGTTCATTAGAAGCCTTCTTCTATTGGCCGAGTAAGAATTTGTTTCCTCTCTTCTTTGTACTGATTGAAGTGCTGAATGAGTAGAAAAAAGCTAATATGTGGTTTATTTTGCAGATTTTCGAATATTCGCCCCCCTCATACTTGGTAAGCTCAAATGTTCCTCTAATTCTGACAATGCTGCTTGAGTAAAGTCGTAAAGAGTTCAATTCAGAAGTTTTAATGCGTTTCTAATTACATTATGATGCTCAGTCCTGATGTAAACATTGTTATTGCAGGCTGCATTATTGCTCTAAGGTTTGTCATTGGGTGGACAATCTTTCTTGCGTTCCTAGTGTACACATTCCGCAGGAGACATTTGTCAATGTTTGATGTGATTGAAGGCTTTTTGCAAAATCCCAACCACCTCTTTCCGATCAGGTACTCCTATTCAGATATAAAGAAAATGACAAGTCGATTCCGTCTAAAACTGGGCCAAGGAGGATATGGTTCTGTTTACAAAGGTAAGCTACGAAGTGGAGATCACGTAGCAGTAAAACTACTCAGCACCAAGTCCAAATCAAATGGCCAAGACTTCATTAATGAAGTGGCAACCATCGGAAGGATCCATCACGTAAACATTGTTAGACTAGTTGGTTATTCTGCGGAAAGATCCAAGTGCGCCCTTGTTTACGACTACATGTGTAATGGCTCATTGGACAAGTACATCCTTGGGCAAGAAACAACCAACATGTTGACTTGGGAGAAGAAGTTTGACATTGCAGTTGGCGTGGCTCGTGGGATTGAGTATTTGCACAAAGGTTGTGATATGCAAATATTACATTTCGATATCAAGCCTCACAACATACTTCTTGATGAGAGATTCACACCAAAAATCTCTGATTTTGGTCTTGCAAGACTTTATCCAACTGAGAAAAATACTGTCACTCTGACTGCTGCTCGGGGAACAATAGGCTACGTGGCTCCTGAGCTGATCAATAGGAGTATTGGCAATGTCTCTTACAAGGCTGATGTGTATAGCTTTGGCATGTTGCTGATGGAAATGGTGGGATTAAAAAGAGACTTGGTAGCAGATGGTGATGAATCAAGCCAATACTTTCCAGATTGGATATATTATCACTTGGAGAAGAAGCACAATATTGAAGCTGAAATCGATGATCTTGATGAGAAACTCACAAGAAAAATGGCGATTGTTGGATTGTGGTGCATACAGATGAGTCCAGGTGAACGTCCTTCTATGAGTAAAGTGCTTGAAATGCTTGAAGGCGAAGTTGAATCTTTGCATATTCCTCCGCGTCCAGAATACTCACAGCCAGAGGTTGTCATCCAGACCTCAGAAACAGACACAACGGATTCCGTAGCCTTGTTATGTGAAGATATTTCCACGAATCAGATCCTCGAGTCCTTGTGAATACGGGAAATAGATGAAACTGGTTCCCTGGACTTTATGAACTCTATATTTAATCTCAACATTGCCATTTGAATGGTTTGTGTTTGTATCGTAGTATTGATTTGAAATAAACCGAAGTCTGAAAGATTATTACTTCTTAGAAAATATGTGATTCCTCTGAAAGTCTTCTAGTTATCATTTTTATCTCGTTTAATTTGCTTCGATATCACGATGCCATACGTATATTGAACAAGAGTTCCCGTCGCATGGTTCCCTGTTGAGAGTTCACTTGGTTAATCAGGAGGGCAGTTTCGCAGAGGTTCCATCGATCTCAAAGTTGTTACTTGAAACGATTTTTCGTCCATTATTACTTTTTTTCCTCAACAGAAGATCGTTTATACATGAAGAACCGATTTGTAGATAAAACACTCCGGCTAATAGCACAATCATATCCAACACCACCACAGCCAGTAAACTGTGGTTCCAGCGAGCAATATATTTACAGCTACAAAACAGCCAGTGAATATCATGCATGCTATGACTATACAGAGAAACTAATCTGCCTCAGTTTACTTGGGTAGACCTCCGGTGAGCTGGCAATGGTGAGGCCAGAGGTGTCTTGTTTTGATGGCGACACTTTTGTCTAGGCTCGTGGCTTAAGCATTGCAAAGCAACTGTAGCGTCTGAAGTTTCAGTTCATGACCAGGTTCAGAAGGTTTGCTTTGTATTTCACTTATTAGTTTTCTTCAACAAATTGCATAAGCACTTTCTTCCAGATTAATTGATATTAACTGGAGCCGAAACAATCATATTTTATGGAACAGGAAAAATAATCTAAAATATGAAACAGAAATCTAAACCCAAAATCTCTTTTTAAAGGACACCTCAAATTTCAAAAGAAATATGGATGTAAAAAGCAGAAAAGCACCAAGACTATTGCCTACTTTGAGAAGCAGCAACAGGCAATGTTTACAATAGAGAGGGAGACTGTTTCTGAATTTTCTCTCAATGTCATTCTATTATAGTTCTCAGTTCTCACCATAAAGTTTTGATGATCAGCATTCCAATTCTCCAGATCATGGTTTCTTTATATTAATGTACAACAAGGAAAAAAGTGTCATTATTCATTAAACACTCTGGTTATGAGAATAATACGCTACTTTCCCTCTTAGGAAGTTAGCTGACAAATTAAAATGTGCAAAACTTACACAGGCATATCTTAGTTAGATTGCATTAAACATATCCAACGAACCGATTATACAACAAATCAATCAAGCTTAACTTGCAGGAACCACAATTCTATCAGTAATATCTCTACATTATGCTAGTACATTGAGAATATTAATAACACCAAGAGTGGTTGCGAATTACTTCCATAATATGAAGTTTTCAATCATTTTTCTGAAAGAATTTGGTGGGATTAATTAATGCAGTCAGACCAACCCTAAAAAAGTCAACTAAATGAAGTGGGAAACTTTTGATGAGACGGCGCAAGTAATTTTCCAAGTTTGCTACACATTTCTAAATCTCTATCTATAGTCTACCAAAACTAAAGCAACTGATAACATAGTAATAATACTAATTAAAGACGAGTGGGTCCTTTTCGTTCTAAAGGTTACACTGGACCTTTGTAGAATAGCAAAATACTCTTCCTCTGAGGTATCTCATGAATAGCACATTTTATCACTGGAATTAAAGTGTGGCAACATAAGAACATAAATGGCGTAACTGAGATATATCTTACATAAAGAATATTGAAGATGAAGAAGAAAAAGCTTACTTGTATACAGACTATACCAGGGCTTGTACTGTTTACTCTTCCAGCAGGAACAAGATGCTGAAGTTCAACTTGATCTGTTACACCTTGAGATAAGCCAGGAAGCGTAGCTGCAGCAGCTTGATCATGTTTATATAAAGTTATAGATAGGCCAGAGTTGAAAAATAGCAGCTTAGAAACTTCACTACGAAGATAGCTTGGTAATTGTACAACAGAAGCTCGGTGACATATAACAGCACAAGCAGCTCAAACCTAGTCACCTAAACCACTTGCATGAGCAACCTGAACAGCTGAGCCATCTATGTGCAAAGTCCTCGAAAATTACAACAAAAGGTACCTTATTGTGTTTTAGTAATGCAAAAGGATGCCATAATTTACATAGTTGGGTGTTAATGCTTCTTACATAAAACTATCTCCCTGGAGAAAAATTTGGGGGTGTTGTCAAATTAAGCGTCAAGTACTTGTGGCTGTTAAAAGTACAACATAATTTCCCCCAGAAATTTTGGCCCTGTATGTGGCTCCCCAAGTATACCATTTCCAATCCAGTTGCTCTGCAGAGATTCTGAATTGCCAGAACAATGGTATCATAAGTTAACAAGACACCAGCATCATGGAAAATTTTGACCTCATTACAATCGGATGAGTTGGATCACAATCTGTGTCTCCACTTCTCTGAATAACAGAACAAAGCAAGGCAAGCTACAATAGCAGCAGTGGCCAGTGGGGGTCTGGGGATATAACACAAGTTACAATGACAATACAGGAAACTACAATGCCACTCAGAGAGTCGCACCATAGTTCGTCATGATCCTTGTGTTGCTGAAGTTCTCATGACTGCCATGCTGTGCTAGCGGTACATATATCAATTAATGTAGGAGGCAATAAGCAGAAGTACTCCATTGGGGGAGGACATTCAGCCAAGTCAGTATTTCATTGCAGTTATGCACTTGGCAATGCCCGACAACAAAGATGCAACAGTGAATTACCTTCCAGAGACATTTGGACTAACTTACAAATGTTCGTTACCCTCAAGATGACGTAGTGGATACACATAATAATAGAAATTCAAGACTATTGCGCATAAACATCTTAAAATAAGATGTCACTGTCCTTTTTGAGGATAACCAGTAATATTGCAACTTTTTCATCAGATTACAATTAAAACTACCAATAAGCTCACATGCTACACTAATTCAATCGTAACAGTTGGTTTCACTAAAGAACAACCTTGGGAGTAGTTTTCAGGAATAGAAAGCTCCTCTATTATACCAGACAAAAAAATCTTTCTGATCACAGGTCGTGTGAGAATAAACGGATTAGTTAGTATTTCTCCAGCCGCTAGTAATTACTATTAATAATCAGAAATGCAGAATAGGAAGGTCATTCGATTTGACATGAGTTCAATAAAATTGAAGTAAGACTTCAATCACTTCACTGTTAAAAGGAAGGTGCTTCATGTGTTATTGACCATCAATACATGTCTTTTCTGGTCTGGCTCTAGTATGACTGTGAAATCAGACAGGCTAATGATAAAGGAAAAGGCTAATTACCCACCCAAAATAAAAATAAAAATAATTATAAATTAATATTCTTCACATTTCTACTGAAAACTCATGCAGTCATCGTAATTTACAAACCAGACTTTAGTCAAAATTATACGTTTCTCCGAGAATCAAGTGTATCCTCTACCAAAACAGTCGTAACAGAAATGTATGGGAGAAACTCAACTTGTTATCTAGCATGAGGAGAATAACACGATGAATAGGACCATGAGCATGAAATGCAAGTGTACCCGCCTTTGAATGATGCCTGGGTGGATTTGCTGATGCTGCATGTTGTTCCTTCGGATATCTTCTTAAAAAACTGGAAAAAAAATGATCAAAACTTATTATAAATCGCGAGTTTAAGAAAGACAAGTATTTGACTTGCACATCTATGTGATCAAGATGCATAGGCTCGGAGACGACCCAACTGAATCGTATTACTCAAGTCTCCATGCTATCAAATGTCGGAACAATTAATCGGATGATAATTTTGGAAATTTGTTAATGTTCAGGATTAAGAAAACAAAACATGTTTCTCTAAGAAAGTTAGCATTACTTGCACTTTTTAGCTCATTTCTTCATTTTCAGATTTTGTGGTTTACCTCAAATTTTTTCAAACATGCAAAATGAGAAATAAAGCTTCAGAGAACGACACAGGATCTACGCTATTTAATTCTTTTTTCCCCAGATATGTCATGCCATGTAACATGTCCAATAAGTACCTGAGGCATATCCATATGTCTCGGATCTACAAGTATCCAACATATCTTATCCCACCAAAGTATCCCATGCACCTAGCTGATATCCCTATTCCATAAAGTAGATAAAAAAAAAAGTTAGAAAATAATAATAATGGTGACTACATGTATGAACACAAAAGTAAATGGGGAAAACTTACCTGAAAGTCGAACCATAGCAAGGCTTTTTTGGTTTACTCATCCAACAGGAGCAGCATGCCCATGTACAATTAGGACTATGACACGAGCAGCAGCAACCATGGCAACTCGAGCAGTTGAGCCATTTGCAAGAACAACCGGAACATATAAAGCAGCTAGATAACTTACAGCAAAATAATGTCTCATAACAATCAGAACAATGGCAATGTAGACAAGATGACTTCTTTTTCCTGCACACAGAAAAGCATATACTCGTAAGTCTTGATACAAAAGGAACAAACTTTGCAGTTCCAGATGATCAATCTACATTTACACAAATACGATTGGGGACAAAACGACACTTACTTTGAGAAAGGAGAAGATTGGATAACAGGTTGACTATTATCTAACTGATGCACAACCGAAAAATCTCTTGGCCCTTGAAAATTTGTGTAAGGCTTATCATTGGCACGGGCCTTCTTAGTGCCGACAGATGATTTTTCTGTGCCTTTTTTAGCTGGGACAATTTTTTTAGTCCGACCATGCTCATCTAACTCTATCAGTTCACTAGACTTGTAAAACTCTTCTAATTGATATGAAGTAGACTGTTGAAGGTTTCCAGTATGATACAATTCTTTTGATTTATGTAATTCCTCTGGTCTTTGTAGATTGGCACTCATCCTAACATCATCCTTGAAGAAACTAATGTTTCCAACATGAATACTGAACAACGATTCATTGGAAGCAGTGCTCCAATCCGTAGGTGTAGAAGGTCCACTGAAAATAGAAGCCGAAATCCTGCCAGGATCATAAACTCCAGAAGATCTTTTCATCACTTGGGCAGTAGGAGATTGAGTAGGCGGTGTGTTTTGTGCTAAAGATTCATGCGTGATGCCCGAGAGCTGAGAGGTGGGAGATTCAGAATCTCCTTCTTCTGATCTGAACAAGGCCTTGCTGGGAAAATCATCAACCCGATCATTTCCGTAAAATGGTTTTGCATCCCTGATGGGCTTTGGAATGTTGTGTGGTGCACTGGATCTTAGAAACATATTATTAACTTGAGATGAATCATCAGAATAAGAGTTTGATGAAGATGAAAATGTAGTAGTATCGGAAGAATTTGAGATTTTGGGAGTGTCATCCCTGATTCCGTCTGAATCTGCTGTTTGACTACTTCCCTTGGGTGAATACTCAGGAGAAATGAATGATGACAACACAGCAGCGTTCTCATCCTTGGAAGCATTATTATTGTTATTATTTATCTTTAAGTGAAGCTCCATAATGCATGAAATAGCTTAGGGCATACAATTCTGCAGCACAAGATACATATAACATCAGCATAACTCGGTGGTATACGAAGATCTTCATGAAATGGCAACCAAACACTAGTTGTAAGTGAAGAAAACAAATGCAGTCTACCGTTTTCTCGCGTTCATTTAACTTTAAATGTCTGAACAAAGAACATGAAAAATTGGTCTCTAACAATGAAATTGAAAACTCAGGCTTTTAAACAAACACATTATTTATAGTATATAATTTCGTACAAGGGAACAGACAATTAACATAGATTGATCACACATCAGATGGAGAAAACATGTGAGATAACCTAAAATCATAAAACTAATGATGAGGACCGAAATGAAAGAAAAGAGAGATAATTAATTAAAGCAGAAATGAATTACCTGCAGTATGAAACCAAAGTAAAAACAACAGCGTTTGTGATTGTTGTTGGAAATCAGGTTTTGTTCACCTGAGGTTTTACTTTGGTTAAAGAAGAAAGAGATATCTGTAGAAAATAAACCAGATATGGCAAAAAAAGAAATTAGGGTTTTGAGAGGATATGAAATTAGGATTGGATTCCATGGAAAATGGAAGGGAAACCGAGAGATTCGGCACAATGTGGTCACCAATAATAACGACAATGATTGCCATCTTCAGCTCCCTTTGGCGCCAATCTGGGTCCTAGTACGAGGATTTTGTTTGTGGGAGCCGGGAGGAGGAGAGGAGTGTCGAATTAAAAAATCAACTTGAGTATAAAAATCACCAAGTTATTTTTAATTTCATTTAATTTAATTATCAAATTAAAATCAATATTCAATAAAATATTTTTTTAATATAAATGATTATTTAATAAAAAAGAGCTCTTTTGAGCTAGTTATCGGAGTTATGTAACTTCTTCAAAACTCAAGCATAAAAACAAAGGCCCGATTCCAAAAATTCTACAACACAGCTTCTAGATAGAAGCAAGTTTATTAACAAAATTTCAGAATCAATTATTTTGAATTTGACAAAATAGTTCAAATCGTAATTTGTTGACCGTGAAAAATGGAAATCAAATTACCGAGATGGGTTGGCAACCCGGGCGTAACTTTTAAACATAGGTAGTAAAAATCACTAAAAATTGACTTTCCCCAATTCTCCCATTGTTGAATTGTTCCCAATAATGAGCAAAAGTACTAGGTCTACAATTAGCGGGGTGTCATAGCTTGGTAGAGTCTACGCGCCCACGCGCAGGCAGATGGCCATGAATCTTCTCTCTGAAATTCCAAATCAAATCAAATCATCATACTAATAATAATACAGTAACACGACTGAAGGAGAAGAGGAGTCCTCACTTTCACGGCTACTAAACCACGGATGGATAATCTCTTCCAAGGGTACAATAATTCCTCTATCTCTCTCTCCTCTTTCTTTAATTATCTATCTATACAAACGATTTCGATTCTAGATTTTTTTTCTCAGTATATTCCATGTAATTGTGTGTATTTCCTGTTGTTGTTTTCCTGTTTACGTATATTCTCATCTTGTTCCCAATAAATTATCCGATGAGATTCACTGCTAGATGTTACCTTTCAGTGTGTTTCCACATTTCGATTTTTGCCCTTTTTTCTCATGGAAATTGGTTATCAATTTTGACAAATGTTTACTTGGCTTCCTTATCTCTCATTGTAGTTAAATTCTTAATCTGACTGACTTTGTAGCTTAACAATTTCACATGGAATTAATATTATGGTGCTATAAGCCTACTGCTTGGTTACTTGACCTGAATATGACATGTGTGGGTGTTTTCATCTATGTCAAAATTTACAGTTTCTTAACACTGCTTCCTGATTCAATTTGTTTGGCCAAGTCCACTGTTACATGGATTCCTATATGTTTGTACGTTAATTCTACGTTGTTATCAGATTAAACATTTTTGGTGCACTTCATGAGAAAAATATACTCCAATATGATTATGAGTTATGACCTCTCCCGGTTAATCTTTATTGTGAATGCTATCAACTTATGTTTCTAATAATCATTATTGTTCTCGAAAGCTTGGCTATTGGTTTCTGTTAAATGAATCTCTGAGGGTTTTGCTGAAAAGCCTCATCTGTATGCATTGCTATGCTTGTATTGTAGGTTCTGTCTCCGGAAGCTGATATCCCAGACTTAAATTCACTCTCACGGTTATGAAGATAGCCTTTGCTCTGTAAAAATTTGGATCTAATCAGCAAACAAAGTAACGCTAAATGGCCCAACCACAACCTCCACCACCTATCAATTATGTTGTACCTGAATCGATCGCTTTTATCAACTCTTCAAGATATCATACGGAAGGTAATGGGAGTCAGAGATCTGCATTTCCGGGCCTAAAGAAGAGAGGCCACAATCTTGGAAGTCGATCTTGGATAAAGATTCTTCCTAATGGTAACTCGAAAATTGTGGAACTGGATAAAGCTAGTATAATGCGACATTGCTCATTGCCCTCGAGAGATCTTAGGCTTTTAGACCCTCTATTTATCTACCCCTCCTCGATATTGGGCCGTGAGCAAGCCATTGTTGTCAGCCTTGAACAGATCAGATGCATAATCACAGCCGAAGAGGTTATATTGATGAACTCTCTGGATGGATCTGTACAGCAGTATAAGTCTGAACTGTGTAAGCGTCTCGAGACTTCTAAGGATCAACCTGGTTAGTCTCTGATCTATTGAAGCATCACTGATGTCTATTTATCTCCTATGTTGAAACTTGTTTGCTTTATATTTTTGGGCTATTGGGGTAGTTGTTAAGAGAGCAAAGGATAACCATGTTGAAGTGAACCCCAGTACTGAAAACTATGTCGCATGGTCACGTAGGTATACACTAGAGTTAAATATCAGGAAAATCTAAAAGGAAGAAAGGTTTGAACCTAAGATCATCCTAGTTTGTTAACCACCTAATATGTAGCTTGACTGTCTGAATGAAATTAATACTATGTCATCTAAAAGCAGAGGGATAACAATTAACAATTGATAATGTCTAGAAGTATCCTAACCATATGTCATCAAATTTTTCTTTCATTTTCTTTTCAAATGTTACGCCAGAAGTTTCCTCATCTTTTTTGCAGCACTTTATCTCGTTTATCTTTAAACCTCTTTGGACAGTGGATGTGGTGTGATACTTACAGTTTACACTGATATTATTCAGATGATTTGCCTTTCGAGTTCAAAGCATTAGAGCTTGCTGTGGAACTTACATGCATGTCTCTCGATGCCCAGGTGTGCAGTTTTATCTCTCGACATCCTCATATTTTTTTCATTGCATAGCTCACTTATTTTTCACTCTTAACATGGTTGAAAAGGACAGTATATAAGAGCAAGCTCAATACATAATTTGCCCCCACTGTTGATTTTCATTTACATGAATTTGATTTGTAACTTAAATTGAAGGGATTAAAAAAAATATCTGGCTAGTTTACTTGCTGATAGTCTTTTGTACGAGATATGTGCACGTATGAAGTGTTTATACATAAACTTTCATCGTAAAGGTACTAGTCAGCTATGTCATGACATTGAACTCTATGAATTTAGTAGATGAAAGACTTAGAAATGGAGATATATCCTGTGCTTGAAGAATTGACATCATCGATCAGCACTCTCAATTTAGAGCGAGTACGTAGATTCAAAGGGAACCTACTTGCATTGACTCAGCGAGTACAAAAGGTAAGAAAATCGGTTATGATTCTTGAAGCACACTTGTCATGGTAATTCTTATACTCACATTTACCTCTATCTTTGATTTTAGGTTTGTGATGAAATAGAGCATCTAATGGATGATGATGGAGATATGGCAGAAATGTATTTAACAGAAAAGAAAGAAAGGCGGGAAAGTCTAGCAAATAGTGATGGATCTGATCACAATAATTCTTCTGAGAACTTAAAGGTTGAATCTAGATCTGCACCAGTTTCTCCAGTGGGATCTTTTGTTGGAGTTCATAAATTACAGCGAGCTTTTAGTTCAATGAGTTCCAGTAAACATGGAAGCTTCTTGAGTTCATCAAGTGGCAGGGAAAATATCGATCAACTTGAAATGTTACTCGAAGCATATTTTGTTGTCATAGACAACACTCTTAACAAATTGCTATCGGTAAGAGTGATTTTTCAGATTAAAACAGATCAGCTTGCCTTTAGTCAAGTTATTTCTTACCAGTCAAAATAAAATTTTGGTTGATACTTACTTTGCAGCTTAAGGAGTACATTGATGACACGGAGGATTTCATTAACATAAAGCTGGTAAGAATTCTCAAATGCTGGTAGCTATTTAATATCTAAATATACCCTTAACATTGGTTCATTGTTTCATTTTATCATTATAGGGAAATGTTCAGAATCAACTGATCCAGTTCGAGTTGCTTCTAACAGCTGCTACCTTTGTTACCACTGTATTTGCCGTTGTTACTGCAGTTTTTGGTATGAACTTCGAGGATTCAGTATTTGATAATCCATCTACGTTCAATTGGGTCATCACTGCCAGTCTAATCTTTTGTGCTATGATGTACTTGGGTTTTCTGATTTATTTTCGGCACAAGAAAGTCTTCCCATTGTAGACTGTATCCTTAATTACAATGCTATTAAGGGTTTACTAATCCAAGATTTCAACTTGTTATGCACATTTTTGTTTCTGTTCAATGCAGTGATTTTCTTTTCTAGCAAGAGTCGTAGAAATGTAATACTTCTAGCCGGTATCTCATAAATCATACTAATGCTTTCTCCTGCTAGCTTGCGGTATTAACTTTAGCTTACATATGTAATTTCCTGTTAACTCTATTATGAAGTTACCAATTAACCAAGCTAGTAAATGACAAACCTGTAAATCGCGAAAGCTCTCTTCCCATGTTCAACCAAATGTACGATTTATGTGAAAATTTCAACACAGAAAGACTAATATTTCAATTTTCATGCTCTATGCAATGACGGCATATACATCTTGCTACTACAACATGCTGATGGAAGACCAAGGATAGAAGAAAATAATCACTCGGGCATTCGAGTATTTCAATTTTCATTTTGTATAGAACTATACCGTCTCTGTAATGCCTTATATACAAGTATAATAATCTTCCGGATTTTATACCCCATTATGACTCGGTGCTTCTCAAAAATTCTAAGACAAAACTGGAACCTGACTTTGTCCTCTCAATTATCTGCTTTAACAAAAGTGTTTCTGACTCATCAGTAGTATCATCTTCACTCTCGCAGTCCTCAATAGACGTAAAACCTGACCATGTATGTTTATCCTGATTCATCCTCTGATCTTTATAAGCATTTATGAGATTGGCTGAGAAAGTCTTTTCTGGGAGCTCATCTTCTCTTTCATCGTGTTCATATATACATGTTGGAGTATGGTGGTGACTGGATGAGGATCCTGTTCCACTATAAGGAGTTTCCTTTTGAAGAGCAAGGGCAATGCTTTGTGAATTCTGAAACTGAAAGGTGCGACTGTTACCAAGAGCTATCTCTAACTCCTTGATCTGTTCTTTAAGCCTAAACTCGATCAGGTCATGAAGGCGTAAACTAAGCTCCCATGGGCAAACTGCGTAATTTGGAGGTTCAGTGCAAGTATATCCAGGGGTTGTGTCTCTTGTTTCATTTATCGACTCAGCAAGGCCACCAGAGATTTCACTGAACATTACAGGATCCAAGTCCCCTTTAACAATTTCTGGCTCAAAATCTGAATCAAGCTGCTGGAACGGATTAAAATGAAGAACTTCAGAAAGACAGGTTGAAAACTTGAAATAAACACCCAATCACAACACTTAATTGGTTGGAAAATAATCAATCAGTAACATGTTTTAAATTTAACTGTAAGAAAATAGTACAGTGAGCAGCTTTGTTCAGACAGCGACTGATAGCATATGAGACATAAAATTATGCAAAAAACTTGGATGAAAAATGTGCAGAAACGATAATACAAGATGATTGCATGTATGCGAAGGAATATCCGAGAACAATGCATTTCATACCTCAACAACATTAGATACTCTCCCCAGCATCGGATCCTTCATATTTCGTTCTAGCATCTCCAGTTCAGCTTCAAGTTCTGCCTCAATTTGGCTCATTAATTCCACAGTCTCAGTGGCTTTCTCAGATTTGGGCAAGTAGTTCGCTTTACTACCTGAAGGAGATGCATTTGGCTCATGACTCGAAAGAGGCGTATCACTACTAGCACCTGGAGGTAGATACCGTTCATCTGTAAGCTCCTTCACTGTTAGCATGTCCTTCATATCAAGTTCCTCATGTAAATCTTGAACTAGATTCTGAGTTTGCTTTAACTGCTTATTCAACTTATCAACACCCTTTCTACTAGCCATAGTGGCTGACAATATCCCAACACTCATTCCAACCAGGAAAAGAAGCATCCTGTCAGGTCCTGTTAACAGCAAAACATGAGAAAACATTAGTACTATTTTGAATCATGAGCTTCAAATAATCAAATCCAAAAGGATCCCAATTAGTAATTGATAAATAACCCGATCCTCATGAAGCAAAATTTCACTCTTATTACTTTCTTCTTGATTTACATCTAGGGAAACTGTTTGATCACTCATTAGAATATTAATTGACCTAATCTATTCCAGGAATGCTTTGTGAAGACCATGCCAATGAAAGAAACACATGGACAAGGTTGTATATAGGACAGTGGGACAAGTAGCTTAGCCTTAGGCACCAATTGCTGTACCTTCATGAAAGCAAAAGTTTCATGAACACACCCTAAAATCTATAAGAACACACAATGTGCCTAGTTGTTTCCAAGTAGCCTAAACCAAAACCAAAACCTGCACCCAAACTAAAACATAAAATTCTGACCATCACCACAAACTCGACATTACACCACACCACAACGTTTTCTAACCTATTGATGAATCAATACATATACAGAGCAGAGAAGCACTTTAAAGTTTAAATATACCCTTGATTAAGAAATAACTGCATATTGCATATCTATTCGATTGCTTCAGACCACAAAATATGCCTATTCTACAAAATAATCAGTAATTCAATACGCAATTGACATTATCCAAACCAAGTCTACATTACTTTTGGATTGCTACTTCACCCAACAATGCCTAAACTAAACCACAGCTCTAACCTCATTCAGCTATTCAAAACCAGGCGAATGGTTCTACCTCTATATTTGCATAACAAACTTTCTATGGCAAGCTATAATCACAATTGTGAAGTAGCTAACCATTTCCATCTAAAAACCTATGACCATGAGAAAATGATCGTCAGCAGATGATATATTAATGCAACCAAACATTTTAGGCTATTAACAGTAGATACAACAGATGAAATGTTTCGCGAACAACGTTAAATAAAATCACAAAGACACCAATCAACAGTGACAAACCTTGTGAAGGTGCCTCTTCACTAGAACCACTCAGCTCCACGTTACTCGAGCCCCTTTTATGCTCCTTTTCAATCTCCTCAGCTGACTCAACTTGTAACAAGGAAGAACATCCCGGCTTTGCATCACACACCTCCAAGCAGGCACCATTTCCCTTCCCACCCTCGTCCCTACCGCCCTCAAACTGCACCAAGGACGAATCACTACTCGACCTGCTGAGCATTCTGCTTCCACCAGAAACCCTCACAGCAGACAATGAAGGAACCAAACCACCCATAATCTCCTCCTCCTTCTCAAGCCCTCTACACAGCTGAGCATCAAGAAAGCTTCCCAAACAATCAATCGGCCTAATAGAATCCTCAAGACAGTATCGATTCCTAACAACTTTGCCCCTTTTGACCCTACCGAACTTTCTAACTTCCCTACCATCAAATTCCAAACTTTCTTCTGTACAATTAATCTGAAAGCGATTACAATCATCTAAAGCATCTTCACAGGATGAAGCAAGGCCGGATTCTGAAACCCTATCCCTTAATTTATCAAAAGAACCAGAAAAAGGATCATCATCACCTTGTGCTTGCTTTTTCTTTCTGGCTAGTCGCTGGAATGGACAAGTTGCGTCACGCAATTGCTGGAGAAAGTTGGTTGAGTCTGATCCAGCATTTAAGCTTTCCTTTTTATCTAGGGAGAGATTTTGCAGGTTCTTGGCTACGTATCCAGCTCCAGCAACTGCTGCAACAACCCAAAGATCCATTCTTGCAATCAATAATCTACCTCTCAAGAATGCTCATCCGATTTTTTTATGGGTGAGTGAAACCCACAGAGAAATGAGGGATTTTGGAGAAAACCCAGTGAAGGGAAACTTGAAGGGTACTGATTTTATGGATTAATTTGCAGGTTGACTGTTTGGACTGAACAAACTCGTTCTTGTTGAAATGGAAGATTTGCGACTGGAAATTAAAAAAAAATTGAATTTACTAGAATTATTAAAATGAATGAAGTGGGTGTGAGCATTAATCAAATGGGAATGACTTGACAAAGTAAAAGGTGTTTGTTTGTTTGTTTGGCTGATTAATTAATAGAAATTGGACCAGTTTAGAGCGCGACATTCAATTTATTCATTCAGATTTTAATTATCAATAAATTATACTCCCAGTCGATAAAATTTACTAAAATGGAACAGAGTACTGTAGTAAATTATCTTGACTTCAGATTAACACGCTTACTTTTTTCAATGTATTCTCTATTCTATCCAGTGTTATTTGAGATCAGTTTAGAGAAAAATGAATCATTTGGTACTGTGCTACATAAGTGGAGGGAATAAGTTTAGCAAGTTTGGATATTTAATTATGAATAATAAACCAAAAAATTATTATTAGTGATAAAAGTGAGAACAAGTGTTTGTTTAGTAGGCCTGTCAAATGATACTACATTTGGTACTGGTGTTTTGAGCCACTGAATTTTATGTGGATTCTGATTTCTGAATTAATGACCCTTATTATAGGGACCCCTTATTATATATTCTGAATCTCTCATTTTCTTTCTTGTCATTATTGTGAAAGTGAAGGGTAAGAGTTAGGTGAATGGTGATTGTGGAGGATATCAAATTTGTAGAATTAGGTATATAAAGAAAAATAATATTGCCCTCATGTAGAACTACAGACCTTCAGTTCTCAAGACTGACGCTCTTCCTCTGAGCTATATGAGCAAGTTGTTTATACCCATGCAATTTTGTACACCTATTCCATCGTTAATCTATACCACTTCAATGTAACTCTATTCAATGGTCTTTAATGTTATACACAATTTCAAAGGTATCATAACTTCTAATACCTTTGATATAATTCTAATAGTTTTGCAGGAATTCAGGTTCAGACATCATGACGATGTTTCTCATCGATTTAAGCATACAACCTCGGGTTAGGCTAAAAAAAAAGTCAGCCGTACTTTAAATTTTCCGTTTGTATGAATACAATCAAAATGTAGCAGAACTCATTAGAGGGTAGGTATTCATTCATGGGTGGGTATCATAGAGAATAACAGCCACTTAACATGGGTATTTTTTGTACCTTCAAGATCTTTGGACCATTTATCTCAACTAATAGTAGTAAAGTATATTTACATGAGAACATAGAAATAGAACAAACCTAGAGTTGAACATTATTCCACAGGTAGCATGATTACCAACAATATACTCATGCAAACCTAAAATCTCCCTTTACATGATGATCACTGTTCAAGATGCCAGGGTCATACTTGGGCAGTTATCCACACTGCAAGCCAAAATGTCTCTGTAATCCCTGGATATCCTGAACGAGTCGTAAACCTTGCCATCACTGCTCTTCTTATATTCAAACAACAGGTTTGAGCGGTCGAATGCAGTTAGTTTCACGAAGCCATAATCAGCATCCCGATAAATACTCCATTTAGGTATTAGAGATGTGAATGGCGAAATACTAGCCCCTCCTCCCCCAGCAACCACGTGTATCGTCCCATTCAAGCTGCCCTTGTAGTACTTCTTCTCATTGTTTGTACATATATTCTACACACACACACACACACACACACACACACACAAGTTTAATGCCAGGCGATAAATCTGAAAGCTTTGAGATAAGAGCAGTAAAAATGTACAAAGAGAGTAAAATTAAATTTACCTGGTATGCAGGACAGGTCCTTTCATAGCTGTGAACATGACCATAGAAAGCTATATCAACTTTGTACTTCTGCCAAAGTCTTTGAAGATCCTCTCTTCCCATTGGTTCCGAAAATGACCCTTCCTCTAAATAAGATATGGTTGAAGAATATCCAAGCACGCGATGTGCAAGGAAGATAAGCCAAGGTTGTTTCTGCCTGTCGACAGAAGCCAGGCAGTGTTCAATGAAGTTGTATTGTTCTGTTCCAGCTCTCCAGTCACGTTCCGTGTCAGCTATACAGAACCGGAACATCCCATAGTCAGTTGAATACCAGAACTTATCCCGATTTTCTGTTGGAACGTAAAACATTGTTTCTGCCAAAACCCCACATTCTCCACCAGAATCCATGTTCCCATAAAACGAACCTGTACCAGGCCAATCACGCTCGTGATTGCCACTGCACAGATTAACCATTATTAACAGCACACATATAACCAAATTATTCAAGCTGAAAAGGTTCATTTTATAAATAGATAAAAGAAACTTCAGTCCACCTGGCGATCATGTAAGGTACTGTTGAGGCAATCGGCTCGACTTGAGAAGTAAACTGATCCCATTGTGAAAGATATCCATTAGCATAACAAATGTCACCAATGTGAAAGACTATATCATAATTGTTCAAGTCGTCCACAAGCTGCTTCGTGGTGTTAAGGGAACCACGTTGGAAATTGTTGTACTCGTTGGAACCATCAGCTTCATCCTGCATTTGTTACATGTAAAAATGTGGTCTTTCATAGGACACTGACAGTTAACTTAACAAGCTTATTCTGCTATGAGTCAAACCTTTCCCATGTCACCAAAAATAATAACACGTTGCACAGAGCTTTGGCCGGGATATGGAGACGCTTTGAACTGGTAAATCTCGCTCCAGACTAATGTACCGTTGAACAATTTGTGCCCCACTTTGTAGGTATACCTGAAAATGTAATTGATATGATCAACCATAAGACTGTAAATTATTCCAGGGAATTTTCAGTTTTAACACAAGTTTGACTACTAATCAGCAGGATGCATTTTTTGTCAACTCAAGTTATGAATATGAACATACATAGAGTTAGGCCATAAGTCCTTGAGAAATCCAGTATGAATGAAACCAGGATCACGCCAGCCGACAGTTCTTGCTGGTGCACCTATAAAATTACGTTTCTGTGGTAAAACATTGCCTTAAAACTTCAAATAGAGAACCATTTGTTGGAGCAAATGAGGCCCGACTAAAAGCAATGTATTGGTAGGTAGAATAGACAGAATTCAAGTAACATACCACACATGCTGCTCCGATCAAAAGTCATGGTGACTGCAAAAGTATGCGTTTGTTTTCCTCCTTTTCTACCCCATTCAACGAACGGCTCTGCCTCACTTAAGCCATACCCACTAGTCCATGTCACTGTCATCTGAGTATCACATTGGAAATACAAATTTGGTTACAACGATTCTTCTTTAGTGAAATTAAAAAGAAATTCATACTCATCTGAGAGTAAAAGCTTACTTCATTCCACGTCTTCCCTTGGGCTAATCGTGGATATAGGGGTGCATTTGGGTTGGAAAAGGTAACTGCATTTGATACTGCCACCAACTTTGGCTGTCTCGAGGTACGATAGAGTCATGTTAACACAGTAGTTATGCAGAAAGTGAAGTAGTGCTAGTAAGAAAGAATCATTTACTGTTTAATTACTCGATACTACTACAAGGTAGATATACAATTTCAGTGTAATGTACTGTTTCCATGAAGAGAAAGGTGTAAGTTACACAATTGAGTACTTACATTAGACAGACCACCCGAGAATAAAGCAAAAGAGTAGTCCGCTCTCTGATTAATCAACTGAAGCTTCAATTTTCCTTTGCCCGTATTTTTGTAAGTTGGATTACTGAAATTCGCAAACTGATACTGCACACAGACATTTCAGACAGATTTAAGACTAGTCCCTTTTCCATTTTATTGCCTAACAACATTTCAAGGATAACAAACTGTAAAAGACACAAGCAAGGAAACCTTTATAGGTGCTGTACACAGATACGGAGGCCCAACTCTTGGATTTTCTGGGGGGCAGGTGGAAGAGCTGGAAAGAAAAAACACGAATAAACTCTTTCTAAATGCTCCTTCAAGGATCATGCATACTTAATTTAAAAAATTAAAAAAGTTTAAAAAAAAACCCACCATCACTTTGCACATCAGCAGGTATTAAGGAACCCATAGAAGGAAAAAATACTGAAATGAAGCAACCGACATAAGTACATCGTTTTGAGTCTTTTAACCTGAAGTTGGCAGGGGAAAATACTCCAATCCAGTCATCTGATGATGGGTTTGATATGCTATAATCTAAAGTAATCCATTCTTTGCTTCCTCCCTAATACAAAGACGAAAAATTGTCTACATTAAACTGAGAAAAAAGATATTAGCAGCAGAACCATCAGATGCAAGTTTCTTCTTGTAGGATATTACAACGTTAAACAGGCTTGATTGAAAACGTACACAGTATATACACCAGCAACATGATAAGAACATTGATTTAATCTGTACTTACATTAATTCCAAGAACCAATGGAGAGGCTCTAATGTATGCCTTATCATCTAAATCAACAACAGCCTTGTCAATCTGGATTAACAAAAGAGGCTGAACGCCATTTGATGTTGCCTCCTCGAAGCTCCCAATAGTCAGCAAAACTACCAGCAGAAGATTCAGGAGATCTTTCATTGCATCACAAGTTCACAACTGAATTCAATAAACTAGCCATAGTTAGAAATGTTCCTCGCTCTCCTTATATGATTATACTATAAAAGATTATGGCAAACAGTGTATTTCGAAGCAAAAGAAACGTTGTTTGCTGTGAAATGAAAACATACATTATCACACTATCAGTGCAGTGCCAATATCACATAAAGTGTGAACTAAGGCATAAATAAATATAGACCAAGTAAAATGCTTATAAGCAGGATATTTTCTACAGTAAAGGGCTTAATTAACAACATGAAAAATAAAGACGGCAAAAAGAAATCACAAGCATGTGATGACAACAGAGTGCTTACATAATTAGTAACAGAAGATCAAGTACCGATTGAGTTATTTACAGAGCCTAACAAAATTACTCAGAGCTTTGAAATCCATTCTAAAACCCCTGCTCGAATAACTCTTAGTTGGTTTCCAAAACAAACAACTCAAGAAAAGAAAATTCTACAAAACAAGAAACAGAGTGAACTTACTTGAAATATTAGAATCCTTTCCTTGTGATAGTTGAAGAAGAAAGAAAAAGATAAAACTTCCCCTTTCATATATAGTTGACTATTACTGTGTACTAGTAGCTAGCTAGTTAGTTTGGGGCTTCATATGATTGAGATTTTGCGTAACAAATTGGAACAACGTTTGGAATCTTCAGTGGTACATTCTGGGAACAGGTGCGAATATTTAGCAAGTCCTTTTTTCTTTTTTTTTTTTTTAATATGGGGTAAAAATTAAAAACGGGTCCGATTAAAAATAAGTCCTTTTCGTTAGTCTCTCTCTCTCTACAAAATTCCCAAATTCTACAAACCCTACATTTGCCGCCGGTCATTTATCAACTAAACCTCTGCTCAAGGTAAACTCAATCTTATCTAGTTTTATTTGCCCATTAGTTTGCGACAAGTGCAGAGAGTTTATGGCTTTCTTCATATGGTTATGGAGAAGTGCAAAGAGTTTATGAACTTGTTTTTTCTATAATGTTTTTGCTTCTCTGCTGAAATTTTCTACCTGCTTTAAATTTATCATGGGATTATTGTGCAGTAGGATTGTGTAGACTTAGTTAACCTTGCAGCTGAACTGAATGCCCACATATTTGTATGCTTTTGGAATTTTAATTCATAATTTATAATCTCTTTAATGTGATGTTATATAGTATAGAATGGGGCTCTAAGTGTGAAACATAGTGCATCATAATTTGATGCTGTCATGTCATGCTTCATACTTGAATTGGATTCCCTCAGAAAAAAAGAGAAAAATGGTACTAATATAGCAAAGAATAAAATGATGTAGATTAAATAGGTTGGACAAAACCTTGCAAACTTTTTGTATATTTTTATTGAATGCTTCATGAATCTGACTTCCGAGTGAAGTACCATGTTCTCATTCAGCATGCTTATTCTCACGTTCAGGTTAACTAATGTTTATATGGTAGCTGATAGCATATAGTAGCTGTAGGAGCACTGCGGGATGAAGTTATTCATGTTTTGAAACAAATTTTTCTTTCCCTGTCTAATTTGGCACCTAGGACTTGTCTAATTTGAAGCACATTAACCAATTAGAATTCATTGGCTAGAGAGAGAATACATGTGCTACAAATTAACAATTTCTGATAGAATTGAACAATTAACAGTACTTCATCACAACGATTAATGGGGGGTTGCAGTAAAAAGAGGATGGTTTATTAGTAGCCTTGGTTGCATTTTGACTCGGAATGGTATTGAAACACACAGTGCAACTTGCAGCTTACTTAAACAAATTATCATAATTCATAAAACATCCTATTCTTACTTTAGACTTAAGCTACTGCCTGCTTGTTTCGTTTACTCTCGATCATTGGAGAGAGAATCAATTTGGACAGTAATGGCCGTAGAAGGCGGTTCTTTTATCCCTGTATTCCTAACTATGGGGCTTTGTTATATGAAATAGAGTCTCTGCATATCATAATCTTACTTGCTATAATTGTTTTTGCTGCATCATTATAAACAGCTTTTGCTAATGGAACATGGAAGTTGTATCTCTTTCTTACATGTAACCTTTTAAAGGATAACTTATGAATATCTACTTGATCAGGGATGGCGTTGAACCTTTTGGATGAAGCCGTTGGGGACGGCTGGAAGATGATCCTGGTGCAAGACAGCGTGGAGACAAGTGGGGCATGCTTCATTCACCACCTACTCAAACGTGCCTTCACTCATCCTCATGACATTGTCGTTTTTCTATCCTTTGCCCATCCCTTCTCTCACTACGACCGTATTCTTCGCAAAATGGGTTGCAACTTAGTTGTACAACGGGATAGTAAGAGATTGTTGTTCTTCGACATGCTTATGCAGGATCGACAGAACCAAGCCAGAACATGTGAGGATATACTTCGTGGATGGTACGGAGAAATTCAAAAAGCATTAGAAGTTTATTTATCTCCTGGAGAGGGTTCACGTAAGATTAGTGTAATAATTGATGACATCTCTCTGATGGAAGTGGACTCAAAAGGCTCGCCAAACCTTGTACTGGATTTTCTGCATTACTGCTACAGCTTAACAGCCAAATCTGGTTGCTCTCTTATTACTCTCAACCATGATGATGTGTATTCCACCATTGATAGGCGGGCCTTTCCGCTGCAATTAGAATACCTGGCTGATGTGGTGATAAAAGTGGAACCTTTAGCGACTGGTCTGTCTTCTGATGTACATGGACAGTTAACAGTTGTGAACAAAGGTCTACGAGATAGCAGCTACCACAAGCCAGATAGTAGGATTCGTAATTTTAATTTTAAGGTCAAGGATAGCAGTGTTGAATTTTTCTATCACGGGAGCCGGAGTTGAAATAGTCCACATCCAAAGAAAATTGGAAGAAAATGGATTCAAGAACAGTACTGAGGTAAATTCTGTTTGTCCATGTTGGTAGAAGTATAACATTGTAGCAGTTATTCCTTTCTTGGATTGTCTGCGTTGATATTCTATGGTGTTTGGGAAATGAGAATTTAAGAAACAAAATTTCAGATACTGTTCTTTGTATTTGTATCCGAGCCGAGTTGCTCCAGTTTTTGTGTGGCTATTGCAATTTTACAAGAATTATGTTTTGGTTGGTAGTAGTATGTCCTTAACCTTCCATGATTCAGCATCTCCTTTGTCTAAACGTACCGAAATTTAAAAACCCAGGTTCAGACTGCGCATCGCCATGTTTAAGATGCTGAATTAGCACAATTTATGGTGAAGTTCATCACATGAATATTCTAGGTGGAGTGTGGACTACAGTTCTTCTCCATTAACTGGTTTCGTATGTTAAGTTGGAGGGCAGGTCTCATCGGTGTTCATTGGTCTAGAACCGAAGTGGACGAAAAAACTACTTTCTCCGTCTTGATAATATGTAGTATCTGTTAGCTTTTGCACGAGTTTTAATGGTTTGTTATGTTTGGTAGTATTATATTAATATTAATACATATTGTATATTGTATGTAAACTTGGACACAGGTGAGTAAAATGTAGTAGTAAAATGTTTACAAAGTCAAAATGGAAAATTATCCCTTTTATTGCAGTCACCTCTAAAGATTATACTCCTCGTATATACATCCCCTGCCATTTAAAACTTCAATTTTTTTCCACAAATTACCTCTATTACGTTATCTTGATGTCGTAACTAGAAATAAAAATTAAATTTTGTAAAATAAATCTTCCAACCAATGGACGAAGCCTCTATTTGTTTCACTTCAATTTCAGTTTAAGTTCAGTTCAGATGATTAAGTCCAGTTCAGTTCAGAATAATTAGTTCAAAATAATTAAGTTCACTTCGGTACAAATAAATTCACTTTTGTACTTAGTTAAAATTTGTACTTCAAATAAGTTCAGTTTAGATTTATTAAATTCATTTCAGATAAGTTCACTCCAGATCACTTCAGAGTTTTTCAGGCGAAATAAATAGAGCCAAAGATGTAAAACCTCTGTCATGATCGACGTGTGCAGCTCTGCCAATGGTGGCCATAGGCAGAGCTCAACCAAGGTGGATCTATTGCAACTCCGCCATCGGCGACGGAGCATAGAGCTCCACCCAGACACATATGTTACAAAATGACGGACGTTTTAAAGCTTTGCCCATACACGGACCAGAAGAGCTCCGCCATGGGCAGAGCTTCGGTTGCTCCACCAAGAGCGGAGATGGGTGAGCTCCAGTCTGTCTAACTTTTGATTCTCCTCTTGTTTTATTTTTGTTTTTTTTCCTTTCCTTTTTACTTTTCTGATTTTTCATGAATTTTTTTTTATCACTTTTAATAATAATGATGTCAGAGGAATATTAGATAGAAAATTTAACGTTCACTCTGGTTGATTTGACGACAGGGGATGTAAATGTAAAAAATTAATGGAGCATGTACCATAGAGGTGAGTGACATTTTTTTGGGAGGTGTATACATAATTTTGGCTTCACGTTGAATTGAATTGGAAAAGGATCTCAGATGAATATAGGGGTGTTTATGAGTCTAGGATCTCAACTGAAATAGTATATAGTAATAGAAACGAAAGTATTTCCTCTAGAAGGAGGAATTATATATGCTTCTTTAATAAATTAGTAATAATTATAGGGTGTAGGAGTTGGATAAAGTAAGAGTCGGGGAATCTTGAATGGCGTCCCCGGGTTTCCTTCGGTCCTTAGTTTCTTGGTGCTTGTTGGTGATGAGATTGGTTTGTAAAGTCTTCAAGTGGTGCACAAAACTTGTCTTTTATTGGCGGTTTGAATAGATTCGAGTTCTTCGGTGATGAGGTGCCCTCTTGGGTTTTTCGGATGGTCTCATTGGTACTTTGGTAGTTTTTAGGCCTTGTGTAATAGGTTGTGTTGGTGGTTTATCACCCTTTTCGATTATGATTTTGTACTCGTTATTGGTTGTAACTTCCCGAGCATTACTTATACTTTTTTTTAATTAATAATTTCTTTTCCGTTTAATTAAAAAAAGTAATGATATGTGTCTCAATGGTTTGAAATACTAGAAAATAAAAAGCACAAACCATAAACGAAACCTATGACATTTTACAACAATTTTGCAACATGGCTGGAATAGCTCAGTTGGTTAGAGCGTGTGGCTGTTAACCACAAGGTCGGAGGTTCAAGCCCTCCTTCTAGCGATAATGCATTTCATTTTTGGTCCTATGATCTAGAACTAAAATGAACATAAACTAAACCATAGTTATGGTTATAAAACTAAACAATTTTGCTCCACAATGATTCGAATCGAAAAGGAATTTTGATAAATATGAGTGTACAAGAGTCCAAGCCCTCCTAGCGATAATGCATTTCATTTTTGGTCCTATGATCTAGAACTAAAATGAACATAAACTAAACCATAGTTATGGTTATAAAACTAAACAATTTTGCTCCACAATGATTCGAATCGAAAAGGGATTTTGATAAATACGAGTGTACAGGAGTCCAAGCCCTCCTTCTAGCGATAATGCATTTCTTTTTTGGTCCTATGATCTAGAACTAAAACGAACATAAACTAAACCATAGTTATGGTTATAAAACTAAACAATTTTGCTCCACAATGATTCAAATCGAAAAGGGATTTTGATAAATACGAGTGTACAGAGTCCAAGACCTCACGTGTTTCGCAGTTACAACATATAGTAACATAGTAGTACTTTTTTTCTTCTTCTTTCTAAATAAATAATTTCCTAAAAGTAATGAGTATGGGTGTTCAATGGTATAGACCCGAGGTGAATCGAAATCTAAAATATAGTAAAATCACGTTAAAAACCTAATAATTTGCTCCATGTTCAATCGAATCGAAAAAGAACATGTAATATGTATGAGTGTTCATGAGTCCAAGATCAACTAAAATATATAGTGAAAACCACAATTCAGAAACCAAAATAGTTATGGTAGAAGAAAATTAATTCAAGCCCCCGATGTTGTATTCTATATACTCCTCTGTACCAAAACAGTTATACCATTTTTGGCGTCGATAAATTAATATTTTTCAAATAATTTTCACTTCTTTAGTATAATATGTCAGTTAGTAAAGAGTATATAAGTATTTAATGGTCCAACTGAATCAGATCGAAACTAAAATATAGTAAATTCATGGACCAGAAATAAAAACGTTTCCTTTTCCATTAAGAAGTTTATTTTCGGATTAGTACCAAATATGTTACGAGTGTTTAATATGGGCTAAAAGTGAAATACAATAAACTAATCTGAGTTGAGGGGAAGCTGGAATAGCTCAGTTGGCTAGAGCGTGTGGCTGTTAACCACAAGGTCGGAGGTTCAAGCCCTCCTTCTAGCGTGTGATATAATTTTGTTAGTTTCTCAAAGGAATTTATTTATATAAACCGGTCCGGAATCCATAGTGGAGCGGACCAGAATGACTGGTCCGGTTGTAGTCTTCTTTCTGGGCCGGACTCCGGATTTTGGAAACCTGGTAACGAAACAAACAAGTCATAGCGTCAAACGACCGGAGCTCAATCAAATATTCAAATGGAATCAGAGAAAAAGATTAAAAAGCGATCGGAAACCACCGTGATCGAGGAATGGAACGGCACCGTTTTAAACAAGCTTACAAAAACCGCCACCATCACAGTTACCGGAGACAGCGTCTCCAAATCCTCTCGCCGTTTCAGTCATCTCTCTCGCAGAATTCTCGACGCCTTTGTTCCCGAGGTATCACTTACTTTATTTTTATTGCGACACTTTCTCCTATTACTGTCGCTAGTTTCGCTGTGTAGTAGATGATGAACTGTGTTAGATACAGCATTGTTTATTTTTACTTTAGTGACTGAAATGATAGATTTGATAAATTATTTTTGGATGATAGATTCTTTATTTTCACTTTGGTCATTGTGGGAACATAGCATGAAATCAAGGATGAATTATACTTGTTTTCACTTTTCAGTAAAATGTATTCCGATTCTCCTTGAATAGCATTCATAGGATTGATTTCTCTTTCAAAGATGTTGTTAGAATGAAATTACCCGTAGAGTTATGTAAATGCTTGTTGGTTTTAATATGAAGTTAACCTGAATGGGAATATGATGCAGGGGTTTCCGATAAGTGTGACGCCTGATTATGTTCCCTTTCAAGTCTGGGACACCTTGCAGGTAGACAATAGCTATACATTAAATTTCGATTAAGGCTGTCACCTTTTGTTTTTCAACCCCCAATCTGATGATAGTTATCAATGACAGGGACTTTCGACTTATACAAGGATGATGCTTTCCACCCAGGTAATGTGCTGCACCTACAGATTTGTGTTCTTGAATTTTCTATTCTGTGTCTGGTAGTAGTTAACCGGTGGTGATCTCTTCTAATTTTAGGCTCTTTAAGTGCCATTGGAGTTGGAGAGAAGTCTGCTACAGTTATTGGGGCCACATTTCAGGTAGTATTATTAATTGGGAGTATCTCATTACACAAACAATAATCTACATTTGAGTCTCAGAATTGGTTTGTAATTCCTTACTTGGAACAATTTCAGTGGTTTCTGCGAGATTTAACTGGAATGCTCGGAGGTGTATTATTTACATTTTACCAGGTATATCTTGAGCTCTTCTTGATTTGAAAATGGTTTATGGGAAGTTCAGCTTCATGCTAGAGGTTTGTATTACTTATAAGTTATTACAACAGTTAAGCCAGCAGCTTATGCAAGCACCTAGCTGCGTGCTTGGTTTAGCCATTTAATAGCCAAGTAGAGAAGCCTTGAACCTTAGTTGCAACTTGCAAACACTACAAAATTGTTTTAAAGCCAAAAAATAAAAATTAACTGAAGGTTCATAAGCTGCCCGAAAGCTCTAGCAAATGCTAATTTCTTTATTTTATCCTGGTATGTTTCTGCAGAAAAATTATGTTGTAACACCACATGTCTTATCTTTAGGGTTCAAATCTGGATAGCAATGCCAAAATGTGGCGTCTTGTTGCAGATCTCATGAATGACCTCGGTAATACTCCATATTTATAAGTGAATGCAATAAATTATCTTGATATTGCGGGGTGGTTGTCTCTGTCTTCTCTTTGTCGCTCTAGTAATCAAAGTTTTACATTTGCTGGAATTTCTTTCCTCAATGTTTTCTGAAGGAACAAAAGCTTTTTCATTTTTATTTAGAAATGCCTTGTATTTTCAGTTGCCTCTTTCACATGTATGTGGAATAAATTCATAACCCAAAGACTGGCATGTGTAGTCTGTATGTGTGTGCTCTGGAGGTGTTCTTTCAGGAAAAAAGATTTAGAAAAAATGAAAAAAAGAATAGCAGTAGAGTGTATCACACTGAGGGAAACTTGGTATGAATTAATCACAAAATGTGGCACTCTAGAATTAATTGGTGTACTCAGGTTGTGAGTACTAAGAGTTAATGTTTGTCATTGTCACAAGTTGCTACCGAATGGGGTTAGCCATATTCATTTTTTCATTCTCAATAAGTATCATGTTCCTGAAGGATCAGATTCAGAATATCAAAGTAGGTCTATGAGCCTTTTCTACTGCTCCAAGAATCATGCTTGTTTCTTGTTTGTGATTGATGTTCTGCTGCTTAAAGAATCATGCATGTTTTCATCAACAATTTTGTGAATGAAATTGCCAAGGTATATCTCTTAATGTTCGAAAAGACTGGACTATTTCTGGAGGTAATCCTCATAGTGTTAGTTCGGTACTCGATCTCATTTCTTTTTGTAGATATATACATTTCTATCTAAGGCATGTAGATATGATCACAAATATTCTTTTGTGATTTTTGACGTTCTTTTCAGATATTCTCAGCTTTGATCTAAGCATCTGTTCTCATCTGTATTTTGTTTTTTTGGGTGAAAGATGGTCCCATTATGTAATGCTTATTATCATATGGCTCCCAGCATTGGAAACTGATCGATTGTTTTTACTGTTGTATGAAACTGACACAGGGATGTTAATGGACCTTGTTTCCCCTTTGTTTCCGTCAGCATTCGTGGTTATTATGTGCTTAGGGAGCATATCTCGATCATTCAGTAAGTTCCATTTGAATAGTTGTTGAAGCTCACATAAGTGTCGCACTAAATATTGACATCAATGAAGAAGATTTATAATTTTGTTTCATGTTCTGTGTAAATTCAACTGTCTAATTATGTGATCTCCGTTATCTTTTTCTGTCGTGCTTGTGCTTAGCTGGGGTTGCCAGTGGTGCTACTAGAGCAGCTCTAACACAGCATTTTGCTCTTCAGAACAACGCAGCAGATATATCTGCAAAGGTAATTTACTACATAGTATTGCATGCCAGTCATCCTGCCAATAGTTTGCCCATGTAATTCGTAGACTTGCTATCTATTGTTCATTTGTTCACTTCTGGTTTTAATGTACGTTAGGAAGGAAGTCAAGAAACAGTTGCAACAATGATTGGGATGGCACTAGGAATGCTTCTTGCTCACATTACAATGGGGCACTCACTAGCCATCTGGTTTTGTTTTCTGTTCCTAACCATCTTTCATATGTATGGTTAGTCTTCCTTGACAGTTTTTTTTTTCTTCGTGTAAGCCTATGGCAGCATGCTTGTATTCTTCTGCAGTTTTAAGTACATTGCCTCTTAATTTACATGCACCTTGGATGTTGCAGCAAATTATAAGGCTGTCCGTTGCCTATCACTTGCTACATTGAACCATGAACGCAGCTCTATTCTGCTGTTACATTACATGGAAACTGGTCAAGGTGAGATGTTTAATATCTGGAAATGCTTTTCAAAACATGACGTGTCTCTTAGTCTGCTCCTCTTGATGCAATTACTGTGGTCAGTTAGTCAACCACAGATGTATAGTGCAACAGCGTCCACTAGAGCTTTTCACTACCCATTTATTTAGCTGAAAGGATTAAACTATCTTTAAAAAAGGATTAAACTATTTTCATCTTTTTGTTCGGACACAAAATGACTAAGCATTGAATCAGTGTCTTGTACGTGAAATGAGTTGTTTTTGTCATCTCTGTGGTGGTGGTAACTGTCCTTTTTCTTATCATGTCCTCTCATGATTTATTCAAACAACGATATGGGTCTTTCTTTTTCGTTTTGGCAGTTCTTTCTCCGGAACAGGTCTCAAAGATGGAACATGTTCTACCTCTGTGGATGACTTCAACAGGAGGAAATCGGTTAAAGAATCTATACCAACAAGTACGCTTGGGTGCCCGGATTTCTTCACTCAGCAGCGATGAAGTGTGAGTTCACAACATTTTTTTCTACCTATTCTGCTTCACTCGGTTCCAAGATCCGTACTCATGCTTAATATAATGTACTATGTTATATTATTATTGTTTCTTATATATAGTTCTCCTGTGTTGTTTTCTCGAGTGGCTCAGTTCTGCATGACTATTGATTTATTTCGTAACTTTTCTTATCATGACAAACAGGATGGACCTCGCATGTCTTGCTGCTTCTTACTACAGTCAAGGTTCGAGTTGATTTGCATCTTATTTGTGCTGTAGCAAGAATACGAATCTTGATAAAAAAAAAATTAAATCTCATTGCTTTGCCAGGAAAGTATGTACTACTTGAGAGAAAGGGTATTACAACTGTCGTTATGCACAAGGACTCAACAGCTGCAGATATCCTGCAGGCATTCGTGCATGCTCTTGTGTTGACAAAACATGTCAACAAAGATGGATCTATGCATTTGGAGAGCCAGTCATGGATGAGTGAACACTATGGAGACTTCATTCTGAAGGTACTGTCCACAAAAACTGATGTCATATTCTATTCTTGGTGTAGGAGGAGAATGAAAGAGGAAAGTAAAATCTTCATAAACAGAAAAACGCATCACTGGCCTCATAACATTAATATCTTCCCTCTGTTTTGACTTTTGTGGATCTAAGATATGATAATACAATGGCGAAAAAATGTAGTTGCGCTGTGAGCATTATAAAGAAAGGATATATGCTCATAAATTGTAATGGAAATAGCCGAATGACACCCTAAGCATTCAAGTATATGCATAGATCTGATTTTTGCTTAAAATTTTTGTCTGTTTCTCTATTTCCACACACGGTGAAAACGATCCATAAATGTTTCTTGCATTTTGTATATTGATATGCCTTAAAACTTTTATGTGGCAGCTTCAGTCATGTTGCTGGAGGACAGAACGTCTCTTGTCGCCCTCTGTTGCATGGAAGGCAAATTGGTTTCCAGCATCCAGTGGAAAAGTTGACTAATCAGATTTTACGAAGTACTGCATGGAACACTCGGTTGCTCTATTCAGGAGACGGAGACGTCAACAATCAAGTATGGCTTAATCAGTACTCTGATGTTCAGCTGGAAAATGACCTTCCAATTATACGCGAATATGAACGGTGGATTATTAGTGCATACAGCTATGCCAAATTTCCGAAATATTCAAGGACCAATCAGTTTTTTTGTAAGATATTCAGTACTTTTACATCGAGGATTTATAACGAGTTCGCTCTAAAAAATGTTTACATTTCACTAATACTACTAATAATGATCACGTCGTAAAAGTGTATAAACTATAATGTAGTACTAGATTTTATTGTAAATATATTTTCAGCTGGCCTGAATCTTGATCATTATTTTGTTCAATAATTTATTTTGAGATAATTTCAGGAAGGTTGCCAAGCAATTGTCAAATGTGTCCATACTCCACACCAGACGTAGTTAAAGGTTTAAGCTATGTCATGTGTGATCAGTGATTAGACATAAAACGGATTCCTCGAACTTTCAGCCTCAAATCATTTAATTAAAATTCTAACAACGAACATTTCTACCAACTTACAACTAAATGTCAAGCTTGTCACTTTCTTACACTGTCTTACTAGTAGCTTTAAACGAGGACACGCTTTCAACGTAATAATACGAGTACCTCATTAGTCATTACCTCCCATTCCTCGTGCTTTCTTGCACTAAAATTATTAGTAGTACTAATATAAGCACATACCTAATCATCAAAGGCATTTCCCACGCCTTCACACTTTCTAGGCAATTTAACTCCTATACTTCCTCTTGGTTCTTGCAGGAATGGACTGTAATTCCCTCAAAATCTATGTAAAATTGACCAGGTCACGCATCACCTTTCTTGATCAAGTATAATCTAGTTAACTCCGTACACGATTAATCATGTTATATAGTGTATTATTTTATATGAATAATCATAAGTTTTCTATGACAATATGGCCAATTGATGTCCAAATCACCGAGTTTACTAGATTGAGTTTTAGCTGGTGAAGCTGTTGAGTTTCAATCGTATCATGAAAAATTATTATTCAAAAGGATTATTTATCCGATGTATCCAATTTCACATCATTCAATTTTTTTTCCTTTCCTTCTTTTAAAATATTAGGTTTGTTTATCCAATGGACAATGGAAATGGTGTTTGGTTCTATTATTTGCCAAGTCACTTGATAAAGTTCATTCGAGTCCTAGGATTATATACATGTCATATCATATCATATGTGTATGGTTGTGGTACATTATCCAAAACAAATAGTATAGTAATCACATACCGTATGACTTTATGTGTAGCTGATATAATAGATCACGCATTATGTCACTGCTAAACTTGCAGTTGAGAATTAATTGAATTGACTACTTCAAAATCTATTTTTGAATGGGAATTGTCTGCCATCAAATAATCGAAATTAACTTTCGATCATCATCATCATCATATTCATCATAGCTAATGCTAGCTCTAGAAATTTGACTTTCTGAAGTAGGATAAAGAAATTAAACAGCCATCCACTTCAATTGACCCAAAAATATAATTTCACCATTTCAGCAATGACTTGTTGGCTGTTGCCAAACCAATACTAATTTAAATTCTAATTTGTGCGGATAGATGAAATTTCATTGAATTTAATGGGCACCGCCAATTAGAAAAAAATCGACTTTATTCGTCTAAATATTAGTGCCCATAAAATAAGTTCCAATTTATTGTTAGACTAATATGTGCACTATATCACTTTTAGAAATATTCATTTTCAAACTATAGATGTGGATTTATTTTTTGTCGAACATGTTGGGGAACTTTCTGGCCAAATTATACGGGGATATGTTCAGTATTGTCCTGCACGCGTTAATCATTTGCACTATTCAAATTTAAACCATGTTTCCCAATTTGATATTTTTGGTGGTTTTATAGAGACTTGTTTTAAAGTCGATCTGCATTTCAATTGATAACGAAGCGTAATTTTGTTGGTAAGATGACTTCCCTTTAACTAATAAGAAATTGAGAGTTTGAGTCAAGAGAGGTAAATGTGAACTATTTTCTACTAGATTATTTTGGTTAGAGCATCTTAAAGTACCAATTGCAACCAATGAGGTCTAACTCAATTGGTTAGACTGAGGTGTCATGACACTAGAGGTCATAGGTTCAATTCTCGCCAAGTGCGGGATTATTTATAGTTTATTACTAGCTTTGTAATGGTTCGATTATTAAAAAAAAAAAGTACCAATTGTATTTGGTGATTATGTTTCACATAGTAATTAGGCTGACTCCGCACATAATAAAACAAGTTATATGTTTGTTTTATTTTTGAGATAAACATTTGATAATATATATACATCAAGAAGATGAAATAAATAAAGAATATACAACACGCCATTTCAAGGGACTTGAATACTCAGATTAAAGAATTTCAGTGAGAAAACAAAACTTAAAATACAAGGAAAAAGTAGTAATTGAAAAAAGCATTGTAAAACTAATCATAATTAACATGTGATGTCCCTAATCTAGTATATGAATGAACGGTATTGTACAAGGCAAGTGGACAAAGGATGTTCAAACCAATTAATTTCTGGGTCCCAAAATGGACTTTCTCGACCAATCTTGACTACACACTGCACATATCCGGCTGAACCGTTACCGAACCTCCAAACGAACCGAGCCTTACCTCTATACCGAAGACTTATGGTCATCCGAAAATAACCCGGCTTCATCATCAGCTTTAGGCTCTAGACAACTAAATGAAGGCCTTTTAACCGGAATTTTACTACTACTAGCCTCAGGTATTGATCCTTGGTCTAGTTCTGCTCCAATTTTTTTCATCGACAATCCTCTTGAAAAAAACACCCACCTATCAGACTTCGCTTCACGATCGACCTTTTTATACGATCTTCCACCCCGACTACTCTCTTCTCCTCTAAACCCTCGCTTTGAACTCATTTCCCTAGGCAACGTAGATGCATAGTTCCCTATAGTCCCAACTCTCCTTAAAGAAGCTCGATTCATCATGTCTTTCCTCATTTGTGTAGGTAGTTTCAAAGTAAACCGATCGAGATTCTCCCCCGGTTGGATCAATGAGTGACCGGTCGAATGAGACCGAAACTTACCCATACCAAACATTCTCATGGACCATGACCCCTGCAATTGAGTTGCATTATCGAGACTTGCATTCCGGTTCATTTTGGGCACTTGGTTTGGCTCATTAACATCCACCACATCTATCACAACTTGCTCATTCCTCCTTGAATCACTCCGTTCCACACCTTCATCAACATTGTGCACACTCTCAGTCCCACTCTCAACCGGTGGTTGAACCGGTTCAACATCCGGAGCAGGAGCCAAATTAGCCCGGCAAACCGGGCAAGTAACATGCGACTCCAGCCAAGCATCAATACACTCCGGATGAAAAACATGATCGCATTTCGGTATCAACCGGAGCGTCTCGTCGTCTTCGAATTCATTCAAACAAACCGCACACTCCAACGCGCCTTTCCCAATCTTATGATCCTTCACTTCGGAATAAGTAAACGTCGGAAAAGTCTCGATCACGGACGCGTCGAGTCCACGCGCCGCCGCTAGACGTCGGTTTCGTAACGAAATTGCTCGCCTAATATTGCTCCCACCGGCGGCAGTCTCGCCGCAGTGGCGGATGTAAATTGAGAAGAATCCCATGAAAAACAGAGCAGCGACCAGAACAGCAACGATGATCGCTAACGAAGGAGTGAAGGTGGCGTACGGCTGATTAGGAGGCGTCCATGTCGACGGCTGAGCCACTGCGAGATTGATGAGAAATGTAGAGAGTATGAAGAAGATGATTTTCATGGTGTCTGTAGAGATTTTAGGGAATTGTACTCCAGGAACATATATTTGTACAGTGTGATGAGTTTCTCTTGTTGATTATTGTATTTTTAATTGTGGAGTTTGAAGAGGTATTATGGAGGCCGAGAATTTATTCGATCGGCTATGGATGAAATGAGAATAATGAAAGTGTGGTCAAGGGAAATAATGGGGATTTAAAGGATTATAAATTGAGTACTGTATGTCTATGTAATACTAAAATTTAACTTGATTTCTTCTTTTTGGTCTGATTATAATAATAGTCATTTATGGTTAAAAATCTCTTTTAATTTACTAAGCAAAAATTAATTAATGGAAGCTTCTACTTGGGTTTTCGTGGTTGACGGGTTTGGAAAGTCTTGAGAGTGTTTTTTGTTGTTGTGTAATGGGAACAAGGAAAATAAAGCGGTGGCTTTAGCAAGTTGGCCACACGCAATTTATAATCTATTGGGTTATTAGTAGTAATAATCACTCAATAGACTTGCTTGATTTGACTAAATATTTTAACTCACTTTTATATTACCTCCATCACTTTTTTTCCACTTTGCTAAGCCAAATATTTTAAAATAAATACTCATTTATATGCATAAAATTACACACTAAATATCAATTTAAATAACAATATAATGCGGTGTTGGCCACCTTCTTCTATCTTATAGTCACATTTTACAACTTGTAGTCTCTTGAGATTTCTTGCAAACTGAGTATATTTAATTTTTTTTAATAAATTACCTCCGGCAGGGTTGGTGTGAAGAATTAGAAATTCACGAGAGAGATGAGAGATTCCAAAAAAAAAATCACTTTATTAACTTATGATTTTTAAAACTCTGGTGGAGCTTATATAGTAGCTTCGACTTGATTATACTAGATATTGAATGACACAATTTGACAAATAGAAAGACTGATAATACAACTTGAACAATAGGAAACAAGCATATTGGCATGCAATGTTTAAAGTTAAGGAATTTAGTTTAATTAGATAAAGATTAGAAGTAGATGTGTTTTCTTGACTTGTTTTAATAGGTAAAAGCTAGTTAGTTTGCATCAGCTTAAGTATTACCAGGTATATGTGAACATTTAAAGATAGAAAAAAGTATATATATATATATACATACACACACCATGTTAAAAATATATATCTACCATGTTTCTTTTCACCAAATTCACATACACCACGGGGGTAGGGAGGAGAGGGAAAGAATAAGAACAGAGAATGATGAAGGATAGAGTAGTCATTCACCCTGCCAAGTCTTCGTCCTTGAATGTTTGAACTAATTTCTTTGACTTTACCTCTATTTCAATTCAAAAAATTTGAAATCAAGCTCAGGATGGAATGAGAGAATAGTTTGTTTATTAACGATCGATGAAGCTTAGGTTGATTGTCTAATAATATAGAAGTATTCAATATATAAGGAGAATGATAGGTGAAATGATCAAAAACTATTATTTTCTGAATCTAATATCAGTGTTATGTGTATAGTTAATTTGTGAGATTCACTTGTACAGAGACCACAAGACCCATAAGAGATTTAATGACACTAGTAGCCTTTGTATTAGTTGTGATTCACTTCGGAAGTGCCTGGGTCGTGTAATATTGTGCACCGAAAGTAATTCTGCGAATTTGGAGAAGTTTCTAGATACTGGAATTCGTTTGGGAATTGGGAATGAAAATCGAGAGCAAGAACATAAGAAACAAATCAACACAACGATACATAATCGAGAAGAAGTCTATTGTTTGAAATATGGATTGGTAGATAGATTGTAGATACCGCCGCTTGGATGGGCCATATTATTAACGCCACGACCAAGTCTGTCGTTTTTCCACGTCAAATAACGACACTCTAAAACTTGGTTTAATTTGCTCCAAATATTCCAACCATCATTGAAGATTAGTAGTAGTAGCAAGTTAAATTGTGACCCGTCCACTAATAAATTTAACCCCAATCCTTCAAGTCAATCCGATTACCTTGGACAGCTCTCCAGGTTTTTTTTACCATAAAAATTAATTCCTCCATTTCTTTAGTTACTTCCTAAGTGGTAAAAATTATCAATTTTAAGAAATAATATTAAAGAATTGATTTGTATGAGTATTTAATTGTGTAAAGGTGATAAAGTATGATAGAGAATGCAAAAAATGGTTATAAGAATGAGATAGAAATAATAAAAATTAGTAATTGGATTGAAATTTTTTTCATATTTGAGTTAGGAAGTTTGTAAGAGAACGCCGAAAATAAAAACCTAGGAAGTTATTAATGAAATGGAGGTATAACTCTACAATTTACCAGTAAAAGGTTGTGTAAAATAATTTGCACACCTAGGTAATTAAAATCAAAACCGAAATCAAAATTAAGGTAGAGAATGTAACGCTCAACAATTGTTACGTTCTAAATTACTCTTGATCACCCTCCTCAATCCTCATCTAGTATATCTTCTTAATATCAAGAAGCCAACTTGGAAAGTGACGATATGACAATTCAACCCTACTCAAGATAGTTGAGGCAGAATACCATTCAAGACAAGTATAGATTACTGAGCACAATAATAATAATTGAATTCATGTGTGATCCTGGGATTTGAATCGCCAATTTATGTTTTACTAATGACATAAAAATTAAAGATACAAACCGAGACAAAACTGGTTAGTCTTGATTTTTTCCATAAAAAAAACCTTCTAAATTTCCATGTTCCTTTACGAATCTCGAAACTGATCCTTACAAACCACAACCTCAACTCAAATGTACAAAAGATGTCTCACAAAACAAGCATTAACCATATGTTAATCAGACCATATCAGGGTGTTTGGTATTAAGTTGGATTATGGTATTTTGGTATTTTGGAAATGTTGTAGTGTTTGGGTTTCATTTGGACTTTGGTAAATACCAAAATACCACAGTCCGCGCACTGTACGACATTCCACTATTTTTATTCTCTCTCCATAGCCTTTCAGATTCTTATCTCTTCTCTCTCTACCACTCGAGTTCTCCCTCTCTCTACCACTTTTTTCATATTTATATTAATCTTCAATTAATCCTCCAACTATTCAAACAACCCCACACAATTCCCCATACATGCCAACACAACCTTAACCAATAAAAAAAAAAAAAAAAAAAAAAAAAAAAAAAAAAACATTCATTTTTTATTCCTTCTACTTTTAATCATTACCCCTATAAAATCCTACCCCACCTCCACTACATCAATACCAAATACTACTACAAAATCTCATCTAACCAATCCACTAAAATTAGGTCAATATTCAAGATTTTGGTAAAATACCACAATACCACAGTCCAAATCAATACCAAACACCCTATATGTTAATTTGTATAATTCTTTTTGAGCTACTCTTCGAGTAATATGTTGACAGTAGATAATTACTTTTGGATTGCTCTCCAACTGTTATATTAATACACACCGACACGTCATTTGTAAAACACTTTATCCTCACTCGTGTGCTCACTCGATAACTTATCAAGTCACTTATTCTAAAGTTACTACTTCCTCCGTCCAGTCAAATGTTTCTCATTTGGTTTTGTTGACCATTTTTTGATCGTAAATTACTTTAAAATCACACTGCATAAAAATTTCAGAAAAATTATAATAAAATAGTTTGATATTTGTACTATTTTAATTTTAATTTTTAATTTTTTTTTCTTATATGATTTATGAGTAATTTGTGACCGAAAAAAAAAAATCAACAAAACGAAATGAAAAGTTTTGACATGGACGGAGGGAGTACAAATTAAATACACTTAACTTCAAATTTTCATGGACAGATTCATAAAAGAAAATTTGTAACTCATTATAGCAATTCTTATGTTTTTTTTTTTTTTTTTTTATATTTTGAACCGTTACAAGGAAAACTACTTAGAGTAATATACGAGCGAAAAATAAAGTATAGAGGCATGAATAATATCATTCAATATGCACCAACCTATGACTTTTGCACCGTGATATATATTTTAAATGTCTCTTTCGGTTCACCTTTTTTCAATATATATAGCCCGGCACAAACTAGACCAGTTGAAGAGAGCTAGCTCCAAACAATTCTATAATTATATATCTAAATTAATCACTTAGTACTAACAAGTAACAAGTAACAGCTAAGAGCATTTGCAGCAGTTATCCTATATTATTTCCCTAAATAGTCTTTTAATCCATCCCTTATAATATTTGTATCACTTTTTTATTACTTAAATAAAATCAGTTTCCTATTCTATTACACTATTTGGTAAACTAAAATCAGATTTATATAGCTGTGGTTAGGTCTTTCTGCCATACTAGTTTCAATTTTATTTTATTTTTTGAACATCAAAATATATATTGATACAAAATAGTTATAAGAGGTTGTGCACAAGATTTCTACCCCGCACCGAGTTACAACCAAAACGAAAGCTTATACATGGATCATATAATGGATATACAACACTCAATGATCGTTAAGAACGGGACACAACTTGACCACCTTATTTTTCTAGTATGTCTCCTCACTAGCGAGAAGCCAAGAATAAGAAGGTGACGAGTTGACAATCAACTCTAGTCAACACTGAAAATACGGAATACCTTTTGGAGCAAATTCAGAGAAATTGGCACGCAAAGGATAATAATGTTACTCTAGGGCCCTGAACCGCTCACAAGCACAAGGTATCATAAGTCATAACCAAACATACTGATGCGGTATGGTTAGAAGTCGAAGCAATAACATTCGAGACTAACGAGTTTTAATATTTTGGATCTTTAATTAGTTTTGCAATTTTAATTAGCTGTTAGAATTTGTTTTTAATTAGGTTTTCTTTTTGTTGTCCAACAAGTTAGGTTCTAGTATTTAAATACAATATTAGTCATTGTTTTAAGTTATGTTTGATTGATTAATAAAAAAATGAGGTTTCCTTATAATCTGTTAATTTTCGGTATTCTTAGGTAGAATCAACGGACTTTGATAAAATTCGTCAATTCTTTAGTATTGTGCGAAATTAATGAAGTTTTGATTATCGTTCTTCCTTACATGTCCACGTACGCACTTTAACATAGACACTAATATAAAACCACAACATTAATTAATGACATAGACTTGGCCGTAAACAGAGCCACTCTGCTTGAACCAACAACAAAGACCAAGATACCTGAAGCAATCGACATGTAACATCCACCAGAACCCAACATCAGTCTGTACCGAGCTCAATTCCAACATTTATTTGGTTGTAAAAGCCATGATGATATATTGAGTTTGGTAACTGATGTAAAATGTAATTGAGCTTAAATGTAATTAACCATGTAAAATATAAACCTTAATTTTAAATTTTAATGGGTTGGTGGGCCAAAATCTTAATTACATGTAATTGTGTACTACTACAGTACTACTTACTAAACAATGCCGAAAACTTAATAAACAATCGTCCGCGTCTAGCTCTTTCTTGGCTTCTCATCCAAGGTCCTAACATTTCTTCTATCTTACCAACACAAACTTAGTCCCATCACCCATGTCATTAGGACTTCGCTGAGTTGAGAGGCTAAGAATGATACCATGTGATAAAAAAGTTAAGTGTTTAATTTTTCGTAGTACTAGTAATTAATTTGTGTTTCTGTTCGAAAGATCTACAAAGTTATATAGCATTTCTTTTGATTGTTATCATTGTACGATTTCTGGGGTGTGTGATAGTCGATAAAATTCAAATCCACTGATATTCCAAATTTACAGTGAATTGTGATCAGGTCAAAGATTGGGAAACTTAATTCAATTAAGTACAGTTCGTGTATACCCAAAATGTAATACTTATATAGAAACTCTTTATATATCTTTCGAAAAAAAAAAAAAAAAAAAACTCTTTATATATTATTATACCTTTTGACTTTTGAGTATACACTTAGTCAACCTAATCGAATTATTATTATTTAATTCCTCCATTTCTTTAGTTACTTCCTAAGGTAACTGTTCACCGTGACCTTTGACCACGTATAACTCCTAAATTACATTAGAGAAAAATATAATAAAATTATATTATGAAATTAAATGAAGTATATTTTCATAATCAACTTTTAATTTATATTAATACAGTTTAATTTAAAAGTTATACGTGGTCCAAGGTCGCGATGAACATCCCCCTTAGGAAGTAACTACAGAAATGGAGGAAGTATTTATTTTTATTGTGGACCCGTCCAAACCATCTCCAAATCAACTATCCTGGAAAGTAATATACACTCTATATTACAGCCCAAGTCCAACCTGCTCACATTAAGTTGGTTCTAAGCTACATAACCAGGCCCAACAACAATTAATTTCCTCCAAATATTGAGACAGGCAGTATACAAAAGAGAACGACATGCTAATGCCCACAAAAGGTTGCACAAAACGTGAAGGTTCCTGGAAAACGTCAATCTAACGAAGTTGAAGAAAGACAAAACGAAGCAGTAATTTTACAACTGTGTGTGATGCATCAGTTCTCCTAAAAAAAAAAAAAAAAAGAAGAAAGGAGATAGTAAAAGAGGATGCAAAATAAGCAGACAGAAAAAAAAGTAAAGTGCGATTCAGGATTTGGTGGAAAAAAAATATACAAAAAGGGGCATTCCGAGAATTGAACTCGGGACCTCTCGCACCCTAAGCGAGAATCATACCACTAGACCAAATGCCCAATTAATGATTCCTTTGTTTCCCTTAGAAATAGAAGAAAGAAAATATACCAGAAGAATAACTAAACCGAAATATGAAACGGCAGATTCAATGCTCAATGCCCAGTTAGTTTTTTGGGATGAGAGAGAACATTGAAGATGCCAAAAAGTAATTGAAATCAAAGTAGATTCAATATTCCAAACAATATGATTAATTAGGGTACATGAATCAAAAGCATATAGAAATATAATGGGAACGGGGCTATTCTAGATTGTACGGTGCGCGACAAACTGGACAAAGTTTCTTGAAAACGAGCCAAGACGCAATGCACTTGTCATGGAACTCGTGATTGCACTCCAAAATCGCAACCCTTGTCCCATCGTTCTCCTGGTCAAGATGATCCTGGCACACCACACAAATAACTTGTTGATCATCATCATCACAATGTGGTGGTAAATTAGGATTTCTTGTATTCAAGCGCGTACAAATCTGATCCCTCTCTTGGCCAATGTTAGGTATAGTTGTGACAACAGGAGGTGGCCGTGGGTTGGATAATAATGATAGTAAAAGTTGAGACGTCTGGGACAATCTATGGAGTCCTGCTGGAGTAGTACGGGCGTTCATAAACCTAGTGTCGGGGACATTAATAGTCCGTGGAGTAGGCGAAAACATACTATCGTCCAGTGTGACTGATGAATTATAAGTAGTTCTTGCCCGCGCCGCTGGTAGTGGTCGCCTCAATGTAGACCGCTGGATTATTCTAATCGGATCAGAAATCAGCTCAGTCACCGTCGAAGAAATAGACATGATCGATCGATCGATGATGATGATTATTCTATTGGAGGAGACGTGAATAATTACAAGAAATTCAACCTTTTGTTTGGTATAACCGGATGATGCTACCGTATATAGTTCGAATTATATCCTCTGTCACACAAATTCTGATCGATCGTAAAATTTCTTCCAACGTATCAAATTATTATTTATGAATGAATTTAGACACTGTATACCGGACTTATTGGCAGTGGAAACCTTATATTGTTTCTTTTTCTGCAAAAAAATCCATAAATTTTCCTCTTTGTGAAAAAAAAATTCTTTTATTTTACATTCTTTTTTCAATATTTTCAGTAAATATTAGTGAAATTTTCTTCATTGCTCTTTTTTTTATTTTTGAAAATGTTATTCTTATATTTAAATTATTTTCGGTTATATAAATTTATAATCATAAATTACTACGTCATTAAATTTTCAACCGCCCTCATATTAGGTCCTAGATTAGTCACTGCTTATGGACACTGAAATAAGTTTGCTAGATATGAACGTGAACTTGTAATCTCCTTGATAATATTTGTGTTATGAACTAAATTACATTCCCCTATTTTCTTTTACGTCATCCAAACAAGGAAAGGAGAATTATGAATTTTCGATTCAAAGTATTCAGTATTAGCTACCAAAGAAATCTTAGATTCCATACAATTCCACAGAAATCTTAGATTCCCATTCACATATGAACCAATTGGGAGGGAAATGTGCAAAGTCCTGGTTGAATTTTTCCATTACTGTTGATTGAAGTTTTTGCAATGGGGATATTATCAAGTAAACATTGAATAACAATTTTAATATTCTATCGTCATGAAGGAAGAAGTTTGATTGAAACACTTATGCTCTCAAAGTTCATGTTTATTACCCCAGAAATTTGGGATAGATGATGAGCCTCTCAGAGTCCACTATGAGGAGGAGAGTTAAGGATGAGTACCAAGTGAGACAGAACAGACCTGACATCAACTCCCATATCTTCTTCTTCCTCTTCAACAAGGAATCAACTTGGTAAATTGATTGGAAAGGATAAAATCAGAAAGAGGACAAGACTAATTCGTCGTCATCAAGATTTCTTCATTTATGATAACTAGCTGTTTGTACGGTACCCTTCCAATGTGCCTTGGTATTTGTGGGTTTCGTTCCAGAAAATATCCCCTGTTCTTAAAAAAAAAATCCCATGTCCTGCAGGTTTTGAACATGCAATATTTCCACCCCCAACCAGGCAAATAATAAACCATAGTTCAACAATTATCAATACGTGCATCTACTGCTCTACCAACCTTTTCTTTATGAGGTTACTGAGTTCCCATAAACCATTATCTCACAATTCTAAATTTCAAAACATTTATATCATTTCTTCCTTTCCATAGCAACCAATATGTTCATGCATGGAAATTTCCCTCAGAAACCCATTTACTGAAATTTGAAACAGAAAAGAAACATCTTTCAATCCATGTGTGAGGTAGTTCTACAATACTACGCAGTACAAACACAGATTCTCATGGCATCAGTACCAAAATCTGGGAGTATAGTTGTTCTGGTGGTACTACATTTACAGAGATTACTTACTCTTCCACGCCCCTCTTTGCCACTACATCTTGCAAATAATTCCCGAGCAGTCTCTGGTCAAGCACCATATTTGGTACCTGTAAAACAAAACTATCAGCTGAAGCAGAGAGGAAGATAGTTAACAAAGTAAGGCAGACTAAAGAAATCTGAAACTAACCTTGTTTCCAAAGAACATTTTGGTGTTATTTGCAATTGCTTCGATAAACTTCAGTTCCAAAAACTCTGGAGAAAGCTTCAATTTGTTTGCCTCTGCTTCTTTCATTGTGCTACAAATTCCAAAATATAAGTATGTAAGCCCATGCAGAAGATGATCTACTAAATTAAAAATAGAAACATAATGAAGGGGTTCCACCAGCTTTATAAGCAAGAAACTGCAGATTATTTATTTATTGCAGCTATCTTGGATACTTCTCCACAAAAGACTGGGTACACTATCTAACAATAATAACCACTGAATTTGGTCAATTAGCAAACTCAAGAATACATATCAAAACACGAATCAGAGGTCAAATAAACTAAATACAACTACTGTAATGCAAAAGAAAGGACCAGTATACATACAAACTTTCACATGTCATAACCAATACACACACGCAAATGTATCTCCATGTGCATAGTTTAGCTTAATTACCAATGCAGCATTATGTCTTTGCATAGAAAGCTTTGTTTTCTTTTTCCTATTTTTAGCCATTCATTTCTACACGTACCAAAAGTTCAAGGGGACAAAAAGATATACCGGTAATAATCAGCATCAGCCAAGCTCTTTTCTCGTGCTAAGTACATCGTATTTGAAATTTCTTCTTGCTTCCTGGCACTGTCTTTTTCCATCAATTTTTGTTCCATCTGTATCAAACTAACATGGGCATATTTTTCTGCTTCACTGATGGCAATCTTTTTGTGAGTCTCCGCTTCTTTCTCAGCAACTCTTTGTTTCTCCATTGCAATCAACACCTGACATTACCATTATGTTAACCAGGTTGAAAGAATATTTGATGTATTGCATTAATTTCATACACAGTGGTTTTCTAAAAAGAAAACGAAATCAATATACAATTTTCGAATAATTTGTTGATCAAACGATCTATAGTTTGAACTAACGTAGATGTGATCCATATATTTCTGATCATAATACAATAACTAATAACCAACATCTTCAGCTGGACCTAACTGATACAATAAAGTTCCTTCATGGATGCCTGTTGGAAGATAAAGACAAAGAGCACGTAAAATTAATAAAAAATGAATGGCCGGATAACCCTATTATGCAACAAACGATAGAAGTACCTTGGTGCGCTCTTCTTCCATCTGTTCAAAATTCCGCCTTATGCTACTAGGAATTGAAGGCTTTGTGACACGCACACTGATAATTTCAATACCCGGGGCATAGCGCGTGCAGTCAGCCTGAAGAGCATCCTTCATTTTCTCATCAATCTGGAAAAAAGAAGATGTCAGTCCATTATTTAAGTTTAAGTATGATTAAAAAAAAAAAAGAAGATGTCAGTCCATTAGTTAAGTTTAATTATGATTTTAAAAAATAATAATAAAAAAATAAAAAAACCAACACAACTTTATTTGACCTGAGCTAAAATGGAGGCATTAGATAAACTAATCAGTCAATTCTGATGATAGTTGTTTTGTGACCCTACCTTATGAGTCAAATGCATGAAGGTACCGGGTAAATCATATGGCATGCAAGATATATGGTATAAAAAATGTGAAGTACTGATGATAAGTTAAATGGCATTCAACACTCGGGAGTCCCTTTATCACTAATATTGGCTTATGTTTTAGGCTCTCTCTGCAATAAGAGTGCTTCCTGGAGCTTCTAGTATATCAGTGTATGTCCTACAGGTTTGCTTGAGCAAGATGCCTGTGTGCTTGGACAACTTATTGAATTATATGGCTTTTGTTAAAGGCACATGCACAAAAACCAGGTGTTGCCCTTTGTATCTAGGATGTTCTAGAGGTCATCAAATATTTGGATGTGTGTTTTGCATGTGTCAACTTAGGGATTAGAAAATGTTCGTTTTAAGTTTTAAGTTACCTCAGGAACCTTAGCAATTATCATACTGTATAAGTTTTGGGGTCATTAACAAAAGAATCCAGAACCATAAAAGCACAAGATTACCATTTCGCAATAGCTAAAGACAAGTTAACAACCTAGATCAAGAAATGCAGGTGAACAAAGCCGGGGATCCAAAAGAGAAAAGTGTGGTAGTAAAGAAATGAGTAAATCAAAATCCACTTCTAGCATTTATTGTTCTATTTGTCTGTACGTAAAAGAATGAAATTGTCCCAGAGACTTCAGGAAGAATATAAGTAATTGTTCCATTTCTGCAACTAGACTCTACAGCAAATAAGAAGTAAAAGCTAATTACTGTAAGAAAATAATGTAGATGATTTCAGGTAACCAACAGATATCAAATACAAAGTGAATGTGCTATAAATATACAATGGATTACATTGGCACGGAGCACTTTTACTGCACCGAATATGGCAATAAACATATTTCTATAACTTACAGAATAAGTTTAAACTAATCAGGTAACTTTATTCGAATGGGAGAATGGGGTTTAGGAGATACTGGAACATGCTTGGGGATTTAGCAACACAAAATCATTTACTTATAAATTTTATTGAGCAGGAAGAAAAAAGAAAAAAGACAAAGGATGTCTCATGTTCTAGGCACACCGTTTAGATAATTAAATTATTTTTTAGACATGGTAGTCAATTTTCAACAATGCCAGTAAATAGATTTTACAAATGTATGTGATCGTGTGCAAGGAAGATGACATAAATGCAAGAAAGTTACCTGATCAAACATGTCAATATAAACCTGCTGAAGGGAATGACCACTGCAAAACTGATTGATCTCGTGATGAATCTTGTCATATATCCATGTGTTGTCATACTGGACTCCATAGTTGAGTAGTGTGTCATAAACATAATCCTTATGAAGACGATTAACAACCTGAATAAAAGCTAATTAATTATTTGTATCTAGAATTCTAGATGCAAGTATAATCTTCCCAAAAGTGCAAGAATAAGAACTTACTTCTATCTTGTCAAAGCTAATCATGACACCTCCTTTTGTTCCACAAGGTATATCCCTCACCTACGTATAATAATGCAAAATTGCAAATATTAATTTTAATTCCCTAAACTGCAACTTGTGTCCATCTGCATACAGACATAAATGAGTAGACTCTAAGGTGATTGTGTGCACGAGCATGCATACAGAGAGATGAAGTTACCAAATCCGTCTGTAGGGTCACTTGAATGGCCTCAAAGTGTGTCAACAAGGGCATTTTCAAATGAAAACCTTCATCCAAGACCAAGAAAAAGAAAACAGACAACGAGTGAGTTTAGACCTTTGTAGCAAAGCTATTACCAATACAAAAGCAATGTATAAGACCTGGATGTGTTATCGTCTTTAGAAGAGCACCGCCTCTCCAGTAAACTCCGACATGCCCTTCTGGGACTTGATGCAAAATAGAAAAGCTTTGTTTCATATTTGACGCTGTAGGAACTAGAATCTGCAAGTGAACGTTTCCAGTGTTAAATCACCATATATTTGTGGGTTCGGGCTTCAGCTAAGCCACCATAATGTCTGCCCATTAAGCACGAATCCAAAACAAATAATAATAATAAGAAAAAACTCAGGGGTTGGGTTTGAATATTATGTGTTATCCACTTCTATGAGAAACCAATATTAGATCAACACATATAGCCCAGAGAGAAGTTATTTGCGTACGATTATTGTGTTCACTAGGCGAGAGAGCTCTCTCTGAAATAAAGACAGGATCACATTCACACAAAGAAATTACAGCATTTATGCAGATATTCAATTCATCACACTCACAGAGTTATCACAAAGTTATGTCCATTTAAACTAACCTAGATAGAAAACCAAACATCAATAACTGTAGCATTAAACCTTAAAAGGTCATTATAATTCATGTTTTCATCAGCAAACCTCTAGTCCAATGTCTAGTGAGCAATTATAGATTCAAATCATTTGAAACTAACCTAGGTTCACATAAACGATCATGTAATTTAACACAACGATCGTGTAATTTAACACTAATACGAATAGTAAAAATGCTCAAACAAAAGGTAAACGGTGTCAAATATAATAGTATACCATACATCCTAGTAAGCAATTACTGATTCGTATCATTTTGAGCAAATACTAACTACCTAGGTTAACAGTAAAACCCTTCGATACTTCCAATAGCAGGAATGACCGAGTAATAATACAAAGAGTACATCCAAATCAGCTCAAACTAGTACTAGTAAGCATAGAAGCTATTTGACATAAGGTAAACTCTATCAAACATTTCTGAGACGAATAGGATAAGCAGTAAATGAGTTTACCATAGCGAAAACAGCGAGCAATGTGAGTAGATAGGGTAGAAGAGATGAAACTTCTCCACCGGCAGCTGGTGGTGGTCTCGGCGGCATAGGAGCGGCGTTTCTCTGCTGTTGCTGTGCGTCCATTGCGAATGAGGAAATGGAATTTTGCTTGAAAAGGAAGAAACAGTTTTCTGCTATGAGTATACAGATTATATATTCTTATAATAGAAAATGGAGGAAAAACTGTCTTTGAGTCTTGACCCTGAGTTTGGAATTTTATGCAAATTACCCTCAAATTTGTATTTGCGTGGATTGCACCTTCAAGTTCCAAATAAATTTGGTATATTTGTCCAATAAAATTCACATGCGAAGATCGATAACTAATACTAGTTTCTCCATCTTAGTTTAAAAAAAAAAAAACAATATAGTGACCTTTGCTTTCGGGGAAAGTATGGGACCTCGGGGTGTTACGCAAGAACCATGGTTTTTGGGATCGAGGCAAGCTACTATACAGGGGCAAAACTATAGAAGGCTCCCAAGTTGTGGTTAAGAAAGGAGAAGGCGGGCTAATTCAGGAGCTTAGCAAAGATCAACCTGGTTGGGGTGATAACCAAGGTAGACTATCGAATCATCATCGTAAGTCAGCTGATAAGTAGAGTCATAGACGTGCTGATTCCATTAATCATGGAATAACTTATCAGCTTTCTCAAATGTGAGGCGTCCTTGTTGCACCTTATAAAAAGACAAGTCAAGTGCATCTCTTGTGAGTTCGTGGTTGCCTATCATACAATTTTTGTAATCACATGTAGGAATTCCAAAAATTCCAACAGCCTCACGACGTGGCTAATTCATAGCCCAATAGGCCTAACAATGGAAACATTTAGTATAGTTTAGAATAGGTATATATGTATTTAGGGTTTTTGGAAGGTTCCTTCGAGAGGAGGCAATTTAATCTTTCAAATTATTTAGATTCATTTTACTTTAAGATCCTTTCGGCTAAATTAGTATAAATATGTCTCATGGCATTACCTATTATTCGCTTTGATGAAATAATAAGATGACTTCATGTATCTCTCTGTTTGACTTCTTTCTCTCGAATGCGTCGATGAATAATCACGATTCTTTCTCTGTCGTTATTCCAAATTCGTGGAACTCGACTTATTCTTCATTTCTGAATCAGTCATCTCTAGGAGACGCATAATCCATATGGATTACGATGCTCTGACGAATAACGCACCAACATTATGCCAAAATCCCCCATCACACTGCCCATTATGAAACCACGTAAATGGTCCATGTGATGTGGAGGAGATTGCACTTTTATTAATATGTAGAAATGTTACAAATAATCGGTGAAACAATCAGTGATGTGGACATCACTCAGCTTTCTCACGATACGTAGTAATCACCTTACATAAACAAAAAGCTATGGAATATGTAAACAGAGAGGAGATGTTTGAGGGATGAAGTTGAAGCTAATATGACTTTCTCCCACCCCGAATTGTATATGGATATCAACCAGTCAACCACCAATCCACCAGCTTCAATTCACATCTAGCTCTCAAACCAACTTAATTCATCTTGTTGAACAGTAGCCACAAGTACTCGAATAATTCAATAAACATAAAAGGGAGAGGGAGTCTAAACTCAAATTTGATGAAGCCACATTTCAAGCAACTTCCCAACCCGAACCTCCCTCCCAAACAGGGACGTGGCTATATCATCAGTTCCAATTAATTTTTTACGTATTTTAATTTTAACGTCCCAATTAAATATTTACATTTTCATTTTTGAAAATTACCCCACAACCAATATATATTATTTTAAACGTAGAACCCAATTTTACACTTTTTTAACTTTATTCATATCTCTCAATTTTTTAACCCAATACTCCACATTTACATATAATATTACTCCCTTTGTTCCATTTTAATTTTCTTAACTTTCTTTTTTTGGCGTTCCATTACAACCTTCCTAACTCAAAAATGAAAAAAAATTACTCCAGTCACCAATGATTTATTGTTTATCATCACTCTATACCTTATCTCTCATATTTTATCAAATATTTACAACTTTACCAATATAATTATTTTTTTAAACGGCTAAAAGTATTTCTATTAAATAAAAAGTAATGTTCGAAACAATTACAAAGACGAAACCAACACCTTCACCCAGCTTAACCGTGATTCAACACCGGTTGCCAAAACCTTAGAATGTAACTCAAACATACAACCAAAACCTTACATTAAAACGCAAACCCAAGCAATGAAACAAAAACCTAACAACCTTTAAACTCCCACCTCATACTCGTCACTAAATTTATTCACAACACCATACCTCTATCAATGTTCAAAATCTCAAAAAACATGAACCTCGACGGAACCAAGTTCGTCCCGTACGCTTCAACACCTTCTTTAGTCACCTTTTGAACCAACAACATTGAAAGCCTTCATGTACGTCTTGTCCTGAACAACACCAACACCAAACACCTAATAGCACCATAATCTCCATACCCAAACCTAAAACCAAAAATGTCCACAACCAAAACATTTCGATATACACCAAACCCAAATATAATGAAACAATACCTAACAACACTATAACGGAGGGAGTAATATAACACTACCAAATAAAATAAATCATTCAAAATCTTGCAAACATCAAACCAATGTTTATCATCGAGATAGAGGAAAGTATTAGACTATTGGTGTATGTTTTACAATTTTCTTACGTATTGCAATATTTATTTTGACATCTTTGTTGTTTTCCTTTGTAATACTAGTAACTCACATAAATTACTGATCATTAGTAAAATTATTACCACTATTGTTATATAATTTTAATATTTCAAATATTTTTTATTTATCATATAAAAAAATTATCTTACCTTACGAAGAAAAAAAAAACAATTTTCATATATACGCAATAGTTGACGTTATTTCGTAACCCCCCTCCCTTGCCCCCCAGAAAAAAGAAGACAGAGATATAAAAATGTTTCCAGCAACTGTGACTAGCCACCAATAATATCGGCGGGTTAAACAGAGTCAACAGACTGTAAACACACTGTAACTTTGTCAGTCAGTAATATTCCATTTATTACTCACAATAAGAAACTTCGTACTGTAAAGTGTGTAATATGCACTTCACATGAACTGTCGGTGGGTAACATTGTTTTATCTAGCAACCCAACTCCATACATGTCCAGATGCATAATGATAGCAGCATGATATAACAGCACTCGAGAGAAGATGGTAGTACATTGTCTTCGTCCCCATATTGTCCATATGATATGATTACGAAGATGGTAGTACATTGTCTTCAAGCTTCCCCCCAATCTATAGGTTTTTGGTTGGACCAAAGATAAATAATAAGAGTAAAAGAATATTGTTGAATCACTTGCCGTGTTTTTATCTGTTACAATGTAAAGACGCATATTGACAAACTTGCAAGTAAAATTTGGACACCAAACGAACGGGTACGAGTTGTTGTTGGCTAGTCCAATCAAAACCACCATAAAAAATATACCAATTGCCATTCTCACAAGAGTCTCAAATGTCTGACTAAGTTGCTAAATTGAGGTAACATATGGACCGTCAAGAATCAAACTTGGCGGTTTGATTAAAAAAGGCCACCGAAAGTTTCTCATGATCAACATACATAAACAGGACTATTACATGTGCACATTCATTATTAACATACACGAGTACAACCAACAACAAAAGGGTACCCAAGATCTGATTAAAAACTCCAAATATAAAATATATAATGATAATAAAAATAAAAATAAAACAACACATATCTTTTTATGCCTCCTCCCTATCTAGATGTACAGAGGAAAATTCTAAATAGAAAGAGAACCAACCGATTTTTCAAAGCACCCTAAACCAACCACATTGCATTTCCACTCAAAATGGAATCAAATTCCCTTCTTTCCTCCCCCATTCATCACCCCTCCCTATTGGCAATAATAAACAACACACCGTCCATATTGCATCTGATCCCTTTCAGCTTTTTCACATCCATTGCCACACAAGGCCAGACAGTAAATGAGCCACAGAGTAAGACACAAGCATAAAGGTGTATCGGCCAATCGATAGTGACACCCCTGCGTCCATTGCGCCTAATCCAGTTCCGGATGGTCCAAGGGTGTTGATACCATTGGTGCCAGGAGGAGATAGTGTACCGGGTGTGAAGCCGCCAGGGTTGGTGGTGGTGGAGCCGCCGCCAGGGTTAGTGGTGGAGCCGCCTGTGGTTGGAGTGCCTGTTGTTGGTGTTCCTGTTGGGGTACCTGTGGTTGGAGTGCCCGTGGATGGTGTGCCAGTGGACGGTGTACCGGTAGATGGTGTGCCAGTGGATGGCGTGCCGGTGGATGGGGTGCCGGTGCTACGACAACAAAAATTAAACATAAAACGGGTAAATACCGGGTAACGGGAAACTAATTGAATATAAGAGGCAAATATAGACACTAAAGTTAAATATAAATAAACTGGCATGTTCAGAGGTAAAACATCAATCTTTTTGGACCTAACTTCACTAAAATATAGTAGCAGTGAGGAAGGAATACTCCGTAATTAAAACAAGACAAATCAACATGCATATGAACATCAATGTCATGCCAGTTCATAGGACTCTTTTGTATGATTTTCAGTCCAACTTTTAGGCTAGTATAGCCCAAGATTTCAACATTCTACACTATGAAGTTGCATCAAACATTTGGATAAAGTTATCTATGATTATAATTCTTAAAATTCTCTGTATAGGCATCAGCATAATACACTTTTAGAAAGGAAAAATGGCAACTTATTCTCTATCATTGGCATACAGAGATCAAGCAAACATTACTGGACTGCAGTACAATTAATCCATACTTTAACAAGAAAAAGGAGTTTCTAGGCCTTTTTCTTCAAAAGTAATCTAAGGTGTAACACCTCAAATACAATACTAACACCTTCCTAACTTCACCAAGAAACAACTCATGTCACTCAAGATATGTTTATCTCAAAGGCCTTTATTTTCATTTTCTTTTTCTTTTCTGTCGGTAAATTACAGAAAATGCAAAAAAGTGACATGAGCGCTTACAAATCTTCAAAGTTCCATATCAAGATTATCCTCTTTATACACATAATACAACCAAGAAGATCCAAACTTATTTCAAAAAGAAAGACAGAAGCATCATCATACCTTGGACTTGATTGATACACACATCCAGAACCAACTGAACCTGAAAAATGACCACAACACAAATAAAGTTACTCACAAAGGCTCATCTTCAACATAAAGGGGTCAATTTTACAAACACTTACTGGGTGGGTTTTGGGAGGGACTAGCAGTGCCACTGAAATCACAGCTTCCCTGGGTCTGACCTTTTCTCTGGAAATAACTATTGACAGCATAATTACAGTGATCCCTCACCGTGTTAGGGTTGTAACAACCTCCACCAGAGAGAATAGCTGAACAATCAGCTCCGTTTCCACAAGCAAAGTCTATAGCCCTCTGAAGAGCAGTCTCACTCGACGAAGTGCAAAGGCAGTATGTTGCATCTGAAAAGGTTAATTCTCCAACAGATCAGCTTTACAAAAAAAAAAAAATCAAACACTTTATCTAATTATCTGGATTATTCATTTATTAGAAAAAAATAAAAGAAACATTTTTATGTTACAACTTACAAGTGGTATACAAATCCAGCTCAAACATTCAAGAAAATGAATAAAATGAACAGTAAACCGATAAAGTAGCAAGGCTTTGTGACGAAATTGAAAAAAGATCACATCTTTACAGACACTTTAGTACATGTAAGCAGATTTTTTAAGTGGGTTTTTTATTTTCTTGAAAAATGTTTTGTTCATGTTTAAGATGCAAATGATACAAATCCAGCACAAGGACCCACAAACAAACTAGATTAAACATTTTAAAAAATATAAAAAGAAAGAGAAAGTGAAAAGCTGAAGTTTTTACCTGAATGGGTAGCCATGGCTAAGAGCAGAGCCAAACCAAGGAGAAGTAGAGCCATTGTGAGCTGAAGATCCTGGAGAGAAAACTAGTGTGTGAAACTGAAAGATGGTTTGTTGAGAGAGAGAAAAGGTGAAGGAAAAGAGTGTAATGAGGAGAATGGAGATTTCTAGACAGAGGAAGAGAGGAGATGAGAATGACGGTGGAGGGTATAAGTGGCGTTTTTATATGGCATGATGTGTGCATTTGCTGCACAGTGGAGTACTACTTATGTATTTGTTTAATATAATTATATAAATAAATACAAAATAATAAGTAATGCTGGTTAAAAGTGTTGTTTGGGGAACAGTGAATTACTATAACAGCAGCTACAAACCCACCACAAGATTTTGTCATTTACTCTGACTGCATTTGTACTATGTTACTCTTTATGTTTAGGGTTTACTATTTCTATTCAAACGGTCACAAACTCATGTGACTGATTACTGAGTACAATCTTAACCCAACTCTGGTTTAGTTTTTACTTTTTGTTTTCACTTTTTGTTCAGGTAATTATGATTTTTGGTTAAGAGAACTTGATTGGTGGTAACAGTACTGGTAATTTAATTTAAATTTACTGGAAATTGGTTGGATTATCAGTTTGGATGGTGGGTAGCTTTCTTATCTGGGCCAGTGTTAGAATGTTAAGTCGGGTAGTGATGTTATGAGGGTATGATGACTAATTTGACCATGATAATAAGAGCAACAGAAACCATTTAAAGTGTCATAATTGGGACATGTCACTTACGGTGGCATGTTATTAGCTGTAACTAAGCGTGTTTAGTTTAGCATAATTTTTTTAACAAGTCATTGTACATATATTATTACTTGTAGTAGTGACTAGTGAATCTCTTGGTTCCTGAGTTTCTCACAAGAGCAAATTTGATTTTACTATTTCATGTGATGTGTCACTTGTGTATTGCTAAAGGAGAAACAACAAAGGCAAAGCAAAGCTAGAGAATTTTGGACTAGTACATTCACGTGGAGGTCAAATAATATAGTAGCACCTACCTTGCACATTGTTCATAAATGTTTTATGGCCTAAGGGACACGTGTTAAAACTTTTTTCCAATAATTTTCATAATTTAGAAAAACAAAAACAGTATCTATATAATTTACACTATCACTATTGTCAAAAGTACACAACTAATTGTATAAAGAATAGAATGATCTTTTCACTTCAATTACAAATTACTCACATAGAGATCCACATTGACTCTTTGCTTGCTTTTAATTTGATTTGCACGCATCAACCAGTGGAGTGGCAACTCAAGACAGTGATAATTCAGATTAGGAGGCTCATCAGAAAGTTCGAAAAATGCGCTAGTTTTCCAGTACCGTGAAAGCAATAGTATAGCAGATATATTAGCTAAAGTCGGCAGTGCACATAATCAAAATTATGCAAATCCTCCAGTAAAACTCCGTCCATTCGAGTCGACTTCTAGTACAGTAGTTTGGGACGTCTGTCCTCGTTGGTTAGCTAGTTTTGTTAGTAAAGACTCGGCTCAATTATCGGTCCGTCTAGCTACGTCTGACGTGACTCGAAGTATGTATGTTTAGCAAGTAGTAAGTAGTAGTTTTAGAAGTAGCAGTGGTAGTAGTAGCGGTAGTAAGTAGTAGTTGTATGTACTATGTATTAACCTTATGCTAGCAAAAAGCGATACCTTTTTAAAAAAAAAAAAAAACTAATTGTATCATCAATTTTCATAACATAAGAGTTATTCTAAATAATTTACACTATCATTATTGTCAAAAGTACGCAACTAGTTGTGTACGCAACTAGTTGTATCATCAATGTGCATAACATATAGTTAAATTAAATGAAAGGTGGAATTTGGAATCAGGCGCTACAGCAGGAAAAAAAAAAAAAAAAAGTGGGGATTAAACGATGGTTGATTATGCACTAAGCGAGTCGCAAATTGGGGCGTTATGCATGAGTTACATCCACGTCAAGTGGAAGGTTGAAACATACCCGTCATTTGGAAGATTAATAAGTAATACAGTAGTTGTTTACTGTGTAGTTTGAACAAGAAGAAATCATACAATTTAGATTTCTTAGTTGACAAACCATAACCACTTGGCTTGTTTGATCCTCGATTCGAACTGTAATCCTACTTCCCCAAAAAATGTAGTAATCAAACTCACGTAAATGCATCTCACAAGTGAAAAATATGCTGAGTCTCTTTAACATTCCTTATACATAATATAGCGATAAGAATTATCAAACACATTATACTATCCTAATGCTGAAGAAGCTTTAAAACTAGCCGAAACAGGAAAAAAGAAACACTAGAGAGAGATATGGGGCAGATTCATCTAAAATACTCTCATCCTCTTGGGATTCTGCTAGAAGCAGGACTGAGCTTGTCACAAAGTCCCACCAGTTACGATTAAATTGGGAACACTAAAAAACGAACGCCTATGACTCTGGAAAACACGATCCTGTGTTTAAGTCACTCTACGCAGATTTCAACCCTGTGACTTCTGCAAAACAAACCGAGTTGTTGATGTAAAAACAGTGAACGAGAATACAGAATCATGATAAATGAAGTAAGTATAAACTTTACCTCGCTTTCCTCTGCCTTGGTGTTGGTTTCCTCCGCCTTGCCATTCTCATCACCTGCAGGATGTAATCTCTAGCCTTTAACTTTCTAAGTGATAATATTAACTCCAATCTAAAATTCTGAGGCAAGCAATCAGTTATGCTGTAGATATAAAAGGTCAATATTTATTTACCACCATCTTCGGGCAAATCAGAGGTCCAGAGAGTGAGGTTGTCTCTCAATAGCTGCATAATCAAGGTGCTGTCTTTATAAGACTCTTCACTCAATGTGTCCAACTCCGCAATGGCCTCATCAAATGCTTGTTTTGCCAAATGGCATGCTCTGCCAATTTTTACAAATACCACATTGAAGCCTTGAGATTTGAACAATTCTGACACAAATGAGCTAAAACTAAAAAATGAGTAACCTCTCAGGAGAATTCATGATCTCATAGTAGAACACTGAGAAGTTCAATGCCAGACCAAGACGGATAGGGTGGGTGGAAGGAAGATCGGTATTTGCAGTAGCTGAAGCAGCCTACAGCACATGGAAATGTTTACATGAGAAAACAGAAAGAAGCTATGTTCACTGCGTTTCTGTACAAGGAATTAATTGTTTAGGACCAGAAATTAACATGCCTCGTATCCCTTGAGCGACTGTTCAGCTGCCTCTTTTTTTTCTTGGTCAGTCTTAAACTCAGCAAGGTAGCGGAAGTAATCACCTTTCCTGAATTATAAAATCCATAACCGATTCAGCTAAGAAGCAAACACACAGTGTAAAAACTTTCACAGAACTGATAGTTTGCTTAAATAATGCTGATACGAAATAAACATTGTTGATCTATCTACTTCTTGATTTTCTCATCATCTGAACAGTGAAACCTATAGAAGCTAATGGGCCACAGGGCCAGCATGCAAGTATTCATGTTCTTCAGAATCCAAAATTCAAATTTTTTCTTCTAAAGGTATTCATATAAAGACTACCAGTGTGACAAGAATCACAAGATAGGTGCATTGGCTGCATTTAAGAAGAAAAGGCAAATTTGTGGGACTATGTTAACTGTTAAGGAAGACAGCCATAGTGAGTGAGGTTGAAAATAGATTCTTGATCCCAACTAACAGTTCAGCAAATCAAGTAGTAGCACAAGAGTGCTAATGGTGCTGGGGCCTGGAGTAGCACAGGAGATATCTGGGGTTCGAACCCCGACAGAGGCATAATTGGAGTTATAAGGTGGTAAAGCAGTAATGTAGGAGTAAGGTAGTTAGATTTGCAGTTTAAATAAAAAAACAAAAAAAAAAAAAGTTCAGCAAATCAAGAAAGTTTCAGTAGTCCCAGATGCCAAAAGAATCCAAGACAATGGTGCAAAAGAAAACACTTTAATCTCATCTTTATATTCTGGGATAGACAGGGGATATAACCTAGAGTCCTAGACACATTAACCTTTCCTATTATAAAAATAATTATCCAAGTTTGCTATAGCCAGTAATCGTGTGATCAACACTGAGTCTGACACAACTTAAGAAGAAGACAAATGATGCTTGATTCATAGGAAAGACACATCAAATATATGCAACTAAACTAAACAAAGATTCCATCACCCCCACCCCCAACCCACCCAATCTGCCTCATTTTCTGTATATGGACATCTGCGGCGATAAGCAGTTGTAGATCATATAGTCCAATCACAGGTTCACATGTAAAACAGAAGCGACTTTTATACGTGCATCATTGTTGATTTGTTTAAATAACACTCTGTCTAGTGACAGTAGTGCTAAGATTTTCCATATGAAGAAATCCACAGAAGCATCATAAGTGAAATAGAAAGATTTTTAAAAACAAAAAAAAAAGGGGGGGGGGGGGGTGGAGAAAGTAACAAACTAGAGAAGAAAATCAAATAATTCCCAAGGGCAAAGTTGAAAGGTGTCTTACATCTTGTAGTAAAAAACTGTTGCTTCCCCTGAACCAGAAGAGGGCACCAGATGCTTATCAATGACTTCAAGAATGTCATAGCAGATTTTAGATAGCTCATCCTCCACTTTCTGGCGGTAGTCTTTGATCAACTTCACATTGTTCTCATTTCCCTTGGACTCTTCCTTCTGCTCAATTGAGGACATAATTCTCCATGAAGCTCTGCGAGCACCAATAACATTCTTGTAGCCGACAGAAAGTAGATTTCTTTCATCAACTGACAGCTCAACATCAAGTTTTGCAACTTGTTTCATATATTCAACCATTTCTGTCATAAGAGTATACAGATTAGATAGCAAGACAATCATTATTTATTAAACTGAATCTCAGAAAATTAAATGCAAAATAAAAGGTTTACAAACTGAGCAGTCACTATTCAAAACCAATATGTGGAAACCCATTACATAAATAAACGATTTTCAAGCTTATTTCAATCCTGCAATTACTAGATCAAAATTATTTTTCCCAGTAGGGCAATAGACAATGCTTTTGATACTTAATTGTACAGGTAAGGCAAATCTTATCTTTCAGTACTGACTAATGCTCTCATGCTCAATTGCTAAATGACTATCAAGTGAGCAAATTCATGTCATTACAGATAAGATGTCAGTTATACTGTGCGTAAACAAGTGAAACACATATGCCATTTCCTAGTGCTATAGAAGATTCCAACTACAATTACAATGTAACAAACATTAGTTAGTCACGCACACTATTTGTGCAAGTTTTGTAAACATCCGCACATGCATTATGCGCAATAATACCACATGAGTAGTAGTAATACATTTTGTTTATCAAGTAAAAACATTAAAACTGCAGAATAACTTTCTCATTTATCGAAACAATCAAATCTAACAACAATTACAGTATAAATCATGAAGAAAACAAGCTCAATTTTAAAATACAAACAACATTGACATTATTCATTCTATCTAGCCCTTCATATATACCTTTTGCAAAATGCATGATGCTTTTGTTATTTATCAAATATCTATTATTAGTTATTACCCGGAATGCCTAATCAAATCAAATCATCTAACACATTTACATAAATAGAAGCAGTTTAAGACAAAAATCACAAAATTGCACCAATCACACGCACAATTGAAGACAAAAAAGCAAACACATGGTGTGCATGAAATACACAGATCACAGCGATTTCTAACGAACGAATTCGGCTCTTACACGGACAAAATTGAACAAGTATACATTATATACGCAAAATTGGAGACGAGACGTGAATACAGAATTGCAAAAGGTAATACCGTCATAACGCTCGGCTTGTTCAGCGAGCTTAGCCAAGTAGACATGAGTCTCTCTCTCCTTTTCCGTCGTCATTGGTGTCGCTTGAGGATCTGGAATGAAGAAACAAATGCGAGAGAGAGCTTTCTTTCTATCTTCGTTGGTGTGTGGCAGTATGAGAAATGCAAATGAATGAAGTGAGATAGAGAGAGAGAGAGAAGAAGAAGGAATAGAAAATGGAGAGAGAGAGAAAAGTGGATCTGGACCGTTGGTGTTAATCGCAGCCGCGAAAATCGTGAATTTTTCGGAACTAGCTGTTTGACACGTGTGATTTATTACTCGCGCATGTATCAGGTGAAAAAAAAAACATGGCAAACATTTTACGGATTTTTTTTTTTTCTTTTTTAATAATTAGAATAGAGACGGCTAATTACGTAATTATAGATTTTATATGATTATAAAATTCTTTGAAAATCTAATGCATAGACCCGTCGAATTCAATTAGTATTCTAAAGTATTACGAAATAGATCCGTCGAATGTACCTAAATTATTATTGTAATACATGTGTGAAATGTAGTTAGTGTTTTAAATTATTGCGAAATAGACATGTCGAACGTAGTTAGAGTGAAAAATAATTTAACAGTTAGCACATAAAGGTACATGTTAGTGTTTCTTTTTTTCTTTTTCTTTTTTTTTTAAAACGGCAAATCTATCTATCACTTCTAAATTCTAATCCTACACTATTCTTTTACCACCTTATATTATACCAACCTTATATTTCTGTCGGGATTCTTATTTTCGTTTGTTTTCATTTTCTTTTATATTTTTATTTATATTAAATTTTAACGTCTACACTGCAACTTTCATTTTATAATACAAAATTTTATATTAAAATTTATATTCAAAATAAAAGTTTGTAATCAAGATAGAGGAGTACCGAAACGGAATACTACATGCAATTTGTAAATGATAATTGGATTCTAATGAGTGTAATCCAATATGACATGGGAGATGGTCACATAGCATTTTTACCTATTTTTACGTATAGGTCTGGTATAGTTTAAGTAATTCCAAAGGAAAAGAAAAGAAATTGAGAAAAATTAAATCCCTTTGAAAAATGTTGGAGAAAAATCTATTATTTTCCTTATTTTCTACTGTTTGGCATCTCATTCTTATTTTCCTGAAAACTAAATTGGTAGTTATATTTTTTTTTATCTTTCATCTTTTAAAATTGGTATGGTAACTATATATTTGAGTATACTCACTCAGCCAACACAAACAATTATTATCATTAAATTAAAATATTAATTTACGTCTATAAAATTTACTTCCTCCGGAAACTTTAGAGTTTTCCATTTTATTTTTGTTGACTTTTTTTATATACAATTTGACCTCAAATTAATCATAATTGTTTAGGAAAAAATTATTTTTAAAAGTTATATTATACAAATATAAGAAGTATACTATCATAATATAATTTTAAAAATTATTTTTTTGTAACGAGTTATTGTAAATTTGAGGTCAAATCGGACATCGAAAAGTCAACAAAATAAAGTGCGATAATATAAAGTTTCCGAAGTCAATAGTAAGTTTCTACTACACTATACACTAACTCAAGAATCTGAGAACATAATATTTTTTCTCAAATTAGTAATTGATAATATAAAATTAGTAATCGATAATGTTCATATATAACTAAGGGTTAATAAAAAAATTACCAAAACAAACGGAGATGTATATGTATATAATGTTGGTGGAGATGTAATTCATTAATTAAGAAATTAATTTTGGAGGGAAGACGAAATTCTAAAAATTTTCATCAAAGTCTCTAATAAATCTTAGATAGGGAGATGAAAATTTTGTGAAGAAAATTTTGTTTTATGCAGGACATGGAAATGGACGTGAAGATTTTGATAGAGATGGAATATGAAGATAAATATTGAAGATTTTGTGGATTCTGTTTTGATTTTATTTTCCTCATTTTCCCAAATTTCAGTAACTAATTTTCCATATTAAATTTCTCTTAAAACAAACATCAGTTATTTTCTTTTCTTTTCCCTTGGAATTACTCAAACCATGCAAGGCCGTAAAGAAAGTTACTCATGTTAGTATGTTCAAACTTCTAAATCACGGTCTCTCCTTCAACACCTTATCTAAGTAGTAGTAACTAGTAACATGCCCTAGTATGAAAAATCCAATTTATAATTAAGGGAATTAAGTTGTTCAAATTGATCTCTTCATTACCTGTGGTTACTACTGTGTGGATTTCATCGGTAAACAAGATGATCTGCCCATCAGCTTCTTCTATTTACTTGAATATTTTATCAAACCTTTGCTCCATTGTCCCAACGTATCTTATACCAGCTCTAATAGTTGTTATATCCACCGAAATCACCTGCTAATCATAAAGGTGGAATAGTTTAGAAACTCAGTCCAACATCAGAATACTTACCTTGCAATCATGTAATTTGTCAGGAAACTCTCCCCGCAATCAATTGTCCAAGCCTGATAAAATAATAATAATAATAATAATGATTAGTTTAATCATAATTTGTAATACCTGTACCTTTTTATACCTTTTTTACGGAAGGGGCCGGGCAGGATAATTATATATCGTTTTGGAGCTGATTATTTTTATGGACTCAAGTTAAAAAGTTGAATTTTACTTGTAGTGTTCTGGATCGAGTTTTGGCATGGGCCTAAATGGTTATTTTAATGGACCATTAAGTCAAGACGACATTAGTGGTTACTAACTTTGGGCTCAAAGTTACCCGCTTAAGAAGTAATCAGCTGGAGACTTGTTAAATGGCTCTTGATTAATTAGCATCAGACTTTAATTAGTACTCCATGTTTGGTCCCTAGTCCACAAAGCTAGTCTTATACTATTAACATTTGGGCCATGTTAATTAATGATTAAGCTTTCTGGGATAATATTGATGACGGCAAAACTAGGAGGATGGAGCCGCACAAAGGATGATCATATGCATGGTTGATTGGGTTGGTTGAGGTTAGAGTTTTGAGTACATGAACTGCCATGGTGAAGATTGAGATTCAACGTGAGGTAATTAATTACTATGTTTGCTAATTATTTGTAGTGGTTGGTTACGGTACTACTGCTAGTCTTTTGAATGCTAGTCTTTTGAATGTGGTATTATTGGACTGGATAGAAGTATCATTGACATATATCTTATATGTTTCCTGGCTAGTCACGCATGATATATGGAGTTTACGGAAGTTGAGGGTTGTTCAAGTTCAGTTTGTCGAAGATTTGTACATGGTTAAGGGCTTGAGTGAAACAGTTGGAACAACATTACCGATTTTGGCTTCGGTTGTGGTAAGGGGATATTCTGACACCAAATCTTTTACTTTAAGTATTACTAATTATATATATAAAGTCTATGTTCAACGATTTTGATAAACACTATTATATCATTTTATGGGGATTGATATAATAGAAAAATAAGGATCAAGTATGTTACCCAAAAGTAAATGTTTTCTTTTGAAATGTGCATGTGATGTATGTAAATTGTTTAGTTCTAGTGCATGGACTAATGTTATGTTTGAGCTCCAGCTCCAGATGTACCTGTGCAATGTTATGTACCCTTCGGGGAATTTTGTCGTGCTAAGCCTTTATGTTGTGCCCTTTGGTGGGGTACTTTATGTTATGTTAATGTTATGTAAAGCCGACCTCTGTGCTACCGGACTTATACTAGTGGCCATGGGTACATGAGCCGAAATGTTACGTTATGTTTCCATGCACCTTTTGTTACGTGTGATATTACTGGAATGTATATGTATGATTTTGAAGCATTACTTGATTCGGGTAGAGGTGCCAGTATATTCTCTTACTGAGTTTGTAGCTCACCCCTTACTCATTTTTTTCCAGTGGAGTAAGTTAGTGGGGACTTTAAGGAAGGTACGTGGATTTAAGCGAAGTTGGAGCGTCAATGGTTCAAGGAAGAGAGTCCTAGACACTTTTGTATTGTAAAGGTGTGTACGTTTAAGACGTTGTTTATTATTGAGGATTGGTTACATTGTATCGAGGACCTAGTAGTAATTTATTGATTTGTATTGGGATTTAGACGCTCTGTATTACCAATGGGTAAATTTCAGTATTTTTGAGAATTTGAAAGTAAAGCTTTGTGTTGGCGTAAGCCCATCTCACGATACACGGCCGAACGTTCCAATTTTGGTTTTGGGGCGTTACATAATTAGAGTGGTCTTATTAAATAAATAAGTAACACATTTACTCTTCAACGACGGCGGCTTTGCCAACACCGGATTCTCCCACTAAAACAGGGTTCAATTTCTTACTTTTGCATAGGATTCGAATGCGAGCCTTCATTTCATCTTCTCTACCCGTCAGAGCATCAAGTGTATCATCCTTTGCCAATGTACGTCGTGGGATCCTTCCCATAAGCCAACAACATAGGAAATTCTTCTGATATCATAATCACTCACCTCCAAATCAGTTTCGATATTGGTAAAAGTGTTGTGTAAGAAAAGCGTAGAATACTCCCAACCAAGAAGCACCCAACCATCCTTGGATGCAAACGGATACAACTGGATGTCGTCTGGATTCATGCAACACGGAACTGAATGTAAACTTTGAGTGAGTAAGGATCAAACAACTCACACTTAAATGAGTACCGCGGCGCAGAGTAACTAAGAACCCTAGTCAACGTCTACAGGAATGTAATTAATATATATCATAAGTAAAATACAGAACATACGTACCATAAATTGTACCATAAATTATTTGATTATTTGTCTACTTTTAATGATTATGTAGATGTTAATGATGCATAAGAAGTTGTCCAGGAAGAACAAAACGGTAAGTTATTCTCTGGCTTCTTTGGCTTACTTTGATTGTTATTGTATACTATTTTTAATGATTAGTGTGTATTTATTTTTGTTTTTCTGAAGTAGACTAGTTTAGTTGCAAACTGACCAGATAAGGAAAATACTTGCCCTATTAATTAAGTAAACTACTGTCATTATTAATGACCCATTTGAATGATTATATACATGTTTATGAGATATTAACATGAGTATCAAAATGATTTGTCTCACTTGAAGTTGTCCATGAACAACAAAATAGTAAATTATTTGTTGTGTCCGTTGAACAAAAAGAAAGGCAGCATGAGCCTTTACTACTTCAGGTATTATTTTCTTTATTGTTTTATGTTTTCATTTTATTTTGTTTTGCTTTTATTTTTTTACCCTTTTCATGCTTTACTCTGTAGTACTTTTTAAATGATCTTTATATCTACTTTTTTCATGATCTTTTATCAAGTATTGAAATTTATATTCTTAAGTTTATTAACTTAACTTATTAACTTTTCGATTTTTGCTTGATGTTATTATAATAAATTAACGTCGTTGTAATAGTGATGATATATAGTATTTACCATCTTCTTCATAAAGCAAACAACTGTACTCGTTTCAAGTTCCACAAGACAAAGAAAGAGTGGTGGTTGCACTTAGAGGAAGCATTAAATGAAAATGTTGTTGGTCAAAATCCGGTTGTGTAGGCGGTGTCAACATCTATACGAAGATGGGGGATTGAGTTTTTTAATCCGCAAGCTTTGTGCTTTTAGGTCCTCTAGACACAATCAAAGTAAGACAGAGAAGTCAAGCCAGATAATATCTTACCGTTTTGTTCTTCCTGGACAACTTCTTACGTCATCAACATCTATATAATCATTAAAATTAGACAAATAATCAAAGTTATTTTCCGAACGTGGCAAGTAATTTTTTATCTAACCAAGTAAAATAAACTAAAAAAAATACTATTTCAATGAAATATCAGAACATATACTAACAATATAATATTGTTATGAAACCAAGTAGTAGTAAAAAGTTGAGCTAAGACACATGAAACAAAAACCAAAATAGAAAATTGACAAATGAATTTGAGTTGTAATTTGACACTTACTGTTTTGTTGTTCAACAACAACTTCAGATGCGACAAAATCGTCTTCAAAGCAATTTAAGCTCTCTTCAGTATCCATATTTTCATTATGTCACAAAAAAAATACAAATCTATAGTAAAGTATATTAAATGTAACCAAATCGAAACATAATAATCTGAAATCGAAAAACAATGTACAGATTTCGAAATAAAATCAAACCAAAAATACATCATCCATCTGAGATTCAACAAAAACTGATCCACCAGCAACGAAATCGTCGAATCCAATAAAATTACGAAAAATCGAAACAAAATTACGAGAAACATCCATGTTAAATTTAAATCTGAAGCAAATAAGGGTAAAATCGAAGTAAAATTCATGAACTCAACTTCAATTTTAAGCAAATACAGTACTAAACATTATCGGAAAGAGAAATAGTGGAAAATACCTCATCCATGCCAGATCCAAGAAAATTTGTGAGGATCGATGTTGAGACCTAGATGAGAAAGTCGAGAGGTGAAACAGTGGAATTAAAATAAGTTCAAATGTGTGTTTGTGCATGTACGGAGTATATGTTTTTTCACTTGATAATGTAGTATTTATACTAAGCCGGAAGAAGCAAAAATCGCAACCGGTTCAACCAGATACGAAAAATAAAAACAGCGTGTAAATTTTAAAAACTGGTTTTAGTGATATTAAAACTAGTTGTATAGTATATTGACTCTCTATGTTTTAAAACCCGGAGTCAGAGGTTAAACCATATCAGATTAGATTTTAAATAAATAAGATAAAATTATATGCTAGATATAAACTCTATCAAGTAGTCACTTTAAAGATCGACACCCAGCACTGAAATACATAGTCGTCACCATTTCAATCCCAAAAGAAGTAAACTAAGTTACATTTCATTAAAATCACAAGCAAATCAAACCACAAAGACCCTAGTCTACCAAAATCTGAGATGCATTCTTGCATCATTATGCTCCATGGGTAAAATCCAATTTTGGTACTCTAGAGTAATACGTGTCCACTTTATATACTCTAGAATGGCAAGGTCCAATTTTGGTACTCCAGTGTAACACCCCGTCCAATTTTGGTACTTTTTCAATTTTGACCGAAAAATGTGAGTGTGTGTAATACACTCTCCGGTGAGTTCAAAAATTCCGGCCAAAATAAGAAGAGTGTATTACACACTCCCAATAAAAAAAAATTGAAAAAGAGATATTTTTTTTGTTTTAGAAATGAATCAAATTTGGCCTTAAAAAATAGGGGAATTTATTTTTTTACATAAAAGAATACTTATGGAAAATTTCCCTTTTTTTAAAAAAATAAAAATAATTTCATTTTTTTCTATTTTTTAAAGCCAAATTTTATTCTTTTCTCAAAAAAAAAATATTTATTTTTAAAAAAAAAAAATTTTTTTTACATAAAAGATTGTAATTGTGATAGAAAATTTCCCCTTTTTTAAAAAAAATAATTATTTATTTTTTCTATTTTTTATAGCCAAATTGTTTTTTTTTAAAGGTTTTTTTTACATAAAATAATACTTCATAGTGATAGAAAATTTTACCTTTTTAAAAAAAAAATTAAAGCCAAATTTTATTCTTTTATAAAAAAAAAGTTTTTTTTTTTGTGAGAGTGTAATACATTCCAATTTTTCTTATTTTGGCCGAAATTTTCGAATTCACCGGAGAGTGTATTACACACACTCACAATTTCCGGTCAAAATTGAAAAAGTACCAAAATTGGACGGGGTGTTACACTGGAGTACAAAAATTGGAACTTGCCACTTTAGAGTATATAAAGTGGACACGTCGCACTCTAGAGTACCAAAATTGAATTTTACCCGCTCCATGAAATATGGAATCCATTCATTCTTGCATCGATGCAATTCGGTGAAGTTCTTGCAGTATTTGTTGGATTGCTATTTGGGATGAAATCTGAGGATCCGAAGTGATATGGCCAGAAGTTGGTCCATCAATGAATGTGTCTCGCACGCGGAAATCATCATGAAATAAACTAAGGGCTAAAATTGTGAATGCTCAAAAGTATCATTAGTTTTGTTCCAGACCCAATGAATAACTTTTAGTTCGTGCTCGATTTCATTATAACACGGATTGCATTCGCCAACAAATGTACAGACTATGATACCAGTGAGGCGAAGACATAAAACTGCAGCTAAACAAAATTGGTGTAACACCTGGAACTCAACTTCTTACATTTAAGGTGCTCGCAGCAATCATCAGGGGATAATAATGTCCTTTAGTACAAACCGAATCCAACTACAGAAATAATCAATAAATGTAGAAATCCAGAAAAGATGGGAATTAAGGAAAAGGGATCAATGAATTGCTACAAGCTCCTATATAAGGTGAAGATTTTCTTCTCCTTCAACTGGACTATTTTAAGGAACTTCAAGATTTCTGTTGCCATCTTTGCAAAACTATTTTACTTCACCAACTTGTGAAGCCAAATATTTAGTTCACACCTAATATTGAGTGTACTTAATGTGATCGCTACGTGTCAATTTTTTACAGTGTGTGTGATCACCTCAAACATCCAGGGACTCCACGATGATTTATACCGCTTGAAAGAGACTAGGCTTCTGTAGTGTTGAGGAGATGATCAGAGCTTTACTAACTGGAAAATTATTTTCTCAAAAATGGTTTTTGGCATACGAGTAGGCGCTGGTCACTGCCATTTTGCAGATCAATCACTCGAGCTTCCCAGCGGAGGCGTGTAACAAGAGATCGTGCTTGCTCTATAGGAGCGACCTTATCAGAAATGATGATCCATCCCTGTCAACAGTCAATAATATGAGACTGACAATTATAGGGATGGAAATATGATCTCCATGAGCATGACAAGATTCAATACTGTCAAATATTAACTCAAACATTAGAGGGCGACGGAAAATGTAAAGAGAAAATACAAATTACCTCAGGTCGAAGAATACGGTCCATCTCAAGTATTAAATCTAACACACTGCATTCTTGTGTAGCAAGGTGTGATAAGAGTCCATTCGCGTGAAGCATATCATATGTCCGGGGGTATGTGGGGAAAGGTTCGCACCTGTTTCATAACATATTAGCATTCATGTCATATAATAACGAAGACAGGATGTTTATATTCAAGAAGCAGCATTTTTTGTTGGTGTGCTTAAGAGAAACCAAAAAATACAGAAAACCTTCCAAGGCATACCAAGAAAACGTGTAAACAACAAAATCCTATCTTATAGTAGAACATTTCAGCCGGAGAACGTCCTCCCATGCGTGAAGTAGACTTTTTGGCACCAGAAGTAGCCAATGATAATATTTCACTTCAAGGACATAACATTGAGGGGGTACTAAAAATAAAATCTCACCAGTTATGCAAGACACCGGTAAGACTTTGATCAAGAATGACAGGAAGCGTATTACGTACACCAAGCGGGACCACATTCATCACCCACGGAGACTTTCTAGCTTCCAGTAGGGCAGCATTAAAACCTCCAAAATGCGCATTCATGTCCATCACGTTTCGAACCATATTGTATGGAGGCATGGGATCTTCATCACCAGGCCTCTTTGGATGATCAGAAAAGATTAAGGGAGAAAGCAATGACCAATAATTTCTTAAAGCGGATCTCCAGAATTGCAAGTCTTCAGAAAAATCTTCAGGATTAACTCCTGTATGCCACATAATAACAATATAACTCTGTATGCAAACCAAATATGGCACTAAATAGCGAAATTGTTATTAGAAAAGCTGTCATCACAATGAACAAATCATATAGAATAAAAATAGCACCATGTACCATGCAATTCAAGCTCAGCAGAAGTTGGAACCCCAGAAGATCTGTTCTGAATTGGGATCCAGCGCTTGCTGTTAGTCCCGCTTAAACAGTGTACAAGTGGCTTGTAATATGATTGGGCGTCCTCTCCGCTGCAGAGGGGGATAGTTCCATGCTTGCTAAAATCCAGGAGGAAAAAAAAATTAGGAGAATTATACAAGCATGTGCTTGTGGAGGTTGTGGATTCTGATGAAACCAAAAAGATGATGGTTATCACACTTCAAGGGACGTAGTCATACCTATAGCATTGAGTCTCCGTAGTTTTTTGCCAGATATAAGTTTCCTCTTGCTGACCCAAAAGATTCCAACAGAGCTTTTGCGTGAAGTCTTCAAAAGGAGGAGAAGAAATTCCCTTTTTTGTAGCTGCAGAACTTTCCTGCAGCTTACTTCTGGGTGAGGTTAAAACAAAATAACCTCCGGGCTTCATTACTCTGTCAACCTCAATAAGAAACTTCCCATCTGACAAACAAAACCAGTATAAGAAAAATGAGTCGCGACAAACCCATAGTTGGACCAAAAAAAAAAAAAACAGAAATCCGTATTCAAGAAGAAACTAGTTTCTGAATAAAATGTCAAGTATCACTTGCTAGCTATTCAAGCTGCCAAGACAAAACGTTCTTGATCAAGCCATTCGCTTGGAACCTACTATTACAGTTATGGTTATCATATACTATGTTGGATTTTATCCGCTAACTACTTAACCAAGCATGAGTTCTCCTCCTTGCAATATATATAACATGTATTTATATGTGTGTGTTCAATTCAAAAGGCTCGACTGGTATAAATTTATAAGTATTCATTGCTGACATATGAACTGAAAACAAGAAACAAAGCTCAGTTTTTTCAGAATGTATCAAGTTGATAGCTACTTATATCTCTGAAACAACTTATGCTTTATATGAATGACCCTGACATATAATTGATATATTTAACAGCCTCACCGGACCATATTAGCAATCCTAATCTACAGTGCAAGGTTGTTTTTGTTTAGTAAGTATAGGTGGTATTTAGAATCTAATAATAAACATATTCCTGTTGACACATTTAAGAAGGAAAAAGAGAAACAAAAAATTAGTAGTTCGACTGTATTGTAGTAGGCAACAACTAACTTACTGTCCTTTAGATTGTTCTACATAGATACAAGATGAATCATAACAAAGAGCATAACTTGTGTCAGACGGTTAGACAGGAGTGTTAAGGGCAATGCGTAACAGTGGGGTGAGTAGTGGTATGGTTCTTCCTAATATTTGGACGTGTAAACATTGGGAATGTGCCGATACTTGGGTGTGTGGCAGTGTGGTTCTTTCTAATGTGCAGGTTTGTCTAACCATTAGACCACCTAACACACTTTTTCACCCATAACAAAATAGTCTATTAGTCAATATTCATATTTGTAGTTAGATAAGAGTAAAAAATGGCTGAATATTGTTAGAATGTATTTTAATACCAAACTCTGCCGTAAAATTGACAAGAGAAATAATAGAATTCAAGCATCTGAGCCGACAAGCTTCTGCTTATTTTGACTTGGAAACTCATTTTGTTATTAATATATTGTGGATAACGTGGGGATCCTACAACTGCTACCCTTAGGATGCACAATAGGTAAAAACCCGTGGCTTGTGTACTAGCTTGCTAACCACATAATCTACGTAAACCAGTAGATAGTTGGGTGTGGCTCACTAAGACATACAAGACCGGAAACAAATTCGGTGGTGGAACCTGAGACAAAGGGGAAATATTCACCCTCTTTAACCAACTAGGCCACACTTGCGGGTATACCTGGGCTTTGTAAATTCGATAAAATTACAGAAGGGAATAACTAAGAGATTTAAATGCTGATTGAGGAGCTCCAGAAAGATAGAATAGGAGGCAACCGGAGAATAAGCCAAAGGAACTGTTTTATCTTGTCCTAGTTGCTTCCTAGTGCACTGGGGCAGGGTTAATGTATGTTCCACCATAGTTAATTCAGTTTTCTATGTTCTTTTTTTCTTGCTAGTTGCAAGTTGATGCTATATGGTAACACATTGGTCATATAAGCCAGAGCATGTAGCTAACCAGTAATCGAGAATATAAATGCAGTTGCTCTCTCTAGTTTGGACAACAATTTGCTAATTATTCAATACCTTATTTGTGTATCTCTGAAATAATATCACACTTTTCCACAGAACAGAAGGTCATTAAGTGACCAGGAGATTAAAATTAATCCCTATTCAGCAAACCTAAGATCTACTTAATACAAGCCTTAACAAACCATAAAAGCACCAGAACCAGTACAAGATTAGCAACAATACAGCCTAGAAATTCTTGCATGGGGAATCATATGTTTCAAATGAAAGGAAAAACGGAATCCCACGGGACCAGAAATGAAGTACCTTTGTCATCCCAAAGAATACCACATTGAGTGCAGTGAACCATGTCATATGATAAAGATGGAAATGGCAATTGTCTTGAGATGAAGTTGGAAATGATAGCTGGGAGACCTCTCTCAAGAGCAAGCTGAACTTGACTGCCAGTTGATTCATAGGCTGCTATACAAAGAGCCATCAACTTAAGTGAAATCAAATGAGCGCCAAAGCTACCAAATCCACATCCAATATCTAATACATTGCGAACCTGTAAATCAGCACAAAGAAAAATTTCAAACACTGCAAAGTAATAAGGAAAAGAGCAGCCTCACAATGAATAAACTCAAAACCGCAAATAAAGCTACAGATGAAGATCAGAACAAAGTCACTCAATTAACAAGTAAGCAACCATGGTGAAGAGAAACTTACACCGGCTTCACGAAATTCAGCATCAGTTCCTAGTCCTATCATCTCAGCAATCTGGTGAGAATAATCTTTGACACCATCAATGATCAATCCATCTTCTGAATGAAAAGAAATTTGGTTCTCTTCAAGCAACATTAGCCTACAAGTAGTAAACAGTATAAGTATGTATTGCTCACATCCTATCATCAACCTCGAAAAGTAATCCCTATATTGAACCTTTTTATAGCTGGACAAACAGGCATAAACTTAAAAGTTGGCATCTAGATTTTCCAATTGTATGAATAAAAATACATATTAACCTTTTTGTCATGCTTCCAGATGAAAGGAATTGATCTTTGCTGAGCTTCACATTGCCACTCCATACAATATCCCTACCTGCTGGCCACGTCAGGGGAATTTTATATTCCTTAGGCGGACGAATCAAGCAATGATCTCGATCTCTTGATATTTGACAATGACGATCAAATTCATCCCCATCTTTCAAACCAGCCCGCAGATTAGCAGAAACATTATAACAAGGGACATAATTTTCCTTCTCCTTTCCACAAAGAACAAAGTCACTCACCCGATTTTTTCCTAAATTCTGTAACTCCAAATAATCATTTAATGCTTGCTCTTTCAATTTTCTATAGTTTGAGTTTGATACAGGGCTGACTAAATCGGTCTGAGAATCATATGTATTTGAGGAAGATCCAAACAGCAAAATCAATACACAGACGCTGACTACACACAACAGCAACCAGTTGAGCGGGGGTCTGGGGCCGAAAATCAAAGACAGTTTATTGTGCAAAGAGATTCTCATATCCACTTTAGGCAATCAACTTCAGAGTAAATGCAGAAAAATTCTCCACAACTTGAATCTCGTATGAAACCGAAAAACGACAATCAGTTAATCCTCCAAAAACTTGATCCGAAAACGACAAATTCCTCAGTTTCCAAACACTTCCTCATATACAGCATTGAAGAAGCCCACACTCAAGCTCCAGAAAATGACAGATTCCGCAAATTCTCCATGACATCACATAATTAAGCTACCAAACATTCGAAATCCAGATCACAAAACCTCCAGCTCAACTGCCACCTAAAAACCAGATAACATACACAGCTGTACCAACAGCAATGCTGAGTCAAAATTCCAATCTCTCACTCTCTGATTTGATCAATAACAAGCAAACGAAATGAAACACCAAAACACACTAGATCAATTCGAACCTGCATAAATCAATTTAAAAAACAAAAATCAACATGACAGCAAAATAAAGAGAAACTGAATTAGATCCTAACCGGAGACAGATCAGATCCCCAACACTTACAGAACTAGAATGATCATCTAAAGCATAATAAATGCACGAAAATTGCGGAAATTAGGGTTTACCAGTAAACGGAGTTCCGTGGCAATGTACGTGCAGAGAGAAAATGGAGGTTAAGCGAATGCAGTCTATGCAGAGGCATTTGGATTCGCCATTATTGACATGTAGAGAGAGAAAGTTGTTAAGCAGCAGCAGCTTTTTCTTTTCTGGAAGAGAGTAGTATTAAAATTTAATTTAATCTACGCGATGATGATTGTAAGATGTAAGACTGTTAATCTTGTTACAGAACACTGCAAAATGTGATGAGATGAGATCCAATCTTTATTGTGGGAAATTATTTGCATTCTCATCCATGTATTCTAATAACTTTACACATTTTAACAGGACTTGTTTGTCTCTGGGGGAAATTATTTGCAATGTCGTCCGTATATTTTAGATTGTTTACTGATTTTGACAGGACTTGTTTGTCGTTATTTGGGTGCTTGCGTAAAGATGAGAATTGAGACCAAAAAATTGGGGACTGTTTTTTGCTGCCAGATGTTTAATAAACATTCTTCTCTCTCAATTCAATGATCATATATTAATGTTGCATTATTGCTAACGTGAGATACAATTAAGGTAGTAGTATATACTTTAATCATACCTCATTAGGGACCACTTAATTTCCCATTATTCATTCAAACATTTTGAGTTAAGTTGCCTTATGTATGCTGGAGATTTAACCTCATCTTTGTTTGGACGGTGGCCACCTCCCCCTCTTAATTTAAACAAGAAATTTATCATTTTAGATTTTTCAAAATGTACCCTATCCCACTAAATTTTGAGTCTGTTCAGGTAAAGCAGGATAAAACTTGCGACTAGGAATGGCAAATTTTCTCCAATTTCTATGAGTTTTCCTATCCGCTTGCTTTAAATGGGTAAGAGACTTGCTTATTTTTAAAAATGGATAAATTTGAATTATCCATTTAAGACCACTTTAAATAGGTAGAAGATAGGTTATATAAATCGGGTAAAACTTGCACTTGTTTAACATTAAAACTCATCAGACAACTTAAATTATTTCATAATTTCATCTTCCTTCTCAATTTAATATAAATGGGTAGGAATTTTAACCATTTAGCTTACCACATATTCACCCGGTATCACCCGCTTGAAATTCAATTGTAATTGATTTAAGAAACGGATAAAAGTGACTTTAGATGGTTACCCATATTATTATTTTTGAAACGGTCAATATTAACTTGTTAATTTAACCACCTTATAACTCCAAATATCATAAACCACCTTATGACGCCGTCGCGGTGGGTTCGAACCCGACCCCTCTTTATAACTCCACAGATATTATACGTATTACCCTAATCCATCTCGTACGATCCCGATTGCACCCTGACCTGCAGCATAGAAATATCCTATTTGCCCCCAGAAATTATACAAACATAACCAACTATTAGTTGTCGGAAGCATATGTACTAAGTACAAACACAATATATACACCAAATACAGATAATATTCCAACTAAGGAGAATGTAGCTTTTTCAGCTTTACGGTTAAATTTGATAACCACCAGCTCACTTTTGCATAACAACAGTGATGCTGAAAATGAGTGGTGGATTCCTGTCAAACTGAGTTGTGAATACCTGACAACATAATATGCATGAATAAAGAAATCTGGCAATGCCAGAAGAAATTTTCTGCAACGCAAACACCAATAATTTTATATTGTATTGCCACCAAATGCATATAAAGTGAAAAATCACAGATATACAAACTTAGGTCATGTAGTACAATTTTTCACTTGTAAAATGGGTCCAACATTTCTTGTGGGCATTCTGGTGCAGTTTCGCTTTAGCTAAAGCCAAACAAAGATACAGACCTAGCCGCTACGCTCTTGAAAACAACCCAACAGCCTATATAGAACAATTAGAGACCATATCTCAAAGAGAAAGCAACAACTTATCAATTCAGTCTCACATTAAATAAATAAATACTGTTTGCTCACAAAACTTCCATAAAGCAAAGAAAAATTGAGGAAATTCACTGTTACAAGCTTACCAAAAAGTCATTGTCATGTTTCATCAAGGCAATGCTACCATTGGCACATATTGTTACAGATTTTCGACCCCAGAATCATACCATAACAGAGTTAATCTCTTCAACATCCATCCCAAATTTCAACTCTTTGCATGTATAATATAGTCTCTTCAATGTGCACTTGGGGAAAGAATTCAATATGATTAGGATGTTTCCACACAGATTTCCTCGCTTTAACCATTTCCCAGTTCTCTGTTCAAATAATCCACAAACATCCTCTTTGCACTCTCAGCATCTGAAGGGGGAGGTGGACCACTTAAGCTTGACTGCCCAGTTAACTTTATAAATGTTCTTCTGAGCCTACGCAGTTCAGGCAACCCAACAGGTCTTGAAACGGTAACACTTGGCAACCCTGGTCCAAGAGAAACACCATTTAGAGGACCTCCCAGAGCACGGGATTGTGCTTCTATTATCATATTCGTTACCTCTTGAGTTGCTCTATCCATCTCATAGAGAGAATTTGCTTCTGTAACCCGTGCATTTTGGGTTGCAATAGTTGGTTGTAAAACTCTGACATCCTTTGTTTTAGAGTCCACTGTTTTCGTCAGGTATGTAACAGCATCTACTATAGCTGCAGAAGATTTCAAGATTCCTTCTCTGGAAGGCCATAACTCAAATAATGGTGAATCCCAACGATTTCTACTATCTGGCCTCTCAAACCTTCTAACAAGATCTTCAAAGATATTATCATCATAAGCAAGCTCTGATTTTTCCCTACGTTCTTCATTCCATTTCTTACAAGATGTTACCTCAGCATCACAATGAACAACACAATATCTAGTACCTGCTGCACGAGCCAAACACCACAGCTCATATCTGTAACCCTTAATGCTGTTTAGCGAATCAACTATTATCAAATTGTCTCTTGATAAGGATCTGTCAACTTCAGATCTCAGAACTCCCCTCAAATTCTTTTCTGCCCGCATATCAGCATAGCTTTCATTACGATTAAGGTGAAAAGAAGATTCATTAATGATTCTAACTGGTAGCTTTGATTCAGCATCTTGAAGAGCTTCAGACAAGCAAGCTGCAGCTGTTGATTTCCCGCTACAAGGTTGACCACAGATAACAACCAATGCCATCTGCCAGAAATTCAATTTAGCATGTTAAATCTTACTCATGCAATAAATGTTTTGGATTACACAGTTAAGAAAATCTCACTTTACAATAGCATAAATTAGGGGAATGTGCCACACTTGGGTGGGTGGTGGTCTGGTTTATATTAATGTTCAGGATAAACTGGTTTTTCCAAAGAAGTTCACTTATTCATGAGCAGTCATGAAGGTTTATATGCATTGCTTCTCTGAACATGTCAATGCCATGTTCAATAGTGAAAGCATAAGATAAAGGTTAACCATATCAAAAAACGAGAAATTTACATCCATGACGCAACATTAGGTAGTCCCACCTATGCGTTATGAATCTTATAAGTCCACATAAGATTTGTGTTCAAGATGTTGGAAAATGAAAAGCTGTCATTTTGATCCTATTCAAGAAAAGGAGAACATTGTCTAAACACCAGAGCTATTAGGAGTTAGGAATTTCTTTCCTAATACTACTTGATTTTAAAAAAATTAGAAAGAAAAAAATAATTTGATTCTCAGCATGAACTCCTTCGGTCCTTCCCCCTTTTTCTATACTGTGTCGTTTTGGGGTTTTCATTATTTGAAAAATATACTACGTTTTAAATTTCGAATTAAAAAAATTTCATCATAATTAATGCAAGTTATTGAATTGCATGTCATTTGGAGGTACTCTCGGTGTTGTCAATAGTGGCGCGATCACGCAGTGGAGGAACCTCCCCGCTACAGCACAGCCTGTAGCAGGATGAGTTGTATAGCGACCTGTCGCCCCAGCGATCACCAGGATATGTTTTAGTGGGGGATAAAATTGACCTTTTGCCCCTTACTTAGCACTTATTAGCAGGGGAAAAAAACAGATTTTGTGTAATATATGACTTACCAAGTACTTATATGTTCATTCTATAAATTTTGCTTCCCCCCCCCCCCCTTTTTTTTACTTCAGTATCCCGTCTGTGATCCGCAAATGCGATCCCGGTTTTTTGGGCCTAGAGTGAACAACATTGGGTACTCTACTGGTTCAAGTATCATAATTACTTTTAATCAATATCGTATTTTTAGAAAAGCAATGAATTGAATGAAGTTCATCAAAATGTTTCAAAACTCTAAAACAACATATAAAAAAACAAATGGGAGGGAGTAATTTTGAAGGAGCAAGTAGAATAGTAGTTCAATTACATAAAGCACCCAGAATAGTAAGGATCTAACTCTAAGCATCACTCCAATGTAATCCACGAAAACATAAACATGTACTGTGCCTATCACATTAATATTTAAAACATCAGAAGAACAAATATCTCATATAGCACAAATTTTGCAACTATTGTAGTGAGCCTAACATATCTTTTGTTAGCAAAGGGATGATTCAGAGGCAGTAACTGGAAACTAGAGCAGCATAATAATAACATAAAACATGAAAAAGGTTCAGCTGATCCTACACCTTCACTAGGTCTAGCACATGCAACGACATACATTCTCAATGGAATTACTAACAAAAAAAAATTCTAGTTCCAATGCGACAACCTTGATAAAAAATAGGTCAAACTAGAACTAAATTGCATCAGAGGATTCAGAGGCATCAAAACAATCTTCCAGTCTACGATTATAACTAGATCTATTTCAGAATCCTATGCCTTTTGGCCCCTTGCTTCTTAAGCACCCAGATTTTGAGCTTTACGGACACTTCGTTAATTGTTGTTCATGCAAAATAATCAAATACAGCATCACATATTAACGTCTACATACGGAACAAGGAAAAATGGATACTAGCTTATAAGAATTCCCACATCTCAATAAAATACAACCACCACCATCGGCAAGCTCCAACCTTTTTTCAACAAGGCAGCTAATCCCAACTTAATTACCCCAGCCATCACAAAGAACTAGCAGCGAAGAGCTACATCGAACAAGTTAAACAAACTTTAATGGCTGCTTATCGTACGTATTCTTAACTAACTTATATTTCCTTCATACCAACACGATACTAGGGGAACCACTGAATGTTATGTTTCAAGATTAAACCCCAAATCACTTCCATGGCTGCTTATCTTATCACGTTCTTATTTCATAAGACCAACAGGCAATAAAACAACCATCTAACTACCTCTTTTTTTTTCAGGATTCTACAGCCCATTAAACCCACTTGAACAGATTTCTGGCCTTGACCTAAACCCATAACATAGCAGTTTCATTTAAATCATGATTTGAAGAACTTAAATTAACATGAAAAAACATCAGGCCAGATATTTCCACTTATTCTGTCTGATACAGTAATAATGTTTACTTCAGAGACATTTAAGCAAACAGATTGTGTGCATAACATAAACTGCTCAGCAAATGGCGAGAACAAGGAAAGTAAATTTGATCGAATAACAAGAACTCTTACTAGATTCCTGCTTGTGATCCACGCACAGAGAGAGCTACGCTTCAGCTGGTATTTTTCCCAAATGTCAGAATCAGATTGTTAAATGATGATGCCCTAACCTTTTTTTCTATTGAAGAAACCGAGATTTAATATTTACCCATGAGATACGGCCGACTAGTGCGAAGGACTCTCTAAAGAGGTTTACGGATTATTAGTTCGCGAGCTCAATTTCAGTAGTCCCCCGTCCAGATATTAGAAGACTGAAGTTATAAAAAGACTAGAACTGTAGAAGACTACTTTCTTTTTAAAAACAAAACAAAAAAAACAAAAAACAAAAAAAAAAAAACTTATATGGTACTTCCTCCATTTCTTTAGTTACTTCCTAAGGGAACTATTCACCGCGACCTTTGACCACGTATAACTCCTAAATTACATTAGAGAAATATATAATAAAATTATATTATGAAATTAAATGAAGTATATTTTCATAATCAACTTTTAATTTATATTGATAAAGTTTAATTTAAAAGTTATACGTGGTCAAAGGTCGCGATGAACAGTCCCTTTAGAAAGTAAGTAAATAAATGGAGTAAGTACATGATTTCGGAGCATCAAATCCGAAATTTAAATCCAATTTAATTACCTGTGAACTCGACTATTACCGCGACCGACGGGAAGGATAGGCCAAATCGATCGCTCCTCTTTTATCTCCTCCAAATTTCACTCGTTCTCCGTAGTATCTAATCGATCAGATCAATTTGTACTAGGTGAAGTTAGCTAGATGATTGATGAAAGAAATAGATGAAGGAATTGGTTGAGTCGCTGGAGATGAAGCAGGAGAGAGATCTCGTGGCTTCTCACTACTGATTCTAATTTGAGAAAAAAAAGAAAAAGGAAAATTGCTTTTTGGTATAAATATGTAGGCTAATCTAGCACACAATTGAGATATGGTAGTAACACACTCCCTTTTCCTTGTGCTCAAAGCTCAAAATGCTCTTTTAATCCATGGCAGCTAATAAGTTCCATCCATATGATGAATTCCACAATCTAAATCTAAGACCACACACGATCACTTGCTCAGTGCTCTAACTTGAATCCATCTTCTCCCAAGCTCCGTTCTTCTTCAAAAATGGCGATTGCCATCTATCTAACTACAGCTCCGAACTTATGCTGGCTGTTTGGAGCTCGGTTCCAAAATTCAATTTGGCAAAACTAATTTAAGGAGTAATAGTAAAGTCTATCAAGGAGATTGAGAGGAATTGTGTTTGGAGTTAAATTTAGGTAAAAATAGATGTATAGAGTAGGGTAATAATTAGGTTTAATAATGAATGTTTTTTTTTTGTTTTGTACCAGTTACGGAATTTGAGGAGAATATGTGATGGAGGTTTTATTTGTGGATGTAAAATAATAGTAAAAGTAAATTAAAAAAAAAAAGACAAAATCTGAAGAAAAAAAAATAAAAATATTCCAAGTAGAGTTTTGGGATGAATAGTACTGGGTCTATTTTGGAATTGAACTCCAAACATGAAACTCAATTAAGGAGCTCCAAAAGAGTTCCTTAATTGAGTTCCAAACGTATCTCTCTCCCTCTCTTTTAAATCCTCTCACTTCAGTAATTTTTCTTCTTCACATCAGCATACTTTGCCCTTTTTTTTTATGGTTCTTTTGATTTTCCGGGTCAACCGATAAAATTCAAATTTTACTGAATTTTTAACGACTTTATCCTATTTTTGAGATTTGACCATTTTTGCCTGCATCGGCCTCCAAAACCCGGTATATTCGGGTCGACCCGACCTGCCGGGGTTCAAAACATAGTTAGCGCATAGATTTATTTTATTTTATTTTATTGTAGTAATATATCATATGGAGAATAGCTAGAGGGTCAATAACTATGACTACTAAAAAGGTTGCAATCTTTATATTTTAATTGCATAGTGTTCTTCATCACCTGGAGAGGTACAACCCCAAACTTGAGTCCACAATGTTTCTCCGATACAAATCAAACTTCCTAAACTGACTTTTTTCAATCGAATTTTGACCCTAAATTACTACTATATTACACATGATTAGTATATAATAGAGTTTTATTAGAAAAAATATACTTGATTTTCTTTCATAATATAATTTTATTATATTTTTTTATTGTGTAATGTAGGAGTAATTTATGGTCAAAGTTCGAAAAAAAATTCAATTTAGGATGTTTGACTTTGAAGTATTGTACGATCACTTTAATTCAAAGAAAGCAAATTAAGTTACAATTTATAATGGCACAAGTAAATAAAAACTCAATCGGAATGGTGTAAATGTAGCTCATGAGCAAGTTCATGCGGCATTAATACTCAATGAGATAACTCTAGGGGTGGATTGATGTGTTATCCGTCTCATATTCATGAGGCACAATAAAGGAGTTATTTAACACGGAATTCATTTCTGCAAAGTCGAAGAAGTCATCATTCGGCACCATTGAATTTGATGAAGATCTAGCAAAATTTGGTGGATGACTAACATGGAGCTTGCCTTCCAAAGGTTGAGAATGTGAAGTAATGGATAAAAGTTCATCCATTAACATGTCTCCATGGACATTGTTTTCAGTCTCATAACAAAATTTAGAGCCTTGTCCGCTCCTGCTAGTTTCGTAAGATGAGACATTTCCTAACCGGGTTGTTGAACCAATCTCTTTCCATTCTGACACATCGTTCTCATTAGATGTCCTTCTAGCTTGCTTAATTTTCCTTTGTCTACGAAGTATTCCTCTACTTCTACGCCATTCCTAAAAATAAGGAAATGCATTTTTGTTAATTAGAAAAAATAAAAATAAAAATAATACACTTATACGTATTTCTAATTTTAACATATATGTTCACAAAAGACGACTGACAACGCCTATTATTGCCTCAATATGACTGTAGGGGCGCAATATATACATTTTCACAATGTTATGAACAAAATCAACATTCTAATACTCAGTTGGACAATACAAACCTGAAGATGGGTGGCCACCTGTTGTCTTGTGAGGTTCGGCACATTCATTAATTCATGAATTTTTTTGGGGAAGCAACCTATAGTAGGTAACTATAAAAAATTAACTATCAAAGTGCAATTAATAATAAACTAAGAGGTAGAGATATAAAACCATACTCTCGTCAGTGAGTTGTTCAATCGCTTTCACGAACTTCGCATGGAGTTCTTTTGTCCATTTAATGCGTACCCTTCTCTTAAATGTGTTGTGGGAATTTGTGTCGTACTCATCATCTGCATATCCAGTACCACTCATGCTGCTTGGGCATGTAATATTGTTTGTATTTTTTTCTATGTCCTTTTCCATAACATTATGGTTGTCTCCAATACTATTAGAGTTTTCTTTGGCGAAGTGCACATTTTCTTCAATCATAATTCCTAGATTTGGATATCTATTCCTTGATTCGATGGCCATCTTTTCTCTGACAACATATTGCCACATCAATCTTATGATTTCTATTGAAATAGGTTTTTTTACATATAGTATTGCTCCATCCTCCAAAGCCTTCATGGCCTTGTCACACTGGCCATCAACAGACAACACTAATACATTCGAGTGAATTTAGGTTAGCTAAACATAAAAAGTTTGCAGTAATATAAATTGATTGAGAATGTGAACTTACAAATTATCGGCATGTTTATGGTAACTGCAAATTGCAGCAGCTCATGCGCATTTTGATCTGGTGAACAATCATTTGCTATCGCAATGTCAAATTTTTGAATCTTGCTCCCCAGTAGTTGTATGGCACTAGAAGCTAACTCAACCTCCATTACTGATTCACAATGAAAGCAAGAAGGCATATTGATAAAAACTATGAAATATTATCAAAATTGATAAATATTTATTATAGAATACAATTTTGAAATTTCCCTATCCTTATTATATAAATTTACTACATATCATATTTGACTATAATTGTTTATATAAAAAGAATTTTGAAAACAATCAGTATTCATGAATATAAATATATGAAAGAAATAAAACTAAAACTGGAATAAAAGGGACATGTCATTAATCTAAATTTGTAACGCTTGAATGACACCCATGATTTTGTTCAATTACAAATGTAAATGATTTTGTTATGTTGACGAAAGTTCATTCACTTTAATAATAGATAATCTTATGCCATAATAAAAATTAATTTATTATAGACCTATGTTATAACATATTTTAATATTATAGATAAATATCATTAGAATTTATAAAATAGTATACCACCTCTAGATCATTTGAATTTTTTTATTTGGCCATCTATACCGATACTTGAGTCTTGATCTATATATTGAATTGAAACGTATGGCTAATTAAAAACATATAAAGTTTAAAAAAAAAATCATTTCTTAGGATTAACAAGTTTAAAACTGATTTTGTCCGGGTCACATAAATGGTCATTATGTTGCTACATCTCATGTTTTAACAGCAAGACGTCTTTCCTTTTTTATGTATATATATAAATGATGATATTTTTGTTTGCGGTATACATTACATGTATTTGGAGCAAAATGATTTAAAATTGTTTACATATAGAAAAGAAAGAAATTGAAACTAATGATATCACATAAAAGTATACATCGCTAGAAAGTAATAGCATGAGATGAAACTAACACATAAATCCATGGTGAAAATACAAACTTTAAAGGTTTTTTATAGGAACCTTGAAATTGAAAGAATTGTATCTATTTATGTGAAACAATTGATGAACAAAATTCAATGTTTGAGAAGTCAATTAACTAAAATATCATCTTTTGTTGTTTATTATGATACATACTAATATCCATTCACATTTTAGTCTTTCTATTACTACACCATCCATGTTTTTTTTATCATAAAAGTGTTATTCAAATAGTAAAAACACATAAATTAAATTTCTATGACATTTTTTTATTTGAAATGATTCTTACCTTTGTATCCACACGTCCCAAGCAATTTGGATGTGTTAGCTCGACATTCCAATTCATGGTCCACTAGCAACACATTTATCACATCAGATGCCATATGTTTGGTGTGTTTCTACCGTCCCACTTAACTAAATGTAGACGATATATTATATATATTGAAGAAGTAATTTTGAGAAACACAATAAATCAATTGAAAAATATAAAGAAAACAATTGGCAAATAACTCAAATATTTCAATATTGTTAACAAATTGACCATGAACAAATCAAAATATGAGTTGATATGGATATATATAGTGTGATGGGAGGGTGTAGTAATTAATAGAAGGACCAAAATGTAAAATAATAATTTCCAATTGAAATAATTTAATATAAAAGTTTATTTTTTTTAGTAAAGTTGTTACAGTAATTATATAAATGTTGTTACTGTAATATTATAGCTTTTCGCCATTCCGATGTTGACTATGGTACTCTAAAAGACTCATAAATTGGATAATTATCACATGTCACAAGTAATTTCACAATCTTTTTAATTACTTTTTGGATTCATATAAAATTAGTTAATAGTCAAAAATATCCTTAAAAAATCAACAAGATTGATTAATAACCTAATTCGACAACGGAGAAAATAGAATATATTATTACCCTATCACCAAAAAATTAGTACCACTTAATATTATACACCAAACTAATTGGTTGCTCGGACTATGCTTAAGTCAAAACAAGGCATTGATCACCCATTAGAGTTAAGGCAACGAATGCAATTTCTCAACAAAAATATAAACATTTTTGCAATAACACACTGGTAATATGCACACTCAACTGGAAAAATAAGAAACGTGCATAACAATATGCTAGAGAGAGACAAGACACACAAAGAAAAATGGTTTTCTACAATTGTTCTTCAAGTTGATTCATAGACAAATTGTAGAAGATTCAGATCTTGCTTATTCTCTTCTAAGTTATTGCATTTGGCAAAAGACATCAATGCGTGCAAGTCCAACTTCCCATTAATGCCTTTTGAATCCATATCCAACAATCTTGATTGAAGGAATATGTGAGCTCAAGCATGCCATTATGGCTGGGTCAGTTAGGATTTGATTTTATTACCTGAAAAGTCAATAAAATTAAAATCATGTAGCCTCTTCAATAGCTGCAAAGTTATTGAGAAGATCACTGGTTGAACTGATTAACTGAAAGTTAAGAAGTCAACCAGCTGACAAATCTGTCAACATGGACGAAGACAGGGAAGTTGCAAGTAGAGCAAGTACTTGGAAGAACACACTAAGGAATAGCTCAAGAGCTGAAGAGCAGAGGAAGTACTTGGCTGGGTTGCTGAGAAAGAGCTTTAAGAAAGCTGAGCATAGGATATACTTAGGTGTGATGCCCAAGGAGCTTGGACTTCAAAGGAGATGAGCATAAGAAGTACTTGACTAGGAAGTCAGGGAATAACACAAGGTCATTGAGTATAGGAAGTACTTAGTAAGGGTTGCTAAGGAATAACTCAAGGAAACTTCATAATGGTCTTTCTGATGTTGTAGATATGATTTTTGTAATGTAATCTGAGTTATTTGTCTATAGTGCCTTTAAATCCCTGTCAAAGAGTAGTGGAATAGTTGAATGATCACATCACCTTTAGAGACCACTAAAAAAATTGTGTCATTTACTTCTCCTGATTTCCCCTCTAGTCTTTTCATCTTGTTGTCTCAGTTGACCAACAAAGATACAAGAGGATCGCATGTAACCAACCAAAACTAACCATTGAATTTTGAATTTACCAAACACTTATGAACAAGTACCATATACAAAGCATAGCTATAGACTGAACCTCGCCTCTATTTCCTACATATACATTCACAATGGAACTTTCTACTTGAGTGACTTTTTTGCAAAAAAATCTCTTTCACTTTCCAAGGAAAATGTCCGACAAAGGCTAAACTATACACTTACACACAAATGAATGCAAACAAGATTCTCAGCAGATCAGTACGAGTAAGAAAGTGAAATGCAATGCACACAAACCCTCTAAGTGCTTTTAATGAGACTCAATATCAGCCTGAAGAGCGAACCGATACTGTTTCTCATCTAAAGGAGCGTATCCTAGATAACTTTCCTAAAAGTACCTAGACACTCTCAATTAACACAAGTACCCTGAATGACCGGATGAAGTTAGTTAGGAAGCTAGGCCTTATTAAGAAATTGAAAAACAAAATGAATTACTATAATGCTAATTGAACTTAACATGTTACAAAATTGAAGTTAATAGACATACTAAATATGCGTGGCCAACTTGGAGTTTACTCGTTTGAACCTTAACTAGGAGAGGTGACCGAGTCAATTTCCGAAACATAGCGTTCAGATAAGCAAATGTATAAACATCGTTATCTCAAGATTTTGTTAAACAAGTAGTATAATCCAATATTCGTGTCATTAACATTTTTATCATCCATATATTTGAGTTAGTCCTTTTGTTGATAACATTAAGGAAGGACGAAAGATTATGCCGAAAGTCCGAAACATTTCATTATCATTATCCTATACTTCTATTAATTACTAGTATATGTTACCAACATAGTCAACTTAAGACCCCTAGTTATTTTCTAATTAAGGTCGCTCTCATCTTCACAACCAAAAATCAAATCCGAGGATCTATCGTATAGAATGTATCGCTGCAAATCCTGATAACTTATGGTGATGATGAATTGATGATTCACTTCTCCAAGTAGCTACCACAATTCTTAAATCCTTTATCAGTAGTAATAAACCCAAAAACACAATTTTGGACCTGTTATAGTGTTACCTCGAGTAAACCTCCTACAATTTTGGACTTAATAACACAATTCTGGCTCATTTCTGTTTGTTCCATACACCTTCCCTATCTTATCCCAAATCCTTGCCGTGTCAATCCAAAACAATATGTTAACCCCATTTCTTAACTTAATCACATGCTCACTATAAAACCCATAAATTGTTTTGATCCAATTAGTACCAACATAAACCAAGCTAGCAGCTTCAAGAACCATCCATGAAGTGCAACATGAAAACCTTCCCTGCATTGTCTTAGAAAGTCAACAAAATTACCCTTCCTCATCAATGGCCTCCTCTGTTCTGATTCACTCCACAATCACAGCGCCGAAATCTTGTTTCAGACTTACTCCCTCACAATCAACAAGAATCCATTTACATTCTCTCCCAAACAAACAAGTCTTCACAAACTCCACCCCTTTACTCTCATCATTTCAACAAACTTCTCTTCTGGGTTTTCCCCAATTAGCTGTTACAAAGGCCTCGTCGAGTGATTTTGCAGAAGCAATTAAAAAGGAGGAGTCTTTATCAGGTTCAGATGGGAAGCCAGTGAAATTCCTCTTGTGGGTTTTGTTGTGGGCTTCTGTGTCTATTGGACTATATGCATTTTCCGGAGATGCTAAAGCAGCTGTTGTTGCTGCTGCTGCTGATGATTCCATTAGGGCCTCGGGCTTTGGTGTGAAGGTTGCTAGTGCTTTGAGGGCTTCGGGCTGGCCGGATGAGGCGGTTGTCTTTGCTTTGGCTACTCTACCGGTGATTGAGCTGCGTGGTGCTATTCCTGTTGGTTACTGGTTGCAGCTCAAACCTGTTGTGTTGTCTGTCTTGTCTGTTCTTGGGTTAGTCTCACATTTTCTTCTCTTGCATTAGACTGTAAATGTATTTGTTTTCCTAGCTTTAACTATGATTGCTGCGGTTTCGTAGACGTAAATGTTAGCCTAGTGTAGCTGGCAGTTGAATGATTAGATTGGTTTTATTATTGTTCATCATGTTGTTTTTACTGGCACTTCTAGGTCCATAATGTGAGTGTTGTGGGCATGCACAAGCTTCATAGGGTGTGTGAGCAATACTAAGAGGGATAAGGTGGGCAATGTAGATATTCGCCCTAACGTAGTTTAGGGCTCCTTGTAGATAAGATGCCAGAAGAACCGACTAGGATTGACGTAGGCCGGTAGGTGCACATTCATCAAGTGGAGTCATTGGTCTGGGGTCTTTTCACAAGAGCACACGAAAGATTGAAGAAGAGTTGGTAGGAATTTATATCTAAATGTATGGAGGGTAAAAGACACAATAAAGACTAGGATGGTTTGGTTTCGCCATGTATGGTGTAGACCTGTAGGTGCACTAGACCATGGAGTGGAGTCGATGGTCTGAGGTCTTTTCACAAGAGAACACGAAAGACCAACGAAGACTTGGTTGGAATTCATGTGTAATGATATGCAGTGTAAAAGACTGAGATGTCATGACACTAGATGTCATAGGTTCAATTCTCATCAAGTGCGAGATTATTTATAGTTTATTACTAGCTTTGTAATGCTACTTATGAAATTATAATGGTTCGATTATTAAAAAAAAATATGCAGTGTAAAAGACTCAGCAAAGACTTGTTACGATGAGAAGCATGTGGAGAAACTGATGTTTTTTTTAATCCTACATGGTTCTTTCTATGGGTTATGTAATCTACCCCAAATTACAGGATTAAACTTAGTTGATGTATCCAAGAGAGGATTTGGTGCTTTCTTGTAAAAACTGGAAGAATCACTTTCTTTCTTTTACTTTTGCTCATGAGGGTGAAACTTGATCAAGATGGATAATATGAACATTTTAGTCATGTTACCTGGTGCTTAATAGGTTTTTGTAAAAGTTCTTAAATTTGCTGTTCGGTGGTTGAGACTGGTGCTTCGCTTTAGGTCCTATACAAATAAACCACTAAAATAGCATCTTAAGCCACCCGCTAAGCAGTTAAAGCCCGTTCTGTGAATTTCTACATTTTTATAACACTTTATGCAGCCATATCACAACAAAGTTTCTTTCAATAGGTTTGCATGTGTTTTTTCTTTATTTCAGTACTTCATACTCTGTAAGCCACAATAATGTGGTAAGTCATGAATCAGTTAAAACTGTATTTCGTAAGCTACATATTGAAATCAGCCAAAACCTTTTCAGAATAGCATTGTGCCTGCTAATGCTTTGCTCCAATTGCAGGAACATGGTACCCGTACCCTTTATAATACTTTACCTAAAGAAAGTTGCAACTTTTCTCGCTGGAAAAAATGAAGCTGCTTCGCGATTCCTCGAAATGCTATTTGAGCGAGCCAAAGAAAAAGCTGGTCCTGTCGAAGAATTTCAATGGCTTGGATTGATGCTGTTTGTAGCAGTGCCATTCCCTGGGACAGGAGCTTGGACTGGTGCGATCATTGCCTCTATATTGGACATGCCGTTCTGGCATGCTGTATCGGCAAATTTCGTTGGCGTTGTATTAGCCGGCTTACTGGTAAATTTGTTGGTTAACCTTGGTTTAAAATATGCTATTATAACTGGTGTAATTCTATTTATCATCTCCACTTTTATGTGGAGTATTCTCCGCGGCCTAAAAAAATCATTGACCGCATCAAGTTGATGTTAGGTTATTCCAAAAGGAGTTTTGAATCACCTTTGAGCAACAAAATGTTTGAATATTGTCTCGGTGTCAGTGCTGAAGTAGATTTGTTCCTATTGTACCTTGGGTTAAATCTTAGAAATTATATTGTCTGCTATGAATCAATTACTGCAAATTATCATAAATAAATGCTTAGAATAAAATTTGAAATAAAGGTTATTCTAATTATAAGCAGTCATAATGCATTGATATATTCGAGTGCAACCTGAGATGATAATTGAGATTTTAAGCCATGGAAGATGATTATGGCCACCTTAAGTAGTAGTACTAGTTAGAGTTGTCATATCAGAATTATATGGTTTTGGTCCTTATCGTAATCCTTGTGCTTTTTCGATAATTCTATTTTCTCAAATTGTTTTCTGTTTGATGTCTGATTTTGTATGTCAAAACCTCTTAGTTTGTTGTGCTTTAATCCAGTTACTTTACTATGATTGATTGGATTCTGTTGATCAGCGCTCTGTGTCATGTTAATGTGACGATAACTTTATTTCTTGATTAAGTATCTCTAAACACCTAATAGCATTTGGTTGAACTTTAGAAACTATTTATTGTCAGCTTTATAATTAGTGAGGTAAAGTATATACAGCAAAGATGAGTTTGTGTCCATGAAAACAATCAGATTGTAACTGGAAGACCCAAAAGAAGGATGAATTGCGAGTTGTTTGGTTTTGGGCTTTGAAGTTTGAACCCACTCCTATGTCAAAATATATAGAACTTTGCATTGAGAAATAGAAGGGTAAGCCTTCAGATCTCTCTGTATTCAAGTGAAAACTGTTGCTTTTTAACAAATATATCGTATCTTAGATAACAGGATCACTCAGTTTGTTACATTCATCTTAGTCTTTTTGGTGACTGATTTTCTTACTTTCCTTTCTCAAAGTAAAGTAGGCTATATTTCACAGAGTAACATGATGATTTGCTGTCCTCTGAAAATTGCAATATGAGATCATTAGAGTTCTGCTGGAAATTGGATGAGGCATAAAATATTAAATATAGGTGATATAAGATTGCTATGTGATCTTTGAGATGATTCAAGTTTGTTAGAGCCCAATGATTAACTACATGTTAGAAGCTTTGCCTTGCTTAATGAGAACTTGGAGGTTTCACCAGTTGTTAAGCACGGACCTTTATATGGATTGATCGCTATGTTATTTTTAAGGTATCTATTTCAGAAATCTGTCTCAGGGCCTCCTACTCCTACCACTTAAAACCTCCGCTGTTGTTCCAGAAAACCTTTTTCATTGACATATCTTTCTTATTTTAAGGTAATCTTTTTCCCCTGAAACTGAAGGCCATGTTGCACAAACTTTTGGGAATTGTACTCACTGTGTAAGTGCAACTCATTTGATGCAGAATTCTGAATCATTTCAAGCGTGTCAACTTTGGTTTCTCTTATTAAACAACTAGTTAGAGTCAAAGGAGTTCTAGACAGGTCTTTTTTATGTATTCGTGTCGGAGAATTATGGCCATTTTACTACAAGGTGGCTGAAAATCCATGCAAATAATTTGTCTTTAAATCAATTCATGCATTCTTATTTACCTTAAGTTAATATACTCTAATATGCCTATCAGATATTAGGCTGTTACACCATGATATTACTGGGAGAATTTTCGTTAGATGCAGGCTGGGGTTTGTCAGGGTCGAGGGCGAAGGAAAATATAACAGGGGGACAGGTGATTGGATTGACTTGAGCTGCGGTGCACAACTCGGCCAATGCCCTAATGTCGGAATAATAACTTAAAGAGGAAGTTGGAGTGACTAAGGTCTTTCTTTCATCGAGGAAGAAAGTAGAGGTTTGATACTCACCCTTGTGAATGAATTATACTCCCTTTGTCCCGGAAAACTAAATTAGAGGCATCTACCCTTTGTTCGGATACTACTTGAGTAAGAGGTGATCTTAGGAAATACCAATTTTCACCTTACATTAGGAAAAACCAAGTATTTCTCACCCCCACCGCCCACCTCCACCCACACACAAATTTATACTAGTGTAAAGTGATTACTCTTGATGTTTAGGGAACACAGGTTTTTCCTGAGACTTGAGTGAGAATACTTAATCTCAATCATAGGAAAATAAACAGTTTACCTTACGAATGATAAGATTGACTATCTGAGATCCATTAGTAGAAGTGATGACACCTCTCCCTCTCAAACATAGGAATATAACACTTGACCAACTTCACATTTATAGTGCCCTTCTAAATTGATGGTAATGAGCCTATTGACTTTACATTTGAAAACAGTAGCTTAACAACTCAGTATACCAAAACCTCAGACTTTGATATCTGATAAGAAATGATTAGCTTGAAAAAACACAATAAAGAAAAAACAAGAATTAAAATGCATTAAAAGGTCCACAGAAAATTGTTGACAGGTTTGGTACTCAGTCTCTTGACTCTCTTCTTAGAAACATATAACTCTCAACACCGAAATTTTGAGAATCGAAGTTGGAAGTTGAGATTCATATGGTGTTTATAACACAGATCAGTAATGTCATGTGATAATCAGTTTTCATCACGCTGACCTTGGGTGTCAATATGTTTCAGATTCTGCATCATTAATTGGCTACTCCTACATTTTGTCAAGCTGATGTAGTTTCGTTTTAATAAGTTTAATGTGGCAATTGATAAAGTGATCAAACTGTGTGATGAATGGGGCATGAGGCAGCTACTTAGGCACCAACACAGAAAACTACTCGTGGCTCGTATTTTTTACATGCTTTTATTATGTTATCTTCATGACTTCAAATTCATAATGCTATACACTTACGGAATCGCCACCTGATCAGAAAGATTTAGCTTATAGAGGCACCAGACTTTCAATATATCTCATTATCATTTTATTCATGAGCCAAGTTTTACTTTCTCACTTGTGTGAAGTAATACGAAGTTGAATGGCCTGTCTATCTCTTATCTCACACCTATAGATGGCTCGAGTCTCTTATTAATATTGGTAACAGCAAGCAGTGAATGGCCAGTACCTTCATGTATAAAGAGGCTTGTATAAATGAAATGATCGTCCCACAGCTCTATAATTTGCAGTTTTTTAGCAACATTCTCTTGTTTCTTTTCCTTCATTTTTTCCCTTTTCATTACTTTTGGCTAGATGGCCTCATTCAGTGGCCATACCCGAACGACACATGGCTGTTTCTTACGGGTTTTGTACAGCATGGACAACTCACATAAGAAGCAAGTTCCTGATATATAGATGTTGGGATGATATATTAGTTGTTCCCTACCTAGTTGCTCTTCTTAATTAGATTATGAATTGAAAGAGCTCAAGCTTGCACACGAACATGTTTCCTACTGCAATTATACTATTACGATTTCTTTAGAAACTGTATGGTTATCTCGAATTATGAATATGTTATATACGTGCAGTGGTGGTTGTGCTTTTTTGATCTTTTTATTGAATTCATGGTTTATGATATGATGTTATCAAGTTATCAAATGACCTCGCAAGATTTGTAAATGCGACTGAATTGGACATAATTTTATGAGATATGCTAAATTATTTCCCTTGGTAGGGATGTTTTCTCTGTCTGCACAGTTCAGTTACTGATATGTTAGCAGACTGAAGTAGCTATTCTGGTTTTAGACTTTTATGTTTCCGTTTGTTCATCGTTGTTGGTTGATTAGCTGCTCTGGTACGTGGCATGTTTCTTCTGTTAGTTATACCTGCTTTCATAGTATCACCGCGTGGACTTCGATTCCTGGTATGGATTAAGCCTGAAAATGGGATGGTTAGCGAAATCTCTTGCTGTTGGCTTAAGTTTTTAGACCTAACCAACGTGAAGCTATACGCGAGGGGGTAAATAGAAAATACTAGGAAGTTCTCGTAGTCGTGATTCGTGAACGAGACTAGACCATTATTATTTTTATTTTTTTGAAACGGAACGAGACTAGACCATTGAATGTGGCATTTCAACTTATTGATATAGAGAGATCTGAAGAGACGTAGACCGTCCGTCCTCGGAGTTGTCACTTAGCTACTCAGTATGGCTGTATGGGAAGGGAGTTAGAGATGGTGACCAGGAAAGATGAAACTGGTGACATTGGGGATTGTGACTATCAAACATCTGAATCAGAGGAACTGTTAACATTAAATGGGGTAAGGAATTGCTTTCTTTCTTGAATTCTGATAAAACAGTGATCAGAACAGTGATGGAGAAACCTGCCAGACACATATATACATTGGTACATTATTGCACGCGCATGCCCAGTAGCAGGACCTGAGACTGTGACTTCCATAACCTCTCACTTTCATCATAAAAGTGAGTGAACTGCTGAAATATAGACGAGAAGATTCTGGACTTTGTTAACATCAAGAACAGGACCGTTGTCTAGTTGATGGACTAATACTAGTATAACTTGTTACTAGAAGTAGTACTATGTTATTGACTTGGGTTAGGTTAGCTAAGTGAGCAAGCAAGCAAAAACATCTGATGCTAATGTCCATGATTTAGACTTAGCTAGCTAGAATAAGGTGTTTCAGTAATAATATCCTAATAGGATAATGATTTTGGTACACATGAGAAGGAGGAATATATCCATATTGGGGTCCAAAGACAAGGGATGTAACATATGATGGGTGAGATAAATATTCATTCAAATCTTCTATCAAGTTCTTGCAAGACTAGGAATGAAAACACTTTGATTGTATGGCGAAATGATGATGCAGACAAATCGATTATTAATATGGTGTGGCACTAATCCATTCAATATGTAATCATGATTTAGTATGAGAATATAAAAGGCGGATTAGCCCTATTAATTTAAAAGTGAGGTGATACCTCTATCTGGGATATGTATTGCACCCCAGATACTTCCTCTCCTCAATAACATTATCCAATTTGATTTTTATGGGTTAATAATAGGTTTGAATTTTGACTATAAATTACACTTAAAATAATATTGACAAAATAATAAGTTTATATTGTGAAATGTTAGATACTAAATTTTCACAATATAATTTTATGTTAAATGTTTTATCTTTATTGTCTAAATGTAATTTATCGTCAAAGTCAAACCTTCTTAACCGAAAAAAGTCAAAACTGGATATATATTATTCGGCGGGAGTAGTATATTTGTGACCTTGTTGAATTTTCACACAGACGGATTACTTGAAGTGACTTAACCTGTTTACATAGATGTGTAACATATTTGTCATAGTACCGGGTTGGGAATGGACTTCGGAAAGTATAAGTCACTTAACACTTGGGATTTGGATGGGTAAGATTGCAATCTTCAAAAATTGATTTGTATCGGTACGCACGAACCAGACATCCTCCAGACATGGCTGGCTCAGAAAGGAAAGAACGGTCGTGTTATAGACAAAAAACAACATCGACAGAAGAATGAACATCATAAAGAAAGACAGAGACCGCCACCATAGAGAAAATACATACATAGTGATTTTGTGAAATCGTGTTCTTATTACATCAAATCGTAAACAATGGGGTTGTGCCCTGTGACATATAAATAGTAATTATGGGTAACAGTCTTTGGTAACTAGAACAATAAATATAAAAGAATACAATAAGAATTTTACGCATCTTATCTCTCCGGAACCTTCCAGAAAAATCCTAGTTAGTAACCTTCTAGAAACCCTAGATACAAGACTATAAATAGGAACCTCTCTAGTGTTGAACTGTAGCCCCACGGACTAACCATAACTTAGACAAACCTTGTGGATAGAAATGAGTAAAGTGCATAAAATCCCCTCAATTATAATACGGCATAAAGTTCCCTAAACTTTACACAAATGTCGCATAAAACCCCCTAATGTCAAAATTAAGGGAGAGTGCACCACATGCATTTGTCGTTAGTGTGACTATGTGTCGATTTTTAGGTGATTTTGTGCAACTTTATGATTATTAAGGGTCCCGTCACTCCCGTGCAACATATATAGTTTTCTTGTTAAACATATTTTTAAATAATTAAATAAAGTTAACGATAGTTATTTATTAACTTATGAGTTGATATAACTAAATAAACACTAAATGACAATTAATTTTAGAAATCTATATCTATATAATATCTATAGTATACACTAAGTAAATGTCTAGAAATAGTTATTAGTTCCAAAAACTAGTTTTTTCCCCTACTTAATTATTGTCTAATTTAAAGATTTAATTAAAAACCATGAATATTTTTATAGAAATTACTTACAAGACAATATTACAAACAACTTTATAATATTTCACTTTATTCATCCTATCAATACATGAAATTAATCTAATAAATTTATTTTTTGACTTTTAAAATTCGATCATACTTCATCATGCGGGTATGTGCGTGTCATTATACTAGTACTATAATTGAATACAATAACACTAGCTGCCACAAAAATTGTATACGTATGTATTGAATAAAAAGATACATACGAATTAAACATCAGAATTTATTTAATTTATTTTTAAGTTAAAAAAACCACTCCCACAAATTTTTTCCATAATAAAATGAAAAAATTGATTTAATAAATAATTTTAATAATTTGTATGATATTTTTACTAAAAAATTACAAAAAATTGCATAAAATCTTCTCAAATATTATAAAGTTGTAAGAAATATCCCATATAACTCAGGATGTTTATACAATTTTAATAATTGAAATCATTTTGTTGTGCTACTTTCACTTTACTCTATAGAAATCCCAACATATTAGTCAAGAAAAAATTGAAAAGTTCCGGCCAGACACATAAGTCAAGTATTGTGAAGCTTAATTAGTTTAGTTGTGAAGGAAAACAAATGAGATCGACATGGTCACATGGAGAAGTGAGAATCTAAACTAAAGCAAAAGACAAAATTGGGAGATGAAACATGCATGTCATATGGTCATGCATGTACATGTCGTCTTCATTAATTCGTGCATGAAATATGAAACCAACTTCTTATCTAATCTATCTATCTATCTACTGTCAGTCAGTCCGTCCAGACTCCAGAGGGTGGTTCGTTCGTTTGAATAAGACGATGATCATGTATACAAGATGAGACCATAGGCATGGTTCTCACGTGGAGAGTGGCTCCCATGAGAGTGACCGTACACTTCTTCTGTTGCGTGAGGCTAGACTTATAACAGTGATATATTCGTTCTCTCTCTCCGTGTCTCGTTACTACTACGTATTAGTAGCTAGCTTCTTCGATCGATAATGAATTAATTTTACGCACTTTATGTTATAGTCTCTCATAGTGCATCAGCGGATCATGTTTTTAATTTCATCTTCCGTGTTGGACCAGTCTGTCTATCTCATACATGGTCGGTTACCAGAACAAATATATATTACATTACATGGATGGTCCTTCGTTCGTTCCTCTGCTACTGTAATAATTTATATGTCTTCCAGTTTTGATTCTATTAGTACTTACATCCGGTCCGCCCTATTTGACAGTCGTCCACTTAATTATCATCATGGAAAACTGTACCTTGTTTTTGAAACTTGATTTTGGAAGTTTGAAACTTGATTTTGGGGGTGGATATTCAAAATCCAGTTCCAAACACTAGGATGTGTTAGTGCAACAAGGGCCACCAGATGTCTTGCACTCGGCCGAGCTCAACATCACTTCACTGCCAAATGCCAAGGTTAAGTAATTGAACTATCCTTGCGTTTTTACACGGATTGACAAATAATAATAACCGATAACAAATGTTCGTAATGTTTTCATAACATGGTATTTTTCACTTATCAATGAATCTGAATTTCACAATTACAAACAAGGATAATTATGAAAATTCGTATGTCAAAAAGCAAAGAATTGTTGCAACAAAAGTTGGGCCAAATCAAAAGATCAGTAGTGTAGTGACAAGTGAAGTCCAAAAAAGCATGGAGGGGGCCAACCAAATTGTTTACTATCACACCACCTTCCCCCTCAACCATTCTTATCTGCAATGCATCCTCTCTTGGAATGGAATGAAAGCGAGATAAGTGGGCCATCGGGCCCAGGCCCTGACACCGTACATATCGAGCCACGTTGCAGGCCCAGTCAACATCAACCCAACCCCAGTGGGCCCAATGAGTTTCACACCTCTGCCGGTTTCCCATGCAAAAAATGGTTGACGTAGACTTTCTCCGGGACACGTGTCATCAGATCTCGAACTAAGGACACGTGGGAATCATCCAATGGTTAGCTGGGAGATTTTTTAATGGGGTTTAATATTAATTAATTTAGTAGGTACTGGTGATTTTGACAGGACACAGTATTGTGTGCTTAAAGCTTTTGGAATGACTTACTTGGCTTTTCTTGTTTTTGTTTATCAAATTAAATGGGTCAAATCTTCCCCAACTCTGTGAGATTTTATGCTGATATTTCATGTTAATTTAATCTGATTTGATTTTGTTAGCAAAATATGTGACTGACCAATAGTTTTAACCAGCATGCTTTGTTTTGTTTCCAGTAATGCGGATTGCGGAAACATAGATATTACCTTAATTGTGCACTGACGATTCAACATTCTTACTACAATCAGTTTGTGTCATAAAAACATATGTCCGACCCGAGGGTACAAATCGTATGCCATAGGATTAGGACCATAGCATTCCTTTCCGCTATTAACTTTTTCATAAGATTATTGACGATTGAAACAGTTACCATCTATCACGGGTCGGGTCGGGTCGAGTTATAAGTGAAGGGTTGGCACTCATCGCATGCCGGTGGTTTATAAGTTTTGTTTGTCTATATGTCATGAATACTTTCATTTATCCCCATACTATTTGAATTTATGATGTTTATTTCCACTTTCATGTCGTGCTTTATATTTTCTTTTTTCTTGGTTGTGTTTATTATACTTGATCAGCTATAGATATCTAATTACTAATTATCAGTTTTTTTTAAACGAAAATTATTACAATTACTCATACACTGTAGAAACTTTATAAACCACCTTATTTCTCCATATCCAAACCAACCTTATAACTCCACCACTGCTGAGGATCGAACCTTGCACCTCTCCTTCACTATCCCAACTCATTACCGCTACACCACCTTATGACTCCTTGTAGTTAATTATCAGTAAGCTATAACTTATCGTATAGTTTGTGCTAAAGGGATCATTAATTGATTTTGATTTATTTTATATATTCTAGTTACTAAGGGTAGGTATAGTCCGAGCAGTCAAATCCCATGTAGTTTTTTTTTCTTTCTAAACGGGTAAACGGCTAATGCCGAATATCTCGTTTCAGAGAAGAATAAATCAGAGCGAAAGTAGAGCTATGAATATTATTAATCACCAACCCAAAGTTTGTACAATACGGCGAATAATAGATGCACACCGAAAGACTCATAACTTAAGTCAACCTAGCAAGTGAAGAGTATTAGACAAGAGCAACCCCTAAAGCTCATTTAGGATTATTGATTATTTTTCGGTTGTAAATAACTCACAAATAATATCGTATGAATTATAGAAAAATTATATCAAGATAGAATAGTAATTAACTAACAAATTATAGCATTTTAATATACGTGTTCAAATCTCTCGATATATTAGATTAAGTTACGACTCAAAAGAAGTAAAAAAATATTGAATGGGAGGCATTGTCTTGGGCGGAGAAATTACTAAGGAATGGTTATTGTTTCAATGAGCATGAATTCAGTAAAGTAAGGTATTGGGGTTTAGTATTATAAAAATGATGTTGGAATAGATATACCCTAAAAGGTTCGATTAAACACTGTGATCGAATAGTGGCATGTAACGGATACTAGTGAAGAAATAAAAGATAAATATTAAATGAAAATTAGTTGTTTCTCATAAAAATAAGTATATTTTGTTAATACTATTGATATTTTAATTAAAATCATATGGATTTCATTAACAACATTTGAACAACTGTTTAAAATTAAAAATCCTCTGTTGTTCTCTCTACAAGTTTTTTTGGTTTAAAATAAATAGAGATGTAAAATAAAAAGTGAAATGGTTGAATATGGAGAGAAGTAGTTGATTTGAAATGATGGGTCTTTGATTATATTAGTATTATACAGTAGTAGTCCGTACGTAGGTAGCTGTTGATGCATGTTGAAGTTGAACCATGGCGCCCATCCAGGCTAGTTTGATCGATCGGTCGGATTAGTCAGCCATAACTGCTGGGTGCTCCGTATTATTATATCTTTCTGCACACCTAGCCTCGCAGTACTAATATTTATAGCTGAACCTAACTCCTCCTCGTCACTACTTATCAGACTACTGGCTTCAATTCTGTCGGGGTGCCCGTAAATTTTTTGAGACGCCGATACCGGAGTAAGATATATAAAATCAACTTAAGCTGAATAGTTCACGAAGTCGATCAAGTTTTAGATTAAACCTTTTTGAACATTATACATATAAATTATTTTTATCTAAAAAGTTGAATTTGCAGTATTTTTACAACTTAAATTAACGTTTTAAGCAGTTTTTGTGGGTGTGTCCGTTTTTGCAAACATAACCAAATTCTCCGATCCTTTTTTAGAGGAAATAATTGATTCATTCAATAGCTATTATAAATATTCGGTAAAATCAAATGACAAAAATCACATGCAAATGAATATGCAAAGAAATCATACGCTAATAAATGAGCTAATTCATTTCCACGACATCTAACAAATTGAGCTTGAAAAGAAGAAACGACCGAATTTTATTAAATAACAAAAGAGCATAAGGGATGCTAAAAAAAAGTACAACGAAAAATAAACACACAAAGTACGAGGCTAATTATTACAACTTGCCAAAGCAATACCGTTCGGCCGAAGACTAGAACGACGAAACAAGGACAACGGGTGCTCAAAATCAACAACCAAAACTCTACTAAACTACACAAGACGTAGCAAGCTTTGAGAAGTAGCAGCAACCAAGGGGATGTCCAAGACCCAAAGTGGCCGAGATCAATGAAAACTCATAGCTAGGGAATTGTGTGTATCATAATTTGGCTAATAACCATCAAACTGTCGCCTTCAAGTATCAGTTAACTTGGCTGCCAATTCTACCCCTGTTCTAGTAGCCATTGCCGCTGTCCATGTGCCTTAGACATTTCTCATCAACTTAAATTAGTGAAAATAATTTGGAAGCAAGGCTCTTTGAGTATTCTCCGAAGAAGAGAAGACATGAGTTCAATCCTACCTGACGTCCAAATTATTCTTTTTTCATTAACATAGAACCGGGTATTCTTTTATTCACCCACTTTAATTTCGCGTCAACAAAAATTAAAACATTTTCTAATCATCATTTTAATTAAATCTATATCTCGATGACAAATTAAGTTCCCATCAAAACATTATTAATAGAAAAACATTCTACTCATAACTCATCTGACAAGTATTAATAACAGACTTAGAGTTAGACTAGAGCTAATCCTTGTTTTAAAAAATGTAACCACATGACTCTTGTTAATATAAACTAATCCATTCCTCCAAATCTCCATATCTTGATGTATGTATGATGTATGCTTATCTTGAACCTTATTAAACAATTGCAAAAGTTGTGGTGAAGGCATGTAACACACAGCTTGGTTAACACTTGTAACAATATTTGGACTAGCAAGACATTTAGGTCACACCTTGTTCCATTAAAGAAACAACTTTTAAAAATTTATCCATAATTTAAAATTTGAGATGACAAAATGTCAGCATCACTGGTAACTCAAATTAAGCTAAAAAGTCGTGGCCTACGGAAGAACGTTGGAGGTAACCTTTCAAAAATTTGACTTTATAGGGCATATCATCTGCCACTTTTCCTCTTTCTTTTGTCAGAATCAAAACAAAATTAGGTCACTTTTTCTTCCTTTTTTTACTTATGGGCCAAAGATTAAGGACTTGTAAACAAACATATGCATTTCGTGCAAGTTTACGGAACATTTTATTGAAATGTCCAATGACCATGAGACATAAATTCGGTGTAACGATTAAGCTGAGTTATATTTGTGCGAAATGATCAGTTGAAACATCGGTGTTTGTGTTTGGGTGCAGGGGATTCAGCATTTCAGCGTGTATGGACCCATTCCTGAGTTGTGTACTTGTGTACCGTATTTAGTATATTTAGTATATTCAGTAGAGTCTAAATCTAATTAGATTTTATTACAGATATCCTGTATTAGGAGACGATTTAGTTCAATGATTCAAGAACTAATACGGAAGACGACAAATCAAGCGAATGCTAGACTCCATGGTGTATATCGCCGATTAACTCCAACTGATACGTCAAGAGACAGAAAAAATATAGACTGTATTGCGGAGGAAAAGATTAGCTGACAAATGTAATTTTATTTATCAACTCGTAAGTTTTACAAATAAACGGGTCGAGTTTATATAGTAGCTTAGATAGAATATAAATAACTTAGCTAAATACTCCCTCGTTCTCTCAGAAGTTTCCACATTGACTTTTTTTTTATCAACATCTTTCAATTTTTACTCCCAATTATTTTTAAACTATAATGATAAATTATTTAACGAAATTATATTATGAAAATATAGAACCTAAATTTTCATAATATAATTTCGTTACATAATTTATCATTATAGTTTAAGAGTAATGGAGAGTCAAAGTTGAAAACTGTTGACCGAAAAAAGTCAAACCCGAAAAGTTCTGAGAGAACAGAATAATTACTAATAAATGGTCAATAAGAAAGACACCTAGTAGTATCACATGACTATTATTAAGGGACTAGGAACCGCGTTACACGCTACGCGTGTGAAGCGTAATCTTGTAAAACATTATTGTTTATTAAATAATATATTGAAATAAATGGAGTGAATATATAATCTTCACATAATGACTTCAAACGTAATAAAAAAATAACTAATTGAGTAATTAAACTTAATATAAATGGTGTGTTATAAATGTATATAGTTTTTGTAGTTATGCAATTAATAGTTTTGAAGTGAACTATATTAGACATACGAAAAGTATTATTCCGATGAGTTAAGAACCATCAGATACATCTCTAGACTTTGGAAACATTCAACTTCAAAATCTGCAATGCATTTTTTTTGCATGTTAATTGGTATTCTGCATCAGTTGAATATATTGTCAAGTGCTTCATATAAACATTCTAGTTTCATAATATGATGTTTTTAGTTATTTTTATCGTATGGTTTAAGAATAATTTAAAGTCAAAATAATCATCGAAAAAGTCAACAAAATCAATTGTTACATTTATTATTGGACGGAGAAAGTATGTCTTTTTTATAATAACATATCATGGTTATTTTTAAAATTAAGTATAATACGTCATAAAACTTTATGTTAAAAAATAAAAATTTAAGAAGAGAATAAATATAAAAGAAAAAAAGTACGTCAATAAGATTCGAACCCAACACCTTCAACTAAAATAATGATACAAATAATAGAGAAAAACCACGCCAACAAGATTCGAACCAAACACCTTCAATAAAAATAATAATAAAAATAATGGAGAAAAATCACGCCAACAGGATTCGCCTACATATTTTAATTAACTAATGACACATGTACGCACCAGATTGAAATTGGATAAGCAAGATCAACGGATTAACATTGATTGGTAGGTCAATCAATTGGGTAAATCAACCGGCTTATTATATTAACTTTAATTAATAATGATTAAAGTATATAGAGGGTAGAGACCTTATCCGACAACAAATTTATCCGTGCAAAAGAAAAAATCATCTAAATAATTAAATAACCAGAGTGTTCTAAAAATACTTCATAGCATACATTCGGGCCACGAGCACGAATTTTCGACTTAGCCTATGAATTGTGGTGAATTCAATTCCAACAAATAAAGAAAAAATACGCAAGTTTCTTGTATGTAGCTTTGATTTGCCCAACTCGTGTTGGCACTTGGCCTAACATGTAATGTGAAACTTGAACTGACCTATTCCCAATTTGGGAAGTTACCTTCCCTGTTCTACACTTTGGTTTTTATGGTCGGGAAAATGACTTGAGAATAAAACAGGGATTGGAATGTGACATGCGAGTTAGAGTGTTTTCAGTGTCATGGGTGTCATGGACAGAGACAATAAGCTCTCTCTAGACTACACAAAATAAGCTTTTTACTAGTAGTATTTTTATTTTTATGCCCGCACATTCTGAAAGAATATCTTTAAAAATGGCAACTGCCAACTTATGTGTGCACATATGAATAACGACGTCTAACTTGTCTTAAGGGACTGAAAGTGGTGGTGCGGTGTTTAACACTGGTGGTATTGTTCTTAATAATATAAAAGTTGGAGGAGAATGTGGCTAGAACTTAAGTTGATACTAGGGTTTATTTATTAAAAGATGTGAGGTATGTAATTAATGCGACACCCTATAATATACATAAAATTCCTACTTGGAACCTCCTCCTACACATGTATTTTATATAGAATTACTGTGACACCCTATAATATACGTCATTACTGTTAGATATGTAATTACTGCGACACCATATAATATACGTAAAATTCATGGGACCACCTCATACACATGTATTCTATATGGAATAGGTGGTGTTAGGTGTGACCGTGTGAGTGATAAGTGCACAAGAATAGTGTGTCATGAAATATTCCCGGTCGAGTTTTACGATATAGTATAACGTTCAATTTAATCTACCACTACTCACAAATCTACCACTACTCACATACACATGTGTACCTGACCAACTCGGTAGGTACATGTACTTGGGGTTGGAACTCGACCATACCATTGGGCATGGTTGGTTGATGGGTTCTGGTTTGGGTCGAGCAGAATCAAGTAAATTACCGAGTTTAACGCAATAATAATCTTTGGAAAAATAAGTAAAAACACGAAACTACATTCCTGGAAAGGTTGAATAAGAAGAGCTTCATTATTGAACCTAACGTTATTTACACCAAAAGGTAATAAAACAACACACAACACTAGAAATGAAGCCAAAAATCTCATTGTGTGTGTCAGGCTGAATATCTCAGTCTCAGTATTGCCAGATCCAAGTGCCTTGATCTTGAACCGGAAACCCAAAATTACATGAGTTCGGCTGCAAATCATCGTAACATTCGAGCTCAAGTTTAGGCACGTATGGTGCTCGTAACAGAGACTTGCTCAGGCTATCATCTTCGTCTTGCGAGAAATCAGAAGCCTCTGTTTCGATTACACGCGAAGAATCAGCAGGTTCTAACAACGATCCGTCAACAACGTAATGTGGGCTATCAGAGTCGAAAACATCGCTTTTCGCTGAACTTGCAGAAATCTGATTCTTTGGCTGCAGCAGATCCGATGGAGCATTGGTCTCAGATGGTTCTTGCTTCGAATTCTTTCCGTTCTCATCGTTCAACTTGTTCCTCAGAAATTCAACCTATCATACACAAGAATGTATATTGAGAAACAATTGGATCATAATTCCACAACATCTAGTAATGTATCTTGATTCTATGAGATTCATGGACATTCAGGCCCTTGCAAAGTGATAATTTTTCAGCTAACCTAGATGAAATAACATAGAATTTCCAAACCACAAGAATGCAAAACATATGGAAACGCATTGTCGGAAGGAAAATATACTATACCACATAGGCTTATCAAAATTGAGATAATATTATAAACAAAAGAAGGGATCTGGAAAGAAAAGGGACTAAAAGTAAACATACTTCATTCTTCAATTTGACATTGTCTTGGGACATGGAATCACAGTCTTGCTTGAGCTTATCATAGCTTGCTTTCAAACAGTCATACTCCTTCTCAAGCAGCTTAGTTCTAGACCTGGCTCGACGATTTTGGAACCAAATAGTGACCTGTCTAGGCTGCAAACCTAGCTGTTTCGCAAGCCTGAGTTTCCGTTCAGGCTCAAGCTTGTTCTCCATCTCAAAGCTCTTCTCAAGAAAATGGACTTGATCAGGCGAAAGTCGCCTTTTTTTCTCCGGCTGGTGGAAGCATCCGTCAAAATCTTCATTGTTGGCTTCCACTTTAGTGACAAATGGTGTCGCAGTGTTGGTTTCTCCTTCGAAGTTTACCATGGAAGCAGAGCCTGAAGCAGAACAAGCCAAAAAAAAAAAAAAAAACACAAGAAGTTCAGTTTCTGTAATAGAGTAAGCCAAGAGGGTAGACATTGGATCCTCCTAATGTAGTAACAGGAAAGAAAATTTGTTTTTTGTCTTAAAGGCATTTGATCAAACAGTTGGAAGGCATTACTAAAGGTAAGCAAAGTAAATCCCAACAGCTGCCTTTTCACTATATCAGTAGAAAAATGGTATAGCAAGCAACACAGTACAGAAACCATCTCCAAATACAAGACAGTAAGGAAACAAAGTAGAAAATACAGAATGGAATATTACCATGAAAAGAAGGGGAAGAATTGGGAAGCCAGGAGAGAGAGTCAAGAGCGTCAGAAGGAGGAGAAGTAATCAATTCGTTCTTCAACAAAACAGAATCACCGTAAACTGTGGGGTTATCCATTGCTTTGGGTGAAGACTGAGGAGAGAAAGGTAGCTTCTGGTAGGGAAAAATGAGAGGAGCAAACAAAGAAAAGAGTATTGAGTGAGTGAGTGAATGATGAGGCAGTACTACTTATGACGGAAGAAAGTGGTGTTGAGCATAATAATGTTGATGTGGGAAGAGTACCAGGGGCTCAAACCCATTACTCTTGGGCACAGAATTCTGCAGAGGAGGATGAGAGAGAAACAGTGACAGGTTTTAGAGAGAGAGAGGAAGGAGAAGAAGATGTAAGAAGAAGAGCTTGTTTCAATGTCTGGGGCTAGTTAGTAAGTAGAGTAGGGAATTATAACAAGTTGCTTGTTTCTTGTAAGAATGGTACACTGGGTATGTTATTACTATTTTACCCTTCCTTTTCTCGGAAGGACAATGCCCGTTACGCCCATGGATCCTACTTTTGATCGTGACATATTTCACGTTCCTGTCTTTTCTTTTTGTTTTTCAAACTTTGCACATATACTATTGTTACCGACTTACCTTAGAGGTTACTGTTACTTTATGTAATAAGTATAGTAACATTTTAAGGTGTATCGGTTTATTTTTTTACGGTTTGACGGATGATTTTATTGAGACACGATCTTTTAAATCGTTATGGTTACCGATAACTAACAGTTTCATGTAGTATTGTTGGTAGAAAAAAATTAACTGTCTACTTTACTACTTTCTTTTCTCACTCTATTGACATCATGTCCATATTATGTCTTCTAGCCATGGAAGTTCTGACGCATCGTTTTAGCCAAAGAGGCCAAAACACTAGAATGATGGGATCCTATGGCCTGAGTGGCTGAGTCTCTTCCAAAGAAATATTCAACGACTAATAGCGGGAAGATTTTAGCTGGATTAAGAAAACAAATGCAACGGAATAGGTGACATTTGTAAGTGTCGTTAACTTGACTTTTAGATTTTGACATAAGAAATCATGCCATAAAAGATAAATATATATATTATCTTCTTTGGGTCATGCTATCATTTATTACTAATTTATTTGGCTTTAAAATCAACCAAAATATCTCATACCATGTGAAATTCACACTTACACTTTATCCTACTCACTCACTCTTAACGATGGAGTAGGGTATTGCACTTCTAAAATTGTGGGGGTGTTACTATTACATTGTTAACCTAATAACATCTAAAATGACAATTTTAATCTATTTAGGATTCTACCATTACTTTAGTAGTGGTCTGGGTCATGGTTACAACACACCCAAAACAACGATAAGTGAGAGCATTTGGAGTGGTTACAAGAGTGGTATCGCAACTCAACAGGGAGGCTGAGTAGTTATAATTTCCATATAAAATAACAGTTGTATCTGGGTTAGATATCTCTATATATGCTATACGGTATATATCATATATAAAAATATGTCTAGTACTATTTGTGATTGAGCTCCATTGGTGTAGTATAGGGCTGGCAATTTGGACTAGTCAATTGAATTGATTTTGATCCGATTTGAACCGAACCAAATGTATTTTTAGCTTGTCAAGTCCGATTCGAACCGAGCCAGTCCTGGTCCGTATGGATCTGAGACCAGAAAAGCTTTATTTGTGGTGATTTTTTTAGATCGGACCCATATCTGATCCAGATTGGTCAGATCATATTCGAATCGATCCAAATTTTTTGAAATTGGTCCGAATCCAAATCCATACTGATCCGAACCAATTGCCATTTGCCAGGCCTAAACCACTTCCTTATCAATCAATGAAATTTAATCATCATTCTCCAAAGAGAAAAAGGAAAAATTAAGTTGAGGAATGGGATGGTGCCTGAAAGTTTGACTACATGTAAAAGGGGTAAAAAGGAAAAGTCACTACTTATGGGTTAAAGGAAAGAGAGATGAGTAGCAGGTAAAGTATCAACTGTTGGCAATCCCAATCCCAAAAGCAAGTGTAATGGTGCAAACTTTTAGAAGGTAGTAGTAGTATTGTAGAGTGACTGCAACAAGTTATTCCCTATCTGAAGTCTGAATCTCTCAGAGCAGAAGCAGCAGAAGAGCAGGGCAGTAGTAGACTGAACCATTGTCGTCTCATCACATAGGTAGATGTGAGTATTTTCTTCCTCTCCTTTATTTCTTTCTTTCTTTCTCTAGTCTATATGGTCCAATTCTCAAGTTCCAATACTTGATCGCAATTTGCAGGCACTGCTGTGCAGGTTGAATTCAGCCAATGACTTGAATGTATCAAAAGGGAGGACATGACACCCCTGGTAAAGAAGAAAACAGAAGCATTCAACCCTATTCCCTCCACTAGCATGGGTGTGTGTGATACACAGATATATTCATGAATCTAATACGAAAAATTGGAAGCTAGGTGTCAGATCACTTGGCATCCACGGTTCAAGGTGGATTCTACTGCTACATGGAAGGGGAAGAGCACATCAAGAGAACCCAAGTAGTAGTACTAGTAGTATTCATCAAAATCTACAATATTCATGAACTTGTTAAAATGTTGTCGACTTCTATAGAGTTATTACTCCATCAATTCAAGCAATAGGAGGGAGCAGTACTAGTTTAATTATTTGGTGAATGGCCCTTTGGAGAGAACCCGTTCTTCCATCACACATCTGTTCCCTCGTCAACTACTAGTACAGTTCATCTAATTACATTATCCTCTTAACATTTATTCCATCGACAAAAACTCCTGCTATATATCATTTTCCATTGTGATGGACTTGCTACGATGGCTGGTGAGTGGTGAAATCTGATCCACCCTACAAGTATAGTTAGTAAATATCAAGAACACACTGAACAGCTAGAGGGGAACTTCTGGGCCGGGGTTACTATGACCAGTACATTACAATTGAAAGCTGGCATACCATGAATCCATGAAGGGGTATGGGTTACTTCATGGAACTTGTTTAACTTAGATGGGATGTGTTCTCCATGGATCATGTGGCCATCATCGAACCACATCACCACTAGTTATGCATGACCCGACGGTATATGAATCATTTATAACCACATGATCTATAAAATCACACATATACACGATATAGTTGGTAATCGTCCTAGTGCAAACACACTAATTACAGAGAAATTGAAAGCATACCTAGCTCCCATCGAAACCCAATAGATTTCAATCGGACTTCCAGTTCCCTGTCTCCGTTAGATGTGCCATATTCTCCGAACAGTTTACACCCAACTTCAACCCCCTGCCACTTTTTTCCCCCAGAATTGCAAGGATAGAAACCCCAAAGAAAATATGTGGAAGAATTAATGACATGCTGCAAGATGCCTAGGCTTCAAGAGATTAACACTACTTCTAAATTGATAAGCGGCGTCAAGCACTTGGAGCTGGTGGAAACAAAACCAATCAAAGGGGAAAGAAACTAACAGCAGAAATACTTTTGTTCGCTTTCTGCAAACTTATGAAGCTATTGGCCAGGAAAGCAAACAAATTAAGGTGCAGTTTCAAGGATTGAATCGAGGCAGAAATAAATTGCAAAGAAACTCTATAGTTATATTTCAATATCCATAAACATTAAAAGTCATCCGGAGATATTTCTTTAACAAACCAAGGGGTGAAACCCACACCTACTTTAGTCCTATTCATCCACTGATTTACCTCCAAATACCAGGACCAAAATCAAGAAGTTTATCTGTAGGCATCAGGCAAGCGGAAGCCACTCAATACTATGTTGTCCTTGAACATCCTGCCCGTCTTTGGCATGACATGCCAATGTAAGGTAAGATTCAAGTCTTTACCACGGAGATTGCTTCCCTAGAAGACAAGTAGGAAATCAGATGGTAGTAAATCAAGAGATGACATAATTGATACAGCAAATGTTCCAGTTGACTCACTTGGTCACTAAAACGATACTTGTTTCTTGTTCGAACCCGGAATTTTGCATCCTCCTTGGAAGGGATAATACCATCCCACAGGGAGACCTACAAGAACAGATTCAAGATCAATTTAGAACTCTCCCCATACATCATTTCAACATTTAAAGTTGATCCTCTTTTTTTCTTTTCATTAGACTGAACATTTAAGAAACCAATTTTAACAGCAAATAAGATTTCCAAACAAACATGTATCACAAAGTCAGTTTTAAGAAACAAATTTGAACTGCCAATAATCATATTTTGCTAACAAGGTGAGAGTTTTAGCAAAATCACATTGAGCATCCAAAATTACAGTTTGGAAATCTTATCTGCAAATTAGCTGCATCTGCAAAATTCATGTTCCAGCATGCAATTTTTTTTTTCAAGAGTACCTGATTTAGAGAATTCTCTGGAGTCTCATACTCGGCGGCTAAAAATGTAAACACCTGAAGATTGAAGATTGAAGATGATATGATAAAACTACAACAAAGTCTCAGAAAACATAAAGGATACGAACTCTGGGGAGAAAAAGAGATCAAAATAAAATAAACACATAAGAAAAATACAAGGGACTAGTATGACAGTTATGAAACTCATTTTACTCCTTTAATGGACAGTTAAGACCTTACTTGGAGTACAAGTGTAAGATAGGAGGTTAGATGATTCCCCTGAAGTTTCATAAATCATAATAATACAATTGCAAAAGTAGCCTTCTCGGTCTTGACCATAGTGGCAAAGATCATAACTTGAACCAAACCAACCCATAAATTTCAACATAATAGTATATGCTAACAATTCCAATGCCCTAATAAAAAATTCAACATCAACAACAGAGCCTTTTGTTCAATAAAATGACAGCCTTTGCCAAATATTTTGTAAATCAAGATAAACTGATGATGTAATCAATTTCTATAACTACAGAACCGTAGATAGACATGATAAAAAAACATACTTATAAAAAAAAATCATGGGTATATGAACACAACAACATAAAAATATCATCTAATACAAAATCATCACTCACAACAAGCATATCAAGACCATATACTAAAGCAGAAGAAAATTAAAGTATATTATATAATGCATAGATGGCATACCTGTTTTGTATTCCATGTAAACAATGATTCCAAATTCGCTGAAACATTGAAGCTCAGGCTGACCTATACATGTAGAAAATACAAGTAAAAGATCTGGTTTCACAAACTCAAATTCGACATTTCTAATAATAAGATGTTGGCATGTAGCAATATCTTGCATCATGAAGGATAATAGCCCAAATGTATAAGTAATTGTCCGCCCATTTGCGTTTTGTGGGACAAAATAAGACAAAGCACGTGTACTAATTGAAAAAAAAAAGTAAGCATAGGGATAGAAATATATTTCAACAGGAATGTAAACAACAAATATGAAATGGTTTATTGAATTAGGCAGAAGGCCGTATCATTATTAATTAATATTGATAGTGCACCTAATCTAGCTTTGAAGAACTAAAAAGTTGTCTAGATGGATTGGTTGTCTATTTATTGAGAACCTTGATAACCAAGTATGATTCAATTGACATGATCACAATTACAGGTGTTTCCTTACGTCTCTCTCCAAATGGAGACAACCTTCACTAAGGTAACCATTGACCACTGTTAAAAGTCGCCAGATACTCATATAGCAACAGAGTAGTCACAAAGAACAATCATCAACAAAGTGTTCTGGGAATCAATACACATTTTTCACCTTCAATAACTCAACTCCACTGCATCTTTCATCACAAATTCACAATCACATCTCTAAATTATGTCCCATTCCAAACCAATGCAGGCAAGAAGATTACATATAAAAATGAAAAAGCAAAAGAGTGAGCAGAGTACCTCATCATCGCCATTGGAGTTTTTACGGAAAGCACTGATCTTCAAAACCTAAATTTAAAATTCATGACAACCCAATTAGAAAAATAAAATAAAATTAGGGTTTATAGTGGGAAAATGAAAGGGGATTAATCGTACTTGAACTTGAGCAGAGGGAGATGGGGTGTGAAAGCTGTCGGAGAAAGAGGCCATGCCGCAAATTAGCGCAAGAATGGTGATCGAAAACGTGAGCAGAGCATTGGTTCTTTGAAGAAACGAGTACATTTTCACCGATTGTGTCAAGATTTGATCACAATTTGTTTTTTTGCTTTTGCTCGTCGAGTTTCTGCAACGGAAATTTCTTTGCCACTATCTGCAAATGTTCTGTTAGCTGTATATAAATTAAAAAAAAAAAAAAAAAACACACATTGGATTTGGATCCAATTGTAAGGTGTTTTTCTTGTAAATTGCAATTTTTCTCCAGTTAATTTTAATTTGACTAGTATTTTATCATATTTATCAGCTATATTTATTAAAAAATAAAATGTACCACTGTAATTTACACACTTCGACTTTTATGATCAATAATTTTTAAATTTAAATTAATTTTTTAAATATAAATAAAAAATACCTTAAACTTCATACATTTAAGAAAAAAGTTACTCCGTATAACTTCCATTGCCCGTGGAATGGTGAAAAATAGCATGTGCTTTGGAAATTTGTTAGTGAGGGTCTTTTTTTTTTTTTTTTTTTTTTTTTAGAAAAAAAATGATCAACCCTGTTAGTGAGGGCATGTCATTATGATGTGTTTTAGCCAAATGATCAACCCTGTTGGCCCATAAGAATATGCCACGTTGCATTATGAGGTGTTTTGTTAATCAATTGCTACAAGTGTTACATGTTTGTAACTATTTGTCAAACGCTCTTGCAGTTTCTATGCGTCCATTTGATTATGCGAATAATTGGGATAACTTTTTGTCGCGGAATATATTTGATGTATGTATTAGGGACGTAGAAGTTTCTCTATCTTATCGGGATAGGCAACCTCCTGATCGGCTGAACTGGGTGAGCTAGCATTACCAATAAATTGTCTCTCCTCCATTTTTTGTTGGATAATTGATTTTTTTCTCCTTCAAACTGAGGCTCTCACTGGTGGGCGTCTGCCATGTGACGATATTGTTCAACAAAAACATTGGACCAGACAACGAAGCATAACTCAGTTGGTAAGCTGTTTCAACTCCAACCAATAGGTTGGGGGTTCGAGTCACCACTTTGCCGATTCATAAAAAAAAAAAAAAACATTGGACCAAACTATAGGGGGAGGGACAAACTTTACTAGATAATTGGGTCTAAGATTTGTTAATCTCCTTATAGCAGTTACGACTTTTTTTTTAGAGGAAAAAAAAACAAAAAAAACAAAACCAAACATACAATATGAGTTGAAAGGTAACTAATCCATCTATTACGATGAGAAGCTTACATTTATTTTTGGGTTCATATCTTTTTAGTACCCTACTAAAGCACCTAATATCATAATAGACCTTACAAGTTTAACAATTACGTTTTAGTCCACGAATTTGACCAAGAGATGAATTAAACACTATTCAAAAATTGAATTTTTCGGCATCAAAACAACCTTAAGAATTATTTAAAAATAAAAAAAAAGTAATATGAAAATAATATAGTTAAAATAATAACATAAATTAATAAATTCTTCACTGATGCTCCAGCACCGGAACATTTTTTCGGTATCGGAGATGTCCAAGCTCCTGACCGGAGCTTTCATAGCTCCAACCTGTAGCAGCAAGCTCCAGCCCACAGCTCTGATATGGAGCACAAAGCTCTAGGCAGAAGTTGTGCAAGCTCCGGTGCCGGAAAAAAATTCGGTACCAGAGTTTGGAGAAGAAGATAAAAAATTAGTTTTATTAATTTTTATTTCTCTTAGAAAATTAGGTTTAAATAATGGAATTTGGAAAATGGAGAAAAATTAGAAAAAAAATGTAAATAGTTAAAGTCATGTTTGTTTTTGGTCATTTAGACATAGTGTCATTCATGTAATTAAAGCCTAGTCAACCCAAAAAACTCATTTTTTGGACTAAAGCGTAATTATTGAACTAGTGAGGCCTATTATGAGAATGGCCTCTCTAGCAGGGTAGTATTTTGTAATTTTCTCTTTACTTTTTCATGATCTTTTTATATTTATTTTATATTATATGTAAAGACGTGAATGAGACAGACGGCAATAAGAGTATAGAAATTCGTGGTACAAAGGGAGTAGTTTAAAAGTACTATTCGGCGCAAAATGATACTGGATGGATTTACTATTATCTGAAATCAATTTTACAACAATACTTGAGCAATATTTTCCACATAGAGATAGAGATAAGATCCAAAGTCCAAAGTTATACTAGCCCATTTATAAATATTGATTATGACCCACTGAATTTACCCAAAACAATCACTCTATGAAAAAGATTCTAATGTTCCAATCAGATTGCATCAACTGGTCCGAAATTATTCAAAGAGTAAAAGAGTGAATTTGTACTATAGTGCATGGCGTGTTTTTAGACAGTATGGTGAGAAAATTGCTATATGAATAATTTTAACGGCAAAAAACCAAGATTCTATACGGTATGTTAATTGCTAAGGGACCAAGGTCAGGCCCAATATTCACAGCGGCCCATTCGATAACGACGTTGGTCTAGCCTCTAGGCTTCTAGTTAGACCACTACATGTGATTGTGATTAATTGAACTGGTGTAAATAGTTAAGAATATGCTGACACCTTGACTGATAGTAGAAAATCCGTTGTTAGTTCGGACTTAATTTTCTTAAGAGTGTAGTTCCTACTCCAAGTGAAGCAAGCTAATTATATCTGGACCATTGAAATATTTGTTAACTTTCTGTATAACTAAACGGCCCAAATACAATCACTCTTAACAGAAAGATGAGTGGACCTACTTGCATAGTTGCATACGGTTTTTTTGTATAAATAGCCAACTGCAGTTTAGTTTTTTTATTTTTTATTTTTATTTATTTATTTTTAATACATAAAATGTCCATGTAGAAAAAAGTATTTTGAGAATGACCTTACACTATAGTGTAGGATATATTTTTAGCCAAAAAAATAAGTACTGCAGTCTGCAGTGCAGGTTGTTCTCTGAATAATTTTCTCTCTGATTAGTACACTCAAAACGCCTTGTAAAAGGAGCAAATATCAGGAATTGGGGATAAATTGTCAAAGCGTTTGTAGCCGAGTGGCAATCTAAGACACCCGTAACCAAATGGTCATGGCCGAAATTGATAATTATCTGCTTTGTGTAGAGATTTATTGAAATGAGGTTGATAAGATATTTATTAATGTAAATTTGTAGGCCAAATATTGTAATTTAAATAGTATTAAAAATAAAGAAATTTGGGACAAATTTGAAAATAAAATATTTTTTCATAACTTATGGTCCACAAAATGGGTGTGCAAAACTTACAGTATTATCTGTAAAGATAACCGACAATATCAAATTAGTTTTAAAAAAAAACTTACAATATCAAATTAAGGAAAGTTTTTTTGGGATCGATTTATCTAATAATTTGTGTTCCATTGCTTGACAAAAGTTTATTAAGCGAACTACTAGCGAAGCGATGTTGAATAACTAAATAGCCCCCTCACATCATGTGTGAACCGGTAGCCAGAACATGAGTCGAACACCTAATCATGGGAAGGCAATCGGACATAAGCAAAGAGGCACTATCAAAGCAATCCAAGGCCTAACATTATACTTTGTCACACGTAAGATCCTGAAAGGACTTAAGACTGGCCTGAATCTGATCCTTGTAGAGACAAAACACAAATTTGCTCAATCGTATATAGTATCTTACCTACCACTGAAAAAAAATAATTTGAAGTGGTCAAGTATACATACATGTGTTGTTGGCTTGTTGCAATGCAACATCATCATATCATGTGAACAACTCAACTTAAGTGGTCTTTAGTCACGAACCAATTTAATCAAAAAGTGAACTAATTTGTCAAGATTTTGATTCAGTTCATTGCAGTTGCAGTCAACACGTTTATATATAGATAAACTAAAATAGTAAGTACACAACATATCCACTTACTAACAAGGTTGGTCCATGGCAACCAACAAGGGAATATATAGTATATGCGAAGTAAAAAAAATTGTGTCTGGATTCATTTAGCAGCATGTTTATTACAATTATTGTTACAGTGGTAAAATATTACGGCTGGATCCATTTAGCAGCATGCTTATTATTGTTGTTACAGTGGTAAAGTACGTATTATGTCTGGATTCATTTAGCAGCATGCTTTATTATTGTTGCAATGGTAAAAATCGTGTTTGGGGAAAAAGTTTCGCGTTCATTAATCATTATTATGTCCGGATTCATTGTTTATTATGTTTAAGGATTTACATTTGATTTGAATGGTGGTCGGAAGGAAATAATAACTGAGAGAGCGATTGGCAAGTTATCATTAATATGATTCGGAATGGTAGTTATGTTTTTTCTGTTTTATGACCTATTTTATTAGACATTAAACTCCTTTCTTCCAACTTTGATTTGTTAAGTTTTATGTTTGTTTTCCGCACGCCGCACTTGTAATGAAGTTGCACACCGTCTTGCACGGACTACTTCAATTACGCGAGAGGGTCTTGATGATTTGTCTACTTTGTAATTGTTGGACTTGCCTTTTGTTGAAGATCACATTTTTACTATTAAAAAAAAAGAACTAATTTTTAGATGCCCCTAGTATGAATATTCTCAAATTTGTTCTTGTATTTTCAGATTATTATATTAACTAATGAATAAATTGTAACAATTCAAAAACTAATCGGTGAAATTAATTTGATCATTTGGGTCGGTGTGATCACCTGGAACATACTTATTGTTGAAGGGTAATTCGTGCTTCTTTCTAAGTTCGCAATAAGTCACTAATCTAAGTCCTTCTAGTTCTTCTTCTTGTAGTGTTCCTCTAAGATAGGAAGTGAGCCTTCTTGTAGCTTCCTCGTACCTGAAATATACTAAAGGGGGGGTTAGTGTCTCTTGCCCGGTCTGTAAGGTATCAGACCGGAGAGGCGACTTTACGAGTAAGGAGTTGTGAGGCTTCCCTAGTACGAGTAGTAAATGTGGTGGTCGATAGGTGTTATTAATGCTTACTGTTGAGGAGTAAATGAGGTCTTTATATACTTGTGGCCTTTCACCTTCCGGTCGTGTAGGATCGCGACACGTGTACGGCTAGGATTGAGGCCTTCCTCGGCCCAGGCCCATTAAGGAGGTCCGTGGGCCTTGGCCCAAGGGAGCAACCGTGGCTGGTCGCTCCGAGTCCTCAAGCCCTCCTTGCACGTGGAAGGTGCGAGTAGTGTCCTGCTCAGTTTCTCTCAAGGAGCGTTACCTTGACGTAAGGATCTCCTCGAGCCATAGAGATGCTCCTCGAGCTTACTGGCAGCTTTGTCCTTGTGATGAGCTTATTTTGAGGGTTGTCCTCCCAGTGATGGTCGGACCCTATGTTGGTCGGTCCACACCTTAGTGACATACTTGGGTGTGGTCGTGCCCCTTGGGGGACGGCCTATGATGCTTTGTCGCGCTCTTAGATCGCTCCAGTTCGTACATGCGGACTGGACATATTTCAACACTAACACTTATCTTATGATTATACTATCTTAAACTTAGCTTTAGCTTATAAATTTACAATAATATATTCCTCGCTGCTGAAATTGTCATACATGCAACCAGGGTCGGAGGGCCGGAGGCAGTAAGGGGCTGCTGCCGCACTACAAAAAAAATTAGTACTACTTTTTCAATGTTTTTGTCCATTTTCAATACTAGTTTTGATATTGCACTAACTTATATTTCAAAATTTCAATTTAATAAAGTTTTGTTGTGTCATTAAAGTAGTCATTTTTCTCTAATTTTTACTTTAAAATCAATAAAAAATGTTACTAATATAAATTAATATAAATATTTTACACATTTCGATCTTATCGCACTATGTAATTTATCATCACTCCGCCCCCTTGCATGCAACGTGGTATTATCTGAGTAGCTAGCTAGTCGTTGCAAAAAAAATCAAACACGCGCGTATCAAATTAATATTTAAAGAAAAATCAACTGCATATTTTTAACGCAGTCGTACAGTTTAAGATTTCATTTTCATCTTGTAAGAATTTATTTATTCCTCGATCGCAATCTATTCCCTTCTATTTCTACATGCAACGATTTCAATATGATTTTAACTGTACCCTACGTGGAGTGTACGAATTATATATGTATACGACTAGTCTCGAATCTGTATATATGACAGTGTTGTAATTAATTAATTAACATGATTAATATATGCTTAATTGACTAACTACTCGAATAATGCAGTTTTCGGTCTTGGTTAAAATGTGTAATTCCATCGAGAAGATGCTTTCAGATTAGCAAAATTCATCAGTTCGATTCTGATTCTTTTACAACAAATAGTACTAGTATAAGATTCCTAAAATTCAACGACTACTTCTACTTCCCATAGTAGTTTTTAATTTAAAATCATTACAGAAGTATTATTATTATTATCCTTTTAAACGGATAAAGATTTTCATTAATAAAAGAGCATAAAACATATCCAGTTACAAAAATAAATAAACAATGAAAAACGAAGAACAACAAGCGGTGACGCAACAAATGGTAATGTTAGAGAATTAATAGAAATGAATAAACTACGTCTACACCTGTTTTAACTTTTAAGGTTTGAACTAATTCTATTTGGAGGTTAACTCTACTTTTATTATATTAGGCATGTAAAATCTCTAAACTCTTGACTACATTTTGAAAAGATGAAATTGTTTGACAAATCAATACGTACCCAAGAATCGAATTTCGTTAATGTCACCATCGTAACCTATATTGAATTGTTTCACTTGTCCGGTACCATGGATACACTTATACGCTACAATTAGGATTTCAATTTCGTTTTATGCCATCTCCAGCAGTTATAATCCAACATAACCCAAAATACTTTCTCTCTTGCCACATCAGTTTTCCACTCAACAGAACCGAAACTCCATCAACCTTCTACAGCAGTTAGAATCCAACAGAACCCACAATTTAAACCCAAAAAAGAAACATAACCCAACATTACCGGTTCTAAGGAACATAACGGGTTTTGTCATTAAACCCAACAGAACACTGCTAGAGTTCTGTTGGGGCTCTGTTGAGAACAGAGCTGGAGATGGCTTTAGTCAACTACAGGCATGTGCCAGATCATAGGCTGCTACGGTTTAATAACACTAAAAGTCGGACTTAAACAGTGTACTAGTATATGGTTGATCTACCGGAATCGCCTCTTATCACCGTATTTTTGGAATTTATTTGTACAATGATTGCTAAATGTTAACGACCGGCCGGCCAGAAAGTTTAAAAATGTAGTATGAAACAACTTGTCACACAGTAACAATTGAACTATTGAGTCAACTCATCTTGCGGTTTGTCTATGTCTCAGGTAATAATATCTTGGTAGAGTAGTGTAATTTGGAGTAATATGCATGTTCGTATATTATTGGTTAACGAGTTAAGTATTATACATGATACAGATATATATGAATATACTACTATATAAAGTATATGAGTAGCTACTCCGGGGGATAAGGATGAGAGTCACATGGGGAAGAAGACGACTTTTATCGCCGCCCACGACTCTCGTCGGATGACTTGCTGGTCTCCGGTATATCGGGACTCAAAGTAGTATTTAATCAATAAATATAGTTCAAAATACATATACTCCAAAAAACAAGCCAGTTCTAATGATGAAAATTTTAAATTTGTACTTTACAAATGCCTTTCCGAATTTCCATTAGTAGTACATGAAAGAATATCGATCTGTATTTGACTGAAAGAACCCGTAGATTATATTGACATCTTGTATGCAATGTGTTAGGATTTGTCCCGCATCAAACATGGCTCATTGGCGGATGTCAAATTTTATCGAGAAGTAACTAAAAATTAAGTTTATTTACAGTTATCTAGTATAGTTTAGATATTTAAAGACCTATAACTTTGTCTAGATTTACGGTATATTAGTTGATCAACTTATATATTTTTAATCGTCTAAGGTATATTAGTTGAGCAGTTTATATCTTTTTAATCATCTAAGGTATATAAGTTAAGAATACCTAGGGCTTTGTCTAGATCTACGGTATATTAGTTGAGCAACTTATATCTTTTTAATCATCTACGGTATATAAGTTGAGCATCTTATATCTTTTAATCATGTTTTTATTGATGAATAAAAATACTTCCCACAAAGTCTCAAATCTCTACTTTCTATAGCTATGGCGCCGACAATCTCTGATTCTGACGCTTTGTTTTCTTATGTTGGCATTCTGTTCATTCAAGAAAGCGACCCATCTCCCCTTTCCGCGTCAATTTCCATTGGAGTACGTCCAATTCATGTTTCAAGACGAACTATCGTATCAAGATTTTAATATTTTCAAGATCCCAACACAATGGAACGGGACTTGTAATATATGTTGGAGATAAAAATTATTTGAACTTAAGTCAACTGATTGAACTTTATTAGGGTTATTTTGTTAAATTGATAAACTTAAACGAACATAACTGAAATTAATTGGGGTTCGACCTGAGTTTGGACGGGCCGTTCTAAACCATACTAGATAGGTGAGACCCAAAGTAGATACCCCAGCCATAGATGGGTTGATAGTCAAATTAGACACTTTAAAAAAAAACCAATTGAGCAAAGAGTTTACAAATATCATCAACAATGCAATTGACACTTACAGGTGCATCGGGTTTTTATACACTTTAATTGTTTTCCCATGCCGTATACTCTTATTTATATTATGTTAATATTTTAAAAAACAAATAGATTTATCATCGTTAAGAATTGCAAACAGAGTCAAGTATATATAAAATTGTTTGAGAATAACATGATAGGTTTCATGTTGGTGTGAGCCCATGTTACGATATACGATCGGTCATGTCAAATTTAGTTTTGAGGCATGACATATGTGACTTGAAACTGTATTTAATAAACAAATTTTCGATTATGAAGAAAAAATAACTTCTAGTATTCTAGATATAAACTTTTAGTAGAAAACTTAGGAATATGTTTATCTTCTAACAATAAATATTAATGTTCAAACATTATTCTATCACGAATTGGGTTTAAACTCCTTATCGCGCTACTACTCATTCTAAGGGGGGGATCCAGTTCTGATGAGTTTGGTACAGGTGGAGGATTCAAACTAATATGGTGTTCATGATTTAACAAGTTATTTAACAAGAATCTGGTGTTGATGTTTGGATTGTATGGTGGTTAATTAAGGACCAATCTTTAAATTATTTATTACTTGTCCCTTGTCGGCATAGGGGGTAGGAGATTGGTTTGTGAATTTCTTTAGTGGAAAATAATTACATATTTTTATTTTCTTGACATCGTGGCACCTTCTAAAAAAGATTTTTTAGAATATTTCATGATGATTCATTGGCTTTCGCCTGTCTATCACTTGTTTTGGACATGTTAGTATTACAAGGAAGATGGTGAAGGTGTCTTTCCCATGTTTTGTTGTTCAAGAAAGGGGCTTTTGGTGTGGAAAGGTGCTGCAACTCATACTAGCTAGGGAACTTCCTGGTATTGAATGTGTGGGGATTTTGGGTTGTGTGGTCCTTTGGAGTGTGATGTAATTTTGTGAGCATGTTCGAGACTTTTCTTTATAAATAAAACAAGTAAATAAGGAGGTATTGTTACTCTTGTGTTCAATCAAAATTATGTGATGTTAAACAAAAACACGTCAAACTAAAACGATATTCATATTTAGAGAAGAGAAAATTGATTTTTGGGGTCCATTATGAGGGTGGTTCTAAAAAAGGACCATGTTAGTTTCACAATTACATTTTGGTCCAAAATCAGTGTTTTTTGAGTTGACTAACACTTATTTACAAAAATGCCATCACCTCAAATATGCCAAACATACCAAACAGAGACCTTAAGGAAAGAAAAAAAAAAAAGAAAAAAAAACTAACCTTCTTCTCCGATTATGCTCCGACCGAAACTTTCGTCGTGCCGGTCGGAGTTGCAACTGCTCGATCGAAGCATATCTGCTCCGATCGGAGCAGAAACTGCTCCAGTCAGCTCTGATACCGGAGCACTTGAGGTCCGATCGAAGCAGAATATGCTCCAATCGGAGGAGATCGACTCCAATTGGAGCAGTTAAGCTCCGATCGGAGTAGAAACTGCTCCAATCGAAGCAGATCATCTCCGATCGGAGCAGTTAAGAAATTTTTTTCTTTTTTTAATTATATAATTTTTTATTATTTATTTTTTTTAAAATAAAACTTCAAGTCTTGTTTGACAAAGTTGAAATCTGATTTTGAAACAGTACTTAGAACGTGAGTTGGTCAAGAGCGTGGCCTAAAATGAAATGTGAATCTAAGATGGTCTTTTTTGTTATTAGGGTCGCTAATTGGGCATTAAAAAGTTACAGGCCCTTCATATTTATTAAAAAAAAATGATGCTTGAAATTAACAATTGAATGAAAGCTATTCAAATTTCAAATAATATTAACAATTTGAAATTTGAATAGCTTTCATTCAATTGTTAATTTCAAGCATCATTTTTTTTGGATAGCATTCTCACATTTACATTCTCACTTTTACAAAGTACGAGTATTAATTATAAGGCATGATGGCCTAATTCGTATATTTTGTATCCGAAAAATCTAAATCGATGATGAAAATTCAATTGAGTAAAAAAAGTAACCCGATAAGAATGTTGTTTCCTTGCGTTTCATTATAAAAATTATGTGTGCATGGTAGGGAAAGCGCAATTCTGCAAGTATTAAGTTCTACAGCCGAGTAATTTGACTCTGGGGTGTTCAAAATAGTTTCTTCCGTTAAACTGTCGAAAGTTGGTTATATGCTTCCAAACCAGTCTACGTAAACATACCGTGATATTTTGAACGCGAGACATTTCTGAGGTATTTTGTTCTCCTATAGTCACTTCACTTACATTTGACCGAACGCACCTTAGCGAATCATTGTGTAGTCATTGCCTCACATTATCACATACCGTGCCCACTTTTATGTTTTAACCATTACTATACAAAGTACTCCTCTGCATGCCCACATAAAGTGTTGTATCATTTTGTCATTTTAGGCATTCCATTATAAGTGCGTCATTTCGTTTTTTTCCCATTTTTGGATATAAGTCTATAATAATTTTGTATTTCATCAATTAACCTCATTGGTTACAAATACTCTCTGAACCCCACAATTAATATAGGGTAAATTACAAATCATTTATGTTCCTAATAGTTTCTTATATATTAGTGATGCATGGTAACTTTATTATAAAATAGTGTTTAAATAGTGATTGACTATATTAACCTTACTAGATTTTAGCAACTAATCTAATACTAACTAATAATATTATAAAATTAATTTTCTTTTTATTTCTTTTATTAAATAAGAATTATTCTTCCCCTTCTTTGCCACATTTAGACTCACGGCATATGCAATCTCTTTGAGACATGCTGAAAATTACTCAAACATGCATCTTAAATATTTAGACGGTCTTCAAATTCATATGCTTGTTTATATCTATTATATTCAAGAAACCAAGAAAAGCTTCACAAGCATCCTATAGCGGCGTGCGGAAGCATTAAAATCAAGCAACCTCTTGACAAGCATCTTAAATGAATTGTGATCCTTGAAATTCATCATTAAACGACTCTTTACTTCGGGGAGGATTATAATATTACAAGCATCCTCTGGGATCGTTCACAAGTATCTGACTCGTCAAGCAACACGATGATACCTGGAAGCGTCTCTATGGTCGATCAATCTTTCAAGCACAAGTATCAAATTATATAGAATCAAGGACCATGAAATGCAACCAAGGAAAGCAAGCAACAAAGGCGTCTCTATGGTCGATCCATCTTTCAAGCACAAGTATCAAATTATACTGAATCAAGGACCATGAAATGCAACCAAGGAAAGCAAGCAACAAAGGCATTAAACATGGAGGAAAAATTAGACATGAAATTAGAGAAAGGCGTGAGGGTCCAAATAGGATGACCAACAACTAACATTTAAGTCCGGAAGTGCTCAATTTTGATATGTGATGCTTTATTAATTTAATATAGTTTTATTGACTAAGTGTGAAATAAGTTAATTGATGGAGATTTGTGGAATAAATTTAGAAGTAAAGTTAATACTAAAATTAGAACAATCACTAATTTGTAAATAAGATTTCATTAATTTGTAATAAAGAAATTAGGTCACACTAATTTGACAAAAAGAATTGAAAGTATCACTAATTTATAATTATCTCATTAATATAACACAATATTTAACTAATAACTATATATTCCCCGTATCTTTTGTATATATTCAAAATTAAATATTGGGACAACCATGCAAGTATTTTGGGACGGATGAGTAAATGATAAAATTACGTACTAATTCTATTATTCGATAAAGTATACATTAGAAGTTGATGATCAACTTATTTTTTTAAGTCTAGCTAGAATGGTTTTCCAAATCAATCATCTTATTCATATTAATTCAAACATTTTTGTAAAGAAACTATTTTACTTTGGTCCAAAATCACTTGATAACGTGACTGATTAGGTTGCACAAAACGTCCGATAAAACATCCAATTAAAATCAAATCAAGTAGCTAGTGATTAGGTCAATAAAGAAAAACAAGCCTTTCTATCTTTGAACTTGAACTTTTAGGCAAAACGGCAAAACTCTAAAGAGTGACCGACTCTCTATATGTGATTATTATGTGATGTCTTTTAAACTTTAACAAAGTTATAATATTTCACTTTTCCAAGAAATTGACGATTGAGAAAGCATAGAATTCACTTATTCCTCGTAAACTAATTAAACTCATGGACAGTAATGTAGCACAAGTTAATTTATATACTTGAAGGAACTAATTCTTTCGGTAAAGTATAATACTTCACAAGTAAGGATCGATGAAAGGTATAGGCATTTGTGTTTGTTGGGCTTTAAATTCAGATATTTAACAAGTTAGAGCCACTCTTCACCATTCCTTTATCATCATCCCATTTAAAAGAAGTTTGTTTCCGACACCAACTTGATTAATAAAGCCACTTTGTTGCAATTTTGATTCCTTCTAATTATCATCTTTTATCCACACACACATATATGGTAATGTTAAAGGACAACTACTATAATTTGCTCCCATTTCAAATTGAAATTAATTTGTAACAGAAAAATTAGAAAGTCCACTTCGTTAAAATCGGTTTTCACCTTTCCTTCACTTGGATTTTAGGAGATAACCACTTCACTTGGATTTTATTCCTCGTGCACTTCTTATGCACCCCAGTTTGTATCTATCACTTTTGTTTTAAGTTTAATAAATTATTTTTGCTGTTTAAAAAAAAAAAAAAAAAAAACACCTCTAGTTAATAGAGAATATCTATCTTATGGGTAAATCCTTATTACGTACGGGGCTTTACATTGATTACAACCTTGCCGCCTTTCATTTGATAAACCTGCGCTTTGCTTCATGGTTTTCTGTTTTGATTAGGTCATTCCAGTAGTATTATATGTTTGTTCTGTATCCTTACTTACAAAGTCAACTAATTCATTAAATACGTACATTAAAATCAGCCATTTTTTCGAATGGCAAATTTTGTTTTTTCATTCATAAACAGACTACCAGCTACAAACTACTACTAGTACTACAATTTATATTAAGTTCTCAATTTTAGATGGCTCAACAGTCAACTACCAGCTACCAATTCCAAAATGCTTTGTATGATCGGCTATTTTTTTAAATCTACCTTTCAAGTGCATGTAAATCACTACTAGTAGTACAGGAGTACTACAATGCAATAATTCTATAGTTCCCTGATCCAAGGTGAATTTCATATAGAAACAAATAAAATTCCATACAATATTCTAATTTAGAAGATGCAGCTTATCTTCTAGAATTGATGTGGATGTAGAAATTTGCAGAACATCTACGTCTGCGATTCTTGAAATATTCTTGGAAAATTATAATTAACAATAAATCAGAACGAGAAAAAAAAAGTTGGATAAATCTAAGCCGCATTTTGTATGGATTGTGAGTGACAAGTGAAGAGGCTAATATGATAATCTAGAGGACCCTGTTGTAACGCGTCACAGAATTTAAAGAACCAATTCCTTATCTCAATTACACCATTGTTGTACGCACACTAATCTGCTGCAGTAGTGCATTTTTGGCAAAACTGATTGGTGCTAGCTAGACTGCTAGTGTGGTTGATGATAAATGAGTTGATTTTTATGAAAGTATATCTTTTCTTTTTCATCCTTGTAACTAATCTGCACGGTAAGATTCTTTTTTTAGAATTCGTGGCTCTTGCAGCTGCGAGTACTTCTACATTTATTTATGTTCACATATCAAAACTCACAAGACTTAAAGCGAATCCCTGTTTAAGTGAAGTCAAACTGTTTAACATTTGAGTGAACAATCATTCATAATTAAGTAAAGTATAAACTACTCGTACGTAATAAATTTATTTCAAAATATGATATTCAACGTGATAAGCTAGTAAACATAGTCTAATTAAACGAATGTATATTTGGTAAACACTTTTTGGATGTCCAAATCTTTGTCGATGAGTATGAATTATATGCCATAAATGGGATCTGTGGGTCTTCACTACTTTTCACACTTGTAGATCCTCCATTCTCCAACCCTATGCTTTGCATTTGGTCCAAAATTCAACTAAATTTTGGTCCTACACCAAAATGTCAAAATAAATTACTACTCCTAGCTATGCTTTAATTTCATTTGCACCACATAATTACTACCTTTCACACTTACTCCTAGTTAGCTTGTCACATAGTTGACTTTTTGATATGGTGCACACCTGCCCTATGACTTAACATTGCCACTCACTAAACACTTCTGTTGTTGAGTCACACAGCTATCCTATTTTATTTAATTTTAATTTTAATGGGGCATATATATCACAGAAGCTAAATGTAAAGATGGATAAACATGAGATTATGAGAGCAACCATTACCGATCCACGCTAAGGTTAATTAATCACGCAAAATTTAAGGCAAATCTAAAAAACAAAGTGAAAACCGTAAGAAAGATTGCGAGTTTGTATTCAGAATACATACATATCTGCTGAGTCGTGTGTATAGAATGAAATTAAAGATAAAAAAAATTAAATGTTTATGACTACCTTGAAAATTGACAGTGCTTTATTTCGTATCCTACTCACCGTAGCATTAGACTTCACATATATATAATCTCGATCTACATGTGTCTACCCTATACAGGGTAGAAGTGGACCCACATACAGGGTTAACGGCTATAACGCGTATGACCGTCTGACTAACTGATATAACGAGTTGGGTGACTGTGAGAGAGCTGTTAGGGTATATCAAAACCTTTAAAACATAAAAAAGGTATCAAAATTAAAATTTTCATCCAATTCAACCTACTTATGTGGATTAGGATTGAATCCAACTCTCATGTTAATCGATATTATGAACTGAATTAATGTGTATCGAATGTATATGATATTAAAACTATTAGAAAACAACGTATAAATTCACAAAGAATGCAACACGCACATATCAAATCATTAAATTTGATCTTGTATACAAAACCACTTCACAAAACTAGTGGTAAAAAATAGTCCTTATCACATTTTGGTAAAATATGAAAAATAAAGTAAGACCCGCTGTAGCAAGAGTCCCGGATTAAATTCAAGTCCGTAGACTCCACAAGCAATCCGGGAGTCCTAAATACTATAACATTTGAGGCTTGGTATAAAATTGAACCGAAGTCATCTCATATCGATCACTGCAATTCTACACTTGGCTCTTAAACTTCTAAATTCTGAATTCATTCAGTCCTTATAGCCTCCCGATCCATCTTGGGTTACTTGGGATCTTTATTGGTTGCTACCACTTCTCTAGGTTCGTGTTGTTTTGTTTAGTTTGGTAGAGTTTCGTCTTTGACTTGAGCATTCTTTGTTAGGTTGTGTTGCTCCGTGTTTCTTCTAATATTGGTCGGGCGGTGTTTGCTTTGGCAAGGTGTAATAGCTAGCGGTTAGAGAGCCTCGTTCTTTATTTTCCTTTTTCGTTGTACTTTTTATTTTGAGCGTTCCTTATGCTCACTTATTATCAATAAAATTTGACCGTTTCAAAAAAATATAGCCTCCCGATCCATCTATTAATTCCATTAACACTCAGAGTTAAGGTGAAATCATCCAGCCTCCTTAGAGCTTTTAACCACTTACACCAATTACATCTTTCACGTGTCAAATACCTACATCGAGAGCTTACATCCTCCCGATCACGAAAGAACAAATGATAAGTCATTTATTTCTTTTCATTTTTTGCAATTAGCTCATTGATTCCATATTTACTAATTTGAGTGTCGGAGCTAGTCCACTTGGTCTGCACCACACCGGTATCCCTTTTGGATCTTACGTTCTAACTTGTATTTTGTCTTACAGGTCATCGGTGCCCCCAATTCGAACTAATTCACAAATGTAGATTTTGAGCATCGACATAACTCTCATTAACTTTTGAATAAAAAATGAAATTCTGAAGCATTCGGTTACGTGACTAAAATTACAGTGTTGGCACATTTTTGTATCAAAATGCTATTTTTAAATATTTTGAGCCAAAAATTTACTTTTCGTGAGTTTAATTAGAGTTAAAATGCTATTTTAAAAAATTCCAATAGATATTTAAAGGGGTCATTTACAAATTGCCCACCAATGTCCCTATTAACTTCATTAACCCCAGCATAGGTTTGCGTGTTGCTATTTGTAGATAAATGTTTCACTTTGCTCATGAATTTACCCACATAGCCCTGGAGTTGGGACCACATTTTGGTATTTGTCTTTAAATTAGGAGACAATTTCTAACGCACAAGGCAATTTGCGTTTTAGTCCTTCTGAATGTCTAACTCAATTGACATGAATAATTCAAAAGTAGATATAAGGGTCCACTTCAATCATTTCATTTTAATTTTAAAATATTAACACATGAATAAAATACTCAACATAGAAACATATAAAAACATTGAAACATAAACATAGAAACATATACAGTATACAAAAAATTTTAAAATTAAAATCAACTCCCCAATAATTTTTATTTTTACTTTATACTTCATTAAAAAAATTATTAAAAGAAAAAAATGTTTACCATGTCATTTTAATTTTAAAATATTAACACATGAATGAAAAGTCAAAACATAGAAACCTAGAAACATGAAAACATAAGCATTGAAATATAATCATAGAAACATAAACAGTATTTTAATACTATTAAAAAATAAATAAAAGAAACATCTTCTCATACAAATAAAAATGAATATTATCCTTTCTACTGTATTAAAAAATAATAATTAAAAAAAAACAGAAAAAGAAAAAAAAATGGAAGCTCGCTTCCATGGAAGCTCGAGCTTCCATGGGAGCTCCAGATGGAAGCTCCGATCTGGAGCTCCCATGGAAGCTCGAACAGAGCTTCCATTCCATTGCTGGGGTTAATGAAGTTAATAGGGACATTGGTGGGACCTACTGAAATTCAGTAGTATGTGTGACCTACTGAAAAATTCCCGATGCATAGGAAGAAATACGTGTTGGCCTTTGAGGTCAGCATATCATACCAAAAAACAGTTCTCTTTAGTATATTAGTGGTTTAGTCGTTACAGCTGTAGTCCAAATCTACATATCTAATTTTTTTTCTTTAAATCAATTTATTGGTATCCTTATCCGAAGATAATTACTAGTAATAGAAAAGAAAAATTGGAAAATAAAAAGTGAGAGTAATATTACAATTTGTTAGAATAATAAATGGTGACTTGGTGAGTTAGCTATTTAAGCTGCCAGTGATGAGCCAGCTCTCACTTTCTGGTAACTATAAAAAGGATATTTAGAACCATTTCAGTAGTTGTCACCAAAATCCATAAAGTGTCCTCTAAATCTAATAGTACTAGTACTAGTCTCTTCTCCACAAGCTAAATACAAAGCTACTAATACTACCATTTCATTTCTTCAAACTCTCTCTCCCACCTGTGATCACCTTTCTTCATCACCTCACCTGACCTGCTTATAAATAACATAGCCTCAACTTCATCCAAATTCACAAGAGGGACAAAAATTATGGTATACTCTTTACTCATATGGTTTCTTGGTCAAGTTAATTAATTGGTGTAACTTTTTCACAAACTTGATTTAGAGTAGTACTAATGATGTTTTGTTGCATTTTCTTGATGATCAGGAAATCGAAAACGGTGCGGTTACAAAGGGTACATGGGAAGGATATGTGGACTGGAAAGGCAAGCCTGCTCTCAGAGGCAAACACGGCGGCATGTTTGCTGCCTCTTTCGTTTTGGGTCAGTAGTATATATTCTTTCTTCTTCTTTTCTTTTCATCGTTTCATCATATATGAATATCCTATTATTCGAAATGTATAATTGAAAAACAAGATACTCCGTAGTACTTAATTTCGAGAATTTAGACGTCGGTAGGTGAGTATCACTCCGGCAACCACACTGCACAGACTTAATGTGAAGAAAAGTTGTCACTTTTTTTAAGGGATTTTCAGAAAGAAAATGGTGCAAAAAAGGGAAAGGAGAAATGAAAAAAAAGAGAAGTAGCTAGTGTAGTTTGATTGAACTGAAACAAAACAACTTGTGTCAATCAATCAATCAAAGTTGTGGTTTTGAATTTTGATTGATTTTATGTCATAATGTAATAAATATAATTATCTTATTAATTAATTAGTCCTTAAAAATTTATTTAGCCGAGTTAACTTTACATGCAGATGTTATGGTTTACATAATTCTAATGTCTCGTATTAATAAAGATTTCAGGGATGGGGAGCTAGAATTAACACCGTCTTGTTTAGATTCAATATATTGTTTATTCCCTGGTTTTGATGATATTTTTGCAAGACTAATTGCGTTGACTGATTTGAGATTTTATTATTATTTATTTATGTTTTGCTATATATGTGTAGTTGTGGAAGTGTTGGAGAATTTGGCATTTTTGGCAAATGCGAGCAACCTGGTACTTTACCTGTCGGAATACATGCATTTTTCGTTGTCGGAATCTGCAAATTCGGTCACAAATTTCATGGGAACAGCGTTTCTTCTCTCTCTGCTCGGTGGCTTCTTGTCCGATGCTTTCTTCACCACCTATTACATCTACAACATCAGTGCTCTCATTGAATTCCTGGTAACTATTACTAACTAAACTATTTTTACTTTTCAGTTTTCACTCATAATACTTATTACCATCTCTCAAGTCTTAAAATGAGCCCAATTTAATCTATGATGTATGTGAACATTTTGTGATAGAGACCGAATTGCACGTGGAGTGGGAATTGTTTTTATCAATAATTTCACGTTTCGTACTGTACAATTTGCAGGAAATCAACACCTCCAATCAATACTCACACTTTTTGATGCATATCACATAATAATAACAATAATAATAATATGATGATATGATAATATGTGAATGAATCCCTTTATTTTTGGACGAAAGTGACTTATCAAATTTTGTGCATGCCCCTTGTGCACTCACTGCCATCTTTTCTATACTACTTGCCCTTCGCTACTACAACTCCATTTCTTTAATAAAACAGTTTGTAAAACTTAAAAGGATTATGTAATGTTTGTGGTATTTCATTAGTGATAGTATCTACGAAAAAAATATGCTGCCATAAAATAAAACGTAAGCAGTCAAAGTTTGAAACAGACGAGTATTATTTTTCTTTCATTTCAAATGTACTTTTGACTTTTTTTTTTTTTTTTAGATGAGAATATAATCTTGAAAGACATTTAATCCATATTTATAAAGTTGTTGGAAAACTTATAAGGTTTCTCAATTAAAATATAGTAGAAAACTTACAAGGAACCTTTCATATGCCACCACCAAGCGAGCCACTTGGTAGCTAAAACTTCTTTTTTTGCAAGTTGGCTGAAAAAATTAGATGCACGAGAATTAGTTTTCATCTTTATTTCTTTTTGTCCTTTTCCATCCTTTTATTTATTTATTTTTTTAAAAATAAAAATGGATCAATCAAGAAAGGAACAAACTTTGTGATTTTCTATGGATACATGTTGACAGCAAACCCACCACCACCATATCATTCATAACAAACTCTTATAATTTTGGTCAAACTATTTTGTTACTTATACTCATAAAATAAATAAATTATGTAGTAGTAGTGCACCGTACGTTTATTTGATTGAATTATACTCCATATCTTATAGTAGTATACTATAAATAGATTATTAGGGACGTTGTTTGTTGTCCATAAATGTTATTTTGGCAATCAGCGCCTCTTCTAGAAGTGTAGTATACTTTATTATTCACTGAGTCTTCGTTTTAATAGCGCGAATACAACGCATAAAGCATATAGTACAAATTTAACATAACAATTTCACATAGGGCGGCGATGCATTATCCCTAGCGTAGGAAAGACATTTCCATATGAGCTTTGCACTGGGCCGGGTTAGACTGAGGGTTAAGTCTGTAAGACAAGAATTTTGTTACCCAAAATAGTACATTTTGTTGAGTTAGCACCAAAATTTACCAAGAATGATCATCTCCTATCTCATTAGAAAATCTAGTTTAAAATGATGGTGAAAATCCAAAGTACAGGACTATTCGGCAGAATAGATCTATATTAATGTAAATTATGACATATGAATGAAATATCGTTCCTTCTAAAAAAAAATAAAAAATCTGTCGAGTTGTACTTCAGCTAACCTGGGCGGCGGAAAATAGATTTTTAAGTTTTAAGTAGATTAAACCGCTACCAAACATGCTGAAAGGATTGATTCAGTTTCTAGGCAAACATATACTAACTATTAACTACATCGTGCGTAGTTGGTTAATTAGTTTGTTAGATCATATTGCGGAGGATTGTTGATCTCCCCTCTCACCTTTAACGGTGGGACCCATATCTACAGTCGAGGGTGATATCAACTATCTTCGCTTAGGATCTTATTTTCCGGTGTAGCACTTACTTCCTCCATTTCATTAATAAATTTCTGGGTTTCTATTTTGGCTGTTTAACAAACTTCCTAACCAAAATATGGAAAATTTTTCAACCCACTTATTAATTTTTTTTATTATTTCTCTCTCCTTCTCTATAACCAATTTAACACCCCCTGTCATACTTTATCACCCATTTACCATTAAATACTCATACAAATCAATTCTTTAATATTATTTCTTAAATTTGATAATTTTTACCCCATAGAAAGATACTAAAGAAAATAAATGAAGGAAGTATTTGTTAATATGTCAACTACTACTACTAGATGGCAGCAACGTAAGGTTAACATATTTAGGTAGAAAATCAGAAACTGGGTAATGGTCCCATGCATTAAAAAACAAACTCTAACTAAATACATTGTATGTGGGTAATTTATCAGCTGTACTTATCTTACCATTTTAGGGACCCATGTATCCGTTTTTTGTGTGTCACATTTTATGATTAGAACCCATAACTTCAGTTCCTGGATTTCGTTCGTTGAAAATAGTTTGTTGCTTTATCCTTTTTTCTTGTCTCATTACTACTCCTTACTAATGTCATGATATGTGATATGACATGAAATTTTCAACCAATAGCGTATCACCACAAGTTTCCATATTTTGACATGCCTTCCGACCAAGTAATCTTCATTACCATGTTTTTATTTGGTTTTTATTTATAATCAAAGTGTACTTGACTTTTGGCATAGTTTGACATTTGACAACCTGAAGTATATATTTCGAACATTTAAAAAAATAATAATGTCTAATCGATTCGAGATAAACATAGTGGTGTGGCAATCTTAGAAGAATTATTCCATGTGAACGTGTCACAATAGGGCTCTTGTTCTAGTATTAAATGTATTGTTATAAATGTCATTTTAGTGCAGGTCATGTTTAACAGGTGTGTGGTTACAATTTTGGTAAGTAACTTTTACTTGCTACTTGCCTCCTATTGCCCATTGTGCCCACATATCATTGATGATTCCTTCCATATCTTACTAGCTTATAATAATCATCACTTTATTTGCCACTTTGTAGCAATCTCATTTGCTAATGCCTCAAATTAGTCTGGAAGAGCTTGTCACTAGCTAATACTTGTGTACGTGGTGACCATTTTGATCTCCTACAGGCCCTTAAAAGCCAACTACAACTTTCTTAGAGATTCCTCTGAACAATGCACTCACATAGATAATAGATACCCAATAGGCCAAACTTCAATTGTTTAAACCGGGTTCTCTCTAACTTTTTGATACACCTTATTGCCAGAATTATTCCACATTTAATTTTCATAGTACTGTAAGTGTGTAGATAGCATTGCCTAGTTCAATGTCTGAGACTCGAGATATGATAGCTACAAGGTCCGTGAAAAAGTTATAAAACTGAATTGTGCGGCATAGGACCCGTTATTCCACTTTGTGACTGAATTACTAGTAACTGACCAAGTGTGACATAAAGCGAGATACCATCAGGGATTGGTGATGCTAATTAACACGGTATACCTTTTGATGATTCTTTTTACAGGGCCTGGTGATTCTGACAGTGCAAGCAAATGTGAGTTCTCTTATGCCTCCAAAATGTGATCTTTCCAACCCAAACATGCCATGCCATCAAGTTCATGGTGCAAAAGCAGGAATGCTCTTCTTGGGACTCTATCTTGTGGCACTTGGTGTTGGTGGCATTAAAGGATCATTACCGGTACATGGTGCTGAACAGCTCGATGAGGACACACCACACGGGAGGAAGCAAAGGTCGACATTCTTCAATTACTTTGTGTTTTCGCTCTCATGTGGTGCTCTCATTGCCGTGACTCTCTTTGTGTGGGTTGAAGACAACAAGGGATGGAAATGGGGATTCGCATTATCCACACTGACCATATTGCTGTCGATTCCAGTGTTCCTAAGTGGTACAAAATACTATAGGAACAAAATCCCTCTCGGGAGTCCTCTTACGACGATATTCAAGGTAATATATGTATGTTCCTGTTATAATCGCAAAAGATTCCGCTCTGGAATCATTACCGCACTCTCTATGTATTTATATGATCTGATCTATTTTACAGGTCCTTGTCGCTTCCATACTGAATAGTTGCATGTCAAGAAGTCCAAGCAATGCGATATCCAGTATCACCAATAGCCCTTCTCCAACTCCAGAGTCCGATGATGTGGATGCGATGATAAAGAATGGTATAGTCACGGACTCATCTGAAACTCCATCTGAAAGCCTCAAGTTTCTCAACAGAGCAGTAGTAAACAAGCCAGCACACGATGGTTTAAAATGCTCGGTTCAACAAGTGGAAGAAGTCAAAATCGTACTAAAAATCCTCCCAATTTTCGCCTGCACCATAATGCTGAACTGTTGTCTTGCTCAACTATCAACCTTCTCGGTCCAGCAAGCATCCACTATGAACACACATCTCGGAGCATTGAAAGTCCCACCATCATCCCTTCCAGTCTTCCCTGTCGTCTTCATCATGATCCTTGCACCATTGTATGACCACGTGATCATCCCGTTCGCACGTAGAGTGACAAAATCCGAGATGGGCATTTCTCACCTCCAACGTATTGGAATCGGTCTATTTCTCTCCATTGTGTCCATGGTTATAGCTGCATTGGTTGAAATCAAGCGTAAGAGAGTAGCAACCAACTCTGGAATGATAGACTCCGAGAAGCCATTGCCAATTACGTTCTTTTGGATTGCATTTCAGTACTTGTTCCTCGGATCAGCTGATCTTTTCACCTTAGCAGGACTGATGGAGTTTTTCTTCACAGAAGCGCCATTCAGCATGAGATCCCTGGCAACTTCTCTGTCTTTTGCTTCATTGGCAATGGGATATTATCTGAGCTCTGTCATCGTGTCTATAGTTAACCGTGTCACAGGCGTTTCAAATCATAAACCATGGCTATCAGGCGCAAACTTGAACCATTATCACCTTGAGAGATTCTACTGGCTAATATGCGGTTTGAGCGTGCTGAATTTCTTGCACTATCTGTTTTGGGCTACCAAGTACAAGTACACATCAGTAGGATCAAGGAAATGATACATTGGCATATACAATCGATCCAAGCAGGTCAAGTATGGGAATTTTCAATGTTGCTGATGATCGGATGAAATGGTGTTCGGCTGTAGATATGTCCGATGACTTGCTGGATTGAATGGATGCAGTAAGAGGGACAAGATGTCTCATCAGACCATGCAACAGACTAGATTAGGTCATCTTAAAACCTGATGTCAGTTTTCTTGTATTTGTAACATCATGTGCTTGTGTTCTCCTTAACCTTCGAAGATACTGATATCAACTATCAAGATGATTGGGTTAACTTTAAAGCTGGTTTTTCTATATTGAGCAATTGTTTGGTAGCTAATTTCATCCACAATAAGACTATAAGAGTTTCTGGGCTATTTATCAATTTATGTTTTTCAGAACTCATCTCATGACTTTAGACATAGCATCAAACTATCCTACAGCTCATAGTTTTAAAAGATGCAAGTTTAAGAAGAATTTGAGGGTTTAGCATCTGCAGGGTTGGTTATCTTTTACTGCCTTACTGGAACATATCCTAAATTTCATGTGAACATATCTAAACTCAAATACTAATGGATAAGATGAATTATAACTAAAGATTGGACCTCCAAGCACTTGAATTATGTGGCTATTTTCATTTAGGTTGGGGAGACCGCTTGAGTCAGAAGCGTCTGATAGAGCGTGTAGATTCCCTACACACTAATTTTCGCAACTAAGGATGAATTAATTTTAAACTCATGGACTTGGATTAATTAATATGTGACCATTGAATAGCTTTTCTAAGCTATAAATTTTGGTTTCCCCACCATTTGGAGAACAATCCAATTACTGCTGTGTTGTGTCAATGGAAGCCTTTAACAAAGCTTATACCATGGGTTCTAGATGGTTCTACTTTACAATCTAGTAGTCAGGTAGGTTGTGGTGGTGTGATTCGATCACATAAGGGTAAACTTTTAAGGGCTTTTGCGGGGTATTTAGGTAGCACAGATAATAACTTGGTAGAACTGTAGGGGTACTATATCATGGTCTATATCTTTTGCCTTGCAATAACAAATTAAGCTTTCCGTTTCAAAAAACCAGTTAAAGCTTTGGAAATTCAATTTGATTCTACCTACGTTTTTTCTTATTTGAATATGACAATGAAACCCGCACGGATACATCAGCTGTCTTTTAATTTGTTTATTGACAATGTAATAATTCCACAAATGTTTTGTCAAAGCTAGGTAGTGAATGATGGTTTAGGTGTAATTGGTATAGGATTAGGTGTAAATCTTTGATCATATTAATTCTTGACATCTTTGCACAACAACTGCGCCTGTAGCTCAGTGGATAGAGCGTCTGTTTCCTAAGCAGAAAGTCGTAGGTTCGACCCCTACCTGGCGCGACTTTTTTTGATAACAAGATTAGACCATAGCCTAGTGTGGTATGTGTTCTTTTCCTTTTCTTTTCCATATAAATATCGGTTGGATGAAACTTTTTTGTATCTTCTATCATTTTTTATTTCCATATATATATCTGGTTTCGCACATGCCATGTGCCATATTATGTACGTCACCCACACTTCCAAATGGACTTATTTTCTTGCCAAAACTCACATGATTACAAGAGTAGAGCCGTACGACTAGTGTGATCTGTATCTTTTCTTTAGTTCCCCAATTCTAACATTTATTTACACCATTGCGACAAATATTTTGTACCCCATAGCTATCCCGTCATACAAGATAGTATATATTCGATTTGAGCACAACACGTATCATATTCGGTACATATTTCACTCCTACCATCTGAGCTACATTCCTTGAATGCACATCCAACAATATGAACACTTTTTTTTTTTTCTTTGAATTAGTAAAAAACATTCTATAATGAAAAGGAGTACCAATGGTACTCAAATAAATAAAGACCTCATCGAAGTTGGTTACAGCAGACAGAAATACGAGCCAATCAAAATAGGCTCCCTACGGTAAGGACCTAAAGAAGAGCAGAAATGGTACATAAAATGGCCACAGCCTCAGACAACTAAAGGGCCAACCATTTTTGGACCGAAACATACCACACCTTCCAACCTAGGACTCAAGACACATATTCGGTTCTAACAACCAATCCTCCAAGTGTCTAGTAGAGGCTATTTCCCTTACCTTTTAACCAATGCCAACACCATAACTTGATACTTTGGAGTGCTTGCTAATGGTCCCATTCCTCCAACAATAGGAACACTAATATGAACATTTTTAAAAAATGTTTTAAAGAACGAAAAATAATGGAGATGCGGGGTATCGATCCCCGTACCTCTCGCATGCTAAGCGAGCGCTCTACCATCTGAGCTACATCCCCATAACGTGTCTCTAAAAATATAAATACTTCTTTGAAATTTTTCACAGAGAGAGAAAGAATCAAAAAAGTTTGGAGATGCAGGGTATCAATCCCCATACCTCTCGCATGCTAAGCAATCCCCGTACCTCTCGCATGCTAAGCGAGCACTCTACCATTTGAACTACATCCCCGAAATGTGTCTCTAACAATAAAAATACGAAAACTAATATGAACATTTTCAAAAATGTTTTGAAGAACGAAAGCTAATGGAGATGCGGGGTATCGATCCCCGTACCTCTCGCATGCTAAGCGAGCGCTCTACCATCTGAGCTACATCCCCGGAACATGTCTCTAACAATATAAATACTTCTTTGAAAATGTTCACAGGGAGAAAGAAAGAATCAAAAAGTTTGGAGATGCGCGGTATCGATCCTAGTACCTCTCGCATGCTAACGCTCTACCATTTGAGCTACATCCTCAGAACATATCTCTAAGAATATAAGTAACTATTTGACAGTTTTCACAGGGAGAAAGAAAGAATAAAAAAGATTGGAGATGCAATGTATCAATCCCGTACCTATCGCATGCTAAGCCAGCGCTCTACCATCTGAGCTACATCCGCTTATGCCTTATTGATAAATTTCCAATATCATCTGTATTTGATAAATTTTGCAGGGAAAAAAAAATAAAAAAATAATGGAAATGCGGACTATCAACCATCGTATCTCTTGCATGCTAAGAGAGACCTATACCATCTTAGTTATATTCCCTGATTGTTTAGGCTTACAATATGCAGCTATCGGTATTTTAAATGTTCATTTAATTAGACGACATAGTATTTCAGTTTGAAATATCAGTATCCCATCGATATTATTCTATGTTTCTATCTACCTTAAGATTGAAGAACTATATTATGCCGTACTTATCTAACTCTCTTCATTTTGATTCACATATACTATGGCTCGGAATTCCATTATTCAACTTGACTGAAAATCCCTTCTAAATTCTAATATTCTAATCCTTTGTGTTGGGATTAAACATGCTTCTTTCATCCATGAAAGTAAAATATATCCCACAACAATTAGTTTAGTGGTGTGGGTGATGCATCTATATGCGACTTAGAAGTTCAAATAGAGTATGATAACTCCAGTCTCGTATAGCCTTAGCACACCATAGTACTATTGGATACAAAACGTTTAGTAAACAAAGTAGTAATTGTAAATTCAGTTGCCGTCTTAGCTCAGCTGGTAGAGCGCATGGCTTTTAACCATGTGGTCGTGGGTTCGATTCCCACAGACGGCGCTTGCTAAATAATTTATTTTCATGTTTTAATATTTTTTGTTGTTCAAACTTGAAACCTTAGCTGAACTTTTAGGTACCTTGCCTGCAAAAGATCATCATGATGTTTGAATCCCCGAACTCAAATGCAATGGATCTCCATGATGTTTGAATCCCCTACTCCAATTTCTGGATTTGCCATGGATTGAAAATGTAGCAGAATCTTTTCTTTCTCGCTAGCAATGGATCATATAACTGTGTCTGGTCAGTTAGTTCAGCATGCATAGGATGAAACAACCAAACAGAGCGGTTTAGCTGGACTGGTTCCATCAAATAAGTTGCATATACGAGCAGAAATAAGCTCCACAGAAGTGTGAATAAAGAACCCTCAAAGTAACACAATAAATCCCATTATTTTCATTCGTTCAGAGAAAAATCAAGACCGAAAGGTGATCTTACACAACATGGTTCAATCTCAGACAGCGATTTGCTACCTATCATATTTACCTCTAAACTCTAAAGAAATCTTTGATCGTTCGTGTAATTCATAACGTGGTGGTACAAAGAGATTTGTACTATTAGGGCGGTCTAGTCTGCTGATTTGGAGCTACTTGCTGCCATTGACAAGCCCCTCAAAGCAACTTTGACTGCACCCACAACGCTGAGTTGCCTGATTTCAGGACTCAAGCCTTGTGCCTTGTTGTTCTTGCAGCCATCATCTATTTGAACTCCAACAAAGTATGCAACCTGTACATTGTTTCCCAATATATCAACAAAATATACAAATGGAGTGCATGTAACAGGCTTATGAAAAGGTATAATTTAATTCTGATCCAAAGTGCTTCACAATATTGAAAAATAAACAAGCATAAAGCGTTGTCAAATTAGAAGTTTTTTCGTGTTGGCTTAACCAAGTGTTTTCTGACTTCTGCTTATCATGCTCTAGAGTCTAGAAATTTTATACAGAATCCATAGGCGCAATTTACAAGAACTCCAGGATGCTTATTATCCAACAAAGGCCCATGAGTCACTTGTCAAAGCAGTGCCTCAGGAGGACTCAGATGACAGATTTAGGATTACACATAAGCTCTTGCGGAGGTATATATTAAGGCGAGGTGAACAATGAACTCAGCTTGAAGCACTACACACTCTATTGTACTCTTGTAAGCTAACAGGTGCACAAGTTGGAATTTCAACTCCTAAAACAAATTCACATCTTAAAAATTCAGTTTTGAAAACTAAGATTTTACTAATTACTACTAATTCGCCTCAGAACTCTTCTATTGAAGAACCAAGAGGAAAGACTGAACTGATAATTATAACAGAACTCTATCCACACGCATATACGCCGTGAAGTTTGTGTAGAAAACATCACTATGCATGCAATTTGCACAGTAGCTTAATCTTTTCTGGAGATCATAAATATCTGAACCACAAGAATCTCTCATGGCACTGGAATGAAGGATAATAACAAAACAGAATTGCTTGTAACATTTCCACAACATAGAGTCATAGACTATCCGCTCCAGGTTAATATTTAATATCTCCTTCTGAACTAAGTTCATAGCAGTATCCTAAAATTACAGAAGACAACTTTTAATCCACGATTGTTTTGACTCAAACAGTTAATCAGAATTCAGAACACAAATTATTCTAGTATTCATTATTTAACACCAATATTAGTTTTGCTAACATTATTTCAATAGAATTCATGCATCCACACAATTGCACACACTTCTCTTTTGACATCTATATTTCTTTTGGTGACAAAAGCTAAACCACAGCTTCAGAATGACATACCCTCAATCATTATTCAACATTTTTAGCAAGAACTATAATTGCTTGTCAGTGCCTTACTTTCGTCGCCTGAATATGAAAGTCTAATTCTTCTATAATGGCCTGAGCTCTAATGTCAAGTTACCATGAACTACCAGCCCAAAAATTAAGCATGTATCACAATAATAATACTATCTGCCAATTGGATAATAACCAATAAGCTAATGTAAAGTTAACAGCTACTACGTACCAGCCCATAAATTAAGCATATGACACGGGAATTATTTCTGCCAGTTGGCTAAGTACACCTGTGAATATAAGAGAGTACAAGCCCAAAAAATGACTGAAAACTAGTCCATTCACACAAGCAGGAGTTCACAATGGAGAAAATTTCATAGCATGAAAATTCAGCTGATTCTTCTATAATTTATAATACGAGAAATCAACAAGATAACATCACCTCAATATCCCGACAATACACATACCACATATTAGTGTCCACAAACACTTTAACCAGATCTTTTTCAAGGAGTTACTATTTTGATGAAAAACATGTTTTGTTTGTACGGACTACGGATCATGAGGTAAAGAATCAAGTATCAATTATACGTCATTCTGAAAACAAAATATATCGCACACTCCAGCAATGGCATTCTACCTGTAACAATGAGTCACGATAGAGAATCTACCAAAACAAAGGGCAACTTGGAGCCAAGATGATAATAGAAAGGTTATCGAAGGCGTCCAATTAATATGTGGAAAAATCTTTATAGAGAAACAAAAATTACCTTTCCTGAAGCTTTGCGCACCGGTGAGATGTGAAGTAGATTCCAAAATGAAGACCTATCTTTTCTGCAGGCGACAACAAAGGTGTCATTCAAACAATAAAAGAAGTCTTTAAAAAGGTGTATGAAGTGGTCATTAGTCAGCTGTCAACCTGTAATTTAAAATACGTACTGTGCATGCTTGCTCGGTTTGAATGCATTCTTTAATCTGCATCCACAGTTGGTAAAATCATTTAGTTCAGGCATGGCAAATATGTGTACTTATGGAAAAGAAAAAGATAAAAATCTAAAGTTATATTCAGAAGAAACACACATCACCTTAAACTGCGTTATGGGATCTGTGTGCCTTCCGGACAAGAATCGGCAATTTTTTCCTAGTACTTCACGTCTATCATAGCCTAACCGCATTAATGGGGATCAATAAATGAGAAACAAACATGTGTATCAGTAGCTAATAGTTGGTGAGGAACTATACTGGCAAAATCTCAAATTGAAGATACCGGTTCATAAAATTCGATAATCAGTATACCTGTCAGTTTCAGGAATGCGTCACTCGCATACACTATAGGCATGTCGGCTAATTGCACATCGGTTCTGACACACGCCATAAAATGTTGCCAAAACAAAGAAGTAAAGACATCAGATATTGCAAAAAGTAGATAAACTGAAACAGGAAAATCAGAATATGAACGAACTCACAATACAAAACTTTGTTTGATTCTACCAAGAGATATATTTAAGGATGCAGCAAGCTGTCTGTTCCCTGTAAAGCTACATCTTTCTATGCACACCAATTTTCCAGTCTGCTCACTATAGTGAATCAGGACAGACATAATATTTCTGGTTGCAGCAGCTGCATTTGTTTTCTCCACCTCACTTGCTTCACAAGGCTTGTGAATCTCAAATTCTGCATTTTTTTTCATGTGATAATAAATAGGCAATAACATTATCAAATGGAGTATTTATGGGGGAGTCCAAGCAAATATTAAGTTTAACAATCTTTCTCCCACAACAATGAAAATGAACCAATAACATATCACAATACCAATGAAGTAAATAAAAAAAAAGTAAAGAAAAAGAAAAAAAGGGAAGATCTCAATGAAAATTTAAACCTCCTCGAAGCTATTATGCATATTTTTTATTTTACATAATAAGATACCCATCCCTCTGTGTCTAGAGGCGCAACAACATGCAATAAGCAATCCCGGGTCTTGGGGGAACTTCTGGAATCTAGAAGAGTACTCAAATTAGCTGCAATCATTAAAAACCTACCGGACTATCACAAAAGTTCACGAAAGTCTCATCATGCAATTCGAAATGATCTTTTCAAGGCACAAAAGAACTATAGTATCACACTTTTATGAACATCACAAAATCAAGATACAAGGAAACTTGCAAAAATCAAGATATGGCTGACTGACTCTCTAGTGGAATGCGTAAACTTTGCAAGTAAAGCCACAACTAGCATCATAATAGAAACAGACCAGTGTTCTCATCCGTTGATACAGCCACCTGAGCTGAAACACGTGCATATTGCATAACAGAATCCAAGCAACTCTCCCTCCTACAACATCGAAGTGCAATCTCCCGAATTCCACCTCCATCCTCACACAAGTTCACCTCACTCTCCCTCTGCTTCCTCACAATAGGCACTTGCACAGCCACAAAATTAGTCACTCTACCATCCTCCTTGCTGAAAATAGGAAACATATGAAACAACATCCAAAACGGCGTCCCATCTTTCCTATAATTCAACAAGTTAACCTGCACTGCCCTCTCCTCTCGAATCGCCTCCCGAATCTCCATAACCGTCCTCCTATCGGTGTCAGGCCCCTGAAACATCCTACCATTTCTACCAACCACCTCATGTCTGGAATAACCAAACACTTTCAGGAAACCATCAGAAGCAAACACAATAGGGTGCCCACAAATACTAGGATCAGTAATAGTAAAACTATCAGGCAATTCATTTAGAGCTTCACATACCCAACTTGAGTACCTCAAACTAAATGATTGCTCAATCACTCCCAGTTGTGATTCCATACTAAGTTAATAACAACTAATTTTCCTCCAAAGGTTGAATAATCTTTATCAGCAAAGAGCAATAATCCCAAGCCCATGTGTCAATTTCAGCTCCAAAAAAACCTTTTTTTTATTCAAGATTTCAGCTTTAGCTTATTAAACCACATAACCAATCAATCAAGAAGTATACAACTCATGTAACAGAACACACATAAAACAAAAAGTTTATGAAATTGAAGAGGATAAAGAGTGTACAGAGAGTGATAATCGCACTTTGCAAGTGAAATAGCTCGAGTATGTACAGTATACAACCGATTGATTATACAGAAGAAAAGAGGTGAAAGACCACCAAATTTGAAGAAACAAGAGATTCTTGAAAACTAGATTTTTTCTTTGGTATCAAAACATTTTGTGGATGTTAGACGACTCCCTTCTTGTGTTTTTTGTTTTATTAGCTCGCCTTCATGAAAATAACTTGCGCCGCATAAACAAACGTTTTTAAATATGTGATTTAGATAGATTGATTTATTTTCAACAAATACATACTCAGTAAACACTGCCTCGTCATATTGTAATTTTTACTTTTATTTTTTTTACATCTCATTCATTTTTTATTTATTAATGTTTTATTATGCGTTCCACCAATTAAACACATAATATAAATGGATCGAATGACAAATAGGAAGGACAGGGCCAAGTTTTTGTGCCGGACCACATAAGGATAGAAAGGGACAGGGTCGAGCCTCCTCTCACGGATAGTCCGGATAACAGGAGACTCAGTATATGTAATATTACGTTTTCTTTTTTCATCCGTTCTATTTATTTATTTATATTTTCTGCTTTATTATACCACTCAAATAAATAAGAGTATAACAATTTTATTAAAACAGATATAAAAAGCAAATGTGTGCTATTTGTTGGAATGTATGTAGTATGTATATGATAAACACTATTCATTGATATCTTCTTCGACCATAATCGATGTGCCACTACAAGTCCAGAACCTAATGCGTGATTATCTCCTTTAACTTTAACTTTTACTGTAACTTTTAATAAGGATTTCAATATATGACTTGTAAGTGCACTATTAGCTTCTAAAATCTGAATAGAAGCTGTTGTTTTCTTTTCCGAATTGTTTACTTTGAACTAGGTGGTGTATTGCACCCAAACTGATGAATAATTTGCCCTGTTTATATCTGAAGGGAAGTTGCACTTGCAGGCAGAGGAATACAAAGAAGAACTGGCAAAAATGAAGTGGAGACTTATCCTTCCACGTAGCATAAGTATAGTTTAATAAATCTTCTGGAGGCCACACTCACTTCAACTTTCAACATTCTTTTTCATTGGTTAAGGCTCCATCTATTTTTGGGAAGTTCAAACATCATTTCATAGTTCAACTAGATTTTAGCTAAGTGTATTGGTGGTCTGCCTCTGATGCCCCTACGTGTTGCTGAGTTACACCTTTGATTCCTGAGATCGACTGTCATATGTTGTGGGTCATAAACCAATAATAGAATCTAATGTTAGAAAAATGTTAGAAAAAGAAAAATAGAAATATCTAATTTAGCCAACAAATTCTATAGTTTTTTTTCCAATGAAATGATGATAGATATATTAGAAACAACATAATAAAAGTACAACTTGGCACTGATTTGCAAATGATACCAAGCGATTCATACAACTAGATAAGTATTTAGTCACATCCAATTCTAACAAAGGTGGACATATATCCCAAATACATAGCCTAGGATCCGGTAATTAGCACACAAGATATTGGGATCTTCATTGAGAGCACAAGTATCTCCCCGTTTGACTAGAATATCTGTGATTTGATTCATTTCCCGATGGATAAAGTGTAGTTGCACTTCCTTGAGTTGTTTGATAAGTCTTGTACTTCAATTTCGTGTTCTTGATTGTTCTTTCATTTAAACTCGAGGGTCAATTTCAAACGGAATTGAATCGGTTTCGACTGATGCTCCTGTGAGCTGGAAGTGGGTCGGTGTTGTGGTGCTGCATCATCGCCCTGGGAGCTATGGGAGCAAGGGCCTACTTTCTTTTGGTTCGAATCACAGGCACTGTCCTGGAGTTCGACGTGCCATTGGTTCAGTTTTAGATTCTCCGGAGATCATAGCTTAGCTAGAGTCTCTTGAGTTTCGTTCCGTGTTGTTATTTCCAGTAGCTTCTTCGGCGATCTGGACCCTCTTTTGTACTTGAGGTTCAGTGATACATCTTGTATCATGATTGGGGTATGCCCCTCTTATTCGTGTACACTTCGTTGGGTTTAATAAAATTTTAATTGTTTCAAAAAAAACAAAAAGTGACGCAGGGCCTTGTGACGCCATGCTGGGACCTGGAGCTTGCACAAACAAATTATATAGGTTGTTTACGTTTGGTTTTTCTTTTTTTAATATTTAAGTTTGGTTTCGAACCTGATTGTTCAGAAAAGTTGTGAAATATGTTTGTTTATCATGGAAGTGGAGCGTCCGAATATAATGTATAGTTAGCAATAATTCTTATATCTAGTACCTTCGTTAGATATTTTTGTTACATCTGGAATTATGTTAATTCAAATATTACGTTTGGTTCCCTTGTTAGATTGATATAATTACATCCACACCTATGAATTAAAATTTTCACGAATTAAAGCCTAAAAACTACTATTTTTCCCCTGATCAAATATTTCATTTTAACTTTGACCAAACAAATTAATTTTTTATTTATTACACATTTGCCTCAAATCTTTTTCAAATTTGCCAAATCAACACTAAATAATTCAACACAATACATATAACTTCTTAAAATTACAAAATGGTCTAAAATTTTATTTCCAAAACAACCCCTCACAAATTTTATATTTCAAACTAAACTCAAAATTTAAAAATAAAATAAAATGAAAAAAAGCTCCGGCCAGAGTTGTGTGATGCTCCGGTATCGGAATTAAAGAAGAAGGAGAAAGAAAGTTAAGACAAAAAATGAGAAAGAAAGAAAAAGGAAAATAAAATTGTAAAAATCAAAGCCATGTTTGTAAGGAAAGAAATTAACATTGTTCGATAAGTTGGTCAACACGTTTTTGGGATTTTGAACTTACATGTATTACATGTAATATATAATGGATAATAAAATTTGGAAAGGATTGATGAGTTGGTTTAGTAAACCTGGCCCGATTAGTGATTGGCAAAGGAATGTGGCTAAAAAAGTAAGCAGGTAAAAGGATAAATATTGCATAAACCGACTCCTGAAAACTTTGGTTACTGAACTGGTATGTGCTATATGGTTGGAAGGAAACCGTTGAATAGTTGAACATGTTGCACGGGACTTGCAAATCCTGCTACATCGAGTGGTCCAAAAAGCTATTGGACGGTGCTCTTTCCATCCCAGGCCTAGGCTGCTGCCAGTATGCCATTCATTTTTAGATTAGCCGTTGCTTAGTTAACCTTTATGATGTTTTGTAGTTTAAGAATTTTGTTCTAGTGCTAGGCACAATACCGGGCAATTTACTTGAATTGACTACATGGTAGGAAAAACTATCTTCATGAAACAAAAAGTTATCGCAAACACACACAAAATGAACTGCATCACTTGAGAAAAAGGGTATGATCTATTATATTTAAAACAACTTAAACGATTAGTTCAAGCCATGTGACATGTTCTCGACCACAAGGTCTAATAGGTTAATAGCTAGTATGTAGAAGTTTTTTCCCATATAACATATTTTATTTTGATCTACACAATTTCAGGGACATACACATTTATTATTTATAATGAATATCACCGTGACAAATGTCAGACGATAAAAACACACTCAACAAGCATGTAAGATAAAATTAAGAACAACATTATGACCTGCCAAAGATCATCGGAAATTCAATACTTCAATTTTGGAGCTGCATTCGAAGATGTAAAGCTTCGATTTAAATTTGAATAAATTTGCAAAATCACTGTGTGGATCTCTCATAATAGGGTTGTAAATGAGCCGAGTCGAGTGGAGTTTTGTACAAGCTCAACTCTCGAAGCATTATTTTGTTCAGGCTCTAACTCGAGTTCGAGGGCTACCAACTTTCACGACTTGTATTCGTACTCGACTCGAAATATATTTTTTCCTATTCGAGATCGGTTCACGAGCTTCTAATTTTCTAAAATTGACTTGAAACTCAAAACCTCGAACTATGTTCACCTAGTGGGCTCGAAAAATTACCAAGCTCGAATATAGCTTGACCCATGAGCTCGAAAAATCACCAAACTCAAAATCTTGAATTTTGCATATAATGAGATTAAGAATTGGGATGTGACCATGATTCATTCCAATCTTTGTGATGAGAAACGTGAAGTGTTGATGTTGGTTTCTTCCAACAACGAATTCCATTTTTATCTTCTTTGGTTTACCTCTTCCGCTTTTTTTTCCTCACAAATATCTGTTTGTGGTACAATCTCAAGTGGTGAGAATCATTTGATTATTATTGTACATCATCGCATTATTGTATTGGTGTAATTGGAAGATTTAATGGAGAAAAAGGATTTATCGATCTACAATTTGTGCTTGAATTCGAGTTCGACCTCGAAATTGTCAAGAGTTTAACTCGAGATGCTCGAAATAAACTCGATTAGTTTACATCCCTAGAATCCCTAGACTCAGAGACAAATTTAGAAACAAATTTCGAGACGATCGCAAAAATGGAATTGTAGATTTACTTATTGGTCTTAAATGTTATGATGAAAAATTGCAGGGGTGTGAAAATAAAATTGAACTTTAATTTTGTAAATAAAATAAAAGACATTAAATTTCACTTTTAACTTCCTAGTTTGTTTTTTCCCCATCAGAGAGTGAACGAGAAGAAGAAGAAGAGTGGTTAGTTTGTTCACTCTGATTTGAACTGTAAAATCTCGTGTGATTCAATACTTCAATTCGACGCAGATCCAGCAACGCTCTATCACACGCCCATTTCGATCAATCTGGTTCATCAACGACGACATAGAACTCACATCTCCGATCAGGTCGGTATACCTAATTTCCAGATCATTTCAAGTAGCTCCTTACTTGCAACTTATTCAAATTGCCTGTTTCTCCTTCTTCACGAAATAGAGAGCTCCAATAGCTTAGGTCTGTTTATTTTTGCTGATTTAATGGATCGGTATTTTATTTTCCCGTGATTGTGAAAGTTTTCTGCAAGTATGGCAATGAAAATGCATGTTTATTGTTGATAATCGATTGATCTTCCTAACTATGGCATGATTAACTGGAAAGTTAGTCTACAAGTAGTGTATGTGAATTTTACATTGACCAGAATGGGAAATGTGAGTGAAATATTATGGATGAGTGTAGAAACAGTTGAATTAATTTTGTGGCGTTTATTCGTATATATTGCAGGCCAATATTGGTGGGAAATGAACTTTTTGCTGCGGTCTAGTAACCAGACTGCAGCTCAGGAGCAGGCTGTTAAAGAGACTCAGGTACAGCCGCCTAATAATGTCCCCAATCCTGCTGCTACATTAGAGGGTTTAATTGCCGAAGATCCAGTTCCGGAGAGTCCATCTTCTGAAACCGGTGATGACGGATTCAGGGATGATAATGGCAGTATAGCTGGTTCAAGTGGAAAGAGTAACTGTCCCGATAACCATATTGATGTTATGGAAGAAGATGGGTTGATAGTTATACCATACAGTATGATCTCTTCTCTTCACAGTTTACATGTTGAAACCTGATGCTAAAGCATGTCTGCAATTTTATTGCTCAGTTTGTATCAGAAACTTGCATGGTGAACTAAAGTTTTCAATGATAATTGTTTCATATGCCAAAATACAACAATAAATTAATTTTACTATCATAGATCATATAGTGCAATTTCACTAACCACTTCATTCTCATGGCTGCTTTTCCAGAAGAAATTCCTGACAGTTGGGTGGAGGCACCAGATATCCGTTCTTTTCGCTCCATGGATCGTAGCTTTGTTTTCGCAGGTAGCTATATTTATTTTATTGGCTGGCCTTTTCTTGTAGACAATGATTTCCCTTATTATAATCTCTGGGTTTTTTTCCCTCCTGTATTCTTTTTGTCATAAACGCAGGTGAACAGGTCCGGATACTTGCATGTTTGTCTGCTTGTAAGCAAGATACAGAAATTATTACGCCTTTTAAAGTTGCTGCAGTCATGAATAAAAATGGGCTCGGACAAAGCCCCGGTAAACAAAATGGGAATATTGGAGGAGAAACAAGTCCAACGTCGCAAACATTAGAAACAAGTAGCGTTGATCAGGATAATCAAAATGGTGAAGTTGTGATGAAAGTGGATGATGATTCACCAAAGGATGGTGAGTCTCTCCTTAGAATGGAGGATCACAAAAGACAGACTGAACTGTTGTTGGAAATGTTCAAAAGTTCCCATTTTTTTGCTCGGATTGCGGAGTCAGACGAACCACTATGGTCTAAAAGAAGAGGTCCTGAATCTTCTGAGACATTTGAAGAAAAATTGAATGAAGAATCGTTAGAAACCGCAAAGAGTGTGACTGTTGCGAAGAAGAATTCTGTCACAGCAGTGATTGACAGAGGAAAATTTGATGCACGTACATCTGGTGGAGTGGCACGAGGTGCTGTTCAGTGTCATTCCCTTTCAAATGGAGACATAGTGGTGTGTTTCTCAGAAACTCAAAATAAATTAATTTGTGTGTGTATGTTTTGTTTTTTCTTTTGTTTAACAACTTGACAAATCTTATCATGAGTCTTACTCTATTGGGTATCAAATAGACAGTTAAATTTATGGCTATAGCTGGATAAATTAGATTCTAAAGGCTAGTGTATGCCTAAAAGTTAATGACAATAGTACTGGAGTTCTTAACTTTGAGCTTAGTTGAAGTACTTAGATATATGGTGAATTAGGACATCATTTGTTGTGATGTTGGTCCATGTTCCTTTTATTACTATGTTGTTGTACTTGGTGCCTTGAAGTATAAACTCTCTGTCCATTTGTCGTTCTTTACTGTGCCAATTTTTTTAGATGTCTAAAAGGTTTCAGTATGAAACTACACTCTTGCACTACCATGCATGACTGTTTCTCCACATGTTCATGCGTGGAGCTGTTTAGCTGTACTTCTGGTGACTTGTTAGCATCTATAACTTGCCTTTCAAATCTTTCTGCTACCTCATCCACGAATTGGATTGTCTCCCGCCCTTTTTTCTTTTTCAAAATTTATTTACGTATTGTTGAAGGAAAAAGCCCGTTTCCTAATTTTTGGGTTGCATGACCTTTTGTTGATTTCAAGTTCCATTGTGTTGCTTGGAAGGATGCAGGTGCTTTTACAAGTAAATATTGGTGTAGAGTTTGTGAGGAATCCCATCCTGGAGATTCTCCAATTTGAAAAATATCAGGAACGAAATCTGGCTCCTGAGAACCAGGACTCACCGGATTCTTATAATCAGGATCCATCTGGTGATTTGTTGAAATGGCTGCTTCCTTTAGATAATTCTATTCCACCCGCAGCTCGTCCTTTAACTCCTCCTACACTGAGTAGTAGTTCAAGCATTCGAACTCCATCTACAAAACCCACATTACCTGGATCTTCTGGTTCACAGCTTTTCTCTTTTGGTCATTTTAGGAGTTATTCCATGTCCTCGCTTCCACCAAATGCAACACCACCCCCAACCAGCACATCAACTCCCCCTGCTAAGCCAAGTGTTGAACCAGAAGACTGGAGTCAATTTTCATTCAGGAAGTTTGCGGGAAGTAGAAAAGGTGGAAAGGAAGGATTATTATCTTTTCGTGGTGTGCCATTGGAACCTGACAGATTTTCTGTTAGCTGTGGTCTGGAAGGAATTTTTACTCCTGGCAGAAGGTGGAGGAGAAAAATTGAAATAATCCAGCCTGTTGAGATTCGCTCCGTTTCTGTTGATTGCAATACAGATGATCTTCTCTGTGTTCTTGTAAAGGTGTGCAATCATTTATCATCCCTCTTCTGTTCTTTAGTTTACTCTCTGTTTGGTCCAATCTGTTGATAGGAAGACCCGAGGACGGGTTAATTATTATATATGGTGCTTAAAAAGTTCTAATCATTTTGTGCAGAATGTTTCACCTGCTCATGTACCGGATATTGTCATATTCATCGATGCCATAACAATAGTCTTTGAAGAAGCATCAAAGGGTGGACCAACAATGTGCTCACCACTTGCTTGCATCGAAGCTGGGAATGACTATGGTTTACCAAATTTAGCACTCAGGTTTTTGTCTGCTATTGTTTTTTTTTTCCTCCTTCCATATGATCCCAACATATGCGAAGACAGAATTTTCTCAGAATTATATGTTAGTGGCATGCACATCTGCAAATGTTTATGCTCGACGACATTATAACTTTTAGCTAAACATTGCACATGATGTATGGTAAATGAATTGAATATTCATTCTTCATTTCGAAAATGTTTTTCCTGTTAGAGATAAATAGGCCCGCGTATATAATAACCTCAATTACTAATCTTGGACATTCAACTGACTAGTTAACAAAACAAAACCAGATCAGGAGCTCACAAGTCATAACAATCTGTCTACATCTACTAGCCAATAATGTATCCAACAATCAGTATGCGAAGAGTAGCAGGGCCAATGTGTGGTCCAAGTTGCATCCCCCAGAATATAACCTCATTCCTGTGCCACCAAACTGTTTCGATAATGGGCATCTGCAGCATCTTTGCTTTCCAGCCCTTACAAATAGCAGCCCGTGTTATCCATATGAACTCAGCAGCCAACCTTGTGGAACCTGTAGTATACCAGTCCAATTCAACATCTGTATCCACACAAGCACTTTATATGTACATTGGAAGAACAAATGCTCTAGTGTTTCTTGTTGTCCACAAAAACAATTTCTTCCATCTGCTTGTTTACCTATTCAGTGTAGTCTATCTTTTGTATAAAGCCTCCCATGGCAAACATCAAAGAATAAAGTATGCTCTGGATCTGACCAGATTATTAAAATAACTTGCATGCATGGTTATGTTCTTGCCTATCTGTATCTGCTCCTAATGAGTCAGCAGAAGTGCTGTATGTGAATAATTTCATGGATCGTGTTTGTTGTAAAGATCTTAATACTGATTGTCTGATACTCATTTTGTGATTTTAGAATTGTGTTCGTGTTCTTGATATACTTTTATTGATTGATTGCGCTGTATATTTGGCAGGAGAGGGGAAGAACATTCTTTTATTCTCAAACCAGCAACTACATTATGGAAGCACTCCAAGGTCCAAAATGATAGTTCTAGACCTTCACGTATGACAGCTGGAAGTCCGACATCAAGTTGGCATAACACCAACATTGAAGGGAAACCTAGCACATCTCCTCCTGATCAGTATGCAATTCTTGTGTCATGCCGATGCAATTACACTGGTATGTATCCTCAAAGATTAAAACATTCTATGGTAAGTAGGTGAAGGAACCCTGTTTTAAGGTACTTATATTTTGTCTTTGTTTGTTCAGAATCAAAGTTGTTCTTTAAGCAGCCAACAACCTGGCGACCTCGTATTTCAAGGGATCTTATGATCTCTGTTGCATCTGAAATGTCTAGTAGACAAACTCTTGGATCTGATGGAACACAGCTTCCTGTTCAGGTTGCTAATCAGTTTAGGAGATCTTTTTGTTCCGTATGAAATTGCAATATTCACCTAATCAGATGAAATCTCCAGGTCTTAACTCTCCAAGCATCAAATATGACGTCCGATGATCTTACGTTGACGGTTCTTGCCCCAGCATCATTTACTTCTCCCCCTTCTGTAGTGACCTTGAGTAATTCACCATCTTCACCTTTGAGAAGTCCATTTGCCTCTGGGGAGTTTGCAGAGAGAGTGGCTGGTGATAAGCAAGGAGGTGTTCTGCGTGGACTGAGCCCAGTCTTTATGGATCAAGTATCGAAAGTAGATGAGGGTCGTCAAGCTATTTCTACCAGCGAGGAGCGTATCTCCACAAACGATGCTGTTCCAAATAGTGATCTGGGATGCACACATCTATGGCTTCAGAGTAGAGTTCCATTAGGGTATGCTTTGTCTATTGTCTTATCTTCTAATTTAGTCTTAACTTGATCTCTCACTAGTTATTTCTTCGTGTACTAGATGCGTCCCTTCTCAATCTACATCAACAATCAAGCTCGAAGTACTCCCACTGACAGATGGTATAATCACTCTTGATTCTCTGCGAATTGATGCTAAGGAGAAAGGTAATATTATCTCTGGCTTCTGGGCTCTAACCTATTAATGATCTGAACTTGGAAGTTATGCTGTCTTTACTTTTAGAATAGCTTATGTTTAGACTAGAGCTCTCCATGAGAGAAATGGCTTCTAGTAAATGCATAGCTGGTAAATAGATGTGTCACCATTTACTGAAACTTCCATTTACTTTGTCTTAGTCTTATACCCTAGGTCACATAATTCGTGGAGATCTATCCACGCTTCTCGTTCTGTTTGATCTCAGAGCGGAACCCGCGCTCCAAGGCGACGTAAATCTACATAACTCGCGAACTAAACTAACCTTTATTCGCCCATATTGTTTTACTTGCATTCTTTGTCTGCTTTATCCGAAACACATGCTGAGAACATCTTCCAATGCATGAATATCAATCAAACATCAATAACAACAAAAGGGGGCAGTGGCTAGTATGGGTACGGGTTTTATCACTTTGTGTATAAGTTAATAAACTGATGAAGGGGCAGAACAGCTCAAATTGATGAAGAATAAAGTGATGATCGGGATTAAGTGGCACTGAGAGCAATGGTTAGCTTTGATGATGAAATGAAGAAGAAAAGTGTTGATGAAATGAAGAAGAATAGTGATTGACGGCATGGGCAGAGTGATGATAATGAAAGCAAGTCAATTGGCGTAGGGCTGTTTATAGAGTAAATAGGTATGGGCTTGGGTGTCACTATATTGGGTTGGTTGTGATTAGTTTGGGCTTTGCACTAGATTGGATTGGATATTGGATATGGACTTATGGTCATAGAAAAATAGTAAATGTAAGATGAAAATTTTGTCCAATATGTTATTTCCATTATATATATTTTTATTATTTTCCAAACAACGCTCTAAGACGCTTTGCTCTCTCTTTTTTTTTTTTTTAATTTTCTCGAATTATCGCTCTCGCTTTCGAATTCTGTGATCTAGCTTATACCAAAGGTTAACAAGGAGTGTGTGTGTGTGTGTGTATTGGTCTTGGTAATTTTCAAAATCGAGGTTTCAAGTGTTATCTCACAACTTATGTACCAACATGATAGTTAAATCATCGGAAAATGCAAAGCTATGAGCTGCTGTGCTTTTATGATCTTTTTTGTACAATTATTGTTTTCATGATTTAGTCTTTTATTATGCATCTGCATTGGCTTCCAGTACAATTGTGGAAGTTAGAACTTTCACTTTCAAGGGAATTTGGAATTTTGTTCACATGTGAAACATTTCATTTACGAATGATCTTTAGCTCTATTATATTTAAATCTATGCTAGTGCTAGTGGCAGTAGTCCTAAACTAGATCAGGTATTGAGCCATTTTGAACTGCTGCCCTTTTAACAAAGTTACCTCAACTTATTCAGTACGTGAAACAATTTACTTTTGTGATCAACTTTACATTCATGTCTGGGAAAGAAAATGGCCTCCAAATTAGATTTTTTTTGCAAATAATACTCGACTAAATGAAGAAATGGTCCAAGAGTAAGTGTGAGCTCAACCACCAACCTTTGAGCCACATTCACTTCTCTTGAACTTCTGGGGCCACACTACATATCTAACCCTTTTCTCTGAGGGGCTCCAGATTATAATCGCTTTCTGAAGCCCATGGAGAGATAGGTGTGGTTCTGTTTACGCCATGGTCCCTGTAGGTTTAATTTTGGTAGACTTTGGTCTAAAGAATAACGAAAAAGTTTTGCTAAATGTCATTAAAGTTGACTCTGATTGTCGTTCGTGGAACAGGCTGTTGGTTATAATTCCATAGCTTGCTTTATTCGTGTAATGACCTACATGTGCTCTACTGTAAAGGTTGAACATTTGTTTGTTTATGGCAGGTCTTACTTATGTAGCAGAGCAGTCTCTGAAGATAAATGCACGATCTAGTATTGCTACTGGTATAAAATGAGGTGGTTCCTTGGCTTGCAGTTCTGGTTCTGTTGAGATTGCTAGATGTCCTTGGCTACCATATGTTTCTTTCAGATATTTAAGATGGTCGCTCAACTTCTTTATTCCAATGTGCGGCCTTTCCCCACTCCTGCCGTCTAATGTGGTCCAAGGCCCCTTTTTAAAGTAAATTCAGAGCATTTGACAAGTGATGGCCCTCCGAGGTGAAGGTTTGACATAGCTCCTTGTTGCAGTATAACTGACGCGAAATTCCAAATTTGATGCAATCTAAGGTGTAGAGTATGCTGAGAAAATTGTTTTTTGGCCAATCCACCGGCAGATTCATGTGCCCAACTTTTTAAGTTGAAATTTAACTCCTGTTTGTATACACTAGTTCATTTGAAATCATAGATGTGTGTGTGAAAGGTTTGTGTATATGATTTTTATATTCTCATTACTCGTAAGTTTGGTCAATACTACAGATAGACTGCATCAGATGATGTTATACAATTTCATTTGCCTTCGTTATACATGCTGGTCATTTGAGATTCCGATGTTCGTGTGAATATTATGCGTATTTTTCCTTTCTTCTTGCACTTGGGAAATTTCTGTACATGGTGGTAGTGAGTTGTTGTGGGGGGCAATCTTGACATCCGAGCCGGTCTGTTGCTCATCCTTCCTGTTCCTGATACTTATGCTGTCCTGAAACGAATAGTTTTGGTCTGCTGTTGTTTTGTGTTGAACTACTGTTAAATCAAAGATAAAAGTTTTATTCCATTGATTGGTAATAACAGTGTCTTGTGTGTTTGTCAGTTATAGTGGCATGACACCCAAATAGATTATTATATCTCGGTCATGGACCTTCAGCTTGGGCTCGTTCACTATGGCCGATACATAGAATCATCTCAGATTGTAGGTTTTTTCCTTGTAGTGAGAAGGGGCAAGGTGAAAATTACATAAATATATTAGAGAAAATGTCAAAGTTGAGTGAGAGCAATTGCCCCCACTAGGTTCATATCATGAGGCCGAGATCCAAATGTGGTAATAATTCACACGGAAACAAAATCTTACTCAATTGGTTAAAACAAAAGAATGTGATTCTTTTAAATCATCAACAATAGTAAGTGAATCTGTAATCTATGTATTTGAATATACTCATATTTTTGTGGTTTGCAAACTATTATGTGGAGCCGATGTGGAGCCGTGTCACATCATAAATGTCCTATTATGTTAGATTTCTTGGAGTAAATGGTTTATAAGCTATTATGTCAACCAAAATATTATATTAGGCTTATTGTACGTGGTTATCATGTCACTGCGTAAAATCAAACTTGTCTAATACACTCAAGAAACTAAATCTTTCTAACGCCGACCCTATTAAGCATTAGTCCATAAGCTATCATGCTAAAATAAGTTGTGAATGCCTAGCCGGTAGTTTATTAAAAATCAAGTTGGAACAGATTGTGGTATGGTGATGGGCTTTATGGCATTGTTGGAATCAGATGGTTCATGATGAGCGCTGACCAGGTGCTGATTCGTTGTCCACGTATGAGTTCTCAGCCCGATTTTTGCAACAACACAGATATGCACATGAGCAGCGGAATGTTGGCAAACAATCCGGAAATTTGCAGCAATGGAAGCCCCCGGGCTTGGGTAGTGTTAAGCTGGATACTGATGCTGCAATTTTGGTAAGGCATATGTAGCTAAATTGGGTTGTGTAATCAAGGGGTTGGATGTTGCTGTCAAAGTGTGGTGTTGACGAATTATTTCTCATGTACAAGACCTGGAAGCTGGAAAGGGTTAGCATTAAGAGGAGGTATAGTTATGTCTTTGAAATATGGGTTCATCACGTTCATGCAGAGATGGATTGTAGTACACGCAAAAATGGAAGGAAAGACATTCATCATTTTCTTTTGTGGGTCGTCCAACTTGGTGGATGATATTAAGGATATGGCACCTGAGTTTTATGTTATTACATTTTATTTTTTACCTAGAGAATAATAAAGTATCACATTTGTTGGCTTATGATACTAGTTGCGATAGTACTAGACTCGACTTATTGACTTTTGATAATCATGATGTATGAATTATCTCAAGTATTAGTAAAAAAAAAAGTGCTCAATTAGTAGTTTATTAAAAATTTAATCCAAATGATTTGATTTTAGATACAATATTTAGCAAATGTGATAATGTATCAAACACTTCCATAAAAGTCATTTTTTTTTTTAAACGGCAAACTTCAATAACGAATTTACAAGTAGACTATGTGTAAAAGGTTTACACATACATAGATTGGACTAGCCAAAACCACAAGCCTCATTTCATATGTTAGTCTCTCCATCTTACATTTTTCGCCGTTGGTTTATTACAAAACCTTATTAATCACCAAAAAGAAAACTTTCTCATATATTAAATTTTTTATATTTTTAATACAATAAGATTACAATCTTTTTGCCATCATATTTAAATTTAATCATTGAACTTTAATTAAAAAATTAAATTACCTCATTGACTTTTCATTCATTTTATTAGTGTAGTTTTAATTATTCAAATACGCGTTAACCCTAAAGAATAAAGATTTATAAGCTAGGAGCATTAACTTTAGTTTCTCGTGGAAAAAAAAAGGAAAAGTGAAAAATCTACATGAAAATAAAAAGGTGGAAACTGCAGCTAAGAATCCAAGGGCATTTTCGACAATAAATCTCACATAATTGCTTTACCACCACCATCATCATCATCATTCACCAGTCACCACTGTAAATATAAAAGAAAAAAGAAATGAATTCATTTTTCTTCGTTTTAAGTTTTGACACATTTCTTTACACAGTGTGTGTAGAGCAGCTCATAGCTGAAACCACAAACAAATAAACTCTTCAAAAGTATATCTCTCTTTCTCTATCCCCATTGTTTGATGATGGTGATGATGAATCATTTGATTATTATTCAATCAAAACCATATATTCTACTGCTTCAAATATTACTTTTTTAATTAGCCTTGAGCATTGGTCAGCACATTTTCAGTTTTTTGTGGAGGAAAGAAAGAAAGATTTCGGTATATGCTTTCTTTTCAGACAAGAATAATTAGTGTTGTCAAACTTTTCTGCTTTTACCTAGCCTTGCTTGTTGATGTGCAATCACTCTGTGAATTAGGCCATTATTTTTCATGTCTGTCTCATAACATATAGGAATACTTGTTGGGTTTTCAATCTTTCTGTTTACCATTTATCACCCTCTTTTCTGGGTTTTGGTGTGAAAATTTTATTGGGTTTTATCTGATTGGAGAAAAAAAGGTTGTTTCTTGAGATGGGTTTGAGTTATATATGTCGACTGTGTGATGCTGGGCTGAAATTTCTGTAATTTTATTCAGGGGAGGAATTCGGATTCTTTATTATTATTATTATTATTTTCGCGCTTGAAAGATGGGATTAGGTGATGGTGGTTTAAAACTAGAGTCTTGGAATGTGAAAAGTTCAAATGGTCCCAAAAGGAAGGAAGAAGCTGATCATGAAAATGTTGATGATGGGGTAGTGGCGGCTGGTTGTTGGCTTAAGTTCAGGTTTCTTAGCAGTTGTGTGCCTTCAAGATCTAAAGTTGATACCTCCCTTACCACCCTCAGCACTATTGGTAATGTCTTCTTATTGCCAAGTTAATATGCCTATGAGTTGTTGTTACATAATTCTCAGATTTTGTGTTTTTATTGTTTCTGATTTAGCTTGATATATAAATGCTCTAAGTTCCTATGCATGAATAATTTCCTTTTGTCTATTGGATTATACATGATATATGTTTTTATGTCTTGTGGTTGAATTTGCTCATATGCTTGAATAATTTTTTTTGGATGTTAATGATTCGGTGCAAGTTTCACCCTGATAAACATGTTTAATCTTTGGCATCTGTGAAAGTTTAGCTGGTACTCATTACACCGCAAAACCATAATTGAACTTGTTGTGTCAATGTTGATGATTCTATGTGCTCCTGTGTTCTTTTTTTTGGAGGGGGGGGGGTGTGTAGATATCGTAGACTTACTTTTGCAGTTTACCAAATAGACTGTTTTTTGGCCTTTGCCCTGGGACTGAGAGGTCATTAGGTGATCAAGTTATTAGTAGCTCTAATGCTCAGCACAAATCATGTAAGAGTGACTAAAAAGGACACAGAGGTTTGAAAAATGATAAGTGGGAGACTTAGGTTCTAGTTAGTATATAAACCACCATCATACGGGTATTTGGAGCTTAAAACTAGCAATTTAATGTGGGGTGGATGGGTTCATTCACCTTCACCGACACTGAAAATAACCTAAAACAGTTCTTAGCTCGAAACCATTTGCACTGTGGTACAAGTTGAGTTTGAATGTGGAAGTATCACTTCTGTCATATAACTGAACGTTTTCCTTTTGCCGATATAGATCTAAGACCTACCGTCACTCTTTTGTTTCTAGTAGTGTAATGTATATCTGCAGTATTGTGGAAGCGGTGATGTTTCCGTCAGCGCAATAACTTAGTAGGTTATCGGTCACAACACGTACTCATGTTCCTTTTTATTATTATCATTTCTTTTTAATGTACAAGAAGGACTAAAATAGTGCTGAGTAAATGTGAATTGAATTTGTAATTGTTTGCATGCCACCTACGTGTTCTTTGCTTTAATATACTTCTAGTAGTTATGATAGTTACTTGTTCGAATAAAAGGCTACATTTAAGGAAGTGATGTAAATGTTTAAAACATCGTACCCGCATGGGTAAAATAAAACTACCTTTTGTGGTTTGCATGGTTTACACTACAATCAGAGCCACCTTAAAATTTCCATACTATTATGATATTTCCTCTACTTATCTGTTGTTTTGTTGAACATATGAGCAGGGAGTAAATCTACGAATGATACAAATCAATCTACGAATGATACAATTCAATCTACGAATGATACAAATCAATCTACGAATGATACAAATCAATCTACGAATGATACAAACAAATCTACGAATGATACAAGTAGAGACCAACCAACTGCAACTGTAATACCGTCCACCACCACAAGCAATGCGAGAAATTCATCCACCTCCGAACTTGAAGAGGAGATTAAAATTTCTCCAAGACTGCGAAGATTTACATTTAATGATCTTAAAATGGCAACAAGAAATTTCAGACCAGAATCCCTTCTTGGTGAAGGGGGTTTTGGTTGTGTATTCAAAGGATGGATTGAAGAGAATGGCACTGGACCAGTTAAAGCTGGAACGGGGCTTACTGTTGCGGTCAAAACCCTTAATCATGATGGGCTTCAAGGCCACAAAGAATGGCTGGTTTGTTCCTTTTTCTCTATCCAGTCCACCTTCTTTGTATGTTCAAGTCGTCTCGCTATTGCCTTGTGCTGTATTATTCTGAACTTCTAAAATTTTGCAGGCTGAAGTAAATTTCTTGGGGGACCTTATTCATCCTAATCTAGTTAAATTAATTGGTTATTGCATCGAAGATGATCAGAGAATGCTGGCGTATGAATTCATGCCGAGAGGAAGTTTGGAGAACCATTTGTTCAGAAGTATGTATATCTTTCCCGCAGTTCAATTGTGCGTTGTCCAATTGGTCATAAATGCAGTTCCTAGCTGCATGGCATGTTTATTTTGCATCTTGGAGTGTTTGTGATTCAAATTATTTTGAAGGTCTTAGCTTCATATAGCTTTTATACTTCTTAAGTTCCTATTTATTATGCATTATAAATTACTTATGATTGATTAAGTCTACGTCCTAATTACGGAGAATACTTATGATGGTGATATGCAAGCACTGAAATATTCCCGTTAACAATTTTGTATGTGTTTAGCTAACTTGGCTAGATCATGGAGAATACTTTGACTGTGATATGCAAGCACTGAAATCTTCAGTTACCCTCCCATTGTTGAGTTCATTTTGTATGCGTTTAGCTAACGTGGCGAGCATGGAGAATACTCTCTCTAGCTTCCATTTGACTTAGATCTTCTGTACTTTTGGCACCCTATAATTTTTCATATTTAGTGCTGTTACTTCTGTGGATTGGACTGGACTCACGTTGCTTTCACTTGCGCAAAAACACTTTTTATGCGAGCACTGAAATCTTCCGTTACCCACCCACTATTGAGTTCATTTTGTATGCGTTTAGCTAACATGGCTAGCATGGAGAATACTAATCTAGCTTTCATTTGACTTAGATCTTCTGTATTTTTAGCACCCTATGATTTTCATATTTAGTAATATTACTTTTGTGGATTGGACTGGACTCACATTGCTTTCACTTGCGCAAAAACACTTTTTAAGAATTATGAGTTGTTCTGTTTTTTGGTGTGAAATTACCATCATGACAAGCAATAAGCAAATCGCCTAAAAATTTGTTTTTGCTGTCTAGCTCAATATTTTAAATTATGTGATACTTTCGTGACAACAGAACGAAAGCAGTGTAAAATCCAATTCTGAGACCTTATGTAGTACTGCTACTTTTATCACCAAAACCTTGATCTTGCAAAGAATTTGAACATGGATTAAAATAATGATCATACATGCATTGTGGTTCTCCTTGATGTGTAATTGTATCATAATGTAGAAGTTGTTACATGCAGGATCTCTGCCACTGCCTTGGTCTACTAGAATGAAAATAGCGTTAGGTGCTGCTAAGGGCCTGGCCTTTCTTCACGAGGAAGCAGAAAGACCTGTGATATATCGTGATTTTAAGACATCTAATATCCTATTGGATGCTGTAAGTCTCAACATTATCCTACTATTCCATGTTTTTGCAATTGCCAAATGTAAACTGTATGTCTCACTAGACTAAGTTATTATTCCAGGAGTATAATGCTAAACTTTCCGACTTTGGACTTGCGAAAGATGCTCCTGATGAAGGAAAAACTCATGTTTCTACACGTGTCATGGGAACTTACGGCTATGCAGCCCCAGAATATGTAATGACCGGTAAGTTTTTCCTATAGTGTCATTGACGTCTTGACCTTTTTCTCTAAAGTAGCTTATATGTGCAAAACGTTAATGTATCATAAACAGTTAATAGTAACAGAAATACACGATTAGAGTATTGCGTTGGAATGTTACTTGTTAAGCGCATATTATGCGCGTTGAAGAATTTTCATCAAAGATCAGGGCTGAAAAGAAATGTTAATTCAAAATATTAGTAGGGACAGATCTACTTGTGTATTCCTCATATAACTTGTTTTATAAGTATAGACAGCTAATGTCTCTTTCAGCTACCTTGACACTACCCATATGTAAATTCCTTTGGCTGAGATACCAGCTGACGTACTGGATGTAATGTCATGTTATGATGAATAATAAGAATCTTTTGGATGAACTTAAATGCTTTTTATCTTGATGCTCATTTATCATGCCAAGTCCTAAAAAGTAACCATGATTTTGCACAAAGGCGACTGTAGAGTCGCAATCTCTTATAACTTCTTCTAATAGATATGTGTCTACTATTAACAGGGCATCTGACGTCAAAAAGCGATATCTACAGCTTTGGTGTTGTCCTGCTAGAAATGCTAACGGGTAGAAGATCAATGGATAAAAAACGTCCTAACGGGGAGCACAACCTTGTGGAATGGGCCCGGCCTCATTTGGGTGAAAAGAAACGATTTTATCGTTTAATAGACCCTCGGCTTGAAGGTCATTTCTCCATCAGAGGGGCACAAAAAGCCGCACATTTGGCAGCCAAGTGTCTGAGTCGAGATCCCAAAGTCAGGCCACTCATGAGCGAAGTGGTCGAAGCTTTAACGCCTTTACCGTACCTCAAGGACATGGCTAGCTCATCTTACTATTACCAGACTATGCAATCAGACAGTATCAGTGCCAGCCCGAATGGCAAACCCGGGATGAGAACTCATGGGTCATTTTCAAGAAACGGGCAACAGCGAATACGAAGTCTTTCAATACCAAATGGTTCTCATGCCTCACCGTATCGCCAGTTTGCTCATAATTCCCCGAAACCAAATAGTAAATAGGATCGTGCCTTTCTGCCGATATTTACGCCATTGTGGAATGCGAGGTTTTGTGCAGAATTATGAGTATGGAAGAAAGTAACTCAGAAAATCGAGTAGGGTAAAAGGAGTAAAGGTTGCATTCCAAGCTCTCTCCATGTCCTAACTCCTGTTTTTGTACTGTTAGACAATGTTTTTTACAATTCCAAAGTGCGGTTTGGTATAAACCTAGTATACATGTAGTACATTAGTCTTATCTTTGTGCTTGGCAAATGGCAAGTGAAGTAGCTTAGTGATGTTCTTACCAACATACATGTGCTGGCAAAAACAGGTAGAGTAGTCTTTGTAGGCTAGTTATCGGGTTTTTGATTTTGGTGAAAATTGAGTTGTTTTTTTTTTTTTTTTTTTTTTTTTTTTTTTTTTGTAAGTTTAGATTTGGATTGAGTTTTGAAAAAGTATTTGATTTTTATTTTTGATTTTTGATTTTTGATTTTAATAGATTTTGGGTATAGAGATGACGTATGAAAATTGTGATTTTCAGTAGTGATGATATGTAAGAAAATGTGACTTTGATTAGTGATGATATGTAAGAAAATGTGATTTTGGTATTGTGATGGATTGTTGATTTAGGATGATAATTTGCTCTCAAAGCTAGACACGCGATTTTGGACAGTGAAAATTGAAATTTATGTATGTGAGTCCTCTCCCCAACACCCAGTTAATGAGCACAAAATCGATCTCTACTGGAAAATTGAAAAACATTGACGAGTTGATTTTGGTGTAGTGATGGCTTTTTTATTTTGGATGATAATTCACTCTCATAACTAGGGATGACAGTTTGGGCTACCCATCCCGATATACCGGGCCCAGACCTGGTCATAAGAAGCCCATGGGTCGGGCTTGGGCTTATAGCTAGGCCCATGGGCCCGGGCCGGGCCTAACATCTTGATCCGTAGGCCCGGCCCGGCCCGTGATTATATATAGTATTTATATTTTATATATATAAATATGTCTATATAACTATATAATTTATAATATTTATAGACTTGTATTATTAAAAGATGTTGTAGTTTATACATTTGTAATACTTTTCTATACTTATAAGATTTCCAAGTGATATACAATCATTTTATATACTATATTCTTAGTATATTTATATAACTTATTAATTATTTTAATATTAACTAATTTCAATATGTCAAATAAGGAAGTTCATGATAAATTTCAAATGATATAAAGTGATATCAAAATATTTGAACTCAATCAAAAAGATATAAATTAAATAGATTCACCATTCTACTAATACTACACTACATAACTAAAAGAACAACATTTAGATTACTAAATAATTGGCAAAAAAAAAAAAAATTAAAAATCTAAGGCCCGGCCCGACCCATGACGGGCCCAGGCTTGGGCTTCAGGCCCGCCCTGTCCCGGGCCTCGGCTTGGTGTTAGTCTTCCCCGGCCCGGCCATTGCCATCCCTACTCAGAACTAGACACGTGGTTTTAGGCAGTGAAAATTGAAAATTATGTCCGGGTGTCATCTCCCAAACACCCAGTTAATGATCTACTGGAAAAATGAAAAACATTAACGGGTTGAGTTGAGTTTGAGATTTACAGAATTGAGCCAATTTCTTAATTGTTAGGTTTGACTCGCATAACACCTATATTTGGAACCCTCCATGAACGTCATCCTTTCGGGGCAGCAGACTTCCTCCCAAAATCCCTCGAAACAAGTTCGGTCGATTGCCGACTGGAAAACATGTAGACTAGTCTTTGTACTCTCATTAGGTAAACAAGCACAAAAACCAATCTCTACTCTACAACCTTATCGAGCTGTGTTGAGTCAAGTGGAATACAATCACCCCAAAATTGATATCTACTCTACAACCTTATCGAGATGTGTTGAGCCAAGTGGAATACAATCACCCCAAAATCGATCTCCACTATAACCTTATCGAGTTGAATTGATCCAAGCGGAGTACAACTTCCTGGATGCATAGCCATCTTTACCAAAAACAATGAAAATTCTTTTAAGGTTAAAACTATCTCAATTTTAATCCAGTTTATTGTTAGAGCCAAGAGGCTTTTTCTTGAACAAGAGTTTGCGACAAGAACAAGTAGGAGTACAAAAACAAATGCAAGTATATACAACAAACAAAAGTACTTACAATGTAGAGTCGATTCAGTCACAAATCCTTCCTTGCACAGTACGTACAAATTGCAACAATCGTTGGACTTCCCACAACCCCTCAAAGGAGTAACAACAACAAGAAATGGGGAGTAGAGTTGATAGTTGGACTAACTCTCCTTAAGACAAATACTTGCCCAACTCGTGGTGTTTATGGAATTTTGACAATCTGTCTCCCAGGATAAAGCTACTCTAAGACGACTAAGGAGCACTCCAATAGTCGAATATGGAGAACTTACTTTGAGTGTGATAGAGTGCAAAGAGAAAGCAAATGAAAAAAGAAGTATCAAATGACTTGGATGTGTCTTTGGGAATGAACCCTACTCCCATATTTATACTTCTCAAAGGCTTCCATTAAGGGGTATAAAATCTCTTCAAAGGTTCACAATGAATGGTACCAAACCATTCATACATAACCAACCAAATGCCAAAATTAAGGTGGGAAAAAACTCGCCAGTCATGTCTATTGCATAAATTTGAAAATAGAAAAAACCATTCACAGGTGTTGTAATGGTCCAGTGGCGCGCGCCAGTTTTGCGCTTAAGTCTCTTAGGTCTCTGGTTTGAATCCAGGTAGGTGCAACTTTTTGTTTATGACGTTTTTTCAACATTTTCTTATTGAAAACCTATTCAAATTGTTTAACTTGTAAATTAATTTTCTCATTAATTTTGAGCAATTAAACACAAATGAATAACATTCCAACAATGCATTTTGCATATATATATGCAAACCTCATTTGCCTTTTATTCATGAATTTTAGCACAGTTGTACCAACTGTATTTTAACGATCGACTTAATTCATACATGTATTGACCGACACACTATGTGCATTAATCACCTTTCACCACACAAGATTTTAATGACTTAACGCTTTAGTGACATCTATTTCAACAAACGGGATAATAGAAAGCTTGTTTTCAACATCTTGAACCCATATGACCAATACATCAAATGAATTGAAAGCTCAATCATTTCACTAAAATTCCCCACATCTATCTGCATAAAAATTCACATGGTCTGCATAAAAATTCACATGGTCAATGTTCAATATCCTCCATTTTAGGTATTTACTCTAATGGAATTCCTACTCTAATTCATAAACAATTTTCTCCCAAAAACAAAAGGAGAATCTTTGCACAGTAATAATTATATAATGCACCGTAGCAAACAAATCACACAATTTTACAAAATTTTCTTAATATATATTGCCTACAATAATATCTCACGAAAAAGATGGGTAAGTAAAATATTTGAGCACATTGTAATTGTGGTTTAATTATCATTAGGTTACCTTTTTTTTTTTAATTATCATTATGTCACTTTTATTTTGACTAAATTATCTTTATGTTACTTAAATAGATAGAAAAGGATTTATCACTTATCTTTAATTATCATTTATTGCATTATGCCATATTACTATAAGTTACTACTAGCTATTCTAGGCAAAGGATATCAAATTGGCTGGCTTCCTAGTACACTACACTATATATATATATATATATATATATATATATATATATATATATATATATATATATATATATATATATATATATATATATATATATATATATATATGACAATGTGATAAAATGTCAAAAAAAAAAAAGAAAAAAGAAAAACAAAACATCACTTTGTGAATTCTCTAATATTCTTTCAATCAATCACAAGTTGCAGCCATGGCTCCAATTCTAGTGATACTTATTTTGTGTATAGTACAGAGTTCTGTGAATGGAATTAATGGAAACTTCAACAAAATAGAGCTTCCATCAACTGGTTCAGAAGCATTGGCTTTTGATCCACAGAATGGCGGGCCTTACACCGGGCTCAACGATGGCAGGATTCTCAAATACCAGGGCCCAAAACTTGGTTTCGTCGAATTTGCCACCACCGTTCCCAACAGGTGACTTTTAAATTATTGTATTGTACGATGTTTATATGTTAAACGTGCACAACACATTAAATTACCATGAAATACTGTTGCAAACTTAGATGGTCGATTAAACTGTTAGTGACGTGATTACGTATTGAAATTAATTTCCAGTCCGCCCCATGAAATTTGTTTCTAGGAAGTCCTTACACGAAATTTCTGAATCTATACGTTTATTTCTGTTTAAAAGCGTTATCAGAATTTTGAGAGAGAGAGTTTTTAAAAATTTGGAACAATTTGCTCTAATGGTCATGCTTTATATATATATCTAGATAAATTTTTCATGTGTAAACTTCTTTTTTTTTGGTTTTATTTTATTATCCTAACCAGTTTTCTGAAAGCCGTTCGGTCATCTCATACAATTTCTTGGGACAAATTTATTAGATCATCTCGGATTGACCAAGATGACTTAATATATACATAAAATTATCTATAAGTATTTTTTAATTTAAAATGAATACAATGTATTTTGTACAAAAACTACCACACGCCATTTATGATCAAATAACATTTCAAATTAAATTATAAATGTTATAAACTCATAGTAGAAGGTATAATGTAAAATGTGTGTTGAAAGTTTTCCCTTTTCTTTTCTTCATTACCCGTGCTCATCTCGACCCAGAGAGGGCTCGGGGCACCGGTAAACCCGGGGCCCACGGAGGTTCAAAACATACCTCCTAACCTTTGTGGCTATTGATGGCCAATTTTCCTCTAATGTTTACAAACACTTTGTCAAATGTGGAAAAGTTGCTATCATATTTTGTCACTTTAGATCAGAACTCAACAGGCAAAACTGAGTTTGAATTAATATTTTGAACAGTATTGTTTGTGTAAATATGAATTTTTTTTTTTTTTAAATGCGAATACTTTCTACTACAATATCTACTCATGAATTTACAAAGGCTAGCCATTTACAAACCATGCTCAATTAACTTTTTTAGATGCTAAGAGTAATCTCCGGGCTGCGACACGCAAGGTATTTATAAACTTCCTATAAATTTTGTGCAGGCCTAAGGAGAAATGTGATGGAACGGACGGAAATGACCCAAAATTGGGCCTGATTTGCGGGAAGCCATTAGGCATGGAATTCAACAATAAAACTGGAGAACTCTACGTCGTTGATGCTAACCTCGGCCTGATGGTGGTCGGGAAACAGGGTGGCGTAGCCAAGCAACTTTCCGATAGAAGCACCCACTTCGATTTTGCTGATGCCCTCGCTATCGATTACAATACCGGAGTTGTTTACATCATAGACGTTGGCACTGCCTTGACGAAAATAGGGTCAGTAACTCGAACTTTCTTCATTTCATTATAATTTGTCAATATTAAATCAACCAACTTATAAGCTAGCTACCAGGATATAAGTTTACCGAACATTACTTTTCTTTAGTCAAACTGTCAAATAAAATCATTAAATTTATAAGTTAACTGATAAACTGACAAATAAATTTGTGTACTCATGTAGTAACATGACAGAAATACTGCTAAGCGGTTCGGACAGGACCGGGAGGCTACTGAAATACGACCCGGCTACAAAACAAACCACCGTGCTCCTAACCGGACTTGCCATGCCAGCAGGCATAGCACTCAGCATCGACGGCTCCTTCCTGATGTTCGGAGAATACCTAACTTGCACGATCTCAAAATACTGGCTCACAGGACCACAAGCCCAACATTCAGAGAAGGTTGCCGATCTTCCAGGGAATCCGGACAACATAATGAGGACAAATTCGGGCGATTTCTGGGTAGGTGTTAATGTCCAGAAACTGCAGCCTAGACTAACCCCATTTCCTCTGGGGCAGAAGATAAGTCCACAGGGACAAGTTCTTGAGACGGTGAACTTGTACGGAGAGTACGGTTCTACCTACATTACTGAAGTTCGAGAACAACTTGGAAACTACTACGTGGCTTCTGTGTTTACCAATTTTGTTGGTGTTTATTCCAAGCTTGGTTGTTGAAACACAAGTTTGATTTTATGCTGATTTGTTGTCTTATTGGAGAGATTATGTAATGAAAGGTACTATTCTTTTTAGTCTCATGTCACAAGTCAGTGAAGTCACGAACCATGCATTTGACATTTTGCCATTTTACATTGAGTTGGTATAATGTAAACATCAAAAAGTACTTTTCGCAAGTATATCAAGTATTCAAGTATAATTGTCATTTTTTTCACCCTTTTTGACTTGCATTGTGTACATTTTTGTACGCTAAGGAAAGCATAATGCAAGTATGCAACATAAACATTGTGGCGGAAAAAAGTATCCATAAAGCACCTTGCAGTCTCCCCTGGTGGCTTTTACCTTCTGATCTTTGCATTAATTTGTCTTCATTGCAATATAGGGGGTGGTACGGTTTATCCTAAACAATTCCGTTCAAATTGATTCTTAGATTTATTTAGTTTACTCCCTTCCCTCCGTAAATTATTGACTTTGACTTTTTTCGGTTAACAATTTTCAACTTTAACTCTCGATTACTCTTAAACTATAATGACAAAGTATTTGACGAAATCATATTATAAAAATATAAAACCTACATATTCATAATATAGTTTTATTAAATATTTTATCATTATAGTTTAAGAGTAATCGGAAGTCAAAGTTGATAGTTGTTGACCGAAAAAAGTCAAACTGAATAATTTCTACCAGGACAGAGGGAGTATTTATTAACTACGAATAAGTTCAGTTCATGCTACTCTAGTTATTCGATTCGAGTCTTAACGCCTAGCTACTCGAATCCACACTTTTTAATACCTTCTTTTATCTAATGAGCGAGTATAAAGCTATTTAATTTTTATATTTTTAAACTTAAAGGATGTAGTAGTCTGATAATTATGAAGGGTGAAGACCATAACATCCTAGCTATTAGATGTCCAAAGTGATTTGCGTGTCCTGTATTCGTTTTTTTTTTTTTTTTTTTTTTACCAGGAAAATGAGATCATGATTCCTCATTTATTCCGTGGTGACTCGAACCCCCGACCTATTGGTTGAAATTGAAGCAGCTTACTAACCGATTTACTGTTTGTCCGTCTCCTGTATTTATTGATTTCGTTCACATTAGCATCTACCATAGATCTAACTAACCGGCCTATATGTATAAAAAGCCTTGCATCTTTAATTAAAGGTAGCAATAATTCATAATCTTTGACAAATCGCGTCGATTATGATGATCCAATTCACCAAATCTTGACATCGGCGTACATTTTTTCCTGATTTCTGGCGGCGAAACGTAGAATGTATTTAAGTTAATTGTTGTTTGTATCTAGCAGTTATTATAGTATATAAATTAAAAATATAAAATATAAAAGTGAGAGTATTTTTTTTATTTTGATTTGGGCGTTAAATGTGGATCACATAATGTGATGTAGCTCTTTACTTGCATATTCGGCATAATTAAAAATAATTGGGCATAACAAGTGATATAGCCAGACCAGAAATTACTGGTGCCAGAGCAATTTACTTTTTATAAACACTAATCATTTTAAAATTGCACAAATTGCTCTGACAATAGTAATTCTTCTCTGGTTATATCGCCTTAACATAACGACAACAAAAATCCACAAATAAATGTGCATAATTAATTTCAATAAATTCAATTCATTTCAAGTATTTTCAACTTATTTATTTATTTAGTTATGTTAAAACATAAAAACACGTCCTTCCTTCCATTTTTATTCTCTAATAATCAAAAGAATATATAATACATGACGCATCTTTTCTTTTTTTCTTTTCCAAATAGTGATTTGATGTCACATATAAATAAGGTGATTATAAAACCCTCCCAATTTACAACCACATAGATGAGATATTCACCAACTTACTAAGGAGTAAGGATGGCAATATTCGACTAAGAGGGTTACTGAGTGCTCATTGAGAGTGACGATCCTATTGCTTTGGAGGGGTGGATTAAGGAGATTTGGAAAAAACTTACTTCTCTAAAATTGAAAGTTTTCAGTTGGACATCATTACGAGATAAAATACCCTCGAATGAAAATTTGATGAAGAGAGGGTGCCTTTGAGTGAGCCAAACCTTCTTCGTGAGTGGTGTGGTAGGGATTGGCACATCTTTGGAGGGTGTGATTTTTCAAGAAAGGTGTGGAGACTTGTCTTTAATTGGCTAAAGGTTGAGCATCCAGTGGGCACAAATTTGGTTGAAAGTCTATAAGCCCATGTGAGTGCCGCTCCTAGCGGAGTGGTGTCAAGTTTTTTCTGGCATTGAACTTTATGATATGTGTGGTTAGCACGAAGCGCTCAAGTGTCTAAAGGTGAGAGATTAACCTCTTGGTAAGTAGTGAAAAAAATCAAATTGAATTTTTCGTATTGGTTCAAAGGGAAGGGTAAGTTGAAGCCTTGAAGGGCTATGACCATGCAAATGGATTCATGGTTTTTGGCACCACTTTAGTGTTTAGTGCTTGAAGTTGGAAGATTAGGGGCGGTGATGGTGTGGAGCAAAGGACCTAGGGTTGCCTTTGTGAGCTTGGAAATTTGGCCATTTTCTCATTGTACGTTACTCCATACACCTATCTTTAATTGTCTCATATTTTTTTTTTTTTGGTGTCTATGAGTAATAGTCTCATTTCCAGTTTGGGATATAAATTAGACATTTTTAATTATAAATACAAATCACTACAAGTGGGACAATTAAATATATGAATTATACAATTCAAAATTAGTACAAGTGGGACAATTTAAGGTGTATATAAATTATTAAAATAATAAGACTTATTTTTTTTACTCAAGTCAAAGTGGGACTATTAAATATAGATGGAGGGAGTATTACATAGCGGACGACATCATTAGCACTACAAGAAAATCTGAAGATAGTGAACGGATTTAGCAATGACATAAATTCGGTCACTAATTGGCGACCGATTGGGCTCGCTCGACGGAATAGTGATGGAATAACGACCAAATGGCGGAGACCCGTTGCCAAAATAGGGACCGAATCGGCAATTGATCGCCAAAATAGCAACAAAATTGGCATAGTAATATTTTTTTTATAATTAATTAAAAATTATGTTTCATTATTTTAATAAATATTTAATAGATTTTATACAAAAATATATAATTCTACTTGTATATAGTGTATATAGAGAGAGTAAGATACATCTTCAAATTTAGAGCAAATGTGCATAATTTCAGACAATATAAGGTATATACATGCGATTTGAGATCCAATTTTGCACCTAAAGAACACATAATACATATATGATGCATTTTTCCCAATTCTTACATATATCTTTCAATTCTTCAATCTTGAAAGCTTCGTTTGAAGAGGCAATATTATGTCTGTGTAATTATATCCCTCGTATCGTAATAACAACAGGTGAGATAGTATTCAAAAACTGACAATATCTTTTGCGACTGACGAGTGTTCTTATAGGTTGAATTAATGGTCCCAGACATTGACAAACCATATTGCACAAAGTTGAAAATATATCACTCTCAATGACCGAATGACTCAGTTACTACTGTTCTTAAATCTTAACTACCCTCCGTCGGCCATGGCGTCATCAGTGAGATCGCTACTTCCCCTTTTTTCCTTCCTTCTTTAATTTATTTCTTCTTCTATGTACGGATGAAGATATGCTACTAAGACTTGACTAGTACGTGAGCTTTTATTATGCTTAGATTTATTTAACTCTATCATACATATTCACATTCACTTTAATCTACCGTCCTGCAGTTCACACACCTGACGTACTGTCAAAATAAGCATGACATTAACTTTTAATAATTTATTTATAAGAATAATGACATTCATCAGCTAGTTCAAAACATTAATCGATCTCAAATCCAATACAAACATTTTGTTACATGTTTCGAAAAAAAAAACATTTTGTTACGAATAATTTAATTCCCTCACACCCATAATTATACCGACTGACACCTCCACGTCGAAAGTGATAAAACGTGCAGATGCACTTCAACTAAACAAATCACACCTCCAATTAACAAAGAATGAATCCACATTATGATTGTTAAAGCAAAGGTCCCACTAATTTCGTGTGTGTCTCCAACCAATGAAGCAACGTCGAAAAATCACAAAAAAACACCGCATTTGCGTTTTGCCAGCTTTACCCTTTATGTATCTTATTTTATCACCACAAGCACACTATATAACAACTCCACTTGTTTGCTATACTTTCATTTCATATTCAAACACAACTATCACTTTTAACAATAATAACCTCCCTTGTCCTTGCCCTATCACATGGCCATACATACTACTCACATTCTCCTAATTTTGTGCTTGTCACACATTATTGCCCTAGTCCATGGATCCCAATCCTTCACCAGAATCCAACTCCCATCCACCGGTTGCGAAGCATACGCATTCGGGGCCGATAACGGCGGTCCCTACACTGGCCTCAACGATGGCAGAATCGTCAAGTTCCAAAACTCTAAAGTCGGTTTCGTAGATTTTGCCACCACTACTGCCAACAGGTACACTTCTAAATGTATAATATTAGAAATAGTATCAAATACACGACGGAGTAGGTATTTGATTTAACAGCTCGAACTTATAAAGAGTTGGCTGCTGGTTTTAACATTTCAGGTCTAAGGAGTTTTGTGATGGAACCGATGGAAATAACTTGAGAACATGTTTGGTTTGTGGGAAGCCATTAGGTATGGAATTCAACCGGAGGACCGGTGAGTTGTACGTTCTTGATGCTTACCTGGGCCTTATGGTCGTCGGAAAGAACGGAGGAGTTGCAACCCGGCTTGCCGGTGGAAGGAACACACACTTTGATTTTGCGGATGGGATTGATCTTGATCCTATCACTGGAGTTGTTTACATCACAGATCTTGGCTCCATTTTGCTCAAGTCCAAGTGAGTTTTTTTTTATACATGTCCTTCACATGATACTCTGGTTTCAGGGAGTAAAATAAGATGGGATTTGAAAATGGTTACAGGAAAGTTGAAAAAATAGTCTCATCTAAGAGACCAAGACCAACTTCCCATCTACTTTACCTTCTACAAATGGCAGTATGGCACTGTCAGTGTTTTAAAAAATACATGTAAATTCAACGGCTCTTAAGTCACATTTGGTTCCCACTTGTCTGGTTCACAATAAAATCCAAGCATAATCCCTTTTAGTTTATTTAAAGCATAAACTTTAATACAGGGCAGACCCAAGAATTGAAGTCGGGGGCAAATTTCTCGCAGTAGTTTATACTGTTGCAAGTTTAGGCCATAAGTTTGTATAGATAAGCCATTGGCAAAATCACCTGTAGTACATAAGTTGTTACAAACCCCCTCTAAAACCATTGCTCCTTTCATTTTGCAGTAACATGACAGACATACTACTTCAAGCCAAGGACAGAACTGGAAGACTACTGACATACGACCCGAAAACGAAGCGCACCACGGTGATCCTAACCGGACTAGCCATGCCTGCCGGTGTGGCAGTCAGCAGGGACGGCTCGTTCGTACTGATCTCTGAATACTTAACCTCGAAAATAACTAGATACTGGATAAAAGGCCCCAAAGCCAAGACTACAGACACATTTGCCGTGCTTCCAGGAAATCCAGACAACATCAAGAGAACTAGATCAGGGGATTTCTGGGTAGCAGTTAACATCCAGAAATTGCACCCTGAGCTTACAGTTTTCCCATTGGGACAGAAGCTTAGTCCAACTGGTCAGATTCTTCAGACAGTCAACTTCTACGACCAGTACAATGCTACGTACATTACTGAAGTTCGTGAATACCGTGGAACAATTTACGTGGCTTCGATTAACACGGATTTCGTGGGTGTTTATAGGAAGGGGATGATGTGTGGAAACTAGATGGCTGTGTGATTTTTTGGTTCTTGTTGGAGATATTATATTATCCTGATGTTTTGTGGTTTAGGATGTTGTTTGATAGCTCTGTTGTAGAGTTTCGGATCATTTTATTTGTGCTACTTAGCAGTTAGCAGAGTGTAGAATTCGGATTTGATTATTGGATTGTCATCATCATTCATGGAGTACAATAATTTTGGAAGAGTTCATTAGATGCTGTTCAAATCTACAGAAAATAAAATTGAAGAATCATGCACGGAGAAATATTTATGTGACATTGAAATTTCATAATAGCAGATTAGCAGTTTAGGACAAATGTACAAACTGATGAAGAAAGGTACAAAATATACTCGGCACAGCTTCTGAACAGGATATACGCATTATTTATTCACAGAATCACTTTTAAACAGTTCCTTGTGTGCATGATGATTACCTAGAGAGGTTCTGTCAGGTGCTTGGCATCCGATGCCTCATCACTCATGCAACCTTCCTGGTGAGCTGTTCCTTCGATGTGCTCTCAAATATTTTATCTGCATTTCCAACTTCGAAACCATCTCGCCTGTGGAACTCTTTGACCTACGCCAATGACACACAGGGTTGTAAGAGTTAACAAATTAGCTGCTCTGGTTTGGAACAGAATTCGTCATCAGATGCATTGATCCTCATAGATAAAACTGCAATTAATCTTGTTAGCAAGCTATAAACAAACCTTTTCCTCTGGAAGATCTTTGAACTGAGGAAGTACAAGACGTTCAGCAAACTCAATGTATGAGCACGGTATAGATTCTGTGATTCCATCCGAGAACTGGAAGGAAGCTGAATCAGCCACCGTTGAACTTTGCAGCAAGAGACCATCTGGACTCACTGATAAATAAAGAGCACACTGTAAATTATCAAATCACAATTGGGGAGATACATAGATGCATAGGCTCCTGGTATTATGATTCATAAAGACTAACATGGCAGAGAAGAACAAGGTGTAGGCTTTGATGACAGTTGCATGAAAGGAAAGCTTCATACAAGTACAATACAATAAAGAAATAAGTTAGTTCAGAGTTTAGACTGACCCTTTAGAACACCACCCTCAGAGTTCAACTTAAAACCATTCTCCTCGATGAACTGATTAAGACTTTTAATACTCCTTAAATGTGATTTTAGCCGATGAGTAGATATAGTGACATGATTCAATGAGTATCCATTGACAAGAGTCCACGCTGCATATTCACTTTCCCTGTGAATCAAAAAGTTGAGGCAATGAGTGTTAATGCATGGGTCTTAAGTAGTGCAGTATCATAAGTAGCGATTGGCATAACTTATAAGAGTTCCGGGGTGTCCAGTATTGTTTTGAGTTGGAAATTAATTTCCTCTAACAACATAGTCATGATCTTATTTCATGAATAATTCACCTAAGACCTACATAATGCAATGAGATATAGAGTTTGTCCCTATTTGGTAGTGTTACAGTATTACTGCACCCGGGCAGTGGAAACCCATTCAAAGGAAATTTTACGTACATGAAGCAAATCTTGCGTAAAGGCATTGTATACCTACCTAGCTAAATCTTGGAACTCAGAGTATGAGGGCTTCTCCCATGTTAATGATCCCAGAGCACTTGCCAACGCTGCGTGCATATTTCCATTACCTGATAAATTAGTATATTTTGCTATTATTTTCTGCAAGAAAGAAGGAATGAATGTTAATGCAATGAGTCTCGAGTAGAAAATAAATTTCTCCTGTTTATGAGCAAACATGTAAAAAAAAAAATCAAGAAACTGTAAAACCAACCTGTGCCTCTGGAGTCAGCTGATCAACAAGAAGTTCCGATATAAATATCCGAGGCAATGGTCCATTCACGCCAGTACCAGCATCTGAATGTGGCGGAGGTGAAAACCAAAATGCCTTTAATTTTTTAGCAGGGAATCTCAGTTCTTCTCTTTGTACATAACCATAATCCAAGAAAACTCTCGCCATGGACTCAATTCCATGACCATTCACCTAAAGTAAGAACAATTTTACTGTTTAATATTCATATTGTTTCTCTGCCTGATCAATGTGATGTAAAGAAAAAACACATTGACGGGAAAATCAGAGAATTACAGAATTACAGAAAGCATTACCCCAAAAGTCCTGAAAGCAAAATGATCATAACATATACGCTCATCGTCAGCTGAATGAACAAGCTCCAAAATGGCTTTAGCAGTTGGATTCTTATTCAAATATATGCTCTCCATACTTGCTAAGATGTTCCTGAAGAAAGATTCTCCTCCCTGCATTAATAAGACTAGTCACAGATGGTCCGAGTTCAACCCAGTACATGCTTATTTAAAACTGGAAAACAACTAGATAAAATCGCTATTATATATACTTGATATGAGCTTAGCATCACAAACCATTTTAACTTGTAGTATTACAATATTAAACAATACTATAATTAATACGCCTTGAAGCATAAAGCCAGAAGACTATAGTAGAAACTAGAAAGTGATGGCCTAAGAAAGTGTCTTCTCATATATGAGGGTGACAGTCTGAAATCATCTCCTGATAATATTATATACGAGTATTATATTGATGACATAAGCGTATGTTATTTGATTATAACTGGTACTGACAGAGAAGCTTGTAAATTCATCAAAGAATGTAACAGAAACAGCATCAGAAATCTAATGACTAATATCATCGTGATTATCCATCCAAACGTCTAAATTGCTCCTTAATCTATTCGTACACATTAACTGCGATTTCCAGCACAATTCAATTAACTCTGTAACAATTCCTCGATGATCAAATCAATTTCTTAAAAAATAAAAAAAAAGTAAAATAACAAATAAACATAATTAGGACCATGATTCATGAAGAAAGTACCTTAAAAGAAGAATCATGATTTTGGGAAGTAGCCTTAAGAATCGAGGATTGGTGGATTCTTCTAGAATAATCGTTATTGTTATGCATGGAGATGAAATTCCGTTTGGGAATAGATAGAAAAGCAGACGATGAAGATGAAGAAGAAGAAGAAGAAGAAGAAGAGAATGGTGAAAGTGAGGGGAAGACGGGGGATGATTTGATCGAGGAAGGCAATTTCATCATCATCTTGTTGATCATGAATAATAATAAAAAAAATATAGAAACGAAAGAGAATTTTTGTACGTAAGTGTGTTCGGTAACAGTCTAACCGAGAGAGAGATAAAAGAGATGAAAAATTGTTCGAATGTGATTACAATTTAAGGTAGAGAAGAGGTGTCTATTATGGGTCGCTTTATTTATGCAGATGGAATGCATGCATTATGCCTTCAATTCAATGTGGTGGAGTGTTTGTTGCGTGTCCAACAACTCAATGTATTCTACGCACTATATCACCCTCTGTCTGTCTCTATCACTAACACAAGATCAACATGCTGACATGACACCTGAGATCAAGATGATGTTCTATATCTATCTATAGACTACTAGTGTACTATAAGTGCCAAACGGAATCCCTGCTGGAACGATAGAACCGTTGATAAACTTTGTCTATAATACTAAAAGGACTCAAAATACAACAGAAAACCAACCTTGAGCGGTTAAAAACCGATTGTTGTTAACAAAATACAACACCTTAACCTTAAATTTTGGTTTATTTCTTCAATCTTATTACATTCCTAACTTTAAATTATTGATCAAATTGGTGATAAAAAGTTATTACTACGTTAAACTCTTTTTCAGATGTTTGAGTGCAAGTAATCAGTGATGACTTGCCAGATGCTTGATGTACAAACTCTTTTTCAGATGTTTGAGTGCAAGTAATCAGTGATGACTTGCCAGATGCTTGATGTACAATTCGCCCGTTCGAGTTGTAGTGTTTGATCTTTTAAATTTTTTGTTGGCAGATCTATAGATTTTCACCGATCGTACACAGACATAAAAAGAGGTGTAGGCCATAATATGCAAACCAAAAGGTGAAGGCAATTAAATCATCACAAAACGAATCATATTCCAGTGCCACCTGCCTTCATGTGAGATTATTGTGCAAGTACAACTCAACAGCATGCAGTTACAAGAAAACTGGGACCACAGCCCTGAGCACAAAACTTCATAAATAAATAAGGCGTTACCAGAATCAACACTATCTACTTTATTTGCTTGCAGAATTTGCACTGTATCACCATCAAATGTTGCAGACTCAAAAGAAACGTTGGTCTCATGGCTTAAGAGCAACAGCCAAACCGATCTTTGCACTTTTCTCTATAGCCCTGGTGTCCACTTCACCAGAAATGGTGACAAGGGATTTAGGACGCCATTCATGCTGTATGAGAGCACTTGCCTTGCCATAGCTGTTCACTCGAGCTTTCACAGCGGTCAGAGGATCCAGCAAATGTTGTGTACCGATAGTGAGAGTGTTTTCATTGCTTGAAAAGCTGTGGGTCAACTCTGCTCCAACAGCAGTATTGGTCAATGGGCTCACAGTGTGGTAGTAGGAAGCGGTAACAGTTTCACCTTTGTCATTCCTGTAAAGAAACAGTAGTCAGAAACAAGAGACATATAACAACTGCCATGCTCTCCACGGAATGTTTATACTTCAAAGTTTCAAGAAACCATGATTTCTCGTAGCTCCTGGTTGCCTGAAGTATTGTCACTTCTTTGAGAAAAGAAAACCTCTATATTATGCAGAATTATGTCCTTCCTCATTGGGGTTACACATGTGATACAGTGATAGTTGAGGGGTCTTAAATGTAAGTTTATCTCTAACAGCAGGCCAGAGGAAGTTGTAATATTGCTAAAAACAATCAGCATCTTGCTTCATTGATAATTTGGTAGGATGACGCTTTATAAATGAAATATGCTGCAACTAGACAGACCCTAGAAATAATTTATCATTATAATGATTTTACTCAAGGAGATACATGCATCTGTATATGGAAACAACTGGCTGCAGTCTTTTCAATGACACTCATTCACCACCAGCAGATACAAAAGAAAAACATCAAGTAGGATTCTTCAGTAACTCATGCGGTGAACATAGAATAAACAAGACATCTTAATTTGATCCTACTCAAGCTTTCCATGCAGAGTAAGGCATATGTTCGATTGAAAAAAAGTACTTACAGTGCCAAAGATGCAATCAGATCAGCAGTTGTAAAGCTAACTGCACCATTGCATTTGGTAAAATTTCCAGTGGCAGTATCAAACGAGATATCAGTACCAACAGCAGTCTTGTGATTCCCAACAACCCCAGAAAAGTTCACAATTGGTTTTGCAGACATTCCAAGACTAGTACTAATGCCTGCATATTCATGCAAGTATTGAAGTTCCACCTGTAACCAAAACCAACAATTAAGTTACTTGGAAACGAATCCTGTCCATTGCACCATAATTTGCAAGGAAAAAGTAATAAGAAAAAGAAAAGCAATGAAAAGATGAGAATATCAAAAGAGCTGCATAAGCACTGTGGTCAATAAATATTACCTTGCCAGACTTTTGATCTGGAACAATATAACTAAAGATGGCCTTTACTCCAGGAGCAGGCTCATGAATAGTGACGGTCGTGTAAACCTGCATAACCATAAATCCTTGTGTAATGGCTTTGTTGACTCTAATGATAAAGAGAAAGCAATATACTAATATGATCCTCAATTGAAAAAATATCTTGCAATAATTTATGGCAAAAGAATGTGCCTATTTTATTCTAGCGTAAGAGTATGAAGTAAAAGCACACCAACTCTTAATGCCACAGTAGCACAAGCACAATGCAATGCAGAACATAACGACAATGTGCATTAGCAATATCAAGGGGAAGTAGCATGACTTACATTGGAGTGGGTATCCACTTTCAAATCAGTTGTGATATTCTTGTTCTTCCATTGGGTGTTTACATCAGCAAGAAACAGATCCCCTTTCCTAGTCCCAGATGAAGTAATGGCCTGAAGAGGCAGAAACCAAATTGCAAATCAAACACCTCACAATCCCAAAATGAAGGGCTAGCTTATGTGGACACAACAGTAAAATGTGTTCAGGTGCACAATATTACTGAATTGATTATGTACGCATATCTTCACACCACTCTAACTGGCCAGCTGAGCACATTTCTTGGTGAGCATTTGAATAACATAAAAATTTACCATTAAACAAGACACTAAGTTTAAGTTGTAATGACTGAATAGTAGCTTCCAGTTAAAAGGCCTTCGAAAGAAGCTAATTAAGTTCACTAATTGCTCAACAAATAACAATCATAACACTGGGATCAAACATAAGTGCAAAACCCTATGGAAGTATGAGATCCCATGAGAAGGCAAATAGATAAATAAGACATTACCACTTATCCCGGTTGTATAAAGTTCAAACCACATGCTAAGAGTTCATGAAGCTTAAAGAGTGCAAACTAGTTGTGCAAATCTTTAGCCAGCTGTTCTTTACATGTTTTTCCTCGATTTCTGGAACCTTTTTTTATAAACAGAACGATTAATCTTCATCAAACACTCAAGCCTACTAACTATAGCTATGAGTGAGTAAGAACCGTTTTAGCCAGCTATTTAAACTCACATCAGAAACAAGGCCACACACCTATAGATAATTGAATCTCGTTCCACAAATCAAACACTAAACCTTGATTCTCAAAAGTACAAAAAATCTTCTATAACAATAAACATATCTATTAAAAAAAAACGAAATGAAAAAGAAACATCAGAGGCATAAGCGAGAAACCTAACCACGCCATCGGAAGTGAAAGTAGTGAGTGTAAACTTCTGGTCACCCTGATAATCCTTGTAGAGAAGATCTGAACAAAAACAACAATCCAAAAACACAGTATAATCATTTAACAAAAATCTCACAAAATTAATACAACAATCGACGATAATAATCAGGCGATAAGGATAGTCATAGACTACAGCATTACTTGCCTTTGGCTTTCTTTCCGATATCGGTGTAAAGGCCTGGACTCTTGACGAACACCATTTTCGGTACTCTGCGGAGAAATTTAGAGAGAGAAAGATGAGAATTCTAGAGAGAGAGGGGGGACGAGGTGTAGGTGTGGTGGCGGTTTAATTGTTACTACTATTCGGTTTTTTATGTGGTGGTTGACTGGGTTTGTGCTTATCGAATTACGAATATCGACCAGTTAGGTTCGGTTTTGGGATGAAAAATAAAAGAAAGACAGAGCAGCACTCTCCGTTTGATCGATCCTATTTTGTTTGCTACGTTTTATCTCCGCCATTAGATTATTAAGTTTTCATAGAACCTTATGTCACATCCAAATTTGATTAAAAGAATATACCGTGATTGTTAATAAAATTATATATACTCCCTCCATTCCAGCGAATTCTTTACGTTGACCCCTAATAAATTCTAAATATTATCAAAAAAATAATTAGTAAAATTATATAATGAAAGTAGAGATGCTATATTTTCATAATATACTTTCATAAATTAAATTTTCGTTATAGTTTAGGAGTAAACGGAGGTCAAACGGCAGCACAAAAAAATCAACAAAAACAAAAGTAAAGAAATGACCGGGACAGATGAGTACTTGGCAACGGCGTGATTCAATAATTTTTGTGAAAATTTAGAATATAGTAATTCACCATCGCAACTCCCTCGGTTCTTTTAACTTTGCACTACAACCACCTACATAATGTGCATTTTCGAGTCTGGTACATAGAACTTTTTTTTACCTTCTTATCGTAATTATCATGATATTCGGGATCCACTCGGATAGTGACACATCCTAGCCCACAAGTTTTGTACAAATTTAGTGTGTAACAAATGAACTACTTGGTAAAATAAAGAACTTTACACTATAACCCTGCCTAACACGATTTATCATTGTGATAAACTAATTTCACGGATGACAAAAGAAAAAAGGGGGGGGGGGGGGAAATGAACTTAAATGAATAAATTGATAATTTGCTTGGCTGGCTCATTATGACAAAAAAAAGATTGAAGGGAAATAATGATGTGAAAGAATATTCTCTAGTTGCGAAGGATGAGAATATGCTATTTTAATTCCTTGAGATGCTTTGTTTCTCCCCACTAAAAAATTAAAAAAACATAAAATTTGGGGAAATAAATAGTACTTGGGCCGAGTTCCTGGTGAACTGAGACTGAACAAGTTCAAACTGACGACATCTAATCCAAGCCCAAAAATGTTCGGGTTATTAGTGCACTGCTGAGTCTGCTGACCAGTTCAAATTTACGGATTATTGAGGTTCGGCCAATAACACCTTAAAAGTACTCGTTAAGGTTATCCATTTTATATATGTGTCAATTATAGTTCTCACAAAGTGATGTTGGATATATTCTAACATGGGCATTTCTTTCCTATATATTGAAACATGAGACGTCACTGTCAACATAAAGAACTTTCAAATTATTTATCGAGGAGCCACATATGTAGGGAAAAGAAGAAAGAGCAAAATATATTATGTTTAGACTCTCGTTAGATTATTTTTTTAAACAGCTAAATAATACATTAATTAAAAAGAGCGTAAGAAATGATCGAAAAGTATTACAACCAAGTGTCTAAGCCTCTAAGCCACCACCGGTCAAAATACGCCAAACAAGAAAACGACCTCTATCTCAAACGATCATATATACTACACCAATTACAACTTCTTGGAAAACACAAACAAAACCAATAATCCATACGAAACTCCTAAGGATAGCCACCAAAAATGAGGAATCCAACGTCAAAAGCAACGAAGTTTTCCCGTACACCAAGAAACACATAGGCTTTTGAGCCCAAGCTTGAGTCCACCGGAGAAAAGAGAACTCTTTACCAAACACACCAAGAGAGGGCAATATGAAACCGAGGGCACAACACCTCCACAAGAGAACCACTCAAGATTCCCCCGACACCTACCTATGATCACCCTCCCACACCCTATGTTGAAAAATGAGCTTAAAGTGAGAAATTTTAAGAAAGGGACATCGAAAGCTCTATCAAACGTCAAACTCCTTTCTTGTAGCGGGATAGTTGTCGACATATGTCGATCCTTTCCCTCCCATTAAGCTCACAAACCACCAAGTGGCGAGTAGTTTAAAGCATGAACAAAGATAGGGTTCGGGGTTAGAATGAGATCAACCACAACAAGAAAAACTAGATCACAAGATCAATAAAGCAGCCCCCGTGGGAATCAGAATCAGTCACTCAAAGTGCAATAGTGAAATTCCTTGAGTTACAACTTGAGAAGGAATTTTAAGACCCGGCCTTAACCGCATCCCCTAAACAAGTCTACTTACCCAACACACGACCATCCCACCACGATGATGCAAACACAACCTGATACTTGGGTTGGGTTCAACTAAGAAGCCACCTAGCATTTCCCCCTTCCAAAAGGCTGGGTACCCCCGAGAGGTCCAACACTCCAACCCCTTGGCCAAACCTTGTTATACTTCTTATGTTCTCTTTAATGCTTCCTATTTGAGTGTCAGAATAATTTTAAAAACATTATTAAAATAGAAACAAGTTAATTTTATTTTTTTTATAATGGTGATTTTAATTTATGTGCATAATGACTTAAAGTTCAACTTTGTGACTGTCACAAACATTTTTCGAATTCTTGAAATTTCATACCATGCATCAACCAACACATGCATGCATTTTGAACTTCAATTACTCTTTCACTACAAAAGAAATTTTAGTAATTTTTGTTCAAATGTCTTCTACTACTCTAGTAGATTCATACACGTTCGAGAAACCTCCGTCTTCAATGTGTGAGACGCCCCTTTTTAATCGGAAAATATTACAACTACTCATATACAAACATCCTACACTACCTTATAAGTTATAACTCCACACCTAAACCACATTATGTTTCCACCAAGAATTGAACCCTGCACCTTTCTTTCACGTACAACTCCAACTCCTTTCAACTGCAACTTATGTGTGAAGCCCATTTGATGTATAAAGTCATGGACAACTTACCTTTATTGAACTAAAATTCCATCACAGAGACACAGAGAGCTCTGCACACTACTCTCTTGATCCTCATATTCCTGGTTTGACTTCTGCTGATGCCACTCCATTTGGTTGTCACACAAACAATACTCTATAACTATTTTTTTTACGACAAATCTACCTATTCTACTCCTTCTACACCACTTCTTTACCATCTTATGACTCCAAGCACGCCTATACTCATCCCTATAACTTACAAAGCACTCAGTTGCAAGTAGCTTACCTTTTTCCCTTCAAATCCTCTCCTACATTGATATCCTATAGTATATATTGTATCTTTTAAAGTGGAAAATTTATAACTACCCTACTCCTACTCATAAACTATTCCATTACCACCATATAATTTTAAATATACCTATACGAGGTCCTTTATAACAACCTTCTGCCCCCTTAAAGTTTGAACCCTCCTCTTCTTCCTACTCCAACACCCTTACTACTAGACCACCCTATAACTCCCGCATTGATATACTATATAATTTGAAATTCCTACTCTATATACTCTATAGATGAAAAACTGAGCTCCCCTGTTAGATGTCATGAAAATCTCAAATATTACATAGTATATTACAACAACATGCATAACCTACAACTTATATTAATATTACGTGTAACTATATCTCTAATTCAATTTAAATATTATACATTCATTACATACATTCAATTTCAATTTTATACGTATAAACATAACTTTTTTAAGTAAAAAAACTAAAAATGCATGATTCTAATCCAACATGCGAGACTACGTACCGTGAAATAGCTTAGACCTAACCTAATGAGTAATGACGTAATAAGTTTGTGTTTGCTGTTTGCATGTGCATGTTATTAAATTTCTAACATCGAGTTTCATCATCCAAAGTTCCATAGACATTTCTTTAGCTCTTCAAGAAGATGCCATTTTTCCACGTAAAGCGCATTCGCGATCTTTAGGATTTGAAACGACTATTTGCCAGTTCGCCCTTCACTTTCTCACTATATTGACATTTGACGGTGACAATTATATTTATTTTTCTTCTAATTCATTTTTTTTTTCCTCAACACATTTTATCCATCGATGACTCCGTGCATGTAATCGGTGACAAAATGTTTGTGACAGTCACAAAGAAATCCTTCGTAAACAAACGGTCGAACAATATTGCAACCAACTCAGCTTGACATATTTTAAAAGAAAAAGTGCGCTTTTTTATTATTTTCTTTAGATGTCCATTTGTTATTTTTAATAAATGTATTCAACCGATCTACATATTATATTTAATTATGTTTGAAATGTGTAGTAAATGTTAAATTCACATTTTTCTGTATCTAGCATTGTTGGGTTACATGTATTTTTAATAACTAAAATAAAGTTGTACTTCATGGTTCAACCATTCAAGTCAAGTCAGGTTACTTGGCAACGTATTTTTTATTTTCTTGTTCTCTTGTGATTCCTATAATTAGGTGATGGAATTTGTGCACGAGTAATATACACATTAATAGCATTGAATAAGACCACCACTAAAGATTGAGTCACTCCAATTCTCCTTCTTATAGTGTAAAACTTGACATTTATTATTTGAAGTATAACCATAAAACGTAATAAGAAATTGTAAACTTTCTAAATATGTACGATTGTTACATCACACAACCAATTCAACATCATTTTGGTTTGTATATGCTCATAGGCTAATTTTACACGATTACTTCTGATCCAACTAATCTACATTTTGAGCATAGAACGTTTTCGTATTATACATTTAAAATTTACTCACTTCATTCACCACCAAACTGTCAATTTGTTTTTATTAATTTTCTAAGGTCTGATTTGTTCATAATATAACTCTGCTAATTTTTTTGGTATAATTTAAAAATATTTTGAAGTCAATCAAAAGCTAAAAATGATAAAACAAAATTAAATGAGAAGTTTAGTGGCGGAGGGAGGATTTATTTACTAAATGGAACCTTAGATGTGTAAATGGAGTGAGTATAAAATTAGTCGGCTGAGAGTCCAGTCGGCGCGAATTGATCCTACAAACAAAACAAGTACCATGATGTGACTAGAGAGAAGAAAAAAAGAAAGGAGGAGAAAAAGGAAAGAAGTTTTTTGGAGTTGAAAGTAAACCATGTTTGTCTGAACTCTGAAGAAACTATAAACCATGCAATTTCTGATATCTCCCAAAATATCTGCCCTCGTGTATAAATATTCCGTAATAACCTGAAATTTCTCCAAAACAACTTGTTATTTTATTAATTAATTAATATATCTCATCACCACCTCATATATATTAACCATCTTCTTCAAACAAATCTCATTTTGCTTTGCACCGATTGTTATTACAGAAGAAGAAAGCAAGCAAGCAAATACACAACCAATCCAATCAATCAACAATGTCTTCTTCACTCACAACAGACGCTCTCAGCCTGCTTCACCACCACCGCCACCGCCGGAGAACGCTCTATGCCGAGCCTAAATTCAACCTCATTGCCAAAAAGCCCCCCAATTTTCACATATATTGCACTCAACCCCCTAAACGCCTCTCCCGCCACTTTCCTCCTCCTCTCGAAGCTGTCAGCTCCACGGAGACTCCCGTCGTCGAGACCTCCGATGCTAATGACGTCATTCTCCGCCAGAAATTCGAGATTACGCGAGCTGAAAAGGTGCATTATATGCGATTTTGTGCATTTCATTTTACGTATTGACGATTGGGGAGATCAATGGAGAAAAGTGCGTGACCAGAATTTTGGGATCTGTGTGAATTTCGAGTGTTTTTTACTTTGCTTTGAATATTCTCCTCCTTTAATGGCCGAGTGAAAACGAAGCTTTCTGGATATTATTCTATTTTTTCTATGTTCTATCATTATTCTAAAAGTACTTGCTTAACTTTAGCGTATATCTCTTCTGTGTGCGGAGCTATTACTGTTGATGAATTTGATGACAATTTTGTCTGTATGTTGCATTGGAATTATAAGAATATCTATATCAGGTTGGTAATGCTTTCAAATTGGAATGACAGGTGGAAGGAAAGATAACAATCAAATTAGACACTGGGAAGAATGAGGAGAAGGGGCAGCTTATTGTCGGGTGTAATCTACCAGGAAAGTGGCTTCTTCATTGGGGAGTTACTTACGCAGGCGAAATTGGCAGGCATGTGATGTGTTTGTAGCAATATCTTGCAAACATATGCTTTTTAATTTTGAGAGGAGACAAACTTGTTGCGTTAGTATTTGCAGGAGTAATACAACCTTTGAGGTTGCATTATATCTACAATTTGAGTCACTATTCGTACTTATGATTGTTTAGTCTTTATTGAACATGCGTTTACTGATAAATTTGCTTCAGTAGGTTGATAGATATAAGTAATGAAAACCTTACATTCTCATTATTGCAGTGAATGGGATCAGCCCCCTGTGGATATGCAACCGGCTGGTTCTATACCAATTAAGGTAATTGTTTCTCGTGATATGGAGCTTCTTGTTTGATCTTCTTGATTTCGTGCATGTACTCATGTGTCGTATGGTTTTCATCAACTATCTTTCAGGATTATGCAATTGAGACTCCATTGAATGCATCAGCGTCATTGTTGGAAGGACAAACATACTACGAAGTGAAAATTGACTTTGATACAAATAGCTCAATCGCTGCTATAAATTTTGTTTTGAAGGTGCACTCTCTCTTGGCAAGACGTTTCTGTCATTTTTGTTCTGTGCTTGTCCTCCACATTTTAAACGTAACAGTTTGTCTTTTAATGTTTTTTTGACATTCTAGGATGAGGAAACTGGATCCTGGTATCAACATAAGGGAAGAGATTTTAGAGTTCCTCTTATTGAGTACCTTGAGGAAGATGGAAGTGTTGTAGGTGCTCAGCAGGGTTTGGGCAAGTTGCCAGGTTGTTAGATTTTGTTCTGTATCACATAATCCAATTCAGTTGTTGGTAGTCATCCAACGTGTTCTTTTTTTTTTTGGAAGTTGAGTTTGATGCAAGATAAATCCATTAATTTAGGTGACACCTTTGCTGATGATGGCCTGTTTTTGGTGAATTAGCAGAGTGCGTTCTGTGTTGCACATTTTGTTTATGACTTGCGTATCATTGTTAATAATACCATACATAGTGTACCTCACAGTATTGTTAACTGTCGGTGTATCTTCCATGAAGGAGTCAGGGCTAAAAGTAATTGTACCAGTGTGTCTTTAACTTTATATGGATTTTCTAATACTTATCTTTGCTGATGAAATGATGATAAATACTTCCCTGCTACATTCTGCACTATATATATGTGTGTTGTGTGTCTGTGTATTTTTTCTGCTTTAAGAAAATCTCAACGCATCATAAGTTCACTATGTGTTGAATTCTCATCTTACCTTCTCCTGCATTCTTCTAGCTGCAGGGGCCTTGGGGCAGCTGACCAATGTGCTTCTTAAATCAGAAGCTGGTGATCCCAAATCTGAAGATATGAAGAGTCTTAAATGGCAAAAGAGATCTGTGCAAGGTTTCTATGAGGAGCAGTCCGTCTCTAAAGAGACGTTTGCTGATAACTCTGTGAGCGTGTCTGTGAAGCACTCTCTCGATAAAGCCAAAATTGTTCTGAATATGGAAACTGATTTACCTGGAGATGTAGTTGTACACTGGGGTATCTATAAAGATGAAAGTAAGAGCTGGGAAATTCCAGCTGGGCCGTATCCTCCTGAAACAAACACGTTCAAGAATAAGGCCCTGCAGACTCTCTTACAGGTAATTGAGAAACAAGGTTATTTCTCTGATTATGTTACAGGTACAAAATAGTATTCTCTTGGTAGGAAATTCATACGTAATTAGTTTCTTATCTTGGTTATATTCCTTCTAGTGTCTCAGTTAAGCTATTCTCTTTTGTTGACTTCTGGATTGACTAGGAGCTTTTCTATACAAAGCACATTCTGAGACTTCACTGGAGAAAAATCAGTTCTTGTTCTTGAGTATACTTTGAGATTACAACCATCTGAGGGAAGATTAGCATTAGGCTCTCTCACAGTGATATTAAGACTTTTATTCAGTTTCAATAAAGTTACAGGAGATTAGCGATTTCTATGCAAAGATCTTTGTTTTTTTGTCGTCTTGTTCTCCAAGCACTATCATATTGCTAAAAAAAATTAACCAATATTCCATCATTTCCATTATGGTAAATAGATGGTTTTGATGGATAAATATGTTATTTGATTATTTATTTATTTTGGGTGGGGGGAGGCTCTAAAGGATTTGATGCTTTGAAGTTGGAAGTGTTTAATCTTTTGGGATCTACAAAAGCTTGGAAATCTGATGTTCTCTTCATCTGTTCTTCTCCTTGTTCAGTAATTCTATGATTAGCAGGCATATAAGTTACCTTATGCCTTAAAAAATATGCCTGCACTGTCTATTCCCACAATCACTACAGAACATAGAAGCAGATTGCTTGAATAATCTACCAGTAGAAGAAAATGGCAGCCTTGCCTTTGGATGGTCATTAATGATATTCATCAAACCGACATCACGATTAATGGTTTATTAACTTTTGATGATTCTTCTATGCAGCGAAGTGACGAAGGACACTCTTGGGGCTCGTTTACATTAGATGAAGGATTTATGGGATTCATTTTTGTGCTGAAGCTGAATGACAACACATGGTTAAATAACAAAGGAAATGATTTTTACATACTCTTTTCGAGTTTCGTAGCTGCAGACAAAAGTGCTGGTTTAATTGACTCTCAAGGTGAGGTGCTGCACAAGGACAAGGAGATTGGCTCCCTAGCTGAGCTTGATGATAAAGAAGTGACTGCACACACTGATGAAATCATCAATGAAATTAGGAGTTTAGTTACTGATATATCCTCTGAAAAGGGCCGGAGAACAAAAAGTAAAGAAGCACAAGAGAGCATTCTCCAAGAAATAGAGAAGCTTGCAGCAGAAGCCTATGGTATCTTTAGGACTGTTATGCCAACGTTCAAGGAAAATGATGCATCTGAAGATGAGGAATTGGAACCCGATGTAAAAATTTCTTCTGGTACTGGATCAGGATTTGAGATACTTTGCCAGGGATTTAATTGGGAATCCCACAAGTCAGGAAGGTGGTATATGGAGCTTAATGACAAGGCATCTGAACTGTCATCACTTGGGTTCACAGTCATCTGGTTACCCCCCCCTACAGATTCTGTCTCGCCTGAAGGCTACATGCCTAGGGATTTGTACAACTTAAACTCCAGGTACCATCTTGTTGATTCTAATTCTCTTACGGAAAATTGGGGGGGGGGGGGGGGGAATAGGGGAAAACCAAGGCTTTTTAGTACCACTTTTGAGGGAATTAAATATTTCCTTACTTTTCTTTCGTTCGGCATCACTTAAAATTTCCTTGGGAATTTTGAGCTGTCCTTTTATGTACAGAAGAAAAATAGTTTGCTACCACTGTAATCACTACTATTACACTAAGAAGGCTGTCTCTTGATACTGATGGATGTTTAATATCGATGCCAATGATGTTAGGTATGGTAACATAGAGCAACTAAAGGCTCTTGTGAAGAGACTGCATCAAGTGGGTATAAAGGTTCTTGGAGATGCTGTCTTAAACCACCGATGTGCACAACATCAGAACCAAAATGGTGTTTGGAACATTTTTGGTGGTCGCCTGAACTGGGATGATCGTGCAGTTGTTGCTGATGATCCACATTTCCAGGTTTGATATTCTCATATAGTCATAGTTCACTGAAATGATTATTGCTTATAAAAGATCACTATGAAGCCGTAATTGGATTTCATACATGCCTAATTACTAAAATTTCCATTATTAAATTGAAAAATGTCCTCCATACGAGAAGATAAGAACAGTAGAAACAAAGTCACTTGCTTAATATGTTTCATTATTTTTTAAAGTCACTCTGGTGATTCTAAATTTGTGTTTCCCATTTTCATGCATATAGAACTCACATTGCCTTACGTTCGATCTTATTCAGAAAGAATCAATTACTTATAGGAAGTAATATGATTATTGCGACAATATAAAATGGTTTCCTTACACAATGTGATAGATAATATGGTTTCTTTCAATAAAGTTGTATTAAACACATTAGAGCACTTACTAGGTATAGTAACATTTCTTTTATCTAATTGTTTGAAGTGTCTTCAACTAATATTGTTTTATAATTTGGAACCTAGAAAGAGCTTAATTGCTTGGGCCATAAAAATCTCTGGACCATGTACTTTTTTACTTGCAAAATGTAACAAATGATTTTCAGTTCTGAAACTAACTTACTGAAGAAGGTTATGTCGAGTTAAATACAATTCTACCCTTAAAAGAATAGCAAAATACAATTCTTTGAAACATTTTTTTAAAACTGAAATTACATAATTGTGTAACATGACACGAAGCTTTTCTGTTTGGCCATGACAGGGAAGGGGCAATAAAAGTAGCGGAGATAGCTTCCATGCTGCTCCAAATATTGATCATTCCCAAGAATTTGTTAGAAAAGATATAAAGGAGTGGTTGTGCTGGATGAGGTTAGTTAATCTGCTTAAATATTTTGTAAACATCTCCCCCCTTTCCTAAATCATGTTCCAATTACAAGGATGGAAATGCCCGAAACATCCAAATATGTGGTGGAGAGATGACTAATATGAGTAGCACAAATTTGCTTTATTGACTTCAAAGCTGCATTTGATATCTTCTACATTGTTTTCCCTTTACTTTGATGTTATTGCTCTCTCAAAGGCTATTTTGATTTCAGATTTTAGAATAAAAAGAAAAGGATTTGTATTTCTCATTCGCGTCTTATTGGGATATGTCCAATTTGCAACATTCCTAGATGCCAACTATTTCATCGAAGTGGTTAAGTAAAGTGATAACCCTTTCATTTTCTTTGAATAACAGAGAAGAAGTTGGTTATGATGGATGGCGACTGGACTTCGTTAGGGGATTTTGGGGTGGCTATGTTAAGGACTACTTGGATGCAAGTCAACCTTACTTTGCTGTGGGCGAGTTCTGGGATTCCCTTAGTTACACGTACGGAGAGATGGATCATAACCAAGACGCACACAGGCAGAGAATTATCGATTGGATTAATGCTACAAGTGGAACTGCAGGTGCTTTTGATGTGACAACTAAAGGAATTCTACATGCTGTAAGCTACCATCATGTTCTTGTTTCTTAGTCCTCTAGTTATTATTGTATCAATAGACTTGTGGGTAATCATTGTTCCTTTTTTCATGTGTACTGGAAAGGCACTCGACCGATGTGAGTACTGGAGGTTGTCAGATGAGAAAGGAAAACCTCCTGGAGTAATGGGATGGTGGCCATCTAGAGCAGTAACTTTTATTGAGAATCATGATACTGGTTCTACCCAGGTTAGGCTTTTATCTGAACTGTTGTTTTATGTACATCATTCTATATGTTGCTAACCCAATTGGTCATTTTTAAATGAAGTAGTTTAGTCCTTACTATAATGCAAAGCACTAAATTTTAGAAATTCATTTTTTGTTGTCCGTACAAAATATGATACTACAATGTTGCAGCACAGAGTCAAAAAATTCATAACTAAACCCAGATTCTGCATCACATTTTAATTTTTATGTTTTGAGTAAATCCGAAAAACTCAAATTTGTCCATGCGAACTATCACTTTGATGCCTTTAGCTGTTATCCATCTCATCACACAATGTGATCAATTTGTTCTTGATGTGACTTTCTCATTTGTCGAACGGTTTGATTACATGTTTTCTACATCTTAGCTTCTCTACATTATATGGATCTTGACCTTGTGTTTTGGTTTATTAATTGAATTTAATAAGCATAAACAATTGCCATGTCTTTTCTTCGACTTTATCTTTGATTTACTTTTCTGTTCTCAAGGGTCATTGGAGATTCCCAGGTGGAAAAGAAATGCAAGGTTATGCCTATATCCTCACACACCCTGGGACACCCTCAGTGTTCTATGATCACATTTTCTCTGACTATCAATCCGACATAGCGGCACTTATCTCGCTCAGAAAAAGGAAAAAGATTAACTGCCGCAGCATTGTGAGTTCCTGAAATTATTTGTTGATTTATTTTTCTTTTTTTGTTTTTCTTAAAGCCTCTGCAGGATGTGCAGTTTCGTACGGGTGTTTGGATATAACACCTACTTTTGGTGTCAGTGTCACCAAGAAAAAATAGCTCTACCTTGTGATATTGTTTTGCTGTGTTGATAAAATTCAGTCTACAAACTTCAGAACAGATTTTTTTGCTTCTATCCTCTATAACAGGAAGTTAAATTGTCATGATTTCCCCTTCTCAATAATTGCTGCTGATTTCATGTGTTCAACATTACTTGTACGTATTTATGGTCAATAGCTAGATTTTATCTGATTCTACATTAAACTCTGAGTTTTTTCTTCAAGGGTGAGTTACCTAGAGAAACTACATTAAACATATGTTACACCTTTTCGGATAAACTGAACTCAATTTTTGCAAATTGAAGTTCATCTAGTATTCCTTTTCTTTGTTCTAGGTAAAAATAGTGAAGGCGGAGAGAGATGTTTATGCAGCAACAATTGATGAAAAGTTGGCTATGAAGATTGGACCTGGTCATTTTGAACCCTCAAGTGGTTCCCAGAAATGGTCTGTTACCATCGAGGGCAGAGATTTCAAGGTCTGGGAGGCATCATAATGTAGGTCAGTCTCATCATAGCTAATTGCAAGTTCAGTACACTATTCAGTCTATTCTATAGAGAGATGGTGAACACAAATGCACTCCCTAGCAAAGTTGGTATCCTTGTTTCTATACATATAATTTATTAGAGTACTCCAAGTACGGTAAAGTTGTTTGGCGGGTGGAGATTTATAATATGGCAAAATTCTTCCGAATCGCTGCTTGCCTGTGTTTAGTGTTCATCAAAGTAGCTATTTCACCTTTGGAGAAGAAATATTAAAGGTGAGAAGAGTTTTGAGGATAACTACTGGATTAGAGATGTGATTGGGAGCTATGTATTTCCACATCCTCATCATGTACACTATATACATATATGCAGAGCACTCAAACTGTACGTTTTACAGTACATATACACCTTACAACTGTAATAATAAGTACTGTATCTCAGTATATTGTTTAAGAGAGATTATAAGTTGGAAATACCATGTAATATTACTGTATCTTAAAATGCACGATGTCATAATTAAGAAATCAATAAGAAAGAGCATTGATGTGCTATTTAGTTGTTTTCTAGTTTCCACTGTTCTGTACTGCTCTGTCCCACTGTGCGGATTTTCGATCCCACTTTTTTGTGCTATTTTTATTTAACTATAGTAACTTATTCAATTACACATGAGTTAACTATAGTAAAATGATTTCTCAACAAAGAATTCATTTATTTATGTATGCAATTTATTACTATATGGAGTATAATCACTGGCAGATCCAAGCTGGGACCCAGCTTGAACTGTTATAACTACTATATTAGTACTATTGTCTAATGACTACCCCCTCCCTCACAGAGATCTTTATCCATTGGGGTTAGCGCCAGTTTAAGAAGAAACAATAAAGTAGTATAAAGTAATTGGAGTATGTTAATTTTTTAATTGAAATGGAATTGTTAAAGTATAAAGTAGTCATAAAGTTGTAATAAAGTGTATAAAATAATGTTTTGTTATGTGTGAGTTAGGTTCCATTTTAGTAAATGAGTTAAGTTTTGTGAGACATCAAAAAATGGAAAGTAGGTAAAGTTTTGTGACACGGATGGAGTATTTCTGTAGCCTAGTGGTATCACCAAAAGGACTGGGGAGTTCGATCCTCGTTGACACCGCAATTTTAACTTTCTCTTGCTTGTATTCTTTTTTTTTTGTCTTTTTGTAAGAAAACCCTTAATTTTTCTTTTTCTGCAAAAATATCCTTAATTTCTTCTTTTCTACAAAACATCCTTATAATTTACATTCATTTTTTAATATTTAGCGTTAAATATTAGAATTTTTTTCTCATTTATTGATTTTATTATTTTCGGAAATTTCATTGTTATATTTAAATTTTTTATCAGTTATAAATTTTATAATCATAAATTATATGATCAAATTTCCGATCCCCTCATATTGGGTCATGGATTCGCCTAAGGCGGAGCTTGCAAAAGTTATAGAATATTACAATGTGGAATTTATTCTTATTCATAACAGGTCCCAAGTTGGGACCGAGAGTTTTTACCGTAGTCGGAAACATAACGTAACCCCTGCCAGTCTGGCGAATCAGGTTTAAACATCACCTACGACATATATGGCATAATAAGAAAATAATGTTTAGGGTAATTGTAATTTGCGCAAAAAAGAAAAAACACGAATCGCCTATGACCTATGACATATCACATAAAAATAAGGTAGGGCAATATGCGCAAAAAATAAAAAACACGAACAAGCAGCAATTCAAATAGTAATTAACTGACAGAACTGGAACCATAACATTGAAACACTCAGTCAAACACTGAACTTGATATTCAAAATAATCGGATTTACATTACAACAACTGAAGAAGAAAATATTACATAGTATAATTGTTGTTTATCACGAATCATCATACGTTCTTGTAAACAAAAACTAACAACATTGATCTATAGGAGGACCCGTGCTCGACAAATTGGACAGAATAACTTGCGAACGAGCCACGAAGCAATACATCGCCGGTGATACTCGTGCTTGCACTCCAGAACCGCAATCGCCCTCTCTTTCTGATCATCCAGATCCAGATGTTCATGGCAGACCGCACAGATATCGTCAAAAGCTGGCAATTGATGATCATCAGGACTTCTTGTTTTCAATCTTTTACCTATCATGGCCTGCTTATGCTCTGCCGCCTTGCTTGCAGCCTCCTCTCCATTATTTGCAGCAGCTGCAGGTCGTGACCTGAGATGAGGAGGAGCAGTATTCCTGGGTCGAGGAACATACTCGTAAGATGTCAGCATCGTAGAACTAGTATTTCCACCTTGAACTAAATCAACAAGTAAATAAGTAAGGCCTATATTAATATCAGGAGTAAGATTGAAGGTGCTCATCGCCGACCGGTTGTCGATTGTTCTTCTCTTTTCTTGTTGCAACTAAATTTTGGTCGGAACTCATATTTCTCGGATACTAAACTATTTAAAATTTTACAACTATATATGTGGATTTAAAAAAAAAAATTTTTACCATCAATTCTAAACTTCTTAGTTTTTTTGTCATTGAGCATCTTTTGGGATGGAGTGCTCCATTAGGCTATCTCCAGGCTCCAGGGCCGGTTCTGATCCCATACGGTATGTTCAACCGCTTAGGGCCTCAAAATATTTGAGACCTCGAAATTTGCAAAAGAGTTTGAATGTTGAATTAGAAATGTGCACAAAATTGAAATTTGAATTTCACTGTATCATTTATTTTTCTTTTCTATGATAAATACGTTAAAGTTTTGACATAGGGCATCATAAACTTTATCTATTTTTCGAGATTTTCTAGGTATCTCACGTCCGTTTTGCCCATATTAACCCATATTATGCATATTTGGCAACATGAATTTTATTGTTTCGAAGACTTGATAGTTGATAAGGTCAGGCGTCTCTGACTTAATTGGTGGAAGTAATATCATTGCACTCAGTAAATGACTAATTCATAGCAATCACAATAATTAGATCAAATATCTATAAATGATCTCTAATATAATAGAATACAAGACCAAGTTGGTAATCATGGTACTCAAGTGTATAGTGTGAGATTTCTAAAAACTAATTACCAGAATCACAATAATTAAGTTAAAAATTTAGAATGATCTATAATATTATTATATTATGTTAGTCGGAGCCTTTATAAAAATTTGGCATATGACCTCAATATTAGTAAGCCGACCCTGCCAGGCTCCAGTAGTCATTCCCTCTCAAATCTTATCTATCATACAGCGACACTTTTTACTTACACACAACGCAAAATACTCTCCTCATCTCCTCTTAAATTCAACTTTTACTTTTAATTTCTCAACTTTTACGTTTAATTTTTCATTTATTTTAGAATTTTACTCTTTAACAGATAAGTAAAAGAAATTGAGCTCATTTCGAGATGACAACCGACTCACATGCCTAACAACATGTGAGCAGGAATGAACTAGCTATCTCCACAACTTACATGCTGATGGAGATAGTTGAGTTCAAAAATTGATCAAGACATTACTTATCTCCCTCGTAGCCTGGAGAAATTTCATTTTTGTCACTCCAACGCCCCAGGGCGCAATTTTGGTCCCATCTTTATTCGTAAAATATATACATTTCCTTGTCTATGATTTTTATCCTCTAATTTTAATTTATTGCTAATGTCCCTAAATGGTTTATAGATTTCAAAATTGAGTAAGTATTGTAAATGTCGTGATTTCCTATACAGTAGAAAAATTCACATCTCATTAGTATAAGCTAGAAGAGTGCTTAACACTTAATAAAAGAAGTATTGTGTTACTGTAATTAATTTGGGAAAGTAGGGTCAATTTATAGTTTTATTTTTGGTGAAACTTATACTTCTAAATAATACATTGGATAAATTTTCAATAAAACTATAGTACAAAAAGCAATGAAGCCGTAATATAATTTTATTAAATATTTATTTGATATGATTTAAGAGTGATTTAGGATGAAAGTAATTAAAAAAATTTGGGTCAATTCGTATTTGAATCGTTATAGCCTGCTCAACAGAGCATTTTAACATAATCATACGTGAATGTCTAGTCTCCGAAACAAGCCCTGAATATGTTGCTTTCAGTTATTGGATTTCTTCAAGTTGGTCTCCCTAATTCTCATGCAATCCCGTTGTTTGAGGATAATTTAATTCTTCAAGTTATACCTGTGAAAATGGGCAAAAATTGCATAGCAATAATTTAATTCTGGGGGTGACAGGGACTCTATCACAATTTACAAGAGTTGAGGAGTTGGACTGAGATTGCCGGAGACTATAAAAAGACAAGGACTCAATCACACATGAGGGAAAGTTCTGCGCCAAATCGAAATAGTACAAAACAATTGTTGACAGTTGTACGCTATTATGTGGAGATTGTACATCCCAATTCTTAGGGTTAGTTCTACCAATAACTCCCTCTTTCCCTTTATAGCCTTTGCATTCTTCAAATCATCAATAAATAGAAGCAATTGGCTACAAACTGATTTGAATTTATTCACTCAATCTTTCGTTCTTTAATATCGGTAGAACTAATTAACCCTAAGAATTGGGACGTACAATCTCCAAATAATAGCGTAGAATTGGAAAAATGAACGGCGTGTGGGAGTTCTTAATTCGAGATGATTTCAGTTGTACATTTAATACTTATGTCCACACTCCACACCACACAGCAAACTGCAGGATAAGGCTTGTTTCAAGAAGAAGACGACGATTTTTCGGAAGAAGAAAGATTTGAAGAATAAGATTTTTGGGTAGAAGAAGAAGAAAGATTGTTTGGAGGAAGAAGAAGAAAAAGGAGGACTTGAAGATTTCTATTCAACACAATGAAGACACAGTGAATTTCTTTATCATATTTCCATGAACAAGTTTCGATAATGTAGTTTCAATTTTCCAATACAAGCTGGACTAAACCACTTTTATTAGTTTTCATATTTTGACTACACTTAGACAACAAAGCTGTTATTGAAAAGAATAAATTGGATAGATTCATATAATGGTTGGGATCTGTTGATACTACTAATTGTAAAGTTGTTCAATGCTAAACTAGTAGGCTATCTATAAACTGGTCATGAATATTGAACAGGACCCGTCTAATTGGCAGAGGGTTAGACGACTAAGGGCTGCGGATTAAGTCTATACATATTGTCCGATTTGTTGCTTCCAGTACGCCTCACCTGTTGGCTCAAAATGTGGAGAGGTGTACGAAACAAGTCAGCTGCTGGCGAATTCTCTCGTCTCTGGTAGTAGTTTCATTGTTCCTAATAGGAAAATAAGATATATTCCTATGACTCCGCCCATAGTTGAAGCAACTACCGTTGCCAGCCAGCTTTGAGATACATGTGCACGTGCCATATGTTGCCGCCAATGAAACTAAAGCAATTCCGAATAAAGGACTTTCAGGGGTAAGAACCATTAACATTAACCACGATGTAGTAAATCCCATAGAGTTGAAAAACAGGAATAACGCGAACCTTCCTGGTTCAAGCGTACCAAAGATCGATGGATGTTCCAGCCATGTGTGGTTGTTCGAAACTATTGTTGTTAATACTCTGCTGTAAGACGGTATCCTGCCAGACCCCACCAGGTGAATTATTGAGAGCCTGATCGAAATGTTGCTGCAACGATTAGTACACTTACCACCAGCATTGCCTTTCGAGTTTCATCTGACAAGATCGATGCTCTTTGCTGGTGACGAGAATGTGACAGGTCAAACACTCTATGCGAAAGCAACCACAAGTTTGCTGCACGCTAAGCCCCTGCTATTATAAGATTCTCCTCAGTTTCAACTCGTCCTCCTCCTGATACTAACACATCCAGAGGTGTGAGAGCCCACCTGTTCAACGCATTCAGCTCTAAGAACGGCTCCATGGTAAATAACAAGAAATTCAGAACCTGACAAGTCGACGAAAGTAATGGAATAAATTAAACAACTATTAATTGAGTTCGAGTTTGTAGACGAGATAACAATACATCTAGATTAACATATGTATCATTGAACAAAGTACGTAATAGGCCATCTGTGCTAACCTCATACTGCTTTGTGGAGGCTGCAAGGTGTAGGATGGAATTTCCTTGCTTATCCTTCTTGTTCAAGACAGACATAACTTGGCGTTTATTACCGAGCAATTTGACATGACTAATCAAGTGTCCAAGAGCTTCAAGTTGATGGTACTTCACCACAATATGAAAAAATTTTCTCCTTCCGAAGTGACTTCTTTGATCGAATGCAAACAGGCCGAAATCAAATGGTTGAGGACTTGGATTTTGCCTCCAACCGCTGCATAATGCAACTGGATTTTACCATCTTTTGCCTTAAGCAAACAAAGATGGGGGCCCACGTTGAGAAACTCTTTGACGATATCTAAGTATCCATACGCAGAAGCAATATGCAGAGGGCTCAAACCATCTTTATTCAACTGTTTGGCGAATCCGGGACTATGATACAATACCTCCTTGTCAAAATCAAGATGACCAGCCATGCAAGCAATATGTAAAGGATTCAGTCCACCGGTTAACTCCGCGGGTTTGAACAAGGACCGGTTATCTGCCAAGAGATTATGCAGCTGGTTAATATCACCAGTTTGAGCTGCTTCAATCAGCTTTGGGTCCATACATATGCAGTTCGAAACCTTGAAATGTATTTGGTTGTATGAATGAACGAATAAGGTAAAGGGCCGGATATTGTGTGGGAGAGAGATTTGAGGATGCAAATTACAAATTCCACATGCTGCAGGTGAAATTAAGAAACATGAATTTATAGATGCAGCTTCAATTTATGTGGGAATGAAATGTCTATACGCGGGATAAAGTACACTTTAATAAATTTCCAGTCCTCAACTATGACTTGGATTCTACAAATAGCAAGCAATCACGTGCACATTTCTATCTATTTTCCAACCCAAAAGTAAAAAGCAAAGCAAATTTAAATGTATTTTTAATAAAGACTAATCATGCATCCATCCAGTGTAAATTGTGAAAGGGGATTAGTTATTCATATATGCATGTGAAACAGTGTTTCACAAAAGTAGTTCACCGGAAATCGTCTATATCTAATTTTAAAATAAATCAAGTCATGTTCGTAAGAAAGATGTTGATATTTTGAAGTAAATTGTCGTCTCTCGACTTTAGTGTTAATATAATGTATTTTTGTTTATTAAAGAAATTTATATGTGTTCTTAAATCGTTTTCAGTAAAATGACTAATTCTACTCCAGAGGGGCATTTTGTTGGACGAGACGATGTTGGTGTCATCGTCGTCTCACCAGAATCACATAGTTAAAAGATCAAACATTAGCGCAGGAACAAAGTATTCGACTTACCTGTTGTCATTACACCATATTTCATGGCAGAAGGTGAACAATCAGGGTGCACTGTCTTTACGTAAGCAGCTGCTCCAGAAAGTATGTCATATATAGTTAATGGATCTCGTGTCCTCAGGGTCTTCTGATGAAGATCCCTCCGGCATTAATACTGCCAGAATTTCAACTCCCGGTGCTGTTATATCTGGCTGTACCACCAAGGTGCCTAATGTGAATAAATGTTCTCACCTTCAGGAACTTGTATATCCTTATTGTTTTTTCGGAGGGTCTTAAGTTAATTTTAAGAACTTGAGATGAATTGTGTCATAAAATGGTGAAGGATGTATGATGTTGATATAGATATCAGGAAAGATCGTGTTTGGACCTCTTGAGGAAAAGGTTGCAGCACGAAGGGCATTTAGATTTTTAATGCATTCAGTAGGCAATATACTCAATTTTGGATTTCTGCAAGAAAGATCATTATCAGATAGTAGTAGTTAACATCTTCAATCTAAAGAGTCTAACAGAACTACAACATTACCATTGCTTCAAAGAACTGAATGTAGTTAACTTCTAGGTTCGACATACTTTTCAACAGGATCAAAGTTCTGGTCACTTAAAGCCAATGCAGGAAGAGCGAAAACAGAAGAAACACCATAAGCATCATTCGGCAAAACTTGTCCAAATGCTCCTTTCTCATTTGCTTCAGTATTTGGAAGGGAGCCATTGCATGATACAATCTTTCCCTTCACTAAACTCTCGTCTAAGCAGTCGCCTTTACAAGCCCTGCAATGAACAAAAAGGAAATCAGTAAAAACTGAGACAACATAGTCCTAAAAATCACATCAAATTGCTTCTTTTTTTCCTCTCCCAAAGCTGACAAGTACCATCTGCATGATTAAACAATTATGCAGAACAGCAGAAGCCCAGCAAACCTTAATAGCACCAACTCTCTGAGCACGAAGCACAGGATCTGCATAGATTGACTTCAACCTGTTGCTAAATACTCCAGTTCTTTCATTGAGGCTCTGCGAGCATCCAGCTAATAAAAAAAGATTAAATTTCACGACCAGAACAGTTTTTATCATGCAAAGCTACATTAAATTCTATGCATGAACTGTCAAATATATGTGGAACCAGAGAGTCAAAAGTAGTAAGAATGAAGATGCACAGAATCTGCACAGGGACTAAGTAGTGTAGTCGTGATACGATAGAATAATCCAACTGCCACATCAGTTTATGTACTCTAGAAAAAGAATGCCTTTTAGGCCAAAATGAGAGTAAATACACATAAAAGGCTAAACTGGATAAGAGGAAACATTGGATATCGTATCATAGCACTTGAAACTTTGAGAAATGTATTAAAAATGTTGTCTTTAAACAAGCAGGTAAGTGATGTGATAATGCATATGACATTCAAGGATCTGCTGATCTTCAAATTGACTTCTGTAGAAGGTTGATAAATACGCTTGGTTTCTCTTTTTGTATCCAGCTTTATGTCCAAGTTATTGACCTCATCATCTTCCTTAACTTTTAGGGGAGAACTGGAGTACATGCCCAACTAAAGCAAGTATTAGTACTATACTCAAATTTGGAATATTAATAAAATAAGGAAACACTGGAACAATGAATGATGTCTCATGCATGTGTTCTATTTTCTAAACCAGCTAAAAAGATATAACTTTCTCCGATTATCATATTAATTTTGTTATAAAATCCAAACTTCAGTTCATTAACCTGATATAACTATTAACTACCAAATGGAAGATATCTGAGGTGTGACTGCTAGCTGGCTAATTACAAATGACATGAAACTCTCATGTGGATACCGGATATTTACATTGAGCGTGCATGCCTTCTCCCATGGTTGTTCATCAATAGACTCTTCCAAGATCACGCAATCTTCAAGGCACTGATGGCAAGTGATCATATAAAAAACAAATTAAAAGGAGAACGATGTTTCATGCAATCAATTATTTAACTGGTAGAAATTTTACATTGTTGCAGAGGTAGAAAACAATGGAGTATACCTTCCCAGTACATAATGAACAATCCAGTCGAGATGTTTCTATTCCGCATTCTTTACATGGAATATAACATCTTCCCCTGCAACAATCCATTAAGACTAAAGCATGAATGCATGATTTACCTCAAATCAGCAGCAATCCATCAATAGCTTCTAATGACATGGTGACACAATGAGAAATATACATTCAGTAATTTTGCTTCTACATATGCATAAAAGTAAATCTCTTCATTAGGCGATATAATTAAGGTGAATCACACAAGATTACTACTATCCATCCACTCCAAGTATGTTCATATGGCTAGCTAATAAGTAGTAAGTTTGTACTAGCTAGCTATATAGTATACATCCGTCCAATAAATAAGAGCTACAAAACACAATTGAAACACCATAACAAGACTTATATATTTGACTTGTGGATCCATAATAAAATTTTAAAAATCTAGTAGAATAAAAAAAGATAATACATGGAAGAAGAATGTGGGTTTTGGGATTTGAGAAGATTATTAGTATTAAGGAGGAAGGTTTATTTAATTAAACTGCAAGAGACGGACGAATTAATTAATAATGAACTGGAAAGACGATTATGGTTGAGTATATATATACAGGGTATCCTATTCCTAATTCTGAAAGAACTTGATACTATAAATTTATACAGGTAGGGTATATTAATTCCTATTTCTTCCTGGAAAAGAAACGATATAAATATAACAAATTCAAAACGTCTCACACCGAGTAGTGATCGGCCACCTATAGATGGTTCCTGTATGGTATTTAGGTATACTTCCGAGTCCAAAGAAGGTAAGAATTTCATAATACTGTATGATGGTCTGATTAAGAGAATAACAGGTAGTAAGATGCAACAATAGAATGCCAAGAATATTAGCTATGCTGGTGGATTGCAGTTGGTGAAGTCAGTTCTGATCAGGAATAATTTTATTAGGATGTATAGGAACTACATCGACAATTTTAGTAGTTTGTTTTTTAGAGTTACACTGACATATAATTTACACATAATTCTTCGTTGCTACGTACCATTAGTCGAAGAATCCTTTCACACAAGAAGAAGGGCATTTGAGGATTTTGCAATGCAAATATAAACTTTTAGTATATATATGATTGATACCAACTGGTGTATTTCAATACACGTGTTTTCTTTGATACCCTTTTTCTGTATGAAGTAGGACAAATCAAGTACTTTAGCACCACAAAAATCATAAGAACTTGCAAGCCAAAAATGGAGGAAAAAAAAAACTTAGACAATGTGTAGAAACAGCACGTATGCATCTCCTGGAGGTCCATCTTGGAGGAAATCTTCAGATATTAAGAAGTCATACTTCACTTGGTTCAGTTCTTCCTCGGAATTCCAAGCCTTCCACGGAAATCCTCCTCCATGCGGGGAATTCCTTCTTGCAGCTTGATCTTGGGTTCCCAACCGAGCAACTCCTTAGCCTTTGTAATATCGGGTTTCCTCTGGCGAGGATCATCAGGGGTGTTCTCCACATGTATGATTTTCACATTTGGATTGATCATCTGCAAGGCATTAATAATTATGCGTTGCTGATCTAGAAAGCAATGTGTTACCGTACCAACTCATGGTGAGATGCTGAGAATCTTTGAGCGTAATCAATAGTGAGAGAAAAATATATATATGTAGAAGTGTTTTAACAAAGCTTTGTGCTGAGTATGCAAAATTGGGAAAAAGCTTACCTCCTTCACAGTCTCAGCAAGCTCAAGCATGGTAAATTCACCTGAAACAAATCCAAAGTACTCAGATGAGCATAATCAATTTTCAGGAAAGTGGTTTTATAGAAAAGCTCAAGATGTTAACGAGAAATTTGATCCATCAGTCTCAATATAGTCGCAGCATTCAGCAGCATGGGTAATTAATGTTAATAGAGTCTTGGTGTTTACCTGGATTGCCAATGTTGATAGGCCCGGTATTCTCTCCTTCCATCAGTCGCATAAGGCCATCAACCTATGCCATCAAAGTCAGTCCTCCTTTTGATTAATACTCCAGCATATGTATGCACTTCTAGTTGCATATACTAAATGCGACAGCACAAATAATAAAAGATTGCTCTTACCATGTCAGCTACATAACAAAAGCTCCTTGTTTGAGTTCCAGGCAACTGGACAGTTAAAGGTTCGTCACTGCATGGTTTGACATTCAAGGAAGTGAATCTCAAATTGGCCCCCGTAGTAGAAAAAAGAAAGATAAAACATTGAAAATTGATTTGGAGGGTGTTGCAGAATGGGAATGAGAGATTTACCGTATTGCTTGAGCCAAGAAGTTGCTCACAACCCGACCATCATCAATGTTCATCCGCGGTCCATAAGTGTTGAAGATTCTTGCAATCCTTATCTCTATTCACAATACAGAACATTCATGCTGGTTAGGAATGAAAATCATGTGCCATATAGCACCACTTGGAGAAGTTGCAGACATGTAGTAGACAGATAAATCCATTTGGATAGGGTTCAAAACTTGGTAAACAGAGTGAGATTCCTAGAATTCAAAATACAGATACATCCATCTCGATTGGTAAACAAAGAATGATTTCAAAATTGGTTTGGTCGCAAATGTTTTTTTTAGTAAATTATGTCAATAAAGTGAATTTTTCTAAAGATAGACATCGGCCTCGCTGGATTTGATCCAAATGCTGACACCTTTGAAAGACCAAACCTAAGTTCTTGAAGTGATAGTGAAAGACAGACTATTACCAATGCCGTGTTGCCTGTGATAATCAAACATCAATGTTTCTGCCACTCTTTTCCCCTCATCATAGCAACTCCTAACTCCTGCAATGCCACATCAAAACAATGAACAATCATTTTTTATTTTTTTGAAACATGAACAACAAAGCATTTATGTACTCGTCATCTCTTCTAATTCAATAGTATTTTATTATTGTCCAGAATATATACATCGGGGACCCAGACAGAAAAATCTTTCTAATGGTAAATGTCTAATATATTCATCTTTCATTCCCAAGAGAATCAGTGTGTACCTATAGGGTTCACATTGCCCCAGTAATCTTCAGTCTGAGGATGCACAAGCGGATCACCATAGACTTCTGAAGTTGAAGTCAATAGTATCCTGAACGACCACAGATGAAAAAGCAACATTTTCATAAGAAGAAGGAAAAAAAAAAAAAAAAAAAAAAAAGAATGAGAGAGAGAAAAAATCCGGGGGAGGGGGGAGGGGGGGAGAGATATCCAAACCTTGCTCCAACACGCTTGGCAAGTCCTAACATGTTCAGTGTTCCGATTACATTCGTCTTAATTGTCTGTTGGTTGGTAGCATTGCAACAGGAAACAGAAAATAAATCCAATTAAGTCAGTAAACTGATTATGTTTCGAGAAAAAGATACACACATATAGGGAGAAAGAGACTGGCCTTCACAGGGTTGTATTTGTAGAAAATTGGGGAGGCAGGACAAGCAAGGTGGTATATCTGATCAACTTCAACCAATAGAGGTTCAGTAACATCTGGAAAGACGGAAACGGTCAAATGATCAATAAGTAAAGTTCGGAGGACTTCAAGCAGATAACTATTTCATGAAGTAAGGAACATAAAATGAATCTTTCTGTTAAGGTGTATAGCATTAGCATAGATGATAGAACTATTAAGATTATCAGATTGAAACAGGGGCAACATTAAAAGATTTCCACTAAGCATTTCAACTTCCGTTGAGTAAGAAGCACATGTTTAACGATATAAATGTATATTAAAATCTCTAACTACATTTGAGGAACTGTGAAGACTGAAGAAATACAAACCATGTCGAATAAGTTCGAAACGTGGGTGACCAATCCATTGCTTTAGGTTTTCTTTCGATCCAGTGAAGTAGTTGTCAGCAACAATAACCTGAGCAGATCAAATAGGAAAGAGAAGGTAAAAAAATCCACACTGTCGCACTATGCATACACACATTATGCACTTTCAGCATTGCCCGTGTAAAGAAACAACAGTATGAGTGCTTACTTCATTCTTCTCATTTTGCATCAACTTGTCAACCAAGTGAGAACCAATGAATCCAGCTCCACCAGTAACCAAAATTCTCATGTTTGCCTGTTGTAGCATGGCAGTAACACAAATCAAAATGACAGTGAGTAAACATTAAGCCATATCCATACACATGATTTAGTTATCAAGAACCTGAAGGTGAAATCAACTCATCACAGACAAAGTTTGAATACATGTCACCAAGCAACTAGGATCTCTGATAAAGTTCGATCAGACTCATATCTCTTTTATTCAACTTATAGATAGTGTTCTCAATGTGAACGAAAGGGGCAGGAAAAACAAGAGACCATGTTTCAAGATCCATACCTGGAAAAACTTTGCTCTCCTCAATGGTGAAGGCTCAGGTGGAGGCTTGGTTGTCACGTTGCTTCCTCCATTCGACACTTCCTTAGCCATGATATGATTCCTTTTCAGTTTCTGAAATCAGTACCGATCAAGTAAATTAGCATCAACCCAACAGAAAGCATCATTTTGCTCTATAGTCCTCATAACAACTCAGATCTCAATCAAGAAGTAAAACCAACTTTCTTAATCAACTTTCATTCTAGTAAAATAGCTATAAGCAAATGAAGGGAATATCAAAAGCAAGTAAATCAATGCAGAAACATATGAGCAAAACAACTGGTAAATTAACAAGAAAAACCATTGAACTCAATAGTCCTATATTCTGAATGCAGATTCAACAGATTTCGAAAACCCAATCAATCAGAAGTACATGGTACCCAATGCAAGTTGACGCAATGCTCATGATTCACATAAACAGGAAATATACCCAGAATTTTGGATGGATCAAAACCAAATCCAAGATACAGCCAACTTATAATATACATAAATAATAAATATAAGTGGAGCAAAACTCCAAAAAGAGAAGTCAACTGAACTGATGATCACCTGGTGTTTGTATAAATGCCTCACAGAAATCAGAACACGTTTGCTACTCCAGTGAGTCCAATAGGAGGAGCAGGTCGACCCTTTATATACTGCACAAAAACCCAGAGACTCAAATCTCAAGAATTAAAAACAGAAAAAGGACAGCTACAGCTTTTTGAGTAATTTTGGGAGAAAATGAAATATTAAAAATATAAAAAATCAAGAAAAGCATGGTTTGCAAATAGTATGATGATATTACACCAAACATTACCAACAGGAGAGAGAAAGAGAGAATCGTGAAGATTACGGAAATAAAGAAAGATGATGAGATCAAAAAGAAAGAAAAGGGTAACAGTGGAAAGAAGAATTAGATTTAGAGAAGAAAAAGATGCTTGTCGAATTGAGTTGAGTTGAGATTTTGATACTCCAACGTACCTTCCAGGCTACTCCAACCCAAGTTCATTTTACCAAAACCCGGGAAACAACATGATATGATAGGACTAGGATCTAGAGGACTTCTTTTTTTTCTAGTGTAGTTAATGATTTTTTTTTAATTGTTTTCAACTTAATTTCTCTAATCTCTAAGATAAAATTACATTAGTTGGTAGTACTAACTTGGACCTGAATTTCTTTGCTGATTTGGTGGATCTATGGTTTCAAGTGGGCCCCCTTTAATAATCTATTTTCTGTAGTTGCTTTTGCACTTGCACATAGGGCAGTGTTTATAAAATGATTCTAATAGTTCATCTGCATTTAGGAATCGGGTTTATAGTAGGACAATGATTAATTCTGAAAAACAAAGTTAAACGGAAGAGGTAGTATCGTAGTGATAGGATTCGATGACATGATGGAAGAAGCGAGGAAGGTTTCAGGTGTCGCTTTTTCCATCATATCATCGAATCCTTTCGCAACCACACTACCTCTCTTCATGTAACCATCATTCTAAGTATTAGTTCTCACTCTCTTGTATAATATGATGTTTAAATATTATATTTGGTGTGTCCAAGTGTTAAAACGAGGAAAACGGCATGGACGTCTTGCTGGTGGCACGCCTGGTGTGTCTTGGCACTCGCAGGGCATCTTGTTCGTTCTTCTCATTCTGAGTTATTATAGCCATTTAGAAGTCATTATTGCATAACTTTATCTTTATATAGTATATTAGATGTCTTCAAGTGTTAAAACGAGGAAAACGGCATGGACACTATGTGGCTGCCAAGACTAGTATGTCCATGCACTCATAGGGCATCCAAGGTCGTTCCTTTTAAACACATGACACATCAAAGGTGAGGTTTAAACAACAAGTTACCGAAGAACGACATGTTATGCATAATTTGGGGCTCATAACGAGCAAAATGACCTTGGACGCTTTGCGACTAGTGTGTCCAGGCACCCGCAAGACATCCAATGTCGTATTTGTTGGTTAGAGTCCCTTATTATATTTTAAGAGGTCTCTTCTTGCATAACCTAATATTTAAATTTAAGTTTTGTGTGTACGGTACCACCTTATGTCTCCGTCGGGGTTCGAACCCTGGCCTCTCCTTCGCCACTCCAACACCCGTACCACTCGGGCACCCTTTATAACTCCATGTTGAAATCATCATATAAATAGGATAGGTAAGTAAATGCTAAATAAAGTAATGTATTACAAGTAAAACTTAAGTGACTATTTTGATGGCAAACCAAACATTAACATGTTTGCAACGACTCCAAATTTTAGTGAGTTAAAGGGATTGAGAACGTTACTCGAACAACCAAGATGCATCTTTCTTTTCGCGAACCCATCTATAGAAACCCTATAGTTAATCGCGTTTGGCTTTGGAGCAATTATAGCATGGGTGACCTACTGAAAAGTTCATGATGCACGCACGAGTGAGTACAAAGTGCGTGAGAATATCACGCTTTAGAGCGTCACATGATTGCATCGTCCCAAAGGGGTCAGGCCTTCGACCCATTAGTGGTGGGGGCATTACAATGTTGATTTTACTTTGTATACCAAACACCAACCGATTTATTTTTTAAAATCATCTATTTAAAAATTTAAGCAAAATCAACTAATAATTGAATTTGATAACCAAACACTACCTTAAAGATCTTATTTCATATTTTCACATGGCTTAACTCTAATTACATAAACAACCTCCATAAACTTACAATTATAGATTGGTCCAAATTGTTCACCAACCAATATCATAATTTTCAAATCAAACGGGCCTTTGTCCATAACGATTAGTGGAGTAGCTAGAGCTACGCCATTCTACTTGGGCTCTGTTTTCGTCTGAAAATTAATTATCTTAAGTTCAATTTAGTTCGGATCAGTTCAGATCAGTTCAAATGCATTAAATTCAGTTCAGTTCACTCCAAATCCATTCAGTTCAGTTCAGTTCTGACGAAAATAATAGAGCCTTAGAGGTCACCAATTTTATTTGTATTCTTTGTTTAAGAAGGAAATTTAAGAACGTCAACTAAAAAATGGATCAAATGTAATTGTTTGCCATAACTTGTCTTATTCTTATATTGCTAATCTATACTATAGAGTGGAGCTCGAGTATATATATATTATTTATACATGTGAAAAAATCTAAGTTTAGTGAGATGTGACTTGTAAAAAGTAATTTAAAACTTGCAGTTCATGTCGGAGTATGTTTAATGTTCCTTCTTCTTCTCCAATTCAAAACCCCAATTTAAATTCCAACTCTAAATTTCATGCATTAAGATTGTCATATTTGTTTCTAGGGGAGTTTTTTTTTAAACTGCAAGGACTACCCTTTTTTTTAAACGGAAAAATTATATTAATAATAAAAAAATATAAATAATTACAATACGATTGTGCATAAGATGTGCACAATGAGAACCCCCTAACTAAACAAGAACTCCCCAACCAACACCAAGTATAATAATAATAAAATAATATGGACAAACCGTAAATCTGTTATGCTCGTAACGAAACTTGACCACTCCCCTCATCTAGTATGTCTATCTTACTAGTACGAATTCAAGAATTAGTGAGTGACGAATTTAGAAACTAACTCTAATCTAGGGCTACCGTTAGACCGTAGAGATTGAAATCTACACCTTTACTCCTTTAAGTCACCACCTTATAACTTTTCTGTCTCCTCTTATTTAAGTTTATTGATATATATTTTGAAACCTAACCTAAAATAAGCATTTTAACATTTTTGCCCAATTATGAATGAACTGCGACCGAAACAAACAAAACCTACTGGGCCACACGATAACCTGTCTGGGCTCTCTACAGTATAGATTCTATAGAACATGTCTCCGACAAAAATCTCTCTACTTCCACGCCATTCTCACTCTCTCCACTCTATCCCTTTCTCAACACGCGTCCACGTCAATGAACTAAACGGCTTGGTATTAGCAAATTCACTCTGTTTAAAACCTCCATAGCTCACAGTACTACCCATTCCCTAATACCTCGAAAAACCTTCTTTGTTAGATCTGATCGGAATTAACCCACAGGTAACTTAAAACCCTCAATTCGAAATTTCATAGCATAATTGTGGTCCCATTCAGGTGTATAATTTTGTTTGGATTTGCTGCTTTGATTCTTCGTGAATTGATTTTTATCTATTGGGTGTAAAATTTCATTTCAGATGTTGATGTGTTATTTCTTTATGCAATTTCTTTCATTTGTTGTATTGCTCTGTCGTATTTGTTTCAGTGAAAGTTGATTGATGGGATGTATAGATAGAGCTGTAACTTTTGTTTTGATAGTTGAAACTGAACCTAGGGTTGCTGATAGGAACATTGTAGTTTGGCTTAAGATGTGGACGAAAGCTGTTTTGTTCACAAGCATGTGTTCAAGTAACTGAATTATGCGAATAAAATACGACCAGTGTGAATGAGTGATAACTGCAGTTGTAGTTTCTGTTGTTGGTATTGTGCCTTGTCATCAAATTTGCAATACTTAATTGGAATGCTTATGTATCACTTCAGTGTCAATCAATTGAATTATGTTTTCGTGGGGCCATTTCAACTTAAGAAACTAGGCAGGTCTTCGATGAATACTTAATTGAAACTTCTCTAGCAAGAAAGTCTAATTAGCCACTAGCCAGTGTAAGATGCTAGTGATGCTCTGGTTATCGTGTAGTTTAGAAACTCATGAAATGTAGATGTAATAGTGGTTTTATGGGCTATAATTTGGCCTCTGTACTATACTTTTCTTGTCTGTTTTAAAACCTAAAACGGGTGTGAAAGGCAATCCTTATTTATTTTAAAGTAAGAAGTAATGATTAGAAGGTGTAAAGGTTTGTGTGTATCATTTTTATCTTAAGGTAGTTGAATATGATTATCTGGTTTCTAGTTCTATGCTATTGATGTGAAGCTTTTCCCTTGAATATCCATTTATTTGAGTTGTTATGTTCAAGCTTTTGCTTTTGCATAAAGCTAATGATTGCATTTGCATGGCACTCACCAACTGTTTGAGCTTCTTTTCACTTCCGTGCATCTGTATCATCTGAGCAAAGATATACTTACAGTCATGGAGCAGTTTATCTTGAGCTTTTCTCTAGGATCCTTATCGAGGTTTATGGCCGTTTAGAATGACTTCATAATTATTGAAATTTCTAGGAAGATAAGTTCTTTGTTCTGCATGCGCATTGAAGTAATAATTGAAGGTTTTCTTAATGTTTGCTCTTCTGAAATTGCTGTATAGAACTAGTGTACTAACGTAAATAAGCATCTGGGCCAACCAGAGACTGGTCTTTTGAAATAAGATCGATACTTACATATGAATGGAAGGAAAATTTATTGAATAAATAGATTTATTGGTTAGTCATTCCCTGATATTTCCATCTTTTCCACTAGTGCATGAGCTTGGTGCTACCACAACTGAAAAACAAATATATGCATTTGTCTCTCTGAACCACTGGTCACTCTAGGCACTGTGGGAAGAAAACATGCCACATATGGTCACTTGAATTTGAAACTGATTCTAAAGATTGATTTTAATTGCTTTTTTAAACAACAATAGTTCAAAGTTTCACTAATAACTTCTTTTTTTCCTTCCTACAACCCACCCCCTTTGCTTCCCCTTAGGGCCTTTACCTGCATTACCTGATGGCTTAAACTTGCCTAAAGTAGATGCATAAGCTATAAATGGTTTCAGAGACTGAATATTAGTCATATTGTAGGAGAATAGAATCTGGTCTTGACTTATCTACTTTACTTGTGAACAGGTTTGAACCTTACCTTGAATACTTGGAGTTATGGGTCGTGGAGTTAGCAGCGGTGGAGGACAGAGCTCATTAGGTTACTTGTTTGGAAGCGGAGAGGCACCAAAACCAGCACCAGCTAAGGCTGAAGCTGCTCCAAGTGAAGTTAAGGCTGCTAGTAAAGAACCTTCCCCCAAGCCAAATGTTACTCAGCCTGTAGAAACTGTCAAGCAGATTCCTGCAGGCATTCACAGTAGCACAACAAACAACTACTTTAGAGCTGATGGTCAGAACACTTGCAATTACATCTCGGTAAGGCTTCGTAAAACTTTGATGTATGTGATGTGCTATCAATTATTTTGTATCTATATTCTGTATAGATATCACTAAGAAAAATTTGAAGGGCCTGAGGAAAAACATTTATCGCCACTCTCTGCATGATCCTTGATGTTTTGATGATTGATTGTTGTCTGGTTTCTACTTGCAGTGTTATGCCTGTTTCCATTAACTTAACGTATTGTGCTTATATAGAAAGATAATGCTTCTTAATAATGTAATATTTGACTGTGTCATTTTCTAGAGTTTACAGCAAACTTTCTAGCTTTGTTCACAAAATTTATGAATTGTAGGCTAGGCCACAATCAAACAATTTGATGCAATTGTTTTGTCAAATAATACCATTTAAGATGTTAGAGCTGATGATATATATGTTCCTTCGGCTCTAGTATCAAAACACAATATTTATATTTTACTTAGGGCTCCTGATTTTGTTAGTTTCTATTCTATTTGAATGTCTAAGTTTAGCCTGTGAACATACTCTTGGATCATCTTATTGGTCTCTACCCCTGAAATAATAGCACAACACTCCAGAATTTATTATTTTTATTATGTTCTATTTGGATGCATTATGTTCTATTTGGATGCATTATGATTTTAAGAATGCATTAAGAGTGGGTTTCAAACTATTCTGTTTGGTGCTCCAATTGGTATAAAAACCGAATAGGAAAGATAGTGTTGACTGCGTGCACGTCAGGTCTGGTGCGTATGATATTATCAGCCTGCAGTTTTTGGTCCTTGTGTGCATTTTGTTCAGATTTATAGTCTACTTATGCACAAGCAATGCATAGTTCGGATTTATATTATCACCATAGTCTCAGAAACAATACTACATAGAGATACATAGTTTGGTTTTCTATTTCATCATAGTCTCAGAAACAATATTACATAGAGATGCTTTGGTGTAAATGAAGAATGTTTCTTTTGGAGTATGGGGTTATGTGATAAGCACACACGTTTCTGTAGTATTTCCTTTCTCAGTTATACTTAGAACTGTATAGTTCGTTTGCCTTCCTGATTTACTTCCATATTCTCTTTTAAAATTACAGAAGCGGTTTGAGTTTGTCAGCTTAAAGGCATTAATAATAGATTATCGTTTGAGTGTCTATCCTCCCTCTAATTCCTTCAATGTTCTGGATTACCTTTTCCTTTCTCCACTGTATTTTTGGTTCTTTTGCACATGTCATTGGATCTGTGTTTGTCAAGTCTCCACTTCCTCTCGCCCTTTATCTCTTTAGGCACATACATTGATATGTCCACTCTTTAGGCACATACATTGATATGTCCACTCATCTTCACGGCCTATGTTTCTTCTTGCGAAGCATGTTCCTTAATTTATTTATTTATCAACATTTGCCTTTCTTCTCTTTCTTCTAATGATTTCAGAATATTCTAACCGGTTCATCAGTGAAAAAATGATGGCAGTTTCTTTCTGAACTAGTGCAGGAAGTATATCGTACAAATAGAATTGATATTGCATGTGGTTTTAAGAAGTATTACTTGTGTATTGCAGGATCGACCGTCCACAAAGGTTCATGCTGCCCCTGGAGGAGGTTCTTCGCTGGATTATTTGTTTGGTGGCAACGGCAAGTAATGACAATAGTAATTCTGCAAGCTTGGTGATGTGTTGTGTGAAATAAAGTCTCTGCTAGATTTGTTGCCAGATGAGTTGCTGTTTTCCTTTATATATGTGGAATGCTGTCGATTGTGTTCTAAAAAGTGGCTTGAAAATGTTTGGAGGTATCAATGAAGGACTCTGGAAGTATCAAGTCACATTGTATCTATTATGATGGTTTTATCTCTTCTTTAAACAAAATGTATGTATCATATTACTTCAGCTTGTAGTGTTTCCGATAATTCAAAACGGCAGTAATACCATGAAGTGTGAAGAATGGTCATATCCTCTGTTTTTTCTTTAACAGTACATGCAAGCAAAACAATGTATTTGCATTGTCTTTAAAGTTTAAAACGTTGTTTATTCATTGTAACTTTCATATGACAATGCCCTACTTATGAAACTGTATAGTGTATACCTACAAGGCCTCTGTTTTTCTGCTCACGATAACAAAATCCTACTGCTAGGCAAATGCTCGATTCTATAGACAAACAAGGACTTGTCTTTTTTTTTTTTTTATTTGCTTCTAGCCTATATCAGTAGATTTGCAAACTCTATTACAATCTACATATCGAACTCCACTTCAAGCCTGCATTTCACTGGGGAGTTGGAGCAGGAATGATTCCCCACCTTCTACGAACGTCTTCCAAATCCTCGTCAAAATGACGTTCATAATACACGCACATCAAATCCGTGGATCTCATACCAGCCCGAACAGCCCAAGGGAAATAATGCTGGTAGAACAAATTTCTCTGTTTGCTACTGAATCTAGCAGTACCCCCTGCGACAGATAGGGCACACATTGGGAGTAGCATTTGCTCAAATTCTATGACCTTCAGTGCGGATTCACCTATTAGATTGGTAGGTAGACCAAATAGAGTGTGCCAAAAGTCATGCACTTCACGAGCCCGGGTCGCAACGTATGCAAGTTCGTCTGATTCCATGAACCGGACAGGTGGTCGGTCATCAGGGGAGAAGTTTCTTGAACCCATGAAGTTTGCATATGCAGCACCAAATGTATTTGCAGGCATGTCCCATGCATGACTGACACTAGAAGAGATGACACGAGGGCGCTCCAACAAAACAGCCTAGAGGCATAAAAGAAAATTCATTTTCTCATTGACAAATTATATGAGATTTGCATAAACATGGTAATTGGAATCTATAAAAGGCAAAAAAATCAAATGACCATTTCTATTTCAGATGCATAAAAGAATCTTACAATGCAGTTTAATATCAAGTGAAATGCAGAGTGGATCCCGTAATACCAAGTCATCTACACATAACATGCATGTAGGTCCTTCAATGGCATGCTTAAGATGGCAAAGGCAGATAGATACATAGCCTGCTGGATAAATATACACTCAAGAAAAAGTTCCACTATAGAGCTACAATTTTCAATAATGAGGTAGATAGTTGAAGAGATGAAAACAGCACATAATGATAGCTGGAAAAGAATTGATCCTTCTGTGAGAATTTTCTCTCATTCAAGCCGTCCAACATTCATGGATACTAAGAAACTTCTGTAAGAATATAAACAAGTAAAGTGAGGGTATTCTAAAAAATCTTGAATGATGGAAGTTTATTGTAATTGAAAATAAATATGAAACTAATCATCAGCACATACTCCATATATTTATGGAAAAATATTAAGCTACACATAAAGCTTTTCTTCATTTTTGAAGTTACACACAAACCTTATTTTAATGTCAAAATACACACCAACCTTTACAAATGTTTTCAAATTACACAAAATCTTAACGGCGTTAACTATTCGTTAGTATACGGGCAAAATTATCCACTCCAAGGATTAACAGAAAGACTAACTTTGGTACCAAATCAAACCATTGATTTGTCTCTTCCCGTAGTACGTACACCGCACAACCTGTTTCTTCCATGAGCTACTGCTGAAGCCCAACACGATCAACATTATGGTTCACAATGGTGATCACATTTGGAGCTGAACTTCAAATCTTTCAAGGCCTCTCAATACCCATGCCATCAACCTTGTGAACATGCTTCACAGTATTTTCTGGTTTTATATATGGTGAATAAATCAAGAAAAGTATGGATACAACTAGTGATCTGTCCTTTAATTGGTATGCCATAGCTTTTTAGAAATTCAATTTTGGCAGCAGTCTTCTCAAGATCACCAAAATACCTTGTGAACCTTGTTAATTCATCGATCCATGGAAGAAGGGGGGGGGGGGGTTGATCGCCAAAAGAGACAGATCGGTATTGATTTGATACGGAAGTTGTGTTTGTGTTTAAATATTGCCCTTCTATTAACAGAATAATTAACACCGTCAAGTCTTTGTGTAACTTATTTTTTTTTTTTTTATAAAGGTTTGTGTATTTTGTCATTAAAATAAGGTTTGTGTGCGACTTATAAATGAGGAAAAGGTTTATGTGTAAAGTAAAACTTTTCCTAAATATATTATAGCAAAGGCAAGTTCAATTTATGATTATACTCTATATAAATCCAGGGAGGATACTAAAGCTACTCAAAATGATATGATGAGATGATGACATACAAAGCATTTTCAATTCTTCAGGCATGCTGCTGAGGCAAACCAAAATCACTACAACATCTCACTGTTGTTTGTGTCCTTGAACTTTGTAATTTGTATATGTATATTATTTATTCTTTTTATAAAGGAAAACTAAATGAAAAGCACAAAGCAGATGGAGATGCTACAAGCTTACGCAGTTCCTAGAAACTAAGTGCTTTAGAGAAAAACAGAATCTAAACTTTACTTGCAATGTAAACACTTACCCTGCCCTCCGGACTTCTCTTCATCCTCTCAAGCACCCTTTCAAATGCAGGTTTTCCAGTTGTCTCCCCCAGGGAAGCTATCAAATCTGCTCTTCGTGGATCCATCAATGCACCCACAGCAGATCCAACTGCAACAGCAGCCTGCTGCCATCCTTTCAGTCTAACATGACCGCCTTTTATCATTTTCACAACTTTCTGCAGTAACATGTATGCCATCAAATTAGCAAAAAAATTAACAAACATTATTTCTCAATTACAATTCTGAGAGGATCTATATACTATTTTGCCAAGAACAGAACTTAATTCTTCTAATATTATTACTACTATGGCTGATACTTTCTCCCCCAATTAACACTCTACCATACTTGTTTTTCCATTTCACTGAAACTCAACTTCCTTACAGACACCAGACATCCAACACATCTACGACACATGTGGCATCAGAACCATTACCTCAGTAAAGATAAGACATAGTGGCACGCACAAACAGGACCTGGGTTACCATGGTTGACCATCGCCATGCAGATAAAGAGTACAGTAATCTAGAGCTATAATATTCTTGAAGACTTGAACCGCAAAATGACAATTGAAAGAATATATCGTTGGAAAAACAGCAGAAACACACTGCTAAGTTAAGCTAAACCGTACAGACTACAGGCACTAACCAGATTGTTTAGCTGATTATAGGTTAACACAAGAAACATCACTTTTTCAGAACTTTATAATTCTTGAAGTTTCATTATGACTTGTAATTAAATAAAATGCATTAGTATGCATATACAAATATAATGATCTTGTCAAACTAAGAAATATATAACCAATACTATCATATCACTTGGTGTTTGCATTAGCTTTATCCGTGAGTTAGTATACCGCTAACTGATCTAACTTTGCTGCAATCAATACCGTTTAAAAGACATTACTAAGTTGACACCTTACACGCAACAAACAGACCGACAGTAGATAGAGACATAGAGTAGTAGTGTAATAGATTACAGATGTTTCTCTATCTCACAGGGACAATGCCTACGTCTAACAACAGAAACATACTTTATGATCCTAACTCCAAATATTCGAAGAATTCAAAGCTATTTTTATTAATTTTAATTCCTCCTATAAACTAATCAATGATTCAATTCAATGGATAGCCCAGAAGAATACTTTTCACATATGCATACAACACAAAACAGAACAGGCAAAGCATACCCCATAATTATCATTTGTAGGTATTGAAGGTGACAAATTAAACAAGCAAGTCTGATGATTATGAAAAAGTAAAAAAGATACACAGAAATGAACAAGCAGCGATATCATATGATTATATAAGTAAGAAATCTCTCCGAAATTAATCCGCTGAAGAAGAAAACAAGACGGAATTGACAAATCTCGATCAAGATCCTAAATTCCCAATAGAACTAGGTATTACAAAGGTTAAGCAAATCGAAGTAGAATCATGGATTAAAGAGTAAACAACTTACAATTTGAATAGATACAGAATGAAGCCCGTGGAAGAAAACAAGGAGATCGATCGGTGTTAGGTGTTCGGGAATGGAATTGGGATAAGCCGAATTGGGAGAGAGATGATGTGTCGTTTGGAGTGATATGACTCATCTGTTGTTATTCTTATTGTTTATACATTTATTTATAATTATTTATGATAGTGATGACTGATGAGTGATATGTTATTCTGTATAATATTACTGTTAGTGAGTCATCATATATCATCACTTGGAGTAATGTTTTAACATGGATCTAAAATTGTTGATTATGATGCGTGCAATTATTCTCTAAATTATTATTGAATTGGAATAAGTATTTACAAAAATATTAATATGAAATATTAAATAAATGATTTTTAAATAAATAATAATATGCGCTTTAAGACGCTCGCGCTTTCTATACTTTTATAAAATTGACACTTTTGCGCTCACGCTCACGCTCCCGTCCTCGCGGTGATGTAGGTCACGACCACCACAGGTACTACGTATCTTTTAAGTTCGTCCAAAGCCGGGCCGAATTCACCTAGGTTAGTATTAAGAAATCGTACTAAATATATAAAATCTATAATACGGAGAAAAAGATATTCAAAACTTTACTCTAGCAGTACATTTTAAAATCATTTTTCACCCTGACCCGAAGCACAACCTAGCCCAAGGCCTCAAAGGCTGAGTCCACCCACGGGAATGAGAATTTTTAGACCAAGGCTTGCTGCGCTTTACATTCCGCTACTTCTCAAACCAAGAATCTTTATCATATGGACATATGGTGCACATTGAAAAAGTAAGATAGAAAGTGAGTGTAAAAACATAAGTATTGAATTTTATTTTATTGAAAGTTTGAGCATGTTAAGAGATAAACGGATGTTTCTATTTCTGATGGTGTGCCATCCTCTATCTGCATTAACAATTAGTAGTCTGACCGGCATGTGACATGTTAACAGATTTTTTATTTATTTATTAATACTCTCTCTGGTCCTAATCTTAATTTTTTATTTACTTTGACTGCATGTTTATATATGTAGAATTTTTTAAATTGATTGTTGAAAAGTCATTAAATTTTGTGAATGGCAATTACTAACTTATGCGGTCGAAAAAGGTCATTAAAGGGTTTAAATTTAATCACCGGTTCAATCGTCTAAAGCCAAATCTTCAGTTCTTGAGCCCAGTTCATAGTACAGTACCACCGTAAAGGAAGTATTTTTACCGGCATGAGCATGAGATTTAGAATCACTTACAGGATTCAACGTTTCTGCTCACAATATTCGTACATAAAGAAACCATCATGCTCTTCTTCAAATGGTTTCCGTTCTATCGATACCTTCTCAAACTCACTCTACCAGAAACCAGCCCCGTTTCGCAATTTCTCAGTGCCTAGTGCTTCTTTACATCCCACTTCAACAACTCTTCGATGGTTTACTACGGCTAGTTATTCCTCATCAGACGAAACCCGGGAACCCTTGAGTGGTACGTTGTTTCTCTTCCGATTTTGAGCACCCCAACTGTTTGATTAATTTCCTACGTGATCATTTTAGAGCTTAATGTTATCTCTCATTTTGTTTTGCATTTATTTGTATCTGCGAGACTATAGAGGACTCAAATGGAGAGGTGGATCCTATTGATTTATGGGAGGAGGAGGATGATGACACAGAGCCTGAGGTACTTCTCTTTTAATGTTGCAAATTTGATAGTGGAAATTGGTTATTGAACATCTTTGCCGATTAAATTTGAAATGTAGATTGGTGATGGAGGTGACGGTGGAGGAGTTGTTTTGCAGAACTGTTCTTGGGGGGCAAGAGCTCTGTCTATTGCTCAACAAGTGTTGCAACAATTCGATGATGACTTGAAGCTCTATGCACTTAAAACCACTCCTCGAGGATACATTTATGTGAGATTAGATAAACTCTCGAAGAAGTGAGTCCTTTTCACGTTGCAGAGCTCACGTTTTAAACTTCTTATCGATAATATTGCATGTGACTGTTTTCTTGACTTTTGGTTTCAATTTTTGTTGATGGCCATTCTAAGGAGTAAGGGATTGAGAACCATAGTCTTTTCACTTTCTACATTATGAACCACGCTGGAAGTTTCTAGATATATCCATGGTTGAATATTCTGGGATTTTTTGCAACGAGCTTAGTTCTGTTGTGTGTATGTAGAAAAGCTTTAATTATCACTGGTTGTACCATTTGTTGGAAGATGTGAATATGATCAGAACAACTGTGGAGTTCAGACCATCGACTTAGCTCGAATAACCTCTTGAACAGCTAGATACATTTGGATATCACAGTTATCCTGCTTCGTATTATATTTGTGTGTCTTCATTTCACCTCTCATATATCTTTAAATCTTTAATTTTTAATTGCACTCATATTTCTTGGAATCATAGTTTTGCTTCATACTTCATTAAACACTGTTTATTGCACTCATATAATGCGTGAAATACTTGGTGAAGTGGGAGAAACCAATTTGGTATTCCTTTTCCTACTTTAGGTAGTTCAACGCCATTCGAAATTCAATCACTATATGTGTAGGTTGTTTACTTTGCTCCACACGAACTACCATGAATTGTGAGTTTTCTTCATGCTTGCATGTCAGTCATTCATTGGATAAATACCAGCATCATATATATGCAGTAAATTGTTATTTCTTGGCACAATCACCAAATACCGTCATATCTCAATTTCTGTTTTGGATCAGATACGGGTGTCCTAGTTTGGATGAGATTGAATCCTTCAACCGTCAATATAAGAAAAGATTGGAGCAAGTTGGTGCAACTGGAGAAATACCTGAAGATCTGGCTCTTGAAGTAATACTTTTCTTCTTCTTTTCTTATTTTATTTTTGATTTTTAAGATTTTAATTTTAATATCATCACAAGCATGTATTTTATCATGCATTTGCATCAGAATAAAACCCAACCGGGTGCAATAGTCTTTTTTGTATAACGTTATATTCTGTTCCTAAATGAAAGGTATCAAGCCCCAGTGCAGACCGGCTACTGAAAGTGCCCGAGGATTTGTTGAGATTCCAGGACATGCCAATGGTTGTCAGGTATGTGGAAGATTCTGAAACGAAAGGCCCAGAGAAGTATGGAGTCTACTTCCTAGACTCAATTGAAACAGAATCAAGTTGTTGTGTTTGGAAGTTGGCAGATGTTAAGGAAAATCGAGATCCCTTAGCCAAGGGTAGGCCATTGAGCCGTAAAAGGAAAGAATGGAGACTGAAACTGTCATATGAAATGATTAAGCGGGTAAATATTTGTGTTAACCATTAGTGAAGGCACCGATGAAAGGATGCTTGTTTTGAAATTTTATTTTATGCATCTTTCTACGGACTTGCTATCCACATTACCAGTTGGAGAGTGGAGGAAACTTTTTGAAGGCATTTTATCCATGTATGCACAAGTCTGAGCTACTACAGTAATTATGATACATGTCATTTCTAGAACTTAGAAATACTAATATTTAACTCTCATGTAGAAACACACCTGATGTATGATTATACTTAACCTGGAGGATTAGGCACAACTAGCTAGTTTTTCTACATAAGCGCAGTAAGTATACCCAAAAGCCAACCTAGAATTAAAAGAAAACGCCACAAGGACCCAACACATACTAAACATGTTGGTACGTTTTATCTGGAAGAATTCGGAACCCTAAAAGTAAAATTAACCTGCAAATTCCTACGGGAATGTGAAAAAGAGTCACGATGCGAAGAAAGGCGAAGCAATTGCAGTATCGGAGCTGATCATCCCCGACTCTGTGCGTTCTGGCAAAGAATATTCAAATGATTTTTGCCAGATCTGTCGTGTTTGTTGTGAATCGGATCGTTTTCTCCACTGGAGTCAACTTTCATAATGAATCTTAACCTCATCATAGTTTACTGTTTTGCAATGGTATACTTTATATTCTATTCAATGTTTGCAATTTATATCTGTGAAAAAGCTATAGATGTAGACCATATGTTTGATTTTGTTGAGCAATGTAGGTACATTATGATGAGAGTGATTGATGATTGACCTTGTTTAGATGATACTATCATTAATGATCCACTTTGTTTAGATGACTAGTGTTCTGGACGTAAATATGCCAAAGTTAGGTTCATAGAGAGATTGGCAATTGGTATAAAAAATATGTCCAATGTTCCAACCGATATGTTTTATGAAGTACTCATCCGTGTGACAGCGGAGGATCTTGTCCGGTTCAGGTGCGTCTGCAAAGCTTGGCGATTCCTTATCGATGACCACACGTTCCTAAAACTACATGCTTGCCGTCAGCAAGGTAACCTCCATATTATTAGCATGCAACCGTACGAGGAGTTTTATTCACTATCTTTAAACTCCGTAGTTAATTCTAATTCCGAGAACCAATTGGGAAATTTGAAAGCCAAGTGTCTGGGAAAACCCATATCTAAGAGTTATTTGGTGAGCTGTTTATATGTGCCATCTGAGGCTAACTTGCCGATCCCTTCATGTGATGGCCTAATCCTCATCAATAGAAATTACTGCAAAATGCGTTGGGCACTTTACAATCCCTTCTTACGGGAGTACCTTGACTTACCACCCTGTCTTGTTAGCAAACTAGAAAATAACTGGTTTTGGCTATGATTATATTCATGATGACTATAAGGTCGTGTATGTTTCTCACTACGGGAGACGTGTGTTGGAGATCTCGATATTCTCTCTTAAATCAAACCAATGGCACAGAATAGAGGACTATCCCAACTTTAAAGCTTCATACGTCAACACTCCTACTTCTGGAGTTTTCCTCAATGGGCATATTCATTTTATTGTAGGCATGAGGCTCAAGGAAGGAAGGTATATTAATACGATACTTGCTCTCAATTTGAGCTCAGAGAACTACCAGCAGCTTCCAATTCCGTCGTGTTATTGTGATGATGACCGGCACAATGATGATGATATGCAATTGGATGTACTTGGTGAAGGTTCTTATTTTTTATGGCACGTCCAAGAAAGCTTTCTGGTTTGATTTGGTGAAGAAATGCATGATAAAAGCTCCCATCGAGGGTCTCCATGGCTCAATTATAATTATCTGCAATCAAATTCCTGCAGGCCTTATTCACCCAAATGCCTTTCATGAAGGTATGCCGGCTTACAAAATCACCAGTACAGAACCTTCTACAAAATCACCAGTACAGAACCAGAAGGAATAGAGGGAGCTGCCATGCTTTCAAAATGGCACAACGTTGCAAAACCATCAAGTATCCAACTTAATTTCATTACGAAAAAATTATGAGATTGTTACTGCTCTTATTTATGATTAATAATAATTTTTTTTCTCTGTATTTTATAATTTGTGGTACCCTCAACTCGGTTTGAGCTTGTGAATTAAAGGCTGAAAGCAGAATTTCTCTCTTTGCCTCGCATCTTTTGACATTTTGCTACGTATAATCCTGTGGAAATATGATAAATGAAACGGAATGAACTGGCTGGGCATCTTAAAGAAGAAAGTAATGTTAGTTCCTGGGATCGGACTAGTTGAGGCTGCAATTGTAAGTGTAAATTAATGTTTCTCTAATCAGTGTTACTGCATTTCCTATTTATGTTTTTCAGGCCAAGTTAAATAGTTGCAGCTTATTAATTAGGGTGGAGTAGTAGCCTAGTACGTAGGTTATGTGGTAAGTTGTTTGTTAGACTTAGACAAACACTTTAACTTAGGGCTCGATTGATGCGTTTATCTGAGACTTGTTGTATGCAAATGCTACTTATAGAGATAAAACATAAGAACCTGCTTTGCTTTTCTCCAAATGGATTGAAAAGATGGCACTGAGGAATTTGAAGATGCAGCAGGAGGACATAACAATGATGCAAGAGAGTTGATGATCAAAAGTCGTAATGGGGAACATTTATTCTACAACTGCAAATCCAGAGCTGGAGGTAGTGTCCAAGAAGAAAACTCTGGGCAGTTTCCACAGAATGTCTTAAACTCAAGTAAGCAGTACTGGTATGTTCCTGTTGCTGCCATTGGACTATCTATCAGTTCCTGTTGGAATTTGGGGCAAAATAATTTCATGACAAACACTCATTTTATTGGAGATACCTATACTATTAAATTTTGATGCCATTGGTATAATTAATCAGGAAGCAACTTCCTGAAAGCTTGAAACAGGATCAACTCAAACCTGATTGAGTGATAAATTGTGTTGATCTCAAATCCCATGTTGTCTTGGTAGTAGTTTATTTATTTCCCTTGAAATGAGAACTGTTTCAGTATTTTCACATCTCAAATTTAACATGGGATTAAGAACCAGTTAACCAGCACTAATTTCAATTTTCATGGGAGTAAGTAAATTTTTCTGTCAAGAACTTGTACCCTCTAAGGCTCTCAGCAGTAGTTAGGTTTCAACTCTCATGTACAAAAAACCTGATATATGTTCATATTTGACCTTGGAGGATTAGGCACAACTAGTTTTTTTTTTTTTTTCTTTTTACAAAATCTCACATACATTTACAGTAAGGTAACATGCCACATAAAGAAGAAATGAATCAACTCACACACATTATAGCCAGACGGTCCAGACCAGACATAATTACAATACAAACTCTACTTTTTACTTTTACAAAAATTGAACTAGCCAGGAGCCATGCAAAACCAGCAGAGTAAGCATGCTTACTTCTTGGACTTCAATTTCTCTGTAGCTTTTATGATTCCAAAAAACATTAGCCTATAAACAACCAGATCAAATTTCATTAGGATGAGGCCTATAACAAAAATAACATTAGCTGTGCTGTAAATATTTACTCCTTCCATCACATGGGGTGATTTTTATCTGTATTTGCACAAATTTAAATGGAGTATGAACGTATGGTTATGATTAGAGGAAGAAAATAAAATCACATTTCCCTTACATAATTCATCACAGCATGTCATTTGACCTGGTATGGGGGAAAACAAGGCAGTCCACCTGGCACATCAATTGCACTCAAAACACGAACATCACCAGGATGCAAGCATGGGCATTTAGCCACAACAACTTTTCCTGTGATGAGATAGTTATAATCATCAGACATACTATATTATAATGCCCCGCATCCCACATCGCTTAAGAGTGAGTGGAATAAATGGTATATATGTTAGACCACCACTCTCACATATAAACATATAAGGCCTTTTTGGGTGATTCCAAAAGCAAATCCGCGGACAATATCAATCATACTGTGGGGACGAGTTTCCGTGGATGAGCTGAATGATTGTCCAAGCCTAGTATCATATTTTGCCACGTTTCGTATGGATCGAAAGTCCTTATAAAGTTAACACAATCCAAAAGGCTATATAATCTTTCTATAATTTTTATGCATCACAATGTACATATATATATATATATATATATATATATATATATATTATATATATATATATATATATATATATATATATATATATATATAAATAATCTATAAATTTGAGGCCCCCGTTTTTTGGAGGCCCTAAGCGGTCGGGCAGGTGTAAGTAGTACGGCTTCTCTAGAGCATGCTCAATGTATTGGATATTAAATACATCTGGATTGACCAGCTGCTAGAAATTCAGATTTGAGTTTTGGCCTAGGAATACATCGTGTTTGCACCAAACTGAAAACCTTAAACAATATTTTGTAAGGCAAGTGATGTTCTCCTGGAGGAGGATGTACAATGGGAACTAGAACCAAATTATGAGAAAAGGGGCTACCCATCTTGAGAAACAATGGAGTTTCACTTTCCTTATAACAAACAAAATCGCCTTCAAAATATGGAAGAATCAGGTCTTGAGGAAGCTCAAGACACAAGCAGGAAGACTGTCCAATGCAGGACGAAGTAAAGTCCGTTGTTCTGAACCATTGATCATCGTGAGTTTCCAGAAAATAGCTATAAGTTGCGGTTATCTTCTTGTATATTCGAGGAGCACCAGAGAGCTAGATAAGAAGAAATGAAAAATACTTTAGACAAACACTTTTACTCAATATAATTGACACCAAAAATTAATCAATTTAACCTCAAGCTGAAATTACATTGGAGCATGATAATTATATGTTTAAAACACGTGTAAACAAATTAAATAGATGGAAAGTCATCATATGTACATCAAACTCATCAATCACTAAAAATGCAAAACGACCAAAATAGGGCAATTTGGAAAGAGTGAGATGAAGTTTTTTATGCAAACACATGATTCAACTGATGATTTACAATGAACAAGGAAAAATATAAGATAGTGAAATACAATTAGGTAAAGAACACATGTTCATAGTAAAGCAGAGACAAAAGCATGCCATATCATGTCATCACATCGACTTTAACAAACCTGTAGGACTAGATACTTCGCAGTTTTCCTAGCTGCAGGATGTAGAATGATTTTCCATATGTTCTCATAAAAGAGCAGAACCTTGTAATCAACTGAGTTGTAACAAAAGGTAAAACACATCTTCTTCAATGAAGTTCCAAATTTTACAGAAACATCACTCCTTTTCCATAAGACTGAAAATTTATCGGTTGATACTTGACATCCAAAATGTAATGTCACAGACTCCATTTCATGCAAATATGCTTGAGAGCTACTGAGAATGTCAGCGTGGGATTCCCAAACCTTTAACCATGACGAACCAAAACACAAGTACTGTATCTCTGTGCCAATCTTAACATCTCCTCAGCGCATTCACTACTTACAAATTGGACTCTGGCATATGCTCCCGTCCCAGCTTTGCGGAGATTTAGGTCTAAAGCAACTATAGTTCCCCAGTATATAAATGTAGTTCGATCAAATAAGATCATGGAAAAGAATTATATATTGGAAGATTTTGACAACTTACCGACAGACTCAGCTTTCATGCCGCGATCGGGAACTTGGAGCTTTCAAGAATTTTACTTAAACCATTTTTACAACGGACGGAAATTGAAGTTTAAGTTTAACCCATTTATTTTCTCGGAGAATTTTGATTTTCGATCTTGAGAATTTTCTTGCTCTGTGACTGTCAACAAGAAGTGAAAGAAGTCCAAAAGTCAATTATTAAATCAAAAAAAATCGTGGGTTTTGAACTCGGGTGCTGTATGTAGAAGCATCCATTACATACCACTAAGACAAGGATGCAAATGTGACTTTGATATTACTGACAAAGATTCATATAGGAATATAGCAATAAATTTTGGCAAAAGGACATATCAGTAATTTCTGCTGCCCCTTGCGCCTCTGTAGTTTAGCCCCTGATGGTCGACAAAGTTTGTGATGCTACTATAATTTCCATTAAAAAGAAATGTGTTTTTGAAATATAAACAACGAAGAAGAAAATTGAGAAACCAAAACAAAATGGAATATTATGTTTTTATTCGAAGAAATATGCCCAAATTCAAAATTGAAAACACTAATTTTTTTTTTTAAACCGCTAAATAATTCTCGAACAAGATTACAAATCACCAAGAAAGTACAACTTCCACGAAACGGAAACCAAAACTATGATGCGTACAATCAAGATTCAATGTCACGTAAAAAGACTTTTGCTTCTTCATGCATGTTTGGCACCGTTTTGGATTGGAAATGTTACATGTAGCATAATAACAAGTACTTAGGAAAAAGATGCTTCCCGTCATCACTAATAATATTCAACAAATTCAATCCAATCCCATCGATCCACTTCTTCTCTCCTACTATCATTACAGGAGGACTCTGCCTGCAGGTGCTTTGGTTTTTCTTCTACATGATATTATGATGTAAAAATATACAATCGACTCTTGAGTACCTCAATTTTCCAACATAAATGGTTGAATGGAGCTTCTAGATCAACAATATTTTCAGCACTAGAGGTTCAGTTTTATTGTTTACTGCATTGTTTTGACTGATTCTGCTTTAGTGTATGGTGTATTAATGGAACTATAATGTCTTTAATGAGATTGTATTCAGGTTGCCAAAGATCCAACCGGCCAAGATATCAATGCTAGCTCTTGAGGATCACATCAAGAATATCTCGAGTCCATCCACCCCACTCTTCTTCAACATCCTTTACCATACATCCGGGGAGTTTAATGCGATTATCAATCTGGTAGCCGAATGTAATACATCGTAATAGCCCCTACTTAAAATTTAATACGTAGCAAGACTATCCTCTTTACTTCTAGAGCTAACTCATGATTACTCGCCCACAAAAGAAACACGAAACTTGCACATGTACAGGCCCATCCATCATACAAAAAAAATCGAGGAAATTCTAGAATCTCTTTCAACAGTTCTGTGTATTTTGTTTTCCCCAGCTTCCCTTAGTTCCCTTGATCATAGCATCCTATTCCAACTTAAAATCTCAGGACCTCACCAAACTGCTGTTCCAGGGAATACATGTCACCACCATTAGTCTTCCTGTTATTGTTCTTGTTCCTTTTTATGTATACCAACTTGTCAAACACACACCACGGGAAACTAATGTAGTGATCACGCTCCATTCCCTCGCTGTACCGACCCCAGAAATCCGGATGATACGTCACGTGGTACCAAGCTGACGCCTTTGCATAAGCATCATCAAATTCACTTCCACTCTTGAACCACGACCTAGCTTCATTCCTCAAGGATCGCACAGCTGCACCAACCGCTTCTGCATCTTTTCTCCTGTCAAAAGTCTTGGATGTAGTCATGATACTACCACTCAGTATTTCACCCTCGGTTTTAATCCCATAATAATCCATCAAGCTGCCCAACTTGAAATCATACTCGGTTTTGCATTCAACTGCTTTGTCAATGTAATCTCTGAATCCGTCAACTTCCATATCTAGATCATATGATTTTTCTGCAACTTCTTTGGTGAAACAACCGGAAGTGGTTGTTTCCGGGGCAATACTTTTAACTTCTCTGAAAAGCTTCCCAATCACACTTTTTGATACATAGGTGGGCTTATCCGACTTTTCCATGAAATCGGGGTATTTTTTTACCCGGAGATTAGAAGGTATTTCTGCCGGAACACCAGTTTTTGGAAAGTCGACTGCAATGGAGAATAATTTTGCCAGTTGTATACACGGCTTACTGAAGGCCATATCACGTTCTTTATCAGCAAACACGGTGTGTGCATTTGCTATGATTCCTAAACTATCATTCACTATGTAATCAGTGAAGTACTCCACAACTTCCTGTGTATAGGGAAAATCATATACATTATAATGTGTACGTTATAACTAGAATTGATATAAAATCTTGTGCAAGCACAATCAATCTGAATGGTAGATTTAGATACAAAAAATTTCAAATTATTTATGCCATCTTGCTTCTCTTTAGATACATATTTGACTTTGGAAATGAAAGGGCCATATTCAAACGTTTTCTAAAATTGTAGGGTAATTTTGAACCGGATGGGGGAGCACTACAATTCAAATCAAACTTTTAGGTTGTATCACAATCAACTTTCTTCTCCAACAGTATCCCTCTTTCTGATTAATCCTTTCATTTATCTAAATTTTCTTCACTATTAAGAATACAAATTCAAGGACACTTTCCGTCAAAAGAAGAAAAATTAATTCAAGTGTACTATGTGCATCAAAAGTATGAGATTACCTCAGTTGTGACGTAGTGATCCAGCTGTGTGGTTGGAGCAGGGTCGTAATCCATAGGCGCAGCTTGCTTTGGTGGAATCAACTCACGATCCCAACAAACAAAGTATATGTCTCCGTCCAAGTCACTCCCAGAACATTCATTAGGATGAGGCCTGTAACAAAAATAAAACATTAGCCGGATTATGAACATGTTTCCTATGCAGCTACGAACAAATGGTGAAGAACCTAAAATCACAATTCCCTTGAACTAATTCATCACATGAGTGACGGGAGACTCTATCAGCTTGATCAAAAATATGGCCTTAAAGCACAGTTTGTAATTTGTAAGGAACTGAACAAATTGAAGATGATTAATGAAGGAGTAGCACGTCATTTTACCTGGTACCTTTTTGGGGGAAAACTATGCAGTCCACCATGTGATGCAGTCTTGGCACATCAATTGCACACAAAACACGAACATCACCGGGATGCAAGCATGGGCATTTAGCCACAACAACTTTTCCTGTGATGAGATAGTTATAATCATCAGACATACTCTCAGAGAATTTCAGAGATTCCTCATAAAACCGTCTCCGGCCAGCACCAGAAAATTGAAGAAACACCTCCCCATATTCCAAGGTACCAGTTTTATCAAGACATCCCATCATTTGTCTACCATTTGGGATAAATATCCTCGTTTTCTTTCTCATATCAAGCAGCTTTGACGAGCGAAAGGCCTTTAGCATCATTGATAGAAATGGTTCTCCATTAGCTTATAGCCACACTTAAACATTTCCTTGAGAATGTTGGTGTATTCTCCCGGAGACATCAAATCCAGAGCATCTTGTGCTTTTGATGGATCATATAAGATAGCATCCAACTGATTTACTGCCTCTTTCTGCTTCTTCTCAAAGACATGATCATAACTCCAAGAGTAGATAAAAGAGTGATAATCTGACGATTCAAATAACAGGGCTGATACTTGCTCCATGACAAAACATCAAGTTTTATATTATCAGACTCATACTTCAACATACTTGGTCTTAACGATAACTTATTTGAGGAACAGGGATCAACGGCTACAACTCCTTTGTAGCCGCCATACCGTATCTGAAATGCAGATGGGATAAACGTTTTAATTCCGCACTTTATGGAGACTCTCAGAGCAAATTCAGAAGATATTTTCCCAATTCCATCAGAGAAAAGATACTTAGTTCGGCCTCTTACAACCTCTACGTCGACAATATTTTCAACCTCATGCTTGCAAACGCTCAAAGTTTCTGTGGATGAGCTGAATGATTGTCCAAGTCTAGCAGCATATTTTGCCACATTTCTTATGGATTGAAAGTCACCCATCCAGCTTCTAATATCATCAGCATTAAGGTCAGCAGTTGAAGCGAACATCCATAGAGAATTTTCCCGTAATTGACTTGATGAAAATGCAAGAAATTCAAATTTCTTGTCCCCAATTTGTATGCCCTCCCTGAGTGTTGAAAGTATTCTGTCATAAAGTTTGGTTCGTCTATTCTCATTCCCAGTATCCACTCTTGGAGCTAACTCAGTTGAGTACATTTTGTCTCGTTCCTCATCCACAAAAGAAACACGGAGAAAATTATCAACGTGATCGTGATAATGACGTAATACACGGTTTGAAATATTCACCTCTGGACCATAGAAATAAATCCTGCTTGGTGTTATCTGAACCCGGTGCACGTATACAAGCCCATCATCCAAAGAAATTCTTACTTCTGGAATCCTTTTCAGCATGCGGTACTTCTTATATTCCTCAATAAGCCATGTTACTGGATCGTAGGAACACTCCTTCAAGTTGTACAGCTTCTCCAGAGCATGCTCAATGTATTGGATATTAAATACATCTGGATTGACCAGCCGATAGAAATTCAGATTGAGTTTAGGCCCAGGAATACACCCTGTTGCACCAAATTGCAAACCTTAAACAATATTCTGTACGGAAAGTGATGTTCTCCTGGAGGAGGATGCACAATGGGAACGAGAAGCAAATTATGAGAAAAGGGGTTGCCTATCTTGAGAAAGAATGGAGTTTCACTTTCCTCATAGTAAACAAAATTGCCTTCAAAATATGGAAGAATCAGGTCCTGAGGAAGCTCAAGACACATGCCAGAAGACTGTCCAATGCAGGACGAAGTAAAGTCCGTTGTTCTGAACCATTGATCATTGTGCGCTTCCAGAAAATATCTATAAGTTGCTGTTATCTTCTTGTATATTCGAGGAGCACCAGAGAGCTAGATAATAAGAATGAAAAACATTTTAGATAAACACTTTTACTCAACATGTGTAAATTGACACCAAAATTAAACCAATTTAACCTCGAACTGAAATTACATTGGAGCATGATAATATGTTTATAACACATGTTAGATGAAGTTTTTTGCACATGATCAACTGATATCATACAATGAAAACAAGGAAAAGTATAAGATAGTGAAATCCAAGGACTAGGTAAAGAAGTAAGGAACACATGTTCATAGTAAAACAGAGACAAAAGCATACAATATCATGTCATCACTTCGAGTTTAACAAACCTGTAGGACTAGATACTTGGCAGTTTTCCTAGCTGCACGATGTAGAACGATTTGCCATATGTTCTCATAAGAGAGCTGAAGCTTGTAATCAACTGAGTCATAACAGAAGGTAAAGCACATCTTCTTCAATGAAATTCCAAATTTTACAGAAACATCACTCTTTTTCCATAGGACATAAAATTTATCCGTGGATACCTGACATCCAAAATATAATTTCACAGCTTCCATTTCATGGATATTGGACTCTGGCATATGCTCCTGTCCTACCTTTGCAGAAATTCTTAGAATGTCTGTTTTGGATTCACAAGCCCTTAAGTATGACGAACCAAAACTCAGGTTGTATCTCTGTGCCAATCTTAAAAACTCCTCAGCGCATTCACTACTTGCAAATTGGACTCTGGCATATGCTCCTGTCCTACCATCGCAGAGCTTTACATCTAAAGCAACTATACTTCCCAAGCCGGTATGCTCTTCCAATAGATTCTTAACTGTTGCAGCATTGACGAGGCATGGGAACCCATACACCCGGATAGTTTTCCCACTTCTAGATGCCATCTTAATTTGATCCTGAGTAATATCAGCAATATGTATGAACTTTGCATGGGCATAAGGATTAAGAAGAGCATTTAACTTTAATGAATGAAACAGCATGCACATTATCCATCTCATTCACTCCTTCACAGTGCTTAACACTCAAGTCAACAACAAATCCGGAATAAGTATATGAAAACAGTAGAGACACTCTGTTTCCATAGGACAAGTTCTTCAGATTGATATCTAAGAGATTGTCACACTAGGTAATGTCTGATTTACGGAAGAGCGACAAGATATTTTACTACTATGTATGGCATTTTTCTTGGAGGAAGTTACTTTTCAAGAACTAACTCAGAATAATAATGACAAGGAAGCGTATAAATATTGTATAGGACTAGTTTAATCAATTCAAAAATATGCATGAGCTACTCATAAGAACAGCATTCGAATTCGAACTTACTGAATGGTATTTAGGACTATTATTACCTTCAATTAATGCATATCAAGCCCTTTGTGGTCAAAATCAGTACAACAACAACTCAACAACAAATATTCAAGGGGCAAGAACAAATAAAAGCAAGCAAGCTAGCAACTATTTGAGGTCAAATGTTTACAAATTTGGTCTTTGTCCTTCCCTTTCACTCCTCTTTACTTGTCATGACCATTTTTAGTATCACTGAGAAAACCATTTCAAGTAAACTTTTTGCCATATTTGAAGAAACCAAACCTACTAACTCACTAGTCATTTTCACCAAAAAAAAATAAAAAATGATAATAATGAAAAATAAACAATAAATCATAATTAGGCATCAACAACCTCAAGAAACCATATAAATTCCAATCTTTCTTTTTGCACCCTACAGGAAAAAAAGACGCATACAATTTTGACATTTCAATCTCAGAATCTCTAATTCACCTTTACAAAAAGGAAGCCCAATAAATACAAGGATCTCAGCATATAAACTCTAATAAGCTGCATTATATATCATCATAATGAATATATAAAAAATGTACTTCAAAAAAAGAATTATTAAAAGATTTTGACAACTTACCGACAGACTCCCTAAAGACTTGGACTGGAACTTTCATTCATACGGCGATCGGGAACTTAGTTAACCATCTTTACAACGGACGGCTATTGGAGTTTAAGTTTAACCCTTAGATTTTCTTGGAGAATTTTGATCGTCTTGAGAATTTTCTACTCGGGAAGTCTCCAACTGTTCAAGTCCTTTACAAGACTCCAAGTCAATAATTATTGAAGCAAAATTTATACCACTACTACTTATATCTCTTAAAATAAAATAATTATTTCATTTCATTAGAAACTTACTCTTTTATCAACGGCAGTCATGTTGACTCCTATATTACACCTATTGATAAAAAATATTTAAAATACTACTAACTTATGAATTTTAATTATATAACTTTAAAAAAGAATTGCATCGTAGGAGTAATGCACGGTCAAACATAAAACGTTTTAATCGAAGAGTAAGTTATTAATGAAATGGAGGAAGTAATATATATAAATAAATAATAATGTAATATGCTAATAATATTGTGCACTTTCTAAGTTTTGTTTCTTTCCATCTAAACATAATAATTGCACCACATCCTTTATGGCAAAATTGAGAAATTTTGGGACATGACCTAAAATTTCACAAAAATCATTCCATGTTTTAGTCCACTAATTTGTTTAATTAGGATTAAATTTTGGGTAATTACATTATGTTATTAATCAACATAGTAATTTTTAACAGTACAATCTAGTGTGATTTAACAAAATTGACCCACATAAATTTATCAAGTAAGTCCATGTTTCATTCCTTCATTGATTTGTTTTGACAAACAAACACTAAATAAGTTAAGTTCCACTCAATTGAGATAAGTTAAATTGAATTTAGATTCTTTTTAGATGAATTAAAGACAAATCATCCAACAATCAAACCTGAAATTCAAATATTATTTGTGATAATGATGATTAGAATTGTCATACTTAAGTGTATTAGTGTGAAATTATTATCAAACTTATGCATGAAAACGCCAAAAACTAGCATGGTTGAATCTAAAAAAAACATAGAGCATCTTATGCATGAACAATAATCATGATAGGGCCTGTGGTAATCCACTATGGCTTAGATCTTTTCCTTATTGCAAATGCAAAGTTCAACATGTTGCAACTTCTGTTTCTGATCATGCACTTATTTTGGTACATATGAATCTTGTGCCTTTGATTAGAAATAAAAGGTTTAGGTATGAAAATATTTGGGCAGAGGATAACTTGTTTGAACCACTGTTAAACAGATTTTTGGCACTTGGAAACTCAAAAAAGTAATTTTACTTTCTCTGATGCTGTAAAATCTCTTGCTAACAATGCTATTAATTGGCCACTCACTTCTTTAAGTAAAATTAATTCTGACCTTAAAGAAGCTAAGTTTGCTCTTCAGAATTTTAGCTTAAAACTTCACACTAATCCCTCCTTTTTTGGACCTACTGTAAATGAGTTAAAAAGAAAGATTAATGATCTTTTAAAGCAGAAAACTATTTTTTTGAAAACAAAGAGCTAAAAGAAATTGGCTTACTCATGGAGATGCCAATAGTAAATATTTTCATGCTCATGCTTCTCACCAATTTCAGAGGAAGCATATCCATGGAATCAATACTCCTAATGGCACATGGACTATGAATCATGAAAAAATTACTGATACTTTCTTCCATTTTTTCACAAACCAGGCACAAAAAGGAGATACTGAGAATACTATATTCTCTGATCTTAATATACCCACTCTAAATCACTCTGATGCATAAGGCTTATTAAAGCCTATCTCTGAAGATGAAATCCTAGAAGCTTTAAATTTTATTGGTGGTGATAAGGCTCCAGGGCCAGATGGCCTGAACAGCCATTTCTATCATAATCATTGGGAAACATTGAAAAATCAAGTTTTTGAGTTTGTTAATATTTTTTTTTTTCAAACAGGCCATCTAGATCCTGGTTTAAATCAAACATTGATAGTTCTTATACCCAAAAAAGATGCTCCACAAACTCCCGCATATTTTAGGCCTATAAACCTTTGCAATGTGAGTTATAAGATCAACTCCAAAATTTTGATTTTTAGAATGCGCCCTTTGCTTGCAAAAATGTTTCACCTTTTCAAAATGTTTTTGTTCCACAAAGACTGATTTATGATAATGTAATGGTAGCACATGAGTTGCTTCATACAATGAACAAGAAAAGTAAGAAGTCCCTAAAGCTTGACATTGAAAAAGCATATGACAGGTTGGAATGGGATTTTCTGGAATTACTGAATTTCATTTCCCTCCACACTGGATCAGGCTTGTCATGTCTTGTGTTAAATCTGCTACTTTTAGGATTAAAGTTAACCAATCTTGCTCTGATGAATGGATTCCAAGTAGGGGAATTAGACAAGGTGATCCATGTCAGCCTACTTGTTCATTCTGTGCCAAGAATTGTTGGTTCACTTATATAATCCTAAAAAACATTCAACAAAAGTCTCTTTCTCCACTCAAACCTGTTTGGGGAGGACCTGCAATTCCTTTATTGTGTTTTGCAGATGACTGCCTTCTTTTTCCTAAAGCCACAAGAGCCTCAGTCAGATCTATTACTAAGATTCTATCTCAGTATGGTCTAGCTTCTGGGCAGAAATTAAAGTATGCTGGCAAAAGAGTAGAGTCATTTTCTCTCTTAATACAAGCATAAGAGACAAGCAATTTATATACCAATCCTTGGGTGTTCAACATAATAAGAGGACAGACAAATATCTTGGATTAACTTTCCTCTTAGGCAATAAAAAAGAGATCTTTTTTATGAAACCATTAATAAAGTTTCAAACAGAATAAATGTTTGGTACTCAAAGTACATGTCTTATGCAGGGAGAGCCACTCTTATCAAAGCTGACACTAATTCTATTCCCTCTTATTGCATGTTCTTTGCTAAGATTCATGTCACTTGTATTGATAAGATAGAACAGATGAATAGACATTTCTTGTGGAATGGAAAGAAAGTTGAAAAAAAGAAAGGCAAAGTAAAGTTGTCTTTGATTTGTAATCCTAAAATACATGGGGGTTAGGCATCAGAATGCATGTGTTAAACAATGCTTTCTTCTTAAAACATTTGTGGAATCTGTTGCACTCACCTAACTCTCTGTGGTTTTCTGTTTACAAATCAAAGTATTTCCCAAATACTTACGTGCTTGATGCAACTGCAAAATCCCAGAACAATTGGTTTTGGAAAAATTTAGTTAAACTAAAAGATTTCTTCTTTGCTGGTATGGCCGTGAAAGTAGGGGATGGTAACTCTACTGACTTTTGGACTCAAATATGGTGTAATAACAAATTTTACTTGATTACACTACTATTACAAACACCCTGATTTGAAAGTTAAAGATTTCATTAATAATGGCATTTGAAACTCTCAAAAACTTTCAACTGTGTTACCACAAGACTTGGTCCATGAGATCCTAGGTATTCCTATACCTATGGAAGAAAAACAAGATTCCCTGGTTTGGGGCCAAACAAAAGATGGTATATTTAGTTATTTACCATCAAAAGTGCCTACCAGCTGCTTACTCAAGAAAACTTGGTAGCTTGCCCTTCCTGGCCATGGGACAAATTATGGAAGTTAAAACTAAATCAAGTTCTTCCTCTGGTTAGCAATCCAAAATAAACTGCCAACAGCTGATTGGTTGGCCTCGTTGAATATTATTGAGTCCCCTATATGCACTTTGTGTAATCTGGAGAGTGAGACTCTAAATCACTTGTTCTTCCATTGTCAGGCGTTCTCCATCATCAGGGACAAACTTTTATTGTCCTTCCCTCATGAAAATTCCCCGAGTCAAGTGGTTTTCCATAATTTTGATGAGGAGAATTTTCCGTTGGCTGGCTTGGCAAACTAGAAATGAAAAAATCTTTAAAAATCTTCATGTCAACACACAACAATAACACATACGCCTCCAAAACTACATCAGTGATCACCATATAACATTTCCAAATTAAGCCTCCAACAAAAGCAAACTTACCAGACCCGTGCACTTGGACACCTCCCCCCTCTCCTTTTCTTTGTCTAAATATCGATGGTTCTCACGACCCACTAACAGGTTTGGCAGGGGCCGGAGCCATAATCAGGAATCATAGGGGTGACTTTATAATTGCAGCATCTCAGTTTTTAGGAAGAGTACTGTCAGCCTGTGTAGCAGAATTTTGTGCTCTAAGATTAGGACTTATGTCATGTCGTAGAATTGAGGCCAAAAAGATGATTATCCAATCGGATTCTAACACGTCGGTTACTTGTTTTAACAGGGGGAGAGCAACAGGTTGGCGCCCAGCAACAAATATTACAAGATGCAAGTAACTCGATCAGGCAAATGGAGGAAGTAAAGATGGTGTTCGTCTACAGAGAATGCAACAATGTAGCAGATCACCTGGTTAAAGAAGGAAGGAAGAAAACTTTTGGGAATACTAGTTCATTTCAGAATCAGACTTCTACTTTTATCTGGGATATGTCCCCAGCTTGGATTTGTAATTTGCTAAATTTGGATGCTTTGACTCGTTTCCGTTTGTACCTGACTTTTCTGTTTAGTTAATGAATTTGCTGATTAAAAAAAATAATAATAATCTGATATTTGCCCATAAGGGTTGGCTAAGTTGGTTAAAGAGAGACATATATTTCTCTTAGTCACGAGTTTGAATTCCACGGGAGAGAAATTTGTGATTATGCCTTTCTGGGCCAAGCCCGTTGCACTTTGTGTGGTTCAACTTTGTTCACGTGGTTTGCACTTTGCAGTCTATTACATGAGTTCGTGGAGTTTACAGAATGTGTAAACATCAACTTGTTGTGGGTTCTTCATGTTATTAAAAGAAAATCATGATAAAAAAAATCATAGTCTTGGATAACACACATCACTGCAGACTACAGTCCCACAAAATCAACCAATCCGCATAAACAAAAAATAGTAGAAAAAAATGGAACTTGATTAAGAATCTATTAGCAAAACTTGATTATAGTTTATTAAAAAAAAAAAAACTAAACTTGAATCTATTAGCTAGCTTATATTCACGTGGGTTAGACTGAAGTGTCATGACACTAGAGGTTATAGGTTCAATTCTCGCCAAGTGCAGGATTATTTATAGTTTATTACTTTCTTTGTAATAGTTCGATTATTAAAAAAAAGATTATATTCACGTTGTAAACTTAGTTTACATGGCAGTAAATTTGTTTTGTAAATGGTGGTTTCTAAACTACTTTTAACTTAACTTAAATAAGATATACTCTTAATATTATAACATTCTTCACGTGCCTAAAATATGTTTTAAAAGGTTAATAAATCAGATTTCCTAAATTTGTATGAACCACCTAAAAAAATAGGGACCACTCTTCATATGTCTAAACTTATGCATGGCTAAAAATTTTTTAGTGCATTAATCATTAATTTATATACTATATTTAGAATATGTGGTTATTATAATTAATATTTATATCTATATTAAATTACTAAAAGAGAATCTGATTTTAGTAAATTGTTAAATCTGTACTTCAAAAATTATAGGGAATGAGTTTTAGATAAATTTTTATAGGGAAACTGGTGCTCTTAGTTGGTTTGGTGTATTTTGATAGATCTTTTGGAATTCTAGATTTAGAGGGAAATTATAAATTGAGAAATTTGGAAGTTCAATTCGAGAATTATTATAAATTATAAATTCGAGAAGTGCAAATTATTGAAATTTGAAAACGGTCCTCAATCATACTCACCGGTTCGGACTCTGTTTTTTGGCATGAGAGTATGCTAAAGTAAGTATTTTCAAACGATTCTGAACCAATTACAAAGTTTAATTAATTAGAGGTTTTTACATGTAGAAGGGATTCTGTTGCTTGTTAACGTAATTTAGTTTACTGGCGGCGGAGTACAAAAACAAGGTTCATCACTTCATTGTTCATTGTCTCAGAACAAACAAACAGAAGAAGACAGACGGAACAAACATCAATCACCATGGAGAACGATGATCAGCAGATTTCTCAATTGTACCGATTGTACATGGAGGTCGTAAAGGAGCAACTTTACATTGACAAAAAGGAGACAACTTTCCCCATATTTGTAGCCCTGCTGAAAAAGTTTGGTCAAGAAGAATTCGATTCAGACAAGAAAGAGAGACTGATTTCTAAGGTGGACGTTTTACTCGATGGGCACGATGATCTCATCAATAAATTCAGATGGTTAGTACATACTTTTGATCAGGTACCGCTCTATAAGAACAACGATAGACCAGTTCAACAATCGGCCAAAAAGGCCGTTCTGCAATCTTCTCTAGAGTACTTGAAAAAGGTTAAAAGGACGCTTGAAGACGAAGACAAATTTAATCGGTTTCTTCGTATACTTAATGGCTTTCGACATCACCGGAATATTGATCTGGTGGAGAAACAGGTTTCTAGTATGTTCAAACTACATACTCAATTGGAGATAGGTTTGAGTGAATTTCTTGCCGAAGTTATAGAGAAAAGATCCCATAGAAAGATGACGTTCGAGAAACTTCAGAGACAAGTGGAAAAGAGGCCTGTCCTGATAAGGAAGATAAACAAGTACGAACAAATTTTGATTGATTGCGAAGATGACATGTGTGAAACAGATGTGGTGTATGATTCCATGCTTAGCCTGAAAAAAGAGGTAAAGAGACTCATCGCAATGCTTGGCGGGTCAACAAATAATGGAAGTATTGATATTCGAAGTTATTTTAGTGTATTGAACATCACGCACTTGGAAGTATTGGGGTATGGTGAGCCTCTAAGTAACGGGCCGATGACAGTTGGAAAATCATTGAGAATATTATCAGAGATATACTATGACTTGGGAAAGACCATTAAGAGTTATCAGAGAGATCATCGAGAGAAGATGATTGAAACGGAATGGGCTCCACTTATTTGCATAAATGAGGAGAAAGCTCGTCAAGCTGCAAGGATGATGGAATGGGAAGACCCAGATGATGATAGTTCTTAAGTTTCACCAATCAAATCAAATCAAATGAGGACAACAGCTCTTTGGTTATTCATATGTTGGTTTTTGGCTTTTGATTAATTTCTGGATTAGTTTTGATCTTTGATTGTATTTGGTGTAGATTCTGGCTCTAGTTATGCCGCTGCTCTCATTCATTTTGTATAGATCAGGCTTACTCAATCTGATGGATCATAGGTAGAGGCAGAGGGTGTGTGTTTTGATTAACAGGATTTTTTGACCGAATACCATCATATGCTTCATTCATTCTACCATAAAGTAGAAGCAGTAAGAACCACAACTAGAATATCAACCAAATAAGGATTATGAAAATCTACGTTCTAGAATACAAATTAGTCAAGGTCTATGACTTTTTCAAGAGTTGAAATGGTTAATGGGTAAACCAGAACATCCTTGTAACCTCACTACAAACATGGAATTGACTATTTGGTTACCCTTACAATACCTGCTACCAGGCAAGTATACCAGATTGGCTAATCAAAGATACAGAAGGGATCTCACAGAATGAGAGAATTTTATCTTCAGCTCCAACCTGTAAAAACCATGTGTTTAATCTACGTTAAAGATGTCAAAATCTTGAGCATAATACGAAGACATATATTAAATCTATATGTTTAACCTACACCCATATGCATGTATAATAATCTATGTAAAGACTCTAGAAGAGGTAGCAATAAACTATTAGCAATTTGGATTTTAAACAAGCAGCCTCACTTATCACATGAATACAGGAACAGATACTTTTAACGAATATGCACTTTAAGTACACACACACATATATTCGTCAAGTTCCACATAGAAAATTACTCCACAACACAGTCAGCACAATAAAAGAGAACAAAACATCATTCATTCCCTCTTGGGTACAAAGCAGAAGATGATAAAACTTTTCCAGAAGATATTGTTTTTATTCTTTCATTTGGAGATTTGTTATTGCGTGTGATTACTCATATACTTCACCTTTCACCAAGATATTTTGGTCATGAGTTACTCGGATATCATATATTGGTACTATCAACACAGTTCTGGTTCACAAATAACTTCCTGATTTTCGGTGCTCCCTTAGCTTAAAACCTGAGTTACACGTATGATCAAAATCAGCCAACAGAAACTGAACTCAATGCAAAGATACACTATAGTCGAGCTCCTGGGAAATTAGAACATGTACATCACTATGGAACCACAAACTCAGATAGCAGTTCCCAACTTCCCAAGAATCAGTAGTCATTAGTAACAATGCTAAACAGCCAGGACCGTAAAAAATGGTATAAATGGTATAAAGTACATTACCAACTCCAGTTCAATATCTCCTCATTAGAAAATCTGATAATTTAGTTAGAACACAACTACCCACTCTAAGGCCATTCACTGTTTAGCACAAAGGTAATACATGCCAACAACTCATATTATTCAAGCATCATCTGATATTCTGTTAGTTATACTGGTTATAACATATGTCATGAACAGTGTAATCAAGTTCATAAATCATATAAAGAGCATCATTTCCTATTATGATCTACAAATGAGTTTTAAGCTTATTGTGCTTCAGAATTCATCATAAAACAGAGAGAAATATAGTTTAACAGAATAGTTTACCTGTCATCAAGCCTATTTCGCTTCCTCTTCAATGTTCCTTCCGAATCAACACCTTCATTGTAAGAAAAACCGTTTCCCTCAAGTTGCACAAGGCTCGCTGGAAAAACTTGGGAAGAGAACTTATTTGGGAGACCCGCAATTTTAACATTTTTTATACATTTGTTCTTCACGTCATACCACAGAAACTTCTCATTAAACACCTGGACAAGGACATGCTCTTTGTCCTTCAAATAAGCTACTGGCCTTATATCACCGTGCCTGCATCTGCTTCCATCATCAGGTCTTAACGACAACATCCTAATCCACACGTTTTCCGAACCATAGTCTGCCATCATCCATAGCCCAAAGCGTTTCATGAAAAAAGACTTGTTATACATGCAACTCAGAAATAAGTTGTCACCCAATACATGTAGTTCCAGAGTGCACTTCTTCGCTAAAGAGTGTGAGAACGGCAATGGAACTTTGCGGAAAGTTTCAGTGGTTAAATCAAGAGCAATTATACATTTAACAATCTCTGGCCCCATTTCCTGCGCCATCCAATACAAGGAGCCTTTCGTAAACACTCCAATACCATTGAAGTCCAAGATAAAAAACCGATCGAAATCATCAATCCTGTGCCAACTATTCGAGTTCATGGAATATATAAAAGTTACCAACTTAACATCGCGCCGCTTATCGGGACCCGGAGCAATTCTCACAACTTTGTAATCATTGTTAACAGCATCATAGCCAAGCCCAGAATGAGGCATTCCTCCTCCTTTTATATTCACAAAATCATCACATAATGGTAACTTGAGTGATTCCCTAGTAAATGGATTCCATAGCAACCAAACCATAGATTTATTGTAAGCAGGAACCAAAATCAGGCCATGACACGTGGCCACGGGAAGATTGCGTATTCTAGGCACGTGGCCAACAACATTTTTCACATTTGCAGCCTTAATGCTAACAGTTGTGGAGACTTGAGAGTGTTCTAAGCAAGTTAATGGTAGCGAGTAAAGCTTACCGGTTGTATTTCTGATTAAGAGATGCTCGCTGCCGATTGGTGGACTGTGGAGATGCAATTTCACGAACAGAGGATCGTCGATGATGCGACACCACTCCTTACAGACAGATCGGAGACGGAACAGAGAGTCGGCCGGTACACGCCGGAGAATTTGGCGGTATACATCGCTCGGTATATCAGACATTTTGTATGTTTGTTACTCCGATCTCAGTTCCCCGGGAAGAAGATGACCACTCAAATTACAATTGAAAAACCCCCAATGTGGTGCCATACGCCGCCGTTTCAATCATACCAGGAACTGGAGAAGAAATTGGTAACTCGTGCAGTGAAGTTCGCGCACTAGGAACCATAAAGTTTGTCCAGAAGCAAAGTCGGTATCAGCCACTGATCATTGAAATGATCCAACGGACCCTGAACCTTCTCTTTTTAATTGGATTTGTCAACTGATGCTTTCATATTCAATGTTAGGTGTGATATAATGGGGCCTGGGCTGTGCTGGTATTGTTGACTAACAACTCAAAAGATATTTTCGAAAGCGTCAAGGAGAATAATTTCCAAGCTTTCTAAATGACCCCACAAGTCTTAATCCACTTGTAGATTGTGAAAAGTTGGTGATAACTTTTATTTTCATCAATAATGCACAAAGGTTTCACATTTTCAATCTCTTTATCAATTTTATGAATCGAATGATTGAGGAAAAGCTTTCAATTCCATGTCCGATTTTTAGTTGAAGATTGTAGGTAGAAAATGAGTGAAACAGGGAAAGTAGTCTGTGTTACAGGAGCTGCAGGTTACATAGCTTCATGGCTTGTTAAGCTTTTGCTCCTGCGCGGTTATACTGTTAAGGCCACTGTTCGTAGCCTCCGTAAGTTTTGGTTTTGTGTTGTGAAAGAGTCTCTATATAAGTTGCTGCTGGTTCATTAATTTCTAGTATTTATATGAAGTTTTTGTTGGTTTAGTTCAACAAAATCAGATTAATTAATTGGGTATTGTATGTACTAGTTGATCCGAAGAAAGTTGACCATCTCAAGAAGTTCGAAGGAGCAGATGAAAGATTACATCTATTCGAGGCCAATTTGCTCGAAGATGGAGCGTTTGATTCTGTGGTCGTTGGCTGTGATGGTGTATTTCATACCGCATCACCTGTTATCGATACAGCACATGCCGATCTGGAGGTTCAGTGTTTTTTGATGTTTTTTTTCCCTCCATATCATAAATCATGAACTTGTGTCTAGCTAGTAGTACTTGAGCACATGTTGATCTTCCGTAAGATATGGATGATTTAGAAGTTGATAACTAGTGGAGTTTACTGCAGATGGATTTGATGGAGCCTGCAGTTAAGGGAACACTTAATGTATTGAAATCATGCAGTAAAGCATCATCTATCCGAAGAGTGGTGTTAACATCTTCCATAGCTGCCGTTCTGACAAACCGCAATCCAAAAGGGACTGATGTCGTAGTTGATGAGACGTGGTTTTCGGACGCGGAATTCTGCAAAGAAACTAAGGTCTGCACATTTTAATTACAAGTTTCACCAGAGTTAATCTTTTCATGTCAGTTGTCTTACAAGTGAAGGAAGATTCTGCTGATAATTTACAAATATTTGTTTTTCTAGAATAGCAAGCAACATGAAACTGCATCCGGCCTGGTCATTTTTATGGATCTCTGCTCGGCCCTCGTATGATTAGCGTGTTTCTATAAATTGGTAAACCCAAGTGTGTTCTTTTTGTATACAGCAATGGTACAACCTTTCAAAAACATTAGCAGAAGAAGCTGCATGGAAGTTTGCGAAAGAAAATGGGATTGATTTGGTAACAATGAATCCTGGACTTGTTATCGGTCCTCTCCTCCAGCCGACCCTCAATCTCACCTCTGACGCTGTAACTGCTATAGTAAAAGGTAATACGTTTATCTATGTACTTTTACAAACTACTGTCCAAATTCTGTTACAAGTTATTGATCTGTTAAAGCAGTTCTGTTGATATTTGAATTGAAACCAGTTTTAAATTATCTTTCGCAGGAATTGAAGTGATGCCAGTGTACGATTTTGTTGATGTTAGAGATGTTGGAAATGCACATATTCTGGCATTTGAAAATCCTTCTGCTAATGGAAGATATAATCTGGTTGGAACTATGATTTGTCATTCTGATGTTCAAAAACTCTTGCAGAAACTTTACCCATCTCTCAATTTCCCTGACAAGTAAGTCTCTTCATAATACTACTGCATTAATTTGTACAAACAGTTTTTAACTTGTGATATAGGATGATGGCTGAAAACTGAAAGCTATACTTGAATAATTTTCTTCTTCTCTTTCAATTGCAGTTTAGCAGAGAAGCCAATTATCTTTCAAGTATCCAAGAAGAAAGCAGAAACTTTGGGAGTCGATTTCATGCCTGTCGAAGTGAGCCTCAAGGACATTGTTGAAAGCTTGAAAGAGAAGAATTTCCTAGCCTTCTAACTGATCCATAAGTCGTCTTAATTTACTTGTGATGACATTGTTTTATCAGTAATACACAAAGGCAAAATGCTGTTCAGTCTGTTTGTCTTATTTTATCAAGTTGTAATATGAATTGTAATTTAGGACGGCTTTGATGAGACTGCAAAGATTGCTTTATGTTCAGCAGCAAAATGAAGACTAATTAACGACGCTGCTTATAAAACTAAGGATCGATGTATCTGTTGTATATATATGTAGCTAATCTTCGAACAACAGAGGCACGATTCTGAAAGATTTCTAAGTGAAGATGAGTGAAACAGGCAAAGTAGTTTGCAAACAAGATCAACGTTCTAGAATACAAAAGATTCGAGGTTATTTATGACTTGTTCAACTTAGGGAAATCTTCTGGACAAAATAGAGTTGAAATGGTTAAAAGTAACCAAGAAGATCCTTCTAACCTCAATACAAACATGCCACTGACTATTTAGTTACCCCTACAATACCTGCTACTAGGCAAATAAGCCAGATGGCTATCAACGTCATAGCCTGTTCGAAAAGTCCATTTTTAGGATCGAAGAGAGAGGAACAGAAATTAGGAGAGCTGGCCAAAGGCCGCCACACCATTCCTAAATGCAACTCAGAGAATGAGAGAATCTTATCTTCAGCTCCAACCTGCAAAATAAAATGTTTAATCTAAGTTAAAATGTAGAAGATGTCAGAATCTTATTTGAGCGCGATATGAGGACATATATTCGCCTACATCCATATGCATGTATAACTATCTTGTTACGCAATCGATTCAATCCGACAACGTTCACCACAGAAATCCCCAACCGATCTACGAAGAACCCTAGCTACTCGATTAACAGAGAATAAGAAGTAACAATGCACACAATATACGTGGTTCAGCTCAAAAAGAGAGCCTACGTCCACGGGAGAGAAATGATCTTCACTAACCAAGCAGCAAAAGTACAGATTACAAGATAGCAGAGCTTCTCTAATGGAGTTATCAACAATCTCTCTGTAATTCCCCTAACTGCTCTGTGAAGAAGAAGAAGAAAATGAAATTAATGAATCTCGCCTGTATCTGGACTAGTTACAAGACTTATATAGAAGCAGCAGAATGCCAACTTGTGATATAACAATCTAGCTTCTTCCGGAACCGTCTTTGTAACAAACTTGATACATATCCCGCCAAATTCATGATACACTTCCACAATTCTCCACCTTATCATGAATTTCATTCACCTTTCCACCTGTTCCTAAAGTTAGAACAGTTCCCTTGTCATGCTCCTGAGGTTAGAACACATCCCCATGTCTCAGTGTCTTGCGGCACTAAGAACTCTCATACCTTCGCTTCAAGTTTATCAGTCTGAGACAAAGCTCAAACTTCTTGATTGGTAATGTCTTTGTGAACGCATCTGCTGGATTCTCTTCACTTCTGATCTTGACAATCTTTACCTTCCCTTGATCCACCACATCTCTAATGAAATGATGTTTTATGTCAATGTGTTTCGACTTATCATGATAGGCTTGGTGCTTTGCAAGGTGTATTGCACTCTGACTATCACAATAAATCGTGACACAGTCTTGTGAGACACCAAACTCAGAGATGATTCCCTTCAACCATATGGCCTCTTTGACTGCTTCTGTCAGCGCCAAGAACTCAGCTTCAGTTGTAGAAATAGCTACAACAGACTGGTGCGTGGACCTCCAACTTATAGCAGTTCCATAGAGTGTGAAAACATATCCAGTAAGTGACTTCCTTGTATCCAGGTTTGTGCCAAAATCTGAGTCCACATATCCTGTAAGAGCAGAAGATTCAGCATCTTGTTGCTGATAGACTAAAGAAAGATCTGCAGCTCCTTTTATGTATCTCAGTAGCCACTTGACAGCATCCCAATGGATCTCTCCTGGATTATCCATAAATCTGCTAACAACACTCATTGCTTGAGTCAAGTCTGGTCTGCAACAGACCATGGAGTACATAATGCTGCCAACAGCACTAGCATAGGGTACTCTTGACATATAATCAATTTCCTCATCTGTGTAAGCTCCTTGATCACTAGACAACTTGAAGTGTGAGCCAATAGGAGTGTATACTACATCAGCTAAGTGCATGTTGTATCTTTCAAGAACCTTTAGTAGGTATGACTTTTGTGACAGAGTGACTACACCAGAGCTTTCCATACCAATATCCATGCCAAGTATTCTCTTAGCAGTTCCCAGGTCCTTCATATCAAATTCAGTACTTAGAAGTCTCTTAACTTCTTTGATGCCTGTCATATGCTTGCTAGAGATCAGCATATCATCAACATATATGAGCAAGAAGATCATCTCATCTAGATTCCTTCCTTTAAAGTAGACACAAGTGTCATAATTACACCTTCTGAATCCATACTTTACCATGAACAGGTCAAATCTTCTATACCATTATCTTGGGCTTTGTTTTAAGCCATAGAGCGACTTCTTCAGTAAGCAGGCTTTGGACTCTGGCTTTGTCACTGTGAGGCCTTTAGGAACCTTCATATAGATTTCCTCTTCTAGCTGACCATGCAAGAAGGCAGTAGTAACATCCATTTGGTGCAGTAGCAGACCAAGCTGAGATACTAGTCCAAGTAGAATTCTTATAGTGCAATGTTTCACTACTGGAGAGAAGATTTCATTATAATCTACTCCTTTTTTCTGCGTGAATCCTTTTGCAACTAGTCTTGCTTTAAATCTTACACCTTCTTTTGCATCCGAGCTTGCCTTTTTCTTGAAAATCCATTTGCATCCTACCAGCTTGTGATCAGTAGGCTTGTCCACTATTATCCAAGTGCAATTCTTCTCCAATGACCGTAGTTCTTGTTCAATTGCCATGATCCATTTTTCTTTCTCTATGCATGTTACAGCATTTTGAAAGGTTTCAGGCTCATAACAATTTATTTCTTCAGCTACAGTAAGAGCAAAATAGATCATATCTGGTTGTGCAGTAGACACTCTAGTTCTTGGTTCTCTATCTCGTGTAAGTTTATAGTCTCTTGTTTGTTCTGGATCAGAGACTTCAATTCCACCTACCCTTCTTCTCCTTGGAGCTCTTTGTGGAGAAGTTCTTGGTGGTTGATCATCCTCAGACTCATGTTCATCATGGTTCTCATCAATGTCTGCAGGTATATTTTCCACCTCTTCATTCCTGTCTCGCGGCTCCACCTGCAGCCTTGTAGAGTTGGGTTTGAGTCTGATAGCTCCACCTCCAACTGAATGTCAACACTTTCATTTTCAGGTGTTCTTTATCTCCTTTCAGTGGCATCACATTTTCTCTGAAAGTAACATCTCTACTTATTATGCACTTTTGGACATTTTTCTCATAGCACCACAACTTGTACCCTTTTACTCCATCTGGGTATCCAAGAAATACACATCTTAAAGCTCTTGCTGCTAGCTTATCTTGTTTAATGTGTGCATATGAGAGACAACCAAAGGTCCTTAAGTGACTGTAAGATGGAGTATGACCACTCCATTTCTCCTTGGGTGACTGAAAATCAATTGCTGATGATGGACTCAAATTAATAAGATAGACTGCAGTAGCTACAGCCTCTCCCCAGAAGCTCCTATTCAGACCAGAAGATAGTAGCATGCATCTCACCCTTTCTAATATGGTCCTATTCATCCTTTCAATCACACCATTCTGCTGAGGAGTGTCTGGTACTGTCTTGTGCCTTTTAACCCCTTTAGAGCTGCAGAACAAGTTGAACTCATGTGACAAGAACTCTAACCCATTGTCTGTTCTCAGATGCTTAACCTTAAGTCCTGTCTGAGTTTCCACCGGAGTTACCCAATGAACAAACTTCAGGTATGTCTCATCTTTTGTTTTCAATATGTATACCCAGAGTTTTCTGGAGTAATCATCTATTATGGACAAGAAGTAGTGACCTCCATTTCTGGTTTGAACTCTGGCAGGTCCCCACAGGTCTGCATGTATGTACTCTAATTTCTCAGTTGAGATATGCTTGCCAACACCAAAACTTTGTCTTGTAGATTTTCCCATGGTGCATCCTTCACATACCTCCAACTTGACAGTCTTGTCACCATTCAGCAACCCCTTTCTAGACAACTCATAAAGACCTCTTTCTCCTATATGTCCCATCCTGTTGTGCCATAGTTTAGTATTATCTGCAGTGTGTACAACTGAGTTTTCCCCTACTACTGTGTGTCCTTGTAAGAAATACAATTCACTTCTCTTCAGGCCTCTCATCACCACTGTAGAATCTTTACTAATTTCCATAACACCTCCAACAGATTTCAGAGTATACCCTTTAGTATCCATCATACCTAAAGAGATTAAATTCCTCCGCAAGTTTGGAACATATCTAACTTCAGACAACTCTCTCACTACTCCATCATGCATTCTAATTCTAATAGAGCCAATACCTTTCACCTTACAGGTTTCATCATTACCAAGTAACACAGAGCCAAGATTCTTATATTCAAATTTAAAGAACCAGTTTCTAACAGGAGACATATGAAATGAACATCCACTGTCCATCACCCAATCATCACTTATAGAGGTATCAGATACAGAAAGTACCTCAGCTTCTTGGTAGCTTGTGCCTTCTGTTGGTTCAGCTGTGGTTTGATTTGCTTGTCTTTGGCCCTGGTTCTTCTTGAGATTCCTGTAGATGTAACAATTTTTCTTCAGGTGGCCTATTTGTTTGCAATGGAAGCATTTCCTTCTTTCTTCTCTCTCCTGGCCTTCTGGTGGACTTGTCCTCTTATAGTGTTCTTGGTTGTTGAACACCTTTTGCTTCCCTTTGTTTTGATATTTCTTCTGTTGTCTGATGTTGAGTCCTTCAGCCGGAGATTCTTGTACTAGTCCTGCTCCTTTCTTGAGCTCCTTTGTGCGTAGAGATTTCTCCACATCTGCCAAAGTTATCTCATCACCTTTGGTGATGACCAGTGCATCAACAAAGTTCTCATAATCCTTTGGTAATGCATTCAACAGCATCAGAGCTTTGTCATCCTCTGCCAACTTGATACCAGCCTCCTTCATGTCAGAACACAGCTTCTTAAACGCTGTCACCTGCTCCATCACAGGCTTATCAATGACGATTCGGAATGCGCTCATTTTCTGTTTCAAGTAGAGTTTGCTCTCAGTTGTTTTCTCATTAAACATCTCTTCTAATTTATCCCAAAGCTTCTTTGCCGTGGTCTCCTCGGTCACCTGTTGAAGAATGTCATCGGAGATTGTCAGCACCAGTGTACTGTGCGCCTTTCTCTGGATTTTCTCTTTCTCGTCTTCAGTAACGGTTTTTGCAAAACCTTTGTCACCTTCCAGTGCCTCAACCGTCTCCTCCTTCGTCAATAACGCCCTTACCTTGATTTTCCACAGCACAAAATTCGTTTTCGATGTCAATTTCTCAACCTCAAATCGTGAGTTTCCCATCCTTCAAAACCTCCAATTGATACAGCAATTTCCTCAATCGAATTTACAGAAAGTTTCCCACAGACGGCGCCAATTGTTACGCAATCGATTCAATCCGACAACGTTCACCACAGAAATCCCCAATCCGATCTACGAAGAACCCTAGCTACTCGATTAACAGAGAATAAGAAGTAACAATGCACACGATATACGTGGTTCAGCTCAAAAGGAGAGCCTACGTCCACGGGAGAGAAATGATCTTCACTAACCAAGCAGCAAAAGTACAAATTACAAGATAGCAGAGCTTCTCTAATGGAGTTATCAACAATCTCTCTGTAATTTCCCTAACTGCTCTGTGAAGAAGAAGAAGAAAATGAAATTAATGAATCTCGCCTGTATCTGGACTAGTTACAAGACTTATATAGAAGCAGCAGAATGCCAACTTGTGATATAACAATCTAGCTTCTTCCGGAACCGTCTTTGTAACAAACTTGATACATATCCCGCCAAATTCATGATACACTTCCACATATCTATATGCAATTCGGATTCTCAAACAAGTTAAACAGCCACAAACTGCTAGGAAATAAGAACATGTGCACACACTAAGGAACCACAAACTGAGATAATAGATCCCCAGCTTCCCAAGAATTAGCAATCAATTAGTAACGATGTTAAACGGCCAGGATTCTCAAAATTAAAACTGTACAAACTACAAAGTACAAAAAGTCAAAAACTCGAGTAAATATCTCCTCATTGGACAATACAGTATGATAATTCAGTTTAGAACACAAACAAGATATAAGGCCATTCAAAGTTGGCACAAAACACTTCTAACAAATGCCATGAACAAAGAACTCATGTCATACATCATTTGAAGGACATATTTTCCTATCATCTTTTCACCAAATGAATATGTAAGCGTATCTTCAGAAATCATCATAATTAAGAAAACAGGAAAGATAACTGAATAGTTTACCTGTCGTCATCAAGCCTATTTCTTTTCCTCTTCAATGTTCCTAATTCGGAAACAACACTTTCATGATAACCAGAATTGTTTCCCTTAAGTCGCACAAGGCTCGCTGGAAAAACTTGGGAAGAGAATTTGCGTGGGAGACCCTCAATTTTAACATTTCTTACGCATTTCGCTAAACACCTGGACAAGGACATGCTCTTTCTCCATCAAATAAACTACGGCCTAATGTTACCCTCCCTGCGGCTGCTCCAGTCATTAGGTCTTAACGACAGTATCCTAATCCACATCCTGAGCGAATTGCATTTTTGTCCCTTAATTAATGGTCCTTTATGAATTTGGTCCCTACTTTTTTTATTTTTGCACATTCAGTCCTTTGGACCGTATTTTATACGTAGTTCATACGAGTCTTACAAATCTAAGTTCTTTTATTTTGAAAAATATCAGAAAAGTCCCTATAGTTTAATTAAATAAAAACAATATCCAAAAAAATAAAAAAAAATAAAATTGTTCCTTTTTATTGTTATTTTCTTTATAATTTTTATTTTTATATAATTTTTCAATTTTATCATTTTTTATTATTATGGTTTAGTAATTCATTGTCCCATAAAATGTTTATTTTTATATAGTTTTGTTGATCATATTTTTCGAATGTTGAATAATAATTTGAAGAAAATAATTCAATCTCGGGGCTATTTAATATAATTTTTACAATAAATAATTTAGAAATTGTTTGAGAACAAGGAAAAGTGCACAAAATCAAATTAAAAAATTTAACCTGGACTCATGAGTACTATATAATAAAAATAACTACTTCCTCCGGAAAATTAATAGGTTTACACTTTATTTTTGTTACTTTTCGATGTCCGGTTTGACCTCAAATAAATAATAACTCGTTAAGAAAAAAATAATTTTAAAAATTATATTATAAAATTATACTTTTATATTTCTATAATATAACTTCTAAAATTAATTTTTTCGTAATCACTTATGATTAATTTGAAGTCAAACCGGACATAAAAAAATTAACAAAAATAAAGTGTAAACCTATTAAATTTCCGGAGGAAATACTATTTATGTCACACTTTAAGTTTAACCCCTTGACTTCTTTTTTTTGAATTATTATGAAAATATAATAGCTTATATTTTGACTCGTTTGAATTTGAAAACTTACATTGTTATTGTTTGAATTATTATGAAAATATAATAGCTTATAATTTTCAACTTTAGGACCAAAAGTTAAAATTTATAAAGCGTTGTGGAGTAGTGTGAGATAATTTTGAACATTTAGGGTCTTTTTATAATTTTATTTAGGGGTAATTTTGATGTTTATAATATATTGAGGCAAATTGGTAATAAATTAAACTTATGGGACCAAAAATGAATATACTATTTCGTATAATTTGATGTATTTTGTGTATAAAGGACCAAAAGTGCAAAAATAAAAAAAGTAAGGACCAAACCGTGAGGTACCATTAATTAAGGGACCAAAAATGCAATTCACTCTCCACATCCTTTCATAACCATAGTCCGGCTCCATCCATAGCTCTAATCAGTCCATGATAAAATCCGTCTTATAAGAGAAACTTAGAAATAAGTTGTCACTTGTCACCCCCAATGCTTGCAATTCCAGAGAGCACTTCTTAGCTTTAGAGTATGCTATACTGATGGCAATGGAACTTTGCGGAAAGTTTCAGTCTTTAAATCAAGAGCAATAAAAAAAATACTAATAGTACTAAATTTAATGTAGTACTACTATAGTATAGTTCGTGAAAAAATACTGTAATTCATGAAAACTAATATTTTTAAGCAATGGGTTTTTTTTTCAAACTTGCAATATAGTACTGTATATAGGAGTAGCAAGTAGCAACGTAATTCATAAAAATAATTGTATTTTCCTACTTAACATTCACCATATATAATTCGTAAAGAAATTTGGTCGATACATAAATATATATCTTTAAAAATTCATTACATGTTATACATTTTTAAAGGAAATATTATGTAGTTGAATTGTGACCCCCTCAAATTGACTACTGGCTTCGCAATTGACTGTAGCTAATCACTTATCATCTGATGAGGAATAAGAACCGTCCAAATCAGAGACTAACGGTAAGGTCAGTGGTGCATGCAGAGACAGTCATATATGGCACTATGCTGATCTGGTTGCATTACCCAACCAAGCCCTGACATTAGATCAGTGATCAACTTGATACAACAATAACATCAACTTTAAATTCCAGATATCACATCTACAGTAGAACGTCAAGTTGTTGTTCTCGTTGTGACAGATCAAGTGCTTTAGCGGTGTTAAGAAGAGCTTCATGGTTTTGCTGTGTGGAGGATCCAACTATCACCGCTCCCATATAAATTGGGTGAGCCGTATGTATGGTGTCGTCTATGGATCTTCCAATTGTACTCTTGCTGCAGACTCGACAATTCGTTGTCAATCATCTTGTTTGCATTGTTTCTTCTTCCACAGCATTCTCCAGGTTCACCTTAACAACGCCTATTCACCTTTAAAAGCCAGATCTGAGGTATGGTGGGTCACAATCCGAGATGTTCACCTTATAATCAAATGAAATGAAGACAAGTCAGGATTAAACAAGCACCACTTAAATATATCAATCTTGAAAATGACTTACAATTTCAAAATGAACTGAAAAAAATCAGATAAAAGGGAAATCAATCTCACCTATGGTGAACACATTGAGTCTTGAGGATGTAAAAAACAGATCCGGGAGAGCCATTCCCTAAAAAAGGGAAGACTCTCCCCCAAAGAGCTGTAAATATTCAGATCTGCAAATAAAACCTGGATTTTCATCGATCAAAACAAAGTCAGAAAAAACCCTAATTTCCGAAAGAATTACCTAAAATAATACAACAAAATTTATGAATTCTGGACGTTCATATCATCGTCAACCAAAACAGATGAGAAATCTACAAACTGGAAAAGAATAACCAAAACAGATCTGAAAGTTTGGATTGATGAAACAGGAGAGGAACAACTTACAAAGGATTTGATATACTTGTGAGATTGGTTGAAGGCTGCTCAAAGTGAGATGAGTTTGTGAGCAGCAGAGTGATGTGAAACAGAAAGATCGAGAAAATGAGTTGTGAGTGAGACTGACAGTGTCAGAGTGTCTGTTTATATAGCCATCAGTCGGCGTGTCAGGTTAAACCCTAGTAAAAGAAAGGGCAAAAGAAATAAATAAAAAGAACATAAAGTACAAGTCAAAGTCTTTGGTCATATAAAATGAGATTAAAATCAAAAACCGGTTAGCCGGTGATAATGTCCGATCAGATTTTCTAAATCATTTTACAAGGTGCAGGAAAATTATATTTATATGAGGGACAACTCGCCGGCTACGTACTTGCAGTACAGATCCACTTGGATCGATATTTCATGAGACTTTCCATATATTTGTGACGTCTCCCGTCCAACAGCGAGTTTCTACGATGATTAAATCGAGTGCTTAAATGGTATTCAGACGTTCTTATCGATTTTATTATCATGCAGGATCCGAACGTCAATAATTTCACGTGCAGTTCGGCGAATTTTGAAACAGTGTTGATCTCACGCCATGTTTTGCAAATGGCTTGAAATGTTGTCAGATGGTTGTTCCAGCTTGAGTCGAGGAATTTGGGAGAGTTGGTTGAGAAATGGAAATAGTTAACGAGGTGTTGATACGTAAAACGAAAATTTATTTGTTATAAATACAATTTTTCTAGTTTTGTGTATCGTTATTGATGACAATATTTTATAGCCGATTTATGGTCCTAGATTGATTACTTTGTTCACCTATTTGTTCATATTTGCATTCCCAGGTACCTAGGCGTCGTGAGGCATATTGATGATCCAGTGAGTCGGTTCGTGAGCTGAAGGTGCTAAGGAGTATATAGAAGTGGAGGCTGAAGATTTGGCTAAGTATGAAAACGTGGAAATCTCTGGAAGTCTCAAGCGTACGCCTTAGCATGATGGGCGTACGCCTATTCCTAAAGGACGTATGCCCATCGTTATCAGATCAGACCCATCTGCGACTGTCGTCTTCTGTATATATATAGCAAATTAGAAATAGGTTTTATCATTACACGTCTTTTCACCCGCATACTTAGAGTAATAAGAACCCTAGTTTTCTCTCTGTAACATTGACTTCTTTTTTACTCTTTATATATGCTATTGGATTATTCATCATCATTGCTTTGATTGATCTTGAGTATTGTTCCTCATCGATGGTGACAATCGATGATATTGCTAACTTCTTATCTCATATTGTAGTTATCATGTTTACTATCTCTATTATGATTTTATGTGACAGATTTATCATTATGAGTAGCTAATCCTCTAACTTTGTGAAACGATGAACACCTGACTGATAGAATTTATGGTGTGTATGCTGCTAGTAGTTATTCTCTATGTTTAAGATCTCATGATTCAGTTGTAATGCATGTTATATATATTCGAATATGATTGAAAGCCATTATCATTATGCGATGTATGGAAGACGCAGTCAGGTCATCTCAATCACTTTATCATGACATGAATGTATCTGAATATAGCGTTAACTACTATATTGGTTTATGTGTAGTAAGATCTTAACACAGACACACATATCCCAGCTACACACCGTCTATCTATTGTTAGTTTTGTTAATCATCCATTCACTAGATCTTTATCTTATAAGTTTACCGCATTCATTATATCTTCGCTGTTAATTAGTTATATTAGCTAAACCCGATTAAGTCCTTAGAGAACGACACTCTGACTAACTTATCGCTACGCTTTCGTATGATTTATATGATGCATGTAGTAGTAATTAGCATGGTTTTAATATAAATATTAATTGGTGATAAAAACAACTCATCGGTTATATTATTCTATGACATTAGTCAGTGCATTTAAGTTGTGAGATGAAGTGCTACAAAATTCATCTGAAATCGATCATGCGTCAACACTACATATTGTACAAGTAGTAAAAATATCGTTTGGGGTGGAGGGGTTCTTGATGTGCCAAAGGAAGAATTTAATTTGATAATGTGTGAAATAGGGCAAACACGCTAAAATATAGTTTTTGTCACGGTTAGCAAGATGAATCTGCACGATATGGTCATAAAAAATTCCCAAAAAGTCTCTCATGCTTCCGGATTAGGTTAGTAAAATTACATTTAACTAAAACACTTCCCAATTATCTAAATATCATGATTGTGAGGTTTGAGCTCTAATTTGTAGGTATCAAAATATGTCATATCCCGAAAACTATAGTTTGGTCAATTTTACGTCATCTCCCGAAAATTATTGTCACTTTTGGTAAATTTTCTTAATATTTTTCTTAATTTTCATATTAGGTCCTTCATTCCGATATGTATTTCATTTTTGTCAAATATAGTTTCTAATTCTTATATATAAACCCTATTGTACTCCATTTTGAAGGCTAAGCTATGAAAAAAGTAATATATTTCCTTTTCACAATTCCTCTGTATATATCCTCCCCAATTTCTCCTTAAATCTTCACCCGTTTATTCAAAAATTCTCTCCCCCCCTTCCCCCTTCTCATGGACAATTTAATGGTTCAAAAACCATTGTCAAATCTCTAGCTATCTATAGGGACGTGATAGAATATTCATCATAATAGCCACTTAATTAAATGACACTTAAATTTTGACGCATCTAAGAATATCATCTTAGGTAAACCATTTAAGATCAACGTCTGAATCAAAACATTTAACACCAACGTCTCAATCAAACCATTTAAGATCAACGTCTCAATCAAAGCATCTAAGACCAACGTCTTAGGCAAACCTCTACACCTCGCACGACAGAAATATGTCCCAAATGAAGAGTACATTTACGATAAATTGGAAGCTATAATAAATTATAAATAGTAATAACGTACCATTATTTCAAATTAACGAAAGAAGTTTCTAGCCAAACTTTCCGAACTTTTTAAATGAAATAGCAAATCGAGTTTGTTCCACACTTCAATTGCCACCATATGTAGGGGTGTAGTTGTCAGTGAAGGAACATGGAATTGGCCTTTTTTCTTATTTCCGTCTTAACTTCATTCACAAGCTTTAACAACATATATAAGCATGTTTGATGTAGCACTATGAAAATACCTACCAAAATAATGCAAATAATTATACTTTTTGGAAGTTTATCAAGAGTGAGCTAGATCGATAGACTTCCCTGAGTAGGTTCTATAGCAACAAACGTCCAAGACGCAAGGGCATATGGTGCAATTTCCCAAGTGCCTGAACAACAGTTGTGTACAATACACAATATCTTTCATGTCATTCAACGCCATGATGTGGTGCCTAGGTACTCGTATAAATCAGACACCAAAACCTCTTCTTGCATGCGTGTCGTTCTTAATTCCAAAGTTTCAATTGTGCGATTCTCGAGCACCATAATTAACTTCAATGGAAACCATACGTGAAACAACGAGAATGCTATTCAAACACCAATTATTGACAATATACAACTTATCCTGCACCAAAGCTATACTTCGTCCCATATGTCATCAACAAGAAACCAAATTTTAGAAACAAATATTAAGTGAAATAACTAGTTGGATATATAAATCGGTACCTGATAGATTTTGACATCCAATATTTTTATGCTCATTACTTTGGTACTTGTTTTGGGTCTCTATTGGAATAGGCACAAAAATCTCTTTGGAGAATTGGACGAGAGGGACATGAGAGAGTCCATTCAAGTGAAAATTTAATATGGACGATGTTTGTTTTCATAGACTCTCCCATCATCAAAGTCGTTCATCACATCTTACATTAAGTTATATGGATAATTTTGAATCACATAGTCCACAACCTACTTGTAGTCTAAGAAAGAATTTTTTTTCTATATAATACATTTCTTTGTACAAACAGTTTATAACTTGTGATATAGATGATGGTTGAAAACTAAAACTATACTTGGATTTCAATTGCAGTGTAGCAGAGAAACCAATCATCTTTAAGTATCCAAGAGAAAGCAGAAGCTTTGGGAGTCGATTTCATGCCTGTCGAAAAGGACATTGTTGAAAGTTTGAAAGAGAAGAATTTCCTAGCTTTCTAAACCAATCATTGCTGATCCATATGTCATCTTAATTTACTAGTAGTGACTTTTGTTTTCATCAGTGATACACAGAGGCAAAATGCAAAATGTTGTTCAATCTGCAGGTTGTCTTCTTTTATCAAGTTGTATAATATGACATGTAATTTAGGACGACTTTAATTTGATGAGACTGCGAAGAACGACTGTGTTCAGTAGCAACAATGCAACATGAAGACTTATTAAGGATAATCTTCGAATAACAAAGGCACGATTCTGAAGATTTCTAGTTGAAGATGAGTGGTGAAAACAGGTAAAGTAGTGTGCATTGCAAAAATTAATGAAAAATCTACGTTCTAGAATACGAAAGATTCAAGGTTATTTATGACTTGTTCACCTTGGGGAAATCTTCAGGACAAAATAGAGTTGAAATGGTTGAGAGTAACCCAAAATTAACATGCAACTGAGACTATTTAGTTACCCCTACAATACCGGCCTGCTACCAGGCAAATAAGCCAGATGGCTAGTCAATGTGATAGCCTGTTCGAAAAGTCCATTTTTAGGACCGAGGAGAGTGGAGCAGAAATTAGGAGAGCTGGCCAAGGCGACACACCATTCCTAAATGCAACTTAGAGAATGAGAAAATCTTATCTTCAGCTCCAACCTGTAAAAAAAATGTTTAATTTAAGTTAAAATTAATGTAGAAGTAGAAGATCTCAGAATCTTACTTAAGCGAGATATGAAAGCATATGTATATATATATATCCGCCTATATATGCATGTATAATGATCTACCGTATACGTAACGACTCTAGAAGAGGTTCCATTAAACTGTCAGCAATTAGGATTTTCAAACAAGTTAAACAGCCACAAACTGCTAGGAAATTAGAACATGTACACACACTAAGGAACCACAAACTGAGATAATAGTAGTTCCTAACTTCCCACGAATTGGCAATCACTTAGTAACGATGTTAAACTCGAGTAAATATATCCTCATTGGACAATATGATAATTCAGTTTAGAACACAAAGACCAGATATAAAGCCATTCAAAGTTGGCACAAATATAAAACATGCCAACAACTCATTATTCAACCATCTATCTGATACTCTAACAAATGCCATGAACAAAGAACTCGTGTCATGCTTACATCATTTGAAGGACATATTTTCCTATCATCTTTTCACCAAATGAATATGTAAGCATATCTTTAGAAATCATCATAATTAAAAAAACTGGAAAGATAGTTTTAACTGAATAGTTTACCTGTCGTCATCAAGCCTATTTCTTTTCCTCTTCAATGTTCCCAATTCGGAATCAACACCTTCATGATCACCAGAATTGTTTCCCTTAAGTCGCACAAGGCTCGCTGGAAAAACTTGGGAAGAGAATTTGCGTGGGAGACCCTCGATTTTGACATTTCTTACGCATTTTGTATTCACATCACACCACAAAAACTTCTCGCTAAACACCTGGACAAGGACATGCTCTTTCTCCATCAAATAAGCTACTGGCCTAATGTTACCCTCCCTGCGGCTGCTCCAGTCATTAGGCCTTAAGGACAGTATCCTAATCCAGTCATAACCATAGTCCTGCTCCATCCATAGCTCGAAGCAGTCCATGATAAGATCCGTCTTATAAGAGAAACTTAGAAATAAGCTGTCACCCAATGCTTGCAATTCCAGAGAGCACTTCTTATCTCTAGAGTATGCTAGTACTGATGGCAATGGAACTTTGCGGAAAGTTTCAGTCGTTAAATCAAGAGCAATCAAACAGTTAACATTCTCTAACCACATTTCCTGTGCAATCCAATACAATGAGCCATTCTTAAACACGCCAGTACCATTGAAATCCCGGATAAAGAATCGATTGAAATCATCAATCCTATGCCAATCGTTCGAATTCATGGAATAGATAAAAGTTACCAACTTAACGTCGCGCTTATTAGGACCTGGAGCAATTCTCACAACCTTGTAATCGTCGTTAATTGCATCATACCCAAGCCCACGAGGCATGCCCCCGCATTCTAAATTTACGAAATCATCACGTAATGGTAACTCGAGTGATTCCCCAGTAAAAGGGTTCCATAGCAACCAAACCATAGATTTCTTGGAAGCAGCAATCAGGATCAGACCATTGCACGAGGCCACGGGAAGGTGGTTTATTCGACGCGCATCAGCAGCAACATTTTTATATTTGCAGCCTTAATATTCGTTGGAACATGATTTAAGGAAGTTAACGGTAGAGAGTAAAGCTTACCGGTTGTATTTCTGATGAATAGATGCCCGCTGCCGGTTGGTGGACGGTGGAGGTGCATTTTAGAGAACAGAGGATCGTCAATGATGCGACGCCACTCCTTACAGACGGACCGGAAACAGAACAGAGAGTCAGCCGGTACGCGACGGAGAATTTGCCGGTATAAATCACTCGGTATATCCGACATTTTGTATATTTTGTATGTTAGACCAAAATTCAGTAGTAAATGGAAATTTTCAAGTATCAAGAATGGAAGAGAATCATCGAATTATACATTTTCTTCTGTTTGCGGAATCTTGGTATATATTATACAGACTCTGTGCAATATATTACCAAGGATCACGCTATTATTAACAGAAAGTGTATAATTTTGATGATTCTCTTCAATATGGGCTGAAAGGGGAAAACCTAGAGTGTCAACATAGAGAAATGTGTTTTGGCGGGAAGTATAAATAAACTCCCACCGAAAACAACTTTTGAGAAAAAAGAAAAGAAAATATTTAATGTTGACACTCTAGACTCGTAAAATCTCAAGTTTAGCTCGCTCAATAAGATAATGGAGTCGAGGTAAAATCTAGTTATATACTCGTTTTCCTAATGAGCCAAGATTCTCGACTCGATAAGGCTCATTAAAGTTCATTATTTATATATTTATATTTATTTTTAAGTTACAAAAACAATGAAAATAATGTTTGAAATCGAGCTTGTTACAAGTTACTCGAGCTTGATTTTTATGCTACTTTATATAACAAGCCGAGCTGATTCAGTTTTTAGGTGCATCTTTTAACAAGTTGAGACGAGACTCAAATCAAGCTCGAACTATGTACTCGGTGCAGTTTTTTAAAAGTTTGGCATCATATTACCAATTATGTTGGGGCGTATGATAAATGAGATAGAGCAAAACACCCTGTCATATAGAGTGAAATGAACAGAGCCCGACAGAGCAATGAGGAATACAATATGGGTATTGCCCCGATGTAGATACATTACACATAAGGCGTCACATTATACTCTAATTGGTTAGCCAAAACACCCCATTATTGAGAAATAAATATGAGTTGGATCTCCCAAAATGGATGATATGTTACGTTACGTAGACGGATATTGATAATTTAATTGTAACATAGTACTTTAAATAAAAGGGTAAATTTCCATGGACTGGGCACACAGGGAACTCTTGGAAGGCTCTTGACGTGGGAGAAGGTTTGAGACCTTGGAAACATGGTGTGCTGATTTGGCAAATATATCCAATGCTGATTATTAAGCTAGGAGTACCTGGGTGAACGCATTTTTATATTGAAAAGGAATCATCCGCCACAATTCACCAAATTCAGTACTGCCACTTAACAACAAAAGCTTACCAAATCTAATTCACCAAGCTGCCACAGACAGTAGATTTAAACAAATTACATACGGCTAGTATTATAGTTTAGTTGTTGCAAGATGCAACACTCGCAAGCCACAAAACACACCAAATTCAATACCACTCCTATCGACAAAAGTTCACCAAATCAAAATCTCCAAACTACCACAGACATACTACCACTCATATCAACAAAAGTCAAGGCATACTACCTCTCAGTAATTGGTGAACAGAGCTTAGCACGGTAGCAACACGCGCAAAAAAAAAAATTATTAAAAAAAAAAAAGAGTTCCTTTGAAAAAATCAAATCATACTCGTACTTGAACTGTGAGAAGCAGCAACTCAAATATTCCATCACCTCAAACTCAAACCCCGACTGAACTGACGACCCAGTGAAGATATGTTGGCCCTTCTCAAACTGTTCTTTTTTATGTACACCAGCTTGTCATATACACACCACGGGAAACTAATGTAGTGATCACGCTTCAGTCCCTCGTTGTAGCAACCCCAGAATTCTGGATGATAAGTTACATAGTACCAAGCCGACGCCTTTGCATAAGCATCATCATCCGATTCATTTCTGAACCACGATCTAGCTTCATTCCTTAACGACCGCATAGCTGCGCCAACGGCTTCTGCATCTTTTCTCCGGTCAAAAGTCTTGGACATTGTCATGATACTCCCGCTCAATATTTCTCCCTCGGTTTTGATACCATAATAATCCATCAAGTTGCCCAGCTTGTAATCGTACTCACTTTTGTATTCAAATGCTTCATCTATGTAGTCTTTGAATCCATCAATTTCTAGATCTGAATCATATGAGTTTCTTGCCACCTCCTTCGTAAAGATTAAGGTGGTATGTGGGGCAATTTTCTTAACTTCCCTGAACAGCTTGCCAATCACACGTTCTGATACATAAGTGGGCTTGTCGGGCTTTTCCATAAAATCTGGGTAATCTTTTACACGTAGATGGGGTGGTATTTCAGCGGGAACCCCGGTTTTTGGGAAGTCAACTGCAATCGAGAACAGCTTCGCCAGTTCTATACATGGACTACTGAAGGCCATGTCAGGCTCTTTATCAGCAAATACAGTGTGAGCATTTGATATGATTCCCAGACTATCATTAACAATGTAATTTGTGAAGTACTCCTCAATTTCCTGTAAAAACAAGGGCGATTTAGGTGTGGACCCCCTCTTATGCTCATGCTCGGTAATTACATATGTTTCTTCGTTAGTAAAAGAATTACGTATAAACCCTCTTTATGCAAAACAATTACAAATAAACCCACGATCTTGACTTTTGCCGCTCTTAATCATGTAAAGTACATAATTGTCCCTGAACAATTATCAGATTTTAAATTTTACCAAACAATCTCAAATTTAAGTTATTACAAAATAAACCCACATATCTTATCTAAATTATAAATTCCCCCCAATTTTTTTTATTTCTTCTTCTTTCTAATTTACCGGATTCCGGTGTCGGAATCCGGTAGCCACCATCAGCTCCGATCTGGAGCCGTGAAACAGCTCCAGATCGGAGCTGTTACAGCTCCAGATCTGGAGTTGGCAGCTCCAGATCTGGAGCTGCAATAAGAGCTCCGACGGAGCTCTGTAATAGAGCTCGTCGGAGCTCTTTACAGAGCTCCGATGTACAGAGCTCGTCGGAGCTCTGTTACAGAGCTCTAATGGAGCTCTATTACAGAGCTCCCGTCGGATTCCGGTCAACCCATTGCCGGAATCCGGTAATATCCGGTAATAGAATTAAGGGGAAAGAAAAGAAAAGGATAAAAGAGAAAAAGAAAAGAAAAAAAGAAAAAGGATTAAATTGCAAATAAGATTAAAGGAATAAGGCTAAATTGTATAAGGGCGTGTTTGGGTAATTAGTAATGAACAGTAGATTATAAGCAGGTCAAGGCAAACTGCTTAAATTGGGGTTATATGTAATTATTTTATTAAGGAGAAAACATTTGAAAAGCAGGTCCATAAGAGGGGGTCCCCGCGTAATTTTCTCTAAAAACAAACAAAACCCAGATGTATCATAACATGGACACTCGACAAGCCAAAATGATGGAGTAACTGATCCCCCTATAATAATAAAAGGGTAAATATCATATGGTACCCCTACTGGGACACCTCTTTTCATCTACCACCCCGTTAGTCCCAGAATTACATATAGCCCCATTTCCCTCATTTTGTGTTGACCAAAAAAAGCGGCACTGTTCATTCCAGTTCATCCAAACGCGGCCTTAGCTCCAAAAAACAAAATTTAAGTTTTAATACCCTTAACTCTTCTTATTTTTATTTTTATTTTTTGTTTTCCCATCTTCTTCTTCATCAGTTCCGGTAACGGCGTCGGAGCAGCTCCGATTTTGGGACTGTATAGCCCAAAATCGGAGCTGTAAAAGCTCCGGTTTGAAGCTGTTAAACAGCTCCGGTCCGGAGCTGTAAAAGCTCCAGATCGGAGCTGTTAAACAGCTCCGGTCTGGAGCTGTAACAGCTCCAGACCGGAGCTGTTTAACAGCTCCGATCTGGAGCTTTTACAGCTCCGGATCGGAGATGTTTAACAGCTCCGGTTTGGAGCCGATCGGAACTGTTTTTTTTTTGTTTTTCTTTTGTTTTTTTTTTTTAATAATTTAGGACTATATTGAAATATTTTTTTTATAGGGTTTGTTTTTAAATAAGTTTTTAGACCATTTTGAAATATTATAAAATTACGTGGGTTCGTTTTTAAATAAATAGTGCTAAGTTTGTAAAAATGAAAATATTTGGGTTAAAAATGTAATAAACAAAATCTCAAATTGTTTGGTCTTAAAAATCTAATAATTGACTAAGGGTAAGAAAGTAATTTCAATGAATAAGTTCGCGAAAAGTCAAGTTCGTGGATTCAAATGTAATTAATTTCAACTAGTCAGGGTATGGATGTAAACTCCGGACTAAGGGGGGCCTCGATGTAATTAAAAACACTAACAGGGGTACCATATGCAAATGACCCATAATAAAATTTAGACAACTACGTATGTTTAAGCTAATATTTCTGCTTGGGATGCCTTCATGGATGAATAAACCAATACCATAACTTGGACTATAGAATACAGTATAACAACACCATAAGAAAGGTAGATAAGAATCAAAACCTCATGACTACACTCAATATCAAGGCCACAATACCCAAACAGATGAAAATAGAGATAATTGATCAATTTTTAAAGGTCTGTCTGAAGTCCAAATGAAAACTTCAAGCATACAAGTTACTTCATATATCCCATATCTTGGATATATTAAGCTCTTCCAGAAAAAATGTATAACGTAAAATGGTACTCCTGATGATGGAGTAAAAATGGTACTCCTGAGTCCTCATGATGGAGTAAAAATGGGAACAGCCACAAATGTAAAGAGCTTTGCAGAGGCTTAATATATCCAAATGAGATGAGAACAAATATAAACATTTTAAGCAAGAACACCTTAATAAGGCGAAATCGAAGTCGCCCTCAGTATCCCAAGTAAAGTAGATTAGAATCTCAAAGATTGGTCTGGCAACTTCCCACATTAACCGATCCTTAAGTCTATCCCAGCAAGTTTAAAAATGGTTTGTATTATTGAAATATGCATATGGCATTGTTTTACACATCAAAATAAAGGCCAACTTTCAGTACAGATCAGGACAAGCCCTCACCCAATTTCGTCGGTTTCTTTGCCAGTATTTGCCTATGCGATACAGCTTTAGTTAAGTTCGCATTATGCACCAATTCTTACTTCAAAAATCCACTGCTACTTGGACGTTACAAATTTTAAACCCTTCAGATATCAACAATGTCTTGCAATTTCCAGCATGGTGGTACTATTTGGTTGTGTATTCTGAATATTTGGAAGTGATGAAGGTTAAATTTTCAAATAATAGGCCGGTATAATTACTGATTACAGAGACACACTAGATGAAGTAAGCAGTAAAATTTGTTTGCAGCCTTGGTCATTATATCTTCATTAACACAAATTCAATGATACTTCTGTAATGTGTGCACTATAAGTATACACCATTACCTCAGTTGTTACATCGTGATCCAGCTGTGTGGTTGGGGCAGGGTCGTAATCCATAGGCGGAACTTGCTTTGGTGGAATCAATTCATGATCCCAACAAACAAAGTATAAGTCTCCATCCAAATCACTCCCAGAACATTCATTAGGATGAGGTCTGTTATACAATAAAAGATTAGCCAAGGCATAACAGCTTTGTTTCTACACTAAACAGAATGGAAGGACAATTGTCAACTTTTAAATCTACAATAAACAGGATGGAAGGACAATTGTCAACTTTTATGCCAAATCAAGTGTTATCAAAAATCAAAATCCAGCATAGAAGATCCATTAGTTATACTCACTTATACAGTTATACTGCCAGGTTTATTTAATTGAGAAAGGAACTAAAATCACATAGAAATCAACTCATCACATGAATATTAGAGATTGTTAAATTTTATCCTAACTTCCCTTATGAGCAGAGAGAACCAACTAGCCGAGTTGTGTTGCAACTTCGAAGTTGGAGATTAGAACTTAAAAGTGATTTGGATATTGGTAAGGAGAAACACAAACCACTAATTATCATCAAGTAAGTCCTGTTTCCATGTTAACAAACATTATTCTTAAACAGTATTTGACACAAAACTAGTTAAACCAATCTCATTAACTAGTCAAACCAGAAAGCCAGTGTTTCAACTAAATCTTTAGCTAGTGCAATCAGCATATTGCATACAAAAATAAAAAATAAATAAACAAATAAATTTGAAAAAAAAAAAGAAAAAAGAAAAAAAAGGTCAGTCCAGAACCTGGGTGGTGTACGCAAGCCTATCTGAGGTGCAAAAATGAGTTTTCAGAATGTTAATTAAAAACAAAGTTGCAGGCTGTCTATTTAAGGGAACGCATGCCAGCAGGCAAATATTACATGTTCTCAAGCGCGCCCTAGTTATGTTTGAGTTCATACTGCAAAAGGCATTAAAAAATCAAACTACCGGATGTAGCATAAAAGCAGGATGTCATTTTACCTGGTACCCTTTTGGGGGAAGACGATGCAGTCCACCATGTGATGCAACCCTGGCACATCAATCGCTTCCAAAACACGAACGTCACCGGGATGTAAGCATGGGTTTTTAGCCACAACAACCTTTCCTTTGACAAGATAGCTGTGATCATCTGATATATTTGCCCTCAGTGATTCCTCATAAAACCGTCTGCGGCCAGTGCCAGAAAATTGAACAAACACCTGGCCATATTCCAAAGTTCCAGTTTCATCAAGACATCCCATCATCTGTCTAGCTTGTGGGAGAAATATCCTGGCTTTGAGCCTCAAATCAAGCAATTTTGATGAGCGAAAGGTCTGTAACATCATTGATAGAAATGGTTCTTCACTGGGCTTATAGCCACAATTCAAAATTTCCTTCAGAATATGGGTAGTTTCTCCGGGAGACATCAAATCCAGAGCATCTTTTGCTTTTGATGGATCATATAAAATAGCATCCAACTGATCTACTGCTTCTCTCTGCTTCTTCAAAAAAACTACATCCTTCACTCCAAGAGTAGATAAAAGTGTGATGATCTGGCGATTCAAAAAACAAGGCTGATACTTGCTCCATGACAAAACATCAAGTTTAATGTTGTCAGACTTATACTTCGACATGCTTGGTCTCAGTGATAACTTCTTTGAAGAAGAGGGGTCGATAGCCACAACTCCTTTGTAGCCACCATACCTTATCTGAAAGGCAGACGGGACAAAATTTCTAACTCGACATTTTCTAGAAACTCTCCAAGCAAACTCTTCAGATATCTTCCCGATTCCATCTGAAAAAGTGTATGTGTGCTGACCTCTTACGACCTGTATGTCGGGAATTTTTTCAATCTCATCCAAGCCAACACTCAATGTTTCAGTAGAGGAACCGAATGATTGACCGAGTCTAGCTGCATATTTTGCCACATTTCTTATGGACCGAAAGTCACCCATCCAACTTCTAATATCATCAGCATTAAGGTTAGTTGTTGAAGCAAACATCCATAGAGAATTTTCCCGTAATTGACTCGATGAAAATGCAAGAAAATCAAATGTCCTGTCCCCAATCCTGATGCCCTCCCTAAGTATTGAACGTATTCTGTCGTAAATTTTGGTTCGTCCATTCTGATTCCCAGTGTCTACTCTCGGAGATAAATCGGTTGAATACATTTTGTCCCACTCCTCGTCCACAAACGAAACACGAAGAAAGCTATCAATGTGATTGCGATAATTGCGTAGTACGCGGTTTGACATATTCACTTCTGGGCCACAGAAATAAATTCTGGTCGGTGTTACTTGAACCCTCCGAATGTATACTAGCCCATCATCGAGAGAAATTGCAGGTAATTTTGGTATCTCCTTCAACAAGCGGTATTTTTTATATTGATCAACAAGCCAGTTCACTGGATCATAGCAACACTCCTTAAAGTAGTACAGTTTCTCTAGAGCATGCTCGATGAACCTAGTATCATATTTATCTGGATTCACCAGCTGATAGAAAGCGAGATCGAGTTTAGGCCCGGGAATACATCCTGTTTGCACCAAACTGCAAACCTTAAACAATATCCTATATGGCAATTGATGGCCAAGTGGGGGATGTACAATCGGAACTAGAGCCAAATTATGAGAAAAAGGCCTGCCTGTCTGAAGAACGAATGGTGTTACACTCTCTCTGTAATACACGAAATGGTCTTCGAAATTTGGAAGTCTCATGGCATGAGGAAGCTGAATACACAAACCAGAAGATTGGCCAATGCATGAAGTAGGGAAATCTGTTGTTCTGAACCACTGATCATCTTGAGTTTTCCGGAAAAAGCTATAGACAGGTGTTGCTACCTTTTGGTATATTCGGGGAGCACCAAATAGCTAAAGGAGAAGAAAGGCAAAACAACAACATATTTCAGATACAGAAGAATAGGAAAGGAAACAAATATAAAATATTAATAAAAAATTATATCGGAAGCATGACAATACCATTACAACTATGTCAATAAAATAAATGTCGTGGAAAACCTCATATGTAGATATTATACAGAACTAGATAGTAGGAAAGAGAAAGTAGGTATTAATGGAACAGTAATATAAGAACATGTAAACAAAGTAAAGTATAAGAATGTGGCTTATAGTTTCTTGCTAAAACAAAGGTTAACTAATAGAATATATTTTTGACAAACCTGTAGGACTAGATATTTCGCGGTTTGCGAAGCCGAACAATGGAGCACAATTTGCCATATGTTCTGATAGGAAAGTTGAAGCTTATGATCAACTGAGCCAACAGAGAAATGAAAATACATCTTCTTTGATGAAGTTCCAAAAGAAACAGAAACATCACTCTTATCCCATAGCACTGAAAATCTATCAGTCGATACCTGACATCCGAAATATATTTTAACAGACTCCATTTCATGTGAATGTACCCGAGGGTTTCTGATAATGTCCATGTCTGCCTCCCAAGACTTCAAGTATGACGAACCATAATAGAGACGTGTTTTTGTCAGTGCAATGATCTTCTCAGCACACTCTCGGTTAATAAATTGGACTCTGGCATATGCCCTCGGCCCACTTTTGGACGGCTTTACTTCTAATGCATCTATACTTCCTTGGCCCGTAATCCTTTCCAAGAAACTCCTAACTTGTTCAGCAGGCACACGGGACGGGAATCCTGATAAATTGATCGTTTTTCTGTTTACCATGCTTCTACAGTTTGATCAACAAGAAGTTATAAGTTACGCCGCAAACATTAATTCAGCAAAATGCATGAGCTATGTATAGAATCTATAGATATTAGAACAAACATTCAACTCTAGTGAATGGTAAACTGATATTAGAACAAACATTCAACAAACATTGATTTACTATCTAGGCCTATTACCTTTAAGGTAAACTGATTCATCAAAATTGAAAGATGGATAAATCGCAGCAAGTTAGTTCAAGATCAAAACGAGTACAACAACTTATTATATTCAAGCACCAACAACAAAGAAAATCTTAGCAGCCCATTTTAGGTCAAAACTACAAGCAATCATCATGATGAAATGTTGATCTTTCATCTCTGTACTTCCCATTGACTCACTCACCTACATCCAGTGATCCAAGTAAGTGTACTAGTCAAATGTCATCATCTGTTAAGTGGATTATTAATTGGATTTGAGGCTTTTGTTTCATATCATCACTGACACTAACATAACAAGTAACAACTGAAAAGTCTTTATGGCTATGTACTAGTTGACAGTTGAAACACACCTAATACATCACTCGGTCACAGTTCAGTCACAAAGACTCACAACAACCTTAAAAGACCATAAATTCCAGTATTTTTCAGTTACATTAAGCAGTTCGTACCCACTTAACAACAAACACTAAGCGATAAACTGATACAAACAAGCAAGAAATAATGTATCCCAAATCAAGAATTGAACTCCAGTATTTTCGGAGGTTACCTGAGTTTTTGAATGGGGATTTTCGAATGGGGTGTAAAAGCTTCTTAGAACTCGAACAGACACTCAGAATTGTGGTGAACGATCATGGTTTACAGAGACGAAGGGTCAATAATCAAGAAAAAGGAAATGATTTTCTTGCTTTGTGAAGAAGAAAGGAAGGAGACTATTAAAGATTTCTTTCCAAGTCACACTATTGTACTATTGTCGTCTCGTCGCTTGACTCTCTTCAGTCTCCTCTTCACTCTCATTTCTGCCTCTTGGATTTTTCATTTTTGTTGGCCGAATGGACTCATTCTCTATTTCTCTTGCCTCTTAATAATCCTACTAGTCTACTACTACTCCCACCATTTTATTTATTTTATTTTATAAATAATTTTAGATTTTTTCATACATATACATATTAAGGAAATGATTGATGTTCCTTATTTCATTATTTCACTTATTAATGTTATAAAATTTATGTAACTTTTCTTGTTTTATGCAATGTTCTTTCACCTTAATTTCAGTTTTATTAAGTTCAGCTAAATTCACATTTATTAAGTTCAGTTCAGATAAATTAAGTTCAGTTCAGGTTTGCTTAGTTAAAATTTATACTTTAAATAAGTTCAGTTCAGATTAAAGTTATGTTCTCTTCGTCTGAACTGAACAGAACTGAATTGAACTTAATGCATTTAAACTGAACTTAATGCATCTGAACAGAACTTATTTGTAGTATAAAAAACTATTAGGTGAATTTGAACTGAACATAATGCATCTGAACTGAACTTAATGCATCTGAACTAATCTGAACTGAACTTAAAATAATCAATTTTCAAACAAAGAGAACAAAGCTTAATTAAGTTCAGTTCATATAAGTTCAGAGTTTTTTCAGTTCAAACAAACAGAGCCTTACTAAGAAAGAAATAAAGATAAAATGCAAGAGTTGCACTTTTAATACCACTAAAAGTGAGGAGAAAGCACATGGGAAAGAGTAATAATCTAAGAAAAGCTAAAACTACTTAGAGCATTACTTATGGTTGGGGCTTAAATAGAGTCTTTTAAACATTAGAAGCCTCAAAAAAACTCTCATAGATGAAGTCTCCAATAGTTTGGAGCTTATTTGAGGCTTTATTGTGTGTCTCATATGCTACATGTAGAGTAAAAATGGAAGAGGGTAGTACATATTATTTGAAATTTTCCTTGTGGGTTCCATATTTGGGGCTTCTTTTGGGGCTAGTAAATAGTAGTCCATGGCAAAGGGCTACTTAAGAAGCCCCCATTGGAGATTTTTTGGGACTTTTTTTGGAATTAAAGTCTCAATAAGCTCCAAAGAAGCCTCCGTAAGGAGTGCTCTTATATTTAAGTAAAAGTTCAAAATGATAAAACTAATTATAAATAAAAATGGAGAGAGTAATATACTTCTTGGAACTTGGAAGTTTTGGGATTTATAAAATTGTATCCAATTTTAATATTGATATCAACTATCACATGGAACGATGGAATCACATGTTGAAATAGTTGAGACTAGATGATATTAGAGTCCTAGTTGTGGACGATTGCTCATGCCACGAGAATATCGCGATATTTAAGAGGGTATTCAGGTGCACTCAGGTCAGGTCCAGGCTGGACTCGACCAAGTAACATATTTTTGAATCGGAATCGGTTTGGATTAAGTCTACATGAGTGACCCACTAGAAAGTTTTCTGGCGAGCGCACGACTAGAACAGAAATGTAAGGACAAAGTGTGTTGGAAGATTAAAACGGAATTTATTACCGATTGGCAAATCATAGGTAACCACGCTAGCCCAAATGATTGGGATTCAGTCAATTAGTAGTCGGACCGTTATAATAACTATGTAAATATACTTAAATCCTTGAATGCTTATTTACTCAAACTAAAAACCACGACCGTGTACTTTTCGGACTTTCTTTGTTCTATATATTAAATAATCTATCTAGTGTTCATAAAACTACTAAAACATAATCATAATTTAATTAGCCATTTTGAAAAAATGAAAAAAATTGGAACTAAAATCATAATTAAAGGTTGGCTCAGTTGGTTAAAAAAAAAATGAGTATCTTACTCTTGGTTACATGTTCGAATTCCACGGTAGTAGAATTTGTGATAATGCCCTGAGCCCATGGGATTTACCCAGTACGCACCAAAACAGTAGTAGTTACGGGTTGCCATGTTATTACAGTATTAAAAAAAAAAGGCGTAATATCACCTTTAAATCGTTGTTTAAACTGTTAAATTATACTAACGCTTCATTGGATATAAATATGTAATTGCAATAAAGTAACAACACTCTTTGTGCAAAGTTACAACTAACAACCCAACATAGATCGAATTTTTATTTTTCTAAAACATAAGAATATCCGTGCAAATCAAAACACATGTGACATGTTCATCAAATCAATAACACTTAATTTTAATTTTGATATTTGTAAAATGTACGGAGGTGATTTTTGAAGGCGATTGCTTTCGAATTATTCAAGTTCTTCAAAGTACATCCATTTGTTTCTCTTCTGCAGGGGTGATAGTCGAAGACATTAAAACTTTAGTTTTGTTTTTTCAGTCCTTTTCTTTTTGTTTTGTTAGACGGTCTGGTAATCAGTTAGCTCATCTTTTAGCTCGTGATATTTTTGAAGAAAGCTCTGGTTTTTCGTCTTTGCCCTTTGACTCTCCGAATGTAATTTGAAGTTTTGCAATATAATCAGTTTTCCTCTAAAAAAATGTACTCCAAACGAGAAAGATATATCTCGCATGTATGAGTAGATCATTACCAATATTTTTAACCACTTAAACTTTGATTCATCAAATTATCTTGTCTATAAGAGTATACTTAATTTAAGGGCTTTTTACATCTACTATCCATACTAGAAGACTCAATTACAAATACACCCCTCTTAGTCAAACTATTACATCTAGGTCCAAAATCCCAAAATTGATTTGACCAACTTAAGGCTTATTGTTCAATATCTTCAAACCAAACATGGCCTTAACATTTTTTTTTCTTTTTTTTTTATTCTTTTTTTTCTTTCCTCCTGCTTCTTCTTCTTCTTCCTCCTCCTTCCTTCTTCTTCTTTCCGATTAATCGGAGCTAACAACTCCGACTAATCGGAGTTGTATAGCTCCGTTAGATCGGAGCTGCAACTCCGATCACAGCTCCGTTCAGATCGGAGCCGTAAAGCTCGAACTAGGGCGGAGTTTTATAGCTCCGACCTTATCGGAGCTGTACATCTCCTATCTGAACGGAGCTACACAGCTCCGGCTTGAATGGAGCTGTACAGCTCCGGCTGTCTGTTTTTTCTTTTTTCTTTTTTTAATTTTTTTAAAATCTTTTTTGGTTACTTTTAAGATATAAAATTATTAGGGTTTAGTTTGAAATAATATTTGAGGCTTTTTTGAAATTTAAAAAAGTTATATGACTTATGTTAAATTATTAAGTGGCAAATTGGTGAAATTAAAAAGATTTGAGGCAAATGTGTATTTAATGAAAATTGAAGTTGTTTGGTCACAATCAAAATTCAATATTTGACCAAGGGTAAAAATGTATTTTCATTGATTTAGTTTGCCAAAAGTCAAGTTCGTGGGCCTGAATGTAATTAAATCGACTAACAGGGAAGTTGGATGTAATTGTTTGGCTAACGAGGGTCTATCTGTAATAAAATCGATTAAGATGGGTGCTAGATGTAAGAAGCCCTTAATTTAGTTATATTGGAAATTCTATTTGTAACGAGGATTATCGTTGTTCCGTTCATTACAACGTGACCTATATCCCCTTTTAGCCTTAGCCATGACTGTGCACCACGACAACAGGATCTTGAGTCAAATTTAAAGATTCCAACACTTCTATTCTTCAATCCCCACAGAGCCATACATATATACAGTATACATATATATCCTTTCTCTATGAGTTTGACATGGTAGGTGTTCTGTTATACGCGAAGCAAACTGTAGTTTGAGATGGTTTACTTACGCCATATGTACAAGTTACAACAAATTTGATGTCATATTGTTAGGTACTGATTTATAAAACCCAAGTAAAATGTCCAAGTCATGAGTCGTGACTTTAGAAGATAACTCGGAGAGGAAATGGCCACTATGGAAAAGGATAACACAAACTTGCGGTAAGTATCTTAAATAAATGGAGTCTAATCACACTTACTTCATATAGTATACAAAATTGATGATCAACGATACTTGTCTAACTTAACAACACTAGTAGTTTTATTCCTAAAGAGAGAAATCCTGGCACGAAATGGTCTCAATATGATTGGTTACTACTACTTGCAAGTTGTTCCTATGACTACAATGACATGAGATGATATGAAACATTCTTCTTCTTAATTTCCCCTAACTCCTTTAGAATTGGATATATATGATATTAGAACAAAAATTATTATTGTGTGCATCTCGTTGTCTAATTTACATTAATAATGTACATGGTGAATTGACGAAATACTAACATGTGAGTGTTGACTGTCTTGAATTACCTTAAAAGTCGAAGTTGGCAAGAAGAAGAAACGACTTACAATGGAATAGAAATACAACTTAGATAGTTTTACATCGGGGAGACTTTGAGGTTGTTTGGAGCTCAACTTTGTTGGCTCATTTAGAGCGTGAAATGATCCTCACGTTTTGGAACTCATTTTACAAAATGAGCTTTAATGCAGCTCAACTTGGCTCTTTTACCATTTTCCCTTTATTTTCATTTTCCACTCTCTCTATAGGGTTTGTCAAAACCAAAAAAAAATTCTCCTCAAATTCCTCCATATTTATATCATCCAACACACATTTTCAAATAAAACACACAAAGTTTAAAAAGATTCTCCTCAAATTCCGAAACATGGTACAAAACAAAAAAATACTTCTTACACATCATCATTATCATACTCTATATACCTATTTATCTTCCAAAATAACATCAAACACTATTTTTACTCAAGCCTTAAGTGAGGTTACTATATACCTCATTTAAGCTCATCTCCTTAAATGACTCCCCTTAAGTAGTTGAGCTCCAAACACTCTATTTGTCTTCATTTGAGCCCCGGTTAGGGGTCTGCTGCCCCCTGATGTCTACAGTTTAGAATTTCATCCCCCAATCAATAATTCCAAGTTGTAGTGAAAATTAGTTCAGCCAGTCCTATTGATCAATCATTCTAAGTTGTGGTAAAAATTACTTCAGCATCTTGATCAATAATTCCAAGGTGCGGTTAAAATTATATTTGAATGCAGCACTGTTACTGCTTTAATCCAAAAGGAGTATAGGAGGGCTCATTGAGATGTCACCCATTGATAGTGCTAAGATTCCTCCCCAGACTGGGGTAGGTAAAGTAAGTACTAATCATTCATTCGTTTGTCATCATATCTTAGGCACTTTGGCTAGTGGGGAAATATAATTTCAATTGTATAAATATCATTATATCAATCTTAATATTAATGAAGTATAGTATATATTTTAACTTGAAGTCTTTGAATACATAATGGTCACTTTTGTTGGAAAATTTAAGAGGACAAATAAGAATATGTATCGAAATATATAAATTGGAAGTTGAATGAATGAATCAACAATTCTGTATAGTGGAGTCATGACACTTTTTCCTTAAGACTTTATTCGCGCTTCTCTCTGTGCTAACACTATTAAGACGAACAACCTCCCAAGATAAAATTGCAGTGAGATTGTATACAAGCACTTGAAATATAATTCTCGAATGGACTACAGTAATATGGGAAGACATACTTTTTTTAGAAAGATAGAGAAGAAGAAGGCATTGTTTGGATTTATTGTGTAGTTTCCGTTCTTATCCTATCCAAATACAACCATGGATTTTTTATTATAGTTTTGAAAGGTTGCAAATGAAGAGGTGCAACTCTTGAGAATGCAACTCCTCGCACCAAAAGATATCCATTTCATTTGCAACAACCTTTTACCAATAGATGCAATGGTCTAGTGGAAATCCCTTGTGCTCTCAACTCAAAGGTCACGAGTTCGACACCTATCCACCCTTTACCAAAAGTGCTCAAACTAGCCCCATAACAAAATACTATTACTTTAATATTTTGCTTCTCCCTTCTTAATTTTAGCTACGATCAACTTTTAGTTTTCCATAACTAGCTAGCACATCAACCAACACACTCCGCGTATTAATTACTTTTTCACTAAGAAATTTTGGTAACATATGTTCGAGTGTCTTCTATCATTTTAATAGATTAGTCACATTAAAGAAAACTTCATTTCCAACGTGTAAGACGCCTCTTAGTTAATTGTACATAGTCATAGACATACCAACTATGATTTGGATAAATTCCAACAACTTTTAGGACACGGAAATATTATATGCAATTGACAAGGAGACACATGGAAATAATATATGCTCTTTTTAATTAATAATTAATAAAATTTTAATCCGTTTAAGAAAAAGTATGACAATAAGTTTAACATTATGTCGGTTTAGTAACACTTATCATGTCTTTGTCATAATGTTCTTCTAAAAAAAAGATGTCTTTGTAATAATGTTTGTATGTAAAAATTAGCTTTATAAGTGTCACGTACACAAAGAAAATGAAGGATGACTTGATGTCTAACGTACAAAACAATTATGATCATATCTGAATGATGAAACTGTTTTTGTACCAACATGCAATATGGCTATGGAAAATTTGGTGTGGATTGAAATGGCATCATTTATGCATCATTTATGGATTGAAATGGCATCATATCATTCACTTTTAGACCAATTAAAAACTACTTCACTTAATACTAAAATAAAAGACACGAGACTTTGCTAGCTCCGGCTACGACAATAATGCAATACTAGAACACTTGTTCATTCTTTTAACTCGAATGAAAGCAAGGATGTCATTTAGAAATTGTACAAAAGTCGTGGCGTAGAATAAACTATGATTAGTTATGTAGGTGACCCAAATTTTCAGAAAAAACTCAATCACGTCACGTAGAATTTTATAACATACGCATTCTAATGTTTTTTTTTTCTTACTTGTTGTACTTGTTAGTGAATTTCATATTTGTGGTTCTAAATTTATGAATCATTTTCACATGATCGCTCACCATGTAAAAGTAAACATATGCAAGTTCTTGTTTCAATTTTATGAAAATTGTGTGTCACTCTACCTCTAAATTCAATTAGACACGTAAATAACTCATAAATACCTATAAGGGGTTAATTTTACTGTTGTGACTTTAACCTATCCGAGGTTTCATCTAATATATACGAAAATAGATATAAGTAAAGTGAGAGAAGTATCAATCTTGCTCATTAAGTGAGAACTTAAAAGTATCATCTAATACGACATGTTGGCTTCCACTTGAACTTGACCTTGGACTCGGTACTAGACCAAGTATATTGGACTTATATCTTGTGCATGTACTCGGTTCTTGGACATATTTTATAGCTCCTTATCAACCTTCATGCACAGTGACACATCACTCTTTATAATTATGTGTGTTTGGCGTCACTTTCGCAGTCACCTTATAAGGCGATTTCACTTTATTTAACCGTTTGACTATAATAAGTTTGTTTGGTGAGTGTCAATGTGACTTATAAGGTGACTAATTTGATAAGTAACTCCATATAGATTATTTAAAAAATAAGGTGACTGATCAACTATCAGTCACCTTATCAGTTGGAACCAACCATGTGGATGCACATATGTGGGGTCTGGGCTAGAGCCAGTGGTGAGCATTGGAGGGCGTCCGTCCAAATTTCATATTTTAATCCGCCCGTGTGGGGTGCATGTAATATGTAATCAACCCCCAAAACTTGAAGAATAAATAAGTTTATCCGCAATAATATATTTGCCCCGCTAAATTCTCAATATCAAATCCTCAATTCGTGCAAATGGGGCGCAATGGACACACAATCGATCGCACTTCATTTGCGCAGCTAGCCATTTGAGTTGAGAAAATATAGCAAACACATGATAGATGATAATCTAGGAAACATTTGGATGAACTCTTGCTGCTAATAATGGGATAAGTCATGTTTAGCGACCATATCCATATTTGTTATAAAATAAAACCCGCTATTATCTGCAGAAAAGTAGAAACAATTAATAAATATAAATTAATAAATAAGCTGGGTTTCGTCTCGTTTGGTGCACTAGAGAACAAAACAGGAGTTGATGCTTACAGCTGCTGCTTATATATGCATAATACTAATAGTACCTCTTCTCTTCCACCTTCTATTCTTCTCCTCTACTCACTCAACTCAACTCAACCTCCACAGTTTCTCTGTAAGCTTCTCTTTCTCTCTCTACTTGTTTTTCTTTATCTTGTTCAATTGCTCATTCTTCTTTACAATTAGTTCTCACGCAATGTTATTCTTGATTTCATTTTGAGAATGGATTTATTTATTTATTTATTTTTAAATTGTGATTCGTTAAATTCGTAGACGAATGTTCAAGTACAGCAGTTGTTTTCTTGCGGAATTGGATGTAGGTTTCTGTTTTCTTGACTGATTTGGATGTGCATGTCTTGTTTCTAGTGAAATTGAGGCTTGATCTGTGTCCTTTGTATCCTCAATTTCAACGTTGCTTGTTCTTTTGGATTTCTGGGTTTTTGGGAAATGCATGCAATGGAGTGATATCGATGATTTCTATGATGCGAAAAGTTAAATTTGTGTTTGTGATGACTATTTCAGTATAATCTTTGTTTGCGGTTATAATTGTTCTTCTTTGCGATTTGTGCTGTGTGTGTTGTGATCATGAGGCTATTTAGGGCTTCTCTTGACTTCCTTTTGGGAATTAGATTTGTATGAAATGAGCCTTTATGCAATTATGATTTTATGATTTTGACCTGTTGCTGTTAGTCTTGGCTGGCCACTTTGCACAAAGTCTGGTTTAACAATCATCGCATATAGGAGAGTAATATATCCAAATTCGGCTAGGCGAGGAGCGTACATGGTTTCTCCTTTTGGAACTGATTATGAATTTATGATAAAGTTTTACTTTAGCATATATAACTGTTCATTGTGTAAATCTTACTGCTTCATTTTTTAATTAAAGCTCTGCAGTGTTGTGAATTAGTCTTTTAAGTCGGTTAATTTTCCGAATCTTATTTTCAGGTCTTTGAACTAAATGTAGCCTTCAGTGAATTTATCCAGTCTTTAGAGTCGGCTATTTCGTGAATATTAGATTGTCACTGATATAAATCTTGGTGTTTCTAGTCCATTTTCGTCAGAGAAAAGCATATTCTCCTGTTATCCCTGTGAGAAGCATGGCTCTGTCAGGCAATGGAAAGGATGGAAAACACCTGAGAATTCATGAAACTGTGGATGAATTAAGAAGCGATTTGGCAGAGTATATAGCGGAGTTATCAGAGGAGTCGATAAAAGAGCGAGGTGTTTTTGCCATTGCTTTGTCCGGTGGATCGCTTATAAGCTTGATCGGGTATGCAAGCAAACGCCTCCTGTGTTTTGATTGTTGTTTTCCTTTATCTGTGTAATGATTGATTTTAAACTTTGATGTGCAGAAAACTCTGCGATCCGCCTTACACCAAGACCGTTGATTGGGGCAAGTGGTACATATATTGGGCTGACGAACGTGTGGTTTCCAAAACCCATGCTGATAGCAACTATAAGCTTACGAAAGAGGGCTTTCTGTCCAAGGTATCTTTCTAGATCTTGGGATTTTTCATTCTCAGATTTGTTCGTTGATTTGATGGTGTGTTATTCATTTGGATTATGTTTGTTGATTTGATGACGCGTTATTTGTTTGCTTTATGTTGTCATCTTCCGATCGATGTGCCTTATTTGGAATTCTACCGTATTTGCAAGCACCTTCTCTGATTTGTTTGTTGATTTCTTTACGTGTTACTCATTTGGATTCTGCTGTCATCATCCGATTGATGGTACCTTAACTGGAATGCTACCGTATTTGCAAGTACAATACATTCTCCGATTTGTTTGTTGATTCTTGGCGTGTTATTTGTTTGGCTTATGCTGCCATCTCCAAACTCCAATCACTGTGACTGAATGCTAGTATGATATCCTCATTATCCTGTTTCATTTGCTATCTTCATGTAGAAAAATGGGTAAAATGCAAATTAGGCATTATCGTATTGTAGATCTGTGCGTTCATCGTGCAAAAACATAATCTTAGTGCAAGTGCATATTGCTATTATCATAGATTAAACATTTTCTGGATTTCAAATGATTTAAATCAATATTTTCTAATTATTTGTGGATCCTTGATTGGTTTAGTCTCTCTATGGATAACGGGACCAATGTGGTACTTGGTCCCCAACTTTGGAAAGAGTGAACATTAAGATGTGTGGTATTCAATGTTACTGACATACTGTACCTCGGTTTGTTCTGGTTTGAGCTGGAATTTTGTCCTTTAAGTTCTGTATCTAATGTTCCCTTTTCAATAGCAGCGTTGAATAATTTGGGTTAAATTTTTTGTGCAAAAATTGTTCAGACTTCAGATAAGATGCCCATGTAAAATTTCCTGTGATCAATGTGTCTTAAGTAACGACGAATGAGAGTATACATGATTACATGATGCATAATCCTTTTACCATCTGATACTTGACTTCATCTTATGGATTAATTGTTGATATTGACAATATCTCAAGTACTTGAGGATTACTCTGCTTTGCACTAAGCACTTGTACCCTTTTATTGCACAAGAAAGTTGGGCGAATGAGTCGCTTAAACTAATCATTCCCTTTCATGGATTTCTCATAAAATGTCAAATTCATGTTCAGGTACCGATTCTCTACAGCCACGTGCATTCCATCAACGACACTGTGTCTGCAGAACAAGCTGCTGAGGACTATGAATTTGTCATCAGACAGTATGTGAGGACTCGTGTGATCAGCGCGTCTGGCATAAATGACTGTCCAAAATTCGACCTGATCCTCCTTGGCATGGGGCCCGACGGGCATGTTGCTTCTCTATTTCCTGGCAACCCTATACTTGAGGAGAAGGACCAATGGGTGACTTTCATCACAGACTCACCAAAGGCCCCACCTGAGAGAATGACATTTACTCTGCCAGTCATAAACTCTGCAGCCAACGTTGTGATGGTCGTTACAGGCAGTAGCAAAGCAGAGGCTACTCACTTGGCAATCGATGATATCGGGCCGAATGATCCGGTGTTGCCAGCTAGGATGGTCCAGCCTGGAGAGGGGAAGTTGGTGTGGTTTCTGGATGCAGAAGCAGCCTCTAAACTTGAGAACGCGAAGATTACGGAGGATTAGAGAGTAGTAGTAGTACATGTTGCGCAATATGTGCTTCATATAATGTACTGTAGTCATTAGAAAATGCGAACACTTAGTTTCTTCTGTCTGTTTTTCCCCTATAAGGGCTCTCTGGATTTAGTCTGTCTTTCAATGATTTGAAGTTTATGTTTCTTGACTTGTATTTTGATATAGCCTATATGGATCCATATATTCAAAAATGTTAACTCCATATAGGCCTCACATTTTCTAGTAGTAAGCTCTTACATGCTATAGCCTATATGGATCCATTCAAAAATGTTATAATCTATTTTGTTTTTCTCGATGATTGATTTCCGGTCCACTAATGTTTCTTAACCATTGATTACTTGGCAGCATATTCATAGTTATAATCTAAAGGTGTTTGCTAAGACTTCCTCAAGAGTATGATCATTTTTGGAAAAATTACATATACACTCACTGACTCACGGAGTTTCTTGCACTCAGCACTAAAGTCCACATTCCGTTAGTTTTTAACATTGACACCCCTTGCAACAAGAAGGAAAGTACAAACCTAACCTTCTTTTCCTGTTTCAAAAGTAGCAAACTTCACATGGATTTTATCCCCATTAACAAGTGACGGCCGCGCCTCAACTTATCTTGGGACCTTCAGATAGTATAAAGCCCCATTTTTCTTGATTTTGATCTTTTCTATATCGTATGATTGCACGCCCTCCTGGATAATTGTAATAAACTAAGCTAACATATGAATATTAGATAGATTAGTAGGAAATCTAGACAATTGGAAGAGCCACATACCTGCAGCTTTATATCTTCTATAGCAAGCAAAGTTCAAAAGAATTGAGTATAAGCTTGTCTGCTTAAGCCCTTGGTGAGAACATTGGGAATCTGCTGTTTGTTTACCTTGTCCCTTATACATTGCAGAAATGGAAAATCAGGTAGTCCACCTGTAGACAGAGAATTTAAACCCCCGGAAGGTGTGTCCTTAGGCTAGGACTGCTTTTTATGCAATGATCTACGACATGGCGAAGGTAATATGGGTACTATTAGAATCCTATTTTTAGTCCATGGTTTTTTTTTAAAAAGAAAGTGTTTTTCCTAATAATAGTAAGAATCACGAAAGATGTACTATACCATTGGGATAACTTTTTTCTCCGGTGACTATTATTAGTATAAAATCTACTGTCTCAAATTCTCAATTCCAATCCAATTTAGCGTTTATATTATTGGTCAAAATAAATTAATTGGTCAAAATTTAATCAAATTGGTGTATATTTTCTTTTGAAAGGGTTCTTATGAGATTTGTATGATGAGTGTGTTGTTTGGTTTAGTGAAGTTGTGAAATAAAAGTTTGTTGTAAAAAGAGATATAAAAACAATATAAAAACAGACAAAAACGGAATAAGAATTTAAAAAAAAAATCCGGCTGCGTAATAAACATATCAAGCTCGATGCATTATACAGTTCTTGTAAATGTATTTTAGTTTGGACGTCTCATTCATGTTACAACTTTGTTTTCACTATGTTAGTTATCTGCATATATAGAGAGTATAATACTCTCTTTTAACTATAGCTTTTGTACTCTCTCTGCAGATAACAAACATAAGTTCCGTCTTTTTCGCCTTCTTTTTCCCAGCAATCTTCTTCCTCTGTAATTCTTCAACAGCATGAATTGCTGCCCACTGCTCTGCTTGAAGCCGTTGCCTTTCTTGTTCCTGTTGCTGCCTCTCGAGCCTGGTATCAGCATCTGCCCAAAATGAAAAATGATTAACAAAAGCTCAGCTTTCATGCTCAGAAGAGAACTGGGTCTGGAACAAAAATAATGAAAGCAACAAAGAATACATGAAAAACTTTTTCACTTTCCCTACATACTATAAGCAAAACATAGAGATGATGAGAATGAATGATTTTTACATAAGGTAAAGGACTGTATATCATTTTTAAATAACAGATCTGCACCAAAATTTCCTACACATCCCTTTGAGTTTCTAGGCTTTTATCAGTAACTTTGTTATTATTTCCAATGGACCACTCATAAGATAATCGCCCAACTCCTCTAGTAGAGCTAGCCCACGCCAATCTTAGTTCTAACATTCCAAGCATTTTTTTTTATTAAATTACAGGACATGAAACCTAAAAGCTTCTTTTGTTGTAGTGGAAGTTAGTGGTGCGCGCACAAGTAAAGAAAAAGTACGCTGAAAATAACACAATATATCATCTCGTACCACAGCATAACCGTGCCGGCACAATCGGTCGCGACTTCCACCTATTAGTGGAAAGGCGGTTACATACAATATTATTAAAGAATAGACTAATATTTAAAAGAAGGAATGAGTAAATAAATGATGCAGGCCCTATTTGTTGACATTATCGCCATCCTTTCTCAATAACACCCACAACAAAATTTTATTATTATCATCCAATCTCCCATCAAACAAAAAATGACAACTCTGCTCGAGAACTGCCGTGTCACACCACCACCGGAGGCGGAAACCGAGCTAACACTCTCGTTAACGTTCGTAGACCTCATATGGATAACGTTCCTCCCTATCCGCCGCCTCCTTTTCTACGAATTCACCAGTTCCAAGTCTGATTTTCTAAACACAGCCGTTCCCCAGCTCAAAAAGTCACTCTCCCTCACTCTCAAGCACTACCTCCCTGCAGCAGGTAATCTGCTCTACCCTCTAAGCACGGACGAAAACAGTAAGCTGCCTTTGATCAGGTACCTCGCTGGAGACACTGTTCCGTTTACAGTTGCTGAATCGACAGCAGATTTTGATCATCTCACTGGGTTTCATGAACGGGATGCTGATGAGTTCTATGATTTTGTTCCGAAAATGGAACCGGTTGAAGAGGTGGATGGGTACAGAATAGTACCGGTTGTAGCTGTGAAAGTGACCCTGTTTCCTAACAGGGGCTTCTGCATCGGTTTTTCGAACCTTCATGTGCTTGGAGATGCCAGTTCCATTGTTGGATTTATCAAATCATGGGCTTCCATTAGTAAGTAACACTATATCTTCAACTTTTTTCTCTTTATTTATGTCTTACTATTGTTAATAATCATCACTTGTAAACAGGCAAAAACTTGGGAGGAGACGAAGAGCCATTGTTGTCATCTTTACCAACATTTGATAGATCCTACATCAAAGACCCGCTCGGAATTGACACCATATTCTGGAACACACTGAAACATGTTCCACTCAATCCAGACACGTTCGCTTTACCTACCGAACGCATCCGAGCCACGTTCGTTCTCCAACAATCCCACATTGACAACTTGAAGAACATGGTTCTGTCCAAGAATCCGGATTTGGAATACGTGTCAACTTTTGCGGTAGCAACTGCTTATGCCTGGACTTGCTTGGTGAAATCTGGTGAAGAAGCCGAACGTGATGAGATGTATATATTCCCAGTGGATGCCAGGGCACGGGTAACCCCACCTGTTCCTCCTAATTACTTTGGGAACTTTCTGTCTGGCGGATGGGCGAAAATCGCGCAGAAGGAGTTTATGGGTGATGAGGGATTCGTGGTAGCTGCGACTGCAATAGCAGAGGAAATAAGGAACAGGGTGAACAAAAAGGATGAGTTGTTTAAAGGTGCGGAGACTTGGATGTCGCTGAGGGAGACAATCGTAGGGAGCACACTAGGGATATCGGGATCCCCTAAGTTTGATCTGTATGGTGTTGATTACGGATGGGGAAGGGCGCAGAAAGTTGAAGTTGTTACCATTGATGCAGAGAAATATTCCATGTCCTTGTGCAAGTCCAGAGATTATGAAGGTGGATTAGAATTTGGTTTCTCATTGTCCAAGGAAAGGATGGACAAGTTCTCAACCATTTTTCACGGTGGTTTGGAACTCTAAACTAAACAAAGTTGTTAAATCAGCGGAGTTTTTCCGTTATGGGTCCACTATTATGTGTGCTGCTGGTGCACTACACTTAAGTCTAGTATGAAATAAACCTTCATAGTCCCTGTTCCGGTTTCCTGTCCTGCCCCACAATACAAACAGTGCCACTCAATGTTTGCTTATTGCATTTTGTGTTATTTTTCAATACAAGATTATAATTTCAAAGCTATGATATGATATCCAAACTAAATTTATTTAAACTTTGTTAGTGCATTCTTGAGCCTCATTCCCGCATTTGAATATCTTATGTTGTGTATATATCCGAGTGTTTGGGATCAGAGGGGGTTTTGAAGTACATTATTCGGATCCTTTATGCTGAAAGAAAGCAATATTGAAATGGTTCATGGTTTTACAATTGCACGAGCTATATGTACCCTTGCAGATGAGAGTAGTTTTTTTTTTCTTTCTTTGAAACGGCTAAAAGATTTCATTAATAAGACGGGCATAAGAAATGCCCCAACATTACAACAAAAAAGAACGAAAAAAGATACATGAGAGGCAGGGGATACAAGTTCCCTTGCAGATGAGAGTAGTAACTATCAGTTTTCCATTTTTGTATTATAATGATGAAGAAACAATTGCAACCGCTTGCTTAATCAATCCTCTTGCACATAAGAGTATTTGCAAGCAGCTGGCCTATTGCATAAAAGCTTTTATGGTCGCACCCCAGAAAAACAAAAGCGACTGGAACAGCCCTTGTAAACCACTAATTAAGTGCAAGGGATGGCCAAACTCTCTTGCATTAAAAACATTTGCAAGGCTATCTATGGCAAGGGACCATTTGCAACCGTATGCTCTTGCATAACCCATATATGCAAGTGGGTAAAAAGACTTTCAGCAAGTGTTTTTGTCTCTTTGCTTAAAGTGCCTTTTTCTTATAGCGTTATGACTTATGAGTCATGGCCTTGGACTAAAATTAAACCCTTTTAAAAGTTTAATTTGACCATCTTAATCACCCATTTAAAATTGGAATAATATCAAATTGGTCCAGGAAAAGGCATAAACCATTTCAACTACTTAATCACTGGAGTAGTTTCAAACACATGATTAGATTCCCATTTGATAAGTTTTCCTAGAACTACTTATATTTCACCCCAAAGATTCAGTAAATCGATATTCATCCTCCAGGAAAGGCATAAACCGGAAAATAAGAAAGCTCAAGTCTATCCTAAGTCAATAATCTCACCAGACACCATGAATATTCATCAACAGATCACAAGGTAATGAATCAACAATAGACTACTGACTTCATTAGTTCACCATAAAGTATGAGCAATAAGAACCACAATTTGAAGAACCAGATAAGGATTATAAAAAATCTATGTTCTAGAATCCGAATTAGGCTAGGTTATTCAGTCATGAATTGTTCAACTTGGGGAAACCATCTGGACAAAAGGGAGTTGAAATGGTTAATGAGTAACCCAGAACATCCTTCTAAGTTCTAACCTCAATACAAACATGCAACCAACAGAATATTTAGTTACCCCTACTTGCTACCAGGCAAATAAACCAAATCGCTAATCAACGAGACAGAGACGAGACCTCAGAGAAAGAGAGGATCTTATCTTCAGCTCCAACCTGTAAAAACAAAATGCTATATCTAAGTTAAAGTGTAAATGATGTCAATATCTTACTTGAGCGTCATATGAAGACATGCATTCACATACATCCATGTGCATGTATAAAAATCCATGTAAAGACAAGTTAAACAGCCCATTTATCGCTAGGAATGCAGGACCACAATACTGTTCAAATAATATGCATTTTAAGTACACACTTAAAAAAATTACCATATATTCTTCAAAAGTTCCACATAAATAATTACTCCACAAACAGCCAGCACCATCAGAAAGAAGAAAACATAAGCTGTTCCCTCTTGGGTACCAAGCAGAAGTTGATAAAACTTTTCCAGAAGAGACTGCGTGAGATCAACTTTCACCAAGATATTATGTAACTATCTACTATCGACTAATATATCTCTATCATTCGACTAGCATTTGCGTAAGTACCTTGAATCAAAACTGAGAAACTTTGGCTCAGATTGTAGTTGTATCATGCATATACGGCTCAAATAATTTCCTCAGTTACATCAAAGAAGCTAGCCCCAGATGAGAATTCGATAAGCTCCATGACTTTGAGACAGCTTGTGCATTTGTGATATCTGAATCAGAAACTCAGACCACAGCATCAACTTCATCGGTTGCTGGCACCAGAGTTCTATATTCCTTCTCAGTTACAGACCTTATGCCATGTGGATCAGACACCACTTCCATGCCTTCTTTTGCAGGGTACCCAAGTCTTCGTGCTTGAAGCCACTGATCTATGACGCCACAGCTAATTGCATAGCTAATAGTACGTTCCAAGTACCCTTTATCACAGATAAGATGAGGCTGGACTGTCAGCATTCGCATGATACCTGACAAAAGTAGAGGAAAACAAATCAAGTCATGAATGTACATTTGGTCAGAGATAAAGTACAAAATTAAGCAACTGCATTTGCTATCATAGCCAGGCCATAAAATGAAAGTGTATACTAGATCTGAAACTCCATGAAGATGGACACTAATCAGTTGCATATCCAAAAATACTGAAATGTTACCAAAGTACAATGACGAAAATGATAAAAATGTCCCTTCAAATAAATTGGAAGTACAGATAACATCACACCCTTAAATCTTGATACACATGAACTTCAAAGACAAAGCATTCCAAAAGCCACACATCAAAGGATAAGTATTTCAGCATTTCTTTGTTCTGGAGAACTATGTGCAATCTTCCTATCACTAACAGATATCAAGAATCAAGAACATCTGTTTAACAAAAGTATATGCAAACCTATCACAGGAAATTACACCCACCCACATGCTTTTTCTTGCAAGTTCTAAAGCCTCATGAAAGTAGTGAAGCATCTTTAATTTGCAACGAACTGTTTTTTTTACAATAAATAGAGCTTTATTATAAGTGCTGAAATTTAGAGAATGCAGGTAAAAGCAGATTATTAGAATATTTATAGTGAAGCTATATATATAAACAGTATTTGCAAATGTTAAATTATAGTGAATAGAAGCTAGTTCAGACTTCAGACTAGTTTGCGCTTTGAGCTTCTATAGATAAGAGCTCCTATAAGCTTTCTTTGAACAGCTGTTTTAGCTAGAAATAAGTTCAAAGTCGTACTACAAAGCTGCTGCAGACATCAAACACACACACACACAACTTCCCCCTCTTTTGCGGTTTTGCCAAACATGCCTCCTAATGCGAATCAACCATAAACTTGAAAGCTCAAATATTCTAGACATCAGTTACTTTGCACTTTATGGGCATAACAATGACACAGGATCAGTGGATGATTCTGAAGATAAGCGTAAAACTTGCTTAACAATTGGCCTGGATTTCTATTACGCCGAAAACAAAAGAATATAAAGTAGCAGATCATATGACTCTAATGATCTACCATTTGACATCATATTACCTGCAACAATACCATCTCCAGATGCAGACATGTCAGAAGTGTAAGGAGTAAGGGGTGCATCCTCCATGCCATGCACGGAACCATTATGTTCCTTGGTGTAGTAATGTATCTTTGAAGTCCCATTTGTCACAAACAAGACCTTGAGATCATCATGCCAGAGTTGAGAAATCACTTCTGGTGGATAGTGACTGAATTTAGCTCTATTGTTATCTCTTGTATCAAACTCTTCTGATGGTATTATTCCACAAAGAAATTCCAGTTCTTGCTTGGTGACCTCAATAATATTGGATTCTTTCCATGCTCTCTGTATAAAAGCCTTGGTTTCGTCACTGGATTTCCAAAGTGGCAGTGGAAGGTTGAGGTCATAGAAAATGACGTTTCCCAGCTTTTTGGCAATCTTGATAGATTGCATTGCAGTAGATCTCATATCCCGGTCAAGAAGGGAAAATGTGTTGAAGTAAAACATTTGTGCCTGAATGGTTAAAAGAAAAGTATAGATGGAATAAAGGATATAAAGTCAAACATGGGAAATTTTAAATTCATTGCATATGTTGGAATCTAATTGGAAAAGGTTCTTACCTCTTTCAACACATCAATGTTGATCTCAGACCTCAATAAACAATCTTCTGCACATGGTTTTACGTTAATCGTCCTCATATTTCCCCTTTTACTAATTTTCATCCGTGATACATTTGTTGCCTTTTTGTCATCAATACGCACCGATCTTGTTTGGACACGATTAACATTCATATAATAAAGCAAGGACTGGCCAAAGGAGTCATCCCCAAGTTTTCCCATGAAAGCAACTTTACCTCCCAAACCCGCAAGAGCAATCGCAACATTACTAGCACACCCACCGCTAGCCCTAACGAATTTCTCTGGCTCCCAAAGAGCATCCTTCAACCTGTCATGCATTTCATAGTCTACAAGCCTGTTAGCTCGTCTAGCCCATGGAACAAAACCATGTTGTGCTGCCCCAAAACAACAAACAAGAGGTGGCCAGCCATACGTCCAGCTTATATCTTCTCCCTCGTCTATGTCCAGCTCTAGATCTTCTTCGTTGTCATCGTCTACTGTCATTGTAAAAGGATCCCCTTCATGATCACAAAATATATCCTCACCACTAATATCCATTTCATCAGCCTTTTTCTTGGTTTTTCTCCTTCTCGTGACCTTTTCGGTTACTTCTTCCACCAAGCTTCCACTTTCGGACGGAGCTGCAAAAAATCAAACTTGCAATTTAGATTCAGGATGATGAGAACATAGTACTTTTCAAAAGCAACTTATGTTATGTGGTACTATCTTTTTGCAACAGCATATATGATTCAATTAAGGCTGAAAACCTTTTTTCCGAGCTTTAGTTCTTTGTTTCTTCACATTCTCGTCCGACATCATAGTTGTTAAGCTTTCGTCATCACTCAAGTTGCCATCGTCTGCATTATCAACCGCAGTCTCCTCTACAGCTTTTTTCCTGGTTCGTTTAGCTGGTGATCTACGAGTCTTCTTCTCGACAGTATCTCCCGTTTCTCCATCGGATGCCTCCTGAGCTAATGGTTCAACTATTTTTTTCCTCGCCACCGCAACAAGAAGTCTATTGGTCCTAGAATCTTGAATTTGCAATAAGTTCATACAAGGAATGAAACTCCCGTTCAAATGCCACCTACATATTCTACACAAAAGAGAAGAACCAAACGCACTCAATACTTGTTCATCTGTGTCTCCATCAATAGTCAAGACCCTAAAATAAAATACTCAATTATATATCCTACCTTCAATTTGAAGCTTAATTTCACTTTCCTTCCAATATAACTAATATAAAAACTTAAGCAATTGTTAACCAGAGAGCATTCAATTCAAAAACACAATTCAGCTCCAAGATTTCTCGAGTCTTTCAACTAAAATCCACAAACTTATTATCACTCTTACTCTACTAAGAAATATAATGAAATACTATTTCCTACACTTTAAAGAATGAAGATAACGAAATGAAGATAGATAAACTTGCAAGAAGAAAAAGGAAGAAAGAGAACCTGGGCACCAAGGAAGAAACAGAGCCTGTAAATGCCATTGAAGCCATTTTCACAAGGATTTCTAAAACCCACTGAGGTTTAGGGACAAACTGAAGAGGACTCAGAGAAGTAGATAATTTTATTTATTTTCCATTTCCTTGCATATAAAACCTGGAATTCCCTATTATACCCCTAGGTCTTATATTTATTTATGTTTTTCTTTTTTCCCACTCTGCAAAATCAAATCCCAATCTCACTCAACCACCAACCGGAATGCTTAATCGCCATAGCTGTGCATTTTCATTGTAAAAGGTTTGGACTTTGAGCTTGATTTTTTTTTTACTATTATTATATCCATGGTTGCAAGTTCCTTCTAATTATGATATAGCGATTCATTTGTTTTAGGTAACAGAGATGGAGTGTTGATGATTAGGCTATCGCTGAGATGAATATTTTCAAACAGTTGTTGCCCATCAAATATGGGGTTCGAGCTGCTAAGAACAACTCATGTAAAGGTGGTTGCTTTTTTACATTTTTCCACAAATTCTTCAATCCCCTATACTTATTATTGCCTCAGCTGTCTCTTTCTTCTCTTCCGGTATTTCTTATATGTTTGCCTCATTGTGCATTGATTATGCTCTTTCTTAATGTGGAAATTGAGATCCTAGGCTCTAAGTAGATCAATGTGCTTTTCTTGTTTAGTTTAGCTTCTCTACTTGCTTAAACCTTCTTAAAGTTTGTTTGCATTTTGTAATAGATATGATGAAATGGTAGATGATACAGGCATAGTTCAAGAATTTGTTGACATGGGGCTATTCCTTTTATCTGTGCAGCGGCACTTTTGTCTCTTTATCGGTTGTCTCATGATATTCCTGTCGAAGTTAACTCAGAGGAGCAGGAGGTAGTAATTGCTTTGGGGAGTAATGTGGGAGATAGACTGAGTAACTTTGATGATGCCTTGAAACGCATGAAAACATCGGGCATTCAGATCACGAGGCATGGTTGCTTATATGAGACTGAACCTGCTTATGTTACTGATCAGCCTCATTTTCTCAATTCTGCGGTGAGAGGGACTACAAAGCTTGAGCCTCATAAACTATTGGAAGCGTTGAAGGAAATTGAGAGGGACATGGGTCGCACTAGTGGCATTAGGTATGGTCCCAGGCCGATAGACTTGGATATCTTGTTTTATGGAAAGCAGAAAGTGAACACTGAAACTCTTATCATCCCACACGAAAGAATTTGGGAGAGGCCTTTTGTAATGGGTCCATTACTTGATCTTCTGGGATCAGAGTCAGAAAATGATGTTGTGGAATCTTGGCATTTGTTTACAGGACACCCGAATGGACTTTTTGGGACTTGGGAGAAATTGGGTGGTGATTCGCTCATTGGAAAGGATGGGATGAAACGAGTATTGCCAGTTGCGAAAAAGTTGTGGAACTGGTCTTCCAAAACCTCTGTCATGGGTATTCTTAATGTGACTCCTGACAGTTTTAGTGATGGAGGAAAGTTTTTGTCCACTGATGCAGCTGTTTCTCAAGTTCGGTCAATGATATCTCAAGGGGCAAATATAATTGATTTAGGTGCACAGTCGACACGGCCAATGGCATCCAAGTTATCTCCTGAAGAAGAATTGGACAGATTAATCCCTGTTTTGGAAGCTGTCAGTATGATCCCTGAAATGGAGGGAAGGTTGATATCTGTTGATACATTTTACTCAAAGGTTGCTTTGGAAGCAGTGAGTAAAGGGGCTCATTTGATTAATGATGTATCAGGTGGAATGTTGGACGCAGACATGCACAAGGTTGTTTCAGGCCTCAAAGTCCCGTATATTATGATGCACATGAGAGGTGATCCGTCAACAATGCAGAATCCTGACAACTTAAACTATGATGATGTTTGCGCTGATGTGGCATCTGAGCTGTATGCACGGGTTACAGATGCTGAATTATCAGGCATTCCAGCATGGAGGGTGGTTTTAGATCCAGGGATCGGGTTCTCCAAAAACACGGAGCAGAATTTGGATATTTTAGTTGGATTGCCATCTATTCGGTCTGAGATTGCGAGGAAGAGCCTGGCGGTGTCTCATGTTCCTATGCTAATAGGACCTTCCCGTAAGAGATTTTTGGGTGAAATTTGTAATCAGCCTTCTGCTGCTCTAAGAGATGCGGCTACTGTTGCCTGTGTAACAGCTGGGGTTTTAGGTGGTGCAAATATTGTGAGAGTGCACAATGTAAGAGATAGTTGGGACGCTATAAGGCTGTGTGATGCACTGCTGCAAAGAAAAAAGAAAGAATACTCAGTGACAACTGTTCAGAAATAGGACACATGTTTTTCTCTTGGGGTTTCCCATCCATCCAACTCACAGATTCGAGCACTTCCAAAACTTGATGGTGCTGCGCCTCGAACTGTGGTATTCTAAAAACCTTGAACCAGACTGGGGGGAAGAGAACTCGAGAAAGTCTTTGCTGCTTGGATGTGTATCATTTTAGTTGTGATATCTATTTAGAGAGAGACCAAGGGCAGGTGACATTTTTGTCTCTAATCCATTTTTCTCCTTTTCAATTATAAAGTCTTGAACTTTTTTGTCCTTATAAGCCACTGTGTTTCCGTTGTTATTGCTACTTGCTTGAGTGTCATGGTTTTGTTGCGATGACGATTTGTAAGTGTGTGGAACTATCATCCCATTTCATTTGCTTACATTGCTTTATTGTTGCTAAATAACAAGTCCAGGCAGAAGATATCACATCTGAAACATGGGATATATTCCATGGGTCTATTATATGCTCTGCTGATAAAAAGGGATGGGTTACGCACACAGACAAATACACCAATGTTGAATTTTCATGTCAATAATATATTCATTACAACCTTCATAAAATGGTAAAGCCAATGCAGCCCTCCGCAAGCGTGATTGGCCTTTTGTAGTAGTTCAGGAATTACGATTGTGTGAGTGAAATAGAAAGATTCCAGTCCCAAACTGCAATCTTAGAAGATTTAGAAAGTGGGCCTATAGAATAGTTCAGGTAAGGATGTCTGATTAACTATATCCTTGTGTGCAACTCTAATTCTGCTTTCATTTTCAAAGTAATTATTAATTAATTTCAGATAAGTACACTTACACACACAGTATGAAGATGTGCTTACTAACTTACTGAGTGTTACATGCATTGGGTTGAAGTTATGTGCTTTGTGTAATTGTGTTTGTGTGAGAATGTAGAAAGCATAATGATTAAGATTTAAGATGAAGAAAGAGAATCTTGGGTACCAATGAGAAGTGCTTAGTAGGCTCCAAACCTCAGGTTTCTAGAACCTAGATCTCAGTGTTTAGATAGCATATAACTGAATACAGAAAAGAATGAAGCAGTTATTTTATTTTATTTTTCCTTGTGAATAGGGTGTCCAGATTTTGTCATTGAAGGTATTTTTGCCCATTGTACCACACTTGATGCTTTCATCAAATTCATTTAAAGCGTATGCTTACGCTATGGAAATGAGACTGCCTTGTTCTCAATTTAAATTCCTTGATGTAATAAGTTCTTGTTTGAGCTTCTATATATGCGGTAAATTTAAATGTAAATGAATGATAACAGGGGCGTATTTCTAAAATTTGGTTGTACAGGTTTGTTTCTTTCTCCCTTTGCAGCAGTTGTCTTGTGCTTCTCTCAAACGTCTAATGGAAGTTCCCTCGATGTTAATTGTGAGGAGCAGGAACTAATGGTTACTTGGGGAAAAAAATGTGGGAGCTAAGAGTAAATAATTCATGATACTTGAAATTCTGGCGTTCACATCACAAGACATGGGTGCTGACGTGCTGTCTGAGACCAGCGCACAGTAGTGATCGACCTCATTTTCTCAGTTCTGCTGTCAGAGGAACCACAAAGCTTTTGGTTCGTAAACTTTCAGATACATTGAAGAAAATTGAGAGTGACACCAACACTCAGTTTCGTGGCATCTGTTATTCAGGAAACACCATTGTGGGCTATGCGTTTCACTCATTGGAATGAATGGGAATTGGGAATGTTCCATGCCTACATGGCTACATTGTGAGAGTATGCAGTTTAAAATAGTTGTGATGCCATAAAGATGAGTAATCCACTGAGAGATGTTCTACCTTTATGAATTCACATAGACCAAGCTCACAATTGTTGAATCTAAAATCTTTAAATTCTCCATTTAATCATGTTAAAGGTATCGATTGATGATTTATTCGAACATCACGTAGGTTTCAAAGGAAAACTGTAAAGAAGCCATGCATTCATCCTTCCAAGTTCAGGAATGTCATCAGCAATGGTATATAGTACAGACAGATCTACCATTTGATGTCAAGATGCAATATATATCCTAAGAACATGTTAAAGCAAATACACATACAGGGGAGAATTTCCCATGTCCAGACACCTTTACTCAAAATCATCAGGTCACATGAGCGAGAAACGAGTACGAGCAAATTTAAGCCTACAGAGTCATGGATGTTGTCTTTGAAGCTTTTAGTGGACAAGATCCATAATACTGTTCAGCAGAGCCTCATCCGCAACCATCCAAAAGTAATGGACTCATTTCAATCTATGCTATGACATTCTTTAGTAAGATCAGAACTCAAGCTGCAGCAGTTTGCTTCAAAACTTCCGCTTCAGCTCTTGCCATGGGATCATCAGTTTCATCTTTTTCGCCTTCTCTTTCCTCAGCAATCTTCTTCCTGTGTAATTCTTCAGCAGCCTGCATTGCTGCCCGCTGCTCTGCTTGAAGCCGTTGCATTTCTTGTTCCTGTTGCTGCCTCTCGAACCAGGTATCAGCATCCGCCCAAACTGAAGAAAAAAAGGAAAAGTGATTAACAAAAGCTCAGTTTTCATGCTCAGAATAAAACTGGGTCTGGAGCACATAAGGAACCCAAACCGATATGAAGAAGGAGAAGGAAATCAACAAAGAAGACATGAAAAACTTTTTCAGATTCCACATATATAAGATAAGCAAAATATAGAGATAATGAAAATGAATGATGCTTACATAACGACAGTATATCATTTTTAAATTACATTCCTGCACCAAAATTTCCAACATATTCCTTTGAGTTTCTAGGCTTATATCAGTAACTCAGCTATCCTTTCTGGTGAATCACTCATAAGATCATTGCCCAACTTCTCTAGTAGAGCTAGTCCAAGCCAATCTAAGTTCTAACATTATGAAACCTAACATGTTTGGTGCGTGTACATCATATTAGACGGTAACTCGTAAACCGGGTGTGCAAACAAAATCTCCCCTGGTAGTCCCAAACACTGTCATACTGGTATGAACGTAAAATTTAAATGAAGGCAACGTCAATTAAAGTATTTAATTGGTCTAACAGTTCATGCCATCACTATAAATATAAGCCAAATTTTGAAACACGTAACACTGCCATTGGCAAAGTGCCGAAGTCAATTACTTGTATTAAGCAGTTCAAAAAGTGGTCCTGTGCAAGGACAGCAGAGTTGGATTATGTATGATTAACTTGATAAAATGACACCATCTTGAAAAAAATTAGTACTTCTTACCTATCCCTCCATACCCACATCCCATCAAAACAAGACTACAAGACAAGAGTACTGATGATAGTTAATCAGCTATTGTCACGAAAGACTCATGATGGCTAGTTTAATGCAAATCCAATCACAAGTTAGCGAGACACAAACAGGCTGAAACTAGTTTACCAAGTCCCTAGACATTTGAAAGAACAGATGAAGTTAAAAGGCAACTGGCTAAAGCTAACTGAAAAACAAACACAGAATTTTCAGCTGAGCTTACACAAAAAAGAGTATGTTAGCTGAGCTGTGGTCATAAAGGCAGGGGGGTCGAAGGAAAAGCACCAAAGTCAAGTTTATACATAGTACAACTCTAGCCATCATAATAAACAGAAACAAAATAGTTTGAGCCTGCTGTATCTCAATATAGTTACTCTATTAGCTAATAAACAGTGTATTATAAAAAGGTCCCTAAGAGAGTTCTACACCATTTTACATCAAAATTAAAAGACACTTCAAAACTTCTCAGCCTCATAACACCAACAAACTGGCATGAAGATCAATCATAAGAAAAAATAACTAGTAATTAAAGATCCAGGATACAATATCAAATGAGATCCCAACAATTCGAAGATATCGAAGTTGTTAAACTAAAGAAACCAAGAAAAATCAACCACCCAGTGCATTCCAGAAAGTATCATAATATTCCCACTGGTCAATGTTAAACGAAAATGCCAAACTAAAAAACCTAAAGTCTGGAAAGCAAGAACCCCCATAAGAGAAACCTGGCTCTAAAACCAATTTGTATGCAATAACACTACAATATTGACGGCTTTCATATTCCCAAACTTAATTCTACTTCATATTCAAAGGAAAAACTAGCTAGGAAGTCAAGCTCAGTTTAGTCTGATATTTCCCAAGCTAAAAACTAAGTGACGATTTGCCTACTTTCTAGTAGCTCTTTTCACAATTACCTGAAACTGAAGATAATGCTAACCTACACTGTGAATATATAGATCCTTATCAAAGCTCCACATCAACATGAACTTAAAAGCTAACAATAACCCACAAAGTAAATTCAGCTGAGTACCACAATATCCTTAAAACTACCAGCATTCAATTCCATTAAGAAAAGAAAAAAAATCCTCCTAATTCTTTTTCTTAGCTCAAGTTCAATAACTAATCTAATAAATAAATAAAAATCATGAATTACCCTTACTTAACCCTGACTCATCTCATGAAAACTCAAGCAATTTAACCTTTAAAAAAAAAATTAAAAAAAATATATAAAAAAAAAAAAAAAAAAAAAAAAAAGAGGAAGAGAGGGCTTACTAGGTTGAGCAGCCCATCCGACTTCACCACCCTTGATCTTCTCAGGAAGGGCGTAATTGACTGTGAGGACTCGTCCGTAGAGCTCAGCTCCGTCCATGTTGTCCATGGCGGCGGCGGCATCTTCCCTCTCGAGGAAAGTAACGAAGCCGAAGGAGCGGTGTTTCTGAGTGGCCTGGTCGAGTGGGGTCTTGACATCTTTGATGTCTCCGAAAGGTATGAAGGCAGCGTGGAGTATCTGCTCGTTTACTTCTTCGGCTAGACCTCCCACGTATAGTGTGTTCTTCTGCATCCCCGCTTGGTTCATCATCTTTCCTTTCTTTGCCTCTCTTTTGCTCTGCTGCTTTTGATTTTCTTGATTGTTGATTTGGAGAAGACAATAATAGGGCAGCCTTGGTTAAATCCTAGTAATAGTTATATATATATATATATATATAACATATATATAATCACGGGCGGGGCTGGGCTGGGCTGGCTCGGCCAAGATGTTAGGCCCGGGCCCATGGGCCTAGCCATGAGCCCAAGCCCGGCCCATGAACCACTAATGACCGGGCCTGGACCTGGTATATCGGATCGGGACCGGATATCCCAAATTTTTATCCCTACTTTGAAGGCTCTGACATCCTCGAGGAAATAATATAGTGGATGATCCAATGGTATTATATAGTCTCACATGGTTAAAAATTACCACTTGTGTTGGTTGTTTCGGTTAGTAAGATGACATCGACAACCAGTTTTGACCACTGGCTTGGTGGTGCTTTCCAACGGGTTACAAATGGACAAGACTAGCTCATACATGTTCGAATTCGTCCTATTAAATGCGCTTTGCATATACACAACCATCAACTTAATGCGAGACACCTACACGAATTAGTAGCTTAATTCGTTGCACAACTTTCGAAAATTCCAAACAGTTGCATTTAGTACTTGGCACAACATTATACGTCTAAAAAGATCTCTTCAATAAATTCTCACTAAGCCATGTATCATGAGAGATTGTTTTGTTCAAACCATCGGGAATGAGCTATACAAATCTCTCAAATTTTCATAGTTTCGACACAATCACGAAAAGTATGGGTCAACGTTTTTGCTTCGTTTGTAAAAGAACTATATTGACAAAATATCTTTTCTATCCTTAAGCAACATCGGGGAAAGAAACTAGAGGGGTCTCGGCCCAAAGGTGAAGAAGACCAACGTCCAATTTGACTAAGCAATCGGCGCAATAATTTCCGTTGCATTTTGTATATTGTATGTTGAATTAATTATAACGTTGTTTTAAATTGACTCAAATTTTAATTATGTGCCAAAACGGTTGAACCAGGGTCCAACTAATTTTTGGAGGCGGTTCCCAATCTCTTGAAATTATAGATTTAGGCACATAAATAATTGTTCTTGGCTCATTCAGCTGGAGTGAAACCCTATTTCTTTTCTTCACAGAGAATTCTCCCCGAGTGCTATTCCAGGTATCAATTTATGACCTTTTCTCCTTCTTCTTTAGGTTTTTGTAAAGGTCGGAACAAATTGAACTGAAGTCTCCGACGCGGTGGTCGGTCACTGCTAGGTCTGTATGTAGCTAAATCGGAAAAACCATTGACAAATTGCATTTCACCTCTGCTTCTCTGCATAATAAATTCTCTGATTATGTTTTCGATTATTCATGTTCCATATTCTGCCCTAGTATTTATAATCACAGCTACACCGCCTTTGATTTTGTTTTGTTTTATTCATGTTCCCGTTACTGCATAAGTTTATCTAATTTCAGCTAGAAAGCCTTTAATTTCTGCAATTTTTGCTCATACAGAACTAACTATAGTTTAATTTGTGAAACAGAGCGGATTTGGAATTCTAGAGGTGATAACCTATGGCAACTGGGGCAGGACTTGAGTCTCTTGTTGATCGTAAGTATTCGATGATCATTATGTGCCTTCTTCACTGTACTCTTATGATTTAGAATATAATTGCTAGACATAAGAAAACTAAGTCTGAGTCGGGATAAGATAAAGAGCTTTACAATGGGTTTGTTAATACTATTACTCTTGTATTTTTTTGGGTGAGAATGCTACATGAGGAAGTAGTAGTTTAGCTCCGTCGAGATGTTTGTTCTTCCCGTTCAACTTTTTTGATTCGTGTGTCACACTTCAAAACAAATGAGCTACTGTGTATGAGCAAATTTAGCAAAAACTAGCAGTATCAATATAGTTTACTTTGAAGGAGTACCAAAATAGTACTGGTTCAGCTTTCCTCTCGGCTTCACATATGTTTTGGACTGGCAATCATGGTTTTGTTGTTCCTTTCAATGATAGAAATTTACATGTAACACCATGGCAAATGTCAACTTAGTCCTGGAGCTGTTTGTTCTTTACTTAAAACCTGTTTACAAGCTGAAAGAAATTGTAAATGGACACTTTATTTGCTTTTGTTGCTTCTGTGTGGATATAAGTCCATTTGTGATTATAGGGAAGTTCAACGGGAGTACTAATATATAGAATATGACCAATATACAGATCATTTAAGCAGACATTGTGTTAAAATTGGATTAATCATTGATGTGAAACTACGTTATGTGAAAGAGCTCAGTTATTATGGGGGATGTAACCCGGGTAACATGATGAACTTTGGTTATATTTTTGCATGTGTTAAATGTAGTCAACTGTTAGGAGATCATTGTCCACCTAATTGGGGCGGTGGAATTTGTAATTTTGCGAAGCTTTAACCTGGGACTAAAATCTGTTAATTGTTAGTTGTTACTAACATTTTTGCATATTCTCAATATTATCTGGTGGAGTCATGGAGCTATTATTTATGGAAATATATAGGAGTATTTAGTTGTGCAGATTGGTTTTGTTTACAAGTTACACCAACTCTCACATTTCATCATTTTTTTTAATTTTATTTCCTGGTACCACTTTAGTTTGATATGTATACTAATAATACAATTTATTTTCTGTTCATCTTATGATTATGAAAGATTTTTAATTTTCTATTATCTTATAAATTCATTCGTATTATATTAAATCTCAAAATTGAGGAAATTGAAATATGACATTTTGAAAGGAAAATTTATAAAAGAAAAAAGTTTCAAATGTTTAAAGAGTTTCGAAGTTTAAATTCATTTCATTTTTGGTAGGCGAAAAATTGAGATGAGGTTTTGTTACTTTTTTTTATCTGTTTTGCCGAAGTTTTAAAACACGATTATGTTTAAGCTTAACTAGCGCCAACATTAGGGGTTTCTGGAAAAGAAAAAATATTGATAGCTGTTACTATTACAATGATCGAAGAAGTATAAATGTATCAAACATACCAACATAACTACAAATCTAGTAAAATAAGAAACATATCAAGGCGTCCAATTTGGGTATTTAATTTTTTTAGAACAAATTGGTCATCAATGTTGCAAATTCTCCAATTCTAGTCCCAGGCTATAAATTTTATGAAGCTTCAATTTGTAACATTACACAATAATGAAAATATATAGTAAAAATAAATAAAACAAAGAATTAATATTTACTTAATTAACTGAGTTTTGTGCTGTTCATTCTCTCCATGTTGGGCCTGAAATATTTAACGGCATGTGCGAAGTCACATGTTTTAGTCAAGTTATTAAATAAACTGGCATTCCCAAACAAATACAGTAATTAAGACCAAGTTCACGTGGGTGATATGTACCGATGATGTAATGTGGTTCTAGTGGTTATCCATGGGTTAGCCACTTTGAACCATTTATAAGATGGGTTGAACCTATTCTATCCAAATTTGGAGTTGGTGGATCCATATATATGGATGTTGTTTGCCAGCATTACTTATATGTATGAAGCTGACATCATTACTTTTATTAATAAGTCTGATTTTATTCTTTAGATTTGAACTTTGAAGTTCTAAACATCCTTTTGAATTGTATTTTCTATGCCTGACATAATATCCTTATTTTTGCTATTATCAGAAACAATTTCGATAATTACAAATGACGGGCGAAATATTGTGGTAAGTTTTTTTCTTATTGGGTTATGGACTACTGTGTACATAAACTTGAATCTATGATAATATTTATGTATTATGAGTTTATATCCTGCAGGGTGTTCTGAAAGGTTTCGATCAGGCCACCAACATTATACTCGATGAGTCTCATGAACGTGTTTACTCCACCAAGGTCAGATCTCTCACAAACATCACGTGTATATTTGAATAAATACATCATATAAAAATTGGTTTACTCTTTTTTGTGCCTTTCCTTCTCTTTATGTGTATAACTCTTCGATCGAGTTAACCTACTATTATGATATGCTACTATTATACAAGCTTGTGTGCTTCCACTAGGTTCGAGGAGCGGAAGTTTAAATTTTTTCCTCCAATCAAATCGTTTTCTGTGTCCCACACACCCACAGTGCTCACGATCTTGCAACCTTTCCCGTTTGCCATTCCGTCTTCAATTCTAGGAATTAATTTAAAGATTGTAGGTAGTGTATACTCTTGCTTTCTTTACAGACTTTGAGGTAATACAATAAGTGTGACAGAGTTGGATTGTGACAACCCCAATCTATGATTAGATCTATCCCTGTAGATTCTAATCCCAAGTCTGTAGCAAGCGTCACCCAAGCCCTTCATCAAGAATGTACTTGATAGCCAATCCTAAGTCCACTGTTGGAAAACAAAGTTATGAACCCTAGGTTCGAGTAACCAAACGTAAACGTTTTTTATAAGTCTAAAAAAAGAAAGTGAGAGTAATACACCACCTAGAATCTTTACTTTAATTCCTAGCATTGAATAAGGATTGGCAAACTGGACGAGGGTTGCAAGATCATGAGCACTGGGACTGGAGCGTGTGTGGACTACCATATTAGAGAATCAGATTTACCTTATCGTACCGTGTGAGTTTCTTCTTTACGATTTTGCATCTTAATGTGCTACCATGTATTCATTCATTGTCAGAAAAAGGTCTGATTGGAGAATTTTTGTTAAAACTTTCACTGCTCAAACCTAGGGTTCATAATTCAGTTTTCCAACACAATGGTGAAGAGAAAAACTTGTTAGACATTCTTCCCATCTCCTTTGGGAGGGTACTGAAGCTTGGTCTAATGATAGTGCTCTATAGCTAATGTTAAGATGGTAGATTTGTGTATAGGATCATTTGTTGGAGTCCTGTTTTTAATCATGTGTTGTTATTCAATATCGTGTCTATGTTGGAACTGACTTTAGGTTAGCATCTTATTGGGCTGTTAGTCTATATATATCCATGTCGCAGTACACAATGCGCATTTAGTTCTATTTCTAATGGTTTTTATTGTCTCAAGTCTACCTTTTGTTTTGGTAATATTACCAACTTTTTTTTTTTTACTCTTGCAATCACTGGTTTGCTGATAGAATTTCTTCACATCGCAGGAAGGTGTGCAGCAACTTGTGTTGGGGCTCTACATCATACGAGGCGATAACATGTACGATTGTTTCATTTTCAGTTGCAATATGTCATGAACTGAGCCGTCTCCTTATATTTTGATTAACTTGTCTTGCACTGTATAATCGATTGGCCTCTTTGAATTTTGTAGAAGCATTGTTGGAGAGATAGATGAAGAGCGTGACGAACAGCTGGATCTGTCCAAACTCAGGGCTCATCCTTTAAAGCCAGTCATCCATTGATTTGTAACGTCCTTGAAACATGTGTAATGTCTATGAACTGAAAAGATTGGCTGATAGAAAACTTCATAAACTGGTTATTTATCAATAGAACGGTGAATAGATACTGTGTACCTATCTTGTATTGTTTGCTGTACTAAGAATATAATTCAGTTGGTGTGTTGGCTGATTATTTGCCAGAATTTGAGCGTTACAACAGAAAGAGATAATGTGATCATGCTCAGCTTGTCTCTGAACCAGGTTTTGTGGTCAAGAGTTCTTGAAATTCGTTTATTTGATGAAAGTTGGCATGTTTTCTAGATTAAGATGGTGTTTTTCAATTGATTTAATGTAAGTCGCAACTCACAAGTAAGAAGAAGAGACTACAATATTGCGCTATTGTATTTTAAATTTGAAATGTGAAGAGGGTGTTGGAGTAGTAAGGATAGGCTGAGGGTTCGAACTCCAACGGACGCATAAGGTTGGTATAGGTGTATGTGGATTTATAAAGTAGTAAAGGAGGATTGTAGGAGTAGAAGTCGGGCAATTAGATTTGCCGAAAGGGGTCATGCCCCAAAAGCAAGCACTTCTATGAAAGTAGAAATTCGGGTCATCCTCGTGGTCTACTATTTGTTTACCTATCTAAAACATCAATATTTTGAACGAACTCTAGGGCTAAAACATCAATTTTTTTAAATCAACTCTAATCTGCGTAAACTTCATCTCAAATAAACTCTAATCGGCTGAAACATCATCTGAAATGAACTCTAGTTGGCCAATAATCCTCCCAAAAAGATAGTAGTGCTACAGAGTCCAGTTTATGAGAGATCATAATTTCATTTTACAAGGACCAAAGAAGCTAACACGTTGATCTAAGGACGGATTTGATCCACATATCACCTACTTTCTGTAAAAATAAATTGGTCTTTTCAGAAGGTGGTCTTTTTAGAGAGTCCGTAAACAAGTTAGAGTCTAAATTATCTACCCCAGTTGTATATAAACGCATCTGTTGCCTGTTCTACTATTTCGAGCGGAGCTTTGCGCTGATTTTCTATGACTCAACGATTTCTGTTAATAGAACAGCAATTTCACGCTTGGGAGAAGTTCCATCCGGTGAATGCCTAGTTTTCTCATGATGGACCACAAGCAAAATAGTTCTGTAATTTCACGTTTTCATATTCTATTTGAGATGTGCAAAATACTGAAACCTTGACAAACCACAAGTCTACCAGGCTACTAGAGTGCATAGCTTGATAAGAATCATAAGATCATCAATCGATCAACAAAATTCATCACTCAATTCATATATTGAAAGTTCAACCAGTTTCATGTTTTCAGGAATCTAATTTGATTTCTCATTATACCTATGGCATGAAAATAATATTCAAGAAAAAATTCTGCTGCTACGAAAAATTATTTTGCTAATTCTTCCTCCGGAGCAAAATTCCAACAGCAACCGATAGTCCAATAGCGGCAACAGGGACATACCAGTACTGCTTACTTATGTTCAAGATATTCTGTGGAAACTGCTCGAGATCTTCCACCCTGGACGATGTATCTTCCACCCTGGACAATGTCTTATACAGCTCAGGAATACCATTTGGGGCATAGAGTTCTCCAATACAATATTCGTTCATCAATTCTCTTGCATCTTTGCTGTGTCCTGCATCTTCGAATTCTTCAGTTGCATCTTTTCCTTCAAGAGAAAAGCAAAGCAGGTTGTTATGTTTCCATAATCTCTATATAAGTAGCCCTTGCAAACAACTAGTCCCAGATTAAAACATAGTAATATCATACACATACCAGTAGCCCTAAGTAAAACATCATCTCCACCTGGGTGTTCATCCAAATATGCAGACACATCATACACCTGATAATTCAGATACCAAGAGGTTAGTTTAGCACGAAATAAATCAGGAATGCAGAGAACACAGACAGAAAGAGATGAAACATCTTAAACTTCAGATAAAGGAGGTATATCCATGCCTACACCCAGAAAAGTAGGTGATTTACGCATATCCCCTTATGTCCCCAACTTTTATGCTGGTGCTAGTAACCTTATGTTATATGGATCATTACAGTTAGCCCCCAACGTTATAACATTTAGAACATTCCACCCAGAGCCTGTCCGTGCAATTCTGTGAAACATGAGAGGGCTAGTGGTACCCAGTACTAATGGATGTAGTGCATGCAGTGAACAGTTTGTATTTAGCTAGTTGTAGCTAGTTCACTCCTAGTCTTTCTTTGGTGGTTGGAATCGAACGATGTCTTAGCTAAATTCATGTTGGCTAGATTAATCGACAATATTCAAACCCAGTAATGTATGGATAATTGTGCCAGCATTACAGTTGACTGTAGAACTCAGAATATTTTTATCTGTATAAGGCATTTGAGAATGTAATCTATAATTAGACATATAAAACAGATTAAGATTAAGAACACCAGCTAGTCTCTGTATCATTGACTACAATGATTGTCACTGCGATAAATAGACATATCGTGAAAACCTATAGAGGCATACAATTATACAAAACAACATTTATAAGCACCGTGGTAGCTGTGGAATGTAAAGCAGCAGACTCGGTATCGTTGTACTTGTACGTAAAGTAAATTCCAGATTGTTTGCAAGCATGACCAACATAATCAAGCACTGATGGTAAGTCACCACACTTATGATGAACACTAATATGACAAGTTAATTCAGCTGTTAAACGAGGCATCTCATATTGCAGTCTACCTATAGTGAGAAATCTGAATCAAACTCATGGTTTTAAGATAAGAACAGTAATCAACTACCTACTTTCCCAGCACGAAATCTCAGCAACATAGAGTTAGTTCACAACATCAAATCCACCAAAAAAAGCTTAATTACTTCACCAAATTAAGAACCACTAACCAATAACTAGGTTTCAGCTAAGATCCCTAAAAATAAGCCCTAAATTACCGTAGTACTCTATAGCTTCAGTAAATGCGATAAGGAACCCATAGAACGAGAAACAGTAGACAAAACAAAATAGAGGAAAGGGAAAGCAATATATACCTTGCCGTCAATGATAATCCAGCAATCTGCGGTGGTGTTGTGCTGTGAGGCTTCTTCCATTGTGTATAGCTTGGTAATAGTTGGCATGGTTGCTGCTGCTGCTGCTTGTATTTTTCTTCTTCCTTCTCTTTTTCTCCTGAATCTCTCTCTCTCTCTCTGCACTTTTGTGGTTGCTTAATTTGATACTCTATATGAAATGGGGGGTAGCCGGGTAGGTACTCAATTTGACTTGCTTCCGGGCTTTGACTTGAGAAAGGGGTTAGGGTGTGCTAACAGCCCAAACCATATGGCTATAACAACCAGGGCCCAACCACTTTGGATTGGTGTGCAAGTCGAGTTTTAACGAGTGCTACACTACACTCCACTCGTTAAAGTTTAAGTTAAACTCCTCCGATAATGCAATTTCAATATGTGTTATGTAAACATATATTTTATATGTATATCGTTTTCATAACGAACCAAGCATGCTAATTACTTGTATTTTTAAATTTATAAATATATTTTATGTATACAAATTGAGTTTGAGCTTATTACAAGTTACTCGAAATCCAACTTTGGAGTTGTTTATTAAATGAATTGAGCCTCAAGTTCCGCTAAAGTTATGTTATAATTGGCTCGTTTTAAAGTAGTACTACCGATTAGTAACATTTTCTCTTAGATTTAACTCGACTCGACCCTTTTCGTTTGTATTCCGATATTATTACTAACTTTCACTTTAGATAAAAGATATTGTAATTTAATTTTTGGATAAAAAAGAGACGGTACTTTTAGGATTACAACAATCAAGTGTCAACTTTGAATAAATGGAAAAGCGTGATATGTCAAGCTTGAGATTCTTTACAACTCCAATATTCAACTTATGGATCCACCCTAATTAGTTTGCAGTGCAAAGAAACTAATCATAGTATGGCAAATAAGACTATGTTATTTTCATCTGAAAATTGATTAAGTTCAGTTCAGATCAGTTCAGTTCAGTTCGGTTCAGATTTGCCTAATAGTATTTTGTACTACAAATAAGTTCGGTTCAGATTTGCCTAATAGTATTTTGTACTACAAATAAGTTCAGTTCAGATCATATCAGTTCAGACTTTTTCAGACGAAAAGAACGGAGCCTATGTGAACATTAAATAGTAAATCCCGTATTACTAGGGTATTTTGAGTTTTTTTTTTTTTTTTCAATCTTTAAGCAACAAATCTCTTTTAGGGAAATTGATATGAATGATGTAATTGTATGCATTTACTTGATAACGTCAGTATATTTTTATAAAAATATAGTGTAATCTGTTTTTTTTCTTTTCCCAATATCAATCAAAAGCAATCATCTCTACTTATTGACCCAAAATTCCAAATGGAACGCCATTTTGTGCATGGAAAATTAGTGAATATTAAATAGAAAATCTTTTTGGGGAAATTGATATGAATGATCTAATTGCATGTGTTTGCTTCATAACGTAAAAAAGTATATTTTATTAAAAAAAATAGGTGAGGTCTAGCTCAATTGGTTAGACTGGGGTCTCATGACACTAGAGGTCATAGGTTTAATTCTCGCCAAGTGCGGGATTATTTATTATTTATTACTAGCTTTGCAATGCTACTTATGAAGTTGTAATAGTTCGATTATTAAAAAAATTGATTTAACTATTGAGTTAGAGACTTTTACGGTCTGTTTGACAACTGTTTAAATAAAATCTTGAGGATTTTAAATCTAAGAGATTTTGTTGTATTCAGAATAGTAGTTTGGTTAAATTAAAACTTAATTAAGAATTGATGTGTTTGACAATGAGTTTATGGTTTAACGCTGAAATGATTGTATAAGTGAGGTGAGAGTGTGAAAATGAAAAATTGAGTGTAAGATGGTTAAATTAAGTAAATACTGTTTGAATCTCGACTTAATGATCTGAACTTTAGTAAGAAGAAGAACAAGAAGAAGAAAAAAAATTAAAAACATAGAGGACTTGATGATCCGAACATGTTTTTTTCTATTTTAAGGTTAACTAAAAGTTACTCCTAAAACCCCTCCATGAAGTTTTTGACTTGATATTTCACATGGTCTCTGCATTGAGTTTCAGATTTAGAGTTGTTATTCTGTTATGTTCTGTGGGTTTTGCAAGTTTTCTAGTAATGGCGATAAGATCAGGGCGGAGATAGGGGGTGGCGACCATTTGCCATCCCCAAACTTTTGAATTTTTTTATTACGATATGTATATTTTTATGTAAAGTTCATGTTTGGATCACTACCCCTAATTTTTTGGTTACTATACTGGTTACTATACTTATTTAGTAAAAAGTTACTTGTAATATATCTAGACTAATATCGCCAAACCCATTTTATTAATCCCGACTCTGCCCCTGGATAAGATATTGAGCATTATCGGATTCAGTCCTTGACTTATTCTTAGTTGGTCTTGCTTGAATGACACTACTAGCTAGTTTCTTTAAAATATGTTGCAATACTGTAATATTGACATGCAAGACATCTTGTGAATAATTTTGTGGATTGGAAATAAGAATGAACCTCTTAAGTTTCAACATATATAGGTATGGAAATGTGTTCAAGTCCCACATACTGGGCAGTCCAACAGTAATTTCAATGGATCCGGAACTCAACCGATACATCCTACTGAACGAAGCCAAGGGACTAGTTCCAGGCTATCCACAATCAATGTTGGACATATTGGGCAAACGCAACATAAGCGCTGTCCATGGTGCTACTCATAAGTACATCCGGGGTAACATTATGTCCCTTATAGGACCCCAATTTGTCAGAGACCGGCTTTTGCCAGGGATTATTACTTACATGAGGCTTCACCTCTCCAACTGGGATGACAAAACTGTTGATCTTCAAGCCAAGACCTTGGAGGTAAATTACGTATACAAACTTTGATCCGATTTCTGAAAATGATTTGGTGTTGAGTGGTTGATATATATGTTCTTTGGCATGCAGATGCAAATCTTTATAGCATTGAAACTGATAGCTGAAGAGGAATCAAGCTCAGTGTATGAAAGTTTTAAGCCTGCATTTGATAAGTTGCTGATAGGATCGCTTTCTATGCCTATTAACCTTCCTGGTACAAATTACTACAAAGGTTATAAGGTACAACAATTTTGTCAATTTAAAATGCACAGTTTGTAATTTTGAGGCTTCTTCGGATGCATTTTTTACATAAATGTTTGCATTGCAGGGAAGAGAAGACGTGATGAAGATTTTGAAAGATATAATGGACAAGAGAAAGGCTTCTCAAGTGACTTGCGATGACATGCTTGAACATTTGTTGAGAGATGAAGATGCCAAATACAAACTAGATGATGAGGAAATTATTGATCAAATAATCACGGTTCTGTATTCTGGATATGAGACGGTTTCTACTACTTCAATGATGGCTCTTAAGTACCTCAGATATAATCCAGAAGCTCTACAAGAACTGAGGGTGATGATCATGCACTTTTCTTTGACATATTGTGTGTATATAATTTCCATCTTCTACATTATCGTTCTTTCTCCAGGTTGAGAATTTTGAGATTCGGAAAGGGAAAACTGCAGATCAACATCTTGATTGGGATGACTACAAGTCCATGAGGTTTACACGTGCTGTAAGTGTACACGATAGTGCATTGTTGTTACCTTACATTTTGAAAAGAAGTAACTTCATATTTTGGTTCAGGTCATTTATGAAACATTGAGACTAGCTACTATTGTCAATGGTGTGCTGCGGAAGGCTACACATGAATTAGAGTTGAACGGTATGCCTAATGACTTCTCTTATAGGATTGACATTTTCTATCTTCACTTTCATCGTATGCTTGAAAATTTAATGCGTCACTGATCTGTTCGTCCACATTTTAGGATTTGTTATTCCAAAAGGATGGAAAATATATGTCTACACAAGAGAGATCAACTATGATCCTTTCCACTACCCGGAACCTTTGAAGTTTAATCCGTGGAGATGGATGGTTAGTTCATCCAAACGAATGAGTATTATGATCTAAGGGCCTTTTTTTATTCTGACAATAGTTGATTTTTTTTTATTTTTTTTTTTGCATAATTGACTCTTGATGTTTTCTTGTAGGATACGGGCTTGGAGTCACACAACTACTGCATGCTGTTTGGCGCGGGTGGCAGGTTGTGCCCTGGAAAGGAGCTGGGAATCGTTATAGTTTCAACATTCCTTCATTACTTTGTTACTTCATACAGGTGATTGTTGGTTAACATCTGGCTTACGGTGATGATCGTTCATGCTTTTCCAATGAAAATTGATACCGGCAAAACTCATAATGCCTTACTTTTGTGATTGTATGTTGTGCAGGTGGGAAGAAGTTGGAGGAGATGAGATTGTAAATTTCCCTAGAGTGGAAGCACCTAAAGGTTATCATATAAAGGTGATGAAGTTTTAGATACTGGGAAGAACAACTTACCAGTAGAGGTCCATACATGTATATACAGCTGAATAGAGATTTATAGCTGCAAACAGGACTATATGTTTATTATATGTTCTCCTTTTAGACTATTGTCAATCTTGTGATGAAATTAGTGTTATTCCCCAAGTTTCTTACTTCATACTCATGTGAAAAGATTCATCCACTTTAACCGATTTATTTCATTTCAATCAGAGTCGTCCTTAAGTTTTCTCCCAAAAGTTCTCACATAAAGTATTGTGAAAAACTGTGATTTCGTCTGATTATATAAGCGACCAATTAGGTCACTTAATCACTCGCCTAACCAGTTTTACACTCAAGTTCTTACCATACGTATGAGTGTAAAACTAGTTTTTTTTTAAAAGTAGGATACGTATACGCCTATACGTCAAAATCCACAAAAGTAGGATACAGATATGTCGATACGTCAAAATTCAAAAAATTAGAATAAGAATACGTGAACAATTTGGAGTATCGGGAAAAATCGATATCGAGATAGATACGTTGTTCAATTTGGATTCGGAGTATCGGTACTATGTAGCAAAAAACTTGTATTTTGCAGCCCTACAAAGAAGGCCCACTGGGGTAAAGGCCTGTTTCGATCTCCTGACCCGGCCCAAATGATCTTTACCCGGAGGCCGGAGCTGCTAAGCAACAACAAGGTGGCTGAGGCTGATTGATTTTGCTGAGAAGGCAATTGTAGACTGGGAAGTGTTGGAAAAATCAATCATCAATCATCAATCAGAGACATGGGTAGCAGAAAACTGGCAAGAGATTTCTTCGTCTTCAAAAACCTCCTTCATCATCAGCAATCAGTTGCTTCTCAACAGGTATTTCATCCTTCTTTTTCACTCTTTTACCTCTTTCTTCCCTTTTATAAACCTAATTTTTTCATCTATTGATCTGAGCTGACTGATTTATTCATTTGCTGTACCTGCACATAGATCTCTAATGGAGGAGGAGGATTGGCCTCGAGGCTACATCAGCTTTCTCCGTCGTCAAATGCTAATTCGATCATCAGACGCGAATTCAGCGTCTTCTCCAACAAAATCACTGTCGATCTCCAGGGGTAAAATCGTTTTCTCTATTCTCTATTCATCTATTAAGGACTCTCACAATTTGTGCAGGAAATTATTATTAAGGATAACAATCAAAAAAACTGAATAAGGATAAAACAGGTTATTAATAATACTTGCTAGGTTAATGTATGTTAGTATAAGCCTTGCATTTGTGTTGTTTTCATAGATTCTGTTTTCTAGATGTTGGGAATTCTAAACTGTAGAAATGTTAGGACTTCTTGAGAGCATTCAAAAATTTCATCAAAACATTTTATGTAGATAATTACGTTTGATTCAGTTCAAGTGTTCAACTACCTATATGGTTTCAGGTTTTGTATGGAGATGTAGAGAACATCAGCCCCTACCTACTGTACAAACTGTAGTTCACTACCTATGGATATATTTCAGATTGTTTTGAAACACTTTGTGTAGAAACATAATAAGCATTACTCCCTGCTGATTGTGTATGGTTAGGGTAGCTTACACATTAGGAATACGTTGTCTTAGGTTTCAAAACGTTGTAATGCAGAACAAAACCAAGTGGAAAGCAGATACACAGGCTTGCAGGTGGTGTATTGATGGAAGCCGAAGCAAGGGCAAAACAGGTAAGAAGTCATGCTCTAGTTATTTCCTTGGGTAGCCTGGCAAAAGTTATATCATAGGACATGTATTCTGACTTGTTGTTTAAGCTATATAGGGCAATATTACATCTGTTTTGAGTAATTAGACTACTTCATGCTGAAAAACACTACCTTTTGATTCAGGTCAAAGTATATGAATCGCTATTTGGCAAGGTCAAGTTGCATGCCTCATCATTCTCTACAAAGGTTTCACCAACACCTGTCAACATGCCCAATACTATGAATCTTCGACCTTTATCTCCCCATCTTTCTATTTATAAGCCACAGCCAACTTCAATGTCTTCAATCTTTCACAGAATTGCTTTCATTGTCCTAGCCACTTCCATTCTCTCTTCTGCCCTTCTTTACTTGGAAGTAGGTCCCATATTGTTCCACCATGAGATGGTGTACAATATTTTCTTCTACGTGTCAATGCTAATGCCAATCATTGCTATGGTTAATGCCCTAGCTCTTGGCTACTATGTCTACGTAGGAATTCATCATAGTAAGCCGTTGTTCGGAGCTCTCATGAATAAGGTGATATTTTCTCGGTCATTTACTCTTTGTGTCGCCTAGTAATGGTTTTATGTGCTAGTTTGTTGACCTAATATTGTTGTCACATGTATTAGATGCGAGGCCGCACTGTACCAAGTGTTAGTGTGATTAGCAAGCCTGCAAAGTGAATATCGAGGTATGCCCTTATCTTGACACTTTTCTACTTGGAATCATATTGCAATGTTAATGTAGATTTCCCTTTATTTCTGCTCTTGTTTGCATTGAAAATACTAAGGGCTTAGGAAGTGGTTTTAGGTTCAATTGGCTAGGAAGTAGGAAGATAGAATCATAAGGGGGTTATTGTTTCAAGTCTACAATTGTAAAATATTAGCAGCCATACCAGAAAAGGCTCCAGGCTGCCTGAATTTTCAGGTGTCAGGTATGACGTTTGGCTAGCTACTAAACTCTTTTATGACTGGGAGAGAGACTCATGAAAGTTGTCCAAAAGATCATGAAAGTTTGAGTAAAGATCAGGTAACTGGTTGTGGTTGAAACATTAGGCACATGCAATCTGATAAATCCCTATCCTGGTTCTGAGAAAAAAGTGTAGAATAGAGTGTGATTTATTCAATGTGAAGGAGATTTTTCGATGCATGATTATATGGGGTGTGACTGGGAACTGCATGTGGTCTGGAATAAGGTCAGCAAAAAGGTCGGGCTGCACCATGAGCCAAAGGCTATGGTTAATACTTAATAGTAGCAACTAAATACAGTAGTACACAGGATAGTGATTTGTCAAAAGCAAAGAGGAGTTTCAACTTTTGATATAGTTTAATAGGTTTTTCTGTAAGTTTGAAGTCAACATGATGTTTGTAGTAGAATTGTATGGCTTGGAATGAAAAATTTGCTTCACTTCCTTCCCCTGATTCACAGTTCCATGTCCAACTAGGATCCTTTGGAAGTAATGTTTATTCAGTTCAAATATCTTGTTCTTCCATTGCAGATTGCAGCAGACATGGATACTGTTCATCGAAATGGTCCAAGCAACCGCAAGTCGAACAAATAAAAGCTGGCCATTATCTTTGGCATACCAAATCTCATTCACTATTGTTTAGATCCTTGCTCTAAGGACTAGTAATAAAATGGACATAGTGACAATTGACTGTGAATCAGAAAGTGTTGTGATCAATGACTTTTTCTTGAGAGTTTCTTTAAGTGGTTAACTGGAGTATTTGGATTCTTGTTTCTGGTCCAATCTTATTAAAGCTCTTTTGTCTCTATTTATATTATCTCTGTTGAAACATGGCGAGAGTCGTATATATTTTTCTTTACAAGAAACATACATTAACGATAGTTCTATTTTCTACGAGGACATGGAAGCAAGTCTCATGTTCTCTAGTGACAGAAGAATGAAACTGGTTTTCTGATTTATTTGCACTGGCAATGATCCTCTCTTTACTAGTACATGCAAATTTTCGGTTAGTGCATGTGACAAGGGTGGTTGCTATAAGAGGATAACATGCCCAGTGTGTGGCAGGGGACCGACGAAGGAGTTAAATGAAACGTTAAGTGACTGAAGGGATTGGTATAGACATAATTTCTTGAGTTATTATTGTCCCTGTGAGTATATGCTTTGAGCTAACCCACAAGTGACATTTGAGTCAAGTTGGCCAAGTATAATCGTATGCTTCTATTGAGTGTTGTTAATTTTTGTCAAAATGAGACCAGTGATGTCTGATGTATCCTGTAAACTGATTTAATCCCAGAGTCCAGACAGTGTTCTTTGGGAAGCATTCCAAGTGAATCTGGAATTCCACTGACCACTGGGATAGTTAGAAATGGGCTATTCTAAATTCTGAAAATGTAATCTCTCTTGGTTGTCTTCCATTTATTGAGTTCATATTCAAGAACATCAAATGGATATAGGATCTGTCCTGTAATCAGATTCTTGCTGATGTTAATAACTCAAGCCTTACAAGATTGGCGAGTTTGTTACTGTAGGATTTAGGAATATCACTGTTGAAGAAGTTGCCTGAAAGATGATGGCTACTGATGAAGGAAAGGTTTCCAACTTGGGACGATAAACTTTCCATCGTGTGAGGTTCAATTCGATGAGTTTCTTGGATTTGGACTCCGCTAATAACACCATTCCTAGTGCAAAGTTCAATGAATCTCATTCCAAGAGGATAGAACTCCATATAGAGGATCATCGTTTATTTGGTACTCAGAAAGCAAACAATGCGAGTTTGTCACTCTCATTTTCTGGCACGTCTTCATACTCTGGAAATGATAAAGAAGAAGCGGATAGTATTAGTAATGCGATTAACGTGAAAGCTCATCACATGAATCTCCATATAGAAACGGACTATATTTGAGATGAGCTTTAAGTTGTAAAATACTGTGTGGTGAGGCATGAGCTGTGAAGTAGTAATTGGTAGAACATGCTTTAAAAGCCTTTTAAGAACCAAAAATTGAAAATAAATGGTAGATGAACATGGAAAAATACGTGCAAAAATGATATATTCATGAGACAATGGTCTGTCAATTCACGTTCCAGTAATATCGCATCCCAATAGAATTAATAATACTATAGATAATTTATTTATTTTAAGTTAAACCATGTTGTGGTGTGTTATAAATGGATTCATGCTTCCTTTCTTCTATACTTGGCATATTCGATTCTGTCAGGTTAATCTTAGGCTATTACAGTACTAATCAATTCTCAATATCTCATCATTCATTTATAATCATAAGCGTGTGTTGTCATCATGAGTCCTTAATCACCTTGCTTTTTTTTATAATAGACCAACGATTGTTAACTTCTGAAAAAGTGAAAAGAACAGTAACATGCACCAAATTCACTAAGGTGGAATTATAGGTATACTATTGAATATTGATGCGATGGACATTTCACTTTGATGCCATTTTGATCCAATCAGATGGAGGTTTAAAAATAATTCTTTCAACTTTTTCGCATATAGAGATGGAGATCGTATGATGGAACGGAAGGAGTATTAGTTAAGTCGAGTGAGTAAGCTGAGTTTAAGGAGCTAGATCTTGCATTAGATGGGTAAGTAAATTCATGTGAATCCAAAACAGAAGCGGTGGGACTCGACGAATAGTAAGGTGTAGTACTATGTAATTGTGTTTGGTAGTGCACCGACGATGACAAGTTTATGCAGAAAACGTGTTTGTTGGGTCGGAGGAAATTTAGAATAATTGTGTTATACTAAGATTTCACATGACTAGTAGTAGTACCAGCAACGTGTCGGTCGTGTGATTAATTCACTATAATCCCGGCCACCTCTCAGCTCCAGGCTCCAGCAGTCGTGCATGCAATTATGCAAATGCAATCCCACTCATCAAGGATCAATTCTCCTAATTACAAAGTATAAAATTTTATGAAAAATGAGTCAATCAGAAAAATTAAAAAGTGCTTATGAATATGACATGCATTTTTAATTGTTGCTATTACTGTGACTTGACCTAGGCTTTGTCTTAGTACATGAGTCTCGAGTCTTGCATTATCACAGAGACATCGGAAATTAAGACACAATTAATTAAAGACAAGGTCAACTTTGTACAGTAATGAGTTTAGACCTTAAGGCTAGATCTAGCACGCCAATTGGTGCATTCTGGCTCGCCCCATACGTTACGGGACGCGTTTATTTCCACACCGTTTCCACGGATAGCTGGCTGCTTGGTCTTGTCGTGTGACTCGTGTCCAATCACTCCGTAAATTTTCTCAATCAATTTAATGCATTTTTCAAATAAATCGCCTCACCTGCACCTACCTACGCAGATCAATCAACAGATATTGCATGTTGAATTGATTTCAAATACTTCATCTAATTAATTTCATCTGTGTCAACATACCATATAATTGTTGGTTTTGAACAAGAAATTATGAGTAAATATAAGTATCAACTCGTGGTTACTACGTACATCTTTTGTACACATCGTTTGTGCTCCTACCGATTGAAAGATCTATAACGTATTTGGATCGCTAAGATGCGAGTGGTTTGTTGCCACATCATGAGAAGTCCACACAACATTATCATTTAATTAGAATAGAGAAGTCGCTACAAAAAATTTCATACGTACATGATCCTGTAAAATTATTATTGTATTAATGTATTTTTAGGAATCGTATCATATTGTATTATTTATAAGTAGCTAAACAATGACAATATAGTAAGAAAAATAATATTCAACAATATAAAAAGCTAAACAATACAAAGAATATATTTTGTACAAGAAGAAATAAACAAGATAAAGAAGAAAAGAAAGATATTGTAATAATAAACATAATATAAGAAACACATTGTATTATAAGGTGTTGCATTGGAAGGGAGCTGAAGTAATGAAGTAGACGATCTCGGATGAAGATATAAGGTATAGGGTATTTGTATAGAAGCAGTAAATAAAAAATAAAGAGTTTTATTTTTGATATATTGAAATTTAAAAAAAAATGTGAAAGTTCTCCTTTTGACATCACGAAGGATGGAGACATATATTATTTGGAAGAAAAAGAGTTGGTCAAAAAAGAGGCAATGATATTTTCCTTTTTCTTGTATTATCATGATTACAATTATATTTTCTTTCATTATTTTTAGTCTATCTATGAAATATAAACAGCAAATAAGAAATTTGAGAATCCAAAACAGAGCATATTCCATTGGTTCATCTATATCACAAAATTTTATCCACTTTTTATTTTTTAATATCTCTCAGAACTCTATCCGTTTCCTAAAATAAAAACTATCTCACATATTAAAAATATTATTTTAACACTATATTACAACTTTGTCACTAGTACTTTATAACTCTAGCGTGTAACGTCATGAGTTCGATATTATATCAGTCGTAATATGCCGAAATTCGAAAACTGTATACACTAATGATGCAATGAGCAGTGCCCAGGAGGACAGCTATATAATAACTAATCATTTGATTAAAATTTCAAAATTTCCAAAAACAGAAAAAAGAAAATAAAAGAGAAAAGTAAAACAGAGTAGGAAAAAGATGCCTGATTGATTCCAGTCATTACTGTAATTTACCTAATTATTCAATTCCATTCAACAGAATTCAATTCCATCCATAACTCTTCTACTTCTTCTTCTTCGCCACTATATATAAAACCCTGTGTTCATTCATTCGTCACCTTCACACTCCAAACTGCAAAACCCTCTCTTTCTGGTAGAACAGAAAGAAGTCAAGAAGAAAAAAAACACATCACCATGGCTGCTCCATCAACTCCTCTGTTGAAAGATGAGCTCGACATCGTGATCCCCACCATCCGTAACCTTGATTTCTTGGAGATGTGGAGGCCTTTCTTCCAGCCTTACCATCTCATCATCGTCCAAGACGGTGACCCCACCAAGACCATCCATGTCCCTGAAGGCTTTGATTACGAGCTTTACAATCGTAATGATATCAACAAGATTCTCGGTCCTAAGGCTTCTTGCATCTCATTCAAGGACTCTGCTTGCAGGTGCTTCGGTTACATGGTCTCCAAGAAGAAGTATATCTACACCATTGATGATGATTGCTTTGTGAGTCTTCCTTTTTTTCTTTTTTTCTTTTTATTGTAAGTCAATTTGTTCAATTCTTGGTTGTTTTAAGGTGGATCTGTGATTTCGTTGAATGGGGGAGCTAAAGATTTGATATTTTCTGTTGGGATCTGATGAATTTGGGTTTAAGTATAGTCTTGAATTTGTGGATTGGTTTTGAATTTGAGATCTCTTGTTAAAATTTCAATTGCACTTGATAATGTTCTTGCATGTTGAGTTTTATGCTCTGAGATTTGGATTATCTATTGTGCTTTGATTAGATCTAAAGCTGCATAACAATTTTTTGCTCATTGATTGAATTAATGTTAAGTAAAGCTCTCACTTGGCTTGAATGATCATCAGTGCATAATTCTCCTTGGTTTGTATGAGCTTGATTAGCTGAATTTTGCAACATACATCTTTGAATGGAACTGTGTGTTAGTTTATCTTGAAATTGGCCTAATTGAGCTTATAGATCAACAATACTTTCAGCTTCAAAGATTTGGTTTTGCTATTTACTGCAGTTGCTCTTGAATGATTCTGATTTAGTGTGTATGGTGAATTGGAACCATAATGTCTTTACTGGAATGTGTTATTCAGGTTGCCAAGGATCCAACTGGCCAAGACATCAATGCTCTTGAGCAGCACATCAAGAATCTGTTGAGCCCATCCACCCCACTCTTCTTCAACACCCTTTACGATCCATACAGGGAGGGTGCTGATTTCGTCCGTGGATACCCTTTCAGCATGCGTGAGGGTGTTCCAACTGCTGTTTCTCATGGTCTGTGGCTCAACATCCCAGATTATGATGCACCTACTCAGCTTGTTAAGCCCCGTGAAAGGAACACCAGGCATGTTCTTTTCTAATATACCAATAGCATAGCTGTAATTTCAATTTTTATTTGAGTGGCCAATCTAACATTGCTCATTGTGATTGTTACAGATATGTTGATGCTGTTATGACCATTCCCAAAGGTACCATCTTCCCAATGTGTGGTATGAACTTGGGATTCAACCGTGATTTGATCGGACCGGCAATGTACTTTGGTCTCATGGGCGACGGTCAGCCTATTGGACGATACGACGACATGTGGGCTGGATGGTGCACCAAGGTACAACTTTGAATCTTTTTATGTGTGATCTACTTGTCTGACTTTATCCAATGTTTGCAACTCAGTATTATTAGTCTTACCCAATAAGAGAGTATTATGGTCAAGTGCAATTAGAAGGTCATGTTCATCACTCTCCTTTTAGAAGAAAATTTAACATGCATTTGTCTCACTTTAGCTTTTGTGCACATCAAAGATCTTGAATGAATCATATGTTATCATGTTTGTATTTTCAAATTCTTCTCTTGCTTCATTATACTAGCAAATGCTTTTGTTTTTTAATAAAAAGGCATATCTGAATAAAGTATCCAAATATGTGGGTGGGCCCAAGTACCAACCCAACTTAGAGGAACCAAAATATCCTGTCCCATTTGTTGGCATCTCTATCAAAATTTAAGAACACCCACCCCTACTTTACCAAACTGAGTTTTTAAATACAAATACCTAGATACAGGGATGTCTGAGTTAAGCCTCTAAATTTTTTGTCAATCTTAGAAATGCATAGATGAGGATTCTTGAACTGATGTGCTATCTGTGTGAAATGTAGGTCATCTGCGATCACTTGAATCTCGGTGTGAAGACTGGCTTGCCATACATCTGGCACAGCAAGGCCAGCAACCCTTTTGTGAACCTGAAAAAGGAGTACAAGGGAATCTACTGGCAAGAGCAGATCATTCCATTCTTCCAGGCTGTAAAGCTCCCAAAAGAGTGCACCACCGTGCAGCAATGCTACCTGGAGCTGGCTAAACAAGTGAAGGCCGAGCTTACAACAGTTGACCCCTACTTCACCAAGCTTGCAGATGCCATGGTCACATGGATCGAAGCTTGGGATGAGCTGAACCCATCTGGAGATGCCTCTACCAAGGCAGTTGCCAATGGTGTTGTTGCTAAATAGATTCTGTTTTAGTTTCAATATATAGACCCAGTGAGTTGTTTATTGCTTGTCCTTATATTCTTTTTGCTGTGAACGGGATAGGGATTGTTGCTTTTTTATTGATTATTTTCGACTTCTTAACTTATGAGGATTATGTTGGATGCGATCCGGTTGATTTTCTTATATTGATATAGTTGTAATGAAAACTTCAGTTATATATTTGTCCAATATCTTGAGTTCATTTGGCCAGTATGTCCCTCGGTTAAGTTGTGTTCGGTCTTGATCTCAGTGTTTTGTTGAAAAAAGATTCAGATCTTGAAGCTGTTTCTGGATCAAGTTGTGTTCTATCAGCCTCTATGTACTGGGTCTATTTTGGGAAACATGCACACAACGCTTTTCCCTCAGTTACATGAAAGCCTGGTTTTTTCAAGTAACTGACCTGTCTGAGGCAACTTAACATGAAAGCGTGGGCTGTTTCGAGTATCTGACCTCCCTGAGGCAAGTTAACGCTACTAGTGTGAAGAATGATATGCTTCCTTGTGACTTGCTATGGCCTACGAATTAGCTGGTATTTTGGCAACAAATGAGGATGAGTACATTTTTCTTTTTCTACTCGGAGACAGAAGACAAGTTAAAAGTGACTGGTTACAAGATAATTCACAAAATGGTGAGACCGTGTATAATCTCTTGACTGATGAAAAAGGAAGCCCAGAAGAAAAATCAAGAAAAGAGTATTAATATGTCCAAAGCTCATCTTCGTGTGATTTCTCCATAGTCCATACCTAAAGAGGTAATATATGAATAAACAATTGGAGAATGACTTAATTAACAAACAAAACTTTTCGACCAAAAAAACAAACAGCAAGAAGGCTGCTATCATATGAAGTATTTTTTTTTTCTGGTGAAGTATCAGTTTGAATTATCAGGCTGGAAAATTATGTACACTGGACTGAGATAAAGCTATATCATCTCAGTACATTAGAGATACAGTCGGTTAAAGCTCAACTGTTCAATGATAAAGCTATAGTATCATCTTATAGGTTATTTTTATACTTGAAATCTCTGTTCGAAACTTCTAATCAGGATCCAATAATCCCTCAACTAGTCTTACATTCATCTATTCAGGTTTCCAGGTCAATAAATCCCATAATTCTTCAAGATGGGAGGTAGACTAGCAACTGACCTCCGCTAGCTACAGCCACTGCGCCCGAGTTTGAGGTGTCTGTGGCAACACATGACACGCTGGAACCTGCAAAGTCATTCAAAACTCAATTAGCACCTTGCTCCATTAAATACAACTTTTTCCTATGCAACAAGTTTACAGCGCATCCAAGAGAATTCAAGTCGTGGAATAAAGGGATAGCATGTAGGCATGATTTATGTAAGAGTGGTGAATGCTAGGTTGGAGTTCAGTAAAATATAAAGAATTGCAAATCTGCTATATCCAAATCACGATAACCCTACAGTATGCACATCAGTGTACATAAGCTGAAGGTGAGATCTCTACAATATGACATTTATTATAGTACTTTTGCACTGTTCTATAACCTACTGAAGAAGTTGGACAAACATGATTGTAAATATTCAAGATATTAGTTACAGTTTCAGGCCCTGGGTCCCGGGTAAAGTGAAGTTAGATTAATTAGTTTTGTGATGTATTTGGGCAAAAAGATGCTTCTGTATTGAAAATAAATGAACCTGACAAAAAAAATTATAGAAAAGTTTAAATCTACTTTCTTTGAAGCTTTAGTAGGATAACTTGCATCCCTGTGGACAATGACATGTTCAAGATAACCGTAGTAGTTAAATGAAGAAATACCTCTGAAGGAATGCAAGTTTGCAAGTTTCTTTCCAGTGGCTAATTCCCACATATAAACTACACCCTCGCATGTACCAATAATTCCATGACCAGCAGGTGTAACAGCTGCAGCCCTGCAAAGGTATTTTGCTGTCAGACTGGCTTTGGTTAAATTTTCAGTACCTTGTTAAGAGATGGAAGCATTTTTCAAGTCACAGATATGTAAAGCGGTAAGGAGAACTGGACTTCCTCCAGTCCTAGTAAGGTTATTAAATTAGTGATATTTAGCATTAGTAAACATACCCTTGATCCAGAACACTTCCAATGATCACTGTGTTGTTGACCAATAAGGCAAGCTGCCAATATTCAGTGGATATTTCTTGCTGCTCACTTGATCTATAACTTTGCAAATCTGGATCTGAGACTGTTGAGATCAGAAGCCAGATAGCCACATCTTTATCATCTGGTGATAACATGGTGTTCTCACTTTTTCCTTTAAACAACAGTTTTGTTGCATCCATGATTTCATTAACAATGAGCTCCTCAGTTTTATGCTCTCCTTTATTTTGCCATCTGAAAAGACCGCAAGAAATGCACCGAGAAACTGACATGCCTGGGGACGAAAACCTTGATACCAGGGTGTGCTTGTAAACATCCCTGAAAAAAAAAAGGCATACCCTCATTGATCCAAATATGGGAGTCGGGAGAGCAAAGCAGGAAGCAAAGGACAAAACTTCATGTGTTTTATTCACAAATGTCATCCATCAGGTAGCAAGATTGATGCTTCGCAAACAATTTTATGAACAAAGCAATTCACAAGACTGAAGACAGATGATAAAGAAATAGACGTGATAGCTAGCAACAGAAATATTGTAGAAACTATGCAATACAAAATAGGATGTATGCAGAACTGCTACACAGCAATTAACAAATGTCACTGCAACGAAATGTGACACTCAGGAAGGTGCATTCTGAAATGGGGATGTGGTAACCACGGAATGCATAGGAGAATATCAATAAATCTTTAAATTATTTTAGCTCACCTTTAGAGTTTACTATATACAGTAATACTCAAGAACCGGACACTTGCAACTGCAAGAATTCATTTAAACAAATCCAAAGTGTGATACAGAATCCCCACAGGTACAAAATAAATATCAAACACCTGACATCACAAATAGTAAAGCCAGCAGAAGTGAAAGCACAACAGGCACTTAATCAATAAGAAGAAATCACCAGAAAAGTAGATATAGCTTCCATTTCAGCAAAACATGGAGATAGAGAATATCTCATAAATCAACATTTGACCAGTGTGGAGAATGCAGGTATGGTGATCACTGCTCCGGGTCTTTAACCAGAAGTTGATTTAGAGAATAATATTGTGAGATATAGACTTGTTTGCTAAAGCTTAATATTCATTCTATCTATAGCTTCCATGTTAATGTTTTACCACTCTCCTCAATCGACTACCTCTAAGATGTGTCTGTGTTGTTTTAAATCATGCGGCTTTCTGAAGGTTTTAATAACTAAATTGCTTGTTCATATATAACTTAAAGCAATTACCCTGGGATCCACCGAACAAGAGATATGACAGTCCTAAAGTCACAAAATGGTAAACAAGAGCAAGACCATAGTCGAGAAATAGTATGCTTGCAAACGGCATAAAATACACATGTCAGTCAGCAAGAAAGTAGGCAGATACTTCAGAAGGAAAGGTCCACACACCACAAGCCGAATTCTCCAAAGCCATTATGACCGATAACCAAGTTGTCTGACAAAGGAACTCTCTTGAGCTCCACTAGACATGGAAACATGCAGTCAGAGGTTGGTAGATACATATCTTCTATTTGTGTACTGCAAAAAGAACAGTTGCAGAATTAGTATTAAGAATCTAACTATTAGTAATGACACGTTAAAATTAAATTAATGTGGGAAGAAAATCAGGATTTGTAAAATGAAGTTAATACAGGAAGGTACTTGTGAAATCAGCAAACTGGCTCCTGAAATAAGGGATAACTTATTATTTTTTTTCTAAAAATTAATACTAGAAACTATGGTGAAGGCTGTGATCTTGGTTGTGTGCATTGCGCTATGACTAGTTGTATAAGACCATCCAGGAATTGCAGCGGAAATACCATAACTGAAGGCTGCTGCTCTTTGCTGTAAAGTTGGAGAGTGGCAAACATAAAACTGGAACTCTAGAGGGGACTCGATTGATTTAGAATGCACTTGTAAGAAATATCTAAGGGATGATTGTAAGGAACTAAGGATTAGAATTCCTATGCACAAGAATGTTTTGGATAGACTCACACAAATATGATTGGCATATATGCCCCCTTTTATTTTTGTATTTCTTGATTCAATAACACAAATCCACCTTTGCTCCAAAAAAGTAAACAAATAATGGTTGGTGGAGGGGTTGAGGCATGAGGTAAACAATCTCAAAGCTCGTGTCTCAGAAAGTTATTCAATTACTGTATCTCTTATGCTGCTGAATTGATATTCAAGGCCCATTTACAGAAATGGGGCAACTTGGTTTCTTAAGCTAGAGATTTTCATATGAGGTTAAACTGTTCAATTGCTAAGTTAAAGACTAGGTGAAACAATGCAAAGTCATTAACAGAGCCTAAACAAATAAATGTTCTTGAGCTCCTAGTAACCAATGGACCTCTTAGCCAGAAAACTTTCCATATAACAGCTTAAATAGGATGGGAAAAAAAGAAATGATATGGAGACAGAAGCCATTCAATTGAAAACATTTATTACCTCTATAAGATTCTCATATTGATGTTTTACAGGTTCAAAACTTATTGCACGTTTTGTATTCAATACAAAATACAGGTCCAATAATTCAATGTCTAGTTAAGATTATCAGATGTAGAAATTAAGCCACTGCCTGTGTTATCAACCTATCCATCAATCCAGAATAAGTGTATCAGATCCACTTAAGAATAGTATTAAAAAAAAATGTTCGGGAACTTTGATCTATCTTTTCGAATCACAATATTTTCCATTCTGAAGAGGAACTTGTTTCTTTCTATATGATGTTAGTAATACTGCATGATATGAAAAGGAAAAAAGAATGAAAACTCAGTCAAATAAATTTCTAGAATTTTGTAAAGTCACATGCACACTCTTTGGAATGAAGGAAATGTATACTTTATCTATTCTTTGTTCAAAGAACAGCAAAGGTTCTTCGCATGCAACATATCATGCAAGTAATGGTGAGCAAACCTAACAAAATCCATGTTATCTGCACCTTGAAGTGGGATAATATAATACAAATATATGTATTCTCTACAAGAAAATACAGCTCTAATAGAGAAAAACATAATTCCCTCTCTTATCTACAGCATTGCATAATTGACAATAAATCAGTGTAAAATATAGTCTAATGTATTAGGCCTATATGTGATTTATATAAAAATTCTTATAGCTCATGTTTGAAATAGAAGAGTGCATTAAAAGAATTCATCTGTAAACATAAGCCCAATAGGAGAAAAATTCAATGTACCGGTGAAGATATTAGTTTCAATAGTCAAATTCTAAGCGTTAACTGTTAGAGCATAAGACATGGACTTACCTCCAGCTAGAATTCATTACCCAGAGCTTTAACTTGCCTCCCCTCTCAGCTGCTAGTAGAAAACGAGGTGCACAAACTAATAAACACCGGACATCTTCAGTTGTTTCCAGTCTTGTAACAAGTGATACATAACCACTGCACAATTGCACTATTTTAACAGCATTCTTCTTAGAGCAACCTGAAGTACACGCTGAGCACAAACAATGCAATTTACTCTCCCTGGAAAAAGATGTGTAGTTAGTATTTCAGTAATGATGTATATACACTGAACAACTATGAATAAGAATAAATATAAATGGTGCAGGTGGACCTTACCTACAGTAAGGAGTTCTAATGTTATTTGCCAAAACAAGTAATTGTGCATCTGGAGTGAACTGTAATAGCGAACTGTCCACTGCAATCTACAGACAAACTAAAAGTTAGTAGATTATAGTGAGCCAAAAGCATACTGAACATAAAATATCACGGGAGTAATCAAAATCATACATCTCCACCAAGGTCATCTTTTGAAAATTCCACACCTAGTGGTATGTAACCAATTAGTAAAGGGCATCCCAGGCTTTCTCCCCTTCTTAAGGTCCTGTAGACAAAGAGGGTGCTCCCATTGTGTTCCAAAGCTCCACATTTTACGCAAATATAAATAGCATCCTCTGCGACAATCATCTGTACCATTGAAATTGGCATGGGGAAGACATAGCATGCAAAAAGGTCGAGAAGACTCTGATCACTGCTTTTCATTATAGATGGTTGCTGGATATTCGATCTAGAACCATCTTTTCTTTGACTATTTACACTCACATTTTGGAAATGTAAAGTACTCAAGTTCTGAAAATTTGGCGCAGAAATACCAACATCAACAAACCCTGGATTTTTCGGGAGTTTGTTGGCGAATCCTGCTCCATTTATCTGATTACAATCAAGCAGAAGTTAGAATCAGTTATCCAGACATAAGGGCAAGATATGAATTTATACGGTCCGTACCTTGGGAAACTCAAGATCTTTGGAACTTCCGCAGGTCATACTTTTTGAAGTGGGGGAACAATTCCCTGTTGATGCAAGAATATTATGAGGTTTTTCTGTTGAATTACAGCTTCTCTGCACTCTCTTTGCCACGGAAAAAACTTCTTTTCCTGGAGGTAGAATAGTATCTATGGTAGACAGTGACACAAAATTAGTTATCCAAGCATATATCATCAATACAGTTCAACAATAGACTCGTGCACTGATTTAGTAATTTATAGATGCTCATTTACGCCTGCAAGATACTACTGATATGAAATCTCAGACTCAAATCCTAGTCGCCCATTATCAGTTACTGCTTTTTAAACCTATGTAAAGGACACCTATACTAGAGTAATTTAACTTTAGGTTTACCAGACAAAATTCAGGGAGAGAAAACCTTTATCAGAAAAAAGGGGTTATATTTATGGATTAAAGTGGCTAATGCTTCAGGAGTGCATTGGTAAACAGATAGCTCATTTGTAAATAAAGAAAGACAATTAATTGAAAAAAGGAAGAAATTTTATTCCATTCCACTCCCATCCCCAGAGTAAAACCTATAGACAGCTTTTGTTTCCATCCATATAAGTATCCTTTTGCAGTTGTAAATTAACAAAACTATTAGCGGATCTCGACATTGAATTGTCACCTTTATGAGGCTGCTCACCCAAAAAACCTTCTGGTTCTTCTTGAAGATTTATCTCTTTCTCTGTACTTCCATCAGGACAAAGGAATGTAGTTCCCTTTCCATTGGTACTGAGAGGTAGCTGTGAAGGAGAGCCCAAGCCATCTGACACTTCATCAGCTCTAATAGCATTTGAAGGTGGATACTCAGGACCGTCATGTTCAAAACTATCCGGTACTGCACACCCTGTACACCCAGAGGTGGAGACAAACAAATCATGTCTGGTACAGGAGATGCTTGCCATCTCTTTTTGTCTTTGCAAATCTGGTAGCTCGGCAAGCTCTCTGGCTGCAAGCTTGCAAAGAAAAATAACGAAACCAGTTAGAATAGGTTATGCATAAAAGATGCATTTGATTGATGCATCAACTGCTATGGTTAATAAAAAATTAAATAGGCTTAAGGACAAGGTTTAAGGAGTGCACTTTACATATACATGCATCAGTGTTAAGGTTGGGCATGTCATTTTTCTCCTCAACTCCGTGGATAGAGGGAGATGAAGGCTTTGAACTTTTCTTCTTCCTCTTCTTTCTACTGAACGTCTTAAGTAAAGGGACGGATCGAGGAAGTAGAAGTGCTATCATTGACTTAACTACTTCTTGACCAGCGGAATCAATGTCACACTTCTCAGAGAATGTAGAAGAAGACGAAGTACCCATTTCATCTGCTGGATGTGAATCAGTCACTGCAACCTCTGAATTGGACACATTGTTGACATTTGCATCTTTCACATCACAGGTTATTTGCTTGTGGTTGTCTAGATAATACACATTAAAGCTATCTGCAGCAAAAGGAAATATTTGCATCTTAAATATAGAGGTGAGCCTCAAAATAGTTCCAGTTAAAAAAAAATAGAAGGTACACTTAATTTCACTAGAAAGAAAGCCATTCATCAGATGCACAATACCTCCTGCATGATCCATAGTATCAGGTGCATAGAGATCATCATCTGCTAGTGGCCTGCCTTGCTGACTATTTATAGCTCCTTCCATTTCTTGTGATAATGGTCCATCAGACTGCCATATGAATGCCAAACTAAATTGGTTAAAGTAAGTTTTTGTAGACCACGATGAAATTTTAGAGCTCATGCAGGTGCGTACTTGTTTTAATTTATTGTAAGCCCACCGGTAGAAAGCAAATATAAGCATCCATTAGATAATAGTATCAAAATATGCTTCCCCATTTTTCTTTGCTCTCCTTAACAGGGCAGAAAGCTTAAAATAACACGAAATGGATGCAATTATTTTGATTCCAGTTTACACACTTACTGCTTCTTGGTTTCCAGGACAGTCATTAACATCCAACCCTGTTTGTTGAGAAGATCTGATGTTCTCACTTTTTTGCACTGAATGGAGACCTCCTTCCTTGAGATGATCAGAAATGTCCATAGGATCCGACTGCATTCCTGTTTCAGCATTAGACAGAGAGTTTCCATTCTCTTCTATAGCAGTGGCAATTTGTGCAGCAATTGGAGCAATGTCGCCTCTACCATCTGATATGTCCTTTTGGCTAGAATTTATAGCCTTGGTTTCCTCCATGAATTCGGCATGTTGATGCAGCTCTATAGGAGTCTCATCAAGGCGTTTGGTATTAATAACTTTTCCAGTCCTCCTTCTCTTCCCAATAACTTGTGTTTTGACCAAACATGGCAATGAATCTGGATTTGATCCTGCTGTTTCCAATTTGATGATATCAGCATCTCTAGTTGAGAAGTCTGAAGTTAAAATTTTCTGTTCGGTTCCACCGTTGTTTGTTGCCAATTCCCTCAATAACCTCTGGACAAATGGGTTTTTAAATCCATAAAACTGCAAAGTACATAATAATAGGTGATTTAGGCAGGTTTATTCTTCGAATAATATTCTAAAGGAAAAACCAAAGCAATTGGTCCTTCCATCCCATGCAACAAGGTAAAAGTAGCAGCAGAAAGGAAGAAGAATTTCATGTAAAAAAAATTATGCATACGAACGGGAAATAAGAAGAAAAAACTCTATTAAAATTTTGAAGTTTAGAAAAAAGAGCAGTACTACTAGTTCCCCGGCAAATAAAAAGAGTAAGAATGAGAGTCTGTACCTCTACTCCATCTACTTTACATGAAAATCTCTTCCCACGCCACAGTTTAACACGACAACAGCTTTTCTTCTGAAAGTTTTCCCATGCTATGTCTGGCGTATCTCCAAAACATGAATTGCCATCAGCAGAACTAATCTAGAGTGTCACAAGTCCAAATATATATGTAAAAAATATTTGTCATTGAATAGATGTAATCTGCACATAGAAAAAGTAAAGCTGACTCACAGTAAACAATGGGCCTTTAAGACCTTCAAGAATTTCCATCTTATAGGTAGTACCATTTTGAATTCGGACTGATCTGTATCCAACAGGATATGGATATCGATCTTTACCCTGCAAAGACAAAACGTCAGCAAACTTATGGTATTAAATTAAGATAACATGTAACAGATAGCTTGTGCATAATACAAGCACGTTGCTGAATGAGGTAAAGAAAAGAAAAGAAAAATGCACCAGCATAAGATTCAATAACTTTATGGCCCAAATAACAGTTCTCATATTCCACTAAACACGAATGAAAACCTAAGTAATACTGATTTTTTTCCTATTCTTATTTTGAAACTAAAGCCAATTTACACAACCCACAATTGCACACCTTAATTCTCTTTTCATACAATTACAAGTAGTCAAGTACTTTTTCAATCTGCAATACTTCTTTACAACACCCTTTTTTTCATTTTTTGTCTCCACAAAACTGGTATATATGCAAGTTTGTATCCCACAATACACAAAGCATATTCTTCTCTGTTCTATCTCTTAATCCATCCAAGAGCTTCCATATTGCTATACCAAAGCTCAGTAGAGAAATTATTGAAACGTTGAATATTGTCTGTTATGAAGTATGGTGAAGTAGGGAAAGAGTTATATCTACACTCTGTCATAAAAATCTATACGAGGTGGACTAGAAAAATCACGAATCAATCATGATTCTTCCAGTTGCAGACAAAGAGCAGAAAGTTAAAGAGTTAATAACGGATTCACATCTACTCAAGTATCAAGGCTGCACTCATTCTTAGAGTATTAAGTACATAGTTACTGACAAAATTAATTACGATTCTCCCACAAAAAAACATTCATAAGAGATCAAACTGTCAGATTACAACGAAACGAAAACCTAGCTGAAATCATGATATATAAAAAAAAATTAGACTTAGTTAACATAATCTCAATCTCACTTCTAAGTATCAAATTCAAATAGTTAGCATAAATCACGAGCTAAGTATCAAATTCAACTACTTAACATAATCTAAAAAATCAACGAAAACCATAGCGATTTTTGAACTGGATAACATAAATCTCGAGCTAAAGTATCAAATTCAACATGAATAAGCATTAATCGATAGTACTCATGCGAAAATGAAATCCAGTGAACCGGATTTGAGCAGAATATGTACGCATACGAAGTGGAGAGGAAGAGAATCAAACCCTAGACGAGCTCCAATACTTCTTATCCCACGGGCCAGTGTACAGCTTCCCGATTGATTCGATTTCGATATCGTCCGATTTCTCTACCTTGGGTTTCACCATTGATCCGAAATTGGTTCCTAATCCGTGAATCCCTGCAAATTACTGCGTGTGGCGTATGAAATGAAATCGAGTGAGAGAAGGCAAGGGGTGAAAGGGGGTAAGGAGGGAAAAATATCAAAATGGCGGGAACGGAATTTAGGAGAAAAGTAAACTGATCCACGACTCCACGGAAGCTGTTTACCACTTTACCATACTTGCAACTTTTTTCGACTTTAAACTTCCTCCATTTTTTTTCTTTTTATTATTATTTAGAGTTATCAATTGGAGTACTTCACAATATACTACTTCCTTCAGTCACTTTAAAAAATTTCAATTTATTTATTTTGTTGACTTTTTCGACGTCTAATTTGATCTCAAATTAATCATAATTCATCGTGGAAAATTAATCATAATTCATCGTTGACTTCACAATATGATTTTTATAATTATTTTTTTCATAATAAATATTATTAACTTGAGGTCAAACCGAATATTGAAAAAACCAACAAATTAAAATGGAATTCTTTTCAAAGTGACCGAAGGAAGTAGTATTTTTTTTTATTTAATCAAAGAGCATGCTCCGACCAGGGAGCTGCAAATCTAGCTGCTTTGATCTCAACATCTCAAAGAAAATCTAAATTTGTCAGGACTTCCATTTGTAGAAAAGTCTGAATGACATCTCCTTGTCAGTTTACACAGGACTTAAAGACTTCACTCTTTTCGTGCTGACCCGTTGTAATGTTGGGAATTTTAGTGAAACGAATGAGCTTTCAATTCGTTTGATGTATTGGTTATTCGGGCCCGACACGTTGGAAACAAGCTTTTCATGACCGTGTAGTTACGTTTGTTGAAATGGATATCAATAAAGCGTTAAGTCACTAAAATTCCATGTGGTGAAAGGTGATTAATGCACATAGTGTTTGATCAATACATGGATGAGTTAAGTCATTCAAATACAGTTGGATCCATTGTGCTAAAGTTCATGGAATGTGAGCAAATGTGCATCGAAGACCAAGTTGAAAATCCAAGTTTTGAGAAAGGGAACTCTTCAAGCAACAATGTTCCATACTCGATGTAGCATTGATATCGTCGGAAACTACTAGAGAGCTTTGTTGCAGCATTGATGTATAGAATGTCGCAACAATGATATCAAATGGTTGTCACAGCTTTACAGTAAACTTCGTTGCAGCATTATGTAAATGATGCTACAGCGTTTGAGGTTCCCAACTCTCTGAAAAAGATTTCGCAGCAGCGAAACAAAGACAATGTTGCAGCATAACGAACTGGTACGCACCTGTTCAGTTTTTTGGCGGATTTTCAAGTGGTTTCAGAAAAAGGTTGCATCCCTAAAGTGTATGGTTGTTATCCATTCGACATTGTGACTGTTGAATGAAGGTTCGTACACCCTTGGAGGGCTGTAACACTTGGAAAAGGCCATGAAAGAAGTATAAATAGATGATGAACCTCATTTCATCAACACACTTGCAACACACAAGCAATATTTCTCCTTTCTCCCTCATTTGCTCCTTTTGCACTCAATCAAGTATGCATACTCAAAGTAAGTTCGTCAGATTCGACTATTGGAGTGCTCCTTAGTCGTCTTAGAGTAGTTTTATTCTGGGAGACAGTTTGCCATAATTCCGTAATTAAGCACCACGAGCGGGGCAAATATTTATCTTAGGGAGAGATGGTTCAACCATCGACTCTACTCACCACCTCTTGTTATTTATTACTCATTTGGGAGTTGTTTGAAGATCTGGAGATGGTCACGGCTGAAGATACCAATATGTTTGTGACTCATTAGGTTCCTATGGCGCACGAAGGGACGATACTGCGGCTGAATCAAATTCAGGGAAGTTTACATTGTAAATTCATTTATTGTAATATTTCCATCAATGTTAATGTACATGTTTATTTTGTTATCACTCTCTCTTGTTTCATCTTTTTACTCTCACATTCCCCGTGTGAACGTCGAAGTTCCATCTTGTAATCCTCTTGATTTTTTTCTTGTATATTTAAAGCGTGATCGGTTCTTTTAGCTTTCTCCTACGTACATCTATATCTCTATCCTTACTTTTTGTAAATGATTTTCGTAGGTAATGGCTAGTCTATCTTATATCTTACTTATTTTCTCTTATCGACTCAATCAATTTTGTCAGGATCTCAAATCTTAAAATGTGAATTCACATGGATTCGTGTCATTTCCATGGGTAATATCACCAATACTATATATGTGTCCGTTTGGCAAAATAAAATCTGATAAGGTGGCTGATCGCTTGCTTATCAGAGACTTTTTTTTTTTTTTTTACATAGAATAAATTTTAAAACCTATCACTTTATTGATATCTGACATTCACAAAAACAAAATTATTATAGTTAAACAGTCAAACAAAATGTAATAAATGTATAAGGTGACTGATAGGTCGCCAAACACACGCTAACATAATTAAAAGATTGATATGATGTAACTTATGCTATGCTGCAATGCACTCTAGTACTCATATGGTATCTCGAACTAATCTATGTAGCACTCTATCCTCCTTCGGTCGATCTATAATATCAAGTATGTTTTGACTGAACATAATGAATGCATGCTTGATTGAGATCATAAAGATTCTGTTTAAGCATGTACTACTACTTCTATATCCATGGGAGTTGCATTCCATGTAAATAGTTTGAATCAGATGAGCATTAAGAAGGGTATCTTGTGCGGCGTTGAAAAAATAAATAAATAAATAAAGAGAAAAGTGGACGTGTCTAATCCAAGGTCCCTAGGAGTGATTAGGTGAAATGATTATGTACAAATCTATACAACTGACTAAAAAGCAAGGTGATCGATCAACTGTAAAATCCACTGCCATTTGCTTTAATGGCATCCTTAGTGCAACAAACAACTTTAATTTGCCAGGGAATCAATCGATCGATATAAAATCCACAGCCATTTGCTTTAATGGCATCCTTGGTGCAACAAACAACTTTAATTTGCCAGGGAATCAATCGATCGATATACTACAGGCCCTCAGTCCTAGCACCATCCCTTCGATCATATTCCACCTTGATTCCCACTAGCAATGCACGTTTTATCTTTAAATAACAAAAACATAACATTACAAGTTACAACCTTTTTGTACAAAAAAAATAACAAAAATAATGAGAAGAGAGTACAAAATTAACGAGAAGAGAGTACAACCTTAATTAGGACGTTGGATTCTATAATTCTACTCAAGTAATATAATTATAGTAATCTCAGAGATCATATGTAACTTTGAAGTTTTTACTCATTCCTATTAAATTATTATTAAAGAATGCGTTATGGCTTCATTGCCAACCGTTCTCCTGGTGGCTGAGGTTGGCCAATTGGCACTGTTATGATTCAGTTGAAAATGCTTCAGCCTTACAAAATAAAACTTGACTATTTTTCTAGGTAAGTGTGGTTATACTTACAAATGACCGGGTCACACACATATCTTTAAAATGATATAGTGGACCGATCACACGCAAATTTACTTCTGCAACTACCAAAAATACACAATGTGATCATGTAATACTATGGGTCTACTTTTATAGAGTCATTCACATCCAAGCTATTGGCGATAATATTAATTACAGAGAAATATATACATCCAATAAAATACTCCTTTCGTCTAGATAAAAGCATCCAAATTATCAAATCATCAAAAGGATAAGATTTGAATTGGCAAAGAAACGATGTGCTAGTAAATATATAAATACAAGTGTGTTATATGAGTATTTTTTTTTTATTGTAACTTTAGAACTTTTCCCATGATTTTGTGTGATTAGGAGAAATATTGTAAGACACGACCACTAATGAGACGGGTTCGATTACTCTTGGGCTGCTCTCCGAGGATATGTTGGCCCCACATTCCACAAAGTAACACGTGTTCTCTCCTACGCACTTTTTCTTCACTCGTGCATGCAACTGACACGAAAACATTTTAGTATGTCAACCATCGTAGGATTGTTCGAAAGGAAAACACGATTGATCACTCTCGATTTCATATAGATGAATTACCGGGAAACAATTAAATTACACCTTATTGGCTGTTGCACATATAGTTATAATTAATTTGTATGAATTTTTATAAAAAAACAATAATTAAACTAAATGGGGGAAAGGAAGATGGGGATGGAGAAAATGAATGAAGACTCACATCAGCGAAGAAACCCTCGAGGGCCACAACAGTGGCAAAGTACACGCATGGAGTAATTAGGAGACAAAAGACGCGTACGGCGGAAGCGGTGAGACCAGGAGAAAGGCCGATTTACACGAACAAGGGATGAAAGAAGGCGCCTGTTGCAATTTCGCCATTGTTACTATGTTTGGCAATCTACAGATAAGTCCCATCTACCACTATTATATATAAATGCACCCAACTTTTCATTATTTATTATTTAACTCTAAATGAATAGATCTCAGTATGATTTTGACAAGTGATTTTGGCACCTGTCACCGATCAGCTTTTAACATCTGCCCTGATTCCTTTGCCCACCCACTGGCCACTATGCTGTGCTACATTGCTATTCTCTCTCATTTCTAAGGACTCCACTTACGATTCATCTATCTTTTCATCATAATTTGTTGTTGGTTTGGCTTTGATTTGATTGTTGTTCAAAATGGAATAACATCCTATAATGTCTCCTCGTGTTGCTTGCTTAATCTATCTTCCAATTAACATGATCATTTTAGGTGCACCGGCGGATATATATTTTACTTGCCATTTAGTCATCGATCCTTGAGAACCAATGGAGTGTTGGTTTAATCTTGTTTATATCTTCGCCTAATCTTAATAAAAATACATGTTCTCTTCTATCTGTTAGTATGATTTCAATAACTTCCTTAATACAAAATGATAAGTTGGGGGTTTGAATTCAAACTCAGACGGAGCATAAGGTGGTATAGTTATAATTGGAATTAAAAATAAGAATAAACTCCACATTGTGATATTTCATAACTTTGTCAAGTCCCGTCTTAATAAATTATACCTCCATATAATAATAAATTACACACATAAATAAAATATATATATATATATATATATATATATATATATATATATATATGTGTGTGTGTGTGTGTGTGTGTGTGTGTAACACATAACATATAATTTATTATCCAAAGTACTTGTGCAAAGTTGTTTGTAAAATAAACTTTAAGTTTTGAGTTGCAATCACATCTTTTAAATTATGAGTGTTTAGCAACTCATTCATACGTGGACCTCCTTGTTAAAACCAAAACACCTCTAACTTGTCAAGCATGCTTAAATCATTTTGATATGAAAGTTGTTGTATGTCTACTATCATCCTCTAGATTATATAGTATGTTACTTTGTTAGGAAAAACAAATTTACATACAAAACTCTACTAAGGAATAAACTCCTTATAAGAATATTTTTTGCCGGTCCCGACAATATTACTTTATCTATTATTTATATGGAGTTTCTAGTTTCATGTGCTTATTTGATAGATTCTGTACATTACTAGTTTATAAACTTAATGAACGCCTAGCCGATAACTCATAGTAATGCTCATTTCATTAGTAGTCATAAGTCTTAACATTCCTTAACGATTTGTGTCGTTCATTTCTTTAACACGAAACACTAGTGAGTCTCATTTATCTGGAGATTATTGTTGGATATCTGGCCCTCGTACACTCTTCACAATATCAAGGAAATGTCTTTCTCACAAACTACAATCAAGGACACTGGCTATCATCCATCATATGTCAAATTGTCAATTTGTGAAAAGTTGCACAACAGAATTTGGCTTGTTGTAAAGTACAGCACAATTAAATGGGAAATTTATTGAACAAATTACTCATTTAAATACTGTTGGCCGTTTCTCGTTCTACTTGTACTCCTATTTATTTTCGTCAAGTTAGGAATGGAGTTTAGGACTTAATTATCTTAAACAAGTGCTCTTACAGGAATGGAAGTAGTATTTTTTTCAGAGTTGAGATATTTTGGGAAACTTATATATATGATGATAGATGATCAATCATTATCAACATTAGATCTAGATTTTACACAGAGGCAAGATTGAAACGCCCCGGCTAGGAATCATAGATTTATAAGGAAGAGAGGTGAAGCTTGTTCCACAACGGACTCAACTGCAATAACGTAACACAACTGCAATATGGAACAGAACTGGAGCTCTGTTTTACCATGCGCGGTCGAGGAAATTATTTGGCCGCAGCCGACATAAAGTGAACCGCGTTCCATGACCACATCGAGGGCATTACAACTCTACATATATATGTGTGCTATATGATCATGATTAGTGAAGAATTATAGGTTGGGGGTCTCATATCCATTCATGATCAAGTTCGGATTTCATCTACATATGATCACCACCTTATCGGAGTCTATTTTGTTTTTTAAAAAAAAAAAAACTTTTAGCAAGTGGCTGATGAGACCTTGGGTATCTACTGGTTCGCATCACGACTTAGTACGCCAACACGCCCCCAAGGGCAAGTTAGTATTAGTTAGGAAAGAATAGGATAAGATCTCTAAAGATCCTGGCATGTCTCTTTAATTAATAATGAAAAATTAGGTTAGGTTAGGATAAGAAAGGATTAGTAATATTTTATGACCTCAAGTATCTTTCATCATTATCTTTACATATTTTTTGTATTTCCTCTGTACAAGTGGCTCACTATTTCATTACTAAACATGGATGATTATGATAAATATGCATAGAATCAATTGCTATGCAAGAAGTTATGCAAGAGTCGATTCCTTCGTGTTTATGGAGATACCTAAGTCGTTAGGTGCCATCCGGATAGGCTATATCTGATGTCCTCCGGCGATAGAGTCGCTTAAGTCGTTGAGCACCACACGGATCGGTCAAATCCCTACAAGGTTCCATCAATTGGCATCAGAGCAGAAGATCCTGCCACGGCGGCCTGGACCACCGCCAACACCTCCCGCGCACCCTGCGATCAACTTTGGAAAGGAGTGTAGAAAATTTTTGAGAGATCTGAAGGAACTGGATGAAGACCTCCGAGAAATCTCCAAGCTGATGCTGGAACGAGGAGGCGAAGGGAAGGAGAGATGGGGCAGCGGCCTACCATGGCTGACCCGCCATGCATCATCGGCGCCCATGCTGCCTTCTCATCGCCATGAGGAAGGAGAGGAGAAGATGGGGCAGCCATCAAGCTGCCACCCATCACCCATGGAGACAGGAGGAAAGCTTGGAAAAGGAGGAGGCTCAAAGCTTGGTGAAGGGGAAGAGATAAAAGGAGATGAGGTGGAACAGCGCGGATAAACCCGATCCCGTTATCACCAATCCACCCAATTCGATCATCACCACCGCCTTCGGTTTTCATATCTGAAGAAGCAAAGGAAGATGGAGGAGCGAATTTGCAACCACCTCCACCACCACCCTCACCACTTACAAATTGTGAATTGGAGAGGAGGGATGAGGTGGAGTTCAAATTGGAGGAGGAGAAGAACGAGGAATGGGAGCAGGGGCGGAGAAATTGCTCGCCGCCACTACCACCGCATGAAGCGGAGAAGAAAGGGTGATCGAGGAGAAGAGCGGCTGAGCCGTTTTGCACCACTTCACCAACTCCTCCAGAAGACAATAATGGGGTGAAGAGCACCGCACGGATCAGTCAAATCCGTACAAGGTTCCATCAGTGGCATGGTCTCTTCAGAGTTTAGTTTAGATACTTATATGTAGTACTCGTTTTTTAGATTGTTTGTGTATTCATTTTTCGTCTGTTTTTTTTAAATTGTTTACGTTTATTTATTTTTATTGTGGGTCTTGCCACTAAACTAAATACTACATATACATTACATAAACCTCCTAAAATATTGTTTAAAAACAAACGTAAACAAATTTAAAAACGGGATGAGTAATAGTAGTTTCTCGGTTGCATTAGCTCATGGTAATGTATTTGTGAACAATCAAACTCTAGTGTGTCTTTGCATGAATTATATTATTTTAGGCTCTAGTATCTCTGCTGTATAATTAAACTCATCTTTGAACTTTTGACATGCTAGTCGTCGCCCATGCACAATATATATAAATGTAATATATACAATTGAATTTCCACCTGCATTTTATAGTTGAGGGTTATGTTTTAATTAGTCGGCAATTTTACTTAATTTCCTTGGTTCGTTTTATGTAAAATGGATGCTAATTAATGGAAATTGATTTTATAACTTTCATGCATGTCTAATAGCATGAATGTTACGTTAATTACAACGGTCCATATATATCTATATGATAATATATCACCCCAGAAAAAATATATATACGAGTACTATTTTCCATCAGGTAGCTAAGCCAGCTACTAGCTACCCATGCATATATGTATGTGTATATTCAAACCCTATAGTCATCCCTGCACTATTACAGCCTTATTAAAGTTTGTCCGGTAGCTACAAATGGCTGTACTTTATGATCATCTTACAAACCCTAGATTTTCCTTTTTAACGCAACACCATTTCATCTGCTCCAATCCTACAAACCCTAATTAACTTGAGCCTAGTTTTAATCTCTTTACTCATTTCTTCTCTATAAATAAGTACCTATCTTCACTACTCATCTCATCTCATCTCTTCTTCACATCAAACACATTTACTAAGTAGTCAAGCAAGTAGCTAGCTAGCTTACAAGTATGGATTTGGTTCAACCAAATGAGCATGTTTGCTATGTCCGCTGCAACTTCTGCAACACTGTTCTTGCGGTATTGTATATCTATCATCACACCACTTTTTAATTTCTTGTTGAAATCTACATGTCTAGCTAGCTTATAACAAGTAGTATTGTTCATGTTTTGGTGATGAGATCTTTGTTTTTTTATGTGAAAGTTAACTTTGTGAACCTTTATTCTCTGTTCCCATCAAATGCTAGTTTCTCTCCTTATAAAATGGTGACAGATTAAGTCAATTTGTTTTCTATAAACTTCGTTCTTGCAGGGATTTGTGCAAAATGGGATGGTGAATAGACTATAGAGGAAGCTATATATAGATGCTTTCCTTATACATGATCATTCATAAGAAAATGCAGTACTTGTTTTTCCTACATGTTCATAGATAAGTACTACTTGGATCTGTGATAATGCTGAGTTATAGTTACTTTTCTACCATACTTCTAAAGACTATATAATGAAGTTTGAACTTCTTGATAAATTTATTATGTAATTGATAGGTTGAGATTCCATGCAAGAGGTTGATGGAAACTGTGACAGTGAAATGTGGGCATTGTAGCAGTCTCTCCTTCCTCAGTTCCAGGCCACCTCCTCCTCTTCCACCACAATACCATGAACACTATCAGGCTCATCAGGTTATATAAGTCTCAATTCAAATTTAACAGTTTCTCCAGTGACTTTAATTAGGTTGATTTCTTAAATTGTTATTCTTTCCCTTAGTTCCTCATGTAACAGAAATAAGAATTATCAAAAAAACATGTTCTTTTCCAGGCTTAAGTTAGCATATAGCCCAATTAAATGAGAATCTTAACTGCTCGTATTTTTCTTGAATTAGGCACTGCGCAATGACTTTAAGAATAAGGGCCATTCTTCATCGTCGTCTTCTTCAACCTCCAGCGAGCCCTCCTCTCCCAAGGCTCCATTTGTGGTGAAACGTACGTCTTAGATAAGCAGAAATCTCTTTTCTTGGTTATATACAACTTCATCTTATTAAAGATAAATTGGTGAACTGTTTTGCAGCTCCTGAGAAGAAGCATAGGCTTCCATCGGCCTACAATCGGTTCATGAAGTAGGAAACTCTATCACTACTCTTACAACCTCATTTAATATTCAATATATACTACACTATACTCCTTAGTCCTTACTTCTTTTATATATCAATACTCCAGAGTGAGAGTACTCTGATACTTTTACACAGATGGAAAAGTTATTGTTTGATAAATTTTTGCAGAGAGGAGATTCAGCGCATAAAAGCAGCGAATCCTGAGATACCGCATCGAGAGGCTTTCAGTGCAGCTGCAAAAAATGTGAGTATTTTTCTTGGGCTTTCATGAGTTCTGAATTTTATATTATTTTTATACATGTCCATGAAATCCTTACTGAGTATGTTTTTCTTTCGATATTGTTACAGTGGGCTAGGGTGATTCCAAATAACTCTCATGGCTCTCGTGTCAGCACCAATATCGCTAATGTAAGGGATTAATTGATCTCTCTTCTATCGTTCATTTAATTAATCTGGAAAAATTGCTCTCATTTTGGTGCTCTGATTCGAAATTGGATCTTGAATTACAATTTACAATTTGTCATTGCAGATTTAAGTATTAACAAAAGCTGGAGCAAAGTGTGGATCTGTAACTGGTTAATTAACAAGTCTTACCAATCTGTGATGAGGGAATTAACAAGGCCATGTAGTTATCTCACTTTCTCAATTAAAGCTTGTTTTAATTATGCATGTACTATTTTGTTGTGATCAGTGGAGTTTGTATCCTTCTCCTGTTGACTAGGATATTTCATTGTCTTGAACGTTACAAGACTATAATTAGGGCATGTTGATTGTCTTGTTTGGTGTATGGTTGTGGAACTCTATATATGTATGATAGCTATGTCTGTCCAAAATTCCTGGAATCATTCGGTTCCCATTTGAAAGTTCCTGCATTTATGATTTTATAGCTGGTCTATACTCTATACTTTGCATAGATCATCGTTTGGATTGCTTTGATTTGAATATCATTAATATATCGCCAAGTTAATATAAGGGGACAAGATCAATAAGACTGCAAGTGGTGTACTCTAAGTCTCTAATGCAGTGCAACAGCTGAAAGAAGTTTTAATTTAACTTCACTTAATTTGTTCCTGAGTACGGAATTAGAAATCCGAATGATGTTGTTCTTAAATTTTGTTAAAGTATATATTACTTGGTTATAATTTCATATTTGTATATCTGTGGAGACTAGTTTAAATTTGAAAACCATGTCCAAGTAGCATCATCATGACCCCAGACCCTCTTCATGCTTCACATCACTGCATTATTCGAGTTCCACCAGATCCCTTTTACGATGTCTAGCATGTTCATTTGCATGACACTTTTGTCTGCTGGAGTGATTCCACTCTGTTCTGATCAGGTTGCACGTCTGTTTCGCCCTGTTCAAGTATTGTACCTATTTCATTACGTAATTGATTTTCTAGTCTGGTCATGAAGATTTTTCCAATACTGGCCCTCTTGATAGCTCTACTATATTCACCGCATTTGTACATAGTTTCCTTTCATGATATTCAATTGTATCAGCTCATCTTTGTCTACTCTTTAACTGCTTGACACAGAGTATAATGGTCTCCAAATTGAGAACTAAAATGCTATATATATTTCTTGAAGTAGTTATGAATATCATCTGAACTGTGACAATCTTAAATCTGCACGTGATTGTGCTAGTGGTTCATGAGATAAGTAGATAAGTAACTTGGCCTAGTACTCTACAACTAAATGTTCCTTGATTTTCACAAGGATGAACTCATCTCGACGTTTAATTACGCATGCATAATTTATTTGAATATAAAGAAAGAAAACCAGTAGTAAGTCCAACATAAGCATTTCAAAGGCCTTGCATCTTCAAGATTGTTGTTTTCAGAGAACCTTATTCGTCTGAAACGTCAATCTCAGGATCCACCTAAACCAGATGAAATGCTAATATGCATAATTCTCTTTGAGGTTGTAGCAAACAAACTTTCTGTTAATCTTCATTAGTGACCAGAAGATGAACCATTGACATATTTGCTGAATCGCTCGATAAGTTCTGTGTTTAAGCCTGACAGAATAAAGAGAGCAGAACTGGAATTTGCGGCTGAAGATAAATTCTGGATGGGCAGTTGTGTTTTCAGACAATCACTTGAAGGATACTGTTTCACAATGCCATTCATATGCAGGACAGATTTTGGAAATGAGAAACCAAATTGTGAAGGCACTGCTAGTTGAGATACTTCATGAGGCATGGTTTCTAACTTCACTCCGGCATTATGCTCAGTCTGCTCATTACATTGCGGGCTGAAGATTCCCCCAGGGAGGATTCTCGAGAAAAGCACGGATGCGGTTGGTATATCTCTTTGCAAAAAGGTAGAACCTACAAAGCAATTTGCTTAGCCAAAGACATTGAAGTATATAAAACAATTACAGTATGTTTCTCATGAGGTTCATCAACTTTAGCAAGAAATAAGGAAACAGTGAACAGCTACTTGTATTGCTCTATGTAACAGAATTTGTACACAGAATTATTTTGTAGCATAAAAGATGGATACTGTTCGAGGAATAGTGGAGCAGTGGAGGTTACCAAAGTGAGGGAGCAACTGAGGTTTTCGTCTACGTTTGTTGTGGCCTGCCAAGCGTTTGCGACAGCTGCGCTTATCTCCATCAAATTCTTGTAGCATGTGAAACCTGTAGTTCCAATGGTTACTATATAACATAGAATATGAGGAAAAATCAATTGCAATATTAATGTTATCTTTGATAAAGATATAGAAACCTGCTACATTGTTGACAAAATCTCTGCTGGACGTTGCTAACAACAACTACAGCGGTCTTGGAGTGCATATCGCATACTTTGTGTCTTTTGTAGTATTCCTTCGATGAACTCAAATCTTTGTTGCAACCGCGAACTTTGCAAACAGGAACCTGCAACTGAAAGTTTGTCCTTGCCCGTTTTGTACATGCCGGAGAAGGTTCACGACAGGACAACTCTGCATTTGCTATACAAGACCGACGACTAGCAGCTGATTCTTGAATCTTCATATCCGTCTTTGTCAGTTTTTCATCGCCAGATTGAACACCAGGACTTGACATTGTTGAATCAAATCTTATTAACTCTACGGATTCACCAGAATCGCCATTTCTGTCGTCCATGAAATTTTCCAAGAACCTTGTTTTCTCAAAAGCAAAGCTCAAAGTCTCCATATTTAGGATTCTAAACTGCAACACTTCAAACTATCAATGCCAGTATGTTCCACATACATGGAAACATTTAAAATGGCAAGTCTTTTTATAGCTTTTTAATGGGAATTAGAAGATGATCTCATGTTTGTAATATTTGTATGTGTGTGTGAGTGTGAGAGTGAGCATAATTAAAAGAGGAAACTACTAGTACAGATGACAAGTGATTGAAAGTGAAAATTAATGTAAACAAGTACTATTTGCAGGTAATTAGGTTGTCTAATCTGACCCCAGCACATTGACATTAAGGTTTATGGTCATCCTAGTTTCCTGGCAAGAAACATGGGTATTCTACTTCGGCTGGCTTGCATATATGTTTGCATAATTGAACACACTCGAGCTGTTAATTGGTAGGTTCATCTGAGCTAGGTTGACAAGCAACATCGGCCATTCGGCCCCACACTTCATGGCTAGTAGTAGTACATCTTGTATCCTTGTTCAATAACCAGATTAGACTTTTAGCAGTCGGACCGCTTGAACTGTTAAATTAAACACAAGCAAACACAAGTTCAATATTGAATGATAATGGACCCATTCTTCTGGTTTCAATATGAATAATACTGTTGTTATGAAGTCGAGCCTTATCGAGGTCTCTGACTTATTTGATAAGGTGTTCAAATCGAGTTTGAACCTCACTAAGAATTTATTTTACGAACAAGTCGAGCATTCGTCCAAATTCATCTTAATATGGTTCTTCCCCCCCCCCCCCCGCGTTTATCGCACAGTCTTGGTTCAAACTCAAATATTAATAATATGATTCGAGCCTGAATTCCGGCTCATTTTTTAAACTTGGTTCAAACTCAAATATAAACAAGAGGTTATATCACTCTAGGGGTCCCTTAGAACACCTAATAACAAAAAAAATCCCATTAGATCAACAATTATAGATTAGGCCAAAATGTGGATTTTGGGTTGACTTAGAGCTATTTACAAAATTGCCATTCACTCAAAACAAACATGTCCTAAGTATTTTAACTGTTTTTTAATAAAACAAAAAAGAAATTAAAAGAAAAAGAAATAAAAAAAATTGAAGGGTTGGACAGAGCTCAGCCCCGCCATGCCAGCTCCGCCCAGACTGGTCCAATTGGAGCAGTTGATGCTCCGATTAGAGCAGGCTGCTATGATTGGAGCGTTTCTACTCCAATCGGAGCAGAAACGCACCAATCGGAGCCAGAATCAGAGCAACACTACTCCGGAGCGTTTCTGCTCCGATCGGAGCACGGCTCCGATCGGAGCAGTTGAAACTCCGACCGAAGCTTCTTTGCTCGCCGTCGTGCTCTGAGCGGAGCAGTCAAAGCTCCGGTCAGAGCAATTTTTTTTTTAATTTTCAATTCTTTTTTTAGTTTTTTAATTTTTTTTATTTTAAATCTAAGGCTTGTTTGGTTCTTGAAGAATCCAAAATTTCTACATTAATTTAGTTCTTCTTAATTCACCAAACGTCAAATTCGTGACCTAATATGTAATTGATAATCTAATGGGTCCTCAATGAATTTAAGCTACACATATTATTAAAACGTGAATGTGTCGTACGTATTGCTACATATCGATTCGCTCATGATGAGAAACTTGCCCGAGGAATTAATGATGCCATATTTAGATGAATGAGCAGTTGTTAGGTATAGTTTGTTTCACAAATCACAACCACAAATAGCAAGTTTTCCATGAGGAAAATAAAATTATGTTAATGGAATCTTATACGACTAGTTGTTGGAGTTGTTCTACAACCATGTCCTTGCCAATTTTTCATCTTTCTTGAGAATCACTGTCCAACACTCTTACCACCACAAGAACACCTTAGAACTCCAATCTAGTCATCAATATTAATTTTCTAATACGGACTGAACGTCGTTATTTTATACTATAATATTATGGTAAATAACGAAAATATATAACTCATAACTCATGCAAAATATATATTTGAAATTAACCCAAAAAATGGTAATGACATAAGTACTCTTCGTGTCTTCTCAAATGTGTGAGAAAACGAGAAGTCGTCGTTGGCGTGATTTTTATAGTTTCAATGGAATAATATAAATTAACTACGTCAAAGCACTTCCAACTCAGTCGAGTGGTGAGTTGAGACACCCTGCTCAAAAGGTCACGGGTTGAATTCCTAGGTTTTGAGTTATGTATGTCGGTGTAATCAATTAACTAATCCTCGGACATAGAGCATAGCAAAGCAATTCTAGATGTTTTCGATATCAAAAAACAGTATTACATGCTATTTATAAATACAATTGTGTATGACAGTGTAAGCAATATACTTTATTTCTAAAACAAAATCGTGTATGACGGTGTAAGTAATATAATTTATTTATAAAATAAAATCGTGACGGTGCACAATAATGTAATAATATGTATCCATTCTTGTATACATGTAGCCGGTTGGAGAGGTTGGAATAACTGAAACAACTGAATTCTCCGAAATTCTCTATTACCTTTTGAGCTAATCCGAAATAACTCTATGCATGGAATAACATGAAATAGGTGGACGCAATACTTGCTTTCTTTTTTAAGGCATTGCTGACGCCTCGAATCCTTTCTTGCGACATGCTATGAAATTTGTAAATCGGTGTTCCTGTTTGGAGAAGAATCAATAGAATAGCTAATAGCATAAAAACAGATCCAAGTAAAGTATAAAGTAAAAGCTGAAAGAAAAGTATACCACAAATAAGGTTTATAAAGAACTCAATATTCTAATTACCGGAGAGATGAAAATTTATCTTACTGCAGAGCGTGATCCCGTGTCAAAATTGTAAACTGTGTTCTACTTAAATTGCTTTATGATGTAATAGTAGCTATACTTTCATCTAACCAAATACCTCATTATAGCAATGTATTTGAAATTAACCTAACAGAATAATGGGTAATGATATAACTACATAAGTAACTCTCCGTGTCTTCTAAAATGTGTGAGAAGATGAGAAGTCGTCTTCGGTGAGATTTTCAAATTTTCAATGGGTTAATATAACTGCGTCAACAACTACACATTTTATTTTAATTTTACAAAAAAATAGGACAGATTTACTTACCATATGCTATTATATTAGTAATATATTTGTTGGAAAATTTAAACAATATGATATATTTACATTTATAAATTAGTGATAATTTAACTTCTTTATGACAAATTAGTATAATCTAATTTCTTTTTACAAATTAATAAAAACTCGTTTACAAATCATTCCTGAGGCCTTTCAAGCCGTGTGGTATTGATCAGTTACAACTCGCAGAGGTCTTTTTAAATTAAAGGGGACTGTCTCAGGGTATTTCAAGATTTACATACTACTTCCTTTTGTTATTCTTCTGTTGCGGCAATTGTTGAAGAAACCAAGTCTTTAAACTTCTAGTTTAATTTCTTTTTCTTTTTGTTTCGTGAGACGTACTTGCAATAAGGTCGCACATCTTTTAGCACAAGATGTGTTTGATGACAATTTTGGTTTTTCGATTTTTCCATTTAATTCTCCGGATGTAACTTGATTGTTTGATGCAATATATGCAGTTTTTTACCTAAAAACAATTGGTGATTCTACTAATTTTAGTATTTAAATTGATAAATTTACTCCAACAAAAACCTCCATCATCTCACGTACTTCATACTCAATCAATTCCAAACTAAATTTAATCAAACATCATGTATCAAAATTTTAATTTATTCAAACATCACGTATCGAAAATTTCACACAATTCCAGACTTAATCACCTGGGCGTAGAAGCAAATTGAGATGCTTTACGTATCCAACTTTTTTTTTTTTTTTTTTTTTTTTTTTTTAGAATTACAATATTTTTACGTATCCAATTTCACACAAGCTATAAGGTACAATTCCACATAAGGTACAATTTGCTTGATTTAAGATGCTAACAAGGTAATTTTTTATTTTTTTTTAATGAAGTTTGACTCATATAATTCTAAAAGTTATTGTTGGAGTATAAATACATCGATACGGAGATTAAAATGGACTTATATCAAAGCCAAAACAATCAATATTCTACCTAAACAACCACAATTAAAGCTAAAACTCCATCAGTTATAAATTGAAGCAGTATTGAACAAGTTTCTCCGTTTCCAAGCAGTGAATTTTCAAAATCTGTATTATTTCCTCACAATCTGCATACTCACGTATTAAAATCATTCAAGCATCATAGAAGAAAATTGTACCTTGTTAGCTAGCTTCCCATTGCTATTCTTGCTTCTTGGAGAAAATCTTGTTTATGCTCGTAAATTAAGGCTATGTTATTTTCATCTGAAAATTAATTAAGTTCAGTTCAGATTAGTTCAATTCAATTCAGATTTGCCTAATACAGTAGTATTTTGTACTACAAATAAGTTCAGTTCAGATCAGTTCAATTCAGTTCAATTTAAACTTTTTCAGACGAAGAGAACAAAGTCTAACTCGTCCCAAAAGAATATAACCGTTTAATAAAGTATGGATTGAAACGAGAATCTCAATTTCTTTTTTTTTTTTTGAGAAATAAGAAAGGTTATATTACTAACCAAAGAGCCAAACGCTCAGCTAGGGTACACAGAAAGCTAGCAGCAATTCAAAAAGAAAATAGACGCAGAACCAGGGAACTGAAAGAAAAAAGAAACACGTAGCACTGACAACGAAAAAATGAAAAGTGGAAAAAAAAAAAAAAAACTTGCATGAATCATAATTCATATTTTATGCCTAATTCTGAGAGTTGACGTCTATTATAAAAAAAAAAAGAATGGATCAAAGAAATCAAATCCTAAATATAGTAAAAAATTAAACAGTTTTGCTGCTTATTTAATAGAATATTAATATAAATTAATAGAATATTAATTTTATATTACTAGTTATTAGATTCGTTGCTAATTAAGTGGTTAACTATTTAATAACTATTTAAATACTAATTTTTAATAAAATTAAAACATACCACTAATGTGTAAGAAATTATTAGTAACATTACCAATTTATAATTAAACCAATAAATATCTTTGGAAGTGAGAATAATATTCGACGATCCAATACATCGATTTGGTCTGCTATTAAAACGTGATACGATGTGATCGATCATTAAATAAAAAAAATTGTCGTTTAAAAAAAAACTAAACTTGATACAACGGACGACCAATATATAAGTATTATTAAAATAGTATATACACCACAAGACATATACAGAACGTTTGGCTCTCTTTTGGGCTTTCATTTTTTGGATGGGGGTGGAGGAGGTGAATAGAAAAAAATTTTGAGAGTGAGAGAAAAATAGTGTTTGAGATTATTTTGGAGAGTTTAGTAAGGAAAAATAAAATGATGATTTGTAAAAATGAGTTATAGAAAGAGAAAGGGAGAGTATGGGTTATAAATAGAGAAATAATATAGAGAGATAAATTCTGGAAAAACAAAATCAGAAAAGGAAAAGTCTAAAAACTAAAAACGTAAATAGTGATGAGGGGTGGCTAAAAAGGAGAGTTAAAACTAATTTCCGTTTTTAAACGGAACTCTCCCAATGAAAAGAGAGCCAAAATCTCTGATAATAATGGTTAACAAGATAAAGACCATATATACCTTTAATTAGTTTCTCCAACCCATATTATAATTTAATTTCAAATAACTAATAAACCTATCAACAGTGGGTTCAAATAAAGTTCTCATTTAAACCCCTCTCTCATCGATGTTTCTTAAACCTCATTAATTTAGAAAATAATATTACTTTTACAAAGTTTGAAAATTAAGTAATTATTTTGACCCCAAATTGAGATAGTGCAGGAGAGGTGCCGGGTTCGATCCTCGGCGGTGGCGGAGTTATAAGGTTGGTTTAGGTGTGGAAAAATAAGGTGGTTTAGAAAGTTTGTATAATACTTATTAGTGTAGGAGTAGTTGTAATATTTGCCGTTTAAAAAAAAAGTAATTCTTTTGACTACATATATTTTCGTTACTTACATGATAATTGATATGGGTATATATGTCACCACTAAGAGAAGGCCTCGAAGTATAGAGCCACCGTCGAAATGACATCAGACGCCCTCGAAGCGCCTATAATCAAAGCTACCCTCGAAAGTGTCTACACCCTCGAAACGTATGCATCCTCGAAGCCACCAGGCATTCTCACCCCCGAAAGAGTCTACACCCTCGAAAGGACATACACCCTCGGAAGGACAGACACCCTCGAAACACCTACAGACAGTTGGGAGACACACCTCATACCCACATTTGTCTATATATAGCCAAGGTACACTACTACTTCTGGACACTCTCAACACACTTCCACTCTCTAAATACCTTTTCCTTTCCTTCGGGTATTTCCACTTAAATGCAACGCCGGTCTGACTATCGGCAGGCCAGTAAATCACTAACCGCCCCACCCCGTCCCCAGGTTTCCGCTAAGAAATAAATCAAAGAACGACTCTAAACGGAGGAGATCTTGGAGATGATGAGGAAAACGGCACGAACCATATTTTACCCTCATCAATAATACTATAGTAAAAAATAACGATTATCTACATTAATTTTCTAATACGTGTGTCATAAACTTGCACATCTTTTTCACATACTTACGTGCACACGCTCAAAATCTAAAGACACCGCATGCTAGAGTTGACCATGGTTGTAGAGCCATTGGTTTTAGTTTCGATCAAACCCGTCGAAAAGGTAGTCCCATCGGGAAACTGCAGGTTCGCTCCCGGCCGGTTCCATCGTTCCAAAAAGTTTGGATTTGGAACTAAATTTGACGGTTTCGATTCTGTTTGATCCAGTCTAGCATGATGCGCGGTGCGCCCCTTTAATGGGTTGGGCATCTCTCGCTTCTCTAAGTTTTGTTTCCTTCGTGGGCTTTTGTAACAAAACTGTCCAAGTACATATCTTCCCTTCTCCATAATTTGTAGTGCCCAAACAATTCCAGGTTTGGATTTATAAGGGGTGATTGGTCAGGACTTCAAGAGCTTTGCCGCTTTGCAAGATTGGCGGTGGACTGAGTGTATTGGAAAGGATATGGATTAAGGGAGTTTTTTCTTCTTATTATTGTTTTACGTCGATCTGCTGCTAAACTATATTTAAGCTGCCTCGTCATTTCTGGTTTTTATCTGGCTAGCTTATTGCTTGGACAGGGACGGACATGTATTCTTCTCGTGGAGGCGGGAGGCCTATTGGTTTTGTTGTTCTTAGGTTCAGGAGTGTTTCTAGTTTTTCCGTTCATTTAAACTCGAGGGTTAATACCAAACGGAAACTAATTTTTGTCGACCGTCGCTCCTATGAGCTGGAAGTGAGTTTGTGGTGCTGCATCATCGTCGTGGGAGCTATGGGAGTGTAGGCTCGCTCGTTACGGTTTTGGTTCGGATCACAGCCTTTGTTCTGGAGTTCGAAGAGTCATTGTATACAGTCTTAGGTTCAATTTTAGATTCTCTGGGGATCATAACGTTGCTAGAGTCTTCTGGGTTTAGTACCGGTTTGGTATGTCCATTAACTTCTCTGGCTATTTGGACCCTCTAGTGTTTTTATGAGGTTTAGTGATACACATTATATCCTGATTGGGGAATCTCTTATTCATGTACACTACTTTTGGATTTAATGAAAATTTTAATCCAAGGTAGTTTACTGTAAAGCGTGCAAAAGAGTCATAAAACACTAACGATCTAACACCTCACTTGACTAAGAATCCATAAAGCACTAACTTTTGAATGGCATCTCGAATAGTTGAGAAGAGCCAATATCGGCTGTCATGCCTTTGCGAAGCATGAGTTGGAAGAGAAGGAAGTTACTTATATGATAGCTCCTACCTTCCAGTCGAATGAAAGCTCCAACCAGAGCTAGACTCTTGAACTTATTACCGAGATGATTGCAGGCTCGATTGAACTTATTAGTACCGAGATGACAATCCAAAACACCAAGTACAAAAATATTAACCACACTTTAACTAAATCTCTTCAAGGTTTGTGTAGCGTGAATGAATCTTTAAGTTATTCCAAAAAAATAATAAAATAATAAATCTCTAATTTGGGGGACATGAAGTGGAGTTTTAGAAAAAGAGGAACAAGTCTTGGTTTATTTTTCTCTTGGCAATTATTATTAAACGTTAAAAGGATTGTACGTTTACACATACTATCACTTGGTAGTCATTCCCCACCAAAAGAATCTCTAAGTTTATAGCATCCAAGGAAACCACAGCTTCTTAAATTTGTCTCAAAACACAACTTTACGAGTTGGTTAATTTTCAAAACGATCCACGGGGATAATTAATTACAAAGCTCAAATTTTCCGTCATAATTTCTACCCAACCCTTGGTGCATCCCTAAGGCACAAAGTGATCGGGGATGATTTTATGTCAGAGAGAGAAAAAATATGTAACGTAATATTTTTCTAAAATTTAATAAGAAAAATATTACTATTATGTAAACTCAATCCTTTTCAAATTTAACATCATATTTTTCACTTTTAAATGTACTTTATATTAAATAAAAATATTCCAAAATGTAGAAATTGAATATAAAAGTTGATCGAATGAAGAATATGAGAGAAGTAAAAAGAGAGAAAATGGTAAGGAAAAGTTGAATGAAGAATATGAGAGAAGTAAAAAGAGAGGAAATGGAAAGGAAAAGTTGGATGAAGAATATGAGAGAAGTAGAAATAAAGAATGAAAAACAAGAACCAAAACTAAAAATGCAGAGCGTGGGTATTGAACTTGTGACCCATGATGAGGACTAATCTTTTAAAATCACCACGCCAAACCGTCAAACCAAAGACCATTCATGCTAAACATACCTACAATGAAAGTATTTAGGGGCTTTCTATTCTCAGGTCGGCTTTGTACCGACCTAAACTCAGGTATTCATTCAATAGTTGTCATGTGGCGCTTAATTTAATCTCATCCATTCATTTCGGTTCAAAGTCATTTTTGGTACGATGGATTATAATTAATTTTCTTTAACATTAAAAATCACCACAAAAATACAAATTAACTATAATGTCCTTAATTTCAATTTATATGATTACATATACGTAAACCTTATTAATTTATCTTAATCACAAATCAAAGTTAATTGATCACAATTAATTTATCCATTTTAATGATACATAAACTATGGAACACTTCTAAATAATATACTTCGTTGAAATTAATTTGATATATATTGGTTAATTTTAATTTTAGTTAAAGTAAATTTTTATTTTTAATTTTAATTTAATACTTATAAAATAGTAAGAACTTATTTAAATTATTTAAATGAATTTTTTGAAAGTAGGGGTATAACTGCACATTTATATATTTTTATCAAAATTTAATAAATTAGAATGAAATATATAATAAAGACCTACATTTAGGTTGGTACGAAGCCGACTTGAGAATAGAAAGCCCCAAGTATTTATTAAATTAACTTGAGAAATAATACGGTATAATAGTACATTCTTGTAGGAAGTCCAGGGGCATCACTTGAGGCCCCTTTCACCTTACTGTGCTGGCCCCTGAAAGTGATATGTATGTTACACAAGATACATATATATCTTGATTGATGCAGATCACATCAGATCCATTATTTTCTCGTCATTCTAGAGACGATTAATCTTAATCTAGTTTCCACATATCTTGTAACTCTTGATGTATAAATACTCTACTTACGAGATCAATAACACATACAACTTTCCAGCTCTAATTCGGATACCTAATGAATTTCAGTCCAATCGATGAAAAATACAAGGCAAAATCGTAAACTCAAGTGATGATGTCATATATATTCGTCAATGCTTATACAATTTTGAGATAACAACCGGTGCGTAAAATTCACCTAACTATGACACCTTTGTCGTCAAAGTCTTAAGGTCATCAACTCATCGGCTTATGTTACGTTTTAAGATTTGGGTTTGAGAAATTTTGGTAGATCGTAAATGTAGGTGTTTTACACCGGTGTTGACCAAGGAGTTATTATAGGTGTTAATCTGTTATGGTTTAACTCCTATGTCTGTCAACAATACAATTAGCCGATTTTAATTGTGTTTTACCTTTACTTAACAACTGACTAGTTCCACAGCTGTAGATATTTATTGTGTGCAAAAAACAACTTCCCGGACGTGTCAATAAAAGGAAGTCGAGTTCAATTAGGATTGACGACTGATTCAAGAAGAACTCAAGAAGGAATAGAAGTTCTAATTGAAGAAGGATGTCAAAATCCTGTCTAGATTCAGAGTTTGAAGTTATTCAAGAAGATGTCCTTATTAGAGTCGATGTTCTACTTCGACTCTATATATATGCGGGCTACATCGACTTGAAGAAGCACATCTCGAGAGCAAGAGTTTACAACCAGAGAATTCGTTTAGAGTCTTTATTGTTTAGTTGTTTGTTATCGAGTCTTTATACTAGTTTTATATTCTAAATCTCCCTAACAGCGTATTGAGAATAGATAGGTAGATGGCTACTCTATATCATCGTGACATGACTAGTATTGTTTAAGCTAAGATAGAATAGGGAGTATACAACGTTGTACGAACATATTCTTCTGAGTGATTTTTCTGCCTTGATTGGGCATCAAGCAAGCTATCAAAAGCTGCTTGAAAATTTGCAAACACCGATTCTTATTTATTTTCCGCTGTGCTTTATATTTTGATATATATTACTTGTGTTTGCTTAACTAATCTGTAGGCCGAAGTTGTAGATTACTGCAAGATTATTGAAGGAGTTGAACAACTCGTACGATAACTCTTACTTACTGGCACGTATTATTTCTATTAACAAGTTATTATCGATCCTTAAGTCTTTCATAGATAAAAGTTAGTAAAATTCGATTACTAGGGGCACCCAACATTGGTTTGATATTATCATATTGAAATTAGGGCGGTTACACCTTAATCTTATTAAAGTAATAAGGTTATTTAATTTTTTTATATATAAGTTAATTATGTCTTTTCGTAAGTGATATGAATTTAGAGATTATATAGAACCGTCTCTTAAATTTTGAAGTCCCCGTATTGAAATGAAAAATGATTAGCGGTTGGCATTTCTCTCCTTCAAAGGTTGCTAGTTCGCGGACACTCTAGAAGTTATGTTTATTTATAGTTTGTCAGGGTTTATGGATATTAGAATCAATAACCTTATACATAAAAATAAAGAAGAGTAAAATTTAAGTTTTACATTCCAAACTCTATCCGATTTAGAACTCCATGGTTTACCTTTTTCTTTACTTTTTGTTGCTTCCCGAAAATCATGTCTTTCTCTTCTTCTCCATTGATGACGCCGATCTTAGCTTCTTCTGGTGTTTCATCTTCGTCTGTCATTGTTCCGTTCATGCACGAATGCAACTCATTTTCCCTTCCAATGTCAATTTCTATTGAACAACGTCCAATTCGAATATTTCACGAAGAACCATGGCACCACGATGTTATAATTTCAGTAGGTTCCTAAGAGAAGCTAACGTGATACTGATATGATACGTATGTTAATCCATGACATCGAGAAACTTTTATAAAGGTATTTCCACTAGTTTTCCTTTGAGTCCATTTCACAAGATCTCCCTTTCATCCACCAATATAAAGTGGCATGGCATTAAATTCTGGCCTGTAGTATAAATATTCCATTCCAAACACTAACTCATGCATGCCCCCTGGCCTTAACTAATGGTCCAAGTCTCCAACTATATATCACATTTCACTTATCCGAAGTTCCATGTCCTCCGTGACAGGCCTTTCTTCCGACCCCAACAAAATGTACAAAATCTCCTCTCAACGGAACAAGAATTCGGGGGAACTTGACGTTTTCGAGGCGGCAAGATACTTCTCCGCTACGAACGAACTCCAAAGAGCCACAGGTCGTATGAGCCTCGACTCGGTTCCTCCACAATTGCACTCATCAAACCAACAAAAGCAAAGGCACGATCACAACAAGAGCAAGTTGAAGCAGCCTAGCTCACCAGGAGGTAGGCTAGCCAGTTTCTTGAACTCTCTATTCAACCAAACATCCTCAAAGAAGAAATCGAAACCCGAAGAGGAAAACCATTCTGCTGGCAGGAGAAAAAGAAGAAGCAGCATTAGCCATATCAGAATCACTACTCTTACTAGTACTGCTACTGATCATCAGGATGATGTTTCCAATTCAAAGTCCGGGTTTCGAACACCGCCTCCTTATGCTAACACGCCGATGAAGTCATACAAAGAGTTCAGAAGCTTATCTGATCAGAGTAAATCTGTTTCCCAGCAGCCAAGATTACAGAACGAGGTGAAAAAAACGGATCTTGGGCCTCTTGGCTGTCTGGATGAGAAGTTCAAGGTTAAGAATGTTAGTGATGGATATGATAGTGATTCAAGCTCTGATTTGTTTGATTTGCCAAACCATGACTTAGATTTTTATCCAACTGGTTTGCCTGTTTATGAAACAACCCACATGGACAGAATCAAGATTGGTCCTGCACCTATTTCAAGATGTTCCCGTTAGTAAAAATATAGACAGTTTGTTACGGTTGTGAATTACTTTATTTTGTTTTTGTGTAAGTTGAGTTATATTCTTGGTGATGATTTAATGCAAATGTGGGGTAAATTTGTTGAGATTAGATTGAAACTTATCTGCTTTCTTGTGCCTCCTATCTTTATGCAATAGAGAATAATTGTGGAACGGATGCATAAATTAATTATGGTGACCCATTGAAATAGCATGGGAAATAATTAGATTTTTGTAAGATTAGGGGTGAGGAATGATCACACGCATGTGATTGTAATTAATTTAACCACTTTTTATGATTGAACTTTATACTATAGGTTATGATATGGAATTGATTTAGTTTAAAGCTAAATTGATTGTGTTGTAGACTTTATATATCGGTATATATTATTATAGTGAAGAACTTAGCTAGATTTGCGCGTGCTTGACAGCCATATTATTTAAACGATCTAACTTCCAAATGATTGCTGGTGCATGTTAATAGAGTATTGTGTGTTAGTTGATGCGGACCTTTTTTTTTTATTTAAAATGGGTGCGAACCATTGTTGAGTTACTACTAATTAAATGGTTGCAATTTGCAAGTCTAGATAAATATGGAAAAATACACCTTCCAATTGTTTGGAAGTGGATTCTAGATTTTTGATCGATTTGGTGAAAATTGAATTTTGAACAGCCATCGTAATATGTTGGTTGCTGAATATTTTTAGAGTATTTTGATTGAGTTAAAAGATTCAATGAACGGAGACACTTAGATTTTTTGTGTTGTCGAAATGAAGTTGGAGCATATATGTTTAGTTGCTATCTATCTATCTTTAGCTCCATTCCATCCATCCACTTAAAAAGTTAGGTTCAATGGCCATTGTTCTCCAACTGTCCTGTCGAACGTCGATTACCATATATCTGTGTCTCTTTTGCACGATGATGGACTTTTGAGAACTTGATATATAAGTTTGTGTCTCTTGGATCAGACTTGTGAACACAACACGAATTTTGTTTTCAATTAAACCGCCATTGCCACACATCTGGCCCATGGCTATATACTTGTATTATTGATTACTGCCCAGAGAACAAAGGACATATAGATTTATACATGTCTAGCAATCCACTCCATACATATATGTATATGTATGTGACATTTCATTAATTAAATTAATTAGTTAAGGTTGCACGAATCGTTAACAACATGGGGTTCACTGCATTTAATTACTGAATTAACTAGTGAACTGGTTCTCTAGGACATGACCAACTAAATTATGGCCTACTTATGTTTAGCTATATAGATAGATTCATTCTAACTAGCTACAAGTAGCATTCTTTTGTCAAGTATATAGTTACAATCAACAACTTAAAGGTAGTATGTTTGTTTCTTTATTTATTTTTAATAAATCTTTTCTAAAAGTTTTGAAATCATTTCACAGTGAAAGAGAGCTAATACAACATGTTTACATGCTTAAAGACTCGGAGCTAGATCTATCAATTGATCCAATTTCATACAGATAAAACCATTTAATAATGAATCAGATTCGAATACATTGGATTTATGATAAGTTCATACATACTGTTCGATTCGGGCCAAATTAAAACTCGGTCCGTCCAAAATTATGCGGAAATTCACCACTAAAATAGTTTTTAGTTTTGGATGTCAGATCCATTTGGATCCGACCCTATCCGGGCTCAGACCGGTTGGACCCTGTCAAGTTCAATTACCAATATCATACTTTGAGATCTTCACGCCCTCATGGGAACAAGTGGTATTGTTATCAATTCCGGAACATTGAAAGAATGAAAATAAAAATTTAAAAATCTTTATCGTAAAGCCACTAAGGACTAGTGTCGAGAGTTATAAGGTGGTACAGTGGAAGGGAGTTGGAGTGGTGAAGGAGAGGTGCGGGTTCGATTCGTGGTGGAGACATAAGGTGGTTTAAATGTGGAGTTATAAGGTGATGTGTAGGATATTTATATACTAGAAATTGTGTCACACGCGTAGCGTGTGAAGCGTAATCTTGTAGAATATTATTGTTTTATTAAATAATGTATTGAAATGAATGGAGTAAATATACAATCTTAACATAATGACTTCAAACGTAACCAAAAAATAACTAATTGCGTAATTGAACTTAACATAAGTGTCCTATAAATGTATATAGTTTTTGTTTGAATTAAACGATATTGGACGTACGAAAAGTATTATTCCGATGAGTTAAGAACAATCCGATACATCTGTAGGTTTTGGAAACATTCAACTTGAAAATCTACAATGCAGCTTTCGCATGTTAATTGGTGTTCTTCATCACTTGGTTTCGAACCACGGACGTAGTCTGGAGTTCGAATGGCCACTTTTACAGTATGGTTCGGTTTTAGATTCTCAAGGATCATAGCATCGCTAGAGTCTGTTTGGGTTTCGTGCCGTTTAGAGTTTTCCATTAGCTACTCTGGCTAGTAGGAACCTCCTTTGTACTTGAGGTCGTTTGATACACCTTGTATCAAGATTGGAGTATACCCCTCTTACTCTTGTACTGGATGTTGAGGCTTAATGAACATTTTTGTTGTTTCAAAAAAAATAAAATTGGTGTTCTTCATGAGTTGAATATATTGTCATGTGCGTCATTATCTCTTGCCATTTTGTTTTGTCGATGCCTTTTGTTATGTCGATGCCGCAATATGGACGATATTCAAATTCCAAGTGGCCTAGTATCCTCAGATTCTGTATCATCAGAGCTAAATTGCCGTTTTGGTTTATAAAATACTACGTCTTTTTTCATAACATATTATGATTATTTTTAAATTAAGTATAGTACGACTATAAAACTTTCTGTTAAAAAATAAAGATATGAGAAAATAATAAATAAACAAGAAAAAATTACGTGAATAAGATTCGAACCCATCACCTTCAACTAAAATAATGATACAAATAATAGAGAAAAAATCACGCCAACCAGATTCGAACCAAACACCTTTAAAAAAAATTACAAATAATAGAGAAAAATCACGTCAACAAGATTCGAACCTTATATCTTTTAATTAAATAATGACACATGTACACACCAGATTGAAATTGAATAAGTAAGATCAACGGATTATAATTGACTGGTATGTAAATCAATGTGTAAATCAATTCTGTTATTATATTAGTTTAAGTAGTGTAGAAGTAGTGATAGACTCATAATCTTTGTGGCTTAATAAATAAAAAAAACAATTGAAGGACCCGTGTCAATGTGGTTGTGAGATGGATATATATCATGTGAATTGTGAAGTCTCATTGCAAAAGGTTTTTAATTGGGTTATAATTAACTATTGAGACATTTTCTCAATTTCACCTAATGAAAGATTTAATGAATTTTAAAAATCAGAATTCATACTTTACTGGTTGTACTTCTAATTACCTGATTAGAAAATACGCATCTCGTGTGTAGGGATGAGTTTTGACTATAACTTTGTTTTAAAGCCGGTTGAACCGATGCCCGCCAACACATCCAGGTGGAAAACCCAGAAAACCATCTTTGAGGGTCCGACCGGTTGACCCGTGTGGACGGAGGTTGATCCGGTTAAAAAACGGTAAAACTCCGGGTCAACCTAAATTTAAAAAAAAGAAAAAACTTTCCACTCCAAGTGCTTCACGTTAAGATGAAAGATTAGACACTTTTTTCCTTCTTAAAGTTTTTTGTGGATTTTTTAATTGACTTGTAATGTTCTATACTATGTCAATTTATATTAATTATGAATGAACTTTTAAATTAGTGGTTAAAAAGATTGTTTTGGATTATTTATTACGTAATGGTGGTGCATTAATAAATTTTGAGATGTGTAAAATATATCCTATCTATAGTTTTTTCACAAAATCTCATATATATTGTATTGGAATATTATGTATATATATTATGATAAAATCAAAGTTAACTCCGAGTTGACCCGCGGTTAAACCGATTGAACCTCTTACAGAGCTAGGGGTGTCCGGCTCGACCTCCGGGTTTCAAAACATAGACTATAACCAATGCTTGCATTCCATATGGGATGGATACGGAATACATGGAGATGGTAACTGAGCTAAGATATAATCCATTCGTCAAACAAATTTAGAGAGAATGCTCATTTCTCATATTTAGTTGGATCATTAGTCATTGATGACCAATGCAAGTGATATTTTCGGAATTGTGTTTAAATATGATCGTCAAGGATCAACTAATAAGAATGAGAGAGAGTGATTAAGTTATTAGAACAAACACGAAATCGAGTTATAGACTTAATCGAGTATTCGCGAATGAAAACACTGTATCATGAACTCTACATTTAGGTTAAAGTTTCCATCCATGCAAATATACCTTCGGTTGATGTTGTTCGAATTAAGCAGCCTAGGAGTTTAATTCGAACCGCAATTTAATTAGTGGACAACACGCAAGGGATTATGGACCACAATTTATACATCTAGGTTCACGATTATTGTTGGTCGTAAGATTAATTAATTAGTTTGATCAATTAATTAATTATATGATAAGATGAATTTATTTAATCATCTATTAGATGGATATATTTAATTGTAATTAGATTCAACAATTAAAATACATTCATTTAAACAAGGTCTTGGGTTCGAGTCTTGTGGATGTAAAAAATACTGTTGGGAGAGCTGCCTACTAAAAAAGAGTTCGACAGTGCTCGACTGAATTAGTCGCCAAAGCGAATATAAGTAGAAATGGAAAAGAAAAAAAAACACTTGAACGGAATTTACAAAAAGGGAGGAAGTCCAACCGGAAGCAATTGGGCTTGGCCCAATTGTCAAGAAGACTGAGCACGTTTTGTCATGTTTCAACTCATTTTTTAGTTAACAAATATTTGACTAGTCGCTATTGTTAGCGAATGAGTCAAAACAGAAAGATTGTGGCAAGTAGAATTTGTTATTTTCTTTAGGAGTAAAAAAACGGCTTGGAGTTCTTTAGGTTTTCTGTTCTTCCTGCTGAACCTTTTGTATACCGTCTAATGTATAGTTCGACGAGAAAGTGAAAATTATTCACCACAATCCTTAATTCATATTCCTAGCATTCGAATTCGAATAAGAACAAGTTGGATTATAGCGTCATGATCGTGAACACTAGTGTGTGGATACCAAGGCGAAGCATTCAGATTTGATGTACAACAACACGTAAGCTTTTTTTTTTTTGTCTTTTTATGTGCTCATATAGATTGTTGTTGTCAGAATTACGAATTACGGGGAATACTATAAAATTTTAAGCTTTTCACTGTTATTTGAGTTTTCAATAAAAGGACTCTAATTATTATGTCAGGTGTATTGGGTAAGAGTCTAATAATCTCATTGAGAGTACAAGATATCTAAGATATCTACCTGTGGCTGTGAGTTTATTATCTCCTTAATCTACCTCGAGATCAAAGGGTTTACTTCGCTTTACCTCGCCTCGAGTCACCACTTCCGGAGTCATATGGCACAAAGTGGGAATTATGTTTGGTTCGACTCGAGCTGAGGGTCTCGCCTCAAGTAGGTGGGGCGCAGGCGTGAAGGGATATGATATTATGCTCTCCTCGAGCCAAGTATTTGACCACTTAAGCAAGTCGATGCCACATCACCTGACAAGATGCGGTCACTTCGATCCTAAGGGGGGCTCTAGTTTGCCCCCTCTCACTATGCTCATGGATCCCACAGTGGGACCCACGTGCTACAGTGAGGGGGGAGGGTACTCCTAGTGTAAAAAAAAACCGAGATGCGTAGTTTCACGTGATATTGTCCCTACCATTTCCTATAAATACCAGGTTTCAAATCATTCACAAGGCACACCTTCCTTTACTCTCTAGACCCTCATCATGAGCTCTCAGGAGGCTAGCACTGGTTACCTTCGAGCTTCAGTCGAGTCACCACCAGTTTTCCCATAAAAAGCCGTTCAAAAAGTGTCTGACCCATCCCCCTCTCCTAGTTTAGGTACAATTAGGAAAGAAATCGAATAGGCTCTATTCTTAGAGAGAAGAAACAAACCAGAGGCATCAAAGCATCCAGTAAAAGTTGTTCTCCTCGAATTGATATAGAAGATGTTTAAGGACGTAGAGGATATTCATTGCCTTCAGCTCGCAAAAGGATATTAGCATCGAAGAACCCAAGCTGAAGCCTAAAAATGGACTGGGAAGAGATATGCTTCGAAAAAAAAGCTTCGCGTGAGTGCACTTGGCCCAAGTAGTTATGAGCTAAAAGGCCCAAATCAATAGCAGTCCCCTTGAAGGACCTTGACCGGTTCAATATTAGCTTAACTTCGCAAATGAACGCCGGTGGCTGTATAAAATGCATCCATCATCAATATCATACCAGACTAGACTAGTACTAGAGTCGTTGAAAACTAACTCCATTAACTGATCCGTTGTGTAATGGGTGGTACTACTACTTTCTATCTAGTTGCTTTACTTCAATTATTTTCTATTCTGGTATTTTTAAATTTTGGAGAAGAGTTACTGTTTAATTATTGCAAACGGCGCAACAAGATCAATGTCACACATGTTACAACTTACATGTACCTACTTACATACACCATGATGATAATACCTTCGCATCACACATCTATTATATATTAAGGAATAAGAATTAAAATAAATAGTGTTTAGAGTTATTATTCAACAATAATCTTATCCGTATAGGGTTCGATCATAAGGTGATCTGGTGGTTAATTGTGTTGGAGTTGCAAGAGGATGTCGGGGGGTTAGAACCCCGGTGGAGGCATAAAGTTAGTTTAGATGTATTTGGAGTTACAACGTGGTAAAGGAGTAGTGTACGGAGTAGGGTAGTTAGATTTGTACTTTAAAAAAATAATAATCTAATCTGTATAGTAGTAATAGCAAAATGAACAACTAAACAACTACAGAGTGCTAAAATATTCCGTAGCAGATTTTCAGACCTCGAGTTAACAACGAATTACAGTAGGTTTTAGCGCACGAACTGCCCCGAATGGAATTCTTAATGGAATGTCATATGAATGTATGTATGTATGTATGTATGTATTATTACTATTATTACTATTATTATTATTATTATTATTATTATTATTATTATTATTATTATTATTATTATTATTATAGGACCATCAAATTCATTATGCAAATAAAGTACTCATCTGTCCCAGTCAATTCTTTACGTATTCCTTTTTTGGACGTCCCAATCAATTTTTTACGTTTCCATTTTTGGAAAGTACCCCACATCCTATTTATATTATTTTAAACATGGACACCACTTTTACACTTCTTTATCTCCACTCATATCTCACACTCTTTTAATCAACTACCCCACATTTACATACAATATTAATATAACACTACCAAACAAAACCATCATTAAAAACCGTGTAAAAAGCAAACGTAGGCTTATCATTGGGACGGAGGGAGTACTTACTTTTGTACACCTACCAAAGCTATATTAGAATATAAAATTAATTAAAACACAATGCATGAGCTAATATGGGCGTATATCCCGTTGAAAAAAAACAAGCAATTAGTATCATTAGAAACCAGTGCACGAGTCACGACTCAGTACTACCACCAAAAGTCCTATGTGTAAGACATAATGAATCGGAAATACATATAATTAGCTTGTACAAAATAGGAAATGCAAAGAAATAATGAAATAAAAAGAACTCTCTTCCTGTTTCACAAAACACATTTGCATGAAGATTGAATTTGAGGCCTGCACGGACGCAATCTCCTTAAAGCAAAATACGCGCTCTCACTACGGTGCTTGAGACGTTGAGCGGCTGCTTCCCAAGATACAACGAATTCCGAGATCACTTAGCCGCACAAGCTAGCAATCTCCAGCGAACGAGAACTAATGACTGGATTATGCACAAGGGGAGAAGAAGAGAATAGAATAGGGAGGGTTTTTCTCTTCTTCTATTTCTTTGGATATCTTTCTTACATGTCTTACAACTCATATATCTTGTATATGTTCTATATGTTTACATGTAAGTGAAACCTCTTTATATATGTGAGCATGGAGTATGTAACTCCCAAGTCCTTAAGTGCCTTTCATGTCATCTCATAAGTGTCCATCAATATAAAATATTTGGAGCATTATGGATGACAACAATTGTCATGTAAATGACAACAAATGCCATGTTAATTATTTGTAACTCCCATGAGTTACAAAAGCTAACATGGGTCAACATCCTTCTAGAAGGTCTTGAGAGGTTGAACCAGCAAAAACTCGGTTTGGTTCACATTCCATGTTCGAGGGTCACGATCCACTCGTACAAAAGTCCTCTAATTTCGTGTACCAATCTGATCAGGATTGTACTCAACTCATCTAGCTACACCACTTGGACACCAAGTAGTAACTAGTAGATTATAAACTAGAGACTTCACTTTATCTCAAGCAATGTGGGACACACCCACACAACCTTCTTACTTTAAGCACTTATTTCTCACTAACCCAAAGTCCATTATGGGTATCTAATATATCCATTCGAATCTCATACGAAGTAGCTTTCGGATATATGTTACTTTATCTTAATTACTCAATAATTAAGAAATGGTCTCCAAATAAATAAACCACAAAAGGTATTATTTATTTATCATTTTTCTTCATAATTTCCAACACTATGATTATTCTCGATGGTTAATTTGTCTACAACTTAATTAGTTTCGGTGTAAATAAAGCACCAAGTTACATTCCCTGACCTGTCAATTCTGCGTATCACCCAAGCAAGACGATTTCCTTCTTTTTAATTAAGCCAAGAAATTAAAACGGTGAGTCAGACCGAACTATGAGACTCTCACATTGCAATTGTATACATATATTCAATCCAAGTTCGTGAGCATAAATTTCAGCCACAGTACGACCAAATTTTTCCTAAACCATAGTGGCATATATTATAAATTTTCTTGGTTATCCCTAAGAATTGCTCCCCTCTGCTAATTCAATTTCAAGCAAATAAGAACCATCAATGTTAATACACACACAATTTGGTAGGGGAGGTTCATATTTGCAAACTATTTGGATTAACATCTTATTATTGTTCCTTTTTATGGGAAATTAAAGCAATTTTGAATCCTTCGACTATAATTTGTAAAACAAAGATTAAACTTGAAATTTTAAACATACTGTATATGGTTCCAATCTTTAAAATACTTTGTCATTTCTAATTTCCATGCATATCACCCACGCAAACCTAAGAAGTAAGAGTTGTTGATTTCGATTTTTATTAAGTTGGAGAACAAAAACATTATAAAACGAAAAGAAAAATAAATGCAATGAAATAAAGGTTTTTAATGAAAGCTGGAGTGGTAAATTTAAAATATGTGCCCCCTACCATGAGTCTACAGCCAATTAGAATGCAACAGCGAATCCTAAAAAACAAGCTCGTTTTCCATGGATGGTGATTTCATATGATCTGAATATAGCCCCACCAGTTCCATAATTGTACGTGGTTCATCAAAAACCACCCTAGCTACTCCAATTTGCACCATACTATCTATCTCACATACGTCCCATCTTTTTCCACCAGGTCACTGTTTACACATTAATTTTGGAGACAAGAATATTAACACAAACAAAGACGAAAGAAAATATAATAATAATTAAAAAATAAAAATAAGTGGAGTATATTTCTTGGTGTGCAGTAGATATCATTTCAGGGTTTCCATTTTTAGGTCTTTCCTTACTCTTAATTGGTTTCTTTTCTTTCTTTCTAAGAGAATTGAAACAATTCAATACACTACAAGTTACTTTTATCATTCATTCTTCTTGATCATATCATATTATCATCAATGGGGAGAGGCAAAGTACAGCTGAAGAGGATAGAGAACAAGATCAACAGACAAGTGACTTTCTCAAAGAGGAGAGCTGGTTTGCTTAAGAAAGCTCATGAGATCTCTGTCTTGTGTGATGCTGAAGTGGCTCTTATTGTCTTTTCACATAAGGGCAAGCTCTTTGAGTACTCCACTGATTCTTGGTAACTCTCTCTAACTACATATTTCATATACATATATATGATGTGTGAAACAAATTTTGTTCTTTCTTGGTAATAGATTAGATCTGGTGCACTTTAATTTTGTGGGGATGGAACAGTTCTTCTAATTAGTAGGGTTTACTTTTTCTTGATTTTTCTCTAATTTGTGATTATTAATTTCTGTGAGTCTTTTCCCCATATATCTGATTTTAACTAACTCAAACTACAAATGATTATCTTATATATAAATTTCAGTTTGTGTAATGTAATACTTCAGAACCTTTTCCTTAATTCTTTAGCTTTTCTTCCTGGTATGATATGAAGTGGAACCCTCAACTTTTGTACTTTTAGATCTCTCTTCCTTCCTTTATTTTTTTAATTTTTTTTTCTTTTTCCACATAATCAAAGCACCTATTTTACCTTTGCTGATGGAACTAGAAAGACTTTGATTTTCTTTTTCTCACATAAAACATTTTATTTCTACAAAATTGGTGTTGATTTTGGATTTTCTAGGTCTTAATGTGTGTGATACCCTTTTTATTTTTTTAATAAATAAATAACTTATTTCAATAAAGATAAGATACGATTCACAGAAGAACCCGAGAAGACAAGAAGCTTGTGATATACTTACCGGTGTTTTGGCAAAAGATCTGTAATTCCATTTACTTATATTTTCCTTCACTGTGATATTTTTCCTCTTTACTTTGGCTAATGATCTAGTGTCTTCTCTTGAGATTTGTCCTTATGTAAAGCTCTCTTTATTTTAATTTCTGAAACTTATTATTTTTAAGCTCAAAAAGAAGAAAAATACACTTTTTTTAATGGTAAATCAAATCTATTTTACAGGGAGTTGTATTTTTCTGATCAGTTTCGTATTTATAATGCTCTTTTCGGTTGTATTCATCTTCGTTCTAGTAAAAGTCTTTTGCCATTTCAAAAAAAAAAAAAGAAAAAATTGAAACAATTTAAATGTTTATGAAATACCATATTTTAGTGAACATTCACAATCACCACCGGTAAAACTTCGATGATACGTACATAATTATAAAATGCTATTTTTCCGAGTAATGTTTATTAAAAATCTACTTTTTAATAAAACAAATGTACGTACCTTAAAAAAATAATGATATTATTGGAGACTGGCCGAGCATAGTGTATAATGCAGCTGATATAAAATTAATAATAATTATAATAATGTATTATTTTTATCATTTTATTCTTATTTGTTTCTCTGAATAGAATAATTATTTAACAAGCTAGATTCTTTAAAGAGAAAAAAATCATGATATATAGGAGGATAAGAGTTGCTGTGGAAATGAGGTCACAGAGTGATGTGAATTCGGGTGTGTGGTTTTATCCGGTAAACATAGAGATTGCCCTTTTGGTAATGTCGTTAGTTACCTCTGACAGATTTTGATTGATTACCGTCAACGTAATGTATCATGCATCTGACCTCCAGGTGTTTTTACACGGTTTATAACTTACCTCTTTTGGTTTTTAACCTTTTTACTGCTTCGTTTTCTGCTTCTTCGTAATCGTACGTACTTGCATTCATCATCCTCCTATTTAAAAGTAAGTTTTGGAAAAGTTGTGTCACTATTTTCAAGGTTACGACACAATTGCATTTATTCTAAGAATTCTAATTAGCTATATTTGCTAGCTAAAGATGATGATGGTCTAAACTTTGTGACTCAATATATGAATATAATCAAGGGCATTATGAAGTACAAAATGTTTATGAATTCATGTTGTGAGCTCAAAAATCCATTGTGAACAATTGTTCAATAAATTCATATGGTACATGTAGATAGTTACGTTCTATACTTAAATACTCAATCAATGAAAAACTCTCAAACATCAAGTCTCCTAAGAAAAAATATATGTATGTATGTGTGTGGATTTACAGATACATTAGTTTGTTGATGAATTTATAGATTCGTAAAAAACCAACAACTAATGTATAAGCCAATTTATATCTACCCACTCGATATATGTATTGTATGTTAAGTACCGACTCTAGTATTAATATACGTAGGATACATATCGAATGGGTACATAGAAACAATTAATTTTATGATTTTGCACATGCATTAGTGGATTGATTAAGATCCCACTAGGTTAATAAATAGTGAGTACTAGAGAGAGTTATGTTATGAAATAGCGAATTACAGAGACCAATATTGCAGCAATAAATGTATCGAAAATGAAAAGTTGGGTACAAATGAACTAATTAAGGAGTATGAACTAAATTAACGAAGGTCCTTAACCATGTCACAAACAAAGGGAAGGTTTTGGGTACACATGAACTAATTAATTAAGTAGTATTCCTTCCATTCCAAAAAACTTTGACTTTTTCCGGTTAACCGTTTTCGACTTTGACTACAAATTAATCTTAAATTGTAATGATAAAATATATAACGAAATTATATCATGAAAATGTATTTCCTAAATTTTCATTATGTAATATTGTTATATATTTTACCATTACAATTTAAGATTAATTTGTAGTCAAAGTCGATAACTGTTGACCAGAAAAAGTCAAAATGGATAATGATTTCTGGGACGGAGATAGTAGTATTAAGAACTAAAGTAATGTGTTATCGTATCCACCAATTAATTCATGTATTTGTATTTGAATACATGCATGAGAAAATGCCAAACCTCTACTTGAATAATTTGACAAAACTTTCTCTAAAATTGTACAAATGATAATAATAATGATCCTACAGTATAGTACTCGTACAATATATATTGGGTCGTTAGAGAATAAAAATAGTACTAGTAATAATATTTTTATATATAACGGACGTACTACGAGAACACTTTCCAGGGCAGTCATATTATAACTCTAGGCTATAGTAGTATTATATTATTGTACGCGCGGTAGTAAAAATTAGAACATCTGCAATAGACATAAATACAAACAATAACTATATATAACTACATATAATTTAATAGAACAGGTAGCAATAAGTGGTCTTTATTCCTGATATAAATATGATAACAGAAGAAAATAACAAAATATGCACCCAAAAGTCTCACACCATTACATGCTACTACTAGCTAGTAGTAGTATAATATTTGTGTCAGTACTACTATATCTTTGACCATTATTGCAACTTATTGACAGTTATTTCTTGTTCATGTAACTAATTTGGACAAATTCGGAGTTGAGGTGGTTGAAATAGAAAAATACTAAAACATTTGGTTCTATTTGCATTAGTCGAGTGTTAAGTTGGAAACACACATGGTAACCCCAAGGTTACACATTAACTAATGAAGCTTATAGCTTTTAATTACATCTCACAGTGGGCTTAGAATACTTTCGTATGGACTTTTAACATGGTTGATAATTTTTTATGATTGTATTATAAAGTGTACTGATTTCATTAATATTTCTAATCCGTAGCAGCATGGACAGTATCTTGGAAAGGTATGAAAGATATTCTTTTGCTGAAAGACAATTGGTTGCAAGTGAACCCCAATCACCTGTAAGTACTACTACTACTACTAGTATCATAAAAGTAAGACTATAATTTAAATCCTTAAATAATTCCTCACCAACTTTATATGTCAAGGAAAAAAATCACTGATTTTAGTTATCCTATCTTGATGATCACTGAAAACATGATTTCTTGGGGAATTTTTTGTTAAAAAAGTTAATAATAATAGCACGGTAAAATGATGCTCCATACTTAGAGTAGTGCGTAATAACCACTTTCAAGGAATCAATTAGTTAATTACTTGGTTCCTTAGTACTCCCTTCCACTTATTCCATTTTTACACAGTTCTACAACACACTATTTGCACATGCATCAAAGAATCTTAACAACCAAACTAACCTGATTTTGTATTTATGAACACTTCGCAATGATAGTAAATCACAGATATAACATTTTGCGATCATGAAAGGTGAATTTTGATCGGCATCTAAAATTACCAGTAGTATATAATAATATATATATATATATATATATATAATAATATATATATATATATATATATATATATATATATATATATATATATATATATATATATATATATATATATATATATATATATATATATATATATATATATATATATATATATATATATATATATAACCAAACATCGATCGTGCAGGCAAATTGGACACTAGAACACAGCAAACTCAAGGCCAGGATTGAGCTCTTGCAAAGAAATCAAAGGTAAGTCCAACATATATATATAGTTCGGTTCCGATTTAGCTAGCTTCTTTTGTATCAAGTGTGAATTTTTATTATTTTATGCTAACTACACTTAAACTTAAAGAGGGAACAGTAGTATACATGCAGCACAACAAACTAGGAACAACATGTAAGTTCTCAATGCAAGTATAACTCCACACATACATGATATCAAGAACAAGTTTACGCGACTAAGTCCAAGAAAACACAAATGAGTTTTAAACTATAAAATAACACAGCATTAGTTAAGTAGGGTTTTAACTTTTAACTATACATGCATGTATGCAAGTCTGACCATTTTGCCCTCTTCATATATGTTCGTACTTGTACACTTAGGCACTATATGGGAGAAGATCTGGACTCCATGAACCTCAAAGACCTTCAGAATCTCGAACAGCAGCTTGAAACTGCACTCAAAAGCATCAGAACTCGGAAAGTATAATTATATCTAGCCCTGCTATATGCATATTTCTTGTTATTATCTCACTCTATGCACTTCTAAATTCTCTCTAATGCGGTCTATAATGTTGTGTGTTAATCTGCAGAATCAACTTCTGTATGACTCGATCTCTGATTTGCAGAAAAAGGTTCATATCTGCACTACTAATTTATAGTCTCTATCCTCTATGACAAGATTTTATACTTAGCATGTTGTTCAAATCCATAGTGTACAAAAATTGCACCATAGTATATATATACAAAATCATGGAAAAACATATGATGTACACGGTTAACTCTGTATAGCATATTTATAAGTCCATAAATATGTGGCAGGCAAAGGCAATTCAAGATCAGAACAGCACACTGACAAAGAAGGTGAGTATCACATTGGCTTACATGTTAAAAGTCTAAATCCATGCTCAAATTCAAGCCCTTGTCATTTAAATATTCACCGAACGTTGGTGTTGGTATAGATCAAGGAGAAGGAGCATGAAATTGCTCATCAGCCATCTCACCAGCAACAACAGCATGGAAGTAATATGCATGCGCTGCCGCCTCTGCCACAACCACAATACCTCATGGAACCGCAACTTCCATGCTTAAATGGGTAAGTATTGTTGATTTCTAATTGCAACTTATAGAGTGCCTGAATTACTTTATATCATTGAGAAATTTATCCAACTATTTAGTGCATCTGAAATCAAGCAAATGTCTACTTAAATTGTTAACATTAACAAGAACTTACTATCAAATCGACCTAAATATAGTTGGAATGCATGTCTAGCTAGCTATTCTTGAAAAACAAGGGAATGTATGTATGTGAAAGTCTAGCTATTTCAAATCACATTGGCTAATTTTGCATAACATTCTTACTGTTTTTAAAACGCAGAGGCACATACGATGGACAGGCGGATACAGAAGCAAGAAGGAATGAGCTAGACCTAACTCTCGATTCACTCTATTCATGCCATCTTGGATGCTTTGCTGCTTGAGATAGACTGTTGTCATTTGGAAGGAGAAAAGGTCTCTTGAGCTGGAGTATGGAATATATATAATCATATATTATATATAATAGGTCCAGGGGCGAATAAGGTACCACCTCTAGATATTTATCATCTAATCTAATGTGTCCCCAGGATAATTTCTAGTTAAATTTACTCCTAGAGTGGAGTTTCGCATATGACATTGTGGAGTTCTGTAATTTTCTCCACGTACGTCTTGGAAGCTCTACTTGGAGAGTATTGTGACTTAGGTATGATTAATATAACCTGTGGAATAACATTACGGAACAGCAGCAGGGTCTATGTCTAATTCTATTTGATATGTATCTGTATGCTCTTGTGGATCTCTAAATTTGTAGTTAAGAGTACTGTGCTTTAATTACGAGTATGTATAGCATCTTTGAATCATTTAAAGCAGCTAGAGATTAAGATACATGATATGCTCAAGTGTCAGTCAAACTGAACAGGTCAAGCACATCACATTAAAAATGACAAGCCTAGTTTTCGCAACTTACACAATTAAATGTTACTAAGTGTCTAACTTCACTGATATGCCATGACAATGCGGGAGGCTAGAAAATGTAGAGCATATGAGGAATGAAACGATTTGCTCATACCAAAGAGAATCAATTACTTACTAGTATTGTCAACTCCATTTTCCAATATAAGTTCAAGATGCAAGAACAGATGATAGTATATGAATAAACAAATTAGCTCGGAAACAACAAAAAGTTCTTATAAGGTAGTATCAGATGACAAGATTTATCCTGAAAATTTTGGCCCAGTCTAAAGTTGCCTTTTTGTACAACTCAAGAGTCTTGCATGTCTTCTGTTGTCAGTTCATCCATAGCACCAAAATCTCAGTTTGATTATTCATCAAGAAACAGCAACACCTACAGCAGAAGAAGAGGAATGGAGTTAGCGCTGCAAAAACTATGTACCACGTAGAAATAAACAAAGACTAAAGGCAAGCCTTCATTACCTCCCTGCAAACTGGACAGCTTGGACTCCTCTCCATCCAATCATAGATACAGCCAAGGTGAAAATGATGCAAACACTTCACAGTTATCTTTGGATTCTCGTCGTCATACTCTATAAGACATACATATTTAAAAGAGTCAGTAAATTAGCCGAACAACCAAACAGAGATGTTAATTTAATGAAATATACGCATAGAACTAGTACCATCAAGACATGTCGGACAGACATCCTCGTCATCAAGCACAGGGAGTGAATAGAAACTTTCCACTCCCTCCGCCTCTGCTTTCACACCAGACTTAGAACTCTGGCCAGCACGTCCAGGTTCACTAGTTCCTGATCTTCCTTCTTCCAGGGATGCACTTCTATCAGGTGTAATTTCATTACTTGAGGAGTTGCCACCGATAACTTGAGGCTGTAAGGGGGAAGCATTTTGTTGGTTGTTGGAAGGGGTAGACCTGTCAGCTGTACTTTCGCCCCCATTAGTTGAAAAGTTGCCACGGACAATTCCAGAATGCAAAGATGCATGTTCTTCTGCAGTGAGTTGATGCATATTCCGCTGAAGTTCAGAAATCAGAAGTTCATTAGCAACTTGTTCTTCAGTACTAATTACTCAAGAACAGGTGTTCCTCACGCGTAAACTAACCTAACGCAATAGATATTCACATAGCATTCTGTGTCCTAAAAAAGTGAACTGGAACTGGACTATACCTTGTTGGTGGTGGCCTTATGGATACAGTTGCCAATACACTGACAGCCTTCGGGATTCGAACTGTTCAAAGGTTGAGTATGTGGCTCATCATGATCATCATCAGGAACGCCAAAACAGCACAAACAGGAGATTAACGAACCCATGTCGCAACCAAAGGTTTCTACATTTAACAATTATTACAAGTCATTATTAATATCTCCAAACAAATTAATTAAATAACCATAAGCAAACTCAAGAAGGTACCAAAGACAGAATCAATTATAAAGATTGGAACTTTATAACTCAGTTTAAACAAATCCACCATATTAATCAGATTAGGCATCGTAACTCATGAAAAAAAAAAATATATATATATATATATATATATATACCTGAGAGAAAGTTCGTTGACGTGAAACAGAACAACAACAACGGTATGATCTGCGAAATCAAGTGTGATTTAGCAAATTTACGAATCGCAGGTGAAGGAAAGTAAAACAAGAGAACAGATTAATCTGAATCCGAAACAAAGAACAATGGCGTACTTATAAGAAGAGATTGAGTAGTTTACATACAAGCAACACAGGGGGGGTGTCTTATCTTATATATAAAAGTTGAAGAAGATTGAGACCTAATTTATATTAGAATCTGGGATTAATGGACAGTATCATCAGTATCAGAGTAGAGAAAGGAAAAGAGAAACTAAATAAACGAGGAGAGAGGTTTTTATTAGGATTTTCTCCCATAGACGGTTAGTATTCATTCACCTCGATCCCCTGCAATAGGATTTGCCCGTGATTTAAATCACCTAAACATTCGCGCAATACATTTACTTATTATTTATTTATTTCAATTATAAAAATTGTGACTTGTAAATTGTAATGACCCGGGCCCATGTGACCCAACATAGTTACTAGTGAGCTAGTCCACGCATGATTCACCACTATATGATACCTTAGGTCCTTAGATGACTCACTCGTATGAGACTTAAGGCCTCCTACTATATGAGTGTGGTGATACTTGACAATCTATGAATAACCGTACCGGCCTAAAGGGTCCAGTCTCGACCCTGAGTGGTCATGTACTCATGTCATTACACATATTGTATTATTATAGTAGGGGTCGTGTAGCTGATTTTATATGTCGTTTAAGTCAGGACCTTGAATGATAATATTAAAAAAAAGTATTACTTCCTCCGTCCAAAAACAAATAAACACACTTTGTTTTGTTGATTTTTTCAAGGGTCAATTTGACCTCAAATTAATTCCAAATTATATAACGAGAATAATTAAAAACTTTATATTATGAAAATATAAACATTCTAGTTTCATAATATAGTATTTTTTAATTATTTTCATTGTATGATTTAGGATTAATTTGAGGTCAAATCGACCTTCGAAAAAATCAACAAAACAAAGTGTTTTATTTGTTTTTGGACAAAGGAAGTATTATTTAATGAAAATAAAAATTTGTATTCAGAATGTCAAAAGAATGTATATATATATATGTATAAATATAATAAACAACAAATTTGTAAAAATTATATGATATTCAGAAATGAAATAAATATAATACTCCTAGGTGTTAAATACTTTTCGTTTTTACTACGCATCAGCTATGCAGGTTAAATGTTTCGGGGCCCTCAAATGTTATTAGGCCATGTACAATCACATACCGTGCTGGCTAATTGTACAAAGCGAGCTTCCACCATTTGCGAATTTGAGATAAAATTCTCACAAAACAAATAAGCAATGCAATCTAAGACCGTATGAAGAATGTTCAATGATTATTTATTCACATAAGCCCACACACAGATAAAAGTAATGAAAATGTTTTGAGCTCAAATATCTCTTGTTATGTAGAGTCCAGCTGGGCGTAACAACGAAGCAAAACATAGATGAAAGTTGAACAATAAGGAAATAATTAATCGAAATACCGCTTATTGGGCTTCCAATCGTTCATCGTATGGTGGGGTCCAGTTTCACCGGGATTGGGTCCAACTCCTATCCCATCATTCTCGTTCTCAACTTCCACAATTCCTTCTATAGCATTTTTCGCGATCGGGTTTGACATATTGATGACATCCTCACCCACAGTATTTCCTTCTATGATATTTTTTGCTACTAAGGTTGACGTAGCAGTGACATCCTCACCCCCATTATTTCTTTCTGGGGCATTTTTCGTGATCAAGTTTGACCTGGTGGCATTGTCAGTGACCGAGTTTGATTCGGCGGTAACTTTCCGATATTTGTACCATATATATCGTATTTTAAAAATTAATTATTGATTTAGTAATTCTATCGATATACGACCGAATAGAATGGACATACTGATCAAAACCTTCAAGTGATGGCTATTTGTGCAACTTGACTTCTCATCGAGTCAACTCGAATGACCCAATTGAATATGTCCGAGCATCAAAATATATCACATATTTTTTTCTTTTGGATGGACCCAACCCAATTGAGCCGAGTGGGATCAGGTCCATAACTTTGGACGGTTCCGGGGTTCCGTGGTAACTTCACATAGAGTTTGGACAGGCCCATCTACTACTAATCTCCTCTTCCTGATTCTTCCTGGTAAACAACCATAAACCCTAATTTAGTACTCTTCCTCCTAAAACCCTGAGCTTCTGCCCTTGTGAAACCACAAACCAAACAAATCGAAGAAAAATGGCGAAAACCAAGAGCAAAGACAGCGGGAAGAAGAAGAAAAGCAAGAAGAGTTTGAAGCACAAGCTACGTGCTTCGGGCTCAGTAGCAACTAAGCAGAAAGCTCCTCAAGACAACCCATTCGAGAGCATCTGGGACCGAAAGAAATTCAACATATTGGGCAAGAAACGCAAAGAGGAAGAACGACGTCGTGTTGGCCGTTCTCGTTCCCTCGCAATTCAAAAGGTCTTCAGCTTATCTATGTAGCTTGTTATATTTGTCTATTTGGCTTTGATGTTTGTTCAAAATTAGGTTTATTCGAGTGTGAGATTGAATTGTTTAATTTATTCAATGCAGAGAGAGAATACTTTGTTAAGGGAGTATGAGCAAAGCACGAAATCGTCCACATTTCTGGATAAGCGAATTGGAGAGCAAAATGAGGGACTTGAGGATTTTGATAAGGCAATATTGAGGACTCAGCGATTACGCCAGGTGTGCTTCATTCCAGTCTGTTTTAGTAAAACTGGTTTAATGAATTAGAAAAGCAGCTGCTAATTGACTTTATTTCTGGAACTGAACTATTATTGCATTTATTTATTTGATAGAATAGAAAAGCTTTCATACTAAACACATGCTATGATGCATTTATGTTACTAGAAAAAGACAAGCAAGTACAATCTATCTGATGGAGAGGAAGATGACTTGGATTTTGACGATGGTTTCTTTCCTGAAAGGGATGATTTTGAGGATGATGGAGCCTGGGATCATGAGGAGGAGGATGGAGATTTAGTTGCTGATAAGAGTAAGTCCAGTTATGGTTTTAAGGTTCTTTCAAGTTATATGTTCTCCAGGGTTAGGTTCTGAATGTTGGTTATTTGATTATTTCACATGATTGTAAGACTCCCATAGCTGTGAAACTGAGATACAATTTAGATTTTTGTGTGATTGGTGTAACTCGGTTAGTGGGACTTCTAAGTTTATACAGTTATGCTGGTCTGATCCTGTAACAGTACATCATCTACACATTTGAAAAACTTGCAAGAATATAAGAAACCCTTGCTACAGTTAGAACACATGACAGAGTAATGGTTACGGTGTTTCTGTTGACTTGGGCAGTTGGGCCGTCTCTGATTTATATTCTTCCGTCGTCTTAATTGATATGCTGTTCTGCAGAAAGATTGAATCTGGGACAGTTAGAAGATGGTCAAGAATATGGATCTCACGAAGGACATGAAAATGTGAGTCTACTGCTTTGGGGCACAGTTATTTCCAGATTTGTACATTTGATGACTTGTACATCTTAACACGACTGATGGATTAAATTTTAATTACATGACCCCCTTTGCCCTATTTCTATCTCAAATGGTTAGATTAACATATCACTGTGTCATTATTCCTTAAAGTGAATTTCTGTTCTGTATTTATGCTCCTTATTTCGATCAAAATAATGGAATGCTAGAATATTCTGGTGCCTGGACTTCATATTCCCAGATTCTCTCTTTGTTTTCTGGCTCAGATGTTGCTAATTATCCTTCTTTGCCAATGTATGGCCAATTATAATTATTAGATGTGGATAACTGGCATATTATTTCACAAAAAGTACAAATATCACATTCACCTTTTTTTTATTGGCTATTTAGAGGCAGGGGTTTCTGTACAAATATAACTTATTATTGTCCTTAATAATGGATTATCTTCTCATGTTCTGTTTGCTCTCTTACTGCAGAGGCCTAAGAGCAAAAAGGAAGTGATGCAAGAGATTATACTTAAAAGCAAAACATTCAAGGTTACTAGTCTTTTTATTTATTTATTTATTTTTTTAAATGCATGAAATTTCGTTTGAGGATATATTTGCCATACTTAACGTTCCTAATGTTCCCCTATCATGACAGGCTGAAAAGGCAAAGGAAAAGGAAGAAAATGATCAATTCATCGAACAACTAGACAAAGATTTCACCTCTCTTGGTCAGTCAGAGGCACTTTTGTCACTGACACAGCCACATAAATTAAAGTCTCTCAAGTCTCTTGTAAACAATAGCATCTCAAGTGATAAAAAGAAAGATGCAGCAGATATCGTGCCGAAAAAAGTTTTCTTTGAGCAGGTATGTCTTAAATTTAAATTTTGCTTTCACCTTAAACTTTTCAAATCTGGAACTTGATGCCTCTACTTGTTGTGGCTTCTTTCTCATCATTGCTGTATAACAGTAAATATACAAAAAAGTTTCATTCAAACTGTTATTCTCTGTCCATTTGTTGTTTCTAGCCACTATATTCAATTAGTTCATATGCTTCTTCCGAAGGGTCCATAAGCCTGGACATGTTTTATTACTCCAAGATGATTTTTTGCTTTTCATAACTTGGATTTGAGCTTGCTAATTGGTTTTGACAGGAAAAACCTGATGATTATGACAAACTAATTGGTCTAATGGCACTTGATATACGGGCTCGGCCATCTGACCGTACAAAGCCACCTGAAGAATTAGCTCAAGAGGAAAAAGAGCGTCTAGAGCAATTGGAGGTATAGATTGTTGCTCACATACTATTATCTAATCTAATGTCTATTAGCATTGATATGTGCAAATTCAAAGTACACGCATGCATATTTATCTCATTGATTGTTTAAGGAAGATTTTTGGGGTTTAGGAACTATTGAACATGCCTATGGACCCTACAATTTTAACTAAATCGTATTCTAGCATTTTTTTAACATTTTCAAAATCAAACGACATTCTAGCCATTTCCAACCTATTATATTTCCATCCCTAGTGTTTCTTATAAAAGTCAACTCTTCTACATATTTCACTCATTCATTATAATTGGGGGGCAAGTCTGGATTGAATGTTTTTCCATTAATTATTGTGCATGATGCTAGAATGGTAATGAACATGTGAAGCATCAGAACCCACATTATTATTTGTGCCATTAAGTACTTTCCACTCCCTCAAATTATAGCCGCAAACATGGTCCTTGCATAGTTGTATTTGTCAAAGCTTAGTTGTTTATAGGGTTTCCTCAGTCTTGACAGTATAATATGTGTCAAGTTAAATACTAGTATGAAGGAAATTGCTAGTAAAATAACTATTTTACTTGTGGTCCACTCAGGAAGAACGTCAAAAGAGGATGGTTGCCACTGATTACTCCTCCAATGATGATGCTGATATTTCTGAAGATGAAGATTCAGGGAAGAGACAAAGGCATATATCTGGTGATGATCTCGGCGATTCCTTCTCAGAGAAGGTCAATTCGAAAACTAGAGCTGTTTGGATTGACGACCTGTTAAAAAATGAAAATTTAAGTGAAAATGATGAGGATGCTTCGAGTTCTGGAGAATCAGAAAATGAAAGTGAGAACGACGAAGATGATGACAGTGGTGATGAGGAAGAAGGATCCGAGGAGGACCATGATGCGGATGAGAAGGCTCTGACTCTAAACGACTGGGAACAAAGTGACGATGATACTGTTCATCCTAACCTGGAGGATGAAGATGAAGAAGTTTCTGGTGATGATGACTCTTCTGGAAAGGAAGCAAATACGGGGAACCGCAAGAAGTTACCTGAAAGTATTGACAAACAGAATGATAGTTCACATGCTGAAAAAAATAAAACAGATCCCGGAGATGATTCTACTAAGAAATTAGAACTCCCCTATGCAATTGAAGCTCCAAAAACTTTTGAAGAACTTAATGCTCTATTGGAGAATCGCTCTGATGATGAAGCTATGGAAGCTATCAGGAGAATTCGAGTATGTAATGCGATATGCATTGCTGCAGAAAACAGGGGAAAGATGCAAGTACGAAATATCAGTTAATTATCCTTACTTTGTTGTTTAAAAAGAAGTTTCATAATGTTTATCAGCAATATATCATTCAATTTCTTCCAGGTGTTCTATGGGCTGCTATTGCAATATTTTGCTGTGTTGGCAACCAAGAAGCCAATGAATTTAAAGCAACTTAATATGCTTGTAAAGCCGCTAATGGAAATTAGTGCGGAGGTCCCATGCTATGCAGCAAAATGTGCCCGTGAGAGGTTACTTCGCACTCGAACCAAGTTCTGTGAGGATGTGAAGAACACAGGTCAGTTGTAGTGTGGATAAAGATCGGATCCTAGGAATATATTCTGCTTATTCAAAGGCCTCTATTTTCATTTTACTTTTGTGGTCCAATTGTTTTACCTTTTTTTTTTTTGCCGATAGGAAAAAGCTGTTGGCCCTCAGTGAAGACACTTCTTCTGTTAAGGCTCTGGTGTATGATTTTCCCATGTTCTGATTTTCGTCATGTAGTAACGACTCCAGCGATGCTATTGATGTCAGAGTACCTTATGCGGTGTCCTATAATTTCTGGCCGTGATATAGCAGTTGGCTCCTTCTTATGTTCTATGATGCTATCAGTGAGTGCAGTTTGATTGTCAACTCCTTTTCTTTTAGTACATTTTGTTCCTGTTCCCATTGTTATAAACTGTGATAATGTTGCAAGTATGTGAGGTATGACTTTGGGAAGCTGCATTTACTGCAACTTGTAATGAGGAGTTTGTATAAAATGGATAAACTTATCTGTTTTTGTGAGTGCATATTGTTGGAAGAACCACACCTGCTTAAGATAGTGTCGGTCTCATCATTCTGCTCTAGCACCACTGTTAGTTAATTATATAGATCTTTGCCTATGTGCTAAGTTACATTAATACATTAAAGTACTTCCCTTAAAAGTTTCAAAATATTTTACACATTGTATGTAAAGACGTTTCCTCTGGTTTCAGCATATCCAAATATGAAGTGTTTTGAGGTTTTCGTGGAACTTCAAGGAAAATTTGCCCCATCTGAACAATTTTCTTCAATTAATCTGTCTTGCGCCATCACAAAGTTTCTTTTTTGTGTTTTACGTAACTGCATATTATGTTCAAGATCTTGCCTCCTATTCCTTAGGATGGTACTTTACAATGTGTTACCTGTTGTGCAGACTAGCAGACAGTCAAATAAGTTTTGTCCAGAGGCAATCACATTCATACAAACAATGCTAGTTGCAGCTCTAAATAACAAGCAAGGATATGACGATTCTCAGGTCTGTTCTGGTGTTCTTTTACATATGCATATTGTGGAGGTTGTTGCTTATTTTTAATCAATCTCTTGGATTACTTGCCATACATGTTTATTTGTGGGTTTACAATGACTGAATGAGTTCAGACTTTGATGCAGTTATATCATCTCAAGGATGTCAAAGTGCTGAGGGCATTGCTTCATGTCCAAGGTCATGTCAAAGAGATTACTCCTTTGGATTTCCTATTCTTAATGGACTTGCCGGATAATTCTCCTTATTTCTCCTCGGACAATTTTAGGTTGGTTGCTGTTCTTTCGGTCTTTCTTAATCCATGCTAGGGTAGGTCAATATATAGATCTATAATTTAATGGATTGCTTTTGTAAGTTCCATATTTTGGATTTTTTTTAATCGTTAAATCATCAATTATGAACATCTTTTCATCTTCTATAACTTTAAAGTGCAACTATTTATGTGACATACTCTTGCTTTTGGTTCTCTTTGGCTTACCTGAAAATTTCCCTTTACAGAGCCAGTACACTATTTGCAATTATGGGAACTTTGAAAGGATTCGTCAATATCTGTGAGGGGCTAAAATCCTTTCCAGAGATATTTGTGCCAATCTCAGAACTACTACTGGAATTGGCAAAGGAAGATAACTTACCAGATGCACTGAAGGTAGAAATCAGAGGTGTTGCAGCACACATTGAGAATAAATCTCAGGAAAATCAATTGCTGCGACAGCCTATGCGAATGCAGAAGCAAAAGGTTATCAAAACAGAGATTCCAAAGTTTGAAGAGAAGTACGTCTTTATTTGTTCTATTTCTCTAATTTATACCCAATGAGAATCTCACCACAGGTTTAGCTATAAATCTTCTTACAATGTTATCATTAATGTCACAGCTTTGTAAAGGGAAGAGATTATGATCCAGACCGCGTGAGAGCTGAACAGAAGAAACTGAGAAAGCAGGTTAAACAAGAAGCTAAAGGTGCTATCAGGGAGTTGCGTAAAGATAATTACTTCTTGTTGCAAGTCAAGGATCGGGATAAGGTCCGACTGGAACAAGAAAAAGCTGAAAGAGATGGTAAAGTTAGAGCTTTCCTTCAGGAACAGGAGCATGCCTTTAAGTCTGGGCAGTTGGGAAAAGGGAAAGGGAAGAAAAGGAGGAGATGAGTTTTCTATTTGTTTTCTCCCTGGCGGTGACATTTTTGGAATGCTTGCTCCTGGCTTCTTTTTGGTAAGTCATCTACCTGAGAAACCAGCTTGGACATAGTTTAATTGTGATTTAGATGGGCTTGTGTTATAATCAAGTACGCTGCATTCCCTTCTACCAATTGGGAGAAATTGATATTGGACGGTTTCACCATCCCCCCCTCCCCCCCCACAAAATAAAAAAATACTGAGTTTCTTGCATATTCAGTTGTTATCTCTATGCTAGTAGAACATATATAAACCAGTAGCCTCAGCACCATGAAAAAGATAGTACGACTTATTATTTGATTGTGGTTATATATTATATAGATAAATTTATTATATTGTTCTTGAGTTGGAACCTGGGAAAAGAGTGTTATTGATCAATGAGTATTAATTGAAGAAGGTTTTGTTGTCGCTCCATTACAAGCATCTTCATGATAGTTCCTAACTTCATTTTATTGTGAGCCTGTATTGTTATGCTCCATTGTTGTCTTTATGCTTGATTTTGCACCCTGGAATTTTTCCTCACTGATTGCCCCCATTTTTTTGCACAAAAACAGCCAACATGCTGGTAGCAGGCCTTGGAGCCACGACGCAGCAGAGGTGCATTTTATCTGCTCAAGTTATTGGAAACCGACAACGAAGAGACTTTGACGCTGTCGTATTATAGTTTCTTGATTCATCACATAACCAGTTGGTTCTTTGTGTATTACAGTCATCAAGTGTGGTTACTTGTTAGTACTAAGTGAGTTATTTATATAAAAGAAATTAGGTGCATTTTGAAATTCCCAAGTTTTCACATTGTAAAATGTCGTCAAGCTTGCGGTGGCGGTGATAGAAATTGAAATGTGCACCATATTATGGTTAGGTAACACCAACTGCAATCACATAATTGTACTCGCGTTCAAACAGTTATTACAAGGAAAAAGAATAGTGTACTCCATTTGCTGCTGAAAATGTTTATTCATTTTGTGTATTGGTGTGTGAAAGCATGAAACTTCCAGAACTGGTGGTGTGTTTGTTGAATAGTATTTGGAATGTGGTGGACTAATGTTCAAAAGATAGCATTTTGGGAGGGGGCTCATATGAAATTTTCCTTCAGTGATGGGATAAACTTCCGTAAGAAGATTGGAGGTAGGCTTCTAGAAATTTACATCATCAACAGAGTTAGTCCGGGTCAATTTATTATATTATTTTTAATATGATATTGATTTGATTGATTTCTGTACATTAAAATTTCAGCAGCGTATTGTGTAAGATTTTAATGGTAAAGGATAAAGTATACTACTCATACTAAAAAAAGTTGAGACAAGATTACATTACATTTACTAAAATTTTACTGGAAAAAATGGAAATTGGTTATAATTTTACAGGACATGCGAAAATGCAATATATAGTATAGTAATTCGTGTTGGAGGGATAATAAATTGCAAACAAACATACATATACGGTATGAATCAAGATCGTTTTTCGATAGTTCGTTATGATTCGTACAAACTAAGTGATCTTTTGGAATACGCGATTTAAAAAGGAAGGGTTGAACGTCACGATAGAAGATTTCGACATCAAGAAGAAAGATGTTGTTACCATTGAACCACACAAATTGTTGGGACATTAGAGTTCTGAAGAGAGTGGAAGTTTAAAATTAAATCATAATTCTACTCGAACTTATACAAAAGTTTAAAATTAAATTTTAATTATGCTCACCTTTATCTATGTGGATAAGGTTTCTTATTCTAATCTATATATTTTGATAAGAAACTGTTGTATATGTCCACAAATATTGACAAATTTAAATAAAGATTTCTAGATACTTTATGTCACAAATATACTAATGGGCCTCAAACTAACCATGACCCATGCGGGTTGGAAACCTTGCATATACCACATATACATGCATATATTAGGAATGTTCGTGTATCATTTGTGGACACTCTTTCACAAATTAACTATTCAAAGTTCGCTATATACCTGAACATATATGGTTCGATTAGCTTGAAGGAAGCATTGATCGAACTTTCGTTACAAACAGTTCATCAATAGTCGATCTAAACACTCTAACACTCGATTAATTTATATTGTATACAAAATTATCTTCCAAAACTAAGGTTCTATTCGAGAATTAGCTAAAAAAATTTGTACTTCGTACAAAACACGAGTCAAACATTATTCCCTAGTCTTAGACTAATCAAACTCTTATCCTTCACAATTTTGAATTTTTACTCATCTTAGGTAAATTACTTGCCACAATTATGTCAATTAACATGAGTTCAATTTCCAAAAAAAGAGGAAAAAAAAAAAAACAATTAAAAAGAAAGAAAGCAAAAAAATAAAATGGCAATAATAATTAATGAGATAAGAAATTTATAATATCAATCAGTGTTAGAAAGTAAAAGTAATCGGCTGCTCTTAAAGAAATTAGAGGCTATTTCTACCTGTGGTGGCGTGTACCTGCCAAAACCTCCATTGCCGATTCCCCCAAATCACTCGCAAGAGCACGTAACCTAATTTATCTCCCTCATTATTATGCTCAATCAATTCTCTCATCGATGACCTCTGCTCTTCCCCTCTTTCCGTAGTTCGGCAGCTTCTTCATCTCTTCAATTTCTCGTTGACAGGTACAGACTTTTGCCAATTCTGTTGTTATTGTCTGAGCATGCCTCTTCAATCTTTTACCGTTAGTGTGACTTATATTGGCGATTTGAGGTGTCGTTTAGGTCTGTAATCGAGTTTTGCTTATTTAGATGGCTCAATTGTTTCCCAATTCTGATTAGGGTTCGCAATTAGTTGGGTTTCTTCGTTTACTATGATTTGTTACCAGTTACGTTCACGGAGCTTTACCGTAGACTCTTTAACAACTCGATTGCGGTTTTTATCATTAGTTTTAGCTGGAAGAGTTAATTGTGTGATTTTGGGGGCGATCGGAGGAGAAGAGCTGGTTTTGATTTTATTGGTTTTCAATTTTCATAGCTGTAGCTACTAGCTAATACACTGATGAAGTGATGATAATATGATACTATATATACAGTTAGTTAATGGAATAGTGGTACCTAGAATTATTGAGAAATGATTCCTGGAGGGTGTCATTTTGGGATCTAATTGGTTGTTGTTTTGATGCAGTAGGATATGGGCCGGGTATCGATAGGCCACCAGGGTCCCAGGCCCTGTTCTGGGAAGAAACCGTTGAAAAATTGCAGAAGTAATAATGGGAACAACGAAAATGTTGTTTTTATAGATGTAGATTCTGAAAGTTCGGAGAATGTCATCATTCTTGATAGTCCTGAACCATTTCCGAAGAAATTTCGTGGACCAAGCGTTCACAGGAAAGACAAGAATAGGGTGTTCCAGAATGTAATATACCTTGATGATGACGAGACCCCTGATAACCAACAGTCTGGTGCTGTTGGGAACGATAATGGGAACCATGCTGCTCCTTCTACTAGCAGACCTGCAGCTGAAGAATGCAAAAAGGAGAATGTTACCCCGGTAAGATTGTCGAAATGCAAGCGCACCTACTCTGGGAAAGCTTCCACAAGAAACCACTATGGGTTGTTGGATCTAGATTCTGAGAGTGATGCATCGGAAAGTGATGATAATCTTGATTGTGATGTAATGGAAGATACTTCTGGAACGGTACAGGAACAGTGGCAAAAAGCTTTCTTAAGGAGAAATAATAACGTAAACAATCGTGATTCTGGCTTAGAGAATAGAGCCAGTACCTCGCAGGGCATCAGTGGGAATCAAGATCAACACGCAGAGACACAAGGTGAGAGCAAGCATCCTAAGAAAGGATTTTTTTCTTCCGGTACTAATAAATCGAGCTATCAAAATGGAACTTCATCCTCCAGGATGAAAGAGGATGCTGACATTCGTTACAAAAATGTTGTTCTGATTCCTGACGATATTTATGATTGTTCTCTGGATTCATTGTTGAGGGCCCACCTCCGTGATATGAAGAATATGTCCCAAGCCAATGACTCTACTTTCTTCAATACTAAGCTGGACGAACATCAAGATTGCAAACCGGTAGGTTCCGCAGGGCACATGGAGGAGAGACAGGAAAATCCTAGTGTGCCTGATCCTGCTCACCAGCAGCACTCAACTGAAGCAGTACATTGCACCACCCCTGCTTGCAATAATGATACAATTCCAGTTGAACATCCTCCCAAATCCGAGGCACTTTTTGAGAATTCCGATCATGTTAACGCTTCTATAGTCGAAGATGAGACTACCATACACAAATGTCAAAATTCATTTCAATCTCAAGTTGACTTGGATAGTCACAACAAGGACAGCTCGGAAGCATCAGAGCCACATGCAACGAGCAATACTAAGGAATCATTTAAGTGGTCTACATCACCTAATAGAGAAAATAACCATGCTCCGTCGCCTACCAGTGGTTCAGGCGAATCTGTCCCTGGAGAGACTTTATCTGCAGCAGAGACCTGTTTGTTCAATGAACGAGAAAAGCTAAAGGAAACAGACGAGTTTAAAAGAGCTGCAGAAGAAGAATTGGCTTCTCGACAAAATGCATTACGGATCCAGGTCATCAAGTCTTTTCAATTCAAATGTATTATGAGTCTACTCTTACTCTGGCTAGTTTCACCACGTAGAAATTAGTAGACTGTAGATAGATATATTGTCAATTTGCACCTTTATTCTCAGTCTAGTTTTCAGTTATTCTATGTCGCTGTTCCTTCATTGGTAACCACTTCTCAGTTATTGCCAACACAAACTCCCTTTGCCAGGTGAAAAACAAGATATCGTGAAGATTAGAAAATACACTGCTGTTATTACCATAATGCTATTTGTTCACAATAACAATTAGAGTTTTAGTTGTGAACATCGCTTCTTTAGTTAATCATCTGTAAATTCTCAATGCAAAAAGTTGTGATTTCTACTGTTTCATTTTCAATCAGTTACAGTTTTCTTTTTTCCTTCTTCTGTAGGATTGCTGATCAGTATTTTCCCGTTTATGTTATTTATTCGTGTTATATTGGATTGCTGAAAAAATCAGTCTTTTCCTTCTCATGTAGGCTGAAGAAGCACAAAATCTTAAGCGGTTGCGGAAGAGAAGTAAAGCAGAGAGCATGCGTGTGTTGGACATGGAAAGAAGACAAAAGCAACGTTTAGAGGAGATACGCGATTCCAAAAAAAAGGTATGGAATTTTCTGTTCTCTTAATCTGTGAAATAGTTAAATAAGGAATTGGCAGCAGATACGGACTTAATATACTACGCTAATGAGGATGATTGAGTTAATATTCTTTTGTAGGATGAGGAGAATATGAACTTGAAGGAGGTTATTCGTGCTGAAATTAGGAAAGACCTTCAGAAACTTGAAATTTCATGCCATGATATGGCTTCTCTGTTGCACTCCCTAGGTATCAGCGTTAGCAGTTGGCCCAATCCCTCACAGCAAGAGGTTGGATATTTTCTTACCTGTTATTTTAGGATATTAATGTATTTTTACCCTTCGAGTTGATGCATAAACTATTGATGACCTTATGGATTAACCCATTTACCCATTAAACTCAATTTTTCTTTAGTTCCTATGAAACTTGAAAGTTAATGAAGCCTATAATATATAATAATACTCATGTTAGGTGATGTGTGCCAATCTAGTAGAATCCAGCAAGATTAGAATTTGAATTCAGTTTTAATGTTGACAATTTAATTTTGGAAGATCGTTTTCTGAATTGTGCCCTTTGATAATCAGTTGCTAGACAGATCGTTCTTGAATAATTCACTTGGCTTTTATTGGAGGTTGTAGGGACATCAGTTGATATGCTTTGTACTTGTCCATAGTTCGAATGGAATAATTAATGAACAAATTAAGTAGTGTTGTATGTATGTCCATGACTTGGTAGATATTTAAAGGTAAGAGCTCTGTAACTGTTATTGCTGAAATTAGAGCTTGACATGCGTCTTTATTCCCATGTAATCATATTTGTTTACCGAGGTTATGACGATCAACAATGTTATTTAGGATGCTTGTCAATCCTTTAGAGGTGCATTGGTCTTCATCCATGCTTACTGCTGAATGCTGACATTTGCAGGTTCAGACAGCCTATAAGAAGGCTTTGCTGACTTTCCATCCAGATCGGGCCGCGCGGTGTGAACTCCGTAAGCAGGTTGAAGCTGAAGAAAAATTTAAGCTTGTGAATCGGTTGAAGGAGAAATTTTTGCCCTCGTTATGACACTGAGTTAGTCTTAACATTTTCAGTGTTGCCCTTCTGATATGATTGTGAATTTATGTGCTTTAGGGTAGTGCATTGAAACTTGAGTTTAGCCCATGCTGTTAAAATGCTCCCATATCATGAAACTGTCTAATTTACTTTTTGTTTTGCCGTGATTGAGTTTTCTCTAAGGCACCAATATATTTTTGTGTTCATCATTTATGGCGGGTGACGCACAAAATACGTTTGGTGCTCGTAGGACAACTGTGGATATGACTCAGCTAACTGGACATTTTGTTAATATTCGTTGGACTTTGGCAATGAATGCAATCATTTGCCCCAAGACTCACCTTTACCATTTCTGGGCCAGAATGCTTTTCATTCTTAAAGAACCAATCAATTCTTTTGTAATTCTACAGAAACATATGAACTTTAAAGACATGATGTGATGATCGTGAAATATCATATTTTATTGGTTATGTATTGAAATTCTTTGGCTACATGAATTATCTTGTTTGTACCAAATGATGACGTGATATCTAGCATGTATCGATGTGTTTTTGCAATTCTTGCATTGGATAGTTGAGAAACATAAATGATTAGATATATAACTGTTTATTGATCTGGTATGGAAGTGACCGCTTTTTCAATTTCAAATCTGTGTGGGGGATGATCTCCATCTGCTGATCTATTATGTGGTGTCATAGTTTGGGAGTAAGGTGTAATTCTGTATCTCATCTTGTGCCCAGGAGGTGCATGAATGTTATTTAAGGTAAAATTGCCTTTCTTTCATCAATAAATTTGATGTTCTGATTGTCTTTTACTCTTGTTAGCATCAGGAGTTATCCCAGTAAACCATCCCCCAACCATTTGCTTCTCTGTGCGAAAATGTTATATTAAAATACTTGTGATCTTGGGAAGGTTTGCTACGCACCAGATCCAGATTGAGCTTGTTTGGACAATCCATGAGTAGCAGACCTTCACAAGCCCGTTCCAACCTGGTCAAAAACCTGATAACCTGAATGCTACTTGAAATGATAACCTGTAATACGTAGCCGAGTTGTAATGTATATAGTATATAGGAGTATATTTTTTAGGAAGACTTGCATGTAATGTTCAACAGCTTAACTTGACAGTCTCTCTCTCTCTCTAGACTCCAAACTACTTGACCTTTAAGTTACGTCCGTAATCATAGTGGGAATGGCACATCCAAAATTGCAACCCCCACCTCCCCCTCTCTCTCTCTCTAAATTCTAAATCTATTTGAATCAAAGTTATACCCGTTATCATAGTAGGAATGACACATCCAAAACTAACTCTCTTTAAACTCTAAATCTACTTGAATCAAAGTTTCACCCGTTAACCATAGTGGGAATGACACATCCAAAACTGACCATTTGTCTCGGGCACAAATGAGAAACCAGGTCCGGGAGCACTCCATAAGACGCATTTAACATCAATCTCCTGAACCTCTAATGTTGACGGACTCAACAACTGCATCTTCCTACATGATGAAATGTATGCCCAATAAAGTCGCTAAGCCCTATTAAGTAGGAGTACTAAATAACTATCGGTCATCACATATTTTTCTTTACAAATTCATGTACCTCCGGTGTGCTCAATTATGAAAGCTGGAAAGAGTTCAGTGTAAAAGAATGCACCAGTTCATGTGATGGAACTGTTTAAAATCATTTTGATATGTAAGTTGGTGAGATGTATAGTTCATACCTGATGATGCTTGAGCAACATACTTCAACTTCAACACCATTGGAATGCTCTCATAGTCATGGCTTCTCTATTGCCTATTCCACCGGGACGGCATGTCGACATTTCTCCGTCCATTCCCCAACCTTCCCCAACCTTCTGGGAGTCCTCCATTACACTCTTCTGAGTCAACTCTTCCAGCTACCACTGTTCCACATGTGGATGACTCTCGGCGCAGCACTCGCTCTCGTCAACTATCATCCCGCCTTGATGGGTTTGTTACTGAATTACCATCATCTATTGCCTCCGGCCCGGTGGCAAATCGTGCCACCAACCACCCATTACCACCAGATGTTGCACCTACCTCAGTTTCACAGGCTTTACAAGACCCTCGTTGGCGCGCTGCTATGGTAGATGAGGTCACTGCCCTTGCGACTCACGGTACTTGGGATCTTGTTGAACCACCTCCCAACTGTAGTATTGTTGGTTGCAAATGGGTATTTACGATAAGCGTAAACAAGATGGCACCATAGATCGATATAAGGCTCGCCTTGTGACTAAAGGGTTCCATCAACGGCCTGGTCTTGACTATCATGAAACATTTAGCCCTGTTATTAAGCCTATTACTATTCGGACAGTTCTCTCACTTGCTCTTTTACACAAATGGGAATTACGACAGTTGGATACCAGCAATGCCTTCTTGCATGGGTCTTTTTGTTGACAAATCTCACCCACGTCATGTGTATTTACTTAAGAAATCTCTTTATGGTCTCAAACAAGCCCCACGAGCGTGGTATCACACCTTGAGTGCTGCAATTCTTTCCTTCGGTTTTCACCAGTCTAAAGCTGATACATCACTCTTTATCTACCAACATTCGGGGGATCATCTTCTCGTACTCGTCTATGTTGACGACATTATTCTCGTTGGCTCTAGCTCATCTCTCCCGTCAGCACTCACTGCTCACCTACGAGTTCGGTTTGTTGTTAAAGACCTTGGTGCACTCACATTCTTTCTTGGTGTTGAGGTTGCTCGTCGTCGAGAAGGACTCTTGCTCTCCCAACATAAATATACAGTCGAAGTAAATTACTTCGACGACATGGCATGGATGACGCTAAATCTGTTAGCACCCCGATGGCCCCCTCCTCTGCGTTAGCCGTCTCTGGTCCCATTGACCCGTCTGATTATAGAAGTGCGATTGGTGGCTTACAATATTTGACTCTCACTTATCCCGATATCTCCTTTGCAGTGAACAAACTTGCTCAGTCTATGGCTTCACCCACACTTACCGGCTGGTTAGGAGTGAAGCGCATATTTCGATATCTCAAAGGGACACTCCATCATGGGCTGTTACTTCGCACTCCTGCCTCATTATCTCTAACGGCTTACTCAGACTCTGATTTTGGAGGGAATGTCAGTGGCGGCAAATCCACTTCTACTTGCATCATCTTCTTTGGGTCTAACCCAATCTCATGGCATATGCATTCTCGCAAACAAAATGGTGTGGCACGCTCTTCTACGGAAGCTGAATATCGGGCCTTAACATCTACTACTGCAGAAGTCTGTTGGATATTCCAACTTTTTTCGTGAACTTGGCATTTCCTTGCCTTCACCACCTCGTCTCTTATGTGACAACCTTGGTGTCGCACGTCTTGCCTTGCATCCAATCATGCACTCTCGCATGAAGCATATTGCCTTGGATCTTCACTTTGTTCGTGATTTGTCCAACAAAGGTATATTTTCGGTCGACTATGTCAATGCGGTGGATCAACTAGCGGATGCATTGACTAAACCATTACCTCGCTCCCAATTCTTGTTACTACGATCCAAAATTTATGTGGCTCACGGCACGTCAATTTTGCGGGTGCGTATTAGGGAAGAACATGACTTGATTCTTCCTAACGTAATTTGTGGAGTTTTGTTATATAATTGTAGTTATTGTTGTTAAGATAGCATAATTTATCTTCTATAATATTCTCCACTAATTACTTTGTATTATGTATATATATATGGTGTTTATAAAAACAACTCTCACTGTCAGTATAACTCAATATTTAACTCTTCATCTTATTTTCTGTGCCCAAACTCAAAGGGTGCAACTGCTCTGAGACAGAAGGAGTATACTATTAAATTCAGTTTAGCGAGAAGTTGAAGTACATCGTTAATTAGATCGATTGACTTGCTTTCGTGATAGTTTTAGCAAAGTTTCTTTAATTATAATGACACCTTCTAAACTAAACCATTTTTGTAATTTTATGTTTATTAATTCTATATATGAGACTTGGATCGAAATTTTGACTATAAATAATTCTTGACCAATTAAGCCCACACAATATTCTCAGTAATTGAACATTACCGATATTAAAAATTTTGACCGTCACATTGATTGAAAATGTACTTAGTTACATAAAAGTTTGCAATATGTGAATAACCTCACGTGTCAATAAACTCACCTTAATTAATCGAAGATGTGTCCGGGCTTATAAATGGAACTGTTTCACAGAATGTTTTTCACCATTCAGTACTTGTCTTAATCTCTTGCAAGTTAGGAAATGCAGAAATCTTTGATTAAGGTGGCTGTTTTGGTGGCCTTCGCCATGCTCATGCTCAATGGATTTGGTAATTAATTGGTCACTTGATTTATTTGTTTTTTATTTGTTTTTATTATTTTTTTAAAACAAATTGTCCTTCGTTGGCAAGAGTTATACTATACTATTGTCACTGCTATACCCTAATCATGTACCTATAGACCGTTTTAAAAAATAACAATGATTGTTTTGTGATTTATTGCAGGTATTTTGTGCTTAAATGCAAAATCAGTATATGAACCGAGTTTGGGTGCACCAACATGCAATACCAATGCAGATTGCGCAGCTTATTGCAAAGGCACAGGGACTCCACTTTGTCTAAGTGGCATTTGTCAATGCTATTAATTAATTAGGCTTACATCGAATTAATCGATTGGTCGTGGCCCAAATAAAATATTACTCATGCATTATTATGATGTAACATTAATTCATGGTCTATAATAAAACATTGTTTTCTTTTTTGTTTTTGTTTTTATTATAATGGTTTTTATGGAATTTCATTAAAATCTCTAAAAATGATAATTTTCTTGTTTTGCTGGAGGGAATTGCTGGAAACTGGGACTAGCTCTACCAACTCCGAGCTAAACACAAATTAAACAACACCACCCAAACCTACATCACAGCCAGGAAACAAAAAGCCAATTTAACAAAATAAATGTTGTAAAAATTAATCATTTTAATGTGTGGGGATAACTTTATTTTTAAGAAATGATTTTTGTGGAACACGTATAAAATGAAAGTGGCTAAAATTTGGTGAGACAGGGGAGTTGCAAATAGCATGCACAAGTTTTAAACCAGAAATTCCCAATATCTAATTGTTTGGTTCAATTCACGGAAAAACCGGGTATTGAAATTTAAGTTGAAATGCAAATACCAAAAAATCCCTATGTGGTTCTCTACAATTTAACACTAACAAGTGAATATTTTTTGTAAGAATTAGAAAAAAGAAAAATAAACATATAAATAATTTAAATATATGAATATTCTAGAATATGAGAATGAAAATGTAGGAAAAGAATGTAAAAATATAAAAGTTAAGTGAAAAGTTGGAAGAAAGAAGAAATGGAAATTACAAAAGACAGTCAATATTTTGTTTATTTACAAATTTGCTGCCGAGTTTTGTTATAAGGTTCAATTAATTTCAAATTTACCCACATATTCAAGGTTCCTCTCAGTTGCTATTGGTCACAGATATTTATCAACTGAGAGGAATATTTCCTCTCAGATGCTGGGTTTCCTGGTAGTGTTTCTTTCTGCCAGGAAAAAACTTTCCCTACAGGCTTCTTTAAGGTATCCCTAGCATTGAATTTAGGGAACAACTTTCTCTATTTGTTAGAATTTCTTTAGCTAAATCAGGTTCAGTTATCACCATTTGAGGCTTATGACTATACCATGTTACAATATTCCGCCCTGTATTTTGTTTACAGTCAATCATATAGTTTACATACCTAGTCAATAGATATAACTTAAAGATAATAATTTAGAGAAAGAAGAAGCTAAAACTTAGTATCCCATATAGCATCATCCAGGTATACCAATCAGGCCGGATTCAAGGAAAATTTTTAATGTGATAATTTCATTGGGGAACTTGTGGTCTGCTACTTCATTCTGATTATCTCTTCTGAACTTCCATGGAGCCACTAATTCCCCGTAAACATATCATGTGTTGCACATTTAACGGGATCCTGGACATGCCGTCAGGGGCAGAACCGGGGGGGGGGGGGGGGGGGGCGGCGAGGGCCTCCGCCCCCCAAAAATTTATTTTTTTAAAGGAATATATACGATTTGTCAAAAAATTTAAAGGGATTTTTTACGATTTTTCAACTCGCCCCCCCCTAACAATAATTCCTGGTTCCGCCCCTCACGCCGTAGAATAGATAAACTGTATTACATTTAGTGTGATGAGTGATGTTAAAAATTAATAAGAAGAGATACATGATGATGATGATGTTTTTTCTTATTGATAGATGAGAAAATCATGTCACAGTTGGAAGTTTGTAAAGTGGTTTTTATTCTGTTTTTTTCTTAGTTGTTGTTAATGATTAGACTTCAAAATTGGTTTAGTGAGGTAGAAAAGGAAAATTGTTTGTGTAGGGAATTCATTCAAGAACAGCTACACGTATGTTTATTGCCCAGCACTTGGTGCTGGTTGGTTGGATATTTTGTATGTAGCCGTCATATGTGACGAAATTTTAGCATGCGTCTTAAGAAAGCGAATTGATAGCCACAAACTTCATCACCCAAGTCGAATACTGCTACATTTTTACTTAACAGATGATGCCGGCCTATTTTCATATATCAAATGCAGTAGATCGATGTATGTAAGTTGACGTAAATTGTTAATTAGCTTATTCATCATGTAAAATGTAAAATCTAATATTCTTTACAGAATGGATTGGTAAAATAGAAAAGGATCTTTTGGAACCTGGTAGAAATGATCTCCCTGATAAAATAGATTAGGCTAGTTTTGAGAGTGATAACTGCATGTGTTGGTGTCAAACCAGGAAGTAGCTTAGATTATAAACTACAAAATCATCAGGTGATACATTTGCTGATTCCAGAACAACTCGACCAAATCACGGAAAGTAGAATCACGGTATGCAATCTCAGTAACTTCAACTTCAGGGTACATATATGTATTTGTTTAGTTACTGTCTAAGTAAGATGTAAAACCACACAATAGCAGATTTCAGAACAACATGAATGGTGGGAGTATTTTGATGCCTATTTCAATGCCTGTAGCATAACCTGCAGGCCGTTCTGTGGTCGAACTGTGACAAGAGCAAGGGGTGCATGAACATAATTAGGGGATAGTGTGAACTTATAACGTTGTAGAATCATCGACAGTGCAATCTTTGCTTCGTTGTTCGCAAAGTTCAACCCAACACATGTTCTTGGACCATAACCAAATGGGACAAATGCCAGGGGATTGTTCCTTGTTGCTTTAGCTATGCCTTCCTCGAACCTCTCTGGTTTGAAAAGATGAGCATCTGATCCCCATAGTTCTTCACTTCTATGGAGTGCTTGGATTGGGACGTGCAATTCCATGTTAGCTGGTAAGTCATATCTGCCTAGCGTTGCTTTGCTAGTCACTCTTCTTACTAGACTAGCAGCTGGAGCGTACAGCCTTAATGTTTCGTTGATGACCATGCTCATCTAAACACGGAAATGGGAAAGGAAAACAAGGGCATATAACCACTGAATTTGATGTATAAAGGCAAATTAATAAGCTAAAATGTGACATAAATTACTTACAGTTTTCAGTCTTGGTAGCCCTTCTGCAGTTGGATTGTCATGGCCGAATACTTCAAACACTTCTTTTCGCACTTTGTCTTGCCAGTCGGTGTGAATTGACATGAGAAGACAGCTCCAAGTCAACAAGCTGCTAGTTGTTTCATGCCCGGCAAGGAAAAAGACCTTGCATTCATCTATAACATTGTCTATTGAAATCCTATTCTTCTTGTCAGCATCATGGTGAACTGTCAGCAGTATTCCAAGAAAATCACTTCCGAAATCTTTAGCCTTTCCTGTCCATACCTTTTCTTCTCTTTTTCTTACTATCTCTATGACAGAATTGCGTAGTGATTTCTCTAATTTGTCGGATTCAACATCATCTTCTGATTTCCAAATCTTGCTGCATTCAACACAACAATGTGAATATATCAGTATTCAGTAGTTGTGAGATAATGAGGGCATGTTAAAGGGATGAAGATTACTTTAAGCCCCAGGGCCTAACTTTATCGACATTTTTGAATAATAAGATCCCCAACTTTGTCAGCATTTCAAAGATATTGTTTCCTTCCACATAGCTGCTTCCAAAGGCCGTTCGTGATATCACTTCTGATGTTACGAGTGTGAATTCTTTGTAAAGCTCCATTTCCTTCCCTTCATATTGTTTCCAGTTTCCTAGCATACTCTCAACACTTGAAATCATTGCCGGAATCATCTCCTGAAGAAGAATACCATCAGGATAATGTTCAATTGATGGAAAGGGCACGAACCAATAATTCTCTCTGTCAACATCTCAAAGATAGTGTTGTTCTAAAGTAGAAAAAGAAATGTGATAGTTACCTTCAAGTTCTCTGCATAAAATGCATGGTTAGCCAGTTTGCGTAGCTTCATCCACTTCTTTCCTTCGGCCATGACAAGCCCATCTCCTAACAGCTTCTCTACAGCACCCTCAGCCTTGATCTTTAAGAAAACGCCTTCTTTATTCGTTAGCATTTCTTTTGCCAACTCAGGTTCAGTAATCACCATATGAGGCTTAGGACCACCCCATGTCATAAAATTCTTCCCTGGTAATTACCATAAATCAAAAATTCAACTTTTGATCAATTACAGTTAGTAAAGGACATTCAAGAAATCAAAATAGTTACCATATATCGTCATCCAGGTATAAAAATGTGGGTGTGCTCTAGGGAAAATATCATGTGACAGTTCCATGGGAGAAGTAGCTGCTTCCACCTTCATCCTGTAGCTCTCTTTACTAGTTCCATGAATGAATTTGGGGGTAGGTCCTGTGATTCCCTGTGCACGCATCATCCGCTGAACGTAAAACGGGATCCATATTACCTTGTAAATGAATTTGATCAGGATGAATGTTACTAGTGACACAAACAGTAGAGATAGAGCAATGATGATCATAGTTTTAGACCAATGATTAATTAATTAGGCCTTAAGTTGTTTGGTTACAGAACTCTTCACTTTTTCAAGGTTACGTTTATATCATTGAGCTTGTTGGGATGAGACAATCCAAGTGATCAGGATTTCTTGTGATGGTGATAAAAACAACACAGATACGTATGAAACAGTGTGAAAGTAACCTTATAACCAATTAACTTGGGAAACTTTATGTCTATGACATGATTTTTGTTCCAGTTTTTGACGTTTTGTTGACATTTGAGAATGAAATTTGATATGATCAGTAACGTTAAGTTAGCAAACGAATTCCACTATGCGTTGGCCGAATACTCCAAAGGCATAAGCCAGCTGCACATATTCGTGTAGATTAGAAGAACATGATAAGTATGTAGAAGAACAGACACATAGAATTAATTAATTAATGACATTTAAATTGAAAGGAAGATTTAATAATCATATCCTGTTAGAGGACCCTATCCTGTTATTATTTTATATACTAGTAGTAAACTACATTGATCGATCAATAATTCATTACATGCATTAATGACAATAATTTAAGTACTGCAGCTTAATCTTATTTGCGCACACAACAACAACAAAAAGAGTTTTTGAATATCATTGACTCATTGTTCAGTTCATCAAGTTGATGTAAACTGTGATTGGTAACTTCATTATCATGGATTCATTTAGTTGCCAAGCCTCATTTTTCCAGGATACTACAGATAAGCAGAGAGACGCGACGTGATTTTCTTGAGCTTCGCAACAACATCTTTCATGCTAATCCTTTTATTTGCACTTTCCACAGAACATGCCAAAGCTATCTCCATTATTGATGATAAGCATTCCAGTTTCTCAGTGAAGTACTGTTCTTCCCGTGTCAGCAACTGTTGATCGATGATGCGTAAAATTTCACTCGGCCATGAGTCATACACCAGTTTCCTGATCAGGTTAGAATTCCCATCAAATATTTCACTACGTGGCTTCACTTTTGTAAACACTTCCATCATCATAATGCCATAACTGTACACATCAGATCTTATCGACACAAGTCCTTCTGTTCCGCCATACTCTGTGAAATTAAAGTTAAACGAAAAAGATCAGTAAGCGTGGAAATTTAAACATAAATAAACAAGATAGACAGGATAGAGATTAGAAGATGCCTGGGGCAATATATCCCAATGTTGCCAGGGTGGTGGTCTGGGCAAAGTCACCTCCATCATTACTCAATATCTTAGCAATTCCAAAATCACTCAAATGGGCAACCATATCTTTATCGAGTAATGCATTGCCAGGTTTAACATCACAATGAACAACTTGTGTTGAGTAACCATGGTGGAGATACTCCAAAGCACAAGCTACATCTAACATTATGCCAGTCCTTTGCATAATGTCCAAGAAGCAATCATCGGAATAAAGCCACCTTTCAATACTCCCGTTTGGCATGTACTCGAGGACCAAGGCCTTGAAACTCTCATTAGAGCTGACACCGATAACCTTGCAGAGATTTCTATGGCGAAGGTTACGTAGTATATCACATTCAGCAGTGAAACTCGTCCATGCACGTTCCAGTTGCAAATTCAGTACTTTCACAGCTACAAGCTCCCCATTTTGAAGAGTCGCTTTATACACCGAGCTTGAACTTCCGGCCCCAATCAAATGGCTGTCACTGAATCCTTCAGTAGCACTTCTGATATCATAATATGAAACCCTTAATGGTGTTGCATCAATGGACATGCACATTAACTTGACCCTTTGAAGCCTTTTTCCTTTGGTATCTTGCATACAACACAATAGCCAAAGCAATGAAAGAGGCCAGTAATGCAGCCCCTAGTACTCCAGAAACAACTCCAATGACTTTTTTCCGCTTCCATCCACCGACTACATTATTTGGACATTGTGGAACACCATATCTTGGATCACCACAAAGTCCATCATTGGCTTGAAAAATGTACTATCAAAATGCTCAAAAGGACCACAGAAGGGATTCGACCATTCAAATGATTAAAGGAAACATTAAAATATGTGAGATATCGCAGTGACTCGAAAGGACTAGGGATGACACCAGAAAGATTATTGTGGGACAAATCCAATTTCTCCAAGCTGACCAAATTATTCCACTGATCAGGAATAGTCCCACTGAATTTGTTGTATGCCAACGAGAGATTTTGCAAATTTATCAAGTCTCCAGTTGAGCTTGGAACAGTGCCTGATAATCGATTCATTGACATATCAATAGAGAATGCAACCTTGAGATTTTGAATGTCCAGAGGCAGACTACCAGTCAGGAAATTTGAAGAAAGATTAAGCACTAAAGGATCAGTGAGTTTCCATAAGCTGGTAGGTATGCTAGAGCTCAACCTGTTGTTTGCCATATTAAAAGTCCTCAAAGAAATGAATTCTCCCATGCAAATTGGAATGGAGCCTGTTATCTGATTTCGACCCAACGATAATGTTTGCAGGTTATTCCGCAATTCACAGAGACCTTCAGGAAGTGTTCCGTTCAATTTGTTCGATGTGAGCTCGAGAAGTTGCAAATTTGTAATGTTCCCTATAGTTTGTGGAATTGATCCATGCATCTGATTGAAAGCCAATCTCAATCCTATCAAGCTGCCAAGGTTCCCAATCTCATCTGGGATGCTACCAACAAGACCTGCTCCTTCGATATAGAGTTGCTGAAGAGAAGAGGAGAGATTGCCAGTGGTAACTGGAAGAGTACCGTTTAGAGGATTGTCACTCAATTCAAGGACCTCGATGTATCTACAACTTGTTAACAAAGTTATGGTGCTCAATTCTCGCGATTCACTAAGAAATGGTCCATTGAATCCATTGTTACCCAAGTAAATTGCATTAAGGCTTGAACAATTTGTTATGAATTCCGGGATATTCCCAGTGAAATGGTTTATACTGACATATATCGATAACTTGTAGATTAGGCATCCCATGACAGAACTCGACGGAAGATGGCCTGATAGTTGATTACGGTTCACTATAAAAAGTTGTAGGTTTGAGATGTTAAAGATTTCTCCTGGAATAGGTCCTGTTAAGCTATTAGCACCCATCCCAATGCCAACCAAATTATGAAGATTGCTTATCTCTGCCGGGATTCTTCCTACAAAATACAGAATTGTGGATCTCTCAGCTTCAATTCTCTAAATCTACAGAGATTTATCAACAATGTTGAAATTCTATGATTTGTTTGCCCCATGCACACGAAGCTACTTGAGTGTCAATTCTTTTCTTAATTTCAGTTCAATTCAATTAGGTTTAGATTTATTCACTTCACTTTATATTTTTGTAATTGTTTTTATAGTACAAATAAGTTTCATTCAGTTTTGTCCTGTAAATGTTGATATGAATGAGTTTGAGCAAGCCACATACCTGTCAATTTGTTATCTGCAAATTCAAATATCTGTAGCATGGTCAAATTTCCAATGCTTCTTGGTATGGGCCCGATCAGGTTGTTGTCATGTAAATCAAGATACTGAAGGGGAGTACTATCGCCAATTTCTTCTGGGATCCGGCCTAATTTTCACACATTATTACTGTTGGAATAATAAAGTTAAGATAAAAATAGAAATATACACTAAATTATGTAAATCAAGTCCAAATTTTGCGGCACCTGTTAAATGACACTCTGCAATTGAATGGACTGCGCCGTTGTAACGTTAAAAATAGTAGCTTGTATAGGACCTGTCAAAGAGAAGATCAAGCTCTGCTGAACAGAACCTCAATGAACTTCAATGATACCCTTCTCATACTCTAATGTTGAGCTCCACACGCGTGAACCCTACTGGTATAGTTAAATTATCTCGATATACGCTATACTTCCTTTTTATCTCATGTACGTCCTTTTTTTTCGTAACTGATGGAGTGCCCTTCAGACGCAACGTGCATTTGAGGTTGTGCTGATGTGGTGGGTATGAAATTTATTATTGGAAATGGTATAATAAAATTGCCTAGTACCCACCACTTATCTAATAGTGTCATACTTAATTTAATTAAATATGGGTTGCAGGTTTCTCTAATGTCCAAACCACTAACTTGCATGTCCAGATTACCCAATTTTTTAAAGTCATCACTATTTAAGGCTATGCTGGATTGGTTTGGAAAACTTCAAACACTCAATTTAATAAATTTGAACCGAATCTATTTACAGTTTTTTTTTTAATAAATAAATTACTACGTATTACCTGGGTGACATCAATTAGAAATTAAAATTCTAACTAATTTCTAACAGTTTTGTGCTATGAACATGGGAAAAATCATTCATATAGTCTTATATACTTGTGCACATATGTTGATACGTTAAGTTTTTCACTGTAAATTTAATTTTGGTATGATATGAAAAATTCCAACTGTGGTACATGATAATAATGCTAGGTTGAAGAGATCATGGGATGAAAGTGATCAATAATAAGTAGTAGTAGAGTAATAAATTACATGTGAAATGGTTGCCACTAAGAAGTAACTCCTCCAAAACAGTGAAGTTGCAATGTCACTAGGAATGGGACCTGTAAACTTGTTGAACGACAAAGAGAGGACACGAAGTTGTGAGCATTCAGACATAGTTGAAGGGATCTGTCCGCCAAACTCATTCTCGGATAGATACAGCCCTTGAAGTCCAGAAATGCCGCCACGGCACAAATCCTCTGGTAGATCACCAGCAAATTTGTTGCCGGTAAGAGCTAGAATTTCCAAATTCGAAATATTGAACAAGTCCATTGGTAAGACTCCACTTAACACATTGTACTGCAAACTCAACACCTGCAAAGTATTGACACGTCCAATCTCTTTCGGAACTTCCCCATGCAGAGAATTGAAGGAAAGGTCCAGAGTTTGGAGCTTTGATATGTTGGCGATAGAGTTCGGGATCATACCAGAAAAGCTATTGTTGCGAAGGACCAAAGATCTAAGTTGTGGCAATAATTGGAACCAAGGTGGGATGCCCCCGGTGAAGTTATTGATTCTGAAATCAATAAATTGCAATCGTCGCAACTGTGCCATTTGTTGAGGCAGGGTTCCCTGAAAGCTATTGTTTCCCAATTTAATCGAAACAATAAACGAAAGATTCCCTATTTATGGAGGCAAGTGTCCTGCAACTCCCATGCTGGAAATATCTAAACCGGTTACTCTGTGGTGGCGAGAACCGCAAAAGACTCCAATCCAGCTGCAAACAGGGGTGGAAACAGACCAGTTTGAGGATAAAATGTGAGAAGGCTCCAATGTCAGCCGGTTTTTCAACGCAATAAGCGCTAATTCATCTGTAGAAAAGCTAGTTGATAAGGATTTGGCTGGAATACATTGCAGCAGAATAAATGCAAGAGCTAACAAATGAGCTCTAATCATTGCCATGCAGATGATGATTAGAGGTGATACCTTTGTCTCTGGAGGGTTTCTAAGCTGCAGAGAAGTTGCATATATAAGAGAGATTGTTTGAGGATGATTTGATCTTGAGAATGAGAATGAACTCCTTTATTTATAGGAGAGTCATTAAGTGGCCAAACTAGAATTCAAAATGGAAAATAGTACTCTTTTTTTCCATCGATAAGTTAAGCTTGGGATTGGGAGAATATAATAGTGATTGACTATTATGAAGTCAACTTTCTTCTCCTGCGTTCAGGTAACATGCACAGCTGCACTACACATGTAATGCAGTAGCCGCTTTGCTTTTTAATTTGTTTTATGTTTTTCTTTTGGACGAGGAGGAGCCGACCACATGCTTAATAATTGTGTGGATTCATAGAACTTGACTTGCATAACTTGCTAAGGTAGTTACTGACCACTCTGATCAGTTCTTGCTATATATTTGTATTAGTGACTTACCAGATCTGCATGTACAGATGGTATGGGAGCAAGTCTAATTTAAGCAAAATCTTTAGACTTGGAGCCATAAATTTGAAGATTAATTGGGATAGCATAAGAAATGGTTGCTGTTAGATTGATTTGTTTTAACAATTATACTTTCCATTCCATCTCATCATCGTTGTTGACAAAATCAAATAATTGGGAAAAAATAGATGAGTTGGCGAGACTAACATCCCAAACTGGCAAACGGATCCTAAGGCCACATAGTCGGGGTTGTGGGAAACATGATTCATGGGGTAGTAGTAGCAGATCGAGTTGCAGGGAACAGTAATATTGTACTGACGTAAGGCGTCATTGATAATTCTCGTAGATTAGATTTTTGGTGTTTCTAGATATCCCTCTCGTATTCGTACTTGTATCTGTCCCCGAGCATGTTAGCTACAGATAATAACGTGACCATGCCTGTGAAATCTATGAGACCATTCCAGAGACAAATTACCATCTCTCTTCTAGACTTTAGTTTCCTTCTCCGCGACATAAGAGATTTATGTATGCTGACAAAGATTCATAAAACGAAGCGATAAAATGTCTGAAGTTATGAATCATCATAACTCATAACTGAAAATTGTTGGCATCTAAATGCGCCTCTGAGTTCAATCAGCACCACAACGCAAAAACATAAAAGTAAAACAACAACAGAGAGCATAAACAGCCCAATATCATCAACTAAACATAAACAAAACAGAGAATTACCCAACTAATCTCCTTAATCATCAAAGGCCCAAGCATTATCAGCACGAACAGCCAGTTCTTCCTCCGGAGTATAATCATTCTCAATGCCGAAAATTCGACGAACATTCTCCACACTCTCATCCTTGATTCTGTCCGCCACAGCCTGACACAGAAGATCAATAAGCCCTTGAACGTGCAGGTAATTCGCCGCATTTATCAGCTCAAAAATCACATCCAGAGACTCATTCGCCAATTCCTCATCGAATCTCTTCCAGAGCTCCTCCGGCCCCTCCTCTACGTGCCGCTTGCAGTACTCGATCACGACGCTGAGGTTCTTCGCTTTCACCATCGGGATCGGAATGATGTCGGTAGCGTAAACATCGTCGATCATGTTTTTTACCGTCACGGAGAGCATGGCAGCCTTCTCTTCCATCTCGAAAAGCTCTCCGTCCAAGCTCCTCAGGCTGATCATCTTCTTCGGGGACACTTCCACAGATGACATGTTCAGTTTTGCTGGCTAATTGGGAATTGGGGAATTGGGGATAAGGATTTCTTTTGCTGCTCGTTCAATTCAATTGAAAATGAAATGCCCAATTGGGGATTTAGGGTTTGAGAGAGAGATATATATTATAATATTATAATATAACAAGTCTAGTATTTATCCTCAAATGCACGAATCTAACAACCATATATTAAAAACAATTTACGCTAGGGCAACACCAACATAGTCTTTGAGTAATTAAAGAACGTAAATGTAGCTTAGGTGTTTCTTTAAGTAAACGAATCCGCACTAATTCGTTTCAAGTAGCTTAGTTTTTTTTTTCTATAATTGCATATTTAATTAATATAGCGTGTTTCAATTCGAGGTCACAGGCCCCCGGGAGGAAAACCCGCGTGAGGCCAACAGGAGAGGCTTCACGAATGGGTTGGAGTTGGACCCTTCGTACAAGCTCCAAAGCACGAGACAACGAAATTTCGACTGAATGAAATTGTATGATGGGATTGAACGACCCGTTTGCCACCTCTATTGTTACCAAAATAAAGATACTTCTCTCTTTAATAAACTGAGTCAACCCTTGCGAGCTTTAATAGAACATTTTATTTCTATTAAAAAAGCAGTACAATCTTTCTTACACTATTATTCAATCTCTATCTTAAAATGTAACGAGGCCCGTAAAATGTATGAGACCACTCCACCCAGACCACCCAACTAACCATTTCTCTCCCCTTCATGTGTGTTTGCAAAATGTTAGAAAAAAAGAAGTGATTTTGTACTTTTAAAAGAGAAATAAAAATTTTACGGAGTGTTTGGCACTCAATTTAGACATGTTGATTTAAAGATGGGAGGTGGGGGTGAATAAACTGGTTTAAAGGGAGCAAATTTAAGTTTAGTTTTGATGTCGATTCACAGTGTTTGTGCAATCTTAAGATTAAGATAAGATCCAAATCTATAGTCTACTTTTGAGTACTTTTGAGAAGGGGGGTGACTCTCTAAAATGAGTGCCAAACATACATACTGTTAGCGTTTGATTTGACAACTTATGTGGTAATTTTTCCTAAGAAAATCAAATAACCGTAAAAAATCGAGAAACATCTGGAAGAATGTTTTTAACTTCTTAAAATCAGTAGTAGCATAAATAGAAATATTCTATAATTACTTTTTAAAACTAAAGTCAAACACTACAAATTATGCTAAAACTTAAAACTACTTGTTTATACTACTGGTTCAATTCAATTGAGATTGAAATGCTCGATTGGGGATTTAGGGTTTGATAAGTCTGTATTAATGAGAGAATCGAGTCCGTATCCTAAAATATACGAATATTCCAAGTTAAAGGTGTAAATCTACTATCCATCAAGAAAGATGACCGTTATGATAAAAGGAAATATTTATCGGCGGCGCTCTAGTACGAAAACAGTTTATGCTAGGGCAAGACTACTACTATGGACTTTTTGAGTAACGAACGTAAATGTAAATTTCAAAACCGTGATTTGCACAGTTCACTAAAACCTCCACCTAGAGGAAATAGAGTCAGGGAAGGGTGGATTGAACCGAAAATGTTTTGTTATGAAGTAGATCACCTAAAAGCCTTTGTCCACCATGTCTTTGGGAGTCGGTACTTCTTAGAGGTCTCTCTTGATACACCCAAATTTGCAGACGGGGGAAGACCCTAGAGTTGGGACTTCTTAAACCTCCTATCACAAGCCCCACAATTAATGAATCAGAGCTCCAAGGTTTGAAACCCTTACGTTGACTTGGGAGAGACGAAGCTCAATTCCCACAATTAGACACCGAGATCGAAATGCGCTAAAATGCGCTAAAATGTGCTAAAATGTTTTACAACGAATTACGCCTCTATCCATCACCGCAACAACGCATACATATAAAATGATTAAAACAGTGCAATAACAGCTCAAACTCAAAGTAAACATAAAAGTACAAACAGAAGCAACTGATAATTACTCAATTAATCATCTCCTTAATCATCAAAGGCCCAAGCATTATCAGCACGAACAGCCAGTTCTTCCTCCGGAGTATAATCATTCTCAATGCCGAAAATTCGACGAATATTCTCCACACTCTCATCCTTGATCCTATCCGCCACAGCCTGGCACAGAAGATCCATAAGCCCTTGAACGTGAAGGTAATTCGCCGCATTTATCAGCTCAAGCATCACATCCAGCGACTCCTCATTCGCCAATTCCTCATCGAATTTCTTCCGGTTCTCCTCCGGCCCCTCCTCTACATGGCGCTTGCAGTACTCGATGACGACTGTGAGGTTCTTCGCATTCACCATCGGGATCGGGATGACATCGGTAGCGCAAGCATCGTCGATCATGTTTTTTATCGTCACGGAGAGCATGGCAGCCTTTTCTTCCATTTCGAACAGCTCTCCGTCCAAGCTCCTGACGCTGATCATCTTCTTCGGGGACTCTTCCACAGATGACATCTTCGATTTGTTGATTAATGCGAATCGGGGAATTGGGAATTGTTGAAATTGAAATGCTGGATTGGGGATTTAGGGATTAGTAAGATATCTATTTTAATGGGGCATCCCTATTTAAATAATACCCCATCCCTACCTTTTTTATCAATAAAATCTCTCACATTTTTTTTTTTTATGAAAAGATAATATATTACGCAAAAAATAATATATTACGCAAAATAGGGAGTATCGTTTACAAGTTTTACGTTCAAAATATTTCTACCATGCTACTAATCTAGGATAAGTAGTTGTCAAGTCCGACCGTACAAAATGAGCAAACCAATTCGGCGCCTTATTCCAAACATGTAGGCTACTCACATGATCTGGATTGCTTTGAAAATAAAGAAGATCACTTGGATTACTTCACACTGATTGTGCAAAGGACGACGTTCCTGAAGCGTACCCTTGGCTTCCGTGCTTGGCGAATGCATCCGCAGCTTGGTTAGTCTCCCGATATACAAAACTATAAGTATTTGACATCCTCCATTTGTTGTACCATACCCCTGATTTCTTTAAGCAGCAGCAGATGATGTCGATCCTTCACGAAGCATCTGGAACAAGAGGAAATCACATACTTTGAATTAGATCGTATTATTAATTTCTTTACATGCAACTGATTAGCTAATATGAGACCATATTTTAATGCAAGCAGCTCTGCCATATTATTAGAGCAAATTCTTATATAACCTGAAGCTGCAGTGATAACCTAGCCATGCATGCTGGTTTCTAAATATAATTTCTATTCCAGCTGGTCCAGGGTTATTGATGGATGCCCCATCAATGTTCATAGCAATATAACCAATTGGAGGTGGGATCCATCTGCACAAATGCAGATTTAGATTTTTATGTTTTTTATCTTGTAAAACTTGCATGTCTTTCATGAGATGCATGAGATGAACATAAATCCCTTGACATGTAAATTCTTTTTTGTTAAAAAAGCAAACCATTTCTGTATCTCCAATGAGATAGCAAGCTGTGATTACTAACAATTGTGTATATTCATTTTGCTTGAAGTGCACAATCAAGCCTAGCATTGAAGGCATCTTAGAAGACCATACAGTAGGCCAAATTATTCTTCTAAGTTCAGTAAATCGTGTGCATGTGAAGAACAAATGATCAATAGACTCCACACCACCTCCACATAAAGTACATAGTGGGGAATAAATCTCGCACATTTTAATACAACTAATTCAATTTATTGATTTCTTAAAATTATTTCATTAATTACAAGTGTCAATATACTTCTAAATACTATAAAATTCAAACAATATACATTAATTATGCTAAAAATCTTTCTTGAAACATGCCAACTGACAACTATTTTTCAAATAGAGAAAATACTAAAACGACCTATTGAAAACGGAAGGAGTAATAAATAGAGTTGTTATCCTGTAAAATTGCAAATGTACCAACCATTGATACAAATGACATGTTATGACAAATATGACAAATAAAAATATCGGTCGGCGTCCGTCTACAATTTCGCTAGGGCAACACCACTATAGTCTTTCTTAGCAACGAGCGTAAATGTAAATTAATGAAACAATTAAACGTAACATAAAACCACACAGTAATGAATATCTTAAAATAAATACTCATTGTTGAATTTGAATAGACTGGAATTAAGATTCGACTCTCTAAGTTGGTACAGTTACTTGTATATTGGACAAAACATGTTTCATTAATATAAATTTGTCTGGTTTGCACTCCTTGTGAATTTGCTTTTGCAATCACCAAAGGACATCATACAATGTCTCGATGCATGTCTAATTAGATACTTACAATTTTTTTAGATCGTCTACATATTCATTTTTCGTGTGTTTCTTTAGATTGTTTGCGTTTTTCTTTTTGGATATTTTTTTCTCACATCTTTATAGTAGGATCTACTACTAAATAAAACACATGCAACACACATTATAGGAGCAATCTAAAAAGTATATATATATAACTATCATATTTTGACACCAACTCTCCTCTCCAATGTTCTGTGTCCTTGTCGCCCTTGCCAATAGGGGGTTGCTCTATCCGGGGACCAACCATCCCCAATGCACTCAGTCTAGGAACAATCCTGCTCTAAGAAAATTTATAACAATCTAACAACTACTTAATTAATTAGGACTTGGTGCTCTAGGTCGTAGTGCATGTGGTTACTCATGGACTCGGCCATACATGTCTCATTAGTATTAAAGTATATGGTCCGGTTTGATTAGTAGCCCAATGGACGCGATCACATATATGTGTCGCAAATGCTAAATAAATTGAGGGTGTTACAGTTATATACATTTAACCACAATATCATTACGTTTGTTTTTGTTCTGTTTAACTTTTGATTACTCCTAAGAGAAATTTCCAAAGATCCAAAATGGCTTTGTTTCAGATCACATTCCATGAATCGAAAGAAGAACTGTGTTGGAAGTTGGAAAAAAATACATGTACAGAGCATACCGGTAGCAGCTTCGAATAGGTCATATATCCATTCTCGTTCTCTAAAAATATAGAAGAAAGGGGGTCAAACTTTCACCCAAAAATGATCATAATGAAAAATTAATTTATAAAAAGTATATTACGAAAATATAGTGTCTATACTTTTATAAATTATCTTTTTGGTGTGATTTGGGCTTTATTAGCGATCAAACAGAGCTCAAATTAATACGTAAATAAAACAAATATTAGAATTCATTGGCGATTTTACATGGTATTCAACTCATCAAAAAGTCAGGATTATGAGATAATCTTCGACAGTCATCCTCTCTCAAACCGTTGCCACTTCACTCACACTCAAATATAAAAAATCATCTACATCGGTCATCCCCTTTTAAATTCAAGTTTTTCATTTCTTTTAAATCTTTACACTTTAAAATAAATAAGTGAATAAAAAAAAAAAAGAAAAAACATATAAGGCAAAACAAAAGTAGAGCTCATTCCAAAACGAAATTATCATTTTAACCCACACTTAGTGTTGTTTAACGAGTCAAGCCTTGGCTCGAGCTCGTTAACAATCGAGCCGAGCCTAGGCTCGACCCGTTAACATAACGAGCCTAAAATCAGGCTCGAGCTTGGCTCGAACGAGCCGAGCCCATATAAAAAAATGTGAAAAATTGAAATAAGATATCAAAAATTAAGTATATTCAAGATTGCTCATTCACGATCAATATTTCAAATCATACAACCATCAAAGACTAACAAATATGAAAATATAAACATTCAAAACTAATACTAAAATCTCCGATAATAATATAGATATTAAATCTCACGAGCCTTACTGAGTACTCGTGAACCGAGTCAAGCTCAGCTTGTTAGTGGAACGAGCCTTATGTTATGCTCGAGCTCGACTCGAATACCTTATCAAACGAGCCGAACCTTCAATAAAGCTCGATTTGCATAGCAACACTACCCACACTCCAATAAAATGTGATCGGGCTGAGTTGGATGGACTCGGGCAGCTCATACGCTACCAAGTGCCAACACCCCAGGCGCCAACATCAACGTCCAGCCCATTGGCCAATCGGGATAAGGAACTGTAGTTATTTGACAACACCAAACCAACTAAGGCTATTGGGCTCGGAAAGCAAACACTTTTAGCCCAATCCTGCATTGTTTACACCTCGCACACTTTGGTTTACACATACCTTTTGGGTCAAGGAGAGTAGGCTACGATAACAACATATACACATGAAAAAGGATCGTTCGCATCGAATTCGAAAGGAGAAAACTTGAACCGAATTGTTTGAATATGTGATTTATTTCGGATGAATTCAGATTGGATCAAATTTGGATGTCTGATGTTGTTCGAATTATAGATTTCGAAGCATTTTCGAATTGGATCAATCTGGATCAAATTGGGATGGTCACAAAGAATTTAGTAGTGTATTTTAACTACCTCGGTAGCCATAACTCATAAGTAGCTGTATGGTTGACAATCAAATGAAATTTATACTTCGGATAGCAATACAAGGGTGACAAAGACCTAAAAAGTTCGAGTCCATTAAAGATAGTCGTTGGACTAGTATGCATGGTTTTTAAGATCTGCGAAGCTCTGTATTAATAAAAGTAATCAATAATCCAACAATATAATAATTACAGTTCGAGTCCATTAAAAATATCCTACGGTCATCCGCAACAACAAATTTAAGTACCCGTGAGGGCGAATCAACTGAAATTTTCGACTCCAAAAGACCATACAGAGAGAACAGAGAGTCCAATTACTTAAGGATGAGTCGAGAGTTACTTTACCTAGGACTTAGCTTGGCCTGGGCCTTGTACACATATTATGAATTTTTAATCACATAAAGTAACTCTAGATTAATCTATGTGCATGTCTCAAGATTTACCTTTCTATTTTGAGATATGTACAGTGTACGAATATTTAATTCATGAATGCTTTATAAATAGATTTTCATTATAGTTCTTGTTCAGGAATTTCCGAAGAGAAAGATAAACCTCAAAATATGTGTATCGGTTTTTAAAACTTTCTTAATTTATTACATGTTACAATAATATGGGTGAGTGCGGACGGGTGTATGCAGTTTTTAAATATAGGTGGTGTTGAGTTCGATTCAACAATAGTCTATAGTTTACCTAATCACAAAACTCACAATAACAACAAAACCACAAAGAACCTGGTGCGCCTAATCAAACACACAATCAACAGAAACCAGAGCAAGAAAACAAGCAAGAATTGAACACAAAGTTTAACGTGGTTCTGTTGTAAATAACATACATCCACGGAGGTCAACCAGCTTCACTATATTATCAGAACCCCAATTACAATTAGCTAATAATATCCAAGAAAAAAAGAACCAATTTGTCTATCAAAACTGGAACCTATAATATCTATAATATATGCAGTCGAACTATGGTTTTCAAGTTGTGTGTCACCGTCTTGAGCATGTAGTATTCATCTTTGCATAGCATCCAATTCGCAACTAAAACCTAAAAGGATTCAATATGTGAATTAATAATAATTATTTTTCGTGTCTGTTGTCGGTTTCAGTTGTTGACTGTGTTGCCCAACACCTTGCTCAACACCTAAATATGTGTTGAAATAACAATATCCATAGGTGGTTTAAACATAATTAGAGTTATAAGATTGGTACGTGTGCATTTGATGTTATAAGATAGTAAAAAATTATAATATAGGGGGTGAAGTAGTGCAGGTTAAATTTGAAGTTAAAAAATAAAAATAAAAAATACTTGTAACACAAGTGCAAAGATATTTATCAAAGTTCTGACACCAGTATAGTTTAATTACACGACCATATGACAGAATCTTCAGAGGAATCAGCGCACTAGTGGACGAGTGAATCCAATAACGTGATTACTGATTAGGCAATTCAATCCACGTACGAGAGCACTAATTAATTAATTAAAACATTGATACATGACCAGCCCAAACGAAAGAATCAAATAACATGTCGTTTTCTAGGCATAGAATAATGGTCCATAAGTCTTGGTAAATCTCTAGTTTTAATCTTAAGAGTGTGAGTTGTGACTAAACATTTGCAAGCCGCCGACCCTACTATCAGCTAAAGTGCACAATCATGGTCAACGTGATAGTCTACTCGATCGCTCCATCATAACGCTTGATATAGACCTAAGATATTCAAAAGTTGAGATTAAAACGGATGAAATAGTATAGAATTTTTTTGTAATTAATTTCATTTGCACCTAAGATATGGCATGCGTACTGTAATTAGTCTCGTACCGGTAAAAGTATATACAGTATGTGAATTTTAGAGTTTATCTGCTAAAATGTAGTGGAAAATGCCAAGGACATGGGATCCCTGAAGATTATATGAGACTAGTTACATGATGGTATGTCTTGAACCAAGTGTTTAAGGTATTTATATATACTAGTGACCACAATATGGACGGTTGTTTTCTCAAGTTGAGCAAGTCCCCAATTGGGAGTTGGGACAGAGATCTAGTCATGAGTCCTCTTAAGCTTATCACAATCCTTCAACTTGTGCTAACAATTCAATCTGAGGTCAATTCAATTACACCCCATACTTTTAAGTTTGTTTTTAAGGTACTTCCCTATTCTGTCTGTTCAAGAAACTAGTATTCTGTTAAAAAGAAGAAAAAGAAAATTTTCTTGACAAATAGTGATTCCATTGCGTGATAGAAGGAAGGAAGCAGAATTTGCCCTGTACAATACTTGTGAAAAGCTTGACACAGTCAGCAACTGAAGTGTCAGCTACATAATTAAGATGCTGAAACTAAACTTATAGAATCAACCTGTGTTAACTGTTGAGTCCTTTCTAAACAGCTAAAACATGAAGCATAACTCTATATATACAGACACTAACTTCAGATGGAGGGGTTTGGAATGTACACTGGGAATGCATAAACTTATGCTTTAAGAGTAGGATCTAACCAATCCAAAGTTAACAAAAGATTTTGACTTAAACAGACCACCAAACAGGAATCTTGTTGGAGACTCCTGGGCTTGACTCGACTCCTCTGGTCGGCCTTTGACTCGGAGTATGGTTTGCCCGATAGTCTGCCTGATGGAATCTATAATCTTCGGGTCAACAGGATATCCCGATGCTTCACGAACATAGAACGTATTCACGGCTTTGCCTCCTCTGGTTGACACTTCTGCTCGTGTCACCGTTAGGCTATTCTCCCGGAAGATTCGAGTTATCTCTGACAATAGTCCAACTCTGTCAGCCGTGCACAGTTCGAGCTTCAATCCCTAAGAGCAGGGAAACAGATGAGCAGTCAATTTCATGTAACAAACCAGACTTTGTATTATACTACTAGTTTATAGACAGGCAAAGCAGTATGCTCTTGACTTTTATGCATTTAGTCAAACATAAAAACACTAGCTGTAACAAGAATCAATGTCTTTCTTGGACTTTTGGCTATGCTTAAAAATAAACAAGTATAGGGTTGGTCATCATCAACATGACAAAGTAGCTAGACAATTTGAAATTGATAAATTATTTTGAGACTGGTTTTAGCTTCTTGATTGCTACTTTTCTAGGTCATGCCCTGCATATATGCTACACAGTTATATAAACTATTGCTCCAGCAAAGGACTGTACTATCTTATCTATTGGATAAGCATGCAAGATAGAGTCATACTTTGCCAAAACAACATGCTTACAAGTTACTGTAGAACAATCTGAATAATGCAACAAAACAAGCAATCAAATATGCTGATTTTGTCAAATCAAAGGTCAAACTGTCAAGTAAAATGTGATAATTATCCTTACTTCAGATGATTTTGTCAAATCAAAGGTCAAACTGTCAAGTAAAATGTGATAATTATCCTTACTTCAGATACTCTTCTTTCTATAGCAGCTTCAAGACACTGAATCACCCTTTGTCTCTCTGCATCAGATTTCACCGGGGATCCATCGATGTGCCTTATACAGTACTCCTTCAAGAAGAAAACAAGAAAATTATATTCAGGCTATACTATAAGAAGACCAAACAAAGAACTGAACCAAATGATAACTGGTAAATCATATACCTGATAAGCTTCTGCACCCTCCTCAGCCTCAACATTTCCATGAAACACCACATATTGCATGTCAGTCAAAGTGCAAACTATATCAAACAGAAGTTTAGGCCTATCCTTGCACTGAATTGTGACTACCGAGTAGTCCTTGTCATGCCAATTAACAACATTCACATTAGGCCTTTCTTTCTCCTCCAACGATTCATCACCAATGCGTTCGTAGTCACGGTCATCAAACATCATCTGGTGAAGCCTCCGCTCAGTATGGGTAGCCCCATGAGACACTACCGTCTTAGCTTCCCTTGACTTGTTGCTACCAGAAAGCACGTTACACAAAAGGCGCTTAACCATGGATAACCTATCAGGGTCCGCAATTGCACCACCTGTCAACTCATCCGTTACTTGCATTACAGCCGCTGCCCTGGTGTTGTGGGTCCATACCTCGCCATTCACCACGTTGCACTTCAGGTCAGTGAGGACAGCACTCACTTCGGAAAGTAGTCCGGGTCTGTCAGTTCCAATTAATTCTATTGAGGTGTGGTCTGTATTAGACGTCACCCCGACGGATCTTCTCATGGAAGATGCAAAGCAAGAGTCTGGACCAAGTGACTGAAATTGAAATGATGATATCAATTTGGAATGTTGTCACTTAGATACAAAGATTAGTTGCGTAAAATGTCACAATAACTCACCTTCTGAATGTAATCCAGAACACCTTCATCAGTTATCTTGTTCCCATCATGGTCAGTAACATTAAAAACTGTTCGAATGCAAATCAAATGTCAGTAAAAAGAATACCAAATAGCAGTTTCAATAGCATATTAAAGCTTAAGCCAGTGAATTACCATCCATGAACCAACCACCATCAGAGCAGATATAAGCCTTAATTATCACAAGATTGAGATCAGTGAGGACTTGTACAACTTCTAATAGGATTCCATGTTTGTTAGCACTATCAACCTACATTTTCAGGAACAAGATGGACAAGAAATAAAATCTTACATTCAGAAAATTCCACAAGACTAGAGTAAACAACAATAAGCCAAACAAGTGATTGTAGTCAAGATTCACCTGTATAACAGTTGCATTTTTGCAAGATGCATTATCAATCACAACTCTGCCAACAAAAAAATTGTACCAACATTTAATAAAATAATTAAACTTATGAAACCAAGGAGAATGACAAAAAAAATCTTATATGCATACCTTGGAGGATTCATCCTCCTCAAAAACTTCTCATATTCATCGTCCATGTTTGCTGAATAACTCACTGAAGATTCTGTACAGGAATCCAAATTTCAGATAACATGAAAAAATAATTCACAAAATCTTTCAAAAGGGCCAATGAAAACAACTCAGATTTCAAGGCAAATCTAGAAAGATCCTCCAAACAACAAGAATTGGTAGCCAATTAAGAAGGCCATAATAAGCCACCTGGAAAAAAAGTTTCCCTTTTCCCTCTCTGTATTGTGGGTCTATCTGCCTTTTTTTTCCTCTCAAGTCTCAACAACACATGAGTTTTTGACAGCACATAATACACAAAACACACAGGCACAAACAGTACAAAAGAGGAACACACACATGAAAAACCAGCCTGGTAACAGCAAGTATTCACACACCCTTTTTCAACAAGACCCCACAAACAAATCTCAATCTCGCAATTGAAACAAAACAAACAATGAACAAGAACAAGAACAAGAAACAGAACAATACCCACTACTAATTCAACAGAATTTACTGAAAAAAGATACTTACCCATTAATATTCTAGGCGATTCTTGAACTGGGTAAACAAGAATTCCGTGATTCTCTCGATATAAACACAGTCTTGGACCAAATCAGGGAAGAGTATCAAAGAAATGAAACAGTGACCACAAAATCTTTCAGCTGCCTTAATTGCAATTTTTTTTCCCAAATAATAAGTTTTCAGTCAAGAGCAATTAAACCACAAACAGGGTCTGTTTGGTAAGTTAAAAACGTGTTTTAGGTAAGTGTTATATATATAGAAGAGAAGAGAAGAGGGTTTCTATTTTCAGCTGGTAGTTTGTTTGAAATGTCTGTGACTGGTAGTATATTATTTTTAAAATGTAAAAATTTCCAGAAAACGAAGAAAGCAGTTGATTTTTTGAATTGCCTGGCGTATTTTAGTAGTGGACCCGGTATGTTTGGCGGGTGCGGGGCGGGCTAAACTGCGCCAGATTCTGCGGATCTGTTTTTCACCCAGTGAAGTAAATTTTGTTTTTTACTGGCTCGCCACGTGGCGATAGGGAACTTGGTAGTAAAACTTTCCAAGGTTTGGGGACGGACATATTTAATGTGTGGTTTTTTATTACTCGTGTGATAATGGCTTTTTTACCGCTAATTTTGTCTGTAAATCACCATTATCATTTGTTTATGTGAACTTGTTGTGATAATGATTGGTTTGACAATTACTCCTCGAAAAGTGATTAAGCCATACTGCCATAGGCCGTGACGTCTGAGTGAACCATTCATAAGTTATGGATTAGACGGAGTTTGTTGCACATATATAGACTTGCTAATGAATCGATTTGAGCCGTTTTTTAGTTTTATCGATCATCGATTGTTAAATTTTAGATATATTTATAATCGAAAATCATTATAAAATTGAGCTCGTGTTTGATTCAAGTGATTGAATTCATGAGTTTGGTCAAAAATCTCGACTCGTGTTTACTTGCAAACGTTTGATTTGTTAGAGTTCGAAAATAAGGTCATTTGTTACAAAAATTTACACACACATAGACAAAAAAAGAGAGAGAGAGAGAGAGAAAGAAAGAGAAAAATAAAGGGTTGAAATGAGATTTAAGTTAAGATTGATTTATCTTATTTTTAAATATGTACATATAAAAATTTTTACGAAATTCTTTAATGCTCGTGAGCTTCAAGCACATTTTCACGATGATTGATTAAGCTAAAAAATGCAATAATCGTGCTCGTATTGACCAATATCGAGCTCAATATGAGCTTTGACATAAATTTTTCACGAGCGTGTTGTGATCAACTTGATTTCTTAACACCCCTAATTGCACATAAATATATACTCTCGTTAAAATGTGAGCATTTTAAGTTTCATTGCTTAAAATTTGTACCATTGTGGAGTACTAATATCATTTACGACAATCGTTGTTGGTTCAATTAGTAAACAAGTTGAATTCACTCAGTTGAAAATATCCGATACATGATACATCAATTGTCTCTTAACTTTATTTTTCTTATTTTAGTGGTTTAAATTATATTTTAGTCAAAATTAGTACTTACTTCGTTTCATTAAAAACTTCCTGGGGGGACTATTCGTCACGACCTTTGACCACGTATAACTTTTAAATTAAACTGTATCAATATAAATTAAAAGTTGATTATGAAAATATACTCCATTTAATTTTATAATATAATTTTATGTCTAATGTAATTTAAGAGTTATACGTGATCAAAGGTCGCGATGATGAATAGTCCCCTTACGGCACTCCTTATGGAGGCTTCTTTGGGGCTTATTTGAGTCTTTAATCCCAAAAAAGCCCCAAAAATCCTCTAATGGGGGCTTATTAGGGGCTACTATTTAGTAGCCCATGGCAATGGGCTATTAATTAGTAGCCCCAAAAAAAGCCCCTCAAAATTATAATATGTACTACTCTCTCCCATTTTTACTCTACATGTAGCATATAAGACCCACAATAAAGTATCAAATAAGCTCCAAACTATTGAAGATATCATTTGTGATGAGTTTTTTTTAAACTTATAATGTTTAAAATCTTGTATTTAACCTAAACCATAAGGAATGATCTTAGTAAGTTACTATGAAATCGAGTATGTAGTACTTAGTCCCCTCAGGAAGTACATTTTATTGATTGGGGGAAATGAAACAGTGGTGCCACGTTAAAAACAACAAAGAGAATTTCCAGGCCATATTAACCTTCGTGTACTGTTATTCATAGTATACTGTTGGGGAATCGGAGAGTGTGATAGGGAAATTATTTTCTACACGTTTGACTATGATTAATTAGTTATATCAAAATGCCAAGTTTAGTTGGCCAGGAAAGTTGGGAGCTCAAAAAAGAAAAGGTTCTCATGTCCTTGAACTTTCCAGACAGATTTCAAATCATATGTAGTAACTCTTCAGTGAAACCCCGCCACTTCATTATAACAATTATATCTACCTAATTATTACAGGTAGCCATTATGTCCACGTCACTCTAATACTATATTAGAATTAGACTATCTTCCCCTTAAAATGTCTTTTGAAGTGCAGGGACGGTTCTGACTTTTAGAGGCTTTGTGCCAAAATTCACAATAGACCCCAAACAATAAAGTGGAAGTGGATTTAGAAAAATAAATAATGTTCATGGTAAGTTTCGAACTCAAGGCCTAATGAATAATAAGATACTTCAAAAATCAATTGTCACCAATTCGACATGTCATTTCTATGAACTTTTAGCATACACATATGACATAACTATATAAACATTACATAAGATAAGAATGAGGCCCCAATTTTTACGAGGCCCTGTGCGGTTGGGCTACTCGCACAGGGCTTGAGCCACCCCTGTTGAGGTGTTATTGGTTAAATTTTAATATGATATCAGAGCAGGCCCAATTCGACAATGATCATCCGTGTTGGGTTTGAGCCAATGTATATTTCGACATTCATTCATCACGTTGTAGAGTCGATTGTCAGACCGACCTACACGTGGGGGGCGTGTTAAACTCCATATCCCACCTCGCTTGATAGTAGGTCATGAATCAACATATAAGATTGGATAAAACTTTCCCCTTATAAGATCTTTTAAGGTGTTATTGACCCACAAACTTGTATTCAAATATGAACATACTACGTAATTGAATTATGAACATAGTACACACTTTAGCTCTATAGTTGATAACTGTTGATAATGTGACAAATGAACGGAACTGGGCGAGATCACATGGTTAGGGAGGCAAAGGTGCAGTGAGGAAGATGGAGGAGTCTAAATCTAACTAATAAGAAGAAGAAAAGAAATAGTGTAAGAAATTAGGTTTGGTCGCTCGACTTCACATAAACATGTCTTATGGTACAATGTCCCTTCCCTTTCACTTTCACATGCACCTCCATATTTTCTGCTTCCCAGTTTCAGGCCCTTTTTCTATTCACTTTTCCTATTATATACTATATTTATACCCATATTCAATGTATACACATACTACTATATACAATCTTAATTACACGCCTATTGTCGCGACAAAATCTTATGCGTTTCTGTTGGACCAAGTAACGTGGTTACTTTCAAAAGGTTTAACGGTTTTATACATTATATATACTCTTGACATATAAAATTTAGACTACGTTCAATAAAGTAGTACACTTACATAAAATCATTTTACGCCCTACAATTTTGACCTAAAAGTAGCTACTCCTTCCTTTCCTTTAAAATTTTCTATTTTTTTATTTTGAACGTTCCTTTAGAAACCTCTCACTCAAAAAAAGTAAAATATTTGTATACAACTTTACCACCCCACTCACCATTCTTTATTCTTTCTTGACTATAATAAATAAAACCCCACCCACTACATCAACTTGAGGAATATTGGAAAAGAAGAGAGCAAATTGTTTTTTTTTTTTCGAAAATAGACTTTGCATTAAATAGACGATGGATGTTCAGTTACATGCCGACTATAAGAGGACGAAATGTCAGATGCTAAAATATTACATAGCCAAGATGGGGTTATATCCCAAACAAAAGTATTTGAGTTGTTATCAAAATGTTGGTTTCTTCCAAAAGTCTTTTTCCGCCCTTCATTCGCAAGTAAATCAGCCGCTCCATTGCTTTCTCTATACAAAAATTCCATCTTGAAATCTTCTAATCGACCTATCTCCTTAATGGCGTCCTGAAGAAGTGCGTTTTGATGCACACCTGCTGCTTTCCCCCTGTTAAAAGATGCAAGGAGAGTTTGTGAAACAGTCTGTATAATAACTTTAGTACAAGCAATTTTAGAACATAAGGTAAATCCTAATTTTAAAGCATAAAATTATGCCGTAAGCGCGTTGGAATTTCCTAAGAATTGCACCGCTGCCATGATGCATGTGCCTTGATAATTTCTCAAGATGGCTCCAGCCCCTGCCTTTCCGGTTGTTGCATCAAAAGAGCCGTCTATGTTTAGACAGAGGTAATTGAGGGGCGGTGGTTTCCATTTGCATAAAATAATTTTAGTAGTGCTTCTAGTTTCTGGATATTGTGCTTCATGATCTTTTAAAAGGTTAGAAAACCGAATTTTCGCTTTGTATAAATCAAACTCTTTATTTGCAAAAAGTTTTTCATTTCTTATTTGCCAAATTATCCAGGTTAGCATCATGAAGTTTGTTACATTTTTCTTATCATGTGCTTGAAAGAATATGTGTGTTAGGGTCTCTGAAGAGTAAAGGGAATTGGGTATGAATAGACTCCTAAGAGGTTGTAGTATTTCACATATGCAAAAGAGGTGATGCAGTGTCTCAGGTTGTTGGTGGCAAAGTGGTGTGAAAAAACGATCAGGAAGATAAATTGCCGTGAAAAAACATTGGAAGAGAAAATACATGGTGGCCAATTGGTGTGAAAAAACAATCAGGAAGATAAATTTTTGTTTTGAACTTGCACATGTGCGCATGACATAATGGATAAACTTTTGGAAACTTTACATTTAGACCCCCTCTTAATTATACCAATTATGTTTTTTCCCCTCTTAGAAAAAGAATTACAACATTTCCCCTGTTAGTTTGATTTAATTACAAATAAGCCCACGAATTTGATTGTTAGCGAATTAAAACATGGAAAATAAATTTTTACCCCTGGTCCAAAATCAGAATTTTACTTTGACCAAACAATTTCAACTTTTGTTTATTATACATTTGCCCCATTAATTTATATTTTACAAAAATGACACTAAATATTATACAATTAAGTCACATATTTTATCTAAATTTCAAAATGTCCAAAAAAATTATTATAAATTATACCCCGACAAAATTAATACTTCAAACATGTCCAATTTTTTTTTTAAACAATAATTTTTTTTCTATCTTCTTCTTCAAGACTCCGGTACCGGGGTCCGTCAAAACTCCGTTCTAGGGAGCTTTACAGTTTCCGAGAGCTCCGATTTGTGGAGCTTAAAAGCTCCCTAGTCAGAGGGAGATGCATTCCATCACCGTATTCCAGTAAGAAGAAGAATAAAGGAAGAAAAGAAAATGAAAAAAAAAAGAAGAAAAGGAAAAGGAGATAAAAAGAAGGAAAAGTAAAAAAAAATTTGGCTAAGGAAATTGTCTGGTTGGAAGAGAGAGACTAAAGCCATATTATATGGTCAACTCAAATTGATTAAATTGTGACTATATTATTATTTTTCTAAGATGGGGTGAAACGTAATTGAGGTCTGTAAGAGGGGTTCTAGAAGTAATTTTTCCTAAATATTTTATAGGTAAGGAAAATTATCCATTGGACATTGAACTGCCCCGTTGGGCTCTCTCTAATTGAATTAGAAAACCAAGTTGATACATGGCCCAAAAGATTACAAGCATCACTAGCTAACCTTAGCCCATCCCCGCCCCCTACGGGCCTGAGATGCGAGCTTGGTTCAACCGTGGAGTCATCTGTCTCCTCACCCCCCTCAAAAGCATAGGTACCTAAGGGTCCAACCCCCTATGCCACACAATACTCTTCCACATAACCCCTAATGTATCAACCAATTACACACGTTGAGTTTCAATTACTTTTTCACCATTTAATAAATTTTAGTAATTCTTGTTCAATTGTTATCTACTACTCTGAAAGATTATACACGTTCAAGAAAATTCTATTCCCAATAGGTGATCCATACAAAAATTAAACGATTCACAGGTAACCTTGAAATTGCAGATTGCATAAGATTATCTTAAACCGGAGAATTCACAGATGTTGCAAAACTTCAGAGGGCATAAGACTATAAGAGCATTGAGCCATTGGTGCAGAGGAGTTAGACAAGTTACAGGTTGAATCGTCAGTTGCTTGTAGTTTATTTGAGCATCTGAAAAGGTTAGGTATTTTGTGGTTACATTTTAGGTTGATTCTATATGTATGTAAATATGTACTGTAATAGTTTATTTTTCTATACATCGAGCCAACAAGCATGTTCTGTTTTTTTCTTATCGATACTAAGATAAATTCATGGGTCCATTGATTTTTTATACCCTCTTAGCGTCCCTAATAACGAAATGAACCACCTTAGTTTATCAATTATATTTTAGTCCAAAGTCAACAAAAATTCACTATTCCAAAATTGAATTTTAATGAAACCAAACAAACCTTAGTGTTTTCAAATAAAAACATAAAAAATTAAAAGAAAAACTAAGTAAAATAATAAAATAAATTTTAAAGAAAAAAAATCTTAACTAAAATAAAAATAAAAAAATTATCTTCATCATCCCCAAAGCTTCGGTACCGTAATTTTTTCCGGTACCAAAGCTCCAGCGCCGAAAAAGGTGGAGCAAGCTGCTCCACCACCATTAACGGTGCAGCAAGCAGCTTGCTCCACCACCAGATCGGTGGAGCAACAACTCCACCATTGCTCCACCGTTACCGGCACCGAAACTCCGATACTGGAATTATCCAGTACCGAAGCTTTGAAGAAGAAGATGGATGGATCTTGTTAAATATTTAATTGTTATATTATTTTATACTTCTATTTAGATTTTTTAAATCTTTAAATTAATTTTTTTGATTGAAAATATTTATTTTTCTTAAGTCATGTTTGGTTGTAAACCACCTTAGACTAAAATGTAATTGATAACACAATAGGGTCCTTTATATAAAAGACCTTCATAGTGAGCCCTTATAATCAATTTTCTCTGTATGCAGTAGTCCCAGCTCCCAATTTATATACTTCCAATGTAACATAACAGTACACTACTATACGGAGAGGTCAAATAATAAAATCAAGTACACTTTTGTCTTTTTCTAATGTTGAAAACCAATATTTTAATTTTTGGGTGCGCACAAAATAGACTCACCAAATCGCATAACAACATACAAATCACGTGAATCAAATTAAATTGTACAAATGTGACAGGTTATTACCTAATATAGCACACTCACACATCTATTCGTGTAGGTTTCAAACTCGTAATTAAGAGGAAAATTATCATTTTTTAACCAAGTTAACATTTCGGCACCAAATACAATACTGTCTCTATAGGAGCATACATTTGATACTGTCAAGTTCAAAATCCATGAGTAATTTTGGGAAAACAGAATTTTGCGCATGTTCTTTTGGAATAGGGTAAGGGTTGATTTGATTTGCGGCTTGTGTCTACCCAATTGGTCTGGCGAAGTCTCATTAACTAATTTATGACTTAAAATATCTAAGTTTAGTTTAGTTTAATTCAGTCCAATTTCTTTCATATTACAGATAAGTTGAGTTTAACTTAAATTTAATCAATTGTTTTTATAGTATATATAACCTCAATTTTGTCCATTTCATTTCAAATTTACTTAATTATTTTTATACAATATTCAATTTAGTTCATCTCAGTTCAGATTTATTTATTATTTTATTTTATTTTACTCCTAATAACCCCAAGCCCCCAACCCTCCCGCTCGTCGTGGTTTGTTGCACCTACGATCGTCCAGTGGCATCCAACCCATATCAGAAGAACCTGTTGCACTACCCTCTGCAACAAAACATGTGACCAACAACGTTTTCTCCAGCAACTGTCCTTTTGCAACATACACCCCATGCAGAACCTTCTACTCCATGTTCCCACACTAGTTGAACCTATAGTTGTAGTACGCCGCTCCTTGTATTCATCACATTTCTCGTCATCTCTGTTGAACGCAAAACTACAAGTCTCTCTCTTGACAGCTTCTGGTTTTGGTACCTCAACTTTATCCAACTTATTCAGGTACGTTACTCATCGTTCTCAGTTATGTCTCGCTGATCATGTGGTCCGTAATCATACGCAACCATCTCTTTAGGTATTTTTTTGGCTGACGGTGCCTCCCATGTAGGTTTTAGCCAGCTGCTCTTCTTTTGGGTTAATTTCTCGAGGATCTCCCTCCCTGTCACTCCACAACATGTTGGAATCATGTGTTTGGCCAACCCCATGAAAGGTTTCATGTAGCTATCATCTTCCTTCTGTGCATTGAACTCTTCATAAGGCAGTGTAATAGCTTATCTTCCTACCCTGCAAGGTTAGTGATGTAGAAGAACTGTTCAAAATAAATGCCCCAATCAATTCAAACCAAGGCATGCCCAACACTACATAATCCAAACATCTCCCGTTCGTGTACAACCATGAAGTGAGCAACCAACGTAACTCCTTGAATGCATATAGATAAATACATAATCTACTCAGCTTATATATTGTAAAAGATAGAAAGTCATCGGTTGTTAGAGTTCTAAGTTGAATAGAGTTTAGAATAAAAATCTTGTATCTACTCGTCTTTCTTTCCATGGATAAGGTTCCTTGACTTAATCGATCACATACAGATAAGGATGAAGAGTCAGACCTATCTACAAATAATGACAAACTGAATTTAAACCTAAATTCTAGAAGCTACCCGACAAAATCTTAGCATGTGCCAACTAACCACATCTGGAGTGAGATACTAATAGTTTTCAATTTGAATTAAAAAAAAAGTCATATTATAATACTTAGTACGTATTAGAAAAATTTAAATCACATTAAAATGGTACACATTGGTACAAGAAGCGAAAAAAAACGATCTATGCTTTCCATTGAGATTAAAGCGTGATATGACGAGGACGCAACATAATAAAAAGAGATGTCTAATGAAGTTTGGTGACATGTCTATAAGATTGCCACTTTGGTTGCCCCCTTGCCGTACCCTAGCTTATCCAACAGCTCCTGTCTAATGTTGTCAACCCAATTCCGTGATAAACAAAAGGGGCTATTACAAAAACTATAATGTACACCCGGCCTGCACATTAAAAAATTAGTGATTGTGAGTTCTCAATGATTAAATAATAATAATAGAAAAAGAACAAATAGGAAAAACCCTTTGGGTTTTACATCACATTAACAAAAAAAAAATGCGCTCGAATTAGACAAACAAACATGGCCATTTTAGCCTTGCTATTAGGCTTTTGAACCCTTACCTTACGATGGCCATCGCGAAAGAACCAAGAATCAAAGGAATCCGATAGGTCCTACCAGTTTTCCTAAGTTAGTTTTAGAGAATTTGATTTTGAGCTTTTATAATTATCAAATTTTATTTAATTTTTATAAGTAAAAATCGTGCTTTTAGGACATTGTTACAAATGCCCATCTCATGCAAATTACGTACTGCCCCTGTTATGCTAAAATATTGATAAACATATGTGTTGGTTGACTTTTGGCAATTGAATTAGATCACAAATTACATTTTAAATTATATCGAAAAACATTTGAAGAAACCGTGTTCTGAGAATTCATTTATGTAGTTTTTGTGCATAATTTTATTATTTTATTATATAGTTTTCTTATTCATAACTAGCAGTACTGTTTTATTTTATTTTTAAATGTGAGCGTGGATTGCGAGTGTCACGTATATATATGTTTGTTCTGGTGCCTTCTGCACGTATTTAATTTTAGTTTAGAAAAGAACTCGAACGTGAACATCGTGACGAAATGAAGATGGCCGAAAGTAGTGTACTCACGCCTAATTAAGAGAACGAGCTGAGCAGTTAAGTTACGTAACGAATACTAATAAATGATCAGGATGCAACAAAGCAGAAAGCCAAAATTCCTGGAAATTGTCTGTTCGATCGACTTAATTTGTATATATGCTCACATCATATATAATTACATTAAGATATATATTGCTGCGGACTGCGGTGCGGCAGCAAAACAAAGTGGATATCCAAATCATCTTCACCTTTGATGAATTGAATTGACTCACATCACACGCTTACGCACTTGATGAAATGGAAGAGAACCGTAATCCATGCCTTTCTTAAGTGGCCGCTTACATCCATATATATATATATATATATATATATATATATATATATATATATATATATATATATATATATATATATATATATATATATATATATATATATATATATATATATATATATATATATATATATATATATATATATATATATATATTAAAGTAATATAATAAGCCTGTTGATTCAATCAATTGATTGATCTACCAATCAATTTTAATTCGTTGATCTTGCTTATTCAATTTTAATATGGTGCGTACACGTGTCATTAGTTAATTAAAAGATGTAGGGTTCGAATCCTGTTGGCGTGATTTTTCTCCATTATTTTTATTATTATTTTTATTGAAGGTGTTTGGTTCGAATCTTGTTGGCGTGATTTTTCTCTATTATTTGTATCATTATTTTAGTTGAAGGTGTTGGGTTCGAATCTTATTGACGTAATTTTTTTCTTTTTTATTTATTCTCTTCTTAAATTTTTATTTTTTTAACATAAAGTTGTATGACTTATTATACTTAATTTTAAAATATAACCATGATATGTTCTTATAAAAAAAAAGACATACTTCCTCCGTCCAATAATAAATGTAACACTTGATTTTGTTGACTTTTTCGATGATCATTTTGACCTTAAATTATTCTTAAATCATACGATAAAAATAACTAAAAATATCATATTATGAAACTAGAATGTTTATATGAACACTTGACAATATATTCAACTGATGAAAAATACCAATTAACATGCGAAAAAGATGCATTACAGATTTTGAAGCTGAATGTTTCCAAAGTTTAGAGATGTATCTGATGGTTCTTAACTCATCGGAAGAATACTTTTTGTATGTCTAATATAGTTCAATTCAAAACTATTAATTGCATAACTACAAAAATTATATACATTTATGGCACACCATTTATATTAAGTTTAATTACTCAATTAGTTATTTTTTATTACGTTTGAAGTCATTATGTGAAAATTATATATTCACTCCATTTATTTCAATATATTATTTAATAAAACGATAATGTTTTACAAGATTACGCTTCACACGCATAGCGTGTGACGCGGTTCCTAGTATATATATATACACGCACACACATACTTATGTTTATCGCAATGATTTAATTTTATTTTTGTCTGGGTACAGATATACCAGTACACTGGACTGGTATATATATACAAATTTAGACAGACAATCAAACTATAGTAACATTCCTCATTTTTTAAAACTACACTATTTGGAGTAACAATACTTGTCTGGAATAAATTTCAGTGGACAAATGTATTTCGTTAATGTGTTATACTCAACAATATGTGTTGGAACTTTGATGTTCATATGGAAAAGTGAGAGTAAGAAAATTAAACAAAAGATTAACATATGCCAATAGAAACAAACTTTGTATATGGGGTCATAGGGTGCTGGGTGGTAAGGTTACTAGAGTAGCACAGAAGGGGCCGAGACAAACTTTTACAGAAACAAACAAAGCATATATATGTAAATACACAACAATAAATAAGTTTACAAAGTACACTTTCCTCAATGTTAAATCCGCCACTAAATCGTTCCTATGCACGCACCAGAAATAAGACAAGTCACGCAAAAATTACAACCATCTCTAGATTTCCAAACAACACCCAAAGGAATAATAAACAATAAGGATGGTGAGTATAGTCGATGGTAGAACCATCTCTCAAGACAAGTAATTACCCCGCTCGTGGTGCTTAGGAATTATGAAAATCCGTCTCACAATATAACAACTACTCTAATCTGGCGAAGTTAATTTGAGTGAAAACAGAGCAGTAGAGAGAAGGAGAAGTATTTGCTTGTATTTGCAAGTGTGGTGATGAAATGAGATTCATCATCTATTTATATCCTTTCATGTCCTTTTCCAAGTATTATATCATCATTCCGAAAGTGTACAAATCTTCATTCAACAGTCACATGTCAAATAGATAACAACTATACACATTAAGGATGTAACCTTCACGGAAACCACTTGAAAATCTGCCAAAAATTGAATAGGTACATGTTCGCAACGGTGTCTTAGTTTCGCAGCAAACGAAACCCTTCTATTTGTAATGTTGCATTGTTGTTTTAGTTTCGTTGCGCGCAACGATCTCTTCCAAGATGTTCGAGTCCTTTTTGATAGCATTGTTGCAGCGTTATAATAAGACTCTCCAAAAAATTTCTTCGATATCAATGCTACACAAAAGTTCCATGTTTTGAAAGCTTGGATTTTAAAGTCCACTTTTATAGTTTTCGATACACGTTTACTCAATTTCCATGGGATTTAGTACAATGAAAGTTCATCCATGCATGTGTGATGTGTATTTTAATGACTTAACCTATTCATGTATTGATCAACACACTACGTGCATTAATCACTCTTTCACCACGAGATTTTTGTGATTTAACGCGTCTAGTGATACCCGTTTCAGTACACGAGCATGGAAAGCTTGTTTCCAACGTGTTGGATCCAAACGACCAATACATCAAACAAATTGAAAGCTCATTCGTTTCACTAAAATTCCCCACAATCCCCACATGAAAAGTAATTGATCCACATGCACTATTTCGGCGAGGCGTGATAGTATTGGGGTTGATAGCTTCCGCTCTAAATCTCCTAGTAAAATACCTTTACTTGGCATGCGGTGGACCTACGGCGTCGAATCGATCAACGTTTGTGTATTCCAAAATAAAGATAATTTACACTATTACAACCATGTACCTTTTCCATGTTCTTATGGTTCTATCCGTTCAAAGTTATTTAATTTTTTTTTTACCACAATTACATTAAGTTTTTATTCAATTTTGTTAAAACATATTGTACTTACCTTTCGCAAATGATTAACGTGCACTATGGTTTATATTTATAAATGATGACTAAATGTGATGATGGAATATATGTGAAGTATATCATGAGTGTCTGAATAAACAAGATTCAGCAGCAACAGAAGTGAGATTCTTGTAGTACAAGATGAATCTAAAATCAGACCACAAACATCTATCTTTACTTTTCAGAATCATATGCCCCAATTAATTAATTAATCATCTCTGACTCATAAGCTAGTCAGCGGGTCAATGATAGAACCGACCTTGTTTTTAGCAAAATATTTAGTATAGTACTCCATCCATTCCATAATAATATTTCTAAGTTTGACTTAGACCACTCCTTACGAAGGTTTTTTTAGTATTTTTTGGGGCTTAATTTGTATTTTAAGTCTCAAATAAGCCTAAAAACACCTCCAATGGAAACTTCTTTAAGTCTACTAAATAGCAGCCATGAAAGAAGCCCCACTATTAATATTTTATAATTTATTATTTAAATGGTTGGTTAATGAAGTTGCAATATAGTACATGGGGTCTACAAAGAAGCCCCAAACCATTGGAGACTTCAATTTGGAATAGAATTCTTTTGGATCTTCTATGTTTGTAGCCCATTAAACCCCAAACCATAAGGAATTATTTTATACCCAACTTTAGTAAACTTATTATGAAACAGTTGTAATATCAAATTATTCAATTTGATAAAATATATTTTATTATTTTTAAAAGTAAAATCTCAGTCATCAGGTATCAGGTTTCGGGAAACGACACCAAAGGCACGTGACAAGTTGCAGAGTTGGGTTGTGCCTGTGCATATGAATATATTTGATGGGCCAAATATGGGCCGGGCTGACCATCACGTGATATTCGGATTTATTCGTTCACTTTCATTTTAGATTTGGTTCTTGTGTTTCTATAGTTATTAAATTAGCCAATTAATTAAAATAGTGAGTATATCTGGGAAACGGCTCTTCGAGAGTGTATAAGGCTCAGAGGTAGTAGTAGGTCATTGGCCGACATCGTATCTTATTACCAAACACTCCCGACTTTCGCCAGATATGGAGAAGAGAAGACCATATTTGGTGGGGTGAATTAGATCCTTTCCTATCATTACATTTTAAACATGTACCGTAGTACTTTACTCGTAATTAAGATTTAGAAAAACAGAACCTCTACAAATGTTTAAACAAAAAATGTGTACTCTTCAAAAGAAAAATGAACGCACTTCTAGAATCCGATGCGCCATGAACATTCATGGTCTCCAGATTCCAGGAGCTGAAGCAGACATGACTTTTCTTCTTCTTTTGTTTGGTTAAAATTTTAAAAAATTATAAAGGTCAAATAATATATTACTTTTAAAACTAACCCTTCCTCGTAACCCTTCATAATTTTCTCTCCAGAAAAGCTAGTAGAATACATATAATTATACTAAAAATTGATGAACTAAAAAGTCAAATTGCAACCGCTCCAGGACAGACATGTTTCTCGAGAGTACCATCATACCATGACATATATTTACAATTAGAGCCTGCCATTGGAACTAACCCTGTAACACCCTGAAATTTTAGAGAGTTTAAAGGGGTTAAGAACGCTACTCTTTGTAAAAAAGGTGAACTTTTATTTTTGTAACTCCGTCCAGAAGAATTTTAGAGTTAAGCGTGATTACTCTGGATCAATTGTAGGATGTGTGACCTACTGGTGTGCGGATTAGAACACGTGTTGGTTTCTGAGAGCAGTATATCACCCCAGAGAGCAGTACGTGAGTAACCGCGCCGTCGGAACTTCGGTCGATTAGTGATTGAGGCGTTACACCCAGATATATAAACTGTGTTTTCGGTATGATATATATGGACTCCAGAAACTAACACAATTATTTGTGCAACTCACCTGCACATACTACGAAAATTCTAAGTGGAATTGTACTAGTATTGTTTAGACTGGTACAATGAAAAGTGCATATATATGTACTTATCTGGCTATATATACTGGCAACTGAACTGTGATTCCGAGAGGGATATATATATATATATATATATATATATATATATATATATATAAAAGTCGGATTAAGTAGTAGGTAAATCCCGGCTGCTTTAAGACGGTGAAGTCAATTCAAATGATACGCAAGATCGTGTTCGGGATAATATCTGAATGGAGAAAATTTGTCATTGCTACTGTAATTTGTACGTGTAATAAACATAAATAAGTAAATAAAATGGTCCAGGGAGTATGTTGGAGAAAGATTTCGAGGACCACACGAGCTTGGACCTTAAAAGATTTTTCCAGCAGCCCATTCACCGCTCTTAGCTTTTTGTCGAATACGCACATTCAATCAATCCCCTTTGTCTTCAAGTTTTCAATTCAATCCAACTCCTACCCTTTGTGTGTAATATGATCACATTTGTAGCTAATACGCGCGTACATTTTTAGTGGGGCTTGGTCGCTAAACAACTTTCATACATTTTGGTGATATCTTCTCTATTCTATCTATGTATGATTCAGTTTGACCTTCTTGAGGTGGAGATGCTTAATTAGTAGAGTGCGATGTATAATTGAGGTCTTCACAGGCTAGTAGTTCAATTCGTCACATATCATGGAATCGTAAATGAGTAATTTGCATATAGCCCCTGTTAGTTTTTTTAATTATAGATCTTACCCTCTTAGTAAAACAATTACATGTAGCCCAATGTTATACAAAAACAATTACATATAGCACAACAAACTTGACATTTTTCGAATTAAGAGTTGGAAATGACATTTTACCCCTACTGGAATTCAGATTCTGGCCTGAAACAAACAACTCAAGTTTGCATTATTTACACATTTGCATCTACACTATTTTATTTGCAAAATTAACTTTAATGTATTTTAAATTAACCACAAAAATTATATAAATTTCAAAATGAACTAATATTTATTCTAAATGAACCCCCAAATTAAGATTTTATTTCAAAATAAACACAAAATTTTTCCATCTTCTCCTTGTTACAGTTCCGGCAGGGAAACAGCTCCTTGCCCGAGCTGTTCAGCTCCGGATCGGAGCAGTTGATAGCTCCGATTGGAGCTGTTCACAACTCCAAATCAGAGCTGTAACAGCTCCAAATCGGAGCTGTAACAGCTCCGAATCGGAGCTGACCGGATCCGCTCCTGTTTACAGCTTCTGCCGGAGCTGTAGCAATTCCGGTGCCGGAATTAATTCCGGTACCGGAACTCTAAGAGAAGAAGAAGATGGAATAAAAAAGAAAAGAGAAAAGAAAAAAAAAGAGAAAAGATAAACAAAAAAGGAGAAAAGATAAAAACATAAGAAAAGGAAAACTGATTTTTAAAAATCTAAGGCCTTGTTTGGCCCGAAAAAAATACAAAAATGAATAAGTTGAGGTCAATGATTTTCCGGTTATTGGGGCTACATGTAATTGTTGAACTAAGAGGGAACATTCCGTAATTAGAGGCCGCAAGGAAGAGGTACAATGTAATTTACCCTAAATTGTATTTATTACTAGGCACGAAGAAAAAAAAACCTTAAACGAGTTAGGCCCGGATCTCAAATTTGGATGCCCCATGCGAATATTTGGAAATAGACCCCAAATAACAATATTTTAAAAACTATAATAACAAATAATATGTGTATTCATTTGGAAGCCCTAGAATATTTTGGGCACTATGCGGTTGAACAGCCCGCATGGGCCTAAGACCGGACATGAAGCGACTTGAAGTTGAATCAAACTCTTGGACTCTCGGTAAGTATTGGCTTGTATGTATGATCCTTGGGATAATTGTTGTGTGTTTGGAGTAGTGTTTTGATTAAGTTTTGAAGTGACGACCGGTGTTGCATCACCATTTTGTTTTGGTGAAGTTGTTTTATTTTATTTTTCGTTTATAACTGTTCCCGTTTGCAATCATTTTTTTTTTTTTTTTTTGGTTCTTTTCAAAACATATAACTGTTCCTGTCTGCAATCATTTCTTATGCTATTTTGTATTAATAAAATAAAAACTTAAAAAAAAAAAACGGATTGGCGCGCTGCGTGCATAACAGCAATGATCCTTGATCCTTCTAGGACCGGAGTAAATTAGACTTTCTTGCAATGTCTATTTGGACTAGACGTACCTTGCCTACGGAGCAATAGTATATGGGCTACAAGCCTACACCTTTGTGTTATTTATTGGCCCATTAAGCAAAATGTTCCTATGCTTATATAGTGGATCTTGGTAATCCTAAATTTGCATTTTCGTTTCTTCTTTCGGCTGTAATACCAACTTGCACCTAAGAGTAATTAAGTGTGTGAGTGTAACTCCTTTGATGATCAATTTCATGATGAGGGTTTTATTCATTCATCTTCATCTAGTCTTTTTTACCTTACTTTATCGTTCTTCTTGTTTAATGTTTTCCTATTTCTAATGCTTTGTTTACTTGTTTGCATTTTTGGATGTTTTCAACACTTTGGACTTGAAGAAAACAAGGAGAGGTAGAGCAGGAAACTCACTTTGGTGACATTATGACTCTCAGAATCCTAGGCTGAGTTTCGGAATTCTTCAACTCACCCAGTGAAGAAACCTGAGAGGGAGAAGTTATTTTATTATAGATTCAAACTCCATGGACGGTTTTAGGACCTATGAAAGGGAGTTTTCATTTTTCAACCCCTTTTGAATGAGACTTTGGTTCCTAGACATTCTCGGTCAAAACCCACTCCTAGACTTTAATATAGAGTGTGAACATTGCTTAATCCTTATTTAATACTAGTCCTCACCTAAGAAGCTGTTATTTTCGCCTGAACAGAACTGAACAACACTGAATGAAGTTGAATAGAATTGAATTGAATTGAATTTATTTGTAGTAAAAAATACAACTAAGTCAGTCTGAACAACACAGAATTGAACTGAATGAAACTGAACAAAATTGAACTGAAACTGAACTGAACTGAAAATAATGAGTTTTCATACGAAGAGAATAGAGCCTAATACATCACTAGCGCAGTACCACTGAATTTCAGTCTCTACAAAGGACGAAAAATCAAGGATTTGGTTGTCTTTGTAGAGACTGATTTGGACAAATATTTGCATATAAACTACGTTCTCTTCATCTGAAAATTAATTATTTTAAGTTCAATTAAGACTTCAGATGCATTATGTTCAGTTCAAATGCATTAAGTTCAGTTCAATTCAGTTCAGAAGCATTAGATACAGTTCAGTTCAGTTCACATTTACTTAATAATATTTTATACTACAAATAAATTCAGTTCAGTTTTATTCGGTCAATGTAGATAACATAACAATATACTCTTTTAGCCGAGTATATATATGTAGCCGTTAATTAATTAAGATGGAAAGGGTAATACCCGCAAGGGTGGATTTTAAAGAGAGTATTGGCAAGTTTGAATCTCAATGGAAATGAGTTTGTTGTGATAAGGTCTTTACTCTTCTGAGTTAGAGCCTTACGCGCAATTTTTATCTGTGTTTTCGCAAGATATTGTGCCATATACAAAAGGTAACGCGGATCGACGAGCAAACAATATGAAAAGGTTATACTATATAACTAATATTAATGAGAATCGCAACGGTTTAATTAGTACTACGTCTACGTTGATAGAATTCCAACTTATCTCCCAAAAGTTTAAGTTGTTGGAGAGGAATGGAATCTAGTCATTTATATTAATTCTCCAACACTCGTGGTCAATTTCAACCTCTTTGGGTAGGCCAGTCGAGTGGAAATTTAATAATGGACGGAGTTTGTCTCCGGAGAGATTCGAATCCAGGTGGGTGTGAGCCAGATGACTCTGATACCATGATAGATATTCAACTCTCCAAAAATCTTAAACTTTTGGGGAGGAACGAAATCTAGTCATTTATATTAATTCTACGAGAGTATTATAAAAGTATTATAAAGTACTAATCAAAATCAATATGAAAGGATCTTGTCGCAATCACAACGGATTTTGACAAAGATTTTTGGTTTTCATGTCTTTGAGAATAATATTCTGAAAACAACACCTGCGGCGAGATACAGTTTTATAATGTTTGATTTCGATTTGATTTATACCTTAAAGAGTTAAAACTTAAAGTGGATAAAGTTTTTTTTAACTGAGTAAACTTATCACAATTGTTCTTGCCGCCACGCTAGATGCTTCTTTAATTCTTTAATTCAGCTGCTAGCTTTTCTCTAATTAATCATCTCTTCAACTTTCTGGATTCTCCTACCTACTTTTTTATTCTCAACCGCCATTCTGGAATTATTCAACAACATGTGATGGTTGAGTATTACCTTAGGTGCGAGACAAGTTTACTTGGGATAATGTATGAAAAATGTAATTTGAATTTCATGTAAGGTTGTAGGAAAATGTGATTTTGAGATGGTAATGAACTTTTAAGTTTGGGATAAAAATAAAAAATTATCTCCAGAATCCACTACTAAACACCGAATAGAAATCAAACTTCTCCGTTTCATTTTTGTAATGGTGTCCACATTGAACTTCCCCATGCTCGAAGATGCCATAAAACACCCGAGTGATGATAGTATGGTTTATGAAATAAAGTTGATGTGAAATTTTTGGAAGAAGATTAATTTTATAGCTTTAAAATGAATGGATGACAGTGAGATACGTGACTGCATGCATATGGTTTGTACTTTGTAGTGCATCGTGAAACAGCGAAATTGAAATTATTGGATAAAATTTGTAACACAATTAAGACTTAAGAGAAAGCTTTTAAGTTACTCATGCATAATCAAAGTGAAACGTTAAGATCGTGCTTAATTTGCACTTCCTTTTCATGTGTCTTTAAAACCCACCAGCTGGCTACCAACCCAAAATTTGTTAGAGGGAGGAAATTATATATACATACATTATTATTTTAAGAGTTCAAAAAAATGCATAAAATTGAACACTTGTACATATTAATTTAAAAAAATTCAAAATTTTGGGAGGACGTGGGGAGGTGGGGAGATGGTGGTTGCGATCCGCGCCCTCAATAAGGGATTACAACAAGAACGTTGTTACTCGAGTGTCATTTCTCTCATACACATACAAAAGGGATCTGTTATAAGCATGTTGCGCATGAAAATTTAAACAAAGGCCTTCTTATAAGTGGTTGTTAACAGGAAAGAGGGGCGGAGAAGATAGAGGGGGTGGCAATGTGAGCGTCCGGAGCGACTGCCACTCCTAAAATCTTTGCACTTTTTTATTAAGATATGTACATTTTTGAAAAATCCACATTCTACCACATCTATTTTTTTTAATAGTGTATTTAAATATTCAATTTACCTATAATATATATACCAACCACTCCCATTTTCAAATTTAAGTCCGATCCTGACGGGAATTACATTCTAATTTGAAAATTATTGCAAAATTAATTCCACCACGCTTCCCCATTTATGTTGTTGATCGGCCCTCTTTTACGCAGAGCTCGGTTTCACATCATTCACAAATTAAATGTGATTGTGTACTTTCTGATATATATATATGTGTGTGTGTGTGTGTGTAATATGTGAAATCATAACATATATGTTGCTTCTAGCTATTCTATATCCAACCAATTGTATTTAACAAACCACCCAATTATCACACATCAAGGGCAAACAAGAAAAATTGAACATAATACTAGTACATCACAGATTATTATCGATAGATATATGTACATGCATATACTGCATTGCTTTTTAGCTACCAATACCATTATTCATCACACCATAGTATTTAATTTCCACAATAACTTGAAGCACCACTACATTGCTATGCCACTGCCACAGAATTTCTTATGAGTAATCTCATCAATTTTGGCTACCATCTCCTCATTCAGATGATTCTTCCAATCTCCTACTGCACCTCGACGAAAAAACGAGTTGTTTACTTCACCAGATGATAATTTACCATTCTTGTTAATTTCCAATGTGCTCAAATTCTCAAAACTACACAGCTTCAGTGTTCCCTCCACAAGCCCTGAATCCTCTTCCTCTTTGGAGAAAGGGCAGTTCAGGAATTCCGCAAGGCGTCTCAAGTGAATTTCGGGTTGTTCTTTAATATCCTCGTATTTCATGAACATGACCTTATCAGGACTTTCCTTGCTTTGCTTCCAATACTCAAGAATATGATCCCATACAGGTCCAAACAGTGTAATCCCCTTGCAAAACTTCTCGAAGACCTCTTCGATCGAATTGCTTCCCATTTCTTCAAGCCTCAACTTGTTTGTGAACTGCCAAAGGGACACAAAGATGTCCTTTGGGTCCCTGCAGAGGTACACAAGCTTGCATGCTGAACTTTCTTGTACAGACATTGGCAGTGACACATAAGGCACATGAGTGGACAAAATTCTAGGAGATGTGAACGACGAAAAATCAGGGATTTGGTTGTCGACGTAGAGCTTGATTTCAAGAAATGGAACAAGTTCATGAGGATTTTTGGTGATCAAAGGGTGAAGTTTTGACAAAATTGGGAACTGGGTTCGGTTCACAAGTGTGAAAATGATGGCTTTTAGCCATGTTGTGCCGGATTTTGGAGTTGTGACTAGGAATATATCAGAATCTTGAACTTGGAAGTGCTTTTGACAAGAAATTACACCTTGAATGTATCTAACAGGGTACCAGAACCCTTGGTATTGATATAGATTAGAAGTGAGCCAACCTGTTTCTTTAGGAAGAGAGGAGACCAAATCCTTGCATTCTTGGGATAGTATTTCTTCCTGTTGCAAGTATTTTGGTGGGATTTGAGTGGTTTCAGATGGCATTTTTTTCAATTGGTGTGTTTGGACGGTACTGTGGTATCTCAACATGCATGGCATATAAATAGGCCTGAAAGATGCACTTATGTCTGGATTGGATTTAAATGTGTCCAACTAACAGTGTCAGTGATTAATAAGTGAAGACTGTGAAGTAGTACTGTTACTACTGTATATGCATGTTAAACCTGCAGAACACTGATCAACACAGTTCATGTACTACATTGTAAATTCCATGCATAAATATGTTGTAATAATGATTAATATAATGAGGATATGTCATTGGATGAGTAGATCATGCATTTTTACGCATAAACTTTGACTAGCTAACAACGTTGTTAATCGAGTCGAATCGAATACTGTCGCGCTCGAGACTATGTTTGACTCGTTTACAAAACGAATAAATTAGGAATCAAGCTCAAATCAATTTTTTTTAATTGAACTTGACTCGTTTCACTTGATATCAGAGGCGAAGCTAGAAATTATTTTCACCCGGTGCTAATTCATATTTAAATAAAATTATATTTATAATATACATTTTCGTATATAAAATTTATCCTAATCTTCATATTTTGTGTTTGTTAAGATTATCAAGCATGATACATTAAGTAAAATTTTGGTTATTATAGTCAAAACATAACATATAACATATAAGACAAAGATGGCACGTGCTAATCATAAATTCTTCAAATTTAAACCATAAAAAATTTTCATTTTTCAAAACCCAACCTGTGCTACAGCACAGGTTAGGATGGGGCTGCCTTCGCCCCTGCTTGAGATGTCATCAACCTGAGTATCCCGGAGAAACGACAGTATGTAGACAAAGGTGTACTGTATGCATGTTGAATAAAACAGTGAAGGTGACTAAGCACCGACGACGGAGTAAGCTGCCTGCAATTATTAATTGTAATGTAAGAAGTACGTACTGGGCCCTCCTCGAGTGTCGGTTCGAAAGGCATAATTACACCAAGTGTTTTTATAGATATATGGTCCAAGCTCCAAACGCCATTATAACTGAGAAAATCTCCATCATCAAATAAAATGAAAGATGAGAAATTAAAGTGATAGTACTTCCCAAACGATCGACGGGTACAAGTTGTAATGGCGAGCGAGTTGGAGTTTGGACCATGGTGCACATATATATATACTACTAACTCACTCGGTACCGAATCAGTTGCACCATTTTAAATTTTACTGTCAACATCATTTAAATTTGACTACAAATTACTTTTAAACTATAATGATAAATTATTTATCAAAATTATATTATAAAACTTTTCATCGTAAATTTTTAATACGTAATTTTGTTAAATATTTTACCATTAATTAATTTGTATCCAAACTTCAATTCTGTTGACTACAAAAAATTAAAACGTTATAATTGTTTTGAAACGGAGATAGTATAACCATCATGGATTTTTTATTTCGCACCATGGCGTACCGTACGTGCAACCATGGTGATCAACTCCACCAGTTTCATATATACCACTAGATTTACTCAGCCCACAGTACTCCCACTGAAAATTGAGAAACTTTAATTTAACATGAGTCCATCAGGACGTCAAATCAGACTTTAAGTCACCTTTAAGGTATTATTGAGAAATTTTGTTTTGGTAAAGTGATTTTTATTTTATAGTAATGCGAATTATTAGAAATTCTAAATTTGATACCCAAACCGAATACCAATAGAAATTGGAAAAAAAAATAAAATAAAATAGTGTGCCACTGATTTTGATGAATTATTTGAATTTTCTAATACTTCGGCCATCTCTTACTAGCTAGTATTTCTTTTTTTTAACATCCAAATTTTTAATATTATTAATAGAGAAAGAGCATGAGTAGTGTTCGAAATCTTTACAATAAACTAAGACCCAACAACAACCGGAACAAATTTATAGACTCCTACAACGGAGCTAGAGCACCGCCTAGTCAACAACATAACGGGAGCATCCTGAACCAAGAAACTAACGCGCGCCTTAGCCCTCAGGCCATAAAAAACGAATAACTCTAGAAGTTCAACAACCAATGGAAGGACTAGCGGAACACGGACAGTGGCGGACGCAAGATTTTTAACAAGGGGAGTAAAAAATTTAAACCTTTTTTCCGTAAAATTTACAAGAAGAAATAATTAAAAATTATTTAAGCAATAAAAAATAATTAAACTATGTAAGAACGTGAACGTTATGCGATTGACCCTGATGATCTATTTCTCTATAATAATTTTTTTGATATAAACTACCATAAAAGTTTTTAAAAAAATTACTACATTTGATAATAAAAATGAGTGTAACTTTACTTTAAAATGAAGTGTTTACAATAGTTTGGAAAACTGAAATACGCTAAAGATAAATTTTATTTCAAAAGAATAAAGTTAAGTTAGGGAGAAAAAATACAAATTAATATGAAAAAAATGTTTTAAACTAAATTGAAAGAAACAATTACTATGTACTACACCAAGTGAGAGAAGGAAAAAAAAAAAGAGTGAACTAAAATTATTCTATTGTATGAGTCGAACCCATGACCTATTTGCAAAACATAACCAACAATCTCTGAGTTTCTACCACTACAACACAACAAATTGATATATTTGCAAGCCACTAACATATTAATTTACTATTAATATTTTATTGCATTATTATTTGTTAAAGGGTATTCTAGGTATTTCACATTCAAAATCAAAATCAAGGGGAGGCAATTGACTCCCCTTGGCTTAAGGTGGATCCGCCACTGAACACGGAGACGACACACCCATACCCACACTATCGTAAAAGATTAATCACTATCCTACACCTTATATCAACATGTAAGCCAGTGGGAGATAATTTATGTATATAGGTATACCATATGCATTGCTAGCAACAGTACTCATCCACCCTATGCATATAAAGATATAAATGGCGAGTAATTGAAGGTGTTGTATTAACATTATTAACATTAGAGGAAACTTGGTATCCTTAACATATCCCCCACCCTATGTTTTTAAGTCGACAAGTGGCAAGCAATTTAAATTATAATCTTCAAAAAGAGAGGGGATAGGCCGAAGCAAGATAGATAACACAAGTGACCAAATTTTGAACTTAAATAATTATTAAATTAAATTATAAAAATATATGAAGTCTGCAGTGTTTAGTGTTTAATTTATAGTGGTAGTAATTAACCACAACAAAGCTAAAAGTCTGAGATGAAAAGTTTATAAAAAAAAAACACAAACAATCCTAAAAACTGACGAAATAGAAATGTGTAAGCCATTTAAATAAATAGACAAGTAGGCTTCATCAACAACGGGGTTATTCCAACGGAAATAATATATCTGTTGCTGTTTCTAACAAATTACCAACGAAATATCAACAAAATTATAACTGGAAGAAATTCACATATCAGTTGTTACGAATTACCAACAAATCTGATTTCGTTGCAACAATCAGTGACGCCACCAACTAGTAACAAAAAAAATATGTTGCAAGATATACCTACGGAAATAGATTTCGTTGCAATAATCACTGACGCCACCAACTACAACGAAATATTCAACATAATTTTCTATTGGAAAAAACCTTCTCCAACGAAAAATCAACTTTCATCAACGAAAATTTTTTTTGTTGATGACCCTTCTTCTTGTAGTGTATATTTAGTTCAGTGTAATTTACAATTAATTTGTGATTTCATTGGAAAAAAAGGGTTTATTTGCCGATTAGATTCCATTATTACATAAGGGTCCCTGCTAGTGCAAGTATTACGTACCCTTATTATTATCTCCATTGTTAAATTGATGTAACTACATCTGAACTCATGAATTTGATTTTTCGCAAAGAGATATTAGTAGTTTAATACCCTGCTATGAGGCCATAATAACTCATTTTTAATCCTTCTATTGCAACAATTACATTTGGGTCCAAAAGTCACTATTTTGGCATTAACTGCTCCATATTTACATAAATGTATCATTGACTCAAAAGTGGCAAAACAAACAAGCCTTAACAATTTATTTATTATTATTATTATTATTATTATTAATATTATTATTATTATTATTATTATTATTATTTTGAATTATCTAAATTTGTTTTTTTTAAGATTTCTTCTTCCCAAAGCTCCGGTACCAGAGCCCTTTAGTTTGGAAAGCTGGCGGTTGAGATGGAAAAAGGAAAGGGGACAACCATCTGTGAGCAAGCTGTTAGTCGTTCGGAGAACTTCTTTTCTATCTTCTGTTCGGTGTAGATGAAAGCCATAATGAATCCACTTTCTTTCTATACGCATTTCCATATTCCAGTTTTCCAGAAATCCACAGACCAATGAAAAGCTCGCTTTGGCCTTCCCGAGGACCTTCTTCCTATTCTATTTCTTATTCTTAGTAAGGCCTGATTCCGCTAGCGTTATCATTCCAGAGTTTTTGTTTTTTGTTATTTTATTGAAGCAAGGAAGTGTGCCCATCATACCATTCTCCAAAGCAACCTGCTTTCTCTTTCTTTTAAAGGTGGGCAGCTAAAAGACAGCTGGGCTCCACCCATAAATGGCGGAGCTCAGCTGCTCCGCCTATGTTAGAGTGGGGCAGTGCTCCGCCATATGCTCTGATTGGAGTAGTCACTGTTCCAATCAGAGCTTTTATTTAGTTTTATTGTTGTTGTTGTTGTTGTTGTTGTTGTTGTTATTATTATTATTTTGTTTCTGGTAAAACCTGTTTGGCTTTTCAATTTTTGAAAATTGGAACGGTGCTTAGTGCTCGAGTTGGTCAAATTCGTGTATCAATATGTAATCGTTAATCTAGTATATAGGGTCTGAAATGATATTAGCTACGCAAAAAAGGTATTAAACAAATGGACCCTTTCACAAATTAAAATCTAGAAATTACTATTTTGCCCCTGATAAAATATTTTGACTTTGACCAAAGAAGTTCATTTTTCATCTATAATACATTTGGTTCAAATGTTTTCAAGTTTACCAAATTAACACTAAATAATTCAACATCATACACTTTAACTTTTCCACATTTTAATGGCCTCAGATTTTAAATGCCAAATAAAACCAATAAAATTTATATTTCAAAATAAACTCATTTAAAAAAAAAAACAGAACGAAGCTGCGATCGGAGCTCATTATAGCTCAGATCGGAGTTGTAGAGCTCCAATTTGCATCTCTACCGGATCTTCGATACATGAATTATTCTGATACCAGAGATAAAAGATTAAAAAAGGAGAAGAAGAAGAAAAATAAAAGGAAACATAATATTCCAATTTCTGAAGGGGCCATGTTTGGTTGCACTGTTTTGTTGGTCAACGAAAATTGGTGTTTTTGAACTTGGATGTAATATTTATTCTGGACTTATATGCGAAGAGGGTATATCTAACCAGGGTGATATATATAATAAGTCCTTAGAAAAACTCAACATGAGGAAGAATTGAGAAAGTAGTTTACGAGGCGTACGTACTAGTGTCTTCCCTTTGTTGCCCCTCAGTATATCAATCTATATTAGAACGTAATATACTTAATTTGATCGTACTTATGTGTAATAATGAGGGAAGATTTCTTCTATGAATCTGATCTATGAGTAAGTTACGAAATAATATGATTCAAAATTAACCACATCACTTAAAAAAATGTGAATGTGATGTGACTGATTCTTAAACCACGTAATTTATAAATTTATTCATAAACAGGTCCATATAAATTTTTTCCAAATCACCTGAAGTGTACTGATAGCCTCAGCGCACACTCCTATCTCCCACTAACAAAAGGGTCCATTAGGACGTCATACCAGACTTTAATTAAGCCACTTAATGGGGGATTATGGAGAATTTTTGTATTGGTAAAGATTTTCTGATGTGACCTTTTCTTAGTATAATGTACAGTAAATTATTAAAAATTCTAATGTTGATATCCTGGTATAACAAATTGACAAATTATAATTTATCACGAATTTGTGCCGATCATTCTATCATTCATGTTGGTGATATTTGTACTAATTTATGAAGAATATTAGAACCTGTGTTGATTATAACAAGGGACAGACCCACCCTTAGGTCTAGGGTGGGCTTGGGCCCATGTTGATATTTTTTTAGATGTGTATGTGTGCAATGATATTTTTATTTGTAACGGTTTTTACATGTAAATAAATTGCCTTGTAGCTTAGTAATCCTACTTTAGATTATGAGAGTTTTGCATTGAAGCTGAAAGAGTATGGGAGTTTTGCATCGAATCCTCGCAACGGTTAAAATTCAAATCCCTACCTCCTAATAAATGGTTATGGCTGAACTTATGCAACAAGAACTTTCATAATATTTTGGTATCAGAGGCGCCATGGTATACTTGGTTTTCCTAGCTGCTACATGGCTGATTTGGAAAGCAAGAAACAACCTTGCCTTTCGAAGTGTCGTGTTGCCGACTCGAGTGGTAGATGGTCAGATAAGGCGTATGGTACAAGAATTAGTGGCTGCATTTCCATCACTGAGGAGCAACAACGTACAATCCAATGCAGCAACTGTGAGATGGTCTCCCCCACCTCCGAGATGGGTAAAAACGAATACTGATGCTAGTCAATATGATACCACGGGTAGTGCTGCAATTGGAGGACTGTTGAGAGATAGATACTAAAGGGGCCTGGATCATTGGATTCTCCATTAACGTAGCGAAGTTTATGGCTTTACTTGAGGGACTATCTTTAGCATGGAGCAGAGGTGTGGAGAAGATCATCGTTGAAACAGATTCTGAGGTTATTTTTAAATTATTTCACTCTTCGGATACTGATGAGCATCCTTTACACAATACACTACAAGATTGGCGAAAGTTCAAGGAGCACTCTTGGGAGCTAAAGATACAACATACCAAACAGAATGGGAACTCTTGCACCAATCACTTGGCAAAAAATGAGACATGGAGTAGATGGATTACGCCTTTGGGAAGAAGTCCCTCTCTCTATATATACCATTATCTACATGAAGATGTTGAAGACGTTACGTCCGTGTAATTTACTGCTTTGTAGTAGTAATTTTTATACGCAGCAAAACAATAAAAATATAGGATTTCTACTTTAGATTCTCAAATTAAAAAAAAAATCAACTTCTATTAGTATTTTTACTGTATTTAAGGGGATCCTAATAATCACACCGTTAATGAATCAAAATCGCCATGCATATGCATGAAACGTTTGGAAAGATAATTGTACTGTAATGGCATCTTTGAATTATCTTTGGGTAAGACCACTTAAGCTTAAGATGTTGTACAAAGACCACTTAAGTTTAAAATGTGCAATTTTAGGCCAGCCTCGCAACACGGAATGTCATGATGACATAGGCGGGTCTAGGAATTTCAATCAACCTCGACTAAATGTTACATGCCGGCTAAATGTTACATGCCTTAAAAAATTTGTCCGTAAAAATTGCAATTTCTAATATAATTTTTTTTTAAATTTTTGGGGGCAACATGGGCTGGAGCCCAGCCCAGCCCAGCCTAAGGGCGGGGTCCGCCCCTGCACAAGTACGAGACGAGAGGGCTTTTTTTTTCTTTCTTTTAACTGCTAAAAATTTATTTTATTAAATAAAAGAATAAGAAACTGTTCTTTTCGTCTAAACAGAATTGAATTGAACTGAACAGTGTTGAACATAACTTAATGAAGCTCAACTCGACTGAACATAATTTATTTGTAGTATAAAATATAACTAAGCAAGTCTGAACAGAACTGAACTGAATGAACCTGAACAGAATTGAACTGGACTGAACTAAACTGAAATAATGAGTTTTCAGATGATGAGAACAGAGCCTAAACAATGCTCGGGAAAAATACAGAAAAGAAAACAAAAGCATAACCACCTTAACAAGCGGGGTTCCACTAACCGAGATCACTCAAACGTCTAAAACCAAGATCAGAAACACCCTATCCCAACTTTGTACTACAATTGAAACCAAGAGGAGGCAACAGAGAACAAATCAAGACTCAACACCAAGCCAAAGGTACAACAATCCAAACTTTTCACCAAAACCGGAGAATCAAAAGAAACTAAGGAGCCACAACGGATGAGAACAAGGCGAACCAACGAATGAAAAACACATCACTGAACTCTCTCATCATCAGTATCCACTCCTCCACTCCATGGTATATATAGCATGATGCGTAGGAGAGAATAGTTGTGGAGAGGAACGAGGGGCGAAGATAGGGGTGGTGAGGGGGGGCGACTAGCTAACTACCACCCCAAAAATGTTAAACTTGTTATTACGATATGTAAATTGTTTAAATATTCACAATATACCATCCCTAAAATTTTTGTTAGTGTGGATTAGAAAAACCATTGACTTTCCCTAGCCCGATCAGTCTGTCTGTTCAGTAAATTATTTATGTATGTTTGGTAATTCTTTTCTGTTTGATCACTAATTAATCTTAAATTGTGTAAAAAAAATATTAATAAAAAATATTATAAATGAAAGTACAATGATTGCATTATCGTAAGAATTTTTATTAATAATGTTATTTAAACCAATAAGGACTAGTTGGTGGTTAAACGGAGCTAAGAATATCAACAATACTAACGTAAGAATTCTACCAGGACAGGGGAGTATAATGTACGAGCCACTCCCATTTTCAAATCTTCGCTCCAACCCTGAGACGGGAATTACATTCTAGTTTGAAAATTATTGGAAATTTCTACTAGGCTCACAGGCATAGTATAGGTACATCATAGATTATAGACAGATAGATAGATACTTAATTATGCATGCATATACACTGCATTGCTATTTTATTACCATTATTCATCACACCATATTTTCCACAATAACTTGAAGCACCGCTACATTGCTAAGCCAGTGCCACAGAATTTCTGATGAGTAATCTCATCAATCTTGGCTACCATCTCCTCATTCAGATGATTCTTCCAATCTCCGACTGCACCTCGACGAAAAAACGAGTTGTTAACTTCACCAGATGATAACTTACCATTCTTGTTTACTTCCAAAGTGCTCAAATTCTCAAAACTACACAGCTTCAGTGTTCCCTCCACAAGCCCTGAGTCCTCTTCCTCCTTGGAGAAGGGGCAGTTCAGGAATTCCGCAAGGCGTCTCAAGTGAATTTCGGGTTGTTCTTTAATATCCTCGTATTTCATGAACATGACCTTATCAGGACTTTCCTTGCTCTGCTTCCAATACTCAAGAATATGATCCCATACAGGTCCAAACAGTGTAATCCCCTTGCAAAACTTCTCGAAGACCTCTTCGATCGAATTGCTTCCCATTTCTTCAAGCCTCAACTTGTTTGTGAACTGCCAAAGGGACACAAAGATGTCCTTTGGGTCCCTGCAGAGGTACACAAGCTTGCATGCTGAGCTTTCTTGTACAGACATTGGCAGTGAGACGTAAGGTATATGAGTAGACAAAATTCTAGGAGAGGTGAACGATGAAAAATCAGGGATTTGGCTATCGATGTAAAGCTTGATTTCAAGAAATGGAACGATTTCGTGAGGATTGTTAGTGATCAGAGGGTGAGCTTTTGATGAAATCGGGTACCGGGTTCGGTTCACAAGTGTGAAAATGATGGCTTTTAGCCATGTTGTGCCGGATTTTGGAGTTGTGACTAGGAATATATCAGAATCTTGAACATGGAAGTGCTTTTGACAAGAAATAACACCTTGAATGTATCTAACAGGATACCAGAACCCTTGGTATTGATATAGATTAGATGTGAGCCAACCTTTCTCTTTAGGAAGAGAGGAGACTAAATCCTTGCAAACTTGGGATAGTATTTCTTCTTGTTGCAAGTATTTTGGTGGGACTTGAGTGATTTCAGATGGCATTTTTTTCAAGTGGAGTGTTTGGACTTTGGATAGTATGGTATCTAAGCATGCATGGTGTATAAATAGGGAAAGATGAAATTTTGTCTGGATTTAAATGTGTCCAATTAATGTAATCGCGTCAGTGAATCAGTGATTAATACTACTGATCAAGAGATAATAATCAGTGATTAATAGTTTAATACCGTGTCAGTGAAAATTAATAAGTGAAGTACGTAGTACTGTATATGCATGTTAAACATTGAGAGCACTGATCTACAGTTACATATTATATCATTTGATTTTATTAAAAAAATAAGGAAATAAATTAAATATTGACTATTTTATTTTTAAGTTTGATTTTACTATATAAGGAGATTACAGTCAATGAGGTTAATTGTGGAGTATAAAATTATTATAAACATAGCCAAAAATGATGCAATTAATCTGGCACAAAAGGAGTATATGCATGTAAATATGTGATGTACAGAACTGACATTGGATGGGTAAATCTCTGCATATTTATGTAATTATGCATTCATTTCACTTGACATGTAATGTTGATATTTAACTCAGGAGTCGAGTTAAGTAACACACGAGCCTAACCTATGTTCAACTCATTTCAAACGCGAGTATAGATTTATGCTCGAACTCAAACCATATTTTTTATACTCAAATTCACTCTCGCGGCTGAACAACGCGTGTACCAACAGGGGTGGACTGAAGAATCAAAGTTAGGGGGACGAAATTGCATATACATGAAAATTTCGAGACATGGGGATAACAAAACTAAAAAAATCGTAAATACTACCTATAAAAATTTTATATTTAAATTGAAAGGGGAGGAAGGGGGGACATCCACACCCTATGTTCCTCCTGGTTCCGCCCTATGTTACCAACCTGAGTATCCCGGACGAAGAACAGCATACAGACAAAGGTATGTATGATGAATCAATTTAGTGAAGGTGACTGAGCACTGACGGATGGATGGTGGATCCCCCATACTTAGGAGAAAGCTGCATAAAAGGACGGACCACTTTAACATTTCATCGATCTCCTCTACCCCAAAAACATCTATCAGGTGAGGTCATATGCAATTAATTGTACTGTGCCTCAAGAACTGGTCCTCAAATGTCGGTTTTAAAGGTAAAATTACATCAAGTGTTTTTAGATGGTCCAAGCTCCAATCGCCACTATTAAGTATCAACTGAGCATCATCAAACGAACTGAAAGTGATGCTTCCCAAACGAAGGGTACATACAAGTTGTAATGGTGATTGGAGTTTGGACCATGGTGCGCATGATAAAAGTACTCAACGAAACTATAAAGGATAATGGACAAACTAACACCGTAGAATACTCAGCAAGATTATCAAACTGCAAGAAACGGCAAAGGGCCAACGTCCGTTGCGTACTTTATCAGCACATATGACCTGACCTGATAGATTGTTTTTGGTGGCGCACCATGGTACCATACAACCATGGTGCTCAGCTCCACCAATTTCAGTGGTACCACGAGCACTAGCAGGCCGTTTGTCACTCATTCTAGTCCCTCCCCTTCCGCCTCTAAATCAGTTCTTTGCTTTAGCACTCATTTCAGGCTCTTATACTAGGGTAAAACTATTACTTTCCCTCCCAAAATTAATTAACTATTCACATCTCCCTCCCCTCCCTAAATTAGCATGTTTAAATTGAGTGCCAGATTTTGATATGTTTATAATTGGGTAAGTAGTTTGTGAATTGTACCGGGGATTTACAGGCCGGCACCCTTTTTGCCCCTCACTATGTTTAGGTACTCTCGCTATATACCAAAACGTGATATACAAAAGTTCAGTTTTATATTTATGTGTAATATAAACGAGAACACCTAAGCGTAAAAGTGTATCGACAGACTCAACCCACACTCCCAGTCTCCTCCACTAACAAGAGTCCATTAGGGCGTCAAATCAGACTTTTAAGCCATTTTGTTACTCCTGGTTAAGTTTATTAGATGTCACTTTTTTTATGATGTAAATTACTATTAAAAATTAAAAATTCTAATGTTGATATCCGGTACTCACCGATTGACAAATTATCACGAATTCGTCCCCTATCATTTGTATTGGTGATATTTGCCCTATTTTGGAAGGAAATCAGTGTCCTAATTTATGACGAAACAGTAAAACATGAGTGAATGGAGTACAAGAACAAGACCATTCATTTAGTTTGCATTCACATTTAAAGAATTATCTATCAGGCATAAGCAGAAGCATTCCCTTCAGAACATGCGTTGGACTGGCTAATTTCAACTGTTCAACATCATCCTTACTACTAATTTAACTAGGCACGAATTCTACTGCTGGACAGCAGCTGCAACTTAAAGAAAATAGAGCAGAAATTGTAGACAGTTCTTACATCATTCAATCTCGGGGACTCCCATCAATCGGAAGCTTGAGTTTTCAGGTCCAAGATTTGGAATATACTCTGAACCTCTCACATGGACACTAAAGCAAGCTGCATAGAAAGTGATGTATGAGAAGTCCATCTTGAATGAGACACTGAATGGAAATGGAAAACCAGTTCCATGTACCAAACTGAACAAATCAGTACAGGGTTGTTTCACTAGTAGAGATGCTCATGCAGCAAACAACCACGAATCTGAAGTGTACTTCCACAGAACATAGATTCATCTAGTTTGAAACTTCCAGAATATAAAAACGATAGAAGGTTGAAAAACATGTAAATAAATGTCTTGTGAAAAGAATAAGAAAGAAGAAAGTTAAAAAACATTGGAATACAAAGATATCAAGGATGGCACAAAACGAGCTTCGTGAGCGGCATGTGAACTCATTTCAAGCTCGCAATAACCATACTCGAGCAGTCGAGCCTGTTTGCAAAACAGGCTCGAGGTGGTCTCTAGCGAGATTCAAACCTCTGTAATGGAGGTTCGAGTGACCGTGATGAACAATTATGCATGCACACATACGGAAATTTCCTTTTATACGGGTATATTTTGGATATATCAAGTATATTTGATTAAAGAAACAAAAGAGAAAATACAAAGAGCATAAGAAATACTACCACATATACAAACAAAATAAGACAAGTGCAACGTTGAGGCCAAAGTGCCAAACCAAATCAAACTTTGATACTAACTCTCCCTCAACTTCCCAAACCAAACTAAAGAAAGAACAACCAAACTCCAAAAGTTGACACATTATATTTGAAACTAATGAATAATTATAGTGAAGTTTTTAGAAAATACCCGTCTTTCCTAAACATTAGGAATAAACCACATTTTATGAACATTAGTTTAAACTTACAAGTTACACCAAAGTTCTCCAACTGTGTAGGAAAAATTAAAGATTTTATAAGACTTACTTTTTTTTTTAATTGCATATTTACACATTTGTTAATAATTTGATATTTTGTTGAAGTAAACAAGTTTGAAAATGAAAAATGACCAAGTTAAACGAGCCATTCAAGAAAGGCCCACAAGCTTAGCTCGAGCTTGAGCTCAATATTTTGGGATTGCCAAGCTTGAGCTTGACATCTAATGAACCTAGACAGGCTTGATAATGCTCAAGTTCAATTCTGTTAAGCTTGTTTGCACCCCTAACATCCAGTTGATTAGGACACTGATTAAAAATCTATCAAATATTAGCTTCAAAAAACAAATCATCAGTGATTAAGATCACAGAGAATCATATTACTGACTGGATGGAGCATACCGTTTTCTATTTTCATCACACTTTGGAGCATCACATCCATCTTTGTTTTCATGTCTGAAGGATGGTCCATTTTGGGGGCAACAAGCGTCAGTTCTCTATAGATTTCACGCACAAACCTGCAGATTTTCTGAGCAAATTCAAGTTCACCATCTGATATTCGGCCTATAGCCAACCTCATCAACTCCCCGGTCAAGTCCGCAAGCTGTACAGGAACAATGAAATAAATAGATGTAAAGAGATGTCCAAAAAAGCCAAAAATTACGGTAAACTTCTTAGCATGAAACTTTTAGCAAACCATGACAGTTAAAAGTTCACATTGCAGTATCTAGGTACTTTCGAGACACTTTCCACATACAAACAGGTTCAGAGAATTACCCCCAACAAATAATCCAGTACATTAATCTGCAAAGGCTCAATAGATGGGTCACTTAGTGGCTTCAAGGAAGCATTCATGTCATCAAGGTTCAGAAGTGCACCAGTCTTACAAAAATGACATAGTGTTGCAGCTTCAATATACTCTTGAACCTGCATATGTGAACAAGAGATACATCAAAAAAAAAAAAGAGTAGCCTATCTTAAAGAAGTTCAAAAAAACTCAATAGACTACCCCAGGAGAGTAGGCTCTTCTTAGCTTCCAGAAATCAGTTCCGTTCAGCTCCTTTACAAGACGAGATATATGCTGCTCCACCACAGCAGCTAAATCCTTTTCTGCTTTTTCTAGAACTTCCTCTTTGTTGTTCTTACCTATTCTGTTTTTGCAAACCATAAAGTTATTCTTAATCATCCAAAAGCAATCTCTATTCAATTGCATCACTTTAACAATAAAAGAATTATTCCAGCGCTAAATTCTGAGGACTTTTAAGATGATGTTGATTTGAGTTCTCTATTGGGTCATACTGAAAGATATTATTTAATAACAGGCACATGATTTTTAAGCGGTACCCTTCGCAACTTATTACTTTATGGACAACAACCGTTATCATAACAATTGCAGGTACGAAAATGTTCATGCCGGAGTTGCATAAAAAGTGCAAGAGTAAAAGTTCCCTTCACCTGTGCACCTGGAATATGACCTTCTTGCTATTCATAGTTATGTCACGACTTGCTTTGACGACCCTTTCTCGCTTGTCATTCTGCAGTTGCATATCAGTCATGGTATAAGAAAATTGATTTCACTTTAGGTGCTGAAGCAAAATGTAACAACACAGTCATGTTCATGTATGTCAAACAAGAATGCACTTCCACGTAACAGTTTTCACTTTTCACAAATAACAAATACAAGGCAACCTCACACAATTCTTAGGCCAGCCTCACACAATTCTTAGGCCAGCCTCACACACACAAAGATATCATGTAGTAATACAAACAAGTACTAAACCAAAGAGGCAAAAACCTACCTAATGGAATCATACAATTCACCATAACAATCAAACAACATGAATTAACTCCTACTGTTTCAGCGAAACAACAAAATATTACTAGTATTTCAACAATCAATTCAAAAAAATTAACTGGAGACCAACTGTTTGATAAAATGCCTGAGAGGGCGATAGAGAGAGAGAGAGAGAGATAGCGTACGAGGTCATTGAGGTAAGTGGCATACTGAGAAAAGGCGTTTCGCAGTGGATTTGGTTCGGAACCAGCGGTGGCTGCGGAAATTGTGGTCATTAGTCTAGGCTTCTTGGCTAAAGAGGCGGCTTCAATTATTGAGCTCGAAGCAACTAGTCCAAAATGCAATGTTAGAGCGAGCTTTTGTATAAGAATAAGTAAATACGAAATAAATATAATATGGTAATTAAGAAGGAAAGGAAAAGAATGATTGAGAAACGTACGGTGGCGGAGGCGTTGCGGTGTAGAAGCGGCGGCCATAATGGAGAGCTTGGGAACGCCACCAGAGTGGTAGTATTTCATCAACACCTGTCCTTTTCTTTCACCTCCAGTCCTCCACGATATTCGTACGTACTCTGTGTTCAACTTGAAAACTATTTTGTAATAGAATGTATGTCATCCAGTTGCTGTGGTGTAGTGGTTATCACGTCAGTCTTACACACTGAAGGTCTCCAGTTCGATCCTGGGCAGCAACATTATATCTCTTTTGTGTTTTGGTTTTTTGTTGCACAGAGATTCTGGACTATTTTATTGATTTTAGAAATTTGTTTTGTGCTTTTGTTGCACAAAGATTCTACACCATTTTTTTGAGTGTAGAAGGTTGTACGTAAGTTGTAACTCTCCATATTCTTGATCCAAATTCTCCTATATTGATCCATGCGGATTTAGATCATTAAATATTTATACTGAAGCATCATATTTTATTTTAAACCATCAATTCTTGTCATTTAAAGACTTTTTTTAAAAACAAATTTTACACATTTACATCTATATTTCATTTTTCTTTTTCTCTAGTTTTAATTTTGGAGTATGTTTTGCGGGTCAACAACATTTGCATACGGAGACTATTGGGCTTTTTAGTTTTCGTGTATTATTCTTTGTCCGCTTTGTGTAGTGCCAAAGCTGAGTATATTTTTATATAAATGGGCTTCAATGATGATAAGTATATAGTACGTGTTAAAATTGCACAATTAAAGTAAGTGTATTTTGAGAAACAAAAAGACACAATAAAATCTCAAGAGCGTAAAGACTAAAGCAGGATGAGGAAATTCGGGTTTGAGAAAAAGTTTTTATTGTGATTGTGTGTTTTTCATATGGTGGAAAGTTTAGTGGATGTTAATGGGTTGGTTGAGTGTGGGTGTGGCATGTTAAAGTGTTTCACGTGCATGATTAATGGAGTGGGGGATCAGAGAAATAGGGCATAACTACATAAGGTTGATAGCTATTGCATGAGATATAATGGGAAAGAGCCCATAGCCCTAAGTTGATACAGTTGATAATACCTATGCTTGACTCGGGCTAGTTTGTTAACACCCCTGAGTTGACCAATGCAAGTTCATTTTTAATTAGTACCATGGAATACAAAAGCACCAATAATGTAGTGAGTATATATGAGTTGTTATCAATCCTCCTTGAGAATTAAGGCAACATGAAACCTTTTCTCCTTAAGCTACATAGTAGACTCTTATACTCTAGTACATGTAAACTCATTGCCCTCAAGTGTTTCAAAGACAATTTAACACATTGTTAAAATAATTATATTATTCATTTACAAATAAAATACTAATATTCTCAATTAACCATCGACATTCTCAATAAACTTTATCTCAAGTCGGCTACTCCTTTTGAAGGTGATGAAATTGACAAAAGCTAGTAAATAACTCGTCCAAATTATACGGGAAACAATAAATTTACAAATAATTAAGTCAGTTAATATGAATTATTATCATTCACTTTTTTTTTTTTAAACTAAGAGCACTTTCTATTATCCAAAATAGTTCAGTACAGAAAAACCAATTCAATGATCCAGGTTAGAAATCTCACAACACTGGTAATACATATGCAAATCACATATACTCTAAATTGCTAACAACAAATAAAAATTATAAATAACAGCAAAACAGAGTTGTCTCCATTGCGCCAAGTTGTGAAAAATCCATGCAGTTTCTTGCTCATCAACAATCTTTCCACAATCACTGTTCGTATGCGCTCAGTCAAGTTCACATTATGATCCAGTCCAGACCTTAAGATCATCTGGTTACAGACCATCCATATCGCATAAATCGTTTCTGCATCCGTTATCTTCAGCACTCTAGCCTTGCACCCCTCGCCTTTGGTATTGGATATAACCTAGTTCATGTCTGTCGTTTATCCAGCTGCAGGGGTTGGTAATTGCGAGCACTGCAATATATCTTTCCACACTACACTCGTGTACATACAATCGAAAAATAGGTGGCGGCCGATTACTTCCAGATGGCAGAAACCGCAATTTCCATCATTGGCGATATTGTAACGCCCCAGATTTCAGAGGTTTAAAAGGGTTGAGAACGCTACTCATACCAACAAGGTGCACCTTTCTTTTCGGGAATCCACCTAGAAGAACTTCAGAGTTAAGCGTGCTTGCTCTGGAGCAATTATAGGATGGGTGACCCTCAGTGCGCGGATCGTGTTGGTCTGTGGGGCCAGCATATCACCCCGGAGAGCGCCCAGGAGTAACCTCGTCGGCCCCTTAGGTCGGGTCTCGGCCCATTAGTGGGTCGGGTCGTTGCAAGTGGTATCAGAGTGGGATTATCCGGAACTGCAGGAACTAAGTGCCATCCGGGGCAAAGTGCTACACCGTATCGACGTTGGGAGCCACCTCTTAAGCCTGGAGTGGCCACCTCTAGAATTCTGCACGGATGGTTGGTCTCGGAATAGCACGCAACGAGGACGTTGCGCAATTAAGAGGGGAAGATTGTAACGCCCCAGATTTCAGAGGCTTAAAAGGGTTGAGAACGCTACTCATACCAACAAGGTGCACCTTCCTTTTTTTCGGGAATCCACTTAGAAGAACTTCAGAGTTAAGCGTGCTTGCTCTGGAGCAATTCTAGGATGGGTGACCCACTGGGAAGTTTCCGACAAAGTGCGCTGATTAGAACCCGTGTTGGTCTGTGGGGCCAACATATCGCCCCGGAGAGCGCCCAGGAGTAACCTCGTCGGCCCGTTGGGCTGGGTCTCGGCCCATTAGTGGGTCGGGTCGTTACAAATATTTTCATTCACTTTTACCGATAGAGAATTTCATTTTATAATTCAATTAAATGTGATTGTTATTTTAAATTATTATGGAATAAATTCATTGGACACAATCATTCCGCATAAATAATTGTGCACTAGACCTATCAAGTAGAGTTAGTGCTCTAAATTATTACGGAATAACCCGTCGAACAAAGTCAGTGCTATGAAGTAATGTGGAATAGATCCGCCAAATGCAATTAGTATTCTAAATTATTATGCAATAGACCCATCGAATACAATTGGTGCTCGATCTAATTGCATAATAGACTCGTGTAATATAATAAGTGCTCTAACTTATTGCTAGTGATATGAGTAAGTATCAATAATTCATTTATAGATATATTTTTGCAAAATAATAGACTTTAAATTGTTATTCACAATTTCTATAATCTTAAAATTTTTTAGTAGAAGAATTTTTTTTCTTGTCCTTTATATTAATTCAATCATTCTATATCTTTATATTGACTATACTTTTTACAAATAGAAAAATTAAATTAATTCATCATTCATGTTATATAATGCCAAGTAATTTGAAGTAATATTCTATAATATCAAAGTTATTGATAATGGATTATAAAAATAAGAGATTTTGGAGAGAAAAATGGGTAAAGGAAAATAACCAAGCATTGTAATATATAAAATGATATGTTGAGTGCAAAGATACCATAGATGTGATATGATATTTTTGTGAGATAGTTGATGTGATATGAGTAAGCACGAATAATTCACATTTAGATAGCTTTTTGCAAAGTAATAGACTTCAAATTATTTTTTTCCACAATTTTTGTAATCTTAATTTTTTTATCTGAAGAATTATTTTCTTGCCCGTTTTATTAATTCAATCATTCTACATTTTTTATATTGACTATACTTTTGTACAAATAGAAAAATTAAATTAATTTATCATTAATGTTTCATAATGTCAAATAATTAAAGTACTATTATATATCATGGTCCAAGGTCTTTCCTGATTCTAGAACCTCACCAACCGACTTCCATCTGTTCACCTCAATATATATATATATATCTGTGTGTGTGTGAGTGTGTGTGTGTGTGTGTGTGTGTGTGTGTGTGTGTGTCACCAATCCGGCAACAACGTACCCTATACAGAAATACTCTCAGTCCCCTTCTTCATCCTCATGTAAAGTTTCACTCCTGAATCACCTCTATTATAGTCAAAAGCCCCAAACCTTCACTTATACATCTAGCTACCAATCATCAATATTTTTCCAATTTTCATCTCTTCCCACAACTTTGATGATTGATTGATTCAATGGATTTGTTGTAAGGTGGTTGATAATAAACCCACCAGACTTTTATCTTAGCAGTCTTTTTTTTGTTTTTTTGGTTTTTTTTTCTTTGCAGATCCGACTCGTTATTGGTTGAATTTATAAGTGTGTCGGTTGTTCTTAAGGTTTCGGTAAAGTTTTATTTTATCTGCATATTCGATTTGATAAAGGTTAGTACCTTTTGCTGATTTACAAGGTTGTTTATGGGTTGATTAATAGTCGGGGGCAATCGATTGATTAATCGATACGGTTTGATGGTAAAAAAATCGATTAATTGATTTTTATTGGTTACACGGTGCGTTTCTTGTTGAATTTAGCTTTTCTCAAGTGTTAAGGCTCTCCCATTAATTCTCTATATGGTTTTATTCCTCAGTTTTTCGGGCCAATCTGATGCGGGTGGATTGTACGACACATCTCATGATATCTGGTCTATTTTTGTTCATCAAAGCTCGATGGAAGAAGAGAAGGGACTAAAACTCTTTGGATAGGATATAATCCTTGCAGCTTGCATGTTTTTGATGGTTTGCAAAACCATTGGCCTTTTGTATGGTTTTACACCGTGTTGTTAACACAATACTATAATAGAATAGTAGAATGGTGTATGAGGGGGTAAGATGATGTTGTAAGAAAATAGTGATAGCATAAGGTGTGAGTGACCTTTGCCATGATGGGTGAGCTCGCTTGGCAGGTCACTAAGAGGGATAGTGATAGTATAAGGTGAGAGAGACCTTTGCCATGTCGGGTGCGCTCGCTTGGCAGGTCCTAAAAGATATAGTGTTAGTATAGGTAGGAGAGACCTTTGCCATGTCGGGTGCGCTCGCTTGGCAGGTCCCTGGTTAATAAAATTTATGATTTTGTGTTTCAGGAGGGAGATGGCATGGGAATTTTCCCAGCTCTCCTTTCTGCGTGTGGTCTCCTCCATCCCTATATCTCTCTACCCGTACAATATACAAATCCTCTCCATACGTCTATTTGCATGTGTTCACTTTTATTAAACAACTGACAACCCGAATACTGCGTGGCCAATGTGTTCCTTCTTATATAACAACTGACATCCGGACCTGACTCCAATACTAATTGTCTATCAAAGAAATTAAAATCAAAATATTGACGAGCATTATTAACATCAACGTACTGTTATTTTGTCCTTTAGTTTTTTCCAGTATTATATAATTATTCACCATATATCATACGGTTCCTATGGTCGAATATTTCACTATGAATCCAACTTTGTTCTATTTTAATTTCTTCAATGCACAAATGCTAGACTTCATTATTGCATACAACTTCATCAGTTGTTTTATTATAGCATTGCATCCACTTTTCTACCGTGCTAGAAAAATTATTTATGTTGGTAGTTATCACAAATTGCTTCCGATTACGATTTTTTATTCCAGAAGGGAGATAGCATGGGAATTTTCACAGCTCTCCCTATTGTGTGTGGTCTCTCATCTCTATATCTCTCTATTCGTACAATATACAAACCCTCGCCATCCATATGTGTGCATGTGTTCCCTTTTAACAACCGGCAGCCCGAGTACTGCGTGGCCAATGTTAAATGAATAACTAACTTATGTCCCATATATTACAAAACTGAAAAGAAGAGATAACAATTGGTCTGGCAATAAGGTTGAACAAAATTGTTCCGCCTAAAAGCATAAAGTTTTTATCATGCTCTATGATTATATTATTACACTACTAAGAAGTTGTTTTATTGACAATTATTTTTCGTCTCAACATCCACCTGAATTGTAATTTTTTAATATTATTTCTGCATTATGATATACATACTATCAAGTATCAAGTATTTTATATGTTCTTAGGTTCTTGATTGTATATTAGATTTTATGGGCTCCTGTTTGCTAGTTTGTTTTATTCTAAAGCTCAATGTATAGATGTGCTTGTGCATTTGTATTACTAGTATACTAGCTAGTACAAGACAGAATGACACTCAGGTGCATTTTCCATTCAAGATGGTTCGATCCAGCTATTCTGCCCTTTTATATAGTCAGCTAATTAGCCGATTAGATTTTGGTGATACGAATTAATGTGTCTATACAAATCCGATGCGGTTATTGGGAAGATTCGTCTATCTCATTTGAGTTGAATCTATATCTAATGGTAATTTAGTTTCATCCAAACTGCTTCTATTGGTTAATATTTTTCTCCAGTATATTTGATTATATAACTAACATTCATACTTGTTTTGTTTTGTTTATAGGAGCTGCATTGTGCAAGTACTCGGTGACTTTGTTGTTAATTATTTCTAGATTGTTTCAACCGAGGTGAGTTCGATTGGATATGATTATTTCATGTATAAAATGTTTTGCTTGTTGATATCGACCCAACTTTTTACCTTATCGATTTATTTGTTTTTTTATTATTTTTTTTGTTTATGCATATCAGATTCGGTATTGATTGAATCTATAAGTCATTCGGTTGTTCTTAAGGCTTCGGTAAGTTTTCTTTTTCTCCTCCTCGTATTCGATATTAATATTTCATGTATAAAATGATTTGCTTGCTGGTATCGACCCAACTTTTTACCTTATCAATTTGTTTGTTTTTTAATTTTTTGTTTGTGCATATCAGATTCTGTATTGATTGCATGAATCTATAAGTCGTTTAGTTGTTCTTAAGGCTTTGGTAAAAAAATTTTCTCCTCCTCCTATTCAATTTGTTAAAGGTTGGTAATGTTTGATAATTTAAAAGATTGTTTATGGGTTGATTAATCGCCAGGGGCAACCGGTTAGATTTAACTTTTCTCAAGTGTTGATTTAGCTCTCGTTAATTCTCTATATGGTTTTATTCCTCAGATTTTTGGTGCAATCTGATGTGGGCGGATTTTACCATATATCTTTTGATATTTGATTTATTTTTATTCATCAAAACTCAATGGAAGAAGAGAAGAGGCTGAATCTCTTTGGACATGATATAATTCTTGCTCGCAGTTTTTTGATGGTTTGCAAAACCATTGACCTTTTGTATGGTTTTATACCATGTTGTTACCATAATACTATAATATAATAGTGGGATGGTGTGTGAGGGGGTAAAATGATGTTGTAAGAGAAATATTGATAGTATAAGGTGTGAGTGACCTTTGCCATGACGGGTGAGCTCGCTTGGCAGGTCACTAAGAGGGATCGATAGTGATAGTATAAGGTGAGAGAGAGACCTTTGCCATGTCGGGTGCGCTCGCTTGGCAGGTCCCTAAGAGAGATTGTGATAGTATAGGTAGGAGAGATCTTTGCCATGTCGGGTGCGCTCGCTTGGCAGGTTTTAAGAGAGATAGTGATAGTACGAGGTGTGAGAGACCTTTGCCATGATGGGTGAGCTCGCTTGGCAGGTCGCTAGTTAATAAAATTTATGATTTTGTGTTTCATGAGGGAGATGGCATGGGAATTTTCTCAGCTCTCCCTTCTGTGTGTGCTCTCTCTCACCCCCTCCTCGTATCTCCCTAGTGACAATATAATATACAAACCCTCTTCATCGGTTTGTGTGCATGTGTTCCCTTATATATAACAACCGACAATCCGAGTACTGCGTGGCAAATGTGTTCCCTTATATATAACAACTGACAACCCTATTGACTCTAAGTATTATGAATTACTTGTGATCTAAATGTCTATGAAGGAAAATGAAATCAACAAAACTGTCGAGCATTATTAAGATCAAGTTATTGCTATTTTGTCCTTTTTTTCTAGTAGTATATTATTATTATATCAATATATATCATACGATTTCCATGGCCGAATTATGCAATAGGAATCCAACTTTGATCTATTCTAATTTCTCCAATTCAAATGCTAGATTTCATTACCGCATACAACTCCATCGGCATAGCATTGCATCCACTTTATTGCCGCATTAATTTTTTTATATATTGATAGTTACCACAAAATTGCTTCCGATGTTGTATGCAATTGATCTACTGGTATTCGATAATGTTAAATGTATAAATAATTTATGTCCCATATATTACAAGACTGGACAGGAGAGATAACAATTGGTTTGACAATAAGGTGAATTTGAACAAAATTGTTCTTTATGAAAGCATAAAGTTTTGATCATGCCCTATAACTATATTATTACACTACTAAGAAGTTGTCTTATATTGACAATTATTTTTCATTTCATCAACCACCTGATAATTTTCTAATATCATTTATGCAGTATGATGTACATACTTTTCTTCTTGATTCTTGATTGTATATTAGATGTGATTAATTGGCTCCCGTTTGTTAGTTTGCTTTATACCAAGGCTCAATTTATATTTGTGCTTGTGCATTTGTATTACTAATATACTAGTACACGGCAAAATGACACTCATGTGTATCTGCTAGTTAGATGGTTCCTTTCAGTTGTTCTGCCATTTTATATCGCCAGCTAATTAGTTGATTAACTTATGGTGATATAGGTTGATGTGTCTGTACATATATGATGCGGTTATTGGGAATTCTTCTATCTCATTTGAGCTGGTTCTACCGGTTAAATATTTTTATCCAGGCTGCTTCTATTGGTTATTGTTTTTCTCTTGCAAATTTGATTAGATAACTTAACATTCGTAGTTGTTTGGTTTATAAGAGCTACATTATGCAAGTACTAGGTGGTTCTTTGTTGATAATAATTTCCAGCCTGTTTTGAGGTGAGTTCGATTGGATATGATTTTTCTATATATATTATGCTTTGCTCCTCAGTTTTTGTAACGTACTTAATATATTTAAGATCTTATTTGTTGCAAACAACAACTTTCGTGCTAGTACAATCTTGTTATGGAACTTATCTTTGATTTTTGCTTCAGGAAATCAGGAGTCATCAAGAATAAAAGCTAACATACGGGCTTTAATTCGTATTGCAACTTGCACATGGTGTATTATGCGTGCGCCGTCTAGCATCTCACAGGTTTTATGAACATTTGAGTGCGCTTTTGATGATGGTAGTAGATTAGATGGTTAGGGTAACAATTGTCTTTGTCAGTGGAATAGTAATATTTGTCTGGTAGGAGACAAATGTGTAGGTGGCTGACTTTTGCTATGATAAGTGCACTTGGTAGGTTGCTGGCTAATAAAATTTATATTTTTGCGTTTCAGGAGGAGATGGAATGGAAATTTTCCCAGCTCACCCTCCTCAGTGTGGTCTCTCTCTCTCCCCCTCACCCTCCCGCCCTATCTCTCTGACGGTATAATATACAAACCCTCTTAGTCCTGTGTGGCCAATGTGTTCCCAATTCCCATATATATAACAACTAACAACCCAAGTACTACGTGATCAATGTGTTCTCATATATAACATACAACTGACAACACTATCAACTCCAAGTTTGCGAATTACTTGATATAGAACTGACTATATGAAATTAAAATCAACAAAACTGTCTAGCACAATCAACTTGAAGGTACTATATTTTTATTATATCATCATATAGCATACCATGGAAGAATTATGCACGGAATCCAACTCTGATCAATTGTAAGTTCTCCGATGCACAAATACTAGACTTCATTACTGCATGCAGATCAATTGGTTATATTAATATAGCATTGCATCTACTTTACTACCACATTGAATTATTGTTCCTTTCATTTATTCATCTTTAAAATAAAGAAGACTTGGAAATTGTGTTGATAGTTACCACAAATTGCTTGTGATTTTGTATGCAATTGATTTGTTGGTATATGGTATTGTTACATGAATAAATAATTTTTACATAATGGTTGAAGTGAGTCCGATGTATTAAAGGTATGGACAAAAGGGATAATAATTAGTCTTGCAAAAAGGTGAATTTGAACAAAATTGTCCCACCTAAAATCATAAAGTTGGGAGCATGCTATATTATGATTATATTATTAGGCTACAAGATTGGTGCAACATTCTTCAAATTTCTAATTACTAAGGCATAAATCACAAATGAGAATTCCATGGTACCTCTAGTGCAATACACTCAAACTCATAAAACATACCCCAAAATCATGGAGTACAAATTCGCTCTAGCCGGTGCCTCTTGTGCAATATGCTCAAACCCCGAAATCATGGAGTACAAATCCGCTCCCCATGACGTTTAAACTTGTGATAGAGAGGATGTCATAAAATTAATTTTAATAGTCATTAAAAATACTATATTGTTATTTTTATTTTAACTTTATTTTATTCTGTTGTCAAGTACAATTCTTATGTATTATATTATTTAAATAAATATACCCGTTAGTTTTTTACGGGTTGTGAATTGGTGTGTGACTATGATGTAGAGAAAAGTATTGAAAATATGACTAATTTCCTTAATTATATTTTCATTGTGATTTGAGAATTATAAGAATTTATTAAATAGAATGAATAATATAATATTAAATGGTAAAATTAAATGGTAAACTCGTAATAGGATTGGGGTTTGGCCAAAAGCCGCCTAAAAACCCTGCTCAGCAATCGGCACACAGAAACATGGAGGCCTCCATGGACTTTTGTTTTGCATTCAACTCCGATAAATTTTCCGACAAGACTCTATGCATTTTGATCCATTCAGATGACCATAGTCCGAGTTCAGGATCTAAATCCGACCCGCGCCTTCGTGATGATGATGAACAGCTCCAGGAGTCTCACGGTATCATCAATTTTTGGTTCTGTTTTGTTAACCCTTGTTAACCATTTCCAATTAATTAGGAGAATTTAGTTGTCATTTGTATGGCCTTGCAAGACCCGATAACATATAACTAGGGCATTTTTTAGGGACTAGAGTTCGTAATCTTTGAGGATAATCAAGAAAAGGGTCATAAATGTGAGGAAGAAAAGGTTGAGAATTGACAATAAATAGAAACTTGTTAGCTGAACCCTCGGTGTATATATATAGATATATAGCTGCATTGATAGTTTGGAGCAGGGGAACTTGTGCTGCTCACAGAAATGATGAATTTCATGGAGTCTTCTTTGGACTTTGGTTCTCTGACTGATAAGACTCTTATGCATTGTGATCCTACCAGATGACCATACTCCTACTTCAGGATCTGAGCCCTTAACCTCCCGAAAGCGCCTTCGTGATGATGAACAGTTCCAGAACTCTCAAGGTAGCAATTTTTCTGCTTTAGTTTTTTTAGTATTATTATTCTTTAATTATACTCGAAAAGGTAACCAATTCCAATTAATTAGGAGAATTAAGCTTTCATTTCCTTGTAAACCTCAATATTTATATGTGTGTTCAGGCTCATTGCACATGTATAAACTATAAAACGTGGTCATATTGTTTTCCGGTTTTGCCTACTTGCATGCATTACATATGTGGGTTGTTACTTGCCTAAATTTCATTGTACTATATTTATATGTGTGTATTTGCGCGCGATTGCGTATCTTGGTTACTAATTGGTGCCTATGTAGCATATTTATATGTGTGTATTTGCGCGCGATTGCGTGTCTTGGTTACTAATTGGTGCCTATGTAGCATGAATAAGTTAAGTAGGTAAAGTATTTAGAAAAAAACGTATTCAATAATACGAATACGAACAAAAACGGCATGCAAACGTTTTTCGTGCATATTTATAAATTTGATATGGAGTTTGGGCTTAATTAATGCTGGTTTAGAATAAACATCAATATATCATTGTTACAGATTAGATTGTTGGACTTTATTTGTTTGTATATAAAATAATTAATATCATCGGGACTGAATTTAGTTTGATGTGTTTGGTAATTTATTCATCACCCATCCGGCCATCCCCCTTTTATCAAAATATATAAAAATCTATATGTTAAAAAATATATTTTTAACGTATTCGTATTTCGATATTTTGAATCTTGACGTTTTTTCGTATTCATTTCGTAACGTATTCGTGGTTCTTAGCTTGGTGCACATTATGTATCGTGTTGTTATTTAATTTGACGCATATAGCTAGAGCCCTTAAAATATGCTAGACGGTACGTTGACAAGTCTGCTCTTTTGTTTGCGTTCTTTTCTTCTTTTTAACTTTCTTATTGTTTATAACTTTAGATTTCCCAGAGCTTTCTGCACAACATAGAAAGTTAGCCTGCAATTCTGATAAGGTCAGCCCGGAAGATAGTACTCTCATTCGTGAAGAAAAACAAGATCATGAAGTGACAAAGATTCATCATGATACATCTTTGCGCAAAGATATAGCTGTGAGTAATCAACCTGGTAAGAATGTTGAATCCATTCTCTGTAGAATGAGTTCGCTAATAGTTCCATAGTGTATTTCATTACATTTGAGAAGTTCAACTTTAGCAACCAAAAGCATGTTAATATACAAGCTTGGCTAATTTAAGCTTTTGTATATGTAGGGAATGAAGCTTCACAGAAGAATGAATCATCCTTGAAAATGCATCATTTCCAAGAAAAACATGTCCCTGTTAGCTCTGTAATTTTGGCGGCAAATAGTCAATTTTTCCACACGGTATCTTTCGTTTTTTACTTTCTTTTTATACTTAACCAATTCCTCAATAATGAACCAATCTATTTCTTCCGTAGTTATTTTCAAATGGCATGAGGGAGTCAGGGCAACAGCACGTAACTATCCATATCAGGGCCTCCGGTACACATATATGCTTACCTTATCCTTTCTCGTACCATCTTTGTCATGAAGAAATTTGTGAATCAGTTTTTTTTTTCTTTTTTTTGTTTGGTAAATGCTTGTGTTACATAAACATCATTCGTAATTACTTACTTGATGGTGGATTGTAACTGGTGTCACCAATATGTTTATGTAGAGGAAGCTGCGTTCATGGAATTGTTGAAGTACATGTATACTCGTAGTCTATCAAGTTCTACACCCTCGGCATTACTAGATGTTATGATGATTGCCGATAAATTTGCTGTTACGTCATGCGTCAACCTATGCAGCCAATCGTTGCTCAACTTACCAATGACAGTTGAATCCGCTGTGCTCTATTTGGATAGTGCTTCAACTGGTTTAGTGGCTGATTCAGTTGGACCACTTTCAGATTTAGCTAACAATTTCCTAGTTGAACACTTCAAATGCATGACCAAGTAAGTACCTTATAAGTATCATTCATTAATTTGTGTTCTGTTTCCGCTCGACCTTTTTTTTTAACCAAGAATGCATAATATGATCATCAGGGATGAGATCTGGAATGAGTTGCTTCAGCTGCCTTTAGTCTGTATCGAGTCAGTTTTGTCAAGTGACAGTTTGGAAATTGAATCAGAGTATAAGATATACGATTTCATCCTGCGTTGGGCAGAAACACATTACTCAGATCAACTGGCAGAAAGAAGAAAGATATTAAATATGCTTGTGCGCAGATTCCTGCGTTTCCCTTTCTTATCTGCCGAAGAAATGGAGAGTGTCCTGACTTGTAGTGACATTGATCCTGCAACTCTTTCTGAACTTTCTATTGGAGCCCTTCGCTATTACAAGGCTCATCCACCACAAGAACAAGCTCCGGATGAATTCAGGACACAACGCATATATAAGCAGCTGCATTTGAAGGCAGTAGCATCTGAGGACTCTTCTCATCCACAGTGTGTCGTGTATCTTGACCTTAAGAGGGAGGTATGTAAATCTGTGTTCCCCAATGGTGAAATTCACTCAGAAACTTATTTCGTTGGTGAACTTGAGTTCGACATATCCATTACATGCAGCGTGCCCCAGAATGGTTCCTCGCCTTGTTTTGGGTTGTCTGTTGGTGTATTTACTCGAGTCTCAGAGACGGGTCTTCCTATCTCCTTAAAAATTGCACTGTGGAATGAACAACTGCAGGATTTTGTTATAACGTGTAAGGCTTCTATCACGCTAACAAATAAACATAATGCAGCTGTTGTCAATGACTTGTTTAAGGTTCCGTGGACCACATTTATCAGCGAAGACAGTCCTCTCTTCGTCAATGACATTCTTCGTCTCAGCTGTACTATCAGTATCAGTTCCGTTGAGTAATATTAAAATTACTTTTGTGTTGACTTGTCGTGTACTATGTGCTATCCTACTAATCCTAGGGATAGGTATAGTTTGCTTATAATTACATGCCTTACTAGTATGTTCTGAGTAATAAACATACAGTATGCAAACTCTATGTTCCGATCCGTTCACTGTTCATTATTCTGCCGTACGTGACGGATTTGTACTGGTATATTTTCATGGATTAATGGGTTCGCGTCATATTTTTCTTGTTTACAAAGTCTGCTGTTGAGATTTCGATTTTGTTTACAAAGTAGCAAATTAAGTAATACAAACCTGTGAACGCAATAACTTTGTAACTAGCGGAGAATTTTACGAATCAACTTGTAAAACATACATAGTAGTCTAGACTCCAGACAGAATCTAAAGAATTAATCTAAATACATACTCGTATCTTCTAACCAATTAGAAAAGTCATAGTGGCATGCATTTTATTTAGGGATTTGGTCGGTTCAGTTTTTTGGACTTCACTTCTACTTACTCCACGGACGACCTAGGTTCCACATTGTATCTCTTTTTACTATTCATTATTTAAAATATATCCAATCTATATAAATGTGCCTAAGGGCGAACTGTGGCGATCTTGCCTACGTTCACGGGAGTTCGAGATGGTGACACCTCCGAATTGGCTTCACCCCCCGAATAGGCTGCACCTCCGGAATCACCAACATTTAAGAAAGAGAGACCAAGAAGAAGAACACTCATGATCAGGTCAAGGTTCCATCCTCCACGACCTACGTACCCTCATCTCCTATGACGACCAAATGATCACAGTGCTCATTAAGTGCCTGAATCACATACCACGGATTGCAACCCTAGCAAGGTACACCTCCAAAAGTTATGAACTACAAAAGAATAAGTGGGCCCTGGTTTAATCTCTCCAAGAGTACGGAACATGCACTCCACAAATAGCACTCAACACGTACAGTCTGGAATAAGTAGGAAACTATTCCTAGTTAAACTTGGGCTAAACCTATCAAGTCAATATTGGGCTTACGACCACCATGTGGCACATTCTGTAATTTACACCTAGCATCATATGATTGGTCCTACTTAAGAATAAACAGTGTCTATATAAATGGAAAGTAATCAATATCTCAATTTTCATCCGAGCTCTAAGTCAGTCACATACATAACATTTGTAAACAGGGGCAGAGACAGGGGTGGCTGGAGGAGGCGACCGTCACACCCAAACTTTTGAATTTTTTAATTATTATATGTATGTTTTTGGAAAATTCACATTTCGCCACCCCTAAATTTTTCTGTAGTGTATTTTCTTAAATCAATTTTTTAACTTTTAAATAAATATCTTGTTATAATATATCTCGTCACCCCCACTTTTATTCCTGGCTCCGCATTGTAAATATTGTTCAATCATTGTAAAAAATTCATTTTCCCATCTCCCCACATTTGTTAAAAGAGGGTGAGATAAAGGTTATATGTTGACTACCAATTTTCTAGGATATGAGACATTTTGAGTGACTCCGAAATCAAATCCATGCGGGATCAAACTCAAAGCGGACAATATCATACCGGTGATACGTGTGATACATGTGTGACTCATGTCATGAGTAATCGCACTGTCTCAATAGGTTGGATATCAATCTTACTTAGTAGTGATCGAGCCGTCACACTAGCTATCCATCAAAACGGAACTATTCGAAAATATTATTACTACTGTATATAGGCGTTTTGAAATCGGAAACCGGAAATCGAGCCGGATACCCAAAAAGGTCGGACCAGGGTCGGATCTGATTAGTCAGTTGAGTTTTTCCGGGTAAAACACAACTGAACCTAGTTGACTTGTACTTAAAAATCACTCCAGGTCTCCCCGGATTGTAGTACTGAGAACTGAGAAGTCTGAACCATTTCGGTAAAAAAGTTAAAAGTCTGTTTCAATTGAAATTGCCATACTACTTAATAACATGTTGCAAAATATTATTATTCCCCATTCATTGAACCAAAAACTTGTCAAAATGGTGACCATAGTGGTGGCAACGACGATCGATCCGGCCTCAATCAACCCAGCCAAATCCCTACTCTCCATGCCCGGCTGGCAGCCCGGCCCATCTCTTGAAGGTGGAATCCGAAGCTTCAAGCACGATAAGGGCGTGCGATTGTTGGAACACGACAGGAGTATAATAGCTGAGGACGATCTCGATTTGAGGTGGGAATCCGCCACCGGCGAGACGGTGGAGGAGCTACTGTTTCTGTCCAAACACGCCGCCGCTTCAAGTCGACCTGCTCTTACTCTTCACCCAATAGGTTGTTAGTTTATTCTGCTTCAATTTATCACTCCTGTAAGATTTTAGTTGCATGTTTGTATAAAGTTAGATTATGGAATATAGTCAACTTAAATTCAGTTATACATTATTAATTTTAGATGCGTAGTTGAAATTTATATTTCAAATAAGTTCGAGTTTAGTAGTTAAATAATTTCAGTTCATATTAATTAAGTTAAGTTGTTTTGTGCAATTTTTTGAGTTTCTGTAGGTACTTTTTACTCGGGTGATAATATTATGGATTTATATAGTTTCATACATATAAATGGTTGCAGGTGTACCACATTTGAAGGATGGAGATGTGCTGCCACAAGGAGGAAAACCAGGTTGGGCAGCACCACCATGTCCACGAATAGGGCCATGGCTGATCCTATTGAAGAAACTTGCTCAATCCCATAATTTAATACCTGAATTTGAGGTTGGTTATATTGTTTCCATCCCACTTGTGTATGTAGTGCATGACACACCTTGAATATCTTCACATCGGAGACTCCATTGCTCTTAAAAGTTGGCACTTGTGTTTTCTTGGCCTTTGTAGTTGGTAGATTTCTATTGTGATATTTATGTTCTAATTCAACACTATCAACATAGTTTTGGCATGTTACTGTTTTTCTTCCTACATTTTAAGGACTGTGTATATATTCTCCAGACATGAGGTCCTTGTGAAATTTTTATTTTTCTAGTCTAACATTGTTATCCTGTAATCTTATTGATTTCATACTTTTGTCTGGTATAGATAACTTTGGAGGCTACTCATCACGGACCTATAACAACTAAGCCAACAATGTTTCTTGAGATTGGTAAGTTTATTTGTGGTGCCTAAATATGCCCCATTCTTCCACAGATTAGAAAAGTTGTCCTTTTCGATTGTTCTGTTGCAGTATTACATTTTCTTGCTCTGTATACTAAATAAACTTTTAGCATTGCCTATATGCGATCTCCAACTAAAACAGCAGTTGATGCACATTAGTTCAAACTATCACTATCTTCCAAAATAAGTTTATTGCATGGTGCATTTAGTTGCTATACCTTTTCTTGTTCTAAATCATATGCATTTCCTTTTTCTGTTTACTGACTCAAATACTCAACCTTCATCGTTGTCTATGATAATTGTTCCAGCATTTATAAAAATTGGAGTACTTACATAACATTTCACTATCTGACATGCTTTGTGTGACTGGGTTTTCTTTCTTTGCTTTTAGGTAGCACGGAAGAGTTCTGGGGAAGACAGGATGCAGCCCGTGTTATGGCTCTAGTTGAGTACATGCTGATCCCGGTCTTTTCTTAATATTTTTCAGCAGCTTCTGCATGATACTATAGTTCCACTAACATGCAATATACAGTGCATAGAGATGTCAATCTTCAGCAACTCTTAAGTTTATTTGCATATGGATGTTACAACTAAATTGATATGTTTTGCTTGTGACTCTTAAGGCCACAATCATGCTTAATTTCTTTACTTGGGTTAATCTAACTAATTCTTGTTGTTGAAGTTAGTTTGGAAAGGACTGGGTCTTGGAGAAGGTGATGCTGTTGGCAGTTGGAGCAGGTACGTGTTTTATCGTTGATATTTTTCACTTGATGTAGACTCTCAAGTGCATTACTAAATTTGTTTTCACTCCCAGTTTAATACTTTGTATGTCGTTAAGTCTCTTCAAATCAAACCTTCTGATCTGACTGCCAATGTTTTAATACATTATTTTACTTTTTATTGATGAGATTTAAAAACAGCACTTCTGCTATTTCTTGCATTTTCTGAGAATTTTTTGTTTGCGTTTCCTTTTGATCCCAGAAGAGCTGAAAGAAACAAAGTTCTCCTTGGTATTGGAGGAGGGCATTATGTACCACGCCACATGGATGTAATTCTGTAAGCCAGCCTTTTCAACTAATAAATCATAATTCATTCTCTCTAATAGAAGCCTGAATCTTGAAGTATGCATCAGTTATGCCCCGCATTCATCATGATTCATGACGTCTCGTTCTGTTAGGACGTTATGGCGAACTTTGTACTAAATTCACTCAGTGGTCTAATTAGTTGGTGGAACTATCTTTATATCTATTGTAAAACCAGTTGTTTCCCATCGTAATCTAAATTTTATTTCCGAGTCATTCATGAATCATAAAATGGCATCAATATTCACATTTTGCAACTTAAAAATCTGAAGAGAAACTGTAAATCGCGCCATTAGTGAGGAACTAAGGCCGTACAGCTTGAATAACGTGAACTGTAAAAGCTATGATCCTTTCTCTTAATTTTCAGATTCATCATGCAAACCCCTCTGGAAAATGATTACTTAATTGCAACTCTGTAAATATATCGAAACTTATGGTGCTTCTGCCAATGAACTAACCACAGGAAAGATGGAGTTTGGGTTGGGCATCTGCTCTCTGGATATTCGATACCAATGGAAGATCCTGGGCAACCAAAAGTAAAACCAACTTTTGAGAATATCGGAGGGACTTGGAAAGAAGCAATCAAAGTTGCTTTTGATGCCACACAAGCAGCTTTCCCGGGTGGAGAAGTTCTCGCACATCTTGATCACAAGTAAGTTCTCAGACAGCTTAACAGCCAGGATTGTAAAGTCATCTCTTTACACGCCTTTTAAAGACGAGGCACTTCTTACTATAGATGAACAAATCGCTTGACCAAAGCACTGCCATAATCAAATTAATTTTCCCTGTTCAATCTAATAGCTCCAATTTGTTCATTTTATAACTTAAAATTTTCTTTCATGCTCCTGTAATGTGGAATCGTGGCCGCAGGAGTTTCAAGAGCTGGCAGAAGAATGCTATAACAGAATTTCTGGGCAAGCAGAACATTAAAATTGGAAAACCAGCTGACTTCTGCTGATCCAACATCGAAGATGCTTATCGAATGGTGCGGTTTTTAGTTATGCGTAAGTAGTCATGGCAACATCTTGCCGGCGACCAAAATGCTACATTTGCATTGTTTTGTAAAGCATTAGATGCATATGCTGGTTACTTTCTGTCAACCTTCATATGACCCTTCTTTTTGGATCTTGACTGTAGTAGGTATGACCGTATGAATAGGTGAAATTATAATGTTCAACTGAATTTTAACTATTCAGTAAGCTGTTGGAGTTGGGATAATCATAGTAACTGTGGCCTTTGGGGGTTCATTATCAAGTTCTCCGTTTAATTTTGCACCATAACTGAAGTTCGGGCAAGTAACAATTACATGCTTCACTGAATGGTAAAAGGTCCAAACGCATGGGCTAAATTCCACCATAGGTGTTTAAATACTTAACTCCAGCATGAATTTAAAAATCAGAACTGAATTTCATCAAGGGATTAATGATTTTTTTTCATATTGAATGTTTTATTTGGCACTGTGGGAGTAACTTTGTGGAAGGTGGTGAATTCATCTGTTTTAGCCATAGAGATCAGTTGCTGCTATGTCGCCGCAAGTACTCCGTTCTTTTTTGTCACATAAGGTATTCCCATCTTAACAAAAAAGGAAAGAAAATCCAACTATCCTCACAGAAGATAGGCAAATACATTTGTTATCACATTATATTGAAAATTTGCAACAGAAACATTCCAGAAAGGATGCACATTCCTCTGAAACCGAAGTTACAACTTTTCGATAGAGTAGTGCATGGTTAACTTAAATCTGAACTATGAACTATGAAGCCTTCAGTACAAGCGTACAGCTGATCAATAACATGGAAAAGACATGATACTAGCAGAACAGTGGTGGTTTTGGTTCCTAAAACTTTTAGGAAGCTTCCTCGTCAAGTTCATTTTCATTATCACCGGCCTAGTCATTTTCAGCATGATCGCCCTCATCCTCAGGATCATCAACTTCCAGATCTGTTAGGACCAGCCAAAGGAGAGAAAAATTCAAGCTCAATTCGAGGATACTGTAATCAATTCAATATGGATAAATAAATAGAATGATTGTCAGGAAGTATAATGCATTAAGAAAATATTGCTGCATAGAAGTATAAGAAGAAAATAGCATGGACAACCATGGCCTTCTGGAACTAGAACACAAGGCTCCAGCCTCCAGCAACAGCAATCAAGCATGAAATTTAGAGTTTGGGAGCTGAATTTAGTTCCATGTCTCATCATGCAAAAAGCAATAAAATCTAGTGTGCTAAGTTTTGAAACAAAATACTGTACAGCTATTAACAGAATAATCATTCTTGGAGAACAGATTGATAATGTGACAGGACAACATCGATTAAGCGTGCAGGATGCATGATGTGTCTGACGGCTTCTAAACTTTCACAATGGGAGGCCCTCAAGTGTGCAGACATGTTGTTTGTCTTTTGCCATAACAGAGCAATAAAAAGATCTTGCTCAAGACCTAAGCAACTTCAATTAACAATTAATCTATTTAGTAGATTATATCTGATGTAAATATGAAATTAATCCAAATATCATATATATTCAAGCCTAAGTTAGTGTCAACAGGGTAATGATTAAGCTTATCTTTCACCTTGTGACTTATTGGAAGGGATTCCTGCTATCTGCCGTACACATTTTTCCATCTTTGTCATCTGAACTTGCAAATTGTTAATCATCCCTTCAAGGCTGATAACCTTTTCCTTTGTGCTTACCAATTCTGACAGATTTACTTGTACCATCTCACTAATTGATTCACTGCAAATATCACGGCCATGATACACATCTACTCCGTGGCCCATTCCCCTGACATATCCACATCTGACGCCTAGGTTTGACCTCATTATTGCTTCCTCAGAAATCGCAGCTCCAGCTTCTTGTGCTTCCTGTTGCATTTTGACCATGGCCTCCTACAATGCACATGCGAAACATGAAAAACCTACAGACATTTAACAAGCAACCATTTGATTTCAGAATATTTGAGTCTCTCACATATGTCGACTGTGCGAGGGGGTTAACGAATTTGCCACCTTTGCGTGTACGAGTAATCCTAAAGAGCTCAATCTTATTTTTCTCCTTCTGCACAAAGTAAAGTTACACCAATTAGATATTAGATTGAGTACAAACTAATAATGTATGTTAAAGAAAAGTTGATTTTATAATACAAAACGAAGTACCATGTTCTTATAGCGACAAAGTATCGGTATTCTTCCTGTTGTGTGTGTGAATCGCAACTTTTTACGGTTTTTCTTGTTGGTCTGCGACCTTCTCTGCAATACCACAAATTATGTAATTTAGGCACTATTAAGACTTTTATGCAAACACTAATAATACTAAAAAAGTTCAAAGTTACACTCAAAACTAACCTGAAACTTCTCATCCTCAATGAAGTCACATGCTGCCTGCCATCTATCCATATCCAGATCTGTCCTAGGACACACGTCCCTTGGGTTGGTGCCTTCATCTAGCAAATCGTTGTAAACCTTATTCAGTATCGACCTCCATCTAGTATACGCACTTTGGAACTTCTTATCAATGATTTTGTAAACTCGATCCGTAGACCAATCCTCAATATTAAACCACCTCTGTAAATAATGTACACTTTTATGAGGAAAAAAGGGGAGAAAAAGACAAGTAGCCAATCAACTTGAAATTTGAAAACATGATACTCTGTGTGACATACTTACAAATAACCTAGTGTAGCAGTACTGTTTATTAGAGTCGGAGACTTCTTTCCAGCTGGACACTCCTTGAAGCTCAGCACTAGCTTTGACTATGACACCAATTGCATTACTCAAATCTGTATTATTCTCTGTGGCAACTGTTTCTCCGGGTAGAAATGAAATCTTATACTTCCCGTTCTACACAGAAAACAATAAAAAAAGAGAAAGAAAGTGAAGTTGGTATCAATTGAAGTAGTTTATTAACTATATACTATCATGACAGCTTACCTTTTTAACTTCTTTCTCATATTTCGCGCCAGTCGAAACACCACGAGTTTGAGTTGTAGACTTTTTTCCTGGCGATCATGAGGTTGCCACAAATAATCAATTTAATATTAAATGCTTGATAACTTACAACATAATCTTCATGAAAGTACAAACAGTTATTTAACTACCTTTGCTCCTATGATCTTGATCAACTGAAGTTTCAAGGCTATGAACCCATTGTCTTAGTGTAGTCGCTTTAGGAGAAGGTGAACCACGTTCTTGCATTGATCCACTTGATCCTATCCAGATATATTCAATGAAACTTTATTTTCAAAGCTATAATGGTAGTTTAACAATTCCAAAAGGAAAAAATTGATATAAGCCCACGCAGCCTATCCGGGAGTAGAATTATGGTTTCTGGTTATGAAACATAACACTGAGAAAAATTCTAGATCTTGGAAGAGAGGGGGATAGGTAAGCATGAAGGCCTGAACCTGAATCATGTATAAATGTGAATCATGTCTTTTAATCTAATCTCGCCCAAATTCAGTCTACAAAGGGAAGGATCAATAGAGGTGATTTCAGAAGTTTCAAATTATATTAGGAAGCAATTTGCACATGTGATTTTCCTCACAGGACATTGCCACACAAGAAGGCTTCGATGTGTGAGAAACTTATATATAAACTAACCTGAACTTGTGGTGCTTTCAGCGGGAGAATTTGCAGGCCAGTGTGTATCTGTTCCTGTACAAGAGGCAAAATGTTAAACTAGTCCAAACATATTTACAAAACTTTATTCTCCATGCTCATTGTATTCCAGTATGTAAAGTTCCAAGTCTAAACTCACAAATGTGATTTAAGAAGTTCCAAATCCTACACAAAGCAATTTACACAGATTTTGAACTGAAGGTAAAAAAAAAAAAAATGAAAAAAAAAAAAGGAGGTTAATCCGGGAAAATTGCATCAAACCCCAATGTTGATCTTTTGTGCAATTGAGCCTCTAATGTTTGAAAGTTTTCTATTAACCCCCATAATGTTTCACTATCCGTGTGATTCACCGCACTCATTAAAAGTCATGCATTCCGCCACCGAAACATCAATGTGCATGGAACAGTTTAACTTTTTGTGAGGAAACAGCGGAAATTGCAAAGGGGATGGGCAAACCACACAGTTATATTAGAATGGAGAATGAGGATGATTGTGAATTCAACTGTTGGGGCCAAACTACATAAACAGAAAACATTGACACTTGATGCAATTTCAGTTTTCTTACAGAAAAGTTTTTTTGATATGATTGTAGTATGTGAGAAACTTTATAGTTACCTGCACTTGTGCTGTTCTCGTCAAGAGAATTCACATGCCAATGGGTATCTGTTCCTACAGAGAAGGTGACAAAATTAAACCTAAACGATGAGTGATTAATTAAGTAATAAATCTTACTTGGAAACAATCTTACACAATAAAGTATTCACCTGAAGTTACCAAAAGTTTTCAATTTAAAATATGTTCTACACAAGAAAGCTTTAGCAGGTGAGAAACTTTTATCTGCTTTACCTGAACTTGTGCTGAATTCGTCCTGAGAATCTGCAGTTAAAAACATAATGATGACTTCAGAAATTTCATAACATAGTTGGAAGCAATTTACACAGAATGTACTCCCTCCGTTCCGGCAGAGAATCCCCATTCCACTTTTCAAGTCGTCTATGACCATGAATTACTCCTGAACCATACCAGTGAAGAATCTAAGAAAATTATATTATGAAAATGCATTTCATGGTCTTTTCATATTATAATTTTCTTTTAAAAAATTGGCTGTGTAGTCAGGAGTAACCGTGGTCAAAGGCAGCATAAATATTCAAATGAGGACTTCCCACAGGTACAGTTTCAATTGAAAATTTGGTTTCTACAGAAGAAGACTTTTGCGTGTGAGAAGTTTGATCGGACCAATGGTGTTTCCATCAATAGAATTCGCAGGATCGTGTGCAACTGTTAGTGGCGAATGTTCACCTTGAGAAATATGATCTTTCCTGGAAGACCTTGATCCTAGCAACACAGTAGAAAAGAAGACACGGTCTTATAGCATGAAGTGACAGCAGTAGCATACTCTTAAATTTAATCTACATGGTTTAACTTTAACTTGCTAATTATTTGCAAAAACCATTTATAATGAAGACTGAACTGGAATATAAAGCTTTATGCAGCATAGATACACTATAAAATATACTCCCACAAAACAGCATCCCCCCACCCAAAACAAAATGTTGGAGTATCCATTAGAGAATTCATAGTCGATGTAAAACACCCCTGAAAGTCCCTAAAGACATAAGTTAACCATACTTATGACAGCCAAAAATTGCCTTACATTGTTACAGGGGTGCATCGATCATGAAACTTCAGGAGCTCCTCCAGATTCAAGATACTACCAACTACTTGAAGTTATTTGAACATATTTACTATGCTTGTAGGCTTGGAGTAAGGGTGACACAACAATACCAAATATTTCACATTTGAAATTGTGGGGTCCTAAAGCTAATTCAATACATCAATATGAAAATACAGGGTTTTCATTTGAGAATATAAATGGGAAAATAAGGATAAAATATGTAAGTCTCCACTCCATGAGCAACATGTTCAGAAGTCAAATGTCCATGTCAATTTATCAGCCATCTCAAGTCAATTCAATTTGAACCTAACCCACGAAGAGTCGAAGACAGAACAACGATTGAGACAGACCTGAAGCTTTTGAATTTGCACCAACAGAGGTTCCAACAGCATCAGGTGGATGACATGTACTTCTTAGCGGATGAAGTGAAGATGAATCATGGCCATGCTTTGCACCACTTGGTCCTGATTAAGAAAATAGACAAGTGATAAAATAATCCTGAGGCAATACAAAGTTCCATGTATGTTCCAGTGTCTGCAAGGAAACTTGAGTTTATTTGTCGGATTACGTGCATAGGACGCTTTATCCTTTTACCTTGAGGATAAGTTTATCCCAGACAAATCCATAATTCCATACAAGGTTACACTAAATGTAGTGGGACTTACTTATAGTTGCCTGATTACGGTCACGAGAAATCCTATTTTGACCTTGTGGAACCTTGGTCTTTCCTTTTCCAGCATGTCCTCTTGACGGTTGACATTCTTTTGGCAAAACTCGAATCATTTCCTGCCTAATTCTATCAGGATCCGGTTCGTCGAGCAAAGTTGCATCATCATACCGTGACCTTGATGCTGATACAAAATCAGACGGCCTACTCTTTCTTTTTCCAGTTTTTGCAATTGCCTCCTGATCTTTATCTGGCAATATTACACTCTTTTTACTTTTCGAAGATCCTCTGCGCTCAGAAGGCATCTGAAAATTAAACACAAGGATTCAGGAAGTTAAACTACGTTCAAATTTGATATCCACATAAGAACCGAATGAACGGAGTAATTTTCAAAAAAAAAAACACGTTCACCTACACAGGCTCCTCCAAATTGGAACTACAGACACTTCTGCAGACGTTCTTTGTTACACAAAATAGTCTCTGACTGTTACGGAGTCGGATAAAGGAAAATTTACAGATCATTTAGCATGCCTTCAGAATTAATACTGAAACAAAGCTCACTCACGAAAACACAAACACACTAGTTCAACTTCAATCAACAAAACAACTAATGAAATTTCTTTTCTATAACAACTAAGGTAATGTCTACTGTCAATTAAAATACCTTTCGACTTACCAATTACCATATACCAGCAACCAATAGCTTGAAATCATACATGTAACAATGCCAATGAAACCTAAAATGACCATTAGCTAAAACCTAAAAGCACAATTAACTCTACTCATGTGAAATTGATTACTTAAAAAACCTATTGTGCCACCAAAAAACATCCGGCGTATAATTAACCATGAAACGAAGCTTGAGGAGAAATGCAGCAGCTGCATAAACTGGTAACGCATTAATGGAGCTTGAAAAGCAACATTTCAAATTCTAACATCTGCCTAATAGCGAATGACAAGGGGAATTGAATTTACTGAAGTTCAATTACACTTACCTTGAATTGAATGGAGAATTTGGAGAGGATGCTGTATTTTGCAGTAGACCTAACTTACATGGAGCCAATTTGAAGTGAGGAGAAGAAGACTTTGAGCGACGAGTTGGGGAAACAGTAAGGAAACAGAAAATGAAATGAAATTGTCGCGCTTGTTTATTTCTTTAGTTTACGATCCGCGACCAACAAAAGGACTACAACATTTATCGCAAAAGGTAACTCAAATATGCAACGTTTATTTTTCAAACTCTAAAACTAGACAATGTACATGGTTTGTTTTCCTTTTTTCTGTTTTGCTTTTGCATGCGTGACGCCTGAGCAGTCATGCCCTCTACTCGAAGCTCGTCATGAACAACTTGCATTAAAATACTAGAGAATAAATTGTGTTGGTAGAGTCTTTTATTTATTTATTTATTTATTTTTCTCAAGAAGAAAAAGCAATCAATTTCATGAAAGTAAATTACACGGACATGTTGGTATATAAGATAGCTCAAAATGTGCACAAGGAAGATCAAGTCAACGGTGTTTAAGAAAGTTAGAATGGTATTTTTACGGTGTTTAAATTATATGTATCCGTCAAATCATCTTATTATTATTCATTTGAAATGAAAGTTTAAATACTTGATGATTTTATCTAACATTGAGGAGGGAAAATGAACTTATTGATTAAAGGTATACAATCATTTTCATGATTTCCCAAGAACCGGCAAGTTGTTTAAAAACAAATGCAACAACAAATGTTAGGGAATTTATCAAAATGAGTTGTTATACAAGACGAGTTGTTGCACAAGTTGTATCCATGGTTGATTAATCAAGATGCTCGTAAGCCACAATATCATCTCCACCACCGGCCATTAATTAGGCTCATTACACAACTTATATGCGGGAAACCAATAAAAGTATCATGAGAAGTCCCTAATTTTGGTGGGAGATTTGTTAGGGATCGTTCGAACGGCCACAATTGAACAACTTAACTTGATCAATTAGTTCAATTTAGTGTATTCTCGAATTAATATGCACAAGAGTTTTTATATTGATATAAACAGGATTGAATTATTCGAATTCAGTTGTTCAACCTCGAACCGGGTACCAATTCATTGAATTTGTTATGACTTCATGTGGCTTATGCTAAATGCCACTAGAATGCAAGTAGCCCCGAATCCACTATACCATCGTCATTTTCCTTGGAATCCGTAGGTACCAGGGGCGGAGGTAGCTAAGGACTACCCTTAATTTTTTGTTTAATTACATATTAGTTTATTTGTTGTGATTTTTTCCTATTGCACTACCCATTTTGACATTTTATGTTGTTTTCCTTTCTAATAATACACATAAATCAAAGATTATTAGTAAACTATTACCTCTAGTGTTGTATAATTTGATATTTGAAATATTTTTTTATTTATCATATAAATAATTATCCTACAATAAATAAATTAATATATGCACACTAGGTGACGTTATTTCCTAGCTCCGCCCCTGGTAGGTAGTGTATATGCATGCACCACCAAGTTTCTATGTTTCCCGTGAAAAGAAACATGCAAAGGATCCTAATCCCTATAGTCGATAGTCAGACGAGGGTCATGCCAATTGCCAATAATCGTGTTGCTAAATAAAATTGTCCCCCCCGCCAGTAGGTAATATTAATATGTCTAGGGTCTGAGTCGTTTGACCCAAATCTAGAATGTTTTAACTTTACCAATTACTTTTATTTTATGATCTGGGGTATTGGAGTCAAACTTACTTTTATAAATATTTTATTTTGAAACGGGACTTTTCTATAAATATTAACATAAATAAAAAGGATACCATGGTTCGGAACACAAAGAATTACTACTAGTAATAAGCTTTATTCACTTGATCATGAAAGCTACATCATTTTCGGCAGCATGAAACAAAGGGTGTCTAGCGACACAAATTTATCGGCGGTGGAAACCCGATTAGCCAAATTGATACTATCAAAGTATCAATAATTAGAAGGCATTGGCCGACCGTGTCACCATCCAAGGTAAGACAAGTGCAATTTCGATCGTGCATATGTTGATGCTTTCCGATCGCAAGACTCGTAAAGGACTTATGTCTCGTCACCATTTGTCAACTTTAACCATTAAATCTATTAAATATAAATAAAATCCAAGACAGACCATGTCTTTTTTAATAATAATAATTATTATTATTATTAAACTACTTTATTGAATAAAAAGAAAATAACACTCACTCACGGGTTTATAATAATCCGGGAAGACAATAAGTTTTAGGACGGCAAAAATACATTTTCTTACTCAACCAGTTAAAATATATGCGACTAGTACAATGTTTTATGAGAAATAGTTTAACCATCGTAAGAATCTGATAGTGAAACAAATCGATCTTACTCGAGGATGAGAAATATTCTTCTCATAACAGTCATCAGAACTGTTAAAATGATCTACTAAAAAAGAAGAAGAACCCTCTGATTTTCTTCTACGTACTAGGCTCCGTGATGCAAGGTTTAAGACAGACCCATGTCTATTTGTCACATAACACGGACTAACGTTTCTTTTTTAATCATTCAGACAATTTTCATCTAGAGTTGCACCATAATCTAAATCTAAATGTTTTAATTATCACAAAACAAAACCTAACCACATCATATCATTTGGGAAAACTAAAGGGAAAGTGGGGAACATACACATTTCATATAGGAGTGAAAATTTCCAATAGTACGTTGTACTAGTATGCATGTGGAAAATTATTTCATCAACCTTTGTCTTTTTCATGAATCATGCCCCTACTAGAAATGATTTACCACAACAATTAAGTGTGATTCACAGTCAAATTAATATGTATTTCCTTCATCATGTCTTAAATTTGACATTTTATTTTATTGATTTTTTTCGAGAATCGGGTTTACTTCAAATTATTTTAAATCATACTATAAAAATAATTTAAAATTTTATATGAAACTAGAAAGTTTACATTTTTATAATATAAATTTTTTAATTATTTTTCTTACGATTTACAATAATTTGAGATAAAATTTGATATCGAAAAAGTTAACAAATAAAATATTAAATTTATGGCGGAACGGATGAAGTATTATACTTATATCATTTGTTAACAATAACGTCTATGAAAAAGTTTATATATATATATGGAAAGTCAATAATTTTCCAACGTACTATGTGACTCTATGAACTTTGAAGAAAGCATTTGAGGTCCAAATCCATTAGTCAACTGAGGGTGGATTAGTCCGGTAATTGATAGCCTGGACGTGCAGGTGGGCCGGGTTGAATTTTTATAAAGTAAAGGTAAGGGTCTAAGGGACATGTGGTAGGGTCCAAACCAACCAACCATAGACAACCAACCTAATAATAATAATAATACACTTAAACACAAACTCAACACGGTTAAGTTCATATCTCTCACACAGTACACAAATAAATTATAAATACATAATTATATTATGGTCATGCATGGACTATTTGCTGCCTACGATCAATCAAATATCAATTACTAGTCGGTTCAACCGGTAAGGAATTTGAATTCATTTAATTTAATTAAGATTTCAAATTTTAAAAATATAGGTGGAAAAGCCACCCCTTAAAAAGGATCCAAATGCTCGGCTGAATTAGTCATCAAATTGAATGCCAATGAGAAATCAATAATAATAATAATAATAATAATAATAAATTTATTACTATTGAAAGGGTCGGAGTCAGGAATTAAGGTTGGGGGCGAAAGTACATCATTTTTTAAAAGATCGAGGAGAGGAATGCAGAAGTTGAAAAATCGTAAGTTCTACCTAATTTTTTTTTTTTTTTTTTTGGCCTCATATATAGTTCCGCCCCTGAGTATTGATGCTATCAAATGCCATTACTGTATATTCTTGAAATTAGTACCAAGAACTCTCTCAGTTTACTATCTGCTACACCATATTGTCGTGGTTTATGGTACTTCAGTGGTGTACAATGTTTGTAACATATGTTTCACCCTCTTCTCCAATTCAATGACACCATCGGTTTATACTTAATGGAATCTCTTTTACGGCAAAGATTACATTAATCCTAAGCCAAACACACATATATATAACCAACACCACTATACTTCTAAACAGAAGCGAACACATGATTTTATGTCAGGGGGAGCAAAACAATGTAAGGTAATATTTTTTAAAAATTCAATAAGAAAAATATAAATATTATATAAACTCAATATTTTTCAAATTTAACAATTCTTCAACATCATATTTTTCACTTTCAAATGTACTTTATATAAAATAAAAATATCCCAAAATTATAGAATTTGAATATAAAGTAATTACATATGTTTCTAAAAGAATATATTCACTAGATGAGAAAAAATAAGTTGTAAGAAAATGAAAACTTGAAAAGTGAACAATATAGAAAGTTAGAATTAAAGAGGAAAATAAAAAATATATAACACTAGAAAGTAAAAATAGGAAAAATGGAAAGGAAAACAAAAGGTTAAAATGAAGAATATGAGGGAAGTAAAAATGAAAGAATGGATCGAAAAGAAGAACCAAGAACCAATACTAAAAAAAAATTCGGAAGAAATGTTGTAATAAAAGTGTAAAATTCACAGACCGTGGGTTTTGAACTTGAGACACATGATAAAGCTTAAGCTTTTGGCGCAATGACAACTCCGCCAAACCAAACACCATTATGTATTCACATGTCTACAATGAAAGTTTATTAAATGGACATAAAAATGATATAATGGTACATTCACAACAAAAATCCAGCGGCAGCACTTGAGGCCCCTTGCGCCTTACTGTGCTCGCCCCTGCTTCTAAACCACGTGTCTCCGTCAGGGATCAAAATATGCACATCTCCTGCCCCGTTCAAGCTCTATTACACTGCACCACATTATACCTCCACTTAATGAAAGTAGTAGTAATATTACAGATAGACCCCGTTAGTCAAACAATTACATCCACCTCCCTCACTAGTCGATTTAATTACATGCAGACCCACGATCTTGACTTTTGGCGAACTAAATCAATGAAAATACATTTTTACTCTTGGTCAAATATTCAACTTTGACTGTGACCAAACAGCTCCAATTTTTACACATTTGCCTCAAATCTTTTTAGTTTCACCAATTTGACCACTTATTAATTCAACATAAGACATATAACTTTTTTAAATTTAAAAATTGCCTCAAATATTATTGCAAATTGAACCCTAATAATTTTAAATCTTAAAATTAACCTAAAAGGATTTTCAAAAATATAAAAAAAATAATAAAAAAATAAATAAATAAGAGACAATCGGAGTTGTACAGCTTGCCGGCCGGAGCTGTACGGAGCTGTAAAGCTCCGTTTAGGCGAGAGCTGTAAAGCTCCGACCTGAACGGGGAGCTTTACAGCTCCGCTCTGAACGGAGCTGTACAGCTCCGATCAAGTCGGAGTTGTACAACTCCGACTAGATTGGAGCTGTAAAGCTCCTATCTGAACTGAGCTACACAACTCCATTCTGATTGGAGATGTCAGCTCCGACTAGATCGGAGCTGTAGAGCTTTACAGCTCCGATCAGATCGGAGAAAGCTCCGATGAGTCGGAGCTGTTAGCTCCGATTCCAATTAAGAAGAAGAAGAAGAAAGAAGAAGAAGGAGGAAAGAAGAAAAAGAGAAAAAAAATAAAAAAATGTTAAGGCCATGTTTGGTATGATGATATTGAACAGTAAACCTTAAGTTGGTCAAAACAATTTTGGGATTTTGGACCTAAATGTAATAGTTTGACTAAGAGGGGTGTATCTGTAATTGAGTCGTCTAGTAGGGGTGGTAGACGTAAAAACCCCTATTACTAATATATACTTCAATGTTCTTTTATTCAAATTGTTTACCAATGATTTTAGAACAGTTTTTGGGAGTTAACAATCTAATCTAAAAAGTAAACATAAACAATATAAAAAATTGAATAAAAAAAATTGTGTGATTAAGTTAGTCAATATATATTTTAAGATAGGACAGTGAACTTACGTTTTTTGTTTTGTTGTTGTATTCTATCCATGTAATTAGTTAATGTTATTTTCGTTTTAAAATTCATTTCTTAATTATGTTTAAATACATTACGTTCAGTCTTATGCTTCATTCGGTTTAAATTTGTTTAGAAAACCCAATTAACCAATTTCAATAAACTATGTTCAGTTTAATTCTATTCCGTTACCATGAAATGATGTTAAGATAACTTAAGACAACATGACTGGACTACCTGGAGGAAGTAATCTGTAATCTGAAGCAATATGAAAGGCGGAAGTAATACCATTTAATGGGTTGTCCCAAAGTGGTAGTGACATGTCATGTGGGAGGAGCCTAGATTACCACTCATGGTTGCCACAATTATGGAAACAAGTCAAAATCAAACCAACATGAAAAAGCATTGATCTGATGACTGCAGAACTCTGTTTTTTCCTTGCATCTTTTCCCTAAAGGCTAAAGTCATAGCGTAAATGCTTAATTTGCAGGAACCAATAACGGGATATACAAATCAAATAAACTATGGATCAATATTTTTCATCAATCATAATGATTCATGAATGAATACATATTTTGGTGTGACAAAGGTTAATGGATCAGAGGAGGAATATAGTGTATGATGCAACTTGTAGAGTACACTTAACTCATACACTTATAATCCCACATTTACCTAAAGTGTCTAATATTTTATTCTCTTATATGAAGAAATCTGAATTAATCTGAAGTAACTTTAATGAATCTGAACTAAATTGAAAATATTATTTTTCTAAATAAAAATAATTAGAACCTAACAACTCATAACAGACCTGGTAACTGCTACTAACAACTCAACTGTTGTTTCCACCACCTTTAATGTTGAGACGAACTTCCCTACAATCCGAATTGTTCTCACAATATCCGTGTCAATACTATGACAAATTGAGATAATGCACATACTAGAAAACTTTTAAGAAAAGGTTTCAAGATCAAATGCATGGAACTAAGATACGAGGGAGTAAAAAAGGGTTATAGTAATGTTCTCTGATGTCGTTAATTCTGAATCTGGAGGCCTTTTTTGGGTGAGATAAAATTATAATATAATGTAGATCCCAAGTGCACTAGTCTTGAATTGTTAAGTGCACTTGCTGACTACTCCTTATCAAATTTGGCATTTCTGACAATGGAATCGGAGATTGGTAAAAAATTATATAGGACTGATCATTATAGAATTGGAAATGCGAGAGGTCAAAGGCAAACTGAAATTCAAATTTTATTTTATTTTAATTCTGTATTTCTTTTTTTCAATTTTTTTAATAGTGAAATGCAATCTAAGTCTAGTCTAACCAACGATGGCAGAACGTTCGATGCGGCATGCGGATGGTCAAATCATTTTTATAAATAAGCAAAAACTAATTTACACCAAAGCAGTACATTTCAAAAACTTGATCATATGCCGATTCGATGTGAAATACCATTAAAAGTCTAAACAATCTAATTAAATGAAAATGCCCCAAGTCATGCCACCGTATGCCATCTACTAGTTCTAACTTCTAAGCACAAGTTTTGAAAATGACTAAATGAGTAAGAAGTGATCACTTAAAATAGGAAAACTTGATGTCATTATAATTTTAGAAGTAATTACAAACATTTTTTTAGATACTATACTATTACAATTACAAATGTTTGACCTACAAATTTGCATCAATAAATCTCTAATCAACCTCATTTCAACATATCTCTATACATAGCAAATAATCACCCATTTCGGGGATTGAACCCGTGACCACTTGGATATGGGGTGTCTCAGCTTGCCACTCGGCTACAAACACTTTGAGAATATAGAATGTGTAGCGTGTAGGGTTGAAAATAAGAAGAAAATGACTAAGGTGGTTAACAATTTTTACTTATAATCCATCATTTGGAAATGAAATGACATTCTCAACCACCTTAGAATTGTTGTTGTTAACTTACTCAAGAAGAAAATGAATCATGCAAAAAATCATACTGAGTATAAAAAATACTCAGTAAATTTAATACTACAACCATCCTTTTGTCATACATGGAATTTAAATGAAAGATTTTTTGTCGGACCGTTTTCACTTTTACTATAGCTACTTATTAATTATTACAATATGGTGTTTTCTACGTGGTAAACTCACAAAACAAGTATCAAATGTCACATTTATCTTTTGACACGTAAATTAACGTGTAGTGTAAGAACCGTGTGAATAATAATACTAATTGCATTATATGAGTGAGATGGAGAAGGAAAAAAGACTCGAAATGGAAGTAAAATAATTTCCCATCTGAACAATAATAAACAAGAAGAAATGAATGCCAGTTCCTTTTATGGATAAATCATAAATATATCGTGAACTGCTTCCACCTCCAAGCGTATTTATTAAACCCACCACCTCCCCTAAACGCAACTAATTTACTGACATTTCCGTATACATACACCAACAATATACTTATACATACATAGCTGCGTATGAATACATTGTTTTTTTTTTAAATGTCAAATTTAATTAATCTAATCCTAATAATTTATAATAATATACTCCTATATACAAATTTAACTCAATCTTATAATTTACGAACTCCTAATATTTGATGTTGTGTTAAGTATACACGTATGAATATACGTTAGAGAGAGAGAAATAGAAAGAGTTGACAAAATAGAAGTGGTGAGGGTGGCAATCACCTTTGCCTTTTTTACAAACAAAGCACTTACTTGCTGGCACACACATACACACACACAGATACAAATATACATTAAACTCAACTCTCTCTACCTTCTCTCACTAAAAAATCAGCTGATTCAGTAGTATTGTATGATTTGGTATATGTGGTGGATATACACACACTTTATTGTATGCAATATACGTGTAGCAGGTCAAACGGCGGTACCCTGTGTCGTTTAGCCGGCTGAGATTTGGCCCCTACAAATTCTCTCTCCTTTATTCTCTAATATACTACTACCAAGTACACAACTAATTCTCACCACTACGGAAACTCAAAACAGAGCAGCAGCAGCTAATCCAAGGTTTCTGTTCTCTTTCTTCTTTCTCTCTTGTCTCTCTCACACATTTACACATACTTCTCTACATCTTAGCTTCATGATCTACTTCTCTGATTCTGTTTTTCCTATTTTCTATTTTTCTGTTGTGAACGAATGATGAAATGGAAAGTAGGAAGTAATTTTTATTTGATTATTTTTTAACCTTGAGTTTCTGGAATTTGAGTATTGTTATGATCAGATTGATAGGGTTTTAGTTTAAGGATTCAGCAGATTCTGTTTCTGTATATGTATTTTGTGGGAACATGAGAGGGTTACTTTTTTATTAGAGAGAGAGAGAAGATTTAACAGTGGGGAGAGAGTGATGGAAAGGTAGATGACAAATGGAGGAGTGGTGGGGATTGGGTCTTTTGACTTTGAAGCAGGAAAAAAAGGAAGGGGTTAAAACTTAAAAAGGGAGTTGGATCTATGTGTATGTATATTTTAGCCTGATAAAAAGTTTGTTGGGATGTTTTGTAAAGTTTAAACCTTTTTCTTGTCTTCTTCTCCCCCTTTGTAGACAAAAACCCAGATTCTATCTATAGTTTAGTTTTACTCTACTTCTTCAGATATCTTGTGCATATCAATATTACTTTAATACTACTCACTTGATATCACTTTCTCTGGTTTTACTCTTACCTCTTATTAGTGGAATAGTATGTCCTTTTAAATTATCTGGTATAGTTCAAAAAGGAAGGAGGTGAGAATATATGGATCTTATAGGACTTTTACTTTATTGTCATTCTTATGTTGTACTCTGTGCATCTTTGAATTGAAAATAGTATGTTCCCTGGAATAAGCAAGACTTGGCTGTTCTGTTATTTGCATTAAGCTGCATTTCTTTCTGTTGCCTTGATGCATGTTATTAATTGCTTTTGTTAAATCTTTTCTGTGGAAGTATTATTTGTTAGTGGCATAAACCTATCACCTATCAATGTTAAGACTATTATATTGTTTCTTATGATAATCGAGTGTATTCATTCTTGTAAATGTTTGTTTGTTTTAGAATTTTCTCTACTTTTTCATATTTTCAAGATTAACACTTGTTTAGTCTCGGTTTAAATTCTTTTAAGTCCCTTTCGGAGGGATGTTTTCAAGTCGTGTAACTCGGGATTTATTCTTAATATAAGCAGATTGAGTAAGTTATACACCCGGCTTAGTGGATGTTTGCTTCGCAACTGTTAAGAATTCTTCAAAGCATCCCTAGTGATGTGAAGCATGAAACCTGGTAACATTTCTCTCTTTTTCAAAATCTTCTAAAGCTGTATGCGTCCAAACGACTTAAGCACAGCTGTACTGCCAATTGTCTAGACGAGAAGTCGAGAATCATATTGTCAGTAATCCTAATTGAGTATTGGAAACACTCGTGCTTTCTATGTTGCCGTTGATTGATGTCTCCAGCTGAATATAAGATAATGAATGCCGAATTATATTGCATGATAGAGAATTACTTGTATGGTTGCTTTTGCTGGTGTAGTTTTGCCTCACTTATTCATACATTTTTGTTCTTTTGGCATTTCTTTATCTGGAAATGAAATGCTACTGATTGAACATAGATCACTAACTTTTACATCACCTGAGAAGAGTAATACCCTGCACTATTATCATTACTCATGACTGAAATTATTTGTTGATGGGCAGTGTCTTTGACCAAGCTGAGCAAGATACAAAAATGAAGGAAAACCAGAATTTGGATCTTTATGGTGTTGAAAGTTTTAGGAAAGAGACCAATCCCTTTGTCATGGAAAATGAAGAAATTTATCAGTTAAAGAGTTCTACTACTGACACGAGCCCTTTAGCATTTGAAGTGAAAGCTGGAGATGGGCACTGGAACCCTTTCGTGGATGATGATTTTTCGATGGATATTGCAAAGGGAAATAGATTCTCTGTTGTTAAGGAAAATTCAAATGGACTAGCCTATTCCCTAGATATTGAGGAGGATGAAGATAAATTGTCTTTTGACTCAGGTAACAAGGAAGAGAAGCAAGGGCATGAATTTCCAATCACTGCTGATGAGCATCATGAGTCTAGAGGTTCCAGTTTGCCATCTATAGCTGATCCAGACACGAAAATGTATACTGATAAGAATGTTTTGGAGTGTGAACTGCCAGAATTCATGGTTTGCTACAAGGAGATTAATTACCACATCGTCAAGGATATATGTGTTGATGAAGGGCAGCCTGTTGTGGACAAGAATTCTATTGGAAGTTATAAGCAGCAAAAGGAAGCAAATCGTTATGTTTTCCAAACTCGTGAAAATAATCGTTGTGAGGATGCCAGAGGTAATGATATGGAATTTTTCATACAAGATGAATTAGCAAAGCCACCATTTGAAAATAAAACTAGTGTGAATGAAGATGAAAGTGGGATCGATGAAGAGCAGTTTGATACTGAGGGGAAGCCAAAGCCACCACTGGAAAGCTGTCTCCACAAGGATGCCGCTAAACATGGTGATTCAGAGGACTCACAACGGCAGGCTGGTGAAGCAAACTGTAGTACAAGGGGTGATACTATGACTGACGCTCCAAAAGTTGAATCTTTCATTGATAAGAAACTCCCGATTCAAGAATTTGGTACACGGAGCTTCCTCAGATCTTTTATGAGCTCATTAGATTTTGAAGAGAATAAAGTTGGCCAACTGCCGCCTAACCAGGTTTGTGCTGTTCGAATATTTACATATATTAGCTGTACTCATAATATTGTGTGTTTCTGTTTTTTTTTACAAGATGTGCTTGAGTTTAATATATTTGACTTGTAGAATAAGAAAAACTATTGGAGCTGAAGCATAATACAGAACAACATGAGGAATGATAACAATGATTGGTAGCAGAGTACAGCAGAACATGCTGTCACACCACATCCTCATTGATAATAAAATCTAATTATTGGTGGCATGTATAAACCTAACTTCCTTGGTGTAGTATGACCTAGTTCCAGACCCACAAGAAAATTACATGTGCCCCTCAACAGGTGGGCATACCTATGTCCTGGATACAAACATGCGTTTATGAATAGCTAGGAGATATATGTAATTTGTCGAATTATTGGACCAATGATTTGCATATACTTGAGAAAGCTCCACTGTGTTAAATATTTTTATTAGATTATTAGCAATTGTCTCAAGTGATAAATTTGTGGTTGATTAATATAATATGCAATGCTCTGCAGCTCACATCTGGGAAAGCAGCATCTGGAAGTCTTGTTGCATCACCTGCAGAGGAGTTGAAAGAAGATACCCAAACCACCTCCTTGATATACAACAGTGAAGTGGATAACGGAATCATTACTTTCAACTTCAACGCCTCTGCACCGATGGTAGCTGAGAGAAGAGATGTAGTTGAACAGACAGTTGGCTCGCTCAATGTGCATGATCATGCTAGTGCTGACAGTCCTTTAGATGATGCTAAGCAAATTGATTTAAGTAGTAGCAAAGGTGGCGGCATTGAAATTTCCCACGAGCAATCTGTGAAGTCGCATGATGAGAAGTCTGATGATTCTTCTGCCACTTCCTTAGTTCAGTCAATTAGCAACGACAAACAGAACCTCGGAAAAGTTCCTGTTGACGAAGTTGGAAGCTCTGATGAAATTGCTATTGGTGACCCAAGTCCTCACAAAAACGAAGGGCAAACTGTTGATGCAGTCAAGCACGAGGGTCCAAATATTGGCAGTGTTCCAATTGTCAGCCGTTTCCAACCTGATGAAGGAGAGGCGAGCTTCTCGGCAGCTGCAGCAGGTCTAATTACTTATTCAGGACCAGTAACATATTCTGGAAGTGTCTCTCTTCGGTCTGATGGCAGTGCAACAAGTGGAAGATCTTTCGCTTTCCCAGTGTACGTCTCTTGTCTCTGAAATGATTTGTTGCTAATAGTATTATTATTAACTTCTACAGTTCTACCATCATCATTTTGTTTAACCAACTGTAAATGCATGTAATTTTGCAGGTTACAGGACGAATGGAACAGCAGTCCAGTTCGGATGGCTAAAGCGGATAGGAGAGGTTTCCGTAAACACAAGGGTTGGAGATCGGGTCTGCTTTGTTGTAAATTTTGAGACGATAGAGGTCGATATTGGATTTATGGTTGGGTATTTTATACGTGTGAATATCGGTAGCTGGGTTTGGTGATCATTAGAGCTTTATCTATTTGTTGAGAGAGAGCTTTATCTAGTTGTTGAGAGTTGGTATCTGAACTTATTATAGTGATGGTGATTGGTTCATGTGCAGGTCTAAATTTTTGCCTTGGTTCTTTCATTATCTTCGTTATTTCATTCACCATGCTGTTATATGGCAAAACAATACTAGAAATGAAGATATAATGTAGCTGAACTGATCATGTCATAGGCAAGGGCCTCCAAGGGTTTCCATCGAGGGCCTCGGCCTAAATAGCAGTCGTGTGGTCTGCTGCAGACCAATTTAGTTCATTTCAATTTTCAAGGCTTCCCCATATTGTGTGTATATTAATGGTTGCGACTTGCAATTACAAATATTTCAACTCAATATGGACTATTGCAAGGCGCACAATACCAGCCTTATTGGGCTCTGGCACACTGACTGACTCAACCACAGTCCAAAGATGTCTTCATCACTCCACACTTGACACTTCTCCTTACAATTCCTTCGAGTATTCAAGTCAAATCGTAAAGTTTATAGTATGACTACTACGGTTGACATTCTAATACTAATCGGCTACTTTATTACTATATAGTGACCAATTGAGGTCATGGACTTTTTAGTGGACATGACCAATTAAGTAAAGTTCTAGCCATTTTGCTCCATAGTTATCATTTGAGCTCTTTGATGCAGCGTACGTGGACAAGGAAGGAAGAACGATGGTCAAAACTTCATTGATTCCGCATAATACTAAAGAATTAATGAATTTTATCAAAGTTCGTTGATTCTACCTAAGAATACCGAAAATTGACAGATTTGTGAGAAAAACTCAACTTTTTTTTATTAATCAATCAAACATAACTCCCTGAAAATAACAATGGACATGTATTTAAATACTAGAACCTAACTTGCTGGAAAAGAAAAGAAACCAAATACTAAACTAAGTCTAATACTAACTTGCTATAAAAGTAAAGGAAACCCATAATATTAAAACTTCTAATCCATACTCTATCATTCTCTCCTCCTTAAAGAAAACTCGTCATCGAGTTTTAGTTGGCATGAAAGATGAAGACTCCACTGTAATCCACGAACCAAGACGAAACAAAATAACCAATGCACCGCCACCCCTCCGGGTCAAACACCAATCTGCGAGACAAAGCATACTCTTGAGAATGAAAGAACAACAGCCGGATCTTCTGCGTGAACTTTACGTTGCGCCACATTCCAAACTTATTCTTCTCGCCTTCTACTCGAACAACAGAACATAATTGTAGGAATCCCAAGCAGATTAAATCAGCGAAACAATCTTGTGCATTGGGTATATCGTGATTTGCCATCATCAATAAAGATATTTTGCACTCTAATGACTTTGGCACTTGGCCTTTAGTAACGTCGATCCCATCAAAACCATGACTAGCTTCAAATAATATATCCCCCCGGTCAAAATCCATACCGTCCACCTCATTCACTAATCCATCAACCGTAACCTTAACATGTACCTCATTAATGCCACGCCTACGACAAAGTGTACAAGCAGGTCTGTTTGATAACTTTTTTTACACTTCAAATTCTGAAAATTAAAAATTTCTTCTACATGATAGGCATCCCATATAATATTCGTGCTTAATGGCTCATCACCATGTACATGCGCTTCATCCCAAACTGGTTCACCATCCCAATTTACAAATTTATTTTCGCCATCGTGATCGAAATTAAATAAATCTTTCAAATTATATGAAAAATTGGAAATTGTTACCTTCAAGGACGATTTTGAAAATTCATCCAAGAACTGTTGTTCGGATAAATTTCTACGAGGCTGCATATCGACGAACTCATCCAATGGTCCTGTCAATTGTTCAACCTCCCTCCACAAATCGACATCATCGATCTGGGCACATGTGTCGTCTCTCCTATGTCTCTCGGACGGCATAACTCAGGATCACCCGGAAGCTGATACCACTCTGATGCAGCGTACGTGGACAAGCAAGGAAGAACGATAGTCAAAACTTCATTGATTCCGCATAATACTAAAGAATTGACGAATTTTATAAAAATTTGTTGATTCTACCTAAGAATACCGAAAATTGACAGATTTGTGAGAAAAACTCATTTTTTTATTATTAATCAATCAAACATAACTCCCTGAAAATAACAATGGACATGTATTTAAATACAAGAACCTAACTTGCTGGAAAGAAAAGGAACCAAATATTGAACTAAACTAAGTCTAATACTAACTTGCTAGAAAAGTAAAGGAAACCCAAAATATTAAAACTTCTAATCCATACTCTATCACTCTTGGACCCTAATTAGACCCCTGCCTTTATTAGTTATATTTCAGTCTGTCTAGTCTCTTTTTGAAAGGAGAATCAGAATTTGGACTCTGGACCAAATTTCCTCCATATGTTAACATCATCGGTTAGTGTTAAAATGAACTCGATGAAAGTTCTCCTTTTTATGAGAATGACTTGGTGAATATGTCGATTTGGTCCATTTCATCGTTCACTCACTTTGATAAATAACTCGAAGAATTTTTAACCAAATTTTCTTGCCTGATCTCAGAAGAGCACTTCCAAGAAACCCAAGCTTTTAGGTTCTTTTATGTGCTCAATTTAGGACCACTGGTAATTTTCGCCGAGACGCTACATGCATGGGACATCAAACATTAAAATTAAATTAAAACAAGGCCTAAAAATGAATTTTGACTTGGAACTTGAAGCAACCGACTCAACGTTGTGCTAAACGCTCTTAGTGCTTCCTTTGCCAAAAAAGATGATAATAAATAAATACATACTTTAGTTTAGTTACCCTCATGGACAGTTTAAAAACATTTTCTTGGAGTAGTTTTTTTATTGGTTTGAAGTAGCTGCGATATTTTCGCTGACAGTGGAAATAAAGGCACTTTGGAGTTTGTTTGCACTTAATTAACGAGGAAGAATCTTTTCTTGGTTTCTTGTTTGGGGGACTACGAGGCTGCCGATACATTGATCAAAGAAAAATACCATTTGCGGATTTGCCATACCAAAATAGAATGGTTATGGTATCACTATTAATAGAACGCGTAATTTGATCCAACAAATTTGTATATAGTATATCGGAAATTCGGTACCACGTCAGATATATAGGGGATCAGGATTTAGGGGTGTCTGAAATTTGAATGATTAATTAATGGATTAAAAGTATGTTGTTCATTAATAACTCTTAAGGGAACTATTCATCGCGACCTTTGACCACGTATAACTTTTAAATTAAACTGTATCAATATAAATTAAAAGTTGATTATGAAAATATACTCAATTTAGTTTCATAATATAATTTTACTATATTTTTCTCTAATGTAATTTAGGAGTTATACATGGTTAAAGATCGCGATGAATAGTACCCTTAGGAAGTTATTAATGAAATGGAGGTATTAATAATTATGATATTGCAATAATTGTTAAAGTTTTTTTGGTCAAACTCAATATGAAATTATAGATTAGCATAAGAAGTACACTGTTATAATTATCTCTATCATTTGTATACAGAAATGACACATGTCTGTTTAGACTTCAGACTTGAGAATCTTGTTGACCATGCACTAAACTCTGGTTGGTTAATAACCTGTATGATGGAAATTAATAATTGAAGAATTATTATGCTTTAGAGTGTTTCATTCAATTTGTCAGGCGCGGGATTGTTCTGCAAATTTTCTGGTTTATATGACAAACGAAACTTCCATTAATTAAATAAATAAACAATATAAGTGCATGAAGTACTGCCCTTTCTAAAATATTCATAAAATTGATAGCTTATTTATTTATTATAAACCACCTGTGCTAATGGAAATCCATGCATATGAATGAAATCGACGAAAATCAAAATGTGGGTTACGTTTAATACTCTTGCAAATTAAAAGTTAGTTGGAAAAACCAATTAATCATAATGCATAATAATAATAATAATGTTTGTGAATATAAGGGTTATTCAGGGTAAGATTGATTAATGATTTCCGTTGGTGTTCGTTTTTGTTAATCACAACTTCAAAAACTTTCACCAACAAAACATAACACCAGAATTGTCACACAGAAATACAAATACAGAATCAGATTTGTTGCTAATCTGTTAGATACAGTGAAGGACAAATTTTCAGTTGAAAATAACCCAATGATGAATCCTCAGTTCCTTTGTAGCAAGGGCGTAATCAATCAATTCAGCAGAATCAACCACGAAAGTAGAGGAAGCTCATAGAAAATCAACTACTTCCTTCGTCTCGAAAACTTTACCCATTAAGGTATAATTACTCGATACTATAACCTTTACTCGACGGCGGATGCGGTATAAATTTGTTACTTGGTGAAAAAATACAATTACAATGGACTACATTTCACGATTATTTTGGTTAGAGAGATGAGAGATCTCAATTCTCAACCGCTAATTAACTTAGATAGTGTAAGAATAATATTTAAGAATCGAGCTAGACACATGATATATACATAAAGCAGCTAGCAAATCCAAATTATGGTACTGTGTGGTGTTACTTAGTGTGTTAGTGGGTAGGGACAGAGATCGATGTTGAACCAAAGAAGAGTTTATACTAGTATATGTGAACGTACGTACTTCCTGAAAATTGGAAGTATAAAAGAAATGTTATTTCAGTGTACTTATTTTGAAACTCTGAATTTTGTGCTTTGTGTATGTTCTTCTCTAAATTGACTACTTGTCTTAATTAGATAGCTGCTAGCCCACTATTTTCCGCTCTGAACTTTGTGCTTAATTCATTTGTGAATGTATGTTCTCTAATACTACAGTACTACTACTATATATTTAGCCTTCTTCACTTTATATATTCCTACAAGTTCCTTCCCAAAGCCCAAGGAAAACTCAGAAAAGAACTTTCTACTACAATACTTATATATAAAGTGCTTTTAGCTATTGGTCTAGCTTAGCTTGTTAGCAGCAATATGGAATTGTTAACTCTGTTATCTGCATTTTGTGTTGCTCTGTTCCTTCTTTTACCTCATTCTCAGTCTGTTCAACTGAATATGCTGGAATCTCCACAACATGGTAACTTTCATACCTTCTCTCTTTTCTGCCAGTTCAGTCTTTTTTTTTTCTTTTTTTTTTCTCCTTTAAATACTTGGAATGAAGAACATCATGACTTGTTATTATGGAACACACACACAAGGATAAAATGACTCATTTTAATACTTAGAAGTTAGAATGAAAAATATCATATGTTAGTTTCCTGTGTTTCAGGGAATCATGCGGTTCTTCGTGACAAATTTACAGTGCCTCCGGTTTCAAGGAAAATGAAACTCGAAGCTACGAATGTTAGTCATTTCTTGATCGAATAATAACGGTTATTATTTATTTATTTATTTTGGTTCATATGTAAGAGTTTAATTTATGACTACTAAAATGCTCTTCTGAAAAATGTAGAAGGCTTTTGCTGACAAGGATCTCATGCCACAGAAGCTTATAAAAGATTCATCAGGTACGGTCATTGCCAATAGACTTCACTTCGGTTATGATATTTGTTTTGAGCATGAGCTGACATGAAGTATGTTTTAAATCAACTGTCCAGGTGAGAAAGTTGATGAGAAAGATGAAACTGTGAGGAAGCATGAAGCCTCAAGAAAAGCAGCAAAAGAGGCGGAAAGGATCGAAGCAGCAAATTACTACAAGTCCACAGTGGAAGACTTCACAATGGACTATCGCGGAGTTAGAAAACGTCGTCCCATACATAACAAGGACGTTCCTAATTATGTCCCTTAAAACCTCTTACAAGACTTTTCCTGTTTACTTACGTACTTATATTTAGTCAAACTAAACTCTAGCTGTGACACAATTTTCAATCGGAAAAAAAAAGTAGGGTTTTAAATATTATATAGTTAATGAAGTATATCATCTGTAACTACTCGCTAATGTAGGAACCCCAAAATTTTGAGATCTCGTATTAAGGTTCTTCTACTCATGTAATGATGACGATTTTGTACTTTGTAATTCCTCTTCGATCTTTTGTTGTGTTTAGTTTGAACCATTACTTTTTATAATTCCATCCTCTCATATAGTACAGTTCATTTACTTTTTCATTATGCGATTTATGGCGTAGTTTGGACAATACATATCGAGCAATTAGACTTTATTTGTTGCGGTGTACATTATGTGCAGATTTTGCAAAGATATCATCAGCTGGATAAATCAAAGCGATCATGTCGAAGTATTTTTTTTTTTATTTTTTTTGACAACAAGAACTAAAATGCATGCGTGGATCAAATTACAGTTTAAAAAAAAAATGACAACAAGAATTAAAATGCATGCTTGGATCATATTACAGTTAAAAATAAACTAGGAATTAGATGCGAACTTCTGTCGTAATTCAAGTGTCAACCAATTAATTTCATGCATGATCATTCAATTCCATATAATTCGACCAAACATAAACTGCCAGTATATCATTTTATCTTATTAGGTAGCCTGCATCGTTTGTTGAAGGTTCGTATGAGCAATACTACGTCTCTTTCAAGTGAGCAGTGAACAGTGGAACTTTTGTTAATTTATTCACTAAGTACTGATGATTTTGCAGTGAATGTACTAATCCCTGCATGTTATGTCAAATTTCTGATCGGTCATTATACACACTGGGCAACCTTTTGGTGCCCTTATTTGTTGTTTAAAGTCTCAACTACCATGGCAGAGTAGAAGTTTGTACTTAGAGTTATGAGGTGGTAAAAAATAGTTTAGGAGTAAGGTAGTTAGATATAATTCTAATATTAAAAATATGTTTTAGACGAGTAAAAGTGTAAAACATGGCCTAATCTAGCTAGGCAAAGTCTCATCGAATATGGTACTCCCTCCGTTCTCTCAGAAGTGTCATGTTTTGACTTTTTTCGGTCAACAACTTTCAACTTTGACTCACAATTACTCTTAAACTATAATGCTATAGTATTTAACAAAATTATATTATGAAAATATAGAACCTAAAATTTCATAATATAATTTCGCTATATACTTTATCATTATAATTTAAGAGTAATCGAGAGTCAAAGTTTAAAGTTAAAATCAAAACAGAACACTTCTAAGAGATTAGAGGAAGTACAGTAGTTTAACTTAAAGATTAAAGATAGACCGAAGATGTTACTATTCATTAAACACATCAATGGTGTTGAAACTGTACAGGATGTTTGGGTCTTAACTAGACTTTGATATTTTATTATCTCTCATTTGCTTCCTTCTTGGGTCTAAAGACTCTAAACTAGCCTTTGTTATTTAACAAAATACTAAAGTCATGCTACACTAACCGACATAAAAACATACATATTCTCCTCTTTGGTCCACATGTTTCTTTATTATTCATATTCCTTTAAAAAAAAAAAAAAAAAAACTCATATTCCATTAATCCACCAATAATATACTCTACCCCACACAATTTCCAATATATTCCAACAACCCAAAAAAAAAGTTCTTTTACAACAATTATCATTATATCTATAAAATCCAACTCCCCTACCCAATCAAACCCCTTAATTAACACCAAATATTCCATCCAAAACTAAACTAACAAAACCTTAATACAGTTACTATTCCAGCTTTTGTTAAATATAACAAAATACCAAAGTCTAGTTAAGTTCCAATCAACCCGTATTTATTTTTATTTTTATGAAAACCAGCTTTTACTTTTAATACATCCGTCTGTTTTGATCTTAAGACTCTTTTTAATACACCATCTTCCACAAGATTTCCTCCACGCTCACATTCTTTTCTTTTATTTTAACATCTTGCATATTTTACTTTTTGCACACTTTAGCTTGTATGTTACTATTAAAGTACAACACCTAAATTTATATGCCCACAAATTTTTTACAAAATTTGACCACGAATCATATATAGTATAGTAAATTACATGAAACACATCATATAATAAAACTATATTATCAAATTATAATACTTCAGCATGTGAGATCGCGAGTAGTTCTCCAGAAAAACTATCGAAACGCCAATCTAGTTTTCTATACTTTTCCTACATCACTCAAATGCAATGGAATGAATAAGATACACAAATGCACATAAATATGATCCCTTATGACTTCAAATAACAATGACACTAACACTAAGTTGATTTCACTGCCAACCTAAAACATACTCCACCAATCCACTCACTTGCATATATACTGCATCAATTGCTCACTTGCATATGAACATATACATAAAAACCATCTGAACCATCTTATATAACACAACCTTCATCAAATAAAGCATATACAATAAACTGCCAAACTATTCAAACTTTTTGCCTTTTGTGAGCTTGGTCCAAGTCCTCATTGTTCTGTGAGTCATGAAACGTTCCAACCGGTTGGTTGCCAGAAGACATAGGAATGCCATTGTTCTGTGAGTCATTATAAAACAAAATTATTCCAAGAAAACTCAAACTGTTAACTCACTCCTCTCTATCCACATGTTAGTGTAGAAATACATAAGATTATGAATATGTTACCTTAGCACTTGGTGTCACTTGGTTTGGTCCTTTATTTGCTCGTTTTCCAAGATTTATCTGGACTGAGATGTTAGCTTGAGAAAGATCAACACCTGTACTTTGAAGTGCTTGTGCCAATGAATTCAATAACCTGCAATAAGATTAAGGTGGAGTAGAGTAAGCAGCCTTCAATTGAAGTTGGTTCCTTTGTAAGACCTGAACCCTCCGTTCCCACTTATAAGACGAAAATGTATCTTTATCAACAGATTATCCAAAGCTAGACCAAACAATGTAACTCATACATTTAAACATTTCTTTTGAAATATGAACCTCATAGAAATCATAGCTCACAGTCTCACACAGATTACACAGCTGAAACGTAACAGCCAACAGAACTGTCAAGTCTTCCTATAGTAACCAAAAAAATATTTTCTTCCATTTGGTTTGAGAGGAAATGGAGGAAAAAAGAAAAGGAAAAAACAGGAAAACTTAGGAGGAAAGTAAAAAAAAATTCTTATTTTTCTTTCATTTGGCATCAATTAAATTTTTCAATGGTAATTTTTTAGTTGTCCTTTTTACAAGTCTCTTGTAAACTATTTCCATGTATAATAAAAGATTCTTCAAGATTGTCTGCCTTTTCCTTAACTTCCAGAATTTCCAAAGTTGTAACCAACTGGTAGAAAGTAAGAACACCTGTTTTTCCTTTCCCCACAAACCATATAGAGCTGCTAAAATACAGAAAAAGCACAAATTCCCATTTGTTACCGGCTCACCGCAAGAAAAGACTTATTGAAATCTGGAATCCTCAGTACTTAAAAAAAACTTAATAAAAAAAATCATGTATTGTGTTCAATCCAGTACTATAATCAAAACAAAGCTTCGATAGTAAATCACGGAATAGATAGCATTTTTTGGATGATGTGGTTACGAGTTTGACAATTAAACTTCCTGCCAAGAGTTGTTTATTAACAGTAAACACCAGTAAATAAAATTTGTAAAATGATAACAAAATTTCTCATATTTTCTAGTGGACAAAATGACAATTAGACGTTATCTAAAAAAACCTTACCCTTGAGAGTACACACTTGAAATGCTGATTGTCCCCCCTTCAACTGTCAGCTCATCTTGATGATTCAGAGCATCACTAGCACTACGACACTCAGTTGAGTGTAAATCAGAGACTTGCCCAGTCATTGTGCGGGGAAACGCACCATCAGTGCCAACAGGCAAGCTTGCCAGAACAGGCATCACCATACCCATTGTTTTATTTGGAAGTTCATTTTGTTGATCTGCCGGTCTACAAGATGCATCCCTAATAGGATCAGACTCAATAGAATTCTGCTGACTGGTTTGCATGGTTGTGGGGATCACACTACTTTCATCAAACCTGCCGGGAAATGCAGAAACAGGACCAGAACCATTGTTAATGCTTTGCGACTGACCAGCAAGGTTTTGGACACGCCAATGACTGTTTCTCTGTTCCATGGAAATAGACATATAGCAGTTAGCAACTGAAACATTTCACAGAGCATATCAACAAGTATTTTTAAAACTACAATTAATAGTTTTAATAGTATATGAATTCAATCAATTAACAGAGCCTAGCTGATTTCCTGCAGGTATTATTGGAGACACTGTGAACGAGAAGATATTGCCTTCGTACCAGGCTGCAACATAATGATTCCATTGAAATGAAAGGAAAGGAGAGAGGGGGAGGGGGTTAAAGGCCTCAGAATTAGCACATTTTTATGAAGAAAAATATTTACGCAATCCAAACAGACATCCTACATGTCACCAAGAGGGGTCAATTAAAACTGGAAATTCATGTCACAAGTTACATGGCTTAGATATCCTCAACATTGCCCTTAGTCCAAGAATTTAATTTCTCCATTACAGGGGTAAGGTGAAGATGGGCAAAGGCCTCAAAACTCAAAGAACACTCCACACTATCCAATTTGTTGAAATACCACAAATTGTTAAAATATCCATTTGACCATCAATTATGCAATACTATAGTACGATTATTATTATAGCTTTTGTACATACTACTCTTACTGAAACAGATCAATCAAGTCAATTCATAGTGAAAGCCAATGAGGGCAATTTTGAGGTAAAAATTAACAATTTATTACCCATGGCATCAGTTTTGTGGGCTCTGAACCCCAGGGCTGATATGACCCCTCGTACTTCTGTACCTTTTCGTTAAATATTGTACATACTGAATAACCTACACCAGAACACCAACAATTAGGGAAATTACAATAAAGAAACAAGATTTGAATAATCATGCCAAAGTCATGTAAGCTGCATCAGATGCCAACCTCTAATAAAAAGGATGCAGTGTCTCGCTTCTGATCGCTGTGGGGTATCAGATCTCTCAATATCTGAAACCTGTGGATGTACAACAATTGCACATGAGACTATTAACACACACAAAAAAAAAAAAAATCAAGCCATATCCATAACACTGTTGAAAGTTGAATATCAGCAACTGCAAAAACATAAATTTAAATAGAGGAAGAGCTACAGAAAGATTCATATCTAGATACTTCTCACATCAACTATTTTTACAGGGAGCTATAACGGCTCTGTTTTCTTTGAGGAAGCGGTAGGGGGGCTCGTAAATGGGAAATACTTAGTGAGGAAGTGTTATTATTTGTAGAAACTGTTAAAAGTATCACCAAATTGTAATTTTTTCTTATTTGTATTTCATACTCGGGGAAGATTAATTCTAACTGTCACCACTCAGCAGAAAATGTCATTGGTAAAAACCATATGAGAAGGAAAAGCAAAAAGAATACTTCTTATGTGGGATATCATTAGATGAATTTGCACAAAGGATATTTATTGGTACTTAAATCTTACGGGGGTCAAATAACTTTCTTCACATATACTCGCTCCGTTTTCCTTTTCATCCGTCATACTCATTTCTTTACGTTTACTTTCTTGGCTACCCTTTCTCACTACTTTAAAAGAGATCGCAAACATAAAGAACTCACTCTGATGGAGGGAGTACAACATATGAAGACAGTCATGATCAAGCATTACATGAGTGGAAAGAAGATGGCCGTATTCAACATAGATACTATTGCTAATCGGGTTAGCAGGTAAGGAATTTAGGGAAGATTGGTATGCCATGGATGGCTCCAAAGCCCAAAATATCAACTAAATGGAAATAAGGACCTACATGGACATACAAACTTCCACAAAGGGAATCTTAAGTTCTCTATAGCACCGGTTTTAGGAAAATGGGATTGGGCATATTCTGCACAGCCTTACATGTTCATTTTTCCGCAAAGGTGGCGTTGTTCAAGGCTCAATCTCACATATACTACTACTTCCAGAAACAACCAGAAACTCAGATAAAAAGGCAAAATGCATGACTGATAGATAAGAGAATACTATACTACTACTTGTGTTCACTCACCACTCACTAAAGTTTGCAAGAGCAGAGAAGTGCAAGTCTGAGCGAAGATCATGATTCCAATTGCTAGTTAATGTGTTTAAATCCTCTTTATCATGGTATATAAACTTTTGGCACTATATAAAAACTAACTGCAACTAGAGAAATGCAATGAACAGATGAATGATGATACACTCATTCCATTGTACTCCCTCCGTCCCAGTTATTTCTTTACGTTTGTTTTGTTGACTTTTTCGTCACCTCGTTTGACCTCTAATAAATCATAAATCTTAACGGAAAAATAATTAATAAATTTATATAATGAAAGTAGAGACAGTATATTTTCATAATATGCTTTCAAAATTAATTTTTATTTATAGTTTAGGACTAAAAGTAGGTCAAACAGAGCACAAAAAGTCAACAAAACGGAACGTAAAGAAATGATCGGGAACTGATGAGTATATAATAAGCATACATTGAAAATGCTACTAAAAGACATTCAGTTATTCACCTCTCATTGATCTTACTCCTCCTTCGCTGCTCCGTAACCGAGTGTTTCGACCTCATAGCAGCCTTGTCACTGCTCTTTCCATCTGCTTCCACAATTATAAAATCACAATTAAGATGTAGAGCTTGCACAAATACAGCAAAATGACCATTATTAATACCTCTGGCGTTACTAGTAGAAGTAGTAGTAGTAGTAGTGGCGTCTTTCTTCGTCCCAAATTCGTCATCCTCCTCTTCTTCCTCTTCCTGCTGGTGAACTTTTCCAGATTTCATACTCCTTCTGCAATAAGGAGTCAATCAGATTAGGTTTCAGAAAAAAATTAATCAGTAATTGAAAATTGAGTTGGGAAATGGTGAAAACTAACCAATCAAACGAAAGATCTGGGGAATTATTAGGTCCGGCGATTAAAAGGGATTACTCGCAGCTTTTCTGTGTGCGCAAAAACGAAGAGATTGGATTGGGGGAGGTGAGGTGTGTTGTTGAGTTGAATTTAGGATGGGAATGAACAGCAAACAGGAACAGTAACTGCAACACCGGCTTTTTGGGTTTGGTGCTAAGTGGAAATGAGCTGGTCTTTTTTCTTTTTTTCTACTTTTAATCCCCATATAGTTTTTACTTTTACAACCTTAACCCATTATATTTTTATCCTATCAACATGGCCACATAAAAAAAAAAAAACAATAATAATAATAATAATAATAATAATAATAATAAAGAAAAAAAATCACCCGGACATATTTTCACCTGTGAGGACAACGTAAATTTGATTATGCCATGTTCACTATCCACAACTCAAGCGTTGTGTTAGGAATGTATACTTCGTCATGTTTTAGCTTTTTTATTCTTTTGTTTTAATAGGAGCTGCATTCGCACATTTAAACCTCCATGATAATAAGAAATATAGAAAAAATGCTGCAGAAATCGGAGTAGCAACTAGCTGCAAAAATATAGAAAAAAAATGTAAGAAATAAAATTATCAAGCACTAAAAGAGAAGCAGCAATCAGAATGATTAATAAAGGTTTGGACCTTTCTATCCGTCCATTAAACCTAGATAAAGCCTATATCAGGCCCACGATGCACGGTCCATCACAAACAGGCCCATTAATTGCTTCTGACATCTGACTTCTAATCAAAGGAAGGATTCAACTGAGTTACAAGTACCATTTGCTTGTGAACGTGAGTTTGATGAGCTAATTGATAATATTAATTACTCTTTTGTTGATAGAGCATTCAACTAGGCTTATAACTGCAAGTGCGGATCAGACTGCGAAGGTGTTCTTTACACATTCTATTTCGATTCGCCGGCTAGGTCAGTGCCCAGTGGAGTTTGCGGTTGGTGATGAGCTTGCGGCCGTCACAACGGATCCGTTTGGGGGGGCACACACCACCTCTGCCATTCACGTAAAACGAATCTCACAATCTCGTTATGATTTATGTAGCTCAGCTTTTTTTTTTTTTTTTTTTTTTTTTTAACCAGAGAAACCATTGTAATTTGATTGTGACATAATGACCACTTCAATGTTGGTTCACTTCTATCCAACTCTATATGGACTCTATATTTTTGAATTACTTTACTAAACGGTCGGTTGCCTAAAGTTTACGTTCTGGACTTCAAGAAACTAGAGATTATGTTCTTGTTCTTAAGGGACTCCAAGGAAGAATCAATATGGAGCAGTTGGGGATCGACCTAACAAAATTCGGTTGAGGTAGGAATAAGAGTAAATATCCAGGAATCATAAATGAAGTTTTATCAGGGGCGGCTGCAGGATATATTGGAGTTTGCACTTTGCACCAATAATATGGTAGAATTGCATGTTATTAAGCAAGGATTAATATTAGCATTGCAAATGAATGTTTTCAAACTTTATATTCAAACTGATTCACGTGTTTTTCTTGCATGTACCTGGAGGAGCTTACAGGATCAATTGTAGCAGCTGCTGCTTGAGGAAGTTCTTAGCATGGTAGATCAAGTGGAGGATTGCAAGTGGATTTTGATGCATAGCATAGACAAACTAACTAACCAAGCTACGGATGCATTATCCAAGCATGGGAGTGAAGAGTTGGCAGAGAAGATGCATGTTATGCGATGTTCTTAATTAGTGCGACACAGGTGGTTCAATTTATAATAGTTTGGGGAAGAACCATGTGATTAGCTTCTATGTATGTATGAGTGATATTTGACTGAATTAACTAACAAATATATGCCTGAATTAGCTAGCTAACTACTTTTATTAGAAATGATTGAACAATATCCCATCTGAATAGTTCCGGTTATGAAGAAGGTTTTGGAATCCATATTGTAATCTTTTAAGGAAAAAATACATAAATAAATCAATAAGCAACATTAATTACAAAAAAAGTCATCTTAAGAAATCAATTACCAAATGCTCGCTCATTTATAGCTCCTCCATCCTGTTCAAGGTCGTCGGTAATTGATTTGGTAAAACACTGGTAAACCACTCGAAAACCACTAAAATCGACAACCCATCCACAAAAATGGCAGAATCGAGCAAGCAATTGGCACCACAAAGCGATGAACAGGAAATAGGTACGAAACCCTAGTTTCAGGTACTGGATTCCGACTTGCTGGAGGTCGAATTCGGGCTGAGCGTATGAAGGGGCGGTAGGGGCAGGATCGGGATTTTGAGGGAAGGAAGGGTAAGGCTGTTGAGGGTAATTGTTGATCGGGGCGTAATCCGCGGAGGAAGGAGGGGGGTTTGGGGAGTATGGTGGCGCGGAGGCGTAAGACGACGGCGCGTGTAGCGGGTCAGGGTTTGGGAATTGGGGTTGTGGGTATTGGGTGGGTGGTGGTGGTTGTTGAGGGTAGTTGTAGTATGGAGATGAGGTGTAATCGGCGTTTTGCATTGTTTCTTTTTGGAGTTGTGATCGACAACAATTATTATTACTGTTATTATTAGTAGAGTGGTTTGTTTGTTTCTCTCTCTCTAGAGTTTATTTTAGAGAGATAAAGGGGCTAGCATTAGGTACGAACCCCTAGTTTCAGTGCATGTTGCTTTGATTTTATGAAGTTTTCTGTTGATTCCTGCTAGTTTCAGTTGAATTATGCTAGTTTCAGCGGTTGTTAATTTGATTTCGGCTAGTTTCGGTGCTTGATACTTTCATTTCGCCTAGTTTTGGTGCTCGAACCTTTCATTTCGACTAGTTTCGGTGCATGATACTTTCATTTCACCTAGTTTCGGTCCATGATCGTTTGTTCTATGCTAGTTTCGGTGCTTGAAACTTTGATTTCGACTAGTTTCGGTCCATGATCATTTGTTCTATGCTAGTTTCGGTGGTTGATCATTTGATTTCGCCTAGTTTCATTCCATTTCTGCTCGTTTCATTTCATTTCTTGCTAGTTTCATTCCATTTTCTGCTAGTTTCAGCAACAATTAAAGCTAGTTTCAGCAACAAAATGCTAGTTCCAATACAAGTGCTAGTTTTATTAGTTTCAGCAACAAATGCTAGTTTCAGCAACATAAATGTTAGTTTCATTAGTTTCGGCAACGCAAATGCTAGTTTCAGCATCACAAGTGCTAGTTTCATGAACACAAAATGCTAGTTTCATTAGTGTTAGCATCACGTGTGCTAGTTTCAGCAACACAAATGCTAGTTTCATATTAGTTTCAACACATAAAATCTAGTTTCATAAACTAGTTTCAGACAAAAAGCTAGTTTCATAAACTAGCTGAAACTATATGAAACTAATTGTTAATGCTAGTTTCAACATCATACAAAAATAATTTCATTAGTTTCAACAACAAAAATGATATTTTCAATAGTTTGAACATTATAAGTGATGGTTTCCGCAACAAAAAAGCTAGTTTCATCAGCACAAATGCTAGTTTCATTAGTTTCAGCATCACAAGTGCTAGTTTCAACAGCAAAATGCTAGTTTCATTAGTTTTCAGCATAATAAATGCTAGTTTCAATAATTTGAGCATCATAATTGTTGGTTTCAGCAACAAAAAAGCTAGTTTCATCAACACAAATGCTAGTTTCATTAGTTTCAGCATCACAACTGCTAGTTTCAACGACAAAATGCTAGTTTCATTAGTTTTCAACATTATAAGTGTTAGTTTCAATAGTTTGATGCTAGTTTCATTAACAAAAATGCTAGTTAATTACATCATCACTCCATTGTTAGTTTTATTAATGCAACTACAAAAATGTTAGTTTTATTAGTTTCAACAACACAAATACTAGTTTCACCATCATAATTGCTAGTTTCATCAACAAAAATGCTAGTTTCATTAATTTCACCATCATAATTGCTAGTTTCATCAACAAAAATGCTACTTTCATTAATTTCACTATCATAATTGCTAGTTTCATCAACAAAAATACTAGTTTCATTAGTTTCAACATCACAACTGTTAGTTTTCAACAACAAAAAGTTAATTTTATTAGTTTCAACATCATGAGTGCTAGTTTCAGCAAAAAATGCCAGTTTCGGCAAAAAAAAAATGCTAGTTTCATTAATTTTGCAAGTCAAAAGCTATTTGCGTTATTGTCAGCATCACAACTTCTAGTTTCAACGACAAAATGCTAGTTTCATTAGGTTTCAGCATCATAAGTGCTAGTTTCAGCAACAATTAAAGTTAGTTTCAGCAACAAAATGCTAGTTTCAATACAAGTGCTAGTTTTATTAGTTTCGGCAACACGAATGCTAGTTTCATTAGTTTCAGCATCACAAGTGACACAAAATGTTAGTTCATTAGATTGATGCTAGTTTAATTAGTTTCGGCAACACAATGCTAGTTTCAACGGCAAAATACTAGTTTCATTAGATTCTAGGGCACCAAAAAATAGAATGGCCTTTTTTGTAAGACTACTTGTATTTTAGGGCACCATAAAAATAGAATGGCCTTTTTGTAAGACTACTTGTATTTTAGGGCACCATAAAAATAGAATGGCCTTTTTTGTAAGACTACTTGTATTTTAGGGCACCATAAAAATAGAATGACCTTTTTGTAAGATGTTTTTTAAAGTGGTTGTTTTAGCAATTAGGTGCTTTAGAGTGGTTCTTTTATGTAATTTTCTGATCTTTTAATGAAATGAACTTAATGAAGTATTAATTCTCTTTATTATTATTTTTTTCCCCACCTATCCTGTGTATAATTGGATTTACGTATCTGATCCCAAACCCAAAATAAAGCAAGGACATAGATGGTCACAAGTGTCGAGCCTATATCACGTAGCTAGACTAGATACAAGTATACAACATACTAAATGTTCACGTGTCCGTTAATTCGTCCAGGTCCAGACGACCCATGCCTAGAGCCGGCCAGATCCAGACCTTTGAATACTTCCACTTTTCTGGAAAATACTCCACTTAATTTATCCATCCATCGGTCATAAATCATAATAATAGTAGTAGTAACATTATTATAGTAGTAAGGAGCAGGAGTACTTAATTAATTTATGACCTAACAATAATAATGTGAATATAACTGCAGCTTCAGGAATAGCCACTTGCGCGTTACTGTGCTTAAGCCTTAATTTCACGAGTACTTAGCCTAGTGTAGTATCGTTGGAAGGATATAATTATTAATTAGTATGTTCACAGTAAAATGCTTTTATCAATGGGTCAATTTATCATCACGGCACACTACTCTGATTCGGATTCCCATGTTAAAGTACGTATATCACTTGTAAAAGTAATAATCGGCTATATATATAAGTTGGATAATATTATTGATCACCTTAACACAATGTTGAAGTCGAACTAATAACACACTAAAATATCGTGTTAAGGTGATAATGAACTATCGAGCCGTTGGCAGTAGGCCATCTATTTCTCTTTTGTTGTTTTGGGTCAAAGGCTGAGGTATATTTTGATTTGCAAATGAACAATAATAAAATTGATAAAAAGCACTTTTAATCATCAGGTTTGAAATTGAAAAGAAACCAAAAGTAGGAGGAAGGAGAAAACAAAATCCAGGGAAAGGAACAATGGAAAAAAGCGGCTCCATTCCTCAAGAACGGAATGACCGTAGAACATAGACGTGCGTATATGTAAATTGTAATGCAATGTACAAATGGAATGGAATGGACCTATGATGACCCAAGAGTCGATCGAGTTTGTCTCAGCAGCAGAATCACAAAACCCATGTGCCTACATTTCTCCACCGCCTTAATAATTAAACAAACAAAATCGTGTGATTCGACATTTTTAATGCAACAACAATATAATAGTCAAAATAGATATAGTTTCTTCATATGATTTTCTAACTGAACTAGCTATACAAGATATATTATTGTTCAATATTCATCAATAATTCAACTATAATATTCATTCTTTTCATTCTATAATTATATTAATATATTCCACTATATATTCTCATACGTAATACAATATATTTATTACTATAAGTAGAAAGTATATAGCATACTGATTCATACTCTGCATCATGGTATCACACACATACTATAGTAGTATGAGTATCTGTCTTGCCCACTGAAATACGGGATTGGCTAGCGTCGATTTGGAGGAATGGATCAAGTTTTATTATTTTTTTCCTTTAAAAAAATCTCCAATCAATTTTTTTTTTAAATAATAAACTCCATTCAATAATAGTAGTAGTTCAATAATTACTGCAACAACTTACTATAAATAATTTGCTCCACTTTTTTATAATACAAAACTCATGACCTCTTCATTCTTTCAAGTTTCATGAAAAGGAAGAGTGCATTTAGTTCCTTGATTAGGTATGTGGTGCATGCTTGCCACTAGTCTAAGTGTAACATAGATATTTTGATTTAAGGTTAGAAAACAAAATTAAGGATCGAGTTATAAACTATACTATTATATTTTAAGAAATTAAACAGTTATATTTTTTATTAATGAGTATAAGAAATGCTAAAAAAACATATAGGAGTAAGAATTACAGACTAAATCAAAGGTCGGATTATAACGGACCAAAGGGCCGAAAGAGCTACCAACACGCAACTATAGGCATATACAAGGCTGAAGGCTCACAACTACAGGAACGGAGGCTTTGAAATTAGTATAGTAGTAAAGTTTTAGCTAATTACACATTTATTTTACTTTAAAATCCTTAACCCACTGACCAATATTTAAATCCTTCAATTATAGCCTACCCAAACTATTATTCTAGAGTAAAATTTTAAATTGAAAGTAAAATTTAGTGTAATAAGATGTACTAGTAGGGTACACGTGAGAATTTACACCAATGAGGTCTAACTCAATTGGTTAGACTGAGGTGTCATGACACTAGAGGACATAGGTTCAATTCTCGTCAAGTGCGGAATTATTTATAGTTTATTACTAGTATTGTAATGTTACTTATTAAAAAAAAAAACATGAGAATTTACAATCTTGAGGAAACTGTAACCATAAATTAATTTTGAATTAGACTTTAACAATATATAATTAGACCTTAGTTATTTTTACAATACAATACTTCCTCCGTTTCATTAATAACTTCCTAATGGATTCACCGCGACCTTTGATCATGTATAACTCCCTAAATTACATTATTAGAGAAAAATATAAAAAAATTATATTATGAAATTAAATGGAGTATATTTTCATAATCAATTTTTAATTTATATTAATACGGTTTAATTTAAAAGTTATATGTGGTCAAAGTTCACAATGAATATTCACTTTAGGAATCTATTAATAAAACGGAGCTAGTATAATGTTATTAGAAATATAAAAGGAAAGGAGCAAGTATTGTACTCGAATAGATGTTTCCGTAGATGGAAAGGAACATGTTTCGGAGAAATATTTTTGAAACGTTACCAGAGAGGGTCTAACTTTTTGGGTTGATTGGTCCAAAAAATAAGTTGAGCACTGCACGTACCAAGTGCAATGGACTGTATTTTGTCAGAAACAAATTGTTGCACTTGGGGATAAGTTAATTAATACTCATCCGTTTTTTAGATTGTTTACGTTTACTTTTAAAACGGTTTTTAAGAAAGTTGGTATAATGTGTGTGGTGTTTGAGTTAGTGGCAGGACCCACAATAAAATTGTGAGATAAAAGTTTACCAAAAAGTAAAACGTAAACAATCTAAAGAAACGGACTAAAATGGAATACGTAAACAATCTAAGAAAACAGATGAGTAACAACCTACAACCCCAACGTGCCCCTTAATTACTCGCCCCCTCCACGTGTCTCTTCACTTTATAATATACTTCGTAATTGTTATACTACACACTCCATCTAAAACATACGTTTCCATTTGATTTTTAATGTCATTTACAATATCTAGAATAGCATAGTATATTGTACGCAAACTTGGCTTGTGCGTATTGTCCGAAACGTTTGCTCTTGTCGGCCTCTGCCTCTTGTTTCAAGGCATTAACCGCACGTCAAGTCTCATTTTCCACTGTATAACTACAAGGAGTTATAAAGGTAGTCGAGTGATAACGGTATTAGAATAGGACATGAAAATATCAAGGTTTGAATCCCCCGACGGAGTTTTTTTTTTTTTTTTTTTTATTATTAATTAGGAGTTACCAAATACCAAGTAGCTAGATAAGAGTAAACTCAAGCCAAATAATCGTGTTCAAATTAGAGATTGTGTAAGTCGATCTAATTTGAATCAGATAATTAGATCGTTTTGCGTATAACCATGATTATTGGTAAGGCTCGTTTATGATCAATGTCATGTTCAATCTAAATACTCTAAATTAACCGTGTATAATTTTAATATTTCATAATAATAACCATCATAATAATTGTGGTCCAACACCACATCCTTATGAATCTTTTGCTATAGATGCATCTGTATTTATCTACATTCTGTTCTATCCAATTTTTAAGAATCGGACTATCCACCAGTGTGTTGTGTCCTGTGGGCACAATGCAGGAAGTTTTTTTCAAAGAAATAGGTAAGGGAAAATAGAAAAAGTGACAACTATATCTATATATGGGACCAAAGCTTGCGAAAGTTGCAAGAAAGAATCAGTTAAAGTCCAATAGACATGTAACATCGACAGGTCGGATTTATATAATTTAATGCGCTCCTTGTGCCTGAGTTGGTGCAATGGTTGCCATCACTACCAGTACTAGTTTTGTACTCCAACACCGATATTCATTTCACCTATTTATGAATCGAGCCGTTAAAGAAATTAACAATCATTAAACCGAGTTTGAGTGACCTAAAACAAGTTCGAACATGTCAGCGATACGTGATAAATTATATATATATATATATATATATATATATATATATATATATATATATATATATATATATATACATACATACATACATACATACATACATACATACATACATACATACATACATACTAGTAAATAACCCGTCGAGTTTCGACAGGAAATAGTAAATTTACAAATAATAATAACTCGTCGAGTTTCCAACGCAATTAGTGTTTTATAATATTATGGAATAGCGTCGTAAACCGAGGTTAGTGTTTTAAAGTATTGCGGAATACCCGTCAAATATAGTTCAAGTATTGCCAAATAGACATGTCAAATGCGGTTAATGTTCTAAAGTAATGTGAATAGACCCGTCGAACGAAATTAGTATTCTAAAGTATTGTGCAACAGACCAGTAGAAAATAGTTACTGTTCTAAAATATTGTGAAATAGACCTGTCGGTCACAGTTAGTGTTCTAAAGTATTGGCGAATAAACCCGTCGAACGTATCTCGAGTATTGCGAGATAGAGCTGTTGGCCGCATCTAATGTTCAAGTTCGTGTTTTAAAGTATTAGTGAATAGATCCGTTGAACACAATTAATGTTTTAAAGTATTGTAGGCCTGTCAAACACAATTAGTGTTTTAAACTATTGTGGAATATCCCGTCAACCGCAATTAGTGGTCTAAAGTATTGCGGAATACCATCAGATGTAGTTCAAGCATTGTCGAATAGACCCGTCAAACGCAATTAATGTTTTAAAGTATTGCGAATAAATTTGGTGTTCTAATGTACTGTGCAATAGACCTGTCGAACACAATTAGTGTACTAAAGTATTGTGTCATAAATCTGTCGGCCACGGTTAGTGTTCCAAAGTATTGTGAAGTAGACCCGTCGAACATATTTAATTAGTGTTCTAAGTATTGCGGACAGATCCACCAACTGAATTTAGTGTTCTAAAGTTTGTGTTTAATGCATTATCGAAAAGACCCACCGAACACAATTAATGTTCTAAAGTACTGCGGAATTGATCCGTCAAATGCAATTAGTGTTCTAAAGTATTGTGAATAGGACCGCCAGCCGCAGTTAGTGTTATAATGTAGTGCCAAATAGACCCGTCAAACGCAATTAGTGTTATAATGTATTGCGGAATAGACCCGTCAATCACGGTTAGTGGTATGAAGTTTAATTTGAGAAATAAACCCAAATACAGTTCGTGATTCAAAGAATTATCGAATAGACCCGCTGAACATAATAGTGTTCTACAGTATTGTGAATAGACTCGTCGGATACAATTGGTGTTCTTAGGTATTGAGGAAGAGACCAACCAAATGCAAATAGTATTCTAAAGTATTGTGGAATAGACCTGTCGAACGCATTTAGTGTTCTTATAAAGTAGGGCTGTAATCGAGCCGAGTCGAGTTTTGGCTCGACTCGGCTCGAACTCGAATTTTCACACTCGGCTCGAGCTCGAGCTCGAGTTCGATCGAGCTTTAGCTCTTGGACTCGAGTTCGAGCTCGACACATATTTTTCTTATTCGAGTTCGGCTCAAATAAATGAAATATAAAAAATAAATAATATATATATAATAAATATATATATATATATATATATAATAAATAAAATATATAAAATAAATAATATATTATTTTTGAGCTGCTCGTCGAGCTTTCGAGCCGAACTTTTTAATATTCGAGCTCGACTCGATAAACTAAACGAGCTAGAGTTTTTGCTCGAACTCGAACTCGAGCTTAAATAATCGAATTTCGAGCCGAGCTCGAGCAGCTCGAAAAAAGCTCGACTCGGTTACAGCCCTATTATAAAGTATTGCAAAAGAGATCTGTCGAACATAATTAATTAATATTCAGAATTATTGTGAAATAGACACTTTACTATGTGAAAAACATTCGACCAATCAAAATGGATATAAAGTGAAGTTGAAAATGCCATGTGGTTGAAGGAAGAAGTATGAAAACTTCCTCCTTTGTAGAATATATACATATTTGGGTTACGATTACATGATGTTTTAAATTTTAATATAGAAGAAAATGTTAGAAAAAATGTTAAAATTATCTTGTGGGAGATTGGGATGTTAATAAATCATCATATCCTAAACCCAAAACCCGTATTACCCGTCCGTGCCCAACCCTATTACCCTAGAACAATTTTTTTATGGAGGAAGTTTAATATTCTCCTTTAATAGATATACAAATATATTAATATAAATTTTAAATACTTTTCATACTAAATAATATTAAAATGATTCATACAAAAAATTAAAATTATTGAAAAATAATTATACAAATAAAATATTTTGGAGAAAAAAATGTGTGAAGAAAAATAACTGAACTTTGTAATATATAAAATTATATGTTAAGTGCATAGATACAATAAATAAATGTGAAGATACAATATTATAGCCGACCTGTCTATGGCGGGTAAGTTGAATAATTAACTGCGACAGGTGAATATTTTGCCGAGTTTGTGACTCAGCACTCTGAGGATATAATAGACTTCAAAAACAAATTCCACAATCTACGTGATCTCTATTTTTAACATAGAAAAATTATTTACTTGCATAATTTCTTTAATTCAATCTTTCTAGATTTTTATATAAATATTTTTACAAATATAAAAAATAAATTACTTTTAGTATACATATTTCATAATAATGCCAAATAGCCGAGTTTGTGACTCCGCACTCTGAAGATATAGTAGACTTAAAAAAACAATCCACAATCTACGTGATCTTTATTTTTAACATAGAAAAATTATTTACTTGCACAATTTCTTTAATTCAATCTTTCTATATTTTTTATATTAATTTTTTTACAAATAGCAAAACTAAATTACTTTTAGTATCCGTGTTTCATAATAATGCCAAATAATTTTAATTCATAATATATACTAAAAATTGTTTTGAACATAATAATATCTATTTTTTAATATGTATATATTTATTTGAGAATAATGATATTAAAATAAAAATAATGAATATATATGATGAAATGTAGAATTGTAAATTAGATTAATAGATTTAAGACATGTGGCAAGAATAAAATAATGGACCAATAAGAATAGAAGATTGTGGCACATGTAAAAAATAAGAGCATGAATTAATAATATATATTAAAAATCGTTTTGAACATAATATCTATTTTTTAATATGTATATATTTATGAGAATGATGATATTAAAATAAAAATAATGAATATATATATGGTGAAATGTAGAATTGTAAATTAGATGAATAGATTTAAGACATGTGGCAAGAATAAAATAATGGACCAATAGGAATAGAAGATTGTGGCACATGTCAAAAATAAGAGCATGAATTAAGAAGAAATCTTGAAATCTTTCTCCTTTAATATATAGATAGATAGATAGAAGATAGATAGATAGATACTTATATATACTATATGCGAATCTCAAGCTTTAAACCGGATCGCTTTGCCCCGCAATCACATAAACGGTGAGCTAGGAGTATTATTATGATCCATTCTAAGTTTAAATAAAAATATTGCTCCGTGTAGATAATTTTTCAAGAACACTGATTTAATTTGAAAGGCTAGTTACATATCTTATTAAACGATATAGTGGTTAATTTTTGGATGAGACATTTGTGACACTATACAAGCATTGCGTTTTGTTTTTACGATGTGTATACATAAATCAGACACATGAGTTTTGTTTTTTTATCTGTACTGAACTGATTAAACAAGAAAATATTAGAAATAATATCTTAGTAAATTAAACAATGGATATGATTATGTTGATAAGAGTAAGACTGATGATGGTGACATGTGCTGTAATGAAACAGTATGATCGATCAACTTGTGTTAGGAACAAGTCAATTTAAGTAGGAGTACTTAACTTTATCGAGAACATTAACCCTCTGGCCGGAGGATCATGAAATGATCAAACTTACGCCTTATAAAACTAGATTGAATATTTACCAAAATACTTTGACCATCTCACTCATTCTCGCCATTTGTAGGGAACATGGATCATGACTCAAACATACTAAGTTGTGTAATGCAAGTAATTTACACGCAACATATATATACAAGTATACTATTACGCAAATCTTTGTTTACTTTAACAAAGACTCAACCAAGCAAGATGACTAAAGTTTCCATTGATCTTTTTTTATTACAAGAAATGTGCCAACTACCTAGGGTATATATACATAGTCAGTCAATTTAACGGTACATCCAGATATTTATGCAGTCTAACTTAGGAATTGGACTTAATGGAATCATGGAAATATATTGGATCGTGTTAACACATATTAATTCTGCTAAACGAAAGTTTATTTATAGAGTTTGTTACATCTAACACCCCTCTTAGTCGATTTTATTACAGATAGGTCCCCGTTAGTCAAACAATTATATCTTGTTAGTCGTTTTAATTACACCTAAACCACGAACTTGACTTTTGGCGAACTAAATCAATGAAAAGACATTTTTACCCTTGGTCAAATATTGAACTTTGACTGAGACCAAACAACTCTAATTTTTATTAATTACACATTTGCCTCAAATCTTTTTTATTTCACCAATTTGACACTTAATAATTCAACATAAGACTTATAAATTTTTAAATTTTAAAATTGCCTCAAATATTATTGCAAAATGAACCCTAATAGATTTTATATCTTAAAAGTAACCCAAAATGATTTTAAAAAAAAAAAAAAAATCAGTCAGCTCCGACCTAGTCGGAGCTTTACAGCTCCGATCTGATCTGAACTGTTAGCTTCGATTAGTCGGAGATGTTAGCTCCGATTAATCGGAAAGAAGAAGAAGGCAGAGGAAGAAGGAAGAAAAAAAATGAAAAAAAGGCTAAGGGCGTGTTTGGATTGACAATAAGCAACAGTAAATTATAAGTTGGTCAATGGAATCAGCACATTTTGGACCCATACGGTCATATGTAATAGTTTGACTAAGAAGGACCTATCTGTAATTTGGTTGTCTAGTATGAGTGGTAGATTTAAAAACCCTAATATTTATAATATAAAGAAATGGACAAATATAAAGATTATTATAAAAAGCACAAGGAGTATACAGAAGATAAATTTTGTTAACAATTTGAACATTTTACTTAATAACGTTCATATTTTTGTTGAGAATTATATGGATTCCAACAAGTATACAGAAGATAAATTTTGTTTCTCGAAGATTTATTGCAGAATTTCTCTTATGTTTATAGTTCTAGACTTCTAGTTACGAAGGTTGTTGTGTGGTAAATCCTATTTATATTTTTCAAGGCTTGACCATTATTTTATTGTGATGAAATACTACGATAACTTCTTAAGGCTTTCGGTCTGAATATTTTCTCTCTAATTCGTTAATCGATCACAGTTCTTCTGTTGTTGTTACGAATTTGTGTGAACGTGGTCTCTTTCCCCTTTTTGAGCCAATTATCATTAGATGGCACATATTTGATTTGGAGAACGGATGATCATGTGCGATTACGACGCTCTAAGAAATAACACACTTGCACTGGATGCTTAGATTCCCGCTAGAACGTAGCAAATGATAATTTTAAATTAAGTATAGATGGTATACAACAAAAGTTTGAGTTGTTTTTGTCTACTATTTGTCATTCTCATTTATTCATTTATTTAGAAAAAAATTAACTACTCATGCACTTAAAAGATTTATTGATTGGCGAGCAAACTTATCGGTATGTTTGGATTTTAGTTCATCAACTTTGTTGTTGATTTATTGATAAATTAGACAATAAATCGACACAATGAATGCCTACACTACAAGAAATCAGACATTTAGCGACGGATAAACAGAGACGGATCTAGTCCGTCTCTAATTAGCGACGGATCGCTAAGCTTAGCGACGGATAAGCACGAACTGCGCTCTAAGCTCTGTTCGTGCATCTGGAGACCCAATCCGGCTCACAGTTAGCACCGGATAAACTTTATCCGTCTCTCATTGAGCGACGGATGAAGTTATCCGTCGCTTAGTGGTTGACCAGACTGGTTTAATTTCAAAGGTAAAATGAAAAATAAAATAAAATAAATACCTAGCGACGGATTAGGTTATCCGTCGCTAAGTAGTTATATACAGACGGGTTTCCCCTCTTCTTCCCTATTCAATTTATCAAATCCCTAACTCCTCATCGATCGCCACCACCACCACTCCTCATCGATCGACCACCACCACCACTCCTCATCGACGGGACCACCACCGTCACTTCTCATCATCGACGCGACCACCACCACCACCACAACTCCTCATCGACGCGCTCACCACCACCACCACTCCTCATCGACGTGCAATCACCACCACCACTCGATCAACCACGCCACCAGTGCACCGGAGTTTCTCCTCTGCCACAGGCCACCTCGTCCTCCTTTGCTCATTCAATTCAATTCAAGTTAGTAACTAATTACCGAGGCCCTTTCCTATTGTATGTAAATCAATCTATGATTTTATTTTTTTACATATTATTAGTTGCATCTGTAAATCGATCTGTGATATATTCTTACTAGTTTTACTGTCAGTATAGGCTAGTGAAAAAATATGTGTTGTTTATGTGTTGGTTGGGATTGCAATACAACAACTTGTACATTGTTTATGTGTTAGAATGAGATACAATTCAATTCAAGTGAGTATCTTCTTTTTCTTTTTTTTTTTAATTTCAGTTTATTGTTTTAATTGGTCAATTATTCATTATCTTGTCTTTTTTTTTTTTAAATTTTGTGATGTTTATTGTGATGTTTATGTGAAAGGAGAATAAGCCCGGTTTCTGTGATGTTTATTGTGTATTAGTGATGTTATTAAATTATGGAATTGAATTGTTATTAGTTATCTTGATTTGCATATTGGTAAAATAGTATTTGTCTGGGAAAAGTTCAAGTAAGTAAGGTTTGCACTGTTGTAACTTGTAAAAGTTCATTATTGTGAGAATTGGTAGTAGTACTTGTCCTATGTTGGAATTGTTAGTAGAATTGTTTAGTATTACTTGTGCTATGTTGGAAGTAGTAGTAGAATTGGTAGTAAGGTTTGCTCTTTTCTTTCTATTTGTTGTTTTTTACGGTTGTTCTTAAACATGCAGATCATGCCGAGGCCAAAGAAACCGGGGAAGCTGTTGGCGACCAGCAGTCGTAGCTACGCCGACCCAGACTCGCCATTCCGCACCCCCCTGGTAGTCAGCCGGAGTCGGGGAGGGGGGGGGGACCTCGGCGACTCATGTCAGCGAGACCCTCTCACCTGGCCCCCTTTCTAGCAGCAGTGCAGGGTCTACTGGCCCAGACGTATTTGCAAACCTGCCGGATGATGGGTACAGGGGGGAGGTGTACAGGGCGGGTGAGCGGGTGAATGGCAAGCTCGTCGTCTGGCCCATGCCTGGGCATGCGTAAGTACATGAATATGTCTTTACTTGGTATTGTATGTTTTATTTAGTTGGATTAATTTGTGTATGTTATTACAACAGGCTGGTGCCGAGGGAGGCTGCAAAGTTCATCAACAAGGAATCCACGAAGAAAGTGGATCTCCCACCACGTGGAGCTCAGTGGCATACTTTCTCTACGGAACGGAAGGTGGAGATTTGGAATGCTCTGGAGGTTAGTAATCTTTCTTATTCTCTTATGGTTTAAGTGGTATGTTCTCAATTACTTGGGTGATATGTTAGTCACCGTGTGTTAGTTGAAATAAGACAATGTGCAATTGTTTGGGTGATATGTTAGTCACCGTGTGTTAGTTGAAATAGGATAATGTGCAATTGTTTGGGTGATATGTTAGTCACCGTGTTATATATATGTTAGTCTGAATTTTGTATACTTTCTGAAATGTAGGAGAAGTTCTTCCTCCCCAACAAGTTCAAGGAGGCTCTGTGGTATGCCTTCGAACATGAAGGCTCTGAAGCCTTCCTGAAGAAGGTCGCCAAGATCAAGGCATCGGGGAAGAAGCCGGGGTGGATTGGGGAGGAGGAGTGGCCCCTGTGGAAGAAGTATTGGGAGGAGAACCTTCAAGCCCAGAAGCTGTCGGAGCAGAACAAGGAGAACCGTTGATGAACTGGTTTAGAACTTGTCAGATTCTAGTTAATCAAATAAATTTGTATTGAGCCAAAGACAATTCACAACTACAACGAAAACCGTAGTGTAGCAGTAAAATAACCTCGAGTGTCGATCTCTAAGGACTATAACTAGCTTTATCTAATCTATCTTAAGAATATAAAATCATCAAACTACTTAGCAAAGGTTTTTATTATCAGATAATGGAGATTGGTGATAGTATGGTCATTCAAAGCATAGTAGGTTAATAATCATGCATGAAGTCCCCGGTTTTGCATAGAGATCTTTGATCAATGAATTGTCCAATTGTGTTCCGTTATTATTCAACACTACGAAGATAGAGGTTTTAGATAGATCAAAGAAATAAAGCAATAACTCAAAGTATAATGCGCGATATAGCCATTAGCATAATTATTAACCCTTCGCTAAGAAATCACATACTATCATCAACGAGAAGTTTAGCTACTCAAAGATGTCATGCAATCAACAGAAATCATAGCAAGATTGAATGAAAACATGTTGAAAGATAAATAAATATAAATAGAAAAACTGTAAGATACAATGTTACCGAAGGTTGTCAATTTTCGAAGAATCGCGATCTTACAAGCTCCAAAACGCTAAGAAAAAGTACCTCCTAAGCTAAGAATCCCCAGAACAGGCTCTGGAGAATTCCTACCTAAAACTAATGAGAAAGGTGAGAGAAAAGGTCTAGAAAAGTATGAAAAACGGAGAAAACTGAGCAACTATATATAGTAATTCGGCAGGTGTGGGGCGAGTCGCCCCACACACCGGGCGATTCGCCTGGTGTGGGGCGATTCGTCCCACGTCCCGGGCGACTCGCCCGGGAGGTTCTGGCGGCTGAAACGCGTTTTCGACGCGTTTTTGAATTTCTTTTCCTTTTCGGACTCGGTTTTTGCCTTCTAGTGACCTTTTAGCCTTCAGACTCGACCCCTAGACTTCAAATCCTATCCGGAATCTTCTAGATACTCCAATTAGGCCTTCGGAACACCAATTTCTTGTCTACTTCAATATGATTGCCCGAAAAACCTCTTTTTTCATCCAAAACCTGTAAAATACAAACTAAAGGGAAACGTGACACTATTCTAATAAAATGCACTAAAATATAGCTAAATTATCATAGGGGATAGCTAAATTGGTGAAAAAAGACTCAAATGAAAGTGTAAAATACACGTTCATCAAACCGGGCCCATAATCCACCGGATGGGACAGGCTCGGTGAAGCATCGGCTGGGTTCGAAATCCCAGTTGGCGCGCCACCTGGACTCGGTAAGTCACGTACTTTGTTATAGTTTCTTTTTCTTTTTTAAGTCTTATTTCAATTCAATCATTACTTTATTAATTTTTATATATATATTTGATGAAGATATCAGAGGGGAGGGAGCAGACCATGTGGGAGCACTTTTGTGAGGCTCACGGGGAGCTGGATAAGGATGACAAGATGATCTTCCCGGCTGATAAGGCCAAAAAAATCGCGGTATGTTTTATATTTTTTCGATTCCTGAGCTTATTGTTGCATATTTGATTCTTCGATCAATAACGTACTAATTAAATCTTAATTGTTTGTTTGAGTTTTCAGGCGGAGTTCCAGGCCAAGACTGAGAACCTTGATCTCACGGCCGAGGAGGAGAAAGTCATCTATCTCGAGATCGTGAATCTCGATGATAAGGGGCGTGTCTTCGACATGGGCAACCTCTCGCATGCGATAGTGGAGACGGTGAACCAGGGTGGCTCCTCCTCCAAGCGCCGAAGGGGAAAAGCCGATGTGACTCCCGAGTTTCTCCATGAGCAGCAGCAGCTGAAGGCGACTGTCCATCGGTTGAGGACAAAGCAGGACAGGATGAGGCATGGATTCAAGAGATCCATCGAGTGGTTCATGGAGCAGTATGCCCCCCCGGTGGAGCGGCACCTCCCGACTTCTTCATGTTCGATGCCGATGCCGATGCCCCCCAGATACTCAGCAGTAATTCTCTTTTTTTTTATTTTTCGAACAATTTTTTTTCATGTTCCTTTAATTTGCTTAGGACAATTAGTACTTTCATTTTATTAATGCTTAGAACAAATTTTATTTTTGTATATAATGTTTAGTTACGAAAATGTTTACGTATTTGCGGTGCACAACTACCAAAAAAAAATTAAAATATAATAAATAAATAAACAAATAAAAAAAATTTCAGACCAGTTAGCGACGAATAAAACCATCCGTCGCCAAATCTCAGTGACCCATACCCTGACACGTGTTCTATAAATATAGCGACGGATAAAATCATCCGTCGCCATATTGTAGATACGGATCAATTATCCGTCTCAAGTTTGGTCAACGATGAAAATAGCGACGTATACATTTATCCGTCGCTAAATATAGGGACGGATGACATCATCCTTCACTTTTTGAGTTAGCGACGCCACTTTTCGCGACGTCCTATTTAGCGACGGACTATCCGTCGCTAATGGCATTTAGCGACGGATCAAATCCGTCGCTATATTTGGTTTTTCTTGTAGTGCTAGAATATTCCTTTCTAAATTAGTCACTATTCACATTTTCATCTCAATCTCTAAATTTAGATCCAAATATATCGCATGTTTTTATCTAACCAAACAAGAGTGTCTTAAACATAAATTTTCCCAATTCATCTTAGACCATCTCCAACCATGAGTCTTATAAGACTTACACATAAGACTCATGCTTGGAGGTGTCAAAAGTTGGGTCTTATCATCTTATGTATGTCTTCCCTCGTAAGACCCAGGTCTCATGCTATATTTATTATTATTTTTTTCTCTTTTCCTTTTTATTATTATGTCCACTTTGTTTGTTTCCTTTGAGTTTTTGTATTCTATGAATAAAAAATTTATTTATTTGAGTCTTATGGTTGGAGATAAAGATAGATTTAAGTCTTATGGTCTTATAATGGAATGATAAGGTGTCCGGTCTTATCATCTTATGGTTAGAGATGGTCTTAGCTAATTAAACGCGGAGTATAGAACAATAGTAGTAGTAACTAACCAACTATATATTATAATATAATAAATTTATCCTAATTAAGTGCTATTAGTAGGTTCATCGAAGGTGTAGTTAAAAGGACCTAAAGTATCTATTTAGGAAAGATAAGTACCCACACAGGCTTATATTAAACGAAGTGCATCAGATCATGTTCCCTAAAGAATCCCTAGAATCATTGAACTTCCACTTGCAAAAAGGGGTTGGCATGAACATATAGTAGTATAAATTATAAAATATCATAAAGTACTATAGGGTGATTGTTTATTTCGGATATCATGATAATTAACTAAGGCTTTTTCCAACAGTTGATTTCATAAAGTGGAGCTCAAGTGTGCCATGTCAGCATTCCACTAACTTAATACTCATCTCTTCTAACATACTCCAACAGTTGATCCCACTGATTTCCTTATTTTCATTTATTTTAATATTATTATTTTATTTCATCCCTTTTTTTTACATTTTTTTTTCAAAATTCATTATTCATTCATTTTAAAACATCATATTAATTATAAAATATTTCAAAATGTAATAAATACTACAATAAATTCTTAAATAAAAAAAATAGTATAATAAATTTGATATTGTAGAGGTCTACTTTTACAAGTTGTATTTTATATTATTATTTATGCATTTAATATAAACATAAAATAATAATAAAAAAGACATGTACAAATAAAATAGTATATGAATTTTACAATAAGCATCACTTTGCAATATTGAATGAAGAGAAGAATAAATAAAACAAGTAAGTAAATGAAAAAAAATAATAAACAATAGCTCAAGCTCAACAGTTGAGCTCAATGAGCTTCTGTTGGAGTAGCAACTAGGAGCTCAACACCCTAGTTGCTACTCTGTTGGAGAGGGTCTTGGTCAAAATCCATCTTGGTCTAAAGTTGTAGACTTAGAATATCATTTTACCATCTCATGATTTGTTCATAATAATTATTGGCACCAATTCAAATACACATCAGCTCGAGAATAGTTGTGCCATTTAAATTTAGACAAAAAAAATAATTAAATATTAAGTTATATTGCTTGTGGGAGTTTAATTTTAATTTATTGTTTTTTTGTTGATTTGTAGTAAGTATATAATCTTATACAATATGACAAATAAATAAAATTGTACAATGTTAACGGGACGTCAAAATGATAAGTAGTGCAAATGTTCTGGGACGTGGGGAGTATAATTTTTTTAACGGCTAAAAGTATTATTATTTTACACCAAAGAGATTATACAAACAATTTAAACAATAAGGTGCTCTGTTATTTTCGTTTGAAAATTGATTATTTTAAGTTAAGTTAAGTTTAAATTTGTCTAATATTATTTTGTACTACAAATAAGTTCAGATTCATTCAGTTCAGATCAGTTCAGTTCAGTTCAATTCTGTTCTGTTCAGACGAAGAACAAAGCCTAATAGATGCACACCGAAGAAATCTCAAAAGCCAAAACCACCTAGCATGTAAAGAGTATTAGATAAGAGCAAATCCATAACCGTTATGACCGTTACTCGACCCGTGGGGTAGTAGATTGATTAGTGACTCATATACACATTTCACAAAATAGTAAACATTTTTTATATGCCAATAATATAGCCAGAGCTAAAATTATACTCTCATAGTCTCGGAGCAATTTGATGGCAAGTACAACTTGATATAGATGGCTCTAGAACTCATCACTCGTTGTGACTTAGTACTGATTATGATCACTTTCATACCAATTAATTTAAAACATAAGAGTAGAAAATAAATTAAAATCACTGCATCACGACAACAACATCAACGTCGTGACTTAATTCATATTAATAACCCTAATCGTAGTTATACGAACATCCAACAAATCTACCCGTTCTTCACTTAATTAATATCAACGAGATAGACTCAATGTGGTAACAAGTCATTAAACTGGAATATCATTGGCCCTAGAGTACCTTTTATTTTTGGCAAATAATACAAATGTCATTAGTGCAAGTGATGCTAAATTATATAGTAGAGTTCTTCTTCCAAGTGCACCAAAGATCAATTGCCCCATTCATACAATACTTTTTTTAACATAAAAAATTACACTACTTCAATACTACTTTTATATTAACCACACTCTTATACCAACACCATTTACATTACTCCTAAACTATCTTATCCATCGTTATTAACCGAACTCTGCACATCTGCTACGCATCCATACAATATTAAAACAGAGCAATAACTACAAGTAGTGTGTAAACTAAAAAGGGGCACAACTAAAAATATGAACTTTTGAGTCAAAACATAGTGTAATATTTCGAACGACTACACAGTACACACTCCAAAAATTTTGTTAAAAAAGTTAAATGATAAACCTAAAGAATTTATCACAATAGAAGGAGAAAATAATCTGGGTAGACATTCCGCACCAAATATAGCCATATCATTTCTACGTGACCACCATAACTTCAAATTCGGCCCCATACACTCCATGACGTGGGATACAGTCAGAAAAACAATGACCCAAGGTAGATCCCACCAATATTCCACAAATATTCACGCGCACAACCGTGTAAACCTCGTACGACAACAACTATTGTATGTAATCAACACGGTTAATAAACAGATAACCAGTACATTTCATGTATCATTCCCCGTGGAGGATATTTTGTTGGTTAATCAACAAATACATCGAGTATTTAGATTTGGTTGGATAAGCTCAACAACTAACAAGTAGTACCCACTGTTTAGATTTGATGGATGCACGGTGAATAGATAATAGATTATGTAGATAATGTTTTATTAAAGAAAAATAAATTAAAAACTCCAAAGAAATGTAAAATGATAATGAATTTAAGATTCAACCAATATTAAAGGAGAATGTATTTAAGATTTGACGAATATGAAATGTGAATATAATTAACAGGCCTATAATTAAAACTTCAGACAAATATATACGTTACAATTATTAGGTACACGAGACATAAAATCGATATTTCAGTGGTTAATTGATTGTTCCAAACGACAAGGAAAATATCATTATTGTGTTATTATTGGTAGATACCGTACCATTTGGTGGAGCACTATGTTCTTTTTGTTTGTAATTTTATGGACTAAAAACACTAAACATACGTAATGTATTACTTCATCCGTTCCAAAAAGAATGTTCCATTTTACATTGAGAGTTTCGATAGAAGATTCCCATTAAAAAAGATGTAATATGTGGGAAAATCCTAATACAAATGTTTAATTTTCTCTTTGTCACAACTAAATTAAACTGGATGAACTTTTATAATATACATTGATTTTCGATCATCTTTTATCATATATATCAATTTTCTTGTTATAAATAATGAAACGTTACACTTTGACTATAACTTCGAGATTACATTAAACATCTTTAATAGTGTAGGTATACGTATACCTTTCCCCTAAGAATCCAAGACCAATACTCTCTTATTCTCACATCCTTTACACATTTATTTTGTAGATCCCACTAAACTTTATTCATTTTGAAAAAAATAAGTTAACTCACATATTAAAAACATAATTACAACAATATTACAACTTTATCATCACATTTTACTTTAATAATTACTTTTTAATTAAAAATATCATACCCAATATCTTATTAATTTTTTATATTAATTTATTATTTCTTTCTAAAAGTTTGTGCGTTAATTCTTGTGGGTAATGTTTTGTTACACGTGGAGTAGTCGAGTTACCCAGGGGCAGCAACGTCAATGTATAAATATCACTCTGGTAGTCAAGGTTTCAATCTATGTGCACGGAAATTGTAAATTAAGTAGCCCCCGGGATTCGCTGACCAGGACACGTCACAACCCAATCCACTACTGCCACGTCACAACTTTAATCCAACGGTCCTGATCACTCTCAACTTGCGATCCAACGGCTGACACGCACATTCCAGACCCTTCCCCAAAACAAGACTGCAGCAACCCGAGTTAACTCACTTAACCGTAGTTAACCCTACCGAGTTAAATAAAATCCACTCGTTCTCATCTGAGAAGACATAAAGAAAAATAGGGATTGCGAAAATAATCAAAAGCAGGACTAAAAACATAAATATATATATATATATATATATAGCACCCCACTATTAGGTATATAGAGAGAGAAACAAACAAGAGCACCGAGCAAGAAAGAGAGAGAAGTGAAACAGGAGAGGGTTTTTCTGCTAGCCTTTACGTGAAGAGCAGATCGATTACTCGCCGTTAAACCTTGCGATTGTTTGTTTTTACTGGCCGGTCGTCGATTGTAGTCTGTTTCTTCGCGGCGGTGTTTGTGCTAGCTTCGTCGATTTCGTCAGATCTGACTTCTGGTGAGTCGATTCGCACTATTTGATTTGAATGGATGTGTATTGATTCGATGTGAGGCGTTTGTTTGATGAGATTGAGTTCTTATGATATTGAATGTGATTAGAACATGTTTGGTGACGGTAATGTTTATTAATTGCATATGGATTTGTTAATGAAATATATTTATATTGTATTATTTGTTTATATGAATTGAATTGAATCGGAAGGATCGAGTTTCAATTCACTCCCTGGATTAATGCTACTTTTTGGTGATGAGCTTTTTGATTACTTTTTTTTGTGACATTTGTTTGCTCGCATGTTATGTGCTTTTACATACTTGACGGATTTTGTCGAATACTCGAAGTTGACGATGAGTGCTGAATAGATGTGTATTAGCTTGAACCCTAAGATTAATTTAGTTCTGGATATTTGTGGTTCGTGTAGTTTTTTATATATGTGCCAGCTTGTTACTACATTAATTAATGGCTGCAGTTTGTTTTTAGTGTTAAAATTATTTTCATTTAAACCTGTTGGTTACCTGCAGTTTCAGATTGTGATCTGGTGTTGAATTGGAAGCTCATATGGCCCTCTTGATGCAGTAGTGGCTCTGAATATCTCTCTTTCAATTCGTACTTTAGGTCATCTGTCATAGTGGTTCTGTTCTGTAGTTGAGGATAGGATTGCAGATTTTGGTTTAACGATTGATGATCATTGTTGGATTGGATATATTTCTGGTTCAATTGCAATCGGCTACTGAGCGTGAGGGGGTGAGCTCTCTTACATAGCCATCTTGGTTGCCGGCTGTGATAATCTTTGGTTCATGTCTCCAAACCTGGACAGCCCTGTTCAGACGCAAATGGCTGTAGCTCTCTTCAAGAGTCCTCTAGGAAGTGGTGAATACCATGGAACCAATAGGAGTGAAGGGAAACATACAGGCAGGAGACGGGTCTTTGTTCAGACCGAGACTGGTTGTGTTTTAGGCATGGAGTTGGACAGGAGTGACAATGCACACACTGTGAAGAGGAGGTTGCAGATTGCACTGAACTTTCCGATTGAGGAGAGTTCTCTGACATTTGGTGACATGGTTCTGAAGAACGATCTCAGTGCCATACGGAATGATTCCCCACTCTTGTTGACTAGAAATTTGCTTCACCGGAGCTCATCGACTCCCTGTTTGTCCCCCACTGGCCGGGACGTCCAGCAGAGGGATAAGAGTGGACCTATCGAGGTACTGGGTCAGTCCCCGCGCTTTGCCAAGACCAAGCAACTTGTTAAGGAAATTGTCAAGGCAATGAAGAATGGGGTTGATCCTCTCGCTGTTCATAGCGGGCTTGGAGGAGCATATTATTTCAGAAACGTCAGAGGTGAGAGTGTCGCCATTGTGAAGCCCACGGATGAAGAACCGTTTGCACCAAACAACCCAAAGGGCTTTGTTGGTAAAGCTCTTGGGCAACCTGGTTTGAAGCGTACTGTCCGGGTTGGCGAAACAGGTTACAGGGAGGTTGCTGCTTATCTTCTTGACTATGATCATTTTGCAAACGTGCCACCTACTGCACTGGTGAAGATCACTCACTCAATCTTCAACGTGAATGATGGTGTGAATGCAAACAAGCCTCAGAACAAGAACCAAGTCAGCAAGATTGCATCCTTTCAGCAGTTCATGCCGCATGATTTTGATGCTGGTGACTATGGCACCTCAAGTTTCCCAGTTTCCGGTGTTCATCGCATTGGGATTTTAGATATTAGGATTCTTAACACCGATAGGCATTCAGGTAATCTTCTAGTTAGGAAGCTCGATGGTGTTGGCAGATTCGGTCAAGTGGAGTTGATTCCCATTGACCATGGGCTCTGCTTGCCTGAGAGCTTGGAGGATCCTTATTTTGAGTGGATTCATTGGCCCCAGGCTTCCATTCCTTTCTCTGAAGATGAACTCGAGTACATAGAGAATCTTGATCCAGTTCGTGATTCAGAAATGTTACGGGCTGAGCTTCCCATGATTAGAGAGGCTTGTTTGCGTGTTCTTGTCCTCTGTACGATTTTCCTCAAGGAAGCTGCTGCATATGGACTGTGCCTTGCTGAGATCGGTGAGATGATGAGTAGGGAATTTCGCAGTGGCGAGGAGGAACCTAGTGAGCTTGAGGTTGTGTGCATGGAAGCCAGAAGGCTTATCGCTGAGGAGCTGTTATCTCCTAGAGCTGATGTAGATTCTGATGGAATTCTGTTTGACATAGAGTGTGAAGATGGAGAGGATGACTTCACCTCAAAATTCAGCCCGGAGGAGGATACTGTTCCAGGAAACCACTTCAACTTTGGGCTTGGAAGTTTCCATGGACATGGATACACTCCACTTTCCAAACTAGAGGAAAGTATTGAGGAGGAAGAGGATGAAAGTGAAGGAGAAGAGAAGGGTCCGATTACTCTTCAGAGGCGGGATACAGCCCCAAGTATTTCCAAGCTTTCTATGTCACTGAAACACACCAGCCTAGGTGAGAGAAGCCTTAAGTTCCCTCAGTTCACAGGAACCAAGCCCGAACATGATTTCCTTGCTAGTTCGTCTTCTGGCCACAGGAGTGCTAATGAGCAGCTTCCAGCAAGTGTGAGCTTTGTGAAGTTAGCAGACATGAAGGAGGAAGAGTGGGGACTGTTTTTGGAGAAGTTTCAGGAGCTGATTTACCCTGCATTTGCCAAGCGCAAGCTAGTTACCCTTGGCCAGAAGCAGAGGCAGAGGCTGGGGACTTCTTGCCAGTTTTGAAAGTCTAGGTATGTGTTATAACCTCCCCTGTGTTGTTACTATGACCAGTGATGAGAATAAGACTGCAGGCTTGTCGAGCTGGAGTGTCGTAGTAGTTTAGTTTGGCTTGTGCCCTTTTCGTTTGTTCGTGAGGAGCCGCAGAAAGAGACAGTGATATGTACATATTCTTTGGAGGCAGCTATACAACAATGGCTGAGAGTAGAATTGGTTGTAATTTTTTTCTTCTTTTCAGATTTTAATGTTTGCAGCTTCTCCGTTTTTAACTTTGTTGGATAAATAATACTACTATGTAGAATGTTATGTTTGAAATGAAGAGCTACCTTGTAAATATTAGACTTGTCTCCTTTTTCTTTATGGCCTTTCTTTATTTCATCTGTTTATATCTTCTTGTATTATGCCTTGCAGTATTATGAACTTAAAAAGATGTTTAAAAAATTGAATTACTTGTTCCTTCTTTTATATGGCTTATCCCATAATAGATTTGCAGTGCCATATTCTAGTGTAAATCCCTGTCTGCATATTCTAGTGTAAATCCCTGTCTGCACTTTTTCGGCTCACCAAGGCATGGAAATTTATTGGTAGACAAGACAGCACCATTGATCTTGTATTGTATGGATGCAGAAAAGGTAATGTTAAATTGGCAAATCATAAAATGTTGATTGAGCACGTCCAAATTGGTGTGCTTGGTTGGTTACAGTATTTTGGGGATATCTATGAACGTGGCAGACTAATATATGAGCGCACTGACCTTTGTTTTTGTATACTACTGCAACTTGTTTTGGTTGCAATATAAGTCAAGATAAAACAGCAGGTATGAAAGTGAAATGTTTCCTGTCAATTGACAAGTTGCTCTAAGGAGAAACAAATACAATAATCAACATAAAATTCACTCATGTATTTTGTACACAAACCAGAAAACAAGAAGTATAACTTGCATATGCAAGTTATTTTTCCTAATTTACTAACTCACGACACGAGTCACGGCGTAAGAGTTATACACGGAAAATTGTAGGGCTTTGTTAAACGTGCCTCCACGGCCTTTCTGCAAGGTTTACGCACTCTCTGTATCTGAAACAGTCGACAAGATGGTCGATTGTCATTCCTGCTGCTTGCATGAACGAGTACACGATCACAGGTCCAACAAAGCGGAACCCTCGCCTCAGCAGATCCTTGCTGATGATCTCTGCTTTTGGACTCCTGAGTGGAACATTTCTTGGATACTTGAGTTTGTTGATCATTGGTTTGAAATTTACAAAGTCCCACATGTAGTTACTGAATGATCCATATTCTATGGAAACCTGACATCCAAAACAGATTCATATGAATTCTACATTCTGTTTCACTCAAGTTTTATCTTAGTAGTACAGAATCAAGAAGCTTACCTTGGTTATGCATTTTGCATTATCCACAATGCACCTAATTCGTGTTTCTGATAAGTTCAGTTCTTTGTTTGAGATTATCTCGCTGATCTCTTTCTCTGCCATCTTGGCTACATTGGATGGATCGAAACCAGCAAAAGCTTCTCTGTTGACACTATTCGCATCAGAATTGGTTCACGAAAATGATAATGGTAAATTCTTTACTACTGAAAATGAAATATTAGCAGAAAATGGGACCTGAGAAGTTCTCTCCTTTTAAGTATCTCTGTCCAGTTGAATTCCATCAGCATTCCACACATTGCTAGCAATTCAAACAACTTACTGTTTCATCAACACAAGAGCTAGTTCATGAATTGTTTCCGCAAAGTTCTTTTTTGGTTGCAGTCGAATAGATACAGTACAAAATTTAAAAGTTCAACGTAGATAACTTACTCGTCGTCATAGACAGGAACTCCCCAGCATTCGTCATGAAAATGTATGTAAACTTTTTCTGTAATCCAAATGTTAAAGATTCTTGTCATGTAAAATTGTAAATGTCACTGTATCAATTTAGTTGACTTAAAAGGAATAACATAGTATGATCTTAATCTATAGAATGAAAACAAGGACTATATATTAATCATTGGAGAATATAAGAATAATTGATGGGCTCAAGTAACTATGATGTCCTAACCACCATTTCCAGCAAACAGAGCCAAATATAATTTAAGCTTTTGGATAATCATATCATTGGAATCACAACAACTCTCACATGTTACCAACATAAAGTATCAAGATTCCTTTGGGTCATCTCATTATAAAGTAGGCATAGAATTAGAAATTCAACAATCATTTCAGATTCTTTAAAAAATTGTTCATTCTGTTATGATTTATGACTACATTTTCTGCAAGTATGCATGAAAATTTGAAATACACAGTTTTTATATCTATATGCATAATCAGATGCTAAGAATAAGAATACCAACGTCTAGCATGTAAGCCGCAGAGATTACTGTGTTGTCAGTTTAACATATAAGGTTCTGCTAAAAACAGGATTTTTCAATTTTCATGTCCTAGTCTCAGTACTTGGTCTATAAACCATAAACATATAGTATATGATGTCATGTTATGTTGTTCGTTGACGGAACTACAAAAATTGTAACATGCATGACGTTATGATCATTACACGTATAGGCAAAGCTTACCGCTGTTTCTTGTAATCCAGTTGCACCTCCTTGTTCCTTCCTCGCTATTCTGATTCACACTAGGGCGTGGCACTGGTTTAGGTAAGGTGACTTCTCTTCTCTCGGTTGGGGGAGCAATCAGGTGGATTGCAAACGAGATTTTCTGCTCCAACGATGTGGAAGAATCCGCGACAGATGAAGAGTCAGTCGAATTCTGAGACAAAGACAACGATAAAGAAGACAAAGAAAGAGGCGAGAGCGTTCTGTGAAGTCCAACCGGGTAAACTTTCTTCAAGTGTTTGGTGAATGTAAACGTGTTTTTGGGCTTATCCTTTTCCCTCAGGAATATGTTCTTAGTCTTCTCCAAAGGCTGTTTCTTGGCATACTGTTTGGACATGTTGGATAAGTGTAGCTAGTAAGGAGAAAAAACAGTGCAATTAGTGCAGGTGTGAAGCTGTGAGGGATTTTATAAGGTGGGATTCACTTTGTGATAGGTTGATCATGTCAATAAGGTAAGGTAGGTAGATGGCATTTTATTTTCATAACACTTGTTTTAATTTATCTTTTGAACTTGGTGTTTAAGCAAGATTATTATTAAAACCATGTTGGACTTGTAATATAGTTGTAGATTGTGACAGTTGAATTTCAAGACTTGTACCTTGCTATAAGCAGCAAGAATTATTGTCCTTGAAGCTTAGTTGACATGAATATTTTGGGTAAGTTTAACATAACGAGTGAACCAAACCTACCTGTTTATTCTCCTGCTCCATTCACAAGAATATTATGGTTGGCTTGTGTTTGTCGGCAGCTTCTCCATATTAAAAACTAATTAGTGCATTAAGTAATATATCATGTTAACTTTAGCAAACTGAACCTGGCACTTCTGTAACAATAGGCGCTGGAACACTAGAAGGTTTTCTGTACATGACTAATAATGTCATCTAAACGCGTGTCATTATAGTTTATATATCGACCTATGACAGGATGATCTTCATAAGTCATCATATATAAGTCATAGCTAGGGAGTAAGATGCAAGTAAATGTAAATGTATCTTCTAAGTCGTAACATTCTGCTGCTGTACGTACAATGTTATCAATCACTGATCGATAAACTGCATAATAAGGTTTGCAAGCAAGGTGTCACATAACTCTTTGGAGTTAATGGCTTTCATTCAGCCCCTAATTATAAATTGGTTGATATAAAGTTTAATACAATGTATTCAGAGCATTGTTCTGACCGGTCGTCTATGTATCTGTAAAGGAGCGTGTGCATCTTCTTGAATGCGGAAATATTATATGCCCAGAACTTATGTTAACATCATGTTAAGTTACATTCTAATGCAGTATGTAACTTGATCCTTGCATCTCGATCATTTTTCATGACGTCTAGGTCTAGCTACTTAAGTTGAAGTGGAGTTTGCATGAAGCTGGGTTTCATGCTTAACAATCAACTATTGAAAGAAGCATATAAGATATATACTCTTGAAGCATAATACTTGTAAGTGTTTGAGTTGAGCACTCTTAGTTGAAGTGTTAATTAGTCTCAGTCTGTTATGGGCCCTATATATGTATTATACTTAAGTCCCACTCTTGCAGCATGGAGGCATGAAACAAACCCTTTGCCTGCCAAAGATAAAGATACACCATCTCTCATTTAATTAATTTGGTCTTTCTCTGACTATAGAAGAGTCTAAGATTTTTGTAAAAAATACAATAAAAAAAATGTCTACACTAAAAAGTTGAAAAGTCACTTAAGTTACATATTATATAAGTGCAGATTAAAATAATCAATTTTTAGACAAAGAGAACAGAGCCAAAGACTTACGAATTAGGGATTAGATATCCACGTTAAATCTATTACTAGTTCACTAGCTCGTGTTGAGGTAAACTTAACCATAAGTGGCGAGTGGTACCACAACGGTAAGATTATTTTCACATACATATTAAAATGCATTTTGAGTTTAAAATTCATGATGTTGTAATTGTGCTCGCCGTCACCGATAATCCGATATCCCCATTGAGGAGCGGGTAATTTTAATTGTAGCATTTTAATAATTGTGCAATGTCTAGAACATCATCTATTTAAAATGGAAGAGGGTACACGGCAACTGATAAACAAGGCAGATTACTCTCTAAATCCTGGACGATACTTAGACAGTCACCTTCGAACATCACTTACTAAATTTAACTCTACTTAAAAAATTTTACTGAGCAAGTCGAGTTTTACTTCCACTAGACGATACTTATTTTTGATTAATTATTGTCGAGTATATAAAAGAAGAAAAAAAATGAAAGGGGGAGTTAACGGCCCTGTTAAACCCTAAACCCCAGCTCCCCGGCAAGGACCCCAACGACTGACTATGATTCAATAATAGTCCGATCATCTCATTCAATTCGACGCCGTTTACTCTCCCAAACCCCCACATTCCTCTCCACCGCCGCCGACCGTCACTTATTCAATTCGCTCCAGTTCAATGTTCGATTCCATTTCTAAATAGGATGGTTGAGAAAAATCAGCTCAATTGTCGAGAAAATGCAGTTGGGTTCCTTGGCAGCTCTGTTTTACATGTAAGCACGTATTATTTGGGGGGTACATACAGTAAAATTCCATTTTCATTGAGATAATGAAGTACTAACTGTTTTGCTGCTTGATTATATAACTGTGTTACAATTAGCTGATCGAAGGGCTTATTTTTCTTCTTTTATTTGCTTATGCATTTGTTTTATTATTCACTATACCTCATATTATCGTCTCATATGGATTTCCTGCTTTAACTTTTCATACTGTACAGAAACAATCCATCTCCTTGTGGATGGAATGAGATGATGAGTCTTTATTTTACCGGTATTAACTCCTGAACAGCTTATAAGGCAATGAATTCACTCCACAAACCTTTTTTATAACTTTATGCTATGATAACAAAGTATTTATTTATGATATAAAACCATGCGAACCTGCCTTCGGAGATAAAAATCATAACTGCAATAATTATGTTGATAAACATTGCTTCATCCCACATGTATAAGATTTTAAGCATTGCGGAGGGTACACTTTTATGTTTAATGGATCGATTCTTGAGTATAGTAGACTCCCATAAAGATTCATTTTTTCGTTTGTACTGTGTTGTTGTAGGATTTTGGAGGTACATGACGAACTGGACCAAGGGATGAAACTGTAAAATATCTGCAAATGAACTTCTTTTATGTTTCTCCTTTTAAAGGAAGCTTCCGAGAAATGGCCTTCTCCACCGCTCCACCTACATGTACGTTTACATTCCTTATTCCCCTATTTCTTTTATTTACTTTGCATTTAAATTTAATGAGATTAGACATGTGGGATTACTGCATGCAAAATAAGATGGTGAAATAGATAGATTTATGTGAAATCTTGGTGTCTTTGTTGAAATCTCGCAAATAGTTTGATTAGGGAATTTATATGCACTAATGAGATGGTGTCTTTGTTGAAATTTGCAATCATGTTATATACCAAACACATATAACAATATTTGAAGTTAATCTAATAATTCAATCCCTTTTCACTTGGAGCAACTCTAGTTCTTTAACAAATTTATCCAAATCTCTGCTTGAACTGCCTGCACTCTTAACTGCGTTTAGAGCTTCATCTTTTAGTTTTTTGGCTCTAACCCTCTCAGCCATGTCGACTTTCATTGACTCATTGATTAGCCGAGCCAGATCAGCTGAGTCAGGCACAGTGTCACCACCTTCACACACCTTGACGGCGCACTCCTTGTACTCTGCTAATAGCTTTGCATCAAAAAATTGGTCTGCCTCCATGGGCCAGCACAATATCATCACACCTGAAGCTACCGCTTCCAAAACAGAGTTCCATCCACAATGACTTAAAAACCCACCTACAGCACGGTGGCTCAATATCTGCACTTGTGGAGCCCAACCCTTTATGACCAATCCACGTCCCTTGACTCGGTCCTCGAACCCATCTGGAACCGTCCCGTAGCCATCTGCCAGTTGCTGTGCTGTCAATGATTTAACAACCCAAATGAAACGAACTCCGCTCATCTCAAGCCCAATCGACAATGCATCGATTTGGGCTTTTGTGAGCAACTTCTGACTACCAAAGCACACATACAAAACCGCCTCCTCATCACATTCATCAAGCCATGACATGACATTGTCCCCATCAGTCACCTTACCCTCATCAGCCCGACTCAACAAGTTGATCGGCCCAACACCATACAAACGAGAGTGACCTATTTTCTTTCTCCAACAATGCAAGAACTCATCCTCCAAGGCCTCAAATGTGTTGATCACAAAACCCCAACTCAAACAATTTGCCTTCATTGAGTCTCTCACCAGCTCCACACGAGGCTCTGCTTCCCTATACCTGCGGAACACCGAAGGAGCCTGCTCCCACTTAAAACTCGGGGCCCGCGGAAAATCTGTAAAATTTACCACATCCCCTGGGATTATATCATCATCATTTTCCCAAAGAAATTCAAGGGAAGCAATAGAAAATGCGGCAGAGCTGTAAAAAACAATTCTTGGAATTCCAAGATTTTGTCCTAAGTGATAAGTCCATCCGAGGAAGAAATCAGAGAGGAGCGCTACAGGGGGGTTACTGTGGGACTGAAACCACTGGATTATCTTCCCTTGTAGGTGGCTGAGTGCAAAGATCATAGGGATGTTGCCTTGGTTGCCAAGATCTTTGATATTTTCAACACCAGGTGGAATTGAAGGGTGTTTTGGGAAAGGGAGGATGAGTGTTTGGATAGAGGGATTGGCTGAGAGTATTGGGTTCAGTATTGAAAGGTTTTTGGGAGTGATTAGGATGGTTACGGTAAAGTTTGTGTTGAGGGAGAGTTGATAAGTTAGATCAAGGAGAGGGAGCATGTGTCCTTGTGCTGGGAATGGGAAGACTAGTAGGTGTATTCCATTCTTGTTCGAGGAAGAAGACGACATTGTTGTTTTTCAGTTGGGGGTGATGAGAATATGGAGATGAGCCAGCCTTTTAAGTTTTAAGCTTGTGAGGTATGAGGTGGCCAAAAAACCGTTGGCCAACCATAACCAAAAAGATTGGTTTTGGTTACCGTTGGCGGTTTTGTATTTTTTAAACGGTGAACTAGATGATGATCAACATAATAATGGTAAACCTCATTTTAATTTACACAGGAACATGCATTGTAGTACCCCCCTGTTTTAGTTAATTAAATTGTTTAGCTACAAATTTTTTCTTTATCTTCTCTTTTGTAAGTGTCTAAGAAAAGAACTCCAGTTAAATACACCAATAAAAATAAATAAATTTACGGAACAGAACCACTTTAAATTTTTGTCCGAGGATAATGATGGGAATGGGGATTCTTTGATGGATATATGTGTAAAGTTGTAAATCCCGTGGTAATAAACCACATCACTCGGGAAATGACCATAACTAATCTAAAACTATATCTAAAATAATGTGGCTCATGGACATGAAATAAGTCAACTACTAGTCTACTTACTATGTTATATAATATACACATGATACTCACTACTATAATGTCTAAATGTTTGGGTTGAAAACTGGTTTCACCCCACAGGCCACATGTATTAAGATCTTAAGCATTGCTGAGGGTACACTTAATTAATTATGTTTACTGGATTTGAAGTATGGTAGACTCCTGTAAAGATTCGTTTTTTAATTTGTATTTTGTTGTAGGATATATATTCGAAGTACGGGACGAATTGGACCGAGGGATAAAACTGTAACATATCTGGAAATGAAGTTCTTCTACTCCTTTTAAAGGAAGCTCCCGAGAGATGGCACTAAATCAGGACTCAGGAGTTCAACCCAGTAAGCAATAGCATATCAATAGCCTCCGTCTACATGTACATTTACATCCCTTCCTCTATTTCTTTTATGTTATTTGCATCTAAATTTGATGAGACCTCAAAGTTGAGACTTAGATGTGTGGGATTAGTGCATGCTAAATATAGAAAGATTCATGTGACTTCTTGGTTTGGTGTCTTTGTTGAAATCCCACACATTGTTTGATTAGGAGATTGATATTCACTAATAAGATGGTTCTATGCATTTACATTTCACCTTGGTGTCTTTGTTGAAATCTGCATTGATGTTATTTTCTTGACCAAACACGTACAGTATGTTTCATGTCAATCTAACACTTCAAACCTTTTTCACTTGAAGCAACTCTAATTCTTTAACAAACTTATCCAAGTCTCTGCTTGAACTGCCTGTCCTCTTAACTGCTTCTAGAGCTTCATCTCTCAGTTTTTTTGCTCTAACCCTCTCAGCCACGTCGACTTTCATCGACACATTGATTAGCTGAGCCAACTTAGCTGGGTCAGGCACAGTGTCACCACCTTCACACACCTTGAAAGCGCACTCCTTGTACTCCACCAATAGCTTTGCATCGAAGAATTGGTCTGCCTCCATGGGCCAGCACAATATCATCACACCTGCTGCTACCGCTTCCAAAACCGAGTTCCATCCACAGTGACTTAAAAACCCACCTACAGCACGGTGGCTCAATATCTGCACTTGTGGAGCCCAACCCTTTAAGACCAAACCACGACCCTTAACACGGTCCTCGAATCCATCTGGAACTGTCCCATAGCCATCTGCCAGTTGTTGGGCTGTCAATGATTTAACGACCCAAATGAACCGAACTCCGCTCATCTCAAGCCCAATCGACAATGTGTCCATTTGAGCTTTTGTAAGCAACTTCTGGCTCCCAAAGCACACATACAAAACTGCCTCATCATCACAGTGATCAAGCCATGACATGACATTATCTCCATCATTCACCTTACCCTCATTGGCCTGACCAAACAAGTTGATCGGTCCAACGCCGTACAAACGAGAATGGCCTATTTTCTTCCTCCAATACTGCAAGAACTCATCCTCCAAGGCCTCAAATGTGTTGAACACAAAAGCCCAACTCAAACAATTTGCCATCATCGAGTCTCTCACCAGCTCCACACGAGGCTCTGCTTCCCTATACCTGCGGAATATTGAAGGAGCCTGCTCCCACGTAAAACTCGGGCCCGTGGCAAATCTTTAAAATTTACCGCATCCCCGGGGATTATACCATCAGCACTTTCCCAAAGAGTTTCCAGGGCAGCAGTAAAAAATGCCGCACAGCCGTAAAAAACAATTCTTGGAATCCCAAGATTTTGGCCCAAGTGGTAAGTCCATCCAAGGAAGAAATCAGAGAGGATAGCCACAGGGGGGTTACTATGGGACTGAAACCACTGCATTATCTGCCCCTGTAACTGGGTGAGTGCAGTGATCATGGGGATGTTGCCTTTGTTGCCAAGATCTCTAACATTTTCAACACCAGGTGGGATTGAAGGGTGTTTTGGGAAAGGGAGGATGAGAGTTTGGATAGAGGGATTGGCTGTGAGTATTGGGTTTAGTATTGGAAGGTTTTTGGGAGTGATTAGGATGGTTATGGTAAAGTTGGTGTTGAGGGAGAGTTGATAAGTTAGATCAAGGAGAGGGAGCATGTGTCCTTGTGCTGGGAATGGGTAGGTGTACTCCATTCATGTTGGAGGAAGAAGCTGACATTGTTGTTGTTGTTTTCAAGTTATATGGAGTGGTTTGTAAGTATGACGATGAGCCAAGCTATTTAAGAGCACTACCCGATTCATAGCAACCACACATACCTTGTCATCTGTTGCTTTTATTTTTTGTCAACCCTTGGCAAATTACGAACGAACCCCTAAAGTATCTATCATTTTACTCCATGAACCATGATGTTATGATCTGAAACTGAAAGGTATATGTGAATGTTTTCAAAACTGTATGATGGTGGAATTGGTGTGAGACTTCTGGCTAATGAAGATGAATAACAAGAGATTATAGACTGAGAATTTGAAGTATTATATATTGGCTTATCGTGCATCAAATTGGATTTTAAATTTGTTTGTATTTAACGTCAGAAACTATCGCATAAAAATAAAGATTTAGAGTACATTGACAAGCTAATTTCGAGTGTCGTTCTCTCAGAACAAATATGAACCTATTGCTCAACAGTTGCTTAAGAGTTTGTCAAAATAGTTGATACCAATTTGAGATTTTGAGAACTTGACAGTAGATAAAGTGCAGTAAAAATAAAGAGTTGAGAGTAAAAAGAGAGTTTGTTGTAAGCTAGATCACCTAAAGCGCGAGCGCAGGTGGGAGCGCGAGTGCCAAAGTGTCAAAATTTTAAAAAATATGAAATCGTGAGCCTCTAAAAGCGTCTAATATAATATAATAAAATTATATTTTATATATATAAAGTTTACTCCTTTTGCTAATATTTGACGAAGAAATTACCTTTTTTGCTAATATTTGATCAATATATTAACAGTTGCCATACATATCACAATTCCATATGCCTCTTTCACCTTGACTTTTTCAACCTACAAACATGCCTCTTTCATCTTCCTTTCTTTATTCCTTCTTTCTTCTCTTCTTCACACCATTAAGGGATTTTTCCAGCTTACATTCCGGCCAAGTACTCCTCACAAACACTTACCCTTGCAGAAGTAAAACGTAGTGTTATTGGACTGTGCTACAGTCTAATCCTTACTTCTTCACCGCACCAAACATAACAAACACCTACCCTTGCCAATCTCTATTCATTCCCTCTATCCATCCTCCAACATACAAACCTACCTTTGATTTGAACATCAACGGGTGGTGGCGTCAGATTCGAACGGGTCACACTGTCACACACAAAATCCAAATCTGACGGTAAGTTTCTAACATACAGATGGACAAATTAAAGCATTAATTTAAGGTCGCGAATTAAGAAATGTTAGTGAGCGCTACGCTCTATTGCGCTCGCCGCTCGGAAAGCGTAAGAGCGCGATTGAAGCGCTTTGAAAGTTGGTGCCGGGCGATTTAAGGTGATCTAGATTGTAAGTTGTGATCAATTAAAGACAATGTTGGTGGTAGAAATGTAGCATATATGAGATATATTTAGTTATAAGAATATGTGTCACTGGGATAGACTCTAACATTATTATACTTGGGTTACACAAACTTTACGAATATATAACTAGTGTACCTTGTATTCACGTTTCACACACATCGATGTTTTCCCTCTCGAATATGATTTCTAAATCTAAGGAAAGGTTCTCAATCTCACTAATAGCTCATGCAATCTAAGGATTAATTCTAGGCGGTTGATAATAAGATCCACTCACAAGATAGTGTGTCGGGCGTGTCGCGTAAAAGGGTAAAGTATAAAGTCGGTCAAATCTCGAAAATAGTATAAAGTCGTTCAAATTTCAGGTAATATCCGGGTTGACGCGGGAAAATCAAAAGAACCCTAAGAAAAGAGACAAAAAAAAGGGTAAAGTGTACCAGATCTTGGAAAACAGTTCTGATGCAAAGAAGAAAAATTATCAAAGTGAGAGGATTTAACAGAGAGGGAGAGAGAAACCAGTACGGAGCTGTAGATAGGTGGCAAGCGCCATTTTTGAAGAAGAACGGAGCTTGGGAGAACATGGATTCAAGCTAGAGCACTGAGCAAGTCGATCGTGTGTGGTCTTGGATTGTGGAATTCATCAAATGGATGAAGCTTATTAGCTGCCATGGAAGAGTACATTTGCGCTCTGAGCACAAGGAAAAGGGAACAAGAATTGGCTGAGGGTTAGGTTATGACTTATGACCTTATTTTCACTCTATGAGTGAATTAGTACTCTAATACTTTCTAATACTTCATGTATTTGCAAAATAGTCCAATAGTTATATTAAAATTATGACAAGTGTAATAAATATTGTTAATAATAGTATTACTTCAATATAAAAATTAAAAATAGTTATATATATATAATTTTATATATTTATTATGTATTCCGAGTCTATCGTTCGAGATGATCCGAATTGACTCGAGTTAAAATTAACCCGTTTCAAAAGTTCGTCCCAAATGACCTCCGAATCGAGATTCAAAACATAGGTAAATATAAGTAAAATAAGACAAAGCTATGAAAAGAAAGATGTTACATAGTTGTCGAATAGTAAATATTATTGCAAAGTTTTGAATCCAATATGTATTTGTATGAAATTATAAGGAAAAGTAAAATTACAAGGTTTGAGGTAAATTTGGGTTGGTTTGAGAGATTAGCTTTTTTTGGGGTGGAGAGGTTGAAGGTATGAGTTATTGGTTGAGAGAGGGAGAGAGAGCAATGTGAAATAGTTAGATTTGAGGGTTTTGTCCATTTATATTATAAAACTAGCTGGCCGGATTTTATTGTTTGATCTGACTACGTATTGGTTGAACCTAACCTTTTACAAACATATAGGAAGGTTCTATCTCTATATATTTACTTGTTTCGTTCAATTGTTTTTATTATTATCAAGTTGTTAAGCGGTAATATTTTAATTCTCTTTTTTATTTTCTTATTTTTGCATGGTGATGTTGTATGCTTGGTGATCTTCAAGGCTGACACCTTTTGGTCTAGTAGTGTTGTTTAGCTAGACTAAAGTTATAGCGCAATTACCGAGAAACCCATTATGGAACATCATTTTACCCTCTAATCTTGGGTAAAATCAATCTTACTCTAAAGTTCATTTTTCATATTTATTAATAATAAAATAATAAAAACCCACCACTCATCCACCACCCTCCAGGAAAGCTCCGAATCGGAATGGAAGCCCGATTTGGAGCTTCCAGCCATGGAAGCTCCGAATCGGAGCTTCCAGCCATGGATGCCGGTGGATGCTCCGATTCGAAGCTTCCAATGGAGGAAGAAGAAGAAGAAAAAAAAATTGACGAAGAAGAAGTAAGTAAGGAAGAAGAAGAAGGATTTGGCGTTGGACATGGTTATTTGTGGTGTTGGACATGGTTATTTTGGGTGTCAAACATGGTTTTCGCTACGAAAACCATGTATGACATCTATAATACTCATCTGTCCCAGTCATTTTTTACGTTTATTTTTGTTGATTTTTTTGTGCTCCGTTTGACCTCCGTTTACTCATAAACTATAACGAAAATTTAATATATGAAAGTATACTATGAAAATATAGCATCTCTACTTTCATTATATAATTTTATTAATTATTTTTCCGATAAGATTTAAGATTTATTAGAGGTCAAACTACGCTTCAAAAAAGTCAACAAAACAAACGTAAAGAATTCACTAGGACGGAGGGAGTATAAATTATGACATTGAAAAAAGCTATGTATGACATCAAAATTACCCAAAAACCATGTCTGACATCTAAAGAATTTAAAAACCATGTTTGTGTGATGAAACCTTACCCTAATTAAGGTTCATTTATACTTAAGGGTAACACTTGTTTTATCCACCGACTTTAGAGTAAAATGGACGTCCATATTATACCTTAGAGTAATTTATTCCTAAAGTTATCTTGCTCCCTCAGTTTTTGTTGTCCCTGTTCTTCTAGTTCTTGGCTAAGCGTTTTTGGCTCTAGTAAGGTGTTTTAGTTAGATTGTTAGGGGGCTTCCCGTTGTATTTTTCTACTTTCGTTGTACGTTTTTTCGAGCATTAATATAATTTGGCCGATTAAAAAAAAAAAAAATTGTTGTATGCCAATTGTGGTGTGTGATTTTGCATTCAACGTTAATTGCGTTGACCAAAATCATTATTAAATAGATACAGAAAAAGAAAAGAAATATAAGGAGTGAGACAATTATTTTTATTGCACATGAAATGATTACATCATATTGTAGTATATAAACTTTTTATTGGACCACTATCGGTCGTTGAAGTTCAACTACACGAACAAATTCCAAATGTATTACAGAGCGGAGTCCCTTTGCCTTCGCAGAAAGATGTACAATCAGAATCGGCCTTGCACCTTGGTGGATCCATTCTCAATACTGCATCGACTCTCGATTCATGTACCAATCTTGCGTTTGAAGACAAAATACCTACAATTTTTGTAAAAGTCCAACAAAATCAAATCGGTGTCATACGTACTCACAACAATTATCAAATTGAACCCAATAGCTAAAATATTTTCCTTTTCAAAACCGACTATTAAAATAATTTACGGTATAAAAAATAGTATATCATATATCTTTGGTCTACTAAGGACACACTTTGTTTAAGAAGGGAATAAAGAAAAAGAAAACACAAAGAAAGCGATTATGTAATTACCAAATCCATGGAGCATGAGCATGGCGAAGGCCATGAAAACAACCACCTTAATTAAAGACTTCTGCATATTCTAACTTAGAAGAAATTAAGACAACTGGAGTATGGTGTGGATGGAATATGGTGTCGAAAACATTTGTGAAGTTTCATTTATTTATAAGGATGAACACATCCTTGATTAGGGAAAGTGAAGTTATTCTATATTGCAAAATATTACCTAAAGGTAGTTGTTACACTAATCAATTGAATTTTGACTAATCTAATTAATTTTAGATATTCATATGAAAAGAAAACTACATTTTCACCAATAATCTCATTTCATTCTCAATTTCATGATTTTCTTTTCAATTTTGTAAATTCCTCTTATAACTTTTGACTATAGGAAAAAATGGATCAACCCCCAACTATTACCCTTTTGATACTCTGCCCCCCAAACTAATAAGTTTGGTGATTAACCTCCTCAACTATCATACTTTTGAGACAATGCCCTCCAAATATAAATTTAATAATAAACTATTAACAAATCAACCAAATATGTTAATTTATTAGATGTTGTGATACAAAATTTACTTTTGTCGATTATCATGATATTTAAGTGTCGTTCAAACTTTATTTTATAGTTTTGAATTAATTTACAATTAGTTCATCCTCCATTACTTTTATTAATTTTTTTATTAAATGTTTTGAAAACATTTTGACAACGAATTATTTTTAATTTATACCGTAAACAAATATATGAAAATGTTGTGAAACTATACTTACTTCGATGATAAATATAATATTATTTATATATTTTTTAATGTAATTTAAAGTAATTTGTGGCAAAAATAAGTCGAAAAGGTCAATTATAAAGTAATTACGGAGGAGAGGAAATATATTTTTTAATTTTTTGTATGTCATGTAAAATATAACTTCGTAGCAATGGAATATGAATAAATATTTTTATGTGTTGGATATATAAAATTTAAATACCTATAAATGTTGTTTTATCTATTTATTTGACTAAAAAAATCAATTTAGGGGGCATTGTCTCAAAAGTATAATAGTTGAGGGGTTAATCACTAAACTTATTAGTTTGGGAGGCATAGTATCAAAAGGGTAATAGTTTGGGGGGTTTGATCTATTTTTTCCTTCACTATATTGATTATATTAGATAGGATTAACTTAGAGAAGAAGTTTGGAGCGGGCCTAATTGATTATTTCCATGGACCGATATGGGGTTTCACTAATTTTATTGGTTAGGCCTATAACACTTGAGGAGTTAGGTTGCAATAAGGGTTTAAAGACAACAATCCTTGCATTGCATGCCGTCGAAATGGAAAATCTAATTATTATACTCTATTTCTATCCTTCTCCTCTACCAACTTATAACTCTAAATACATATACCGTATATTTATCTTATGTCTCCATCGGTGTCAAAAGCCCAAGCTTTTTTGTACTACTTCACAACCCTTATTACGAAACCAGCTTATGAATTGGGAAGTTAAAAAGAGAAAGCAACTCATAGCTCTTCCTTCCTATTGGTTTTTTCATATTATATTAATGATAATAAAGGTTGATTCTTGGTTGGCTCGAGTTTTCCGTGAGGTTAAGGTTTGAGGATTTAAATTAAAGAACTATAATATAACAAAGCTATGTTACAAAGATTTTGATTAAGCTATGTTACGGACAAAGCTTGATTAATACAGAGCTTAAATCAAGCTATCTAAATAGATGCTCAGAAATCTACAATTGAAATTTGATAATTCGTTGGCACCAACTACCTGCGAGACAAATGATTAATGAAGACTAAAGCGTGGTGACCTGCAAGACAAGATCAACAATCGAGAAAGCGTGAGATTCCACTGGGACACCGGTGTGGTGCTGACCGTATGGACTCCGACGCTCAAGTTAGCAAATTTTGTGAAAGAATATAGTAAACTTGCGATTAAAAGTAAATAGAAACTTAGCCACAATCGATGTCGGTGAACAATGAGAAATCTAGGTCTCCGGCTGATGGATTGGAACGACTTTAGGGTTCCGGTAGCCAAGATAGATTTCTCTAAGGTTCTGGGTGCCCGGTTGTGGATTCTTATGGAGGTGATTGAATATGTAAGTGGAGACGGTGGATTTCTGTAAGTTGATTTTATCAGAGAGTAATTGTAAGTGACGAGCTTGAATCAGTTGCAATTCGATGATCTTCGATCTCTTTCCCCCAATCTTCTTTTTATATTAGATCCCCCAGACTCTTTCCGCCACTTCGCACATAGTATTCGGGTAGTTAGCGAAGTATGCGTTGGTCAGAACGTTAAGTGAACGTTGAGGGAGTCGTGTTTGAGAGTTGAGGGAGGGCCATTTTGGTCAACAAGTTGCAAGGCAACCGAATTAACGTTTGGAGAGCGAACCAATGAGTGATCGCTTTAGGAGTTCGTATGCGACCTCAATTTTAGGTGGCCTCTAGCTATTGAGGCGCCTCCTTTGATTTTGATGGCCATTCAAGGCATTTGGAGACTTCTAAAATGTGACACCAATTTAATATTTATAGGAAGAGGTACCCGGCGACTTTTACGGATCCGGCGACCTTATGATAGCTTGTGACCAGCATGTGGTTAGCCAATCAGATCTGACTAATTCGTGTAATAATTCGCGGTTGAATGGTCAAAATTGGATTCTCATGAGAACAATTTTAACTAGTGAACAAACTTTCTCCGTAAATAAAAATCGGGTTAGCATATGACCAAGTGGATTATTTTTTGCCAACACTATAATATGCTCTGTAATCTCTTACCGCTCATATGAGAGTATGCAAGTTTGCGCAACGTCTTAACTATATATGTCTGATGTCAATCCAAGAATTCAAACCTTAGTCACTTGAAGTGACTCTAATTCTTTAACAAACTTATTCAAGTCTCTGCCTGAACTGCCTGTCCTCTTAACTGCTTCTAGAGCTTCATCTCTCAGTATTTTTGCTCTAACCCTCTCAGCCACGTCGACTTTCATCGACTCATTGATTAGCTGAGCCAACTCCGCTGGGGCAGGCGCAGTGTCACCGCCTTCACACACCTTGAAAGCGCACTCCTTGTACTCCACCAATAGCTTTGCATCAAAAAATTGATCTGCCTCCATGGGCCAGCACAATATCATCACACCTGCTGCTACAGCTTCTAAAACCGAGTTCCATCCACAATGACTTAAAAACCCACCTACAGCGCAGTGGCTCAATATCTGCACTTGTGGAGCCCAACCCTTTAAGACCAACCCACGACCCTTGACACGGTCCTCGAATCCATCTGGAACTGTCCCATAGCCATCTGCCAGTTGTTGGGCTGTCAATGATTTAACAACCCAAATGAACCGAACTCCGGTCATCTCAAGCCCAATTGACAATGCCTCGATTTGAGCTTTTGTGAGCAACTTCTGACTCCCAAAGCACACATACAAAACTGCCCCATCATCACATTCATCAAGCCATGACATGACATTGTCCCTATTACTCACCTGACCCTCGTCGGCCCGACCAAACAAGTTGATCGGTCCAACACAATAAAAACGAGTGTGGCCTATTTTCTTCCTCCAATACTGCAGGAACTCATCCTCCAAGGCCTCAAACGTGTTGAACACAAAACCCCAACTCAAACGATTTGCCATCATCGAGTCTCTCATCAGCTCCACACGAGGCGGCTCTGTTTCTCTATACTTGCGGAACACCGAAGAAGCCTGCTCCAACATAATCCTTAAAACTTACCACATTCCCGGGTATTATATCATCAACATTTTCCCACAGAATATCAATGGCAGCAATACAAATTGCAGTAGAGCTGTAAAAAATACGGCCACAGGGGGATTACTATGGGACTGAAACCGCTGCATTATCTGCCCCTGTAACTGGCTGAGTGCATTGATTATAGGGATGGTGGCTTGGCAGGTCAAGATCTTTAACATTTTCAACATCAGGTGGGATTGAAGGGTGTTTTGGGAAAGGGAGGATGAGTGTCTGGATAGAGGGATTGGCTGTGAGTATTGGGTTCAGTATTGGAAGGTTTTTGGGAGTGATTAATATGGTTATGGATAAGTTGGTGTTGTGGGAGAGTTGATGAGTTAGAGCAAGGAGAGGGAGCATGTGTCCTTTTGCTGGGAATGGGAAGACTAGTAGGTGAACTCCATTCTTGTTCGAGGAAGAAGACGGCATTGTTGTTTTATGCTGGGGTGATGAGAATATGGAGATGAGCCAGCCTTTTAAGAGTACTGCCCTATTCAGAGCGACCACAAATAATTTTGGAAAAAAAATAAAAAAAAAAACACTACAGGAAAATTATGTTGATGGCTGCTGTGTCTATGAAAATGGTACGTGCACTTGTGCACTTTTCATTCGTTACTTTTTTTTTTTTTTTTTTTTCTTTTTCCCCTGCATCATATGCACCCAATAAATACCAACTTCTCACCAGTCCTTACTACATACAAACATTCTTAACAATAGAATTTACAGAATACATTTACAGGAATATACTAATATGCATAATGATAAGCTTGTAGTACTCCCTGTTTTACGAAGCAACCTAACTTACCTATACCTAAGTACATGCAATTTTACAAATCCCAGGTGAAATGAAACCCAATACAATTAAACAAGTGTGTAATTAAACTCTACAGGAATCTGGATGCCGGAACACGCAATTTCTGAAACATGTGACAACTTTGATATGCAGGCTTTTAATTCCACTTGATCAGCACCTTTAATTTAGATGCCATGCCTTTCAATGATCATCTGATGATGTTGGAAGCTCTATTAACTCTTCTTAACCAAGTACAAGTAATACTGCATGTTCTCAGATTAGACGAACTTTATTTGAGAAATGCTTTCCAGAAGCGATAATCAAAGCCTCTGGTTTAGACAACTCGACTGCTTTAGTCTTCTTCACTTTTCCGGTGTTATCATCAGCAGCAGCAGAAAAGCACAAGCTCTTCACTAGTGATGAGTACCAACTCGCCCCCTTCCGATTCTCCATTTCTTGATCGATCAAAGATGTAGAGCTATACTCAATTTAGTGTTTAGATTGATATAAATTGCTAATGATAGTATATATATCTCAGGTTAATTTCTTGCAATGTTTGCTTGTGATTGTGATGAACTATGTGAAACAAAGTGATGTGTGATTGATTATATAATGCATAAATTTCTTGGAAGACAAGGTCAAACTAACACGTTCTTTTTCCTGATTGTCCAAGTGATGAAATAACTATTTGGAAATTAATTTTCCTGAAGAAATCACTTGGAAATTACTGACAGATGGGGATGATGATGCTAATTTCCTTTTGACCACTTAGCTAACTTGGAGACCAAGTGTACGCACTATATACAAACCCTTCACTTGTGGACGTCAAAGTCGTTCTCATTATGAGAAAATTATGTATTCTGTCATACCGGAGAATTTTCAAATTGAGAAAACGTTTAATTCCTCCGGAAACTTAATAGTTTTACACTTTGTTTTTGTTAACTTTTTTATGTCCGGTTTGACCTCAAAATAATCATAATTGATTACGAAAAAATTAATTTTAAAAGTTATATTATACGAATATAAGAAGTATAATTTTATTATATAATTTTTTAAATTATTTTTTTTCAACGAGTTATTATTAGTTTGAGATCAAACTGGACATCGAAAAGTCAACAAAAATAAAGTGTAAAACTATAAAGTTTCCGGGGGAAGTAACTGATAAACAAAAAATAAAACTTGAAATGGGATCCCGATATACTAATTAATTATATAATTATTCGTACTGTGTCTGTCATCTCATGATATATCGATCTTGCGACAAAAAGTTGAAATAGTATTTCAACGTACTTCAAGTCTTTTGACAAAATTTCTCTCACTTAATATACAACATACAGAACGAAAGAAATATACAAAATTAAACAGGATTATATATATATATATAATAAATAGATATGGTAATACGAGGATTGATTGGTTTCAAGCGGCAAAATTCGGATATTAGTACTTAAGTAGATATGAGATATGATATGATAGTGTATTATGACTTAAAATAGTGATGGATCAGTTATTTTTAGGCGGGTGATGCCTTGGTCCTCTGTAATCTTCATTGAAGGCGACGAATCGAGCTCCATAATTCTCTCTAGCAATTTTGTTTTTAGAACTTCTGCCATCTGTAGCACGTACTGCTGCAGTAACTTGTTCTGCTTGGCTTGTCGCGAATTGATCAGCAGCCATCATTTTGCGACCTCTAATCATCTTCTCTTCCATCTTTTCCAAAATTTTCGCAGAATCCTTCAAATTTGCTCATGAAAATTACATAAGTAACTCATTTGAGTTCGTATGTGTGTATTCATGCAATTTACATTCTCTGAAAATTAGAACTACCTCTCTTACAGTTGGAAAAATGTACACACAGCTAGCTATCAAGTAAGTTGAGTCCCTTATAAGTATAATAATAATTTTTGGCATTTGATCAACATGCAAGACCACAAGTATCATATGATCCTTCAAATGATTAAAAACACAACATTATATTGAAACTAAACTGGCCTTAATGGTATGTTTGCAACTTAATGTAATGGGGTTGAATTAAGCTATAAATTAAAGCAATTAAGATGGTTTTTTCTTTAGTTAATAAGATCTTAAAAGTTGTTCAAAATGACAGGATAAACAATAAAAATATTTTGTTAATAAAATTTTCAAAGTATAAGGGTAAAATTCATACCTTTGTAGTGCTTTGAACGGCATTGTATCTTCCAACTTCATTGCTTTCACCTGCAAAATTTCAACCATTTTACCATGAAATTAATAAATATATATCATTACATGAAAAATACTTGAGCATGCATCCTATATTTACTTTTATCAATTGAAGCTAAGAATTCAATTAAAACAAACAAAAAAATCAAATTCTTAGCAATCATATATATATATATATATATATGCATGCAATATATGAAAATTAACATGAGGATATTATATGTATCTGTGATATGTACGTGTATCACCAATCTCTGCAAGTAGGTACATCAATACATCATATATAGTTTGTCTCTAAATTTTCGATTGGTTTTGAGTTTAAACTTTACTAAGAAGAAGCAATGCATCTTTGTGCCTCGAGTACTCGGGCAAACAGCAATCTACATATATATAATTACATAGAAACAAACTACTATAGAGATATAGTTTTTACGTACCTTGACATGGTATTGTGAGATATCCGAAACACAAAACTATGATTAGTAGCAGTAGTAGTAAACAAGCTCCAGCTCCATTTCTGGCTGCATTCATCTGCATTTTCATAATTTAGTAGTCCCTGACAATTTCAGTAGAGCTAGGTATATATGTATGTTATGGAACATCAAGAGAGAGAGAGATTTCACTTAAACAACCATAACCTTGGATATATTTATAGAAACAAATTCTCTTAATTAATTACAGTAATTGTTCCAACATGCACATAAGTCAAGGATACGGTCCAAGTATATTTAATCTCTACTAGCTAGTAGAGTATTATTATTTCCACATCCCCATCTCGTAAAATTAACTAATTAAGCTCACCTCACTTCGGGTTCTAATGCTACTACGTACCCTACTACTAGTAGCTACTAGCATAAATATAACACTATATACAAGTACTTTCTAGTACACGTTTCACTAAAATAAAAATTAAAGGGACCAAATTTTCCAAAGACAAAATGTAAACGGGGGACCGAATTTCGCTGGGGTTGCAAATCTACACAAATTGGGGCCATCGACATTTCATGCACTGCATGTGACTCCCACTCTTGGATCTCCTAACAATCTTTAATTCTCCCAATCCTCTTAATTCTTCTAGGAGTACTAATTAGGGAGTCAGAATAATAGGGTGGTGATTTGTGGTTAGAGTGTTGGAGTAATAAGGAAAGATTCAAACTCAACGGAAGAATAAGATTAGTATAAATGTATTTTGAGTTATAAGACGTCGTAAAGAACAATATAGAAGTAGAAATTGGGTACTTAGATTTGAAATTTAAAAAAAGTAGAAACCTTTATATGTATGAACTAGTAATACTACGACCCAACGGATCTTATGTAGTTATGTTGATCTTTTATCGCCTGAATAAATATAAACTGAATGAATTTAGTAAACTTATTTCCTCCATGTCTCCAAGACTTCCCATTTGGAATTGGAAATGTTGATTTTTTAAAGATTATGTTTGATCATAGTATTTCTAAATCATATAAAAAACTAATTTACGTACAAAGTTATATTATGACAATATAATTATTATATTGTCATAATATAATTTCGTAGATTATTGTTTCGATGTGATATAAGATTAATATGAGATCAAACAGAGCCTTAAAGAAGTTAACCGTAGGGATTCTACGAAATCCTACACGCGCGGACCGTGGCTAATTCGTAGCCCATTAGGATTCCATCAGCGGGAGGTAATTAGGTGATTTCTTTTAGTTAGGATTGCCAGTATTTATGGAATAGGGTTTACAGTTCACAACTAATCAGATATTGATTAGAACAAGAAACCTTATCCGTAGAGATTAATGCCACTAGTTTAGGGTTTACTTTTATATTTTTTTCCCCTTAGAACTCTAATAACTCAGGATTGTGTCTGGGTTACTAGTATATAAGCATGTCAGTATTTACTTTTCCATGTACTTTAATTTCTGGAGGATAAACTTTACTTCCCCGCACCACAAGAACCGGATTATTTACCGACGGATGGTATCCGTCGGTATCCGGGTACCGATCCGTCGGTACGCCTTTACCGACGGATCGGTAACTACTTACCGACGGATAAACAGCCCGTCGCTATTTTATCCGTCGGTAAAGCCTTTACCGTCGTTTTTTATTCGTCGCTAAATTTAGCGACGAATAATACCGACGGACTGACGAATATGGGCGTTGACCAGCCCTTATCCGTCTGACCGACGGATAAATTTATCCGTCGGTGACGTTTACCGACGGATAACGTTATCCGTCGGTATGACCGGTTGACTTAGTCAACCGGAACTTACCGACGGATAAAGTTATCCGTTGGTATTTTTTTTTTCTTAAAATTTTTTTTTATTATTTTTCTTGATAATTGTACAACAACCTGTTTAATAATATAAATTTACGTACGTACTAAAAATTAAAAATCATTAAATTTGAATTGAAAATAAAATTCAATAAAATTCGATTCTACAAAATAGAAAAACGTTTACTACAAATGTAAATGTGAAAGTTTTACTACAAATGCCCAACTAAAATGTAGAAATCTAGGGACGACGACCACTGGAACCCGAAGGAGCATGAGAACTGCCTTGCAAACCCGCACTCCCCGCCGTACCAGGGCTCCCAGCCCCGGTCTGAAACACAGCTCCCTCTGCGAACGGGTCCATGCCAATGGGATGCTTCTCCAGAATCTTCTTCAGCACCAAATTCTGCGTCTCCACCTGACACAAGTAATGATCGATGTAGTTAAGAATATGAAAGATAGATGCAAGCAATGTAAATGAGCATACAAGTGGTTATACATCTACATGACATATCAACATAATATTAGCATACAAATGAATATACCTGAGACACAAGTGTGTCCTGAATGCTCTTCATCATAGCATTCTCGGCCCTAAGTGCTGCCAGCTCCTCAGCCAATCGAGAATCTGTGCTGGAGGTAGAACCGGAAGAGCGCTGAAATGATTCAGCTGCAAGAGAACGTCCCAAGTTCCCTAAGCCATAGATCGACCACTTAGGGCCAGGAGGGTTCACCTCGAGGAAGGCAGCGTTCTCTTCCTCCATCGTAAGTATGTCACCCTTCTCTTGCATCTTAACCAAGTAAAAAGCCTCAACCTCCTCCTACAAGCAGTTAAGCAATACATGAGTTGATATATTACAATACATATAGAAACTTTTTAAAAAGAAATACAGTACAAGTAACTCAAAGTACTCATTTATGTACTTACATTCAGTTTCTTGGCTTTCTTGCATGTCCACTTGCCGTTCTTGAACTTGGCATTTCTCACCATGGTCAAGTACGACAAGCATCCTTGTCCAGTGAGCCTCTGTTCATTTTGCAAAGTAATCAGTGTCAGTGTTTACAATAAAATTTTAAGAATATTGAAAGTGACTGGAGTAAAGCACAAGTTAACTTACTGCATTGAGGTCACGAGTGGCCTGAGACTGTGTGCCGAGATGGTGCTTCGAATAGTCCTCGTCTTCACCGGAGCTGCTTCTGTCCGCCCGTGCTCGATTCTTCTTGTTCTGATCTGCTAGGTCCTCGGCATCCTCTGTCTTCCAGTAAGCCAACCACAGAGGCCACTCGCTTTCGTGGATGAATCTAGGCCTCACTCGAGACTCCTTAAGGTCGTGGACCTTGTCTCGGTAACAACGAGCACCAACAGTGTTGAAAACAAACCAAAGCTCCTTCAATAGCACGTTTGGCAAGTAGTAGTGTTTCTAACCACCAAAACAACCAATTTAGAACGACACAACAATCAATACAACAAGAACAAGATCAACGTAAGCACAATGGTGACTAACATATCACCCAAATATAGTGGCTAACATACCACTCACATTGCCCTAAAAAAACAACTAACACATGGTGACTAACATATCACCCAAATATAGTGGCTAACATACCACTCACATTGCCCTAAAAAAACAACTAACACATGGTGACTAACATATCACCCAAATATAGTGGCTAACATACCACTCACATTGCCCTAAAAAAACAACTAACACATGGTGACTAACATATCACCCAAATATAATGGCTAACATACCATTCACGTAAATTTAGAATAAAAATAAAACAACGTTTACTAAACATTTAAGATTGTTACAATACCCGCAGCTCATCGAAGTAGAAGCCAATGACATGGTCAGGCAGCCTTGACCACTTCTCCCCACCACGGTCCTCAGATGGTGTTGGAGCGATGAACCTGGAGTTGATGATGTCACCGATCTTCGAATGGGCAGATGCAGGGTAAAACCTATTATGATTGTTAAATACAAATAAGAATGAATAAGCATAATAAAGTATACGTAATATGTCACAAGTCAAACAATAAACTAAACAACAGAAAAGTGTACTTACGCAGCTTTCCCGTTAGGGAACAGAACAGGCTTCCCCTTATACATGGCACCCAGGGTCGGCGTCTCGTATGGGCAACCATCAGCAGGTAGGTTCGCAAATGGGTCAAACTTAGCCTTCTTCTTCCTAGTTGACGATGAGGAGCTACTCCCCTCCGATAATCCAATGATGGGTGGAACTACACCCTGCTCGTACCCTGGGGCTCCAGGAACTCGTAACTCGGGTGGAATGTAGTTGCACCTAGGTTTCGGCATCTGCAAATAAAACAATATCAAGGTTAGTATGATGGTATGAAATATGCACGTACAATATAAAGCATTATCAATTAACGTAAATGCACACACAAGGGAATATACATATAAATGACATAGCAACATAATTTATTAATTACCAATTAAAGGTTCCTCCAACTCTAACTCTACAAAATGATCCTCGTGCAGGGCAAACTGTCCATCTTTATCCTGTATAGGGCGTCGTGCTACATCATCCACTAAATCCGACTGGAACGAGTTGGTTATGGACTCGTCCTTCTCTATATACTCAATCTTGGAACGAGCACGTATGGGTATCACACCCAACCAATCACCCTTGGCCTTAGACACACCTGGATAGGGTAAGTAGACAGCTTGTGTTGCTTGACTGGCTAACACAAATGGCTCGTACTTTTTGTACTTCTTCTTCTGGTTGATCTCAACCAAATCATAATCCACATGTGTTCTCGTACCATCTGTAGAAGGGTCGTACCAGTCAACCTCAAATAGAACTGTACGTTTCAAAGGTACACCTGGATATTCAATACGAACAATCCATCTAAGGGTACCAAAGAAATCCTGCCCCTCCCCTCCTATATCTGCCCCAACCATATGAACATCATCTCTAACCTAACATCATCATCAAATCATCATCTCGAACCCATTTTCACTTTATTTCAAAACCCCCAAATTGAGCTACAAGTCTCGATTTTCATAAATTACTCTATTTTATCGTATTCAACTACAAAATATAAGTACATAACCTAGTTATGGAACATTAAATTCGATCAAATACAAAACTAAAAAAAGCCCTAAATTGATCTAAGTCTCGATTTTAATTAACAAACCCAAATTAACATAATCCAAAACTAACATTAAACTATAACAATTAATATCTACTTAATACTAACATACATTTCCATAATTTAAGAAATCCCCAAATTAATAAAATCCCAAAATCGATTCATTACTCAATTTTAACAACAATCAACTACACATATAAGCAAAATATACTTGTATCAACTACTATGTAACATATATTTGACAATTTAACCAACAATTGGATAATTCCCAAATTAAAAATCAAATAAGGGTTAGAGTTCATACCTTTGATTTTGCACAAATTGACCAAAAAAAATTCGAATTGAAGGTTGTTCCTTGTTCCTTGTGCAATAAGCTTCAATTTGCTACCAAAATGGATGAAAATGGTGGAGTTTTGAAGGAGAAATGGAGATGAGAAGAGAGAAAAACGAGAAGAAGAAGAATGGAGAAGAAGAAAGAATGGAGGTTCTGCCGTTTCTGTCCGGTATTTCCATAATTCGGTAAGCTTAATTTTATTTTTTTTTTAATTTTGTTTTAATATTTAGCGACGGATAACTTATCCGTCGCTAAATTACCGACGGATAAAAACCTTTTAGCGACGGATGACGAACAAAGTGGTCAACTTTGTTCGTTATCCGTCATCCGTCGCTAAGAGGCACCGATCCGTCGGTATTTACCGACGGATAAAATGGCGCATTTTATCCGTCGGTAAATACCGGATTTTTTGTAGTGCCGAGGAATCTATGTTTCTCTCTTTCTTTGTTCAATCATGAACAAACCCAGTTCTTTTGTTGTCAAACCTCCCTGAGCGCACCAGCTTTGCCTGGAGGCTGCTCTGTTCGCGCGGATCATAACGAACTACTTAACTGCATGCGGATTTGAGTCAAGATCAGAATCCCCACATTGACACTAGAAGCTTTTGGAGAGATGGAATAAGTATTAAATTTGGTAGAATTACCTCATAAGTTAACTAATTAAATTACAACAATCACACATTTATATCAATCATCAGCTATTGTATTTTGTGACAAAGAAAGAATTTGTATCGTACGTCCAAAATAAAGAACTAATATCGAAATCTTACCAGATCGAAGTGTATACACTCTCTCTCTCTCTCTCTCTCTCTCTCTCTCTCTCTCTCTATATATATATATATATATATATATATAATTTGATTAATTTGGAATCCTAACCAATAAAACACTTTAATTGTCTTAATTATAACTATGCATCATCATATTTTCCTCGCTCATTTGAAATCCGACCCAGAAATTTTACTTGAAAATCTTTCTAAAATTAAACCTACTCTACTTATCTGAACAAGGAAGAGGCGCCGCGTCAATGAAATGCGATGAACATATCACACTCTACTTAATTAGCTAAAGTATTAGTTATTTTGGGATGGAACGTAGTCAGTAACCACAGTTTAGTACATTCCTCCATGTTACCGGTTAGAACTGCTTGAACCGATGCTTAATCATGAGATGTGTTACAAATATTACAGCAATGCATTGAAAAATTCAAGGAATGGGATGCATTTTGAGGAAGAAGAAGATCTTCATGCATCAGTTTTTAATGATGCATTCATATAGATTATAGTAATAGTACATATATAATTATTATATATAAAAATATTACTATATTATAGATCGAGTTGTAATTTTGTAAGCGAGTTTGGAATGTGTAGCAATATAACGTGGACCTTAAGCTATCAGTGTTTCGCGCTTGTCTGCCGTTTTACATTCCACGAGACTTCCACACATATAAACTTCATTTCGTTTATTGAGCCCCACTTTTACATCCAAGCATATAAAGTTTCTTATACTATATTTTCAAACGCTTTATTCTTCGTTATATTCATTAATTTTTTTTAACGGCAAATTTAACTGCTTTACTTTTACTTTTAGTATTTTACACTATTTTTTTACCATCTTATAACTCTAAATATACATATAAGTATAACACGTTATATCTACGTCATTGTCTGAACTCTTAACCTCTCTTCTATTATACATGGAGATATGTCTAAGAGTATTGCTAATGGATTTATATACGTTTCCATTATTTTTATTTCATTTATAATGTTAGAGTTTAATTTAACTATCAAAGTCCTGAATACTTTCTCAGTTCCGAGTTAAGATTTTTATTTGATTTGTTAATTTTTTCGAAGTTATTTTTAACCGTGAATTAATCTTGAATCTTAATGAAAAAAATTACAGTATATCATTGAATCGACTCAAAGAATATATTTATGTTTCCAAACAAAATTAATTTATATATACACCCATAGACTCGATTCATATGATGGCTTCATCCAAGGTGGTTTTGTTGTCAACAATGTTGCTAGTTGTTGTTTTGGGTACTTGCATGCCTCGCTGAACCGAAGACAAGGTTTCCTAATTAATTTATGAATTTGACAGCCAATTTTATTTGCTAAAAAATTAATTAACAACTGAAACATTTATCAGTCAAAATTAAGACCTTGCATTGCAGAGGTTCCTAGCTAGCCTTGATAATTCTTGGCTTCCTCATTTGCCCTTACTATGTCTGAAACCCGGTGAGGCGGCTTGCATAGGCAGTAGCCACCAATACAATATCTAGACACGCAACCAGGCCATGTTGGTACGGAATTGCAATCAGAAGGTTTCTCGCATGAATAAACTGCATCACTTAGCCGCGGGATACAACCTGAATTGCACAAAGATCAAATGCTTAGATCGAAATTGGATCAATAGTAACTAGCAGTACAAATGTACAATATCAAATGTTCAGAAACTGACCCAGAGAGAGTAGCACCAGAGTGACCAAGAAAGCCATATTGCAAAGAGCCATCTGTAGTCCCTTCGGGGTTGTGAATCACTCGATACAAAACTGATATGAGGGGGATGAAGGTCATCCAATTTATATACACAGATTCAAATTTGTAAAGGAAACAACAATAATACTTTTACGGTTTCACCCATAAAAGTTTGCCCACGTTGATTAGTACGTAATTTTAGGAAAAAAATTAAAGTAATTTCCATCTGTAAAAGTACACCCGCAAGAATTAGCACTCAGTTTTAAGAGAAAAATTAAGTAATAATAATCTCTCCTTCCACAAAAATTAGTTTATCCATAAAGCTTAGCACACAGACTTAGAAGAAAAATTAAAGTGATAAAATGAAATAAATGAAAAAGTTAAGGGAAATAGTTAATTCACTTTTTGAATTGCAATATAATAATTAAAATGAAGACAAAATTGTAATAATATTTGTAAAATAGTATCTTAGAAATGTGAAGTTTATGTTTTGTTAATGAATAAAGTTTTGGTGAACATTTAGAAATAAAAATTGAATATAGAATTTTATAATACGAATGAAGTATTCCCTTAAACTCTATCTTGCCGATCTACCACGTTAGCATTTTATCTTTAATTGTTAAACTTTATCTTATTTCATTTTAAACTACATTATTTTTTTCCCATTTATTTAAATATTATTAATTAATTAAAAATAACATGAAATAAACATCCAAAAAAAAAAAAACAATAGTGCGCAAACGTAGTAGGCGCAAACGTTTACTCTCAGGGGCTTGGCCATGTCCAACTAGGAATAGTTTCCTATTTTATTTTTTTTATTTTTCAAAATATACGCACATGGTGCCACTTAATTGTGGTAGAAGCTCCAGGTATTTCATCATGGTCCTTCTCCCGGACTAAGATTTGTCCAAGGGGTAAATCTGGGCCTACTTTATTTTCTGAGTCATAACATACGGAGATGAAAACCTTGCTTTTGATCCTGTTGCGTGACTAAGGGATATGCAATTTGTGATCATGTAAATTGTTAAGTAGTGCTTCATTATAGGTCGAAATAGGGAGGCGGGTTACGCAGGTCGTGATGGACGAAACCTCGATATTTGATGTCCTTACACAGTAGTGCTCTTGTCTAGGTTTGTTGTGATTCTTCTGTTGGATCTGGTGTTAGGTCTTATTCCTTGTATAACGGAGGTGACCTTTTCTTGATAATGTGAGGTTTAGAAGTGAGACCGGCTTAACTAAGACCAATGTCCTTCGGAATCCTATGAACATAAACAAGGTCGCCTTAATTCTCCTTTGGGCGCATTTAAACGGATTTAGCATATTTTAATATCATCAATTAAAATATTTGAAATCAAAAATTACATTACATCAAATATATAAGAATAATATTCATATATTTTAGTTCACGGTCGGAGTAGTCAACAATAAAAGACTACATTACACCTAACTAGCGTATCTAACAACAAAATAAACCATCTTAGTTTAACAATCACATTTTATTCCACGATTTTGACCAACTCACGCCCTAAACACTGTTTCAAAATAATTTTTTTGCTCATCTTTTTGACTTAGAATTTATGAAAGAAATGAAAATAAAAAATTAGAAAAATCTCCTGTGGTGGAGCAGCAGCTCCTCACGGTTGAGTTGCTGCTCCTCGGAGCAGATTTGCTCTGACCAGAGCTTAACTGCTCCGATTGGAGCATTTTCTTATCTGACTGGAGCTTTACTATCCCAATCAGAGCAGTTGCGGTAGAAGCGGGAAAAACTCGGATCGAAGTTTAATTGGAGAAGAAGGTTCCCTTTATTTTCTTCTTTTATGGCAAGTGTATCGTATGATCCCACCTATGTTACTCCATTGAAGATATAGGGAAGTATCATATATAAAACCAATGAAACTCTCCTATGTTACTTATTTGGAGATGGTCTTTCGTTAGTACCTGTTAACAATTTACAATTTGCAACTGCAGCATCTAGGGGAAAAAAAGAAAAAAAAATCATTCAAGCGTTTTGCCAATTTACATGTTAAATAGGAGATGATTTGTTCAAAGGCAAAATGAGATCCATTATGATAAAGAGAAACCAAAAATATATATTATTATTACCACTACATTATGATATTCTTTGCCATTGAAGCTTCTTACCTAACTCTCGATCTAAATAGTGTTCTATAACCTTTTCAAGATTGTCATCCCAAAAATACAGAAATCATGGAAAATAATATAACTAAATTACAAAACTCAATCACTCCAAGGATCGTTCTCGGTCCTGACTTCTGAAGGCTCGATAACCTGTGCTTCTGTGCTATCGGCAGAGCTCGAGTCACCTTCGGTGGTACTTTCAGCAGCTTCTGCATCCTCCGATCTACCCCATCTTCCTCCAAGGGCCATTGCCATCATCTCATATATTTTGCTACCGAGTTCTGCTGGGCTATCAGGCTGCAAAACAGAGGTAACACAAAACAGGCGTTACAAAACTACTGAAACAACAGGCATATTCTGGCTGTCTTCTAGATAGAAATGTGAGACGCAGCTGGTTCCGTTTATAACCAAAATAATAATATAACTGATAGAAATAAATACATAATTTTAGTGATGAGATGCACAAAGTTGGAACATAAGTAGAAAACTAGACAACAGGCATTGCATGTAAACAGAATTTTTCGTGTTTTCATGATTTCATCGTTGGTTTAGTTGACCACTCCTCACAGTGAAACTTATAGCAAATAATGGAAAGTGTCAGAGAAGATCTCATGGACTTACAGTGAAGCCGCTAGAAATCAGGGCCGTATCATACAGGAGTTCCACGGCCCTAGTGGCTTCAGTGCTGTCGGGTGCATTTCTGCATGCAGCCTGCAAAAAGTCAGACAACAAAGTGAGCATAGTTGGAACAAATTGCATTTCTTGATATTACTCCGAAACAATAAGAGATAAGCGTATACATTGAGATCTTTCACGATTGGATGGTCAGGATTGATCTCCAGTATTCTCCTCCCTCTCATGAATTCCAGACTAGTAGTGTCTCCAAGTGTCTGTGCTTTCATCAATCTGTTTTTCAGAATAAAAGAGGACAAAATAAGTAACTTACAATAAGAAGCAAATTCATTCACAGATCTACAGAAATAAGATGGCACACCTTTCCATGTTTGCAGACCATCCAAACTTGCCAGATACAAGAACACAAGGGGATGAGCTCAAACGATTCGAGACCTGCACTTTAGCCACCTTATCCCCCAACTGTTGTTTTATCCAATCGCAGAGAAGGTTAAACTCTTGTTGGTTTTCCCTTTCTTTCACCTCATCCTCGTCACCTGTCATTTATACAAGGTTGAGATAATATTTTCTTGAAAAACAAACATTTACTACTTCAAATAGGAGATATAAACTAACCAAGCTCCAGATCTTCCTTGCTGATGTCAACAAATTTCTTTTCTTTGTATGTCTGTAAATTCTGGATGGCAACTTCATCTATAGGCTCAATCAAGTAGATTACCTGAAATAAAGTTACCGGGTAGATTTTAGACGCTCAAGGTAAAGTGATTTACTAATTAGTATATACCAGAATGTGACTCTGAAGGAGCAGACTTTCTAAGTGAATTCAAGAGAATACCTCAATTCCTTTCTGGACCAGTTTTTCCAGGAAAGGAGCAGACTTTGCGCTTTTTAAGCTGTCAGAAGCCAAATAGTAGATGGCATTTTGTTTCTCGCCCATGTTCTCGACATAATCATCAAGACTAATCAGGTCTGTCTCACTCTTCGAGGAGAAAAATCTCAGCAGTGGTGTGATACGCTTGTGGTTTCCAGTGTCTTCGATGCAGCCCAATTTCAAAAATTTACCGAAATTCTCCCAGAATTTCTTGTAATCCTAAAACAGAAGAACACAGATTACTTGAAGGGTTCCCAGCAACACGAAAGAAAATAAAGTATGGAGTAATCGTTAACCTCTTTGTTCTCGCTTTCAGAAAGATCCTGGATCATGTCAAATGTCTTCCTAACAAGCCTCTTTCTCATTATCCTCACCTGGATAGAAAAAAAAAAGGAGCAAGTATAAATCTCCAAGGAAGCTCTTGACAATGAGTTGATACTTCATGAAACTAACAAAAAGCTTGCCCTACAATTCTGCTCTCCTGAAGGATCTCTCTTGAGACATTAAGAGGAAGGTCATCTGAGTCCACCACTCCCTTCACAAAGCTCAAGTATCTCGGAAACTGTCATGGTTGATGAAAAGAATTTCAATCAGAACTGGATTATTAATTTCATATGCTACAGTTCGACAATTTATAAAGGCAGCTTTAGTTTAAACCAACTTCGAAAAATACATCTACTTATTTACCACGACCATATTGATTGCTTAAGTTAGACACCAACATTAACAAAGAGAACTATTCATCTACCAATAATCTTACTGAAAAATAAGCACACTGTTGAAAGAATTCAAGAAAATGGTGCAGTATGAATCTTATGCAACGCCATTGAGAAACAAACTACAAGATTTTTCTTATGTATCCTGAATGCTTTTGATGACAGGTAAGAAAAAAGTAAATCCAGTGACACTTCCTTGCTACTCCACCAGGAAACAGGTGACAATCTATACTTCCACGGAAAATACATACATAAATTATAGATGGTAAAATTATTAGACGTACTGATAAAACATACTCCAATCATGTGATTTCTTACATGATTGGAGTGTGTTCGAGGAAAAAATTTACATGCACATGTGAGGCACCATTTGATAACCAGAACAAAACAGAGAGAATAAAATAGCAGGAGATCAAACTGTTCCTCACCAGTTCACCATCAAAATCATCTGAAATGAACACCCGCTTCACATGCAAACGGATATTTTTTGTTTTGGGGTTGATAACTTCTTCGTTGTTAAGAGGTGCCATTCCAGGAATGTAGAGCACACTTCTGAACTCCACTTCACCCTGCATAAGATGTGAAGTTAAACTAGTGCAGAAACAAATTTGTTATATTTGCACCCATCAAACAAAAGTAGATACCTCTGTTGTGAAATGGGTGTAGGTGACTGGCTCCAAAAATTCATTGAATGTCTTCTTGTAGAACTCTTGATATTCTTCCTTTTCAACTTCTTTAGGATTGCGCATCTGCAATATAGATCATTATAAAAAGAAAAATACATGTATAGCTGCATGTATCTTAGATATATGCACTGTATGAATGGCATAAATATCATTAGACTGAAAAGCAGATGTTGCTCACCCAGATGGGCTTTGTTTCGTTTGCCAACTCCCAATCCCAGTATTTTTCAGTTTTGGTCTTTTTTGTCTTTTTCTTCTCACCCTGGGTATAGCCACAGAGCAAAGGACGGTTATACAACTTCTTCAAACTTCAAAGTCAACGCTGAAAACAATGATTGAAAAAAAATTGCTTTAAGCTGTTGTAATGTAATTACCTCCGGAACCTCTTCTCCCTCCTTGGCTTCCTCCTCTTCTTCTACCTGAAAAATGTGAAGGCAATGGATGAAAACAGATACTACAACAGTGAAATCTGCAGGAAACAGAAATATTCAAATCCTTCTGCAAAGCTCCATACTACATGTTAAAGACGAAGAATGAGGTTTTCTAGGCCTTAACTCACAAGGCAATACAGGGTTATTAAAATCAATGGCATCATATTAACTCACCATAAAGCACAGGGTCATTTTGAGATAAACAACTAAAGGAAAGAAGCAAAATAATTCAAGCTAACACAGGCCTTAGGGGCAAGCTTGCGCACAATGCTTAGTTTCTCTGGTGGTGACCTACAGGTTGAACCTGGAAACAGACAGTTTGCACGAAATGCAGGGCTAAGGCTATGCATTACTCCTTATTCCCTCTTCCCCACATACCCAAATCCCCATCGAGTCCAACAATGATGGATGCATACAGGTTGCCCCCATTAACAAAAAGCCTCTGATTACATATATGCTAATGCACTGCATTCTCAACCATTATCAGGTAGAAAGATTCACCTCCATTTACTCATTCAATTCCAGGTCTCAGTTCTAAGATTATATATCCGTCTATGAGTTGCAACATGCCATACTTGATTACTGTGTAGAACAATCAAAGGAATCTGATAATCACTTACTAAAGGCCTAAAAAGTAGATTCCATGAAAACTACGGTTTTTCGTTATTTAAAAGCAAAAGGATGTTCATTCTAACCTACTACACAAGAATGGAAGCTGTTAGGAGTATGCTTACATTTCAAGGAATATGCATGGGATAAAATACCAAGCATGGATACAATAGCACTTCCACAATTATTACCAAGTAAACAAACAAGAAGCCGAAAGCATAAAGAAAATGGAATTAGGACATCCAGCTTGACACAATTAACAAACAACCAACTGTAATGCTAGAGGTGTAGTAGTTATACCTCTACTGTCCTTGACTTCTCTTGCCATGTATAGATTGGGAATGAAATGAACTGTGAGTAGTTCTTCACCAAATTCTGGATCTTAGTTGGCTCCGCGTATTCATACTTATCATCGTCCTATATTAATAGACATAACATATACCTAGTTTAATCAAAGTTGTATAACTATAACCCTTCAAAAGCTCCTCAGTTGACTGCTAATTATCATAAGCAAAGACATAGGCGTAACGCAAGGCAAGTAATTTGCCATGAAAAAGCAAGCCAAGAGAACATACCCTAAGGTATAGGGTGATCTGTGTTCCTCGACGCAGCATCTTATCTGAATCAGTTTCCTCCTTGATCACATAGGAGCTGCTATCAGCATTGGCTTCCCAGACATATTGTTTATCAGATCTGGGGCTCTTTGTTGTCACTACCACCTAGAACAGGGCAAAGGAGAAGCTCAGAAAATCAGCATTAGCTCACTACCACTTATCAACTAATAATGCTTCAATCAATCAGTGAAGCAAGAAGCCAGCTTACCTTCTCAGCAACCAAGAATGCAGAGTAGAAACCAACACCAAATTGACCAATCAAGCTATTGTCACTTCCAACATCCTTGTTTTCCTACATGAAAGGCATCTCTTTCAAATGTAATTCATACGAATAAGCATCCAATTTTCAACCACAATAAGAAAGCCAAGATAATCCGCTCATAATAACTGCTGAACTCATTACCTTAATAGCCTTCAGGAACCGAGAAGTACCACTCTGAGCAATAGTACCAAGGCAGTCTATGAGCTCTTCCTTTGTCATTCCAATGCCAGTATCCCTGCATAAAGGGAAGAAAAAAACACCTAAGTAACACCTCCCATTTCAAGAGCATATTATTGTCTCGGTATAGGGCACATACGTTATAGTAATTGTTCCATTTTCAGGATCAGGTTTGATTCGAATCTCAAGGTTGCCTGCCTCCCCAAGCAATTGAGGCTCCGTTACACTTAAAAACCGCAACTTATCAAGCGCATCACTTGCATTGCTGCAACCAATTCAATCAAATCAATAAATTAAAAAAACCTGGTAAGAAAGTTATTTGTGTACTAATAATAGTGCAGAGATAGACTTTGTACAACCAGAAATGCTCCTGAACCCAAAAAAAAAAGAGCTAGAATGCAATGTTCTCACCTCACAAGCTCTCTGAGAAAAACTTCCTTGTGGCTGTACAAGCTGTGAACTATCAAGTCCAACAAGCGACTCACCTGAAATCAATCAAACAGCCCACAGTAAGGCACAAGACATTGCAGTGAGGCACCACCAACAGATTACAATTCTAATTGCTCTCTTTTTCCATATTAATATCAGTTACTGTTCTCTTCGTCAGAACCTAACTGAACCAAATTGAAGAGAACTGATCTTATAGTATAAAATCAACTAAGGAAATCTGAACTGAATGAAAACAGAACAAAACTTAAGTTAATGAGCTTTCAAACGAAGATAACAGAGTTTACTCCACTAAAGGTTCAATCTTTCATAACACAACCAACAATTAGAAGCTTCATTCTCCAACATTCATCCAAATAACACTATCCAAACACGAAATTAAAAAATCTATGTATCTTTTTTCCAAATTAACATCAGTTACACGAATAAAGCTTCAATCTTTCATTACACAATCAACAATTAGAAACTTAATTTGCCAATATCCATCCAAATAACACAATTGAAACACAAAATTAACAAATCCATGTATCTTTTTCCTAATTCACATCAGTTACACGAATAAAGCTTCAACCTTTCACAACACAATCAACAATTAGAAACTTCATTAGCCAATAATTCATACAAATTAAAATAAAATCAAAATACCTCAGCCTGGTATTCATGTTTCTCTCCATCGGTATCGGTAACTTCCTTCTCAGCGACGGCAGAAGCGTCACAGCGCACCACTACACCGCCGGCATGTCTCTTCTCCAACTTCCACTCCAACCCACTTCTTCGTGAAAAGCTGTTCTTCAATCCATTTCTTGGCACAAAAGCACTTCGCAAGAAAGAAGCCCTATTGGTTTTACCAGTGTAAGGAATTGGAGCAACTGAAACAGAGGCAACGCTTCTGCTTAACACAGGAGCCATGAATGTATGAATCAATTTAATTTAGAAGAATCAGATTTTCGATTAGTCTGAATTTTTTTGGGTGAGCTGGGAAGTAGATAACGTTAGAGTGAGCTGCTGCTGCTGAGGATATAATATATGATGATGGAAGTTGAAATCCTTGTAGTGTGTTGTTGGAGGGTTTAAGGGGAGAGTGGGTGAAAGAGGGTTCTAGAATGTGTATGTCAATAATAATATAGGTAACCTAGCCACCAATTGTAGGAAGGTTTTTGTCAATACATATGAGGAAATTGTAAGGCTTGGATTCTGCCATTTCATCACTTGCAATATCCTAAGATTGAGAAGAAAGAAAAAAAAGTGAAATTGAGATGAACATTTACTAATGAGGATTAATATGGAGAAGGGTCAATTACACTAATGTAACTACTTTTGCATGTGGGTGTTTTGAAGTAGTAAAACCTAAAAGAAATATAATTTTGAAAATAACAAAGTTTAGGCGTCCGAAATTGCACCCAAAGGCGATTGCCCCACAAGGGCAGTTTACAATTGAGGCGGGCCACACAACGTGTTCAATCCAGCCCATAACCGCCCAAAGTTTATCGATGGCGTTTTGGCCCAAAGTTCACTTTATTTGAATTATTTTTTTCTTTATTCTTTATGAAAACCTTTCATTACTTAGCCAAAACAAATTAAATTATGATGAATAGTATAACATACTCACTCCATCCCAGAACAGTTGCACCATTTTGCTATTTTGGGCGTTCCATTAGAGTTGCACCGTTTTATTTATTTGCCATTTTGGGACATGTATATAATAATTTTATATTCTACCAACACATTTGAGTGGGCATAAATCACCAATAAATTAAAAGTAACATCCACTGTTAATATAACTCAATATTTAACTCTCATCCTTATTTTCTGTGCCCAAAAGCAAATGGTGCAACTGCTCTGGGACGGAGGGAGTATGTTTTAAAATTCGAATCTAAAGTCGCTATACACCACATGGTAATTAGAGGTTCATCTTGGGTAAACCCAAGTTTAACCCAAACTATTGTTAATTTTGATATATATTACTAGTTGAGCAAAATATAATCTCGTAATTATGCTAACATTTTGATAATATCACAATGTTGTGATCGGCTTATTTTATCCTTTCAAAAGCTCAATTTTCACATGACCATTTTTTTCACTAACCAACCATTACCAATTTGACACAATACAACTAATATACTTACTTTTTCTATGCCTTTTCTCCATTAGATATATGCCATCCATGATAATATAAGACTTATTCCAATAATCTTTTTAGCGGTAAAACCTAACGATACTGTTTTTACACTACATCGCTACTCTAACACTAACACCACTTGACCACCCTTTTAAGGTTAATGAATCTTCTTTGGAAAATAAAAAGAAGATTTGAAAGGAAGAGAAGATGCGGTCGAGGTGAGTTAGTGACTCACTCACCTTTGAGGCTGGTTCCATTTCCTTTTTTTTTTCTCTCTTTATTTTTGTGTAAAACCGATTCAATTTCGAATGTTTTGTGCGTTAACTCCTAAAATTTTTCCAAGACAACCTTGGCATGAATCGAGCGAACTCCGTGCCAGATTTGTTGAGTTTTCGGGTTACTATACTTTTTAGTCCTGGTCGAGTCAGACTGACACTGACTTTGAAACACACAGAATAACACTTTATAATCAAACCATATCTTTAATTATGGGTAGTTTGGTTACCATCAAGTTATGTAAAGAACACATAATTCACTATTTAGGACATATAATTATCCATGATTCATAATCCATATAACTTTAAAGGTACATATTCGAGACAAATAATTCATAGTTGCATTTTTCAAACTTGATTGGATGCGATACAATAAGGTGTGGAGATTACTTCCAATTTGGTTGAGAAAGTAATTTTCTGCTAGGCCCCTCACCTTGTGAATCACAAATACACTGGCCCAACCCACAAGTTGGTAATTTGCAACCAGGCAACCAAGCCACACAATCTGAGTCCTTGGTGCATTCATACGGTGGTAAAGCTTCTGTTATTGAACCTGCAAATTCAGGTGAACATATTATTATATCAATTTTAACAACTTGAATCCTAGGGGGAGATAAAGGAAAAAAAGAAAGAAAAAAAACGAAAACACTAACCAAGTGCAATAAAGATGAAGGCAACAAAAATTAAGAATTTTGTTGGAGCCATTTCTGTTTTATATATCTTCTTTGATTTCTGCACTTTTGCTTCGAGTTTGAGCACATTTGGCATATATATAAGGGATGTGTATGTGACACTATTAAAACAATATTTGATATTTAGGGAATCGAATTAAATTTATTTTACTACTTTTATATATGGCCATTGTTTAGGAAAAAAATAATTGTTGTTACCCCTTATTCATGGATGTCATCAATCATTTACCTTACTAGTTAATGAACCGTCAAGATTTTATGTATTGAGTATTTACATATTTCAAAAATCATATCAAATACACATAATCCATTTATTATATTTTTGTTGCTTCGGTTACATACACACACTTCTCCATCAATATTAATTTTAGAAAAAAAGTTAAGTAATATAATACAAAATTTCATTTAATTTTAGTCCCTTCAAACTTTTAATTATCCAACAATTTATAACTTCTTATAATAAGTATCAATCTCACATAGTTGAGGGATTTGTTTACAAATTTTGGCAAAAAGTACTACTCCATTTGTTCCCTCTAAATCTTTATGTTTAATATTCCCAAAATAATTTTAAATAAATCTTTATGTGCATAATGACTTAAACTTCAAGTTTATGACTCTCACAATCTTTTTCCGAACTTTTTTCTATTTTTTGAAAATTATTATGGCAATAGCAAATGAGAAACTTTAAAAGCAATGGAGGGAGTATATAAATATGAAAGTTGAAAATAAAGAGTAAATGAATGTCCCGTAACTTTTGGCGTGGGTGTATACCTAAATGGTATTTGACTAAGAGCACTCCTTTAAGTTCGAGCTTATTTGAGGCTAAAAGTCTCAATTAAGCCTCATATAGGCTTTAATGAAGACTATATTGAAGTCTATAAAGTGGTTATTAATTAGTAGCCCAAACTTAAACTCCAATTATGGTACCCACAATAAAAATCTCAAATGATATGAAGTAATATGTGACAATGGGACCCATAAAAAGTCCAAATAAGATCCAACTTCATTTGGGAGGACCTTTGTTATAAAAGTTTTTTAATTAAGCCCCAATTATAAGGAATGCTCTAATATGGATATGATTTTATATATAGACCAGATTATTTTACTATATAATGCATCCTTTCATCTGTTACTTCATCGAATATACTCTAATATCAAATTCTAGCCACACGCACTTGTAGCAGCGATAGTGTGTCATGGAAAAAATAAGAGACATATTCCCATTACTAGTACATCTAGTAATGAATAAGAGTACGGAGTATAATTTAGAACAACCATTATGTTCGGTGGAATTATTCAACACAAATTTCTAGAATATAATTAAAAACTAAATAAATGAAAAATATAGTGTTTCAATTCAGAAAAATTAAATCATGCTTTTAAGTGTATACTGGTGTATCTAATTTTTTAAGTTGAAGAAATTAGAAGATTTGCTGAATGATTATTGAACTTCAGGAGTAGGAATCATTTGAGGAATATGGAGGGAATGTGATATAGGATTTATGCCATGTTTATGGTCATATATTTCGTTTTATATGAGAATGGTCACGTGCCACATAAAAGATATTAATGTGAATGACATTCGGTCTTAGTTATGTAAGTGAAGGATATTGTGCCTGTATGTGTCATAAATTTGTATTGTTTCATTATTCCTTATGGGGTAAAACTTCAAATTCAACATTTTTTGAAGCATAGGTGAAAACTTTTAGAAGTTTGATATATATGAGAGCGAATATGCATCTTTTAATTAATTTTTTTTTTTTTGTGTGTATGTAAAGATTAAGTCAATTTGTAATTCTGTAGTGTTTCCTTAATTGTATGCTAGCCTATCTCATTATGAAGTTTTAAAGAAAAAGAGATTTTTTTCACTATGAATATACATCCAAAGTAATGAAATTTCATAACAAGTATCAATTCGGAACCAGAAAAATAAAAAAGATGGAACAAGGAGCATATGGTGCTATATCCCAAGTTTACGGATGAGCAAAGATTTGTCTATCACAAAATTATAGATGTTGTTGACAGTGGAAGGGTGGTGTTTGTTTCTTATATAGGAGCACTCGACGTTCATATATAAAACATTGTGCTACAAATTATGAGGGATGGGTGATATCGTTCTTGAAGTTGCCTCTGTGGGTTTGTTTCTTTGTTGTTGCTAAGGGATAACACTTCAAATTCAGCACATGCATGGTAGAAATGATTTTTTTTTAGGATTATGCTCAAGGGGCACATAAAATACATATGTGTTTTTTTTTTTTTTTTTTTTTTTCAAATAATTACATAATGGTTATTATTCTCCAGTGTTCCCTTGACTAGTGTTGGCCTATTTCATTGTGAACTTCAAGAAATTCTGAGATTTAATGAATTCAACTCGAAAAACGAAGGGGTTGTTGGAGAGGAAAATGAAAGGGAAGGTGAGGTAGATTTATGATCATGCATTTCGTTTCCTCGCATAGAGGTTGGAATTTTCTATGAGCATGGTAGTACGGTCATGAAACATAAGAAAGACATTCATGTGGATGAAATTTACTCAGTCCTAATTAACTACGGAGTATATGCAAACAAATATTGCATGGGCATGTCAGTGTCATTAAGTAGTATTACTTAGTTTCTCCATCCGACGTAGAATCGAAAATACAACATTTTTCTAAGGTAAAGGCAGAATTTTCTTTGTCCATGACCGGAGGGAAAATGAAAGTCATTCATGTCGAAATATCACAGTACCGGTGGTTATTGGAGGTTGATATTAAATTTCCATACGACATTGTGATACGATATGCACAAACCACCTTGAGAACTTATCCATCTATTTTGTGAACTATGTTCGATCAGAATTACATAAGGGAAGTGCAATATTCACACGGACAAATAAGTTGGTAGATAAGATTAATCATTACATGCCACCTTTGATGCCAAGTCGTGGTGACGACTACTTCAATTCTGGTTGCATAGCTAAGGAGAAGGATGAGGTGGAAGACGAAGAAATACATTATATTTATATTGAGTTTTTGGATACTATAAGACACCCATTTAAGGGTTGGTGAATGATAATGCTAATGAGAAGCATAGACTAAAATACCGAGATGGACAATTGTGTAACAGTACGCGTATGAGTGTTATTTTTGTTCATTTAATGTTGCACCTAATCAAATTTATATCTGAATAAGTGCTTGCGTGTCCAACTTTTCTATGTCGTGGATGTACATGAACTAGTGATTTTTTATATATAGACGAGATTATTTTACTAAGGCATCATTTCAATTGTCATTTCATCGAATACACTCTAATGTCAAATTCTAGCCACACGCGCTTCTAGCATCAATACACACTAATATCAAACTCTAGCCACACGCACTTGTAGCTGCGATAGTGTGTCATAAAAAAAACACGGTCGACTGAAGCTCTTTTACTAAGAGACATATTCCCGTTACTAGTACAAACAATAAGAGTATAATTAGATGAAAACTTTCTGGCCTATAATGCAATATATTATGAAATTATGTGTTTTAGACTTTTAATTGTGGAAATGGTATTTTGAATATCGAACATGACAAAAAAATACTCATCCATCTCATATTAGTTGCACTATTTATCTTTTGTCACAAAAATAAGGAAAATAATTAAATATTGAGATATATTATGACGAGAACTTGTGCAAACTGAGTTGGTCCGTGCGACATCTAGCTTCCTAGATAGCTCCATGGCTGGAGGACTTCGGATATGGCCGATCCGGACGGCACCAAGCGGCCCTGGTAGCTCCATTAAGGAGGAATGATAACCCTGTGAGAACCTTGCAAGAGAGATGACTCTAATTATGTATATTCATAACGTAGAGAAAAATATATAATAGCTATGGAGAGACGATAAAGGAAAAATAATAACTAAAGATATACCTGATAAGTATAGAAGAAAATATTCATGATCTTGACTTATCAAAGACACACTAATCGAAGCTAGTTGATGCTTGCTGTGGGCGTGTATTAAGTCTGGCAAGCTTGAATTGATGATGGATTATGCTACTGTGTGAAGATATAGAGACATAATTTTTGTTCTCTTCAGTGAGTATGGGTTGGAGTTTATCGATTCTGGCTTTGTTTCTTGCTGCGTTTGGTTAGGATAATCAGTTGGTTTAAACATTTGGACTTCTCTGCAGGGGCGAAGCCAGAAAATTTTAGCAGCCCGTGTGTTCCATTAAATAAGTTTAAAAGAATTCACGATTTTACAAAAGTTATACTAGAACGGAGGAAGAATATTACAAAAATCTAATTGTAGTGATTAAATGTTTCGTGAAACGGATAAGATAACTTAAACAACAAAACAACAAACAAAATTATACACAATGCCAAATTAATAAAGAAAAAAACTAATTACTAATTAAATTAACTAACGAAATGGCCTATGTGGTAACCTGTGTCTAATTTAAAATCTTAATAATACTACTACTAATGTTTTTTAAGATTTGACCCCGAACGCACGGTTTCGGCATGTATATACCTTCGCCCCTGCTTCTCTGCATGTTCCTGTGTATTTTCGTTGCAATGTTTTCAGAAATAATTTTTTTTTTGCCGCTTCAGGAAAAAAAAAAGCAAAGATATTCTAATCAATATGCTAAGAGATAATTATCAATTTTAAGAAGATATCTTATAGTATTAATTAGGAGTTATTTTATTGAACTTTTAGTGACCAAGTAATACCTAACCTAGACGGAGACACAACTGGTTAGAGCGTTGACGGGCCGGACGAGACCTAGATCTTCATCATATTGTTTGTGGGGTTTGGTTTGAATTTATTGAAACATTTATAGCCACTGAAATATATAGATGAAATATAAAATTATTATAACATTATCTAAAAATATGATACAACTCTCTAAAATGATGTTTAAAATGGTAATATGGTGAACCTGCGTTTTGAGATAATAAGGAGTACAAACACAAGTCACAATGTTTAACCGGCCAATTTAATAATCTATCAAGCTGGTATATGGTCAAATATAAAGTTGAGCCGTCTGGCCGGCTGACTAATCAACACTCTTCCGTTTAACTTTAAGATACTAAATTCTTTTGAGATAGTAATCAAATCTCTAATTAATGATTAAAATGGCCCCTTCATTCAGCTATGAGCTCACTACCTGTTCTAATTTATTTATTTACTTATTTATTTTATTTTATTTTATTTTATTTTTACCGACAAATATTACAACTACACTTCTACACTACTTACTTCTATACAAACACCATATACCACCTTATACCTTCACACCTAAACCATCTTATTCAGACCAAGGATCGAATCCTAGATCAAGGATCGAACCCTGCACCTATACTTCACCACCTCAGCTCCTTCCACTGCACCCACCTTATAACTCTCTTTAGGTATCGTACCATTGTATGGTACATACACTAAAACAACATATTGTACAACAGTATGATGCAATACAAGGTAAAAAAAAAACAGAAAAAGCTCAAGAGCAGCAGTTCATTTGTCATTTTCTAATCTTTATAAACATATATTCAAGATTAACTTGCCTACACCTGGAAGTAATTAAATGACTTGTTTAGCTGGTTTACTCAACTGATTTAATTATGGTTTTTTAGATAAGACAAAACAGTACAATAAATTACCAGCTAACAATGTAAGACAGCGAGAACAACCTGCTCCCATACAACAGAGAAAAATAATCTGATTCCTAATTGAATACTTCCAAAATCATTTGAGTGAGTACTCTTGTAGTCTTGTTTATGACTAACTCAAGTTTACTTCTATAGTAATATATAATAAATAAAAAGAAACTCTACAACGCAACTAGCATTCGGCTTATATTGTTCTGTTCTATCATTGACATAATCAATGCTAAAGAAGAACTACATGTGGTGCTTTTGTACTATTGCCTTCTTTTTCACATAAAAGCTGAGGCTGTTGAGTAAAAGGCAAATAGAATTCAATAGCATGGCTTCTTTCTCTGTGGAGGATTTCGTTGGTAACGGTTCTCTAAAAGAGCTTCTACCGAAGCTGTTAGATGAAGGCTGGGATGACGTACCTACTATGAAGATCATGAATGCAGAGGATCGTGATGATATTGGCATGACTCCGCAGCAGAAGGTTGGTTTCTCTTATCAAAAGCTTCCACATAAGTTATCTACAAGAAACAGAAAATCAGTAGAAGTGGTCATTTCCTTTCCAAACTGTAAAACATTAACTTAGTTGTTATCATGATCTCACTGAGAATTCAACCAAACTTTAACCGATACTTATAACAGGTCATCTAATATTGTCAATGCATGCTGCTGGACTGTTGGTTTAGGTTATGCTGATGTACTTCATGAGTTTTCCCTAGTGTCTATACGTTAGGGATAATAGCATAAACATCTTGATTGCTATAAGTTCACATCTCTTGTTTTCTTGTTCAAGGATGCACTGGAAATTAGGACATACCTGCATGACCGTCAACTGATGCAGTACGGGGATCAGCTAGAGGCATCAGGAAAAGGCCTTCCCTTGCTTCTTAACATGAGCAACACAGAGCTTTCTTCACAGTTTGGAATGAAGAGAGGACATATAGCTCGTTTCATGGACAGAACTACTGCATGTGGAGGAGATCCTTTACCAGAATCTTATAATCTACCTTCAAGAAGGCCAGATAACTTGCCTTCTAGAAGCAACAGCATTTATAGGACACAGCAATCATCTGCCAACCCTAGAACACTTCGAAGTACAACAAGAGCATCTGCAAAAGGTGATTTTTCCTTGGAAAGATCATTGGCAAGTTTCAAGATCAATGAGGGATATGTCTTCAAGGGAATTGTGGCATCTATGCCTGCAGAACCTAGAGCATGTGGTTGTGTCCAGCCTCCACCTATTGTTGAGAATGTAGCCCCGTATTCTGCTGTTGAGAATGTCTCAGTTCAGAAACTAGCTCCTGAATATAAGATCGGGATGGAGCGCTTGATTAAGAATAAGACACCACCCATGAAGGCTTCGGAATTGTGGCGAGAAAAACCAGCTGTACTTCTCTGCATTCGCCGTCCTGGGTGAGATTACATACAAATACTGATCTCTCTTTTTCCATTGTGCTACTTACTATACTATTTTAAAAACACCAGAGTTTCTTCATGATCCTTGACGCAATTATAACTTAATCATAAGTTCCCACAAACAGAATTATAACTTAAATCTCTAGGGAAATTCATCTTCTGCGGGTAAAAATACTTGAGAAGATAGAGCAATGGGTTGCTGGGAAATGACATTGAGGCTTATGACTCACACACCATGGGGAGTAATATCAGAAATCTCAGGGATAAAGAGGAAAGCATGAATACTGAAACTTGTGCTATATCCCCTTATGTTACTTTATTGATCAAATAATCTATTGCTTTCAGGACTATACATCAAACCCATATTCTCCAAATTGACATCAGTTGTTTTTGCACCACTTACAAACTTTGTCAATTTGGAGAAGGCGTTTGAGTGCAGAGTTTATAGAACTGGGTTTTCATGCAAGTTAATTAACACTGGTGGGTTTTAAACACTTTCGGGTTGGGTTCGGGTTTCAACCCGTTCCTTATATTTTCGGGTTGGGTTGTTCCACCCAACCCATTCAAAAGCCTAAAACCCATATAATTCAACCCCTGAAAGTTGTATTTATGCTAGCATCCCAGGATAACAGATACTACCCCTGAAAGTTTTTTGTTCATTGCAGTTAGTATTCTATGAGAATGACCAATATGTTCATCTATGATTGTGCGATCAGGTGCATCATGTGCAGAGCTGAAGCTCATCAACTGTACTCGAAGAAACCCATATTTGATGCTCTTGGAGTTCAATTATTTGCAGTTCTGCATGAGCACATAGAATCAGAGGTATGTATTCCTTTAGCATGTAAAAGGGCTAAACTAAGTATGCATAATTAGATACTTACAGGTATGTGTAGATAAAGGAAGGTATGGCGCAAACAACGACATTAGCTTGCTTGTCGCATCTCACACAACTCACTTTGTCACTGCATAAAAAACAAAAGTCACTCTGTACTCTGCATTACAACCAAAACTCACTTTCTTCAGCAATAAAATCTTAAAATTTGTTTTCTTCACAAAATCTCTTGCTCCAAGTTCTACCTAATTCTGAACCAAGTTCAAAATGAATCCATACGGGTTGTTAATGCTTCCAGGTAAAGGAATTCTGGCCGCGATACTGGGGTGGTGCTGTACTCTTCGACAAGAGCCAAGGTTTATTTAAGGCACTTGGTGGAGGGAAGCTGCTCAAAGACAAATTCATATCTGGTTTCCTTCTCAATCCTAGAGCAATTGCAAATTACAAAAGAGCTAAGGCTATTGGAGTGGAACAAAATTTCAAGGGTGAGGGAGAGATCAAGGGTGGACTTTTCATAATGGGCAGAGGAAAGAGTGGGATTGCTTACCAGTTTATTGAGAGAAACTTTGGCGACTGGTCACCGACTTCTGAAGTCATAGAGATCTGCACTCGCCTCCAGGTAGATTATGTTTGACACTTCTACTACTTTGGGATTATTTCTGGTCCTGTAACATGATCCTTGTAATGATCTTTGGCCTTATTTTCATGCAGAACGCACAGCCCAATCAGCCAGAATACATAAAATCATTCAAGGAAGAAGAATCAACACAATTTTCAGGAGTATAAGCATCTATAGTTACAAGTTTTTTGAATTTCATGAATTCTATGGTTCAATACCAATTTTGTAATTTGTGTGTTGAGGTTTTGTTTTTCTTCTTTGGGATGAAATTGATTTTGGCATCATTTGCTCTTAAAGTCTCATTGTATTTACTATTTAGGTTGTTCAAGAATAAATAGATTGATTCTCTGCATGCACATTCCATAGTGAACTGAATATAAGCTAGGAAAATTTGACAAGTGGACAGAGGTGAAAATGAAATTTCTGGAGGTCGTAACCAAATTCTATACAGAGAAAAAGGAAAGGTAAACAAAATCAGACAACTAATGGAGAAAAATGAAATTAGAAAAATTTAGGGGAGGCTCTCCTTGCTCTGTCTCCTCATGCAAGCATAATATGCTAGTACCGAAATAACAATAGAAGATACGGTAACTAAGTGCGTCTATGTTATATTACCGAGCATGTCACCAGACAAGAATGTTGATAACTGTTAAAGTACAAATCTTACGGCCACTAAAGAAAATCCTATAACCTCCTTCGGGAAATATCCATAAGTAACACAATTTTCTTCTTGAAATTCTTTTAGAAAACTGTAACATGTGTACCGATAATTAAGCTGATATAAATATATCTCCTGCACCAATGTCTCATGTCTAAGCAGAACTAACATTTTTCTCACCACAGTAGCTCAGGTAATTTATATGCCATACCTGTCCAGCGAAATATTTAGCAAAGATTCTGAAGGATGAAAAATCACAGCCAGACTTGCTATAACCAAAGATCTGCTAGTGAATATCTTTGGTTTTGTAGCATAGGACCATGGTTTATCACATGAAAATAGCCATCCCTGAATATCCATGTGCAGATACTAAACCAGTAAGACCATGACGCCTTTAAAGGAGAAATCTGACCCACTACCAAAAGTCTCCACAAGAACATCTTCCATCTTTAAACAGATGGAATCGTACAGCATCTCTTACGAGGATTTCTCTGTTGGTGACTTTCGAAATGATTTTAGTAACATTATGGCAATCATCACAGACACGGAGATTTTTAACCACTTTAATTTGTTGTCCAGGGGGAATAAATATCAGACCAAATGCAATAGCAAGTCTTTCACTGTGATGTTTCAGCATCTTTAGTTTCTCCGACTCCTCAACATCATGCAGAATAGATCTCATGTCAGGTACATACCCCTCCTCTATCAATTTAGTGTTCAACTTTTCCAATTCTTTGTATATCTGATCTGAAAATGGACTTGACTTGTCATCAGCAGAGAAAACGTGCACTTTGTTTTTGTATTTTATCCAACTACAACCCGGCTCTTTTCTAACACCTTTATCTCGCATTCCTCTTCTTAACCGAGCCACTTCATCCCATTTTCCTTTAGAAGCATATATACTAGCAAGCAATACATGGCCAGCAGAGTTATGCGGGTCTAATTTCAAAAGAGATTCTGCAGCCCAATGGCCGATTTCCATATTACCACGATTTCTGCAAGAGCTCAGCAATGTAGCCCAGCCAATTGCATCTGGATGACAGGGCATTTGGAGGATGAAGTTTTTTGCTTCTTCTAAACATCCAGCTCGACTAACTAGATCAATCATGCAAGTATAATGATCTTGAATGGGCTCAATCCCAAATTCATCAACCATTGAGTTAAAATATTTTTGGCCCTTCTCTACAAAGCCAGCCCTACTGCAGGCAGAAAGAACCGCAACAAAAGTAACCCCATCAGGTTTTAAGCCGTACTCCAACATTTGCTCAAATACATTAATCGTTTCATTGACTTTACCGAACTGTGCATAGCCTGAAATTAGTGCAGTATATGATACTCCATCCTTAAACTTAATTTCATTGAACAAGCGATGGGATTCTTCTATGTTCCCACATTTACTGTACAAGGTGACGAGTGCATTAGATACCGTAATAAAGAAAATCAAACCCGATGCTAGTGCTTGACCATGAAACTGGGCTCCCTCTTCTAAGCTGGCCAAATTTGCACATGAGCTGATAACACTTCCTAATGTGAAGTGCTCCGGTTCGACTCCGTTTCTCTGCATCTCACAAAAAGTCCGAACAGCTTCCTCACTAAATCCATTCTGACCATAACCTACCACCATGGCAGTCCATGAGACTATATTCTTGTACCTCATATTTCTGAACACTGACTCTGCGTAGCTAATGTGTTTACACTTGCAGTACATGTCAAGAAGCGCACTGGCCACGAAAACATTGTCTATCTGATCTGTTTTAGTCATGAAAGCATGAATCTGCATACCTTCTCTTATTGCCAAAAGACCTCCACAAGCTGTTAAAATGCTTCCGAAAGTAAACTGATCCATATCCAAACCCCTGTACCTCATTTCCCGAAAAAAGTCCAGTGCTTCCTTTCCCATTCCATTCTGTGTTAGACCAGTAATCATGGTTGTCCAAGAGATAGAATCTTTCTCACGCATACTCCTAAACAAACTCATCGACTGTTCCACCCTCCCACACCTCAAGAAACCCATAAGCATTGTATTATCAACAACAACATTCCTCTCCGGCAACCCTTCAAACACACGTTTCGCCTCACCAATCAAACCACATTTCGAATACATATCCACCAACGGACTCCCGACAAAAACATACGACTCAAACCCACACTTCACTATCAGTCCATGAACAACCCCACCCAAACCAAACCAGCCATTGTTGGACACCATCATTATGACAGTGGAAAGCGTAATCCTGTTCATATTAGCCACCCCTTCCCCAATCATCGTTTTATAAGCCAAGAGAGCATTGTGATTCAACCCACATTTTATATACCCTGATATAAGCAAGTTCCATGAAACCCCATCTTTTCTTGGAATCAAATCAAATATCTCTTGCATCTTTGCAGGGTTCCGAGAGGTTGAGTAAGCGGAAAGAATAGTGTTCCATGAGAAGAGGTTTGGCCTGGGCATTCCATCGAACACCTTGCGGGCATATGTAATGTTGTGGAGCTTGGAATAAGAATTAACGAGGTTGTTTAGCAGGAAGGTTTCTGGGTTAATGAGTGTTCGGATTATGATGGCATGTAGTTTCTTGGCTTGTTTGAAATTGTGGGTTTCGCAAGATGCTTTCAGCAGTGAGCAATAGTAGTTGGAAATGTTGGAGATGGACATGGCGACGAAATGCCAAATTCGGCTTGGCGGGATTTAGTACCGGTTGGGTTTGGTAGCAAAAGTGGCAAAATAAATAGTACTGGACGTAGTTCGTACTACGTATTTCGAACCCAACAAATGGAACCGTTCTTGTTTTGGTTCGTGCTCCTTAAATATCAGAACAATTTATTTGTGTTTGGTTCTTAAAATTTCAGCAATTTTATGTTCGATTCATTCTTGTTGTGGGTTTGTGTTAAAAAAATATAAGAAAAAAAACATTAAAATTACAACCAAATTCAAGAGACACCCGGCAACCATTGTTAGGGGGAAGTCAAGCACGAAGCGGGTATTAGTTTGGAGGTGGATATTGTCGAAGCACCACCAACGGTGGTTAAAGAAGAGGTTGCCACAATTCCACTAGTCAAAATTGGTGACCAGATGACTACACATGTTACACATGGCAAGGCTGAAAAACCTGGGTCGATTCATTCAATTTTGCTTAGGAGTCAAGGTACCGTTGAAGGGTGGCAATCGACTGGCTCAAAGAAGACTATAAAAAAGAAGGGGTGTAACCGTGTAAGTTGCATTTTGGAGCAATTCAATCTCAACGGCCCAACACGAATTTCACCGGTAAATTGGACATGCTACGTTCCTGCGCCACGATTGCAAGGTATCCATGGTTTATTCTAGTTGATATTGGAGCAGGCAACAACTTCGTCAAACTGGAGTTTGCAAGGAGTCAGGGTTGGATTGGAAGTAGAATACAATTTCCACTAGAATACATTGTGGCAGACGGTTAGGTTAGGTATTGCATTCTAATTATAATTATGAATGTGTCCATTTGTTTTCATATTATTACTTTTACTTGTCACCTTGAATGAGTTACCGGTATGTGGGTTACCGGAAGAGATAGTACTGGGTATGCCATGGCTAGCCACTACATGCTATGTTACTTTTGAGTGCACTATGCAATGCATTTGTGTTTTGGTCGACGGTCAGGCATTAATGTTGAGAGGTGAAACCGTTGAGTAGGAGCAAGAGTATGGAAGGTCCGGGGATATTACAATTATGCTTTTACAGAAGTGCACTACTGAATGGTGATGTGAGAAGAAGCTTGATGGATGGGACAAGAACCCAGATTGGTGAAGAATCCAACATGAGGTTCCGACAAGGCAAATGGTTGGGCTAGGAGCAATGGAGGTCATTGAGATTTCTAGGGATGAATAAGCACCTGAGCCAACACCAAAGCATCGAAAGAGGTTCCGCAATGGATTCACGTGGTCAATGAGATTGCATTGGCAGGATTTGGAACACAATAGGATGTTGGTCAACAACAGCAACACTACGTAATCATCTGGAACAGAGTGGTTATCACCAGATGATAATTGATAAGTCACTAGTGCAGCGTGTGGGAAGCAGCACAAGTGGAGCTAACCAAGTTGGCGACGAGACAATGCCGAGCTCAGGAGAACTTGAGGATAAGATTCATTTAAAAAGGGGAAGTATTGTTGGGATTTCATCCGCACCGAACATGGCTAATTCCTAAGGCGTTAGGATTCTATTGGGAAGTTTCTAAAATATTCGTTTAAATTATGTTTGTCAATATTTTTGAATAAGTCCGACTTTTCATACTTAACGGTAAGAACTAGATTAGGATCACAAGAACTTTATCCATGAACATAAAGGCGAGTACATTTAGAACTTGCATTTCAACTTCTACTTTAGAACTCTAAACACCTAGGACTATGACGAGTATATAAACTAAGCGAGATATATTTTTATTTACATTTGAATAAATTTACTTGAAAACTCTTAAATTCTATTTCTTCTTCTTGATGGTGCCACTTCTTTGACAAACAATTCTTCTTTCTTAAACCTAAACCGACTATGCCCGGAAGACATCCACATAATATTATTTTCATAGTTTGTACAGAAACAAGAACCTTAATGATGCCCAGGAATCAAAGGGTACATAGAAAATAGGATTCAGGAATATTTTGAAATCCAAACTGGCACATTATACATTTATCAAAATCCACCAAATTAGATTTGTAAGATCTTCTCAAATATTTTTGTGCACGAAAAGCTAAACTACATTTGTCGCCACACGTAGTATTGTTTTTCCTTAATTTCCAGTATAACAAATAATTATATATTTGTTATTATGTACGTTGTCTTAGCAACTTGAATATATAACTAATGAAAAAATTAATTATTTAATTCCCCCACATATATGAAGAGGTGTCGAACTGACGTTAATATCACATGTAAAGACGATTAGTTGGTTGGTAAAGATGCTTTAGGTTGATAAAAATATATTTGTTGCCTACATTAAATACTGTAATGATTATAAAAAAAAAAATTAATAGTGAGAAAATTGCACCACATGCACGATCGACAGGTGAAATTTCAGGCACAGAATTAATTTAAGGTAAATATTGGGCCAACCAAAAGTTTAATCAAACACAATTATTTATTTACGTGAAGATATATTAAAAAAAAGAGAACGTTAGTGATAAGTCTTGTCCAATATTTAAAGTACTAACAGATCTTAATCTTATATATCCCATGCACTGATTCACACATGCGTAGAGCTGGAACTTAATTTAAAATTACAATTAATAATACTAAGAGTTAATTTCACATTAGTACCCTGATAGACGCCCTAATATCATATTTGTTCCCATTAGATCAACAATTACATCCTAGTATATGAAAATGGATTTTTGGGTTGACTTTGCTGTAATTACACAATTGTCATTGGGTGATCCAAACAAGGCCTTAACTTTCTTTCTCTTTTTTCTTTGTTTCTTAAATTACATAATTTCTAAAACTTTATTACCCTATAAATTTAATATTAAAAATGAAATATCACAAAAAGTAAAATATATATTAAAAATAAAAATAAAAAAAAGTAAAGAAGATCGGAGCTCCGATGACCGGAGCTATCGGAAGTTCATATCTCCGATTTGGGGCGTGAAGCTCCAGATCGGAGCTTCACAGCCCCAATCGGAGCTGTATTTGGAAATTCACATCCCCAAATCAGGGTTGTGAAGCTCCGATTCGAGCTTCACTGTACAGTGAAGCTCGGTCGAAGAGCTTCACTGTCTCCATGAGTGAAGCTCGGAGCTTCACTCTCGGAGCTCCGGTACCGGACATAATTCCGGTACCGAAAAATTGAAGAAGAAGAAGATGTGTCCGGTACCGAAAAATTGAAGAAGAAGAAGATGAAAAAAGAAAAAGAAAAAAGAAAAAGGAAGAAAATAGAAAAGAATAAGGGTGAGAATAAAAAGAAAAAAAACAAAAAAAGAAAAAAAAAATTATGAAAAAATTCTTATTCAATCTATGAAAAATTAAAATTAAGAAAATCATGTTTTTTCACTAAGGCTGTTTGGATCAGCCAAAATTCAATAATTGAAAAGTGAAAAAGTCAATTTTGGGTACCAAAATGTAATTATTAATTTAGTGGAAACAAATATGATATTAGAGTATCTTGCAGGGTACTAAAAAGATATGATATAGTTGCATTAGTTGTGAAATATTACAAGTTTAATGCATATTGTAATTAGTTTAGTTATTTATTCAATTAAATTAATACTTAGTGAAAGTTTCTATAATTAGCGCTGGGTGGGGTAAAGGCTAAAAGGATCAGGATAAAATAGTGACCACCTGCTGATCATACATACAATTCCTGTGTAAATTATTCCGCACATCATAATCGCAACACTATCACTAGTTGTCGCACGAAATTTTTAATCATCGTACCTGTAATCTATTTGTCACTATGTTGATCTATAAATTAATCGCGTATATTTTATAAATTTTATTAAAAGTTGTAACCTGTTATCCATTTATAAAAAAAAAAAAATCGAATTGGTTTAAAGAATTCATTTCATCACATTTTGATTATGGAGAAAAATTAAGTGTAATATGAGAGAAATTGCAGAACAGGTTTATCCAGATAGATAGTATTCCGGGCACGTAACACACCTTGAATACGTTTTCTGGCTAGCTTTTTGTGTTGTTAGAGTTAATAGGATTTTGCTTCTCTTTGAACGTTTGTATTTGATGTTTGAGCTTCAATGCTTATCTGGAATAAATGTGCTTATTTGTTAAAAAAATAAAAAACAATTGAGTGTAATCTTTTCGGTTGATAAATTCTGTGAAAGACAGGATTTGCAAATTTCAATTATTTCTTTTAAGCGGCAAAGCGAGGATAATAATGTTTCTCCATTTATCCGTAGTGATTGCAAATTTCAATTACAAAACGATTCCTTAAATTGTACTGCAATACTGGAAGATTTTGTTCAGAATGAACCCATTTAATTACCAAAAACAAGAAAAAGAAGAAAAAAGGAACATAAAATAATTAATTAGCATCTCCAGCAGTTCTACTTCTCCTAGATCCCAAAGAAAACGATGCTGAAGTTGGTTTCGGAGCTTGCTTTCTCTTCTTAGTCACTCTCGTCAGAATGCTACCAGACCCGATCATGTGTGGAAAATTAACCTTAGCTCGTGAGCCACGTAGTTTAAAAGCCGCACGATCATATGCCAATGCAGCTTCCTCGGGAGTTTCGTACGTTCCAAGCCACGTCCTGACCCCTTTCTTGGCAGGGTCCCTTATCTCCGCGGAAAACTTGCCCCATGGACGCCTTCTTACCCCTTTGTATCGCTTCCATGCAGTAGAAGCCGCCTCAACAACACACGACTTTTCCATTTCTTCTTTTGTAGAGATGCCACTTTCATCGGACAATAATTCCTCTATCATTTGAGACATCATAGAATCCACAACATGCTCTTGATTTTCTTGGAAATCGGAGGACTGTGGCTCAACATTGATGATTGGTTCGGTACTTTGTGGAAGTTGGGAATCGTACATTAGCCAAAACTCAGAGGAGGTGAAGTTTGATTCAATCTCGGAATCAGGAGATGCAACAGTACTGCTATTTTGAAATGAAGTGTCAGAAAAGATTTGTGAGTCGGTAAAGATGGAGTTTATGTCGAAAAGGTCATAATCATTGAGAAGGAAAGCTTGGATGGAGTCAAGAAAGGAGGAATCAAGTGCTGAAAAGCTTTGGGGTTCCATGTTTATTTTGGTTGGATTTTGAACTTGAGTGCTGTTTTATAGGAGTGAATCTGACGTTGTGAATCTGGGGTTTATATAGGAGTTGAGTTGAAGTGATTTCTCAGCAGGTTCAGGTGATAAGTACTAACATGAACTGATTGGTTGAAACAAAAATATAAATAATTGTTTAAAAGGTAATTCCACACGTTGCCCTTTTGATTATTAAATAAAAAACTTATACTATATGATGATATGTATGGAATCGAATAATTGATGTCACAAATTTGTCGAGTTAATGATTCAATGACATTTCCGTTGCCCTCTCAATATTAAAATATATTTTTTGTTGTTCATCTATTTATTTATTTTATTATGTTATTAAAATTATATATATATATATATATATATATATATATATATATATATATATATATATATATATATATATATATATCATCATTAAATTCCCAACCACACTTCATTTCAATCAATATGTATACAGAGCAAATCATCACCTATGTCGGAGATCAAACCCATGACCTCTTGAGTATTGGGTGTTTCGGGTTGCCACTCAACGCTTTGTCTACATTGAGACCCTCGATATGCAAAGTTAAAACTTGGATCGGGAAATCAACTATGACTATAGTAATTATACGTACATTCCAAAGCAAATATTTCTGATCGATAAGGTAAAAAATCTCTCTTGAGTTTGGAGGTGACTTTTAAGGATAAGCATATGTAATAATGGTAAAATAAATTAACTGATCACTAATCATAGTGCTAGCATGAACTGATCATTGATTTCGAGTATCTTTGTTTGGTCTAAAAAAATTGAAATGAACTGATATGTAACTAAATTAATCACGAAATGATTTGTAGCTAGTATATAAAAAATGACTTAAGAAAAATCGACGCCGAATGGAACTGAAGTGTTTTCAAGAACAAAGCCTTCCTCTTCATTAGAGTCTACAAATTTGCAAATACCAAAAAGCAATAATCGTTCCAAATTTGACCCTTTGAATTGAATTGGTGCGATTACTCACGACATGGCACATCTCACAGGAATGATATGTCGATTGATGTGTTTTCACAATATAATTTATTAAATATAGGAATAATTAACAAGTAATTTGTGATAAAAATCGAAAAAAAAAAAAAAATCAAGAATGGGATTTCATTTATACTTCTAAAGATTCAGGAGGCTGATTCAACTATTCAAGGTAGTATATAAACTGCAACAAATGAGATGAGAGATTTTGCAATGAATTAGCTCAGTGCTACATGTAATCAATGGAACTTAACTCTATAAACTGATCATGAAGACTAAACTTTGCTACATGCTACCAGTTAAACGTTTAAAACAAACACTAAGCAAGTCTACATCTCTTTTATTCCATGGATGAAGATGTAATCTCCTCATCATGAGCTAGTTGCCTCTTCTTCGTCACCCTAGTCGGCTCCGGTATCATACTATACGTCCCAATAAGAAGTGGAAAATTAACCTTAGCTCGGGAGCCATGCAATTTAAAAGCTGCCCGATCATAAGCCAATGCAGCCTCCTCAGGAGTAGGGGTGTACGCGGGCGGGTACGGGTGGTATTTTACAAAATTTCAAGCCGACCAATCTCACTACAAGAAAACAGCTATCTAGCGACGGATGGCACCCGTCGCTATACGGGGCCGAACCGTCGCTACAGCTCATTAGCGACGGATAAACCGTCGCTAATTAGGACGTCATCCGTCGCTATACGGGGCCGAACCGTCGCTACAGCTCATTAGCGACGGATAAGCCGTCACTAATTAGGACGTCGCCAAAAAAGTGGCGTCACTAATGAAATAAGCGACAGATGATTTATTCCGTATCTATTCTTAGCGACAGATTAGTTAATCCGTCTCAACGTTCATCGTTGACCAAAGTGGGGACGGATAAGATTAACTCGATATAATAGTCACAAATTATTTATCAAATATTAAAACAATATACAAAATAAGAGCAAAAGTGTCAAGAAATCTCCATACCTCCGAATCAAACCAAAATCTCAACTCTACGGGAATTCATCAAATATGCACCAATGTTCCACGTAAGAAACCGAACCCTTCATGCTTAATAAAAGTTGACCTTAAAATTGGACACCATCGACGACGAATATACTACTCCAATCTAATAGTCCATCATCGGCAATAAACAACACAATAATTATTATTTAATCAACCATGGCTATGTAAATTTAACCAGCCTATAAATAACCTCAAACTTCATTACGTACCATGCGATAAACAATTCTGATCTTGATCATCAGCATACTCAAGCTAGTCAATTCCGTTCGCCAATAATGAATGATAAATAAGAAACCAACGCCCTCGGTTTGGTCGAATCTTGCGGCAGAATAATATTTATCCTTTGTACCTCCGAACTCTAAAGTTCGCCTCTTTGATTGCACTTAGCTTAAATACATTAGGTTAGCTCAAGATCGGATCCAACGCTAACTAATGTTCAGGCCCATCTTAATTTACTCGGTCTAAAATACGCTGCCTCTTAAGTCTGTCTCGAATTAGTGACTAATAAAATTTGACCCATCAACTCATCAAGTTCATATAATTTTCAGCTCCAAATAGAATATAATTAGGGCCAGTCCACCCCGTAAAAGTCGTATAAAAATGTACGGGTTATTACATTCCACCCTCCTTAAAATAAGTTTCGTCTTCGAAACTTAATCCAAATATACCTCGATTCAACCACTTGAATATTCATCTAAAATATGACCTTAAAATGTTTGGGGTTTTACAAACTGCAAGCCGGATTGGATGTTCCAAAGGACGAACTGAGCCTAGAGTGCAGTTCGTCCTTATCCGTCGCTAAGATTAGCGATCCGTCGCTAAATAGCGACGGATGCAATCCGTATCTACTCTTCCATCGCTAAAAGCCAGATTTCTTGTAGTGTCTATGGCTGGTAGACTAAATTATTAACCGCGGCGGGTGAACATTTTGTTTAACCGTCGCGGACGGTTGACTACTATTGGCGGGTGACGGCGGGTGGTTTGGCGGATTTACACATTAAAATAAAAAGACGAGAATGATGCTAAACGACTCTCAAATATCGGAAACATGTCACAAAATAATAAAAAAAAGTACACAAATCTTTCAAGTGTCATAGACTCCCGAATCCGAGAAGCATTACTACATAACTAAAAGTATAAAATCGGTAGTTGATAAACAACAATTGAATCATAATTCTTAATGCACCAAAAAGCAAAATCAAAAGCAAAACCATCTAGCATCCTAGCATCCTAGCATCATTAATCCGAAGTTTTTCTCAACAAACAAAACTACTACTAGTAATTAATTAATGAACACTTTGGGAGATCTTTAACAATGGGAAAAAAAAATTCTACTACTACAGTGAAGTTTTGGCAGAACTTCCGGAAATATGACAACATGATCACAGAAAATTGGTTATGAAATCCATTTATCTTTTCAAACACATCAGAGTGTTATATCATCATGAAATGCTTTAAAGTTTATAACTAGAAAATTATTAAAAAAACAAAAGATACTAAACTAAACTGGAGGCGGGTGGGTGGATAGGCGGGTTGCCACTTGCCAAACCGCCATCCACCCCCCTCTAGGCGGGTTATCAAAATTTTGACCGTGGCGATTTTTTACAAAACTTTTAACCGTCGTGTGTGGGTGATAGGCGGGTGGTTTGGCGGGGGAAACGGGTGGGTTCTTTTATGTACACCCCTACTCAGGAGTTTTGTAAGTCCCAGGCCAAGTCCTCACGCTCACGCCTTTAATGGCAGGGTCCCTTACTTCTGCTGCAAATGTGCCCCATGGGCGTCGCCTCACTCCTTTGTACCTCTTCCATTCAGTAGAAGGCGCGTCAGCAACAACATCACATGTTTTTTGCACTTCTTCTTTTGAGTACATTTCACTCTCATCAGACATTAACTCCTCTATCATTTGAGATGTAGTCAAATCTACATGCTCTTGATTTAGGAGGACATCCGAGCAGTCTGAGAAATTAGTTTTCAGAATTTCTGGAAGTTCAAAATCATCGTTAAACATTAGCCAAAAATTTGAGGTGGTGAAGAAGCTTGAAGTAACATCGGAATCAGGAGATTCAACATTCATTTGTGGCTTAGTATTAGCAAAGAAATCGGAGTCGTTAAAGTAGGAGTTTATATTGAAAATGGACGGGGAGCTTTGTGGGAGATGATATTCTTGATCATTGAAAAAGAAAGATTCAATTGAGTCAAGAAAGGAAGAATCAGATGCAGATGATTCCATTTCCATTGGAAAACAGCAAGTAGTATCGATAAGATTAGAAGCAATGGCGGATCCAGAATTTATATTCAGGGTAGACTAATTTAACGTGGTAATATAAACGAGTATTATTTTATTTCATTTTTGTTTAGTTATTATTAATGTCGTACTAAAAAATTATTTAAATGTTAAATGTATTCTAAGTTTAGTTTTCATATAAAAATGTATTTTTTTCATATGAGAATTTTAGAAAGTCAGTAATATATTTTCATGTAGAAAGGAAAGCAATATATTTTCATGTGGAAAGGAAATAGGAATAATAATGGATGTTGAAAGGATAAGAACAAGAAAAAACTACAATTTGGTAGTGGTGGGGATCAAACCCCATACCAAACACATAAAAACCTAGTTTTAAGCATGTTAGTGTGTTTACATAAGCCATGTGAATTATTTAACTTCTATGTTACGCTTTGTTTTTTAGCAAATGCTTCATGAATGTATTTAGCTCATTTGTGATAGTTTTTAGGGATTAGCATGTTAGTGAATGTTTAAGAAATTCTTTTAATATTTTATTTTTATGTGCCAAGAAAATGTCAACTTTGATGATAGATGTAACGACCCGATCCACTAATGGTCCGAGACTCAGTCTGTTGGGCCGGCGAGGTTACTCTTAGCGCTTTTCGGTGTGATATGTTGGCCCCACAGACCAACACGTAATTTGATCCGCGCACTTTGTTCTCACTAAATTTTTCTGGGTGGATTTCCAAAAAGAAAGGTGCACCATGTTGACATGAGTAGCGTTCTCAACCCCTTTAAACTTTTGAAATTCTGGGGCGTTACATTCACCCCCTCTTAAATTATGTGACGTCCTCGTCGCACCTTGTCCCAAGACCAACCATCCGTGCAAGATTCTAGAGGTGGCCCCTACGGGCTCAAGAGGTGGCTCCCACCGCCCATACAGTGTAGAAATTTCCCTCGTATGACACTTAGTCCTGCAGTTCCCGACCCACTACTGGGCCGAGACCCAGCCCGTCGGGCCGGCGAGGTTACTCATGTGCACTTTACGGGGTGATATGTTGGCCCGCAGACCAAGACGTGTTCTAATCTGCGCACTTTGTCCTCACTCGTGTGTGCACCGGGAACTTCCCAGTAGGCCACCCATCCTAGAATTTCTCCAGAGCAAGCATGCTTAACTCTGAAGTTCTTTTGGATGTATTCCCGAAAATAAAGGTACACCTTGTTGACATACGTAGCGTTCTCAACCCTTTTAACCCTCTGAACTTCTGGGGCTTTACAATACAATAGATCTCTGAAAGGTTTGACTACAAGTCTGCAGCAACATGGGAAAAGTTATTAAGAAGTCATGGAAAAGATATAATCCCTCCGTCCCAAAATAGTCGCACAATTTTACCATTTTGTACATCCCGTTACAATTGTACTATTTAATTTCTTTGCCAATATTATGACATGATTATAATAATTTTATATTCCATCAACACATGTTAGTGGCCACAAATTCCCAATAAAGTAAAAGTAACCACCATTATCAATATAACTCAATATTTATTTTTTCTCTTTATTTTTTGTGCACAAAATTAAATGGTACAACTGTTCTGGAATATTGGGAGTATAAGACTTAATATTGTAATAACTAAATGCCTGAAGTTCGTAGCTTATTATTAAGCTTATTAATTGATGCTTTAATGCCTGAAGTTCGTAGCTTATTAATTGATGCTTTAATGCTATATCTAAAACTTGCTTATTGGTGTTTTAATGTGATATTTGTGAATAATTTTAAATTGTAGTATGATATAATAAAATGTAATTTCAACACAAGGAAAAATGTTAGATAAAAAGACATTAAAATCATTTCATCATCAATTAAAAGCATAACGGACCATAACAATTTGTATATGTCTGTCCGGATCTTCGGTTTGTACTTATGAATTTGGAATAAAAGTAAATAATTTTGCAAGAAAGGTGCTTTGTTATAAGCCCGTCTAGATCTTAAGATCGACCTTTTGTACTTATGAATTTGGAATACAAGCAAACAATTTCGGTTTCAAATCCATAATGAACCAGTTTAAAACTATCATCTAGTAGTTTCTTAAAAGCACAACAGACATTGTACATAAAACATACCATGAGGGTAGGTAATGGGAGAAATATTGATGTTTGGAGGGATAATTGGATCCCAAGAGATGGAAACTTTCATCCTATTACTCCTGACTTTCTAGAAATGGGAGACACTAGTGTTGGGGATTTGATTAAGCCTGATGGAACGGGTTGGGAGGTGGAGTTAGTTCAGAGTCTTTTCTGGGAGGATGATGCAAAGGCCATTCTCCAGATTCCTGTCTTGCAGAAGGCGGGATGATATCAGGATTTGGCATTATACGAAGAATGGATTTTATTCCGTCCGTTCTGCTTACCACTTAGCTAGGAATCTCACCACTTAGCTAGGAATCTCGACTCTCTTGCTCGTCAAACAGTGGTGGGATCTTGCAGTGGGGGAGGTAGGATTAGTTGGGAGTGGGTGTGGCGGATAAGGGTTCCAAACAAAATCAAAGTTTTCCTTTGGCGAGTGTTAAAATCTGCTTTACCAGTTTCTGATCTTCTTGCTCATAGAGGTCTTTCTGTGCAGCCTAGGTGTCCGTTTTGTAATGGTGACGTCGAATCAATTATTCATGTGTTAAGGGATTGCCATTATGCACGTTGCTTCTGGGCTCTTCACGATACTTTATCTAATATATATTTCTTCAGCTGTGCAAGATGTGTGGAACTGGATTGAGGATGTTCGACGACATGTGGCAAAAGAGGAGTTTGAATTGTTTGTTATTTCCTGTTGGTCTTTATGGTATCAAAGAAACCAGCAGGTCCATGAGGGGAAGTGCGCAGAGCCCATGGCAGCAACTACATTTGCAGCAGAGTATTGGCAGAAGTGTCAGGCATTGCGGGAGTCAGAAGATGCTAGTGTTTGACAGTCTAAAGTTCTTCAGGAGTGGAAGCCGCCAGATCCAGGCTGTACAAAGATCAATGCAGATGCATCCGTTTGTCTGGAGTATAATGGTGCAGCTATGGGATGTGTTGGGCGTAATTTTGATGGTACTGTTGCAATGTGGAGGCAGAGGGTTTATGCTCATGTGCTGGGACCTGAGCACGCTGAGGCGCTGGCAGTTCGGGAAGCTTTGGATATGGCGTAACTGCAGGATTGCGAGTGATCTCTATTGAGACTTACTGTTGTTTAACAGTGATACAGAAAATTCATTCTTCTGGTCCTTGGTTTGCAGCAGTGGGAGCTATCATAGATGACATCAGGGATTTAGCTGTTCAGTTTGATTTTATTTCTTTTGCTTATGTTCCTAGAAACGCAAATAAATTAGCCCACCGTTTAGCTACTTGTGCTAGTCGTAATTGTGATGGTGGTAGTAGTTTGCCAGTTCAGAATCCTGATGTAACTCCATCTTGAATATTAATATATGATTCACATTTGATCTTGAAAGATACATTTTAGTGTAATTATCTTTTCTTTTAGGTAGTTAACTGTAATTATCTTTAAGAAACCTAATTAGTAGGTTTTCTAAAATTTGACCGATCAAACCGGTTACACCACAAAACCGAGAGAGAAAAAACGAAAAGCCTTTTCCAAGAAATTGACTTTTCTCAAACAGATTCTTCCATCAAAACCACCTAATCTCTTACGGTCTTACCCATGAAATTATTCTAATTTCTTGAGCATAACTCAATGTGATCATAGACAATCACACTAAGAGCTTTAGTGCAGTGAGTTATATATATCAGCCTGCAAATTAATCTATGAGTTAATCACATAATCAGATGAATAAACATAACTAGCAGTTACACGGTCACAAAATATATACCAACAGCATTTCATATGTTCACAATTGAAACAGTAGCATTTCGTAAAATAACATAAACATAAACCCAAGGGTAGATATAATCTTCAAATGTTCAACTAGGACTCTACCAAAACATTTTACCTGGAACTATCCAGGTGGATAACCTTCAACTACAAGTTTCATTAGGTGTCATCGGAGAAAACTACAGATACTATTGTAGAGGCCCGCCTAAAGGCCACCAATTCTGTTTCCATTTTCAGTTTCATGTCCAGTTTTATGTCGGTAGAAAGACGTGGGCTCTGGCTGATTCTCATTTGCTCAAGTGCAGGAGAACGTTCAAGAAGATACTCAATAAATTTCATTTCATATATGGCACCAAACACGCAAGTGAACTTCACCGTTTTCAACTTGACTTGCTCAGTCCAATCTTCATAATTCAAATTCTGAGGTTCACTGCGTTCCTGTCCCGAGTGAACTTTACTGTTTTCCTGTCCCCAATAACCCTGCAGAAATAAGAATATTAAATTTAACAATTAGATAGGGTAGCTCAGTAGAGAACAAGTCTAATTCTAATTCTTAATAGGTTAATGGCAACTCACAGATATTTGTAGATCCTGCAAGTTTGGGCAGGTGGTAATTATCTGAACTACTAGAAGAACTTCTTTGGCCTGATAAAAGTCCGCATCACTTAACTCTAGAGACTTCAAATGAGATAAAAACAATAGGCTTGCGTTGCAAAGAATCAACCTGCAGGGACATAAACTGAAAACCACAGATAATTTTGAGTATTACTTATGTGACGGGATCCAGTATGCGAAATGTAAAAATACAAGTTTATTAAAGAGAAACAAATGACTTACTTTAGTGAAGTATGTAAAACCTTCCAACCTCTCAAGATTGGGAACACCACCCAAGATCCTTTCATAGCACAATTTGGTTTCATTAATGTGCTTTTCCATGTTATCATTCATGTCAAGGCCAAACGCAAGATCAACCAAATCCGGTGTATTTGCAAGAGTTAATTCCATAAAACAACCTCCTAGGTTTAAGTGCTTCAGATTAGGGGCACAAAACTGTCAGATATAAGCTTCTACCAGTGTCTATCATTTCAATTCTCAATAATTTTAGATCGTCCAGGAGATGGGAACTAGAAATAAGATATTCAAGTTTATCTTGGGAAACCAACACATATTCAAGACAGAGGCGTTTTAAGCAGGGGAACCCCTTGAAGTTAGGAGGAGGGTTTAATTCACACTGAAAACCAGTTTCCATTTGAGACCTATTGAAGAGCAATCACAATTACTAAGACATGAAACAAAATCATCATGTACGTACTCCAAAATCATGTTGCATTAGAAACATGTTGTCGAGCAACTTGAGTATTGTTCTTTTAATATATAGCTCCTTGTCCACATCAAAAACTTCGGATAGTTTTATGCGCAGTATTTCGATAGTATGTAGAAACAGAGAGTTAGATTACTTCATACTTCAGGAGAAATAAAAAACTGAAATCATTATTAACAGAGCGTGGTACAGTGAAATCAAGCGAACAGTAGCAGCCAGGTATGTAATTGTAAATTGATTGGATTAAATTAGACATAAATTAATTAAACGGAAAGTAAATTAAAAAATACAATCGGAAGATTTAATTAATAGATAATGATGCAATTCCAGCAAATCACTCACCGAATCGGAGGCACTAGCAAAGTCCAAGCAGCAGACGATCGAGGTTTTGATGACTATTAGACCTGCTCGATCACAACGAGAACCAGAACAATGACTATTACAAACCCTCTTACTTGTATATGATGAGAATCCTGGATTACTTGCCTGGCGGCGTCAGCTCTTTTATATCTTTTAGCTGTGCCTGTGGGGATTGACTAGGCTAGGTTCATGGTTACGTTTTACTAATTAGGCTTTAAAATAGATCCGATTTTTTTAAACCTTCACAATTAACCTTCTTTAAACGTCATGCAATTTACCTTCTTTTCAATGTAAATAGACATTAACCACACCCTGCCAAAATTTGAATTATGGAGTAATTTCGAAACCAAATTGCTCATGTATCACCTCGAGTAAGTTAGGCTCTGTTTAGCGTTAATTTATCAGCTAGCTTATAAGTTTCAGAAGTTTATAAGCTCGCGTTCACGTAACAAACTTATTGTCAGGTAAAATAATTTTGTTACGTGAACGCGAGCTTATAAGCTCTTGGAGATCTTATATTTTATAAGCTAATAAAATTAGCCTATTTTTATAATAAGTTAGCTTATCATATTTCGTATTTCAATAATATTATTGGTGATACTCTTATGGTTGCCAAGGCGTTAGATATCATCCATGCCGATGGGCCAGCTCGTGGGTTGTATCTGAATGTAGATAAGACAGAGCTTTTCTGGCCGGTAGAGGACCCTCTTGGAAGGATGGATGGCCTTTTCCCTGCTTCTACCTCTCGTCCGCTTCAGGGCGTCAAGCTTCAATCGGAGCTGTAAAAAGCTTCGACTGGAGCCGTTTGAAGCTCCAATCGGAGCTGTCCAGTGGCAGCTCCGATTGGAGCTTCAAATAGCTCCAAATCAAAGCTTTTGACAACTCCGATGGGGCTTTATTTTTTCATTTTTTTAAAAAAAATTTTTTGTTTATCAGTAGTTAATTTTTTTTCAAAAACAAAAAGGACTGGAAATGAATTAAGAATTTTGTATAGGATCTTTTTGCAATAATATTTAAGATCATTTTGAGATTTAGATAAGTAATGGGGTTAATTTTGAATAATTTATAGGTAATTTTGTAAAATAGGAAAAATTTAGAGTCAAATATGTAATAAAAGATAATTGAAGGTGTTTGGTGTTTTTTGAAAACTAAAACTTAAATGAGAACAAAATGGTACTTTCCCGGCCTTAATTCGCGAAAAGTCAATATCGTGGGCTAAAATGTAATTGATGTGCAGTAACATGGAGTAATGTGTAATTGTTGAACTAGCAGGGGCAATGTGTAATAATAATAATAATAATAATAATAAAAATAATAATAAATTTTATTATTAAAAATAATAATAATAATAATAATAATAATAATAATAATAATAATAATAATAATTATTATTATTATTATTATTATTATTATTATTATTATTATTATTATTATTATTATTTTGTCATATTTTTACACACCCATTTTAATTTCCACTGAAACCAATTTTCATACTATGAAAATAATAAATTTATTTATACATAATTGAAAGTTGAAAGTAAAAGTTATTCATAATTTATTTATACATAACATTGCTATCCCGAAAGCCAAATTCATTTTCTGGTTGGTTTTACAAGGGCGCTTAGCAACAAAGGATAGGCTGGCTATTCTCCGTTGTACTTGATCCATGTTGTGTTTCTTGTGAGGTTGGCACTGAATCTGTACAGCATATTACTGTTGGTTGTCCTGAAATTCAGAGATTATGGAGGAGCTTATTGAGCTGGATTGGTTTACCAGACTTGGTCATAAACTGGCAGGGGGATATCAGTCAGCTTTGCGCCAACATGAAGGGGAACAAGCCAAGGAACAGACTGCTTAAAACCTTGGTTAATGAACTGATATATGCAATCTGGCTCGAGAGGAAATAAGCGCATATTTCGACATGAATCTGGGAATTTACAACAACTGCTAAAGATGGTAGTCCAGAAAGCAATTGGCCGCTGCTCTATACACCATAAGCTGCTGCCTATTTGCCACTCCTTTGTGAATTACCCACGATTTTGATACTTGTTTGGCAAAAGTTTTTATAGTTTTTGTTTTAGAGCATTAGAACTAGTTTTGCTCTACACTTTTCTTTGTAATTGAGTTGATGTACTTACACGTTTTGCTTGGAATAAAAGCTAATGTGTTCCAAAAAAAAAAAAAAAATTGAAATTTAAAGAGAGATTACTTAAGTTATTGAATTTAACATTGATGACAAATTACTTCTAAGTTACAACATAACTGTTTTTTTAATAAAATTATATTACGAAACAAAACCAAGTATATGTTTGTAGCATAACTTTATTATATACTAATCTTATGTCATTTAGAAGTAATTTATGGTCAAAATTAAAAAAAAAAAATCAACTCAAAAAGTTTAAAATGGAAGGGAGCTAGGGAGATTTTTTCTTTTTTTTGTTAAATGCTGAGGAGGCTAATTTATCCCAGTGCAAGCATAAGTTGGGTGACGGACACTTTACGGCTGCTATTAAGGTCCTCACCTCTTCTGGTGTTGCCCCTGATACCCATGACACCTTGGTTGAGTTGGAATCCAAACACCCTTTTGCCCCTCTTCCGGTTGTGCATTCTTCTTTGCTTGGGGATGATGCTCTGTCAGTACAGAAAGACCTTGTGTTGAATAGGATTCGGAACTTCCCCAAAGGTACCTCATGCGGTCGCGATGGTCTCAGAGCCCAACATTTGTTGGATGTTTTTTATTTTTATTTTTGTTGGGGGGGGGGGGGTGCTGCCACTACGGTTTCTGATGGTTTGTTAGCTTCTATCACTAGGTGTCAACCTTTTTCTTTCGGGCAAGTGTCATCGCCCGCTTGGGGAGTTTATTGTCAGTGCCCCTTTAATTCCTCTCGTTAAGCCAGGAGGGGTATTCGACCCATTGTCGTTGGTACTATTTGAAGGAGGCTGGTCTCTAAGGTTGCCTCTTCTTTTGTTACGATCTCGATGACTACGTACTTGCAGGATTTCCAGTTTGGTGTTGGGGTCTCGGGTGGTTGTGAGGTTGTTCTTCATTTTGTCAACATGTTTGTGGAGGCTAGAGGGGATGAGGTCGGGCTCTCTATGCTTCTGGTTGATTTCAAGAATGCGTTTAACCTTGTTGACAGGAGTGCTCTTCTTCGGGAGACTCGGTTGAGGTGTCCGACCATTTCTCTGTGGGTTGAGTTCTGTTATTCTCGGTCTGCTCGGCTTTACTATGGGGATTCGGTTCTTTGGTCTTGTCAGGGGGTTCGACAAGGGGATCCTTTGGGTCCTTTATTATTTTCTCTAGTCCTGCATCCGTCGATACATGCTATTCATCAGTCGTGTGAGATCTCCCTTCAGGCTTGGTATCTTGACGATGGAACTATCATTGGTGATACTATTATGGGTGCTAAGGCGCTAGATATCATCCGGGTAGATGGGACAGCTCGTGGGTTGCATCTGAATGTCGATAAGACGGAGCTTTTCTGGCTAGTGGAGGACCCTCGTGGAAGGGTGGCTGGTCTTTTCCCTGCTTCTATCTCTCGTCCGCTTCAAGGTGTCAAGCTGTTTGGGGACTCTGTTAGTGAGGTTTCTGGATTTTGTCGTGACCTAGTTGCGCGTCGGGTATCCAATACAACTTCTTTGTTGGAGGCTATCCGCAAGCTTGATGACTCGCAGTGTGAGCTGCTTCTTCTTCTTCTCAATTGTGCGGGGTTGCGAAGTTATCTTATACTTTGAGGACCTGCCCTACTTTGTCTTATGGTTATGCTCTAGTTCAGTTTGATCAGGCCTTGCGTACTTCCTTGGAGATGATCGTTACAGGTTCAGGGCCTGATTTTGGGGATTGGCAGTGGCGGTTTGCCAGACTTCCCATCAGACTTGGAGGTATCGGGGTCTTGTGTGTTGAGGATGTAAGTCAATATGCTTTTCTCGCCTCTCATTTGCAGTCTAGCTCTTTGCAGGATATGATTCTGTTGAGGTTTGTGATTGCTTCTTCTGGTCCTACCTTTTAGTCTACTCTTGACAGTTTCACGGCCTCTTGTGGAGTGTGTTCTCTCTGCTACCTCTAGCTCTCATGCGCCCTAGTTCATGAAGTCTCTGGCAAAGAGCTATTTTGGTGTCATTGATGCACATCTGACGTCACATTACGAGTTGAGTCGTCGGCAGGAGGCACTTCTTAGCTGTGTGCGTGCCCCTCATGCGCAGGATTACTTATTCACCATTCATATTGATGGGTTGGGGCAGCGGATGAACCCTTGACAGTTTCGTGTTGTGTTGTGTTATCGCATGGCGGTCCCTTTGTTCCCTGATGGTTCCACTTAATCGAGTTTTCATGTGCATCGGATGGACCAGTGGGGCGACCACGTTGTTCACTGTTCCAGCGAAGTGGGTGTGAAGTTCCGGCACAATCTTGTGCGTGATACCTTGGCTGACATCTTTTCGAAGGTTGGTGTTACTGTGCGGAAAGAGGTCCCTATGGGGTTCCTTTCCGATGATGGACAGGACCTACGTCCAGCGTAATTGTTGTTGTACAATTGGTCCCAAGGCAAAGACGTTTGTTTGGTTGTTACCGGTGCCTCTCTTTTTGCTGGTGGGGGAGTGGATTCTTGGGCTCCCGGGGTGGCTTTACAGATCGTCGTACAGAAGAAGAAGTACTCTTCCAAGTGTGTAGATCATGACTATTCGTTCATCCCTTTTGCCTTCTCCACGTTTGGGGAGCTCGACCAGGAGGCGTTGGCTACTCTTTCTCGCCTCAGGCATTTATGTGTTAGTCTTTCAAATTATGTTAGGAGTGGTGTTTTCCTTTTTTCGAGACTTAGTTTCTGTATTCAAAAAGGGGTGGGAGCACAACTTGTCTCTCGACTCCCTTCCAATTTTGTGTAAAGTCTTTTTATTAAAAAAATAAAAAACAAAATAAAAAAAATAATAACCATCATATTATGAGTTCGTCTCCTATTATGAGTCCGTCTCCTAGTAGACGGTCTCTAGTATAGACCAACTTATATTAATTATAAATCAACCCCAACCAACTAGTAGCTTTTAAAAAAAACCCCAACCCAGCAACCCAACCCAGAAACCGGGTCATCAACCGGGTTATAACAAAAACCCTCTCCCCCAGCTCAAAAGCATTACGAACAAAACCACACACATACAGAAACGAAATAGACGATGAGAGAAACCACGCAAACCACTGCGCCGCTTCCATCTCTGTAGCAGCCACTGTCACAACCGCCGCGCCGCCTAAAGCTTCTACGTCGTCGCCTAAAAGGTATGTAAATTCGATTTCTCTCTGCAATTACTTGTCTAGGAGCTTCGATCCATGATGTAGGAGCTTCGATTTGTGTTTTTGTTACATAAATCATGATATAGGAGCTTCGATTTGTGATTTTGTTACGTAAATCATGATATAGGAGCTTTGATTTGTGATTTTGTTACGTAAATCATGATATGGAAGCTCCTATTTGTGATTTTGTTACGTAAATCATGATCTCGAAGCTCCGATTTGTGATTTTGTTACGTAAATCATGATCTGCAAGCTCCGATTTGTGTTTTCCTTATGTAAATCATGATCTACTAGCTCTGATTTGTGTTGTTCTTACGTAAATAATGATCTAGTACCTCTGATTTTTGTTTTTGCTACGTAATTCATAATCTAGTAGCTCAAATCTGTATTGTTGCTTCGTAAAATATGTTTATTGTTGTGGTTGTTAGATGTCAACGTCTGGAAATCCTGCTGCTTGTGATCAACATCTTTCAGTGATTAAGGAAGCAGAACCAGAAAATAACACAGGTTATATCCCATGATCTCAATCATATCTCCCATGATCTCTAGTACATGCACACATACAGTAGACTCACATTTATATCCCATGATATCAACTATATGCCCCATGATCTTACTTGTATGAATATGCATTACAAAAAATACCTTGAATATGCACACATGACATTTAATTCCATGATATCAACCATATATCCCATGATATCAAACATATATCCCATGAAATCAACTATATGCCCCATGATCTCAACCATGTCTCCCATGATCTCTAGTACATGCACACATACAGTAACTCACAGTTATATCCCATGATATCAACTATATGCCCCATGATCTTACTTGTATGTATATGCATTACAAAAAATACCTTGAATATGCACACATAACATTTAATTCCATGATATCAACCATATATCCCATGATATCAAGCATATTTGCCATGAACTCACCTGTCTTGACAAAACATATTTCACATGTAGACGTAAATGATCTTCCCGATGATTTTGACATTCGGGGATGCTTAAAAGGAATCACTGGAACTTTTGATCAGTTATACTCACTGTACAAAAAGCATTATGCAAATGTTGGATTTTCTGTCAAGAAAGCAACCTCACGTATTGGTAACGATGATTTCACTTCAACATGCCATGATTTCACTTTAACATCCCATGATTTCACTTAAACATCCCATGATCTCAAAAAACAGGTAGAAAAAAAGTATTCAATTTTTTCCATCAGATCAACTATATATCCCATGATTTCACTTTAACATGCCATGATTTCAATTAAACATCCCATGATTTCACTTAAACATCTCATGATATCAAAACATGAAAACAAGAATGCATCGCATGGAGACAGTCAATGAACAGGAGCTTCAATGAACTCATTATCAAATCAGAAGTAAAAAAATGAAGCCAGGAAGATACTAGAAGATGCATACAATCAAGTCTTGATGGGAATAAACAATCTTATAGATGCAACACAATTCAAGGACATGCCACAAGAAGAAGAGTCCGACATCCCCACAAAAACTGCTGCCCCGAACACTAGTGCCCCAACAAATGTTCTAAACCCTGCACAATGTGTTACAAAAAGGAGGAAAAAACAGAGGCCAAAGACCTTTCTAGACAGACAACAAAACAAAAAAAGAGCCATGGAAGAAAACACACGGTTTGAAGTACCGCTGGACAAGCACTTGATATGATTTACAACTAGAACTTAGTAATTTTTCCCATAATGACTCATTCGTACTATGTTATGTTTGTCAGACATATATCTTATATATATTAACAGTGTTATGTTATGTTATCAGTCATACTCATATATGCCATGTTCTCAGTCATACTCATATATGCCATGTTCTCAGTCATACTCATATATGCCATGTTCTCAGTCATATATCCCATGATATCAACAAGAACTCCCATAAATCTAAAAAAAATAAAACATATAGTGTCTAAAAACATGTTCTGCCATGACATAGACATACCTAAAGTACATGATCCAGTCATAAAGATATATAACATGAAATCAACCAAAAAAATCCCATGATTTCTACCAAATATCCCATGATCATACACATATATCCCATGATCAGACACATATATCCCATGATCAAAAAGTCAGGAATAATCAAAAAGAAAAATGTACATGATCTAATATCCCATGATATGAATCAAGTTCAATGATCTTACACATATCTACCATGACTTCAACTAACAATGCAACCTATCAAATAAAATCAGACTCTTCTTGGATTGTAGGCAGTTTAGGACCGGCATCCAACAAGGAAGCTTGCATAGCAACAGCAATATCTTCTTTTTCACGATCAATCTCCGCACGTGAAGCAGCTTCCCTTTTCTCTTCACGTTTCTTTCTCTTCTTCAATAAAATACTCTCACGATTATCAGCAATTTTGTTAAACTGATTCCTAAGTTCAGTATGTAGAGACCTTGGATGGCTACTTGATATGTCAGTGATTCTTGCCTTCATAGAAATAAAACCCTCCACTCTCTTCTTCAGATTTGGCAGCTTCGAGTTTAATTTTGACAAACACAACGATGCAAGTATTTCAGCCCTGAGCACCCCTCTCGATGTATGCTACATAAAAAAAAAACATTTAATAAACTACATAAACACATCGCATACCATAAACCAGGATAGAAACTTAAAAGAAAAAAAAAGTTGAAAAAAGAAATGTAACAAGCACAGTGCATTGACGAAGCGCGGGAACTCAAAAATCCTCCCATGAAACAACTCCATGTGTTTCATCATATACACGCCACAGTCGTCGGTATCTTTTTCAGACTTAATCCAAGGGAAATCAATCTTCTCCAATGAAAACCCAGTAATATTGCCATCGTGACGCAAACTATTCTCAACAAGGCACTCCGTGAAAACTTCAGTCTACCAAAAAGGAAACACAACAACCAAAAAAAATTACTAATCTGTAACATAAACTATTCCATGATATTTGCAATATGTCCCATGATAACAAATTTATATCCCATGATCACAAAAAACACACATAGACCACAAAAACCACCATGTATAAGCCTTAATCGAATAGAACAACAACAATAAACCAAAATACAAACTAATAATAACATCATGATATAACCAAAACATCCCATGATATCACACAAACTTCCCATGATATCAAACAAATCTACTAAAATACATAACAAAATAACAGAAAACCTTTTAAAGAGTCAGGAGATGGCTTCTTACTCTTGGAAACCTTCACACCGCCACTTGGACTTGGATTGTTCTTCACATCATCAGATGAAGTAGATCGCGTCTTACGTTTATTATCACCATCCATATCTACTGACACAAATACAAGGATAAGCAACAACGCAAAAACACAAACACACACCAACACAATGCAAAACACTAACACAAAAAACACACACATACCACAAAAATCACCATGTATAAGCCATAATCGAATAGAACAACAACAATAAACCAAAATACAACCTAATACTAACATCACAGACAAAACCGAGCATAAACGAACACAAAAACATTGAAAATTATGACAAAAAATCGCACAAAAGACAGAAAAACCAAATCCAGAAAAGACATGCCAAAAATATGAAAAAAAACTTAACAGTACCTTCAATGGCTGATGAAATTGCAGACAAAACCTGTCAATGGAGACCAAAATTCGAAGTAGAAACTCGAATGTGTCTAAGAAAACTCCCAAATCCCAGAGAGAGAAACAGAGAGAAAAAAGAACGAAGAAGAAAAGAAAAAGAAATAGAGAAGAAGTAGCCGTTTTTGTCGTATATGTGTTATAACCCGACCTAAAATCGGGTCAGAAATCCGGGTAGAGAGATCCGCGAGTGTTTCTTTGGTAAATTGCAAAAAGGTCCCATCTCTATTAAAGACCGTCTTTCCTGAGAATTTACGCATATTATTATTATTATTATTATTATTATTATTATTATTATTATTATTATTATTATTATTATTATTATTACTACTACTAAATAGTTTTTTAAATTTAGCTTCATTAAATTCAATTCAGATCAATTGTGTTCGGAAGAAAATACAACATATATATACTCAATCCCTATATTAAAAAACGACATAGACATAATATCATAGAGTACCCCTCCTATTCCACCTCTTTGCATATAAAACCTCTTTATTCCCAGAATTACATCCAACCCCAATAGTCGGATTTTATTTGACCGGTCAAAAATTCGAAATTCCGTTTGGGCAAAACAAACACGCCCTTAGCTCTTTTTTGTTTCCTTTTATTTCTTTTTATTGTTTTTCCTTCTTATTTCTTTTATTTATCACCACTTTCCTTTCAAGTCCCTAATTTCGTTGATCCCCAATTGCCTTCCTTTCAAAGCCCTAATTTCGTTGATCCCCAATTGCCTTCCTATAGTCGGTTAGAGTCAGTCCCCTTTTATCACACGAACTCTCCAATTGCCTTCATATACATATACTCTACCACTTCACTCGATCCCATCCACATTCACGTAAGGATTATTGTTCAGTACTGATTTCACTACGTAGTATGAATTTATGCTTCTTACTGAAGTATTCTTACTAATAACACAGGGAAGCATTACTGCTCAGTACTGATTTCAGTACGTATGATGAATTTTACTTATTACTCAGAAAGTTTTGAAATAGTATGCTCTATGATTATTGAGATATCGATGGATATTAAATATGAAATAATTTTTCGGTTTATCGATAGGTATCAAATCACTTATATACAATACATTTATTTTTGTTGTTTTTGTGATGTGGGTTATCGATATTACTAAAACACAAAGTGACTTTAGCTATTAGGCTACTATGTTTATTTCGACATGTTTGACGTCTGTACCTAAGTCCAAATCAACCTTATGATATTTATTTTTTAAATCAAAATTATCTATTATATCATTAGGATTAAGTATATGAGTAGGTGAATATATTTAGTATTGATTCCAATTTTAGGCACTGTCCACTACGATTGGAGTAGAATTTAGGCTTGAGGTTAAATAAACTTAATTCAAATCTTGTGACTATTTTAATCTTTAAAAAGTCGGTGAAAAATAAAATTTACATTGAAACAACCGTATATTGTTCTTATATGGTCAAATAAAACTAACAAAAAAGAACAACAACGTCGATGAATAATGTATGAAATTGAAAATTCAATATAATTTTTAGGACGTATATAGAAAACGTCGTTGTTTTAATGGATCTTACAAAACTTATCAGGACTGAAGGTGTTTTTACGCTATGTCCGGGGTCAAGTGCCCCCTTAATTCTTGACTTGAAACTACTATTATGCCCTTCTTTCAAAAATATTTGAGCAAATACAAATAAATATATATGTTTATGATTACCGCAAGATTGCATCCTACTATTTAGCCCAGCGATTAGGTTGTCAGTTTCGTATGTGCCAAACGACATTTCGAACCTTGTTGTCAACAATATTTTTAATGTTCTCAACACACCAAAAAAAGTTGGGGTTAGTTTTCTACCCTTTTTCCTGTATCAGTATTACTAATAAATGTTTTCACTCTACTTCTTCCATCTTATAAGCTTTTGTAAATATCTCAAAATGTCTAATACTGTACTTTATATTTTTAATGCTGCACCTATTTGGTTTTCTGCATTTATTTAATCATTAAACAATATCTAATAAAGTGATTAGTTTTAAATTAATTTATTTGTATGTAATTTTAGCGGTACATTTGCGAATTTCATCATGTTAAATGTGTTTCCAACCTATATAATAAAAACATATCAATGAAATGAATCGAATACGTTTTTATTTTAAAAATATATTTATTTGATAAAATATTATATGTAATATTAAAAAAATCAAAAATATATTTACATGTCGATTTATAGTAATTTTAAAAACAATTTTTCATACCATCGCTCTTGCATCTTGTAATGTGTCCCCCTTAATATATTTTATGCGTCCGCCACTGGATGTTTTCATGCAAAAAGAACAAAACCTAAAGTCATTTCACTCATAAACTAGTAATAATCAAACCTAAGGGTATATTTTCGGACATAATGTTAACCTTAAACAACGTCCGTTTCTTACCGTCTACAGTATTTTTGTTAAATATCAAAATAGTTTGTTTTGGCTTTATTAATTTACGTCCGTTCATTAGTTTTCACTTGTTCCCGAAAGCTCATTCATTTACACCCTAATCAAACTTGAAATGGAATCAGTAAAAGATGCCCACGTAAAAAAATAGAGGAAATCACAATTCCAAGGGTAGTAAGTAGTAACGTGTTTTAAAATTTATGGAGAGCAGCCATAACTTGCATTTACTGTCGTTGGCTTTAACTGCTCAATGATTGAGGGATGAAACTGCCGACTGAATTCTGGTTGAACCTTAAATCATGCAACTTTACTTAAAATTCCATTACCCTCATAAAAACTCGTTCCGCGGTGAAAACAAAGATCTTCTTCACCTCACCTAATACAGAAACTCCCTACATCCATGAACCCGCTGCTCCCGTGAAGTTGACCAGCCTTTTGACATATCTACCCATGGCGCACGTTGTCTTCCACCACCACACAATACTGCCAAGATTCACAGACAATAAGTACGTTTAGTTTAAAGTTTAAACCAACGACACCAAATTAGTAGTATTAACAAGAGAGAGTGAGACCCATGATTTGCTCATTACGGTGATACAGACAAGAAGAATTCAACCAAGTCCAAGACCCACACAGTTTCTTGTTTTCAAGGTTTGTACTTGTAAGCTTCTTATGTTTGGCTTTAATTGTGTTGATTTATGGATGTGAAATTGTGATATAGATTTGGCTGTTGACTTGATGTGTATCTATGTTTCAATTGCTCAATTGGGGGCATATTGAGCTGAGGATTCTGTTTTTCTTGTAATTCTTGGTTGGTTTTCTACTTTGAATTGAACTGTTACTTTTTTTTCTCTCCCAATTATGCAATGTCAGTTGTTCTTGAAATCTTGCGTAATTTGCTACCTGAATTTTAGCTCAAGTGTCTGCATAGTGCTTAGATGAATTATTTGCCAAGTCCTAGATGAATTTTAGCTTGAAGTTTTAGATGAAGTAAGTGGCCTATTAAGTGATCTGTTGTTTCCTATACTTGTTAGTGCCTGTTTGCAACAGCTTTTCTAAAGCTGATTATTGATTATTTTGTACCAAAAGCTGAATAGACAAGTGCCCTAGATTAGAGATCTCCTCCCCTGGAGGTGCATCCTTAAACAACTATTGACTAGTTTAAAAGCATCTCAAAAGGCTAAAAATAGTTGTTTAAGGATGCACCTTCGGGGGAGGAGATTCTCACAGTCAGCTTATATATGCAATTTTAACAATCATAAGCATTTGTTCCTCCAGAACTTCTGTGTTTGGTTTGTGAGGAAACATTACTGACTCTCATATTCTCATGATTCTATTGAAATTGCAAAATGGGCCGTAAGTAGTTTCAAATGTTGAAAATCTGACATGTTATGTGTTATTGATGTGGTTAGCTGGAAGTTTCTCAACGTTTTCACTTTGTTACTTGACTGTGACTATACAATGTGGCCTCTAACGTCTGTGCTGCTTGACAATTATTGCATATTGTATTATGCTAACGTTACATAATGTTGAAAACTTCATTGATGCAATTCATATCCACTATCCAGTTTCTAAGGCATAATTTGCAGTATATCCTATCCTTGTTTCTGCTTTCTCCCAGTACCTAAGGCATACAGTTAGTATACTTAAAGGTACCTAGTTTGATGAAATGTGTCAACTGCTATATCATATGCACTAATACAAGTGAACTATGGCAGAGAATCACTTTGGGGTTATTGTGTCTTACATTGCCAATCCAGACATGCAGAACTTTCGCCATGAAGGTCTCTCAGATACCTCTGATGATAGTGGAGGATTGCAGAATGCCTCAAAGGTGTCATCTGAAGTAGATACAACACTGGCCTATACCTCTGAGAAATTATCGAATTTGGAGAATCTTTTAGTACATGTTATAGGAGGGGAGACAAATGCTAGAGCAATTGGCCTTGAAGATGACACCATATCTGCTGACTTGATTGAGAAGTGTTTCACGACTGATTTACTCCATTCTATGCTGAATTTTGAGCTGAGAGAGTTGGATTGTCAGCTGGGTGATATCCAGGATCTAATTGTCGATGCCCTTCAGAAAATATCTTCGTATGAGCAACCGACCAACTTGCTTAATCTGGTTAGTAAGTTCCAGGACTCTGAAGAGTTACTGAAACAATTACAAGAGCGTATCTTGGAGATGAAGATGGAGTTGACAAAGTTACAGATGACCTCATTCTCTTTCAAACAAAATGAATGTAAGTACTATGTTCATATTTGTCCACAAAACTCGTACTATTGCTGTGATATCCTATGCAAACTTTGTATTGAAAAAAATTAGTTTTTAACAACTGTTTTAATTGAAAGAATGAAAGTATGCTATATGGCCTAATTAAATAAATTTGGTATAAGTAGGAATCAACCGCTTGTTGCAGTAATCAGTTCTTACTAAATGTCACTTGTTTTATAGGGAAACAGGACTTGGTTGCAAGAGTACATGAACTTCCGCTAGCTGGCACCGAATGGAAACCACAAACACAGACGCATGAACAAAGACGTACCATCAGGATGCTGGAAAAATCTCTTGCAAGAGAGCTGGAGCTTGAAAAGAGTATGTCCGAGCTAAAACAAAACGAGCAAGATCATAGAGTCAAAATACGCTTGGTGGAACAAGTCTCAGCCTGCATGGAAGAGGCGGCCGAGGTTGCTTGGTCTAGGTTCTTGGAGGTGGATAATAGAGCTGAGGTTCTAATGGGAATTTCAAAGGAACTGCTAGGAAAACTTCAGATCTTTCACTATGATCGTAGTCACTCAGGGAGCAGAGAAGAAGAAATTAAATCTAAACTGCAACTCTGCCTAAGTCAGTTAAACGAAAAAGAAACTTCAATCCAGAGGCTAGAGAGCAACATTTCTCAGCTTATGACCGATAATGCAGAAGTAAAAAATTTAAGAGAGAAAGTTCAAATGCTAGAAGAAAAACTTAGTGAAACAGAATGTCGGCTAAAGGAAGCAAGTGCTTCCGGTGAAACAAGTCAACAGCAAATCAAGAAAATGGAAGTCGAAATGGAGTCTTTAAGGGAGAACATGTCCGCTGCAGAAAGTAGGGCAGGAATTGCAGAGGAAAAGGTAACACATTTAACTGACTCAAACCTGGAACTAACGGAAGAGCTGGAGTTTATCAAGGGTAGTAATGATAGCAATACGAAAAAGGTGAGTTTGTTGGAGAAACAACTGCGAGAGTTGGACATGCAACATCAACATGCAAGAGCATCTTCTGAAGCTAGTCAGGAACAGCAGAACATGTTGTATTCTGCAATTTGGGACATGGAAACACTAATCGATGAACTGAAACAGAAGGTTGCAACTGCGGAAGGCAAGACGGAGAGTATCGAGGAGCGATGCATTTTGCTCTCAGAAACAAATGCAGAACTTACCAAAGAACTGAGTTTTGAGAGGTCCAGATTAAAACTTATGGAGCAATCTTTGGATCAAGCTGCACTTGAGAAAAAATCGAGTGCAAAAGACATCAGCATCAGAACCGGCCTTATCATGGATACGGTTATGCAGCTAGCATTGGAGAGGGAGCGTATACAGAAACAGGTATATAAAGCTCACAAATCTTTCTTTCTTTATAATGCATCATTGCTTTCAAAATTCACAGCCTTGAATTCTCTTGGTTTGTTCAGTTGATATCTTTGACAAAGGAGAACAGATTTTTGAGGGATAAAGCAAACACAGAACTGATGCGTGCACCGCCAACAATTGTTCAAGAAATTAGTACTTATAATGAGAAAAAGTTCACGTCTAGCGATCTAGATTCTGTTGATGATGCTGAGAGAGAAGAAACATCTGCTGCAGAGGCTACTGAGACCTCACCAGAAAATCCCCAGGTATTTTCTTTTTTCCCCTTTTCTTTCAAAATAATTATTTCCCAAGGAAATCAGTGAAGTAGTTTTTTGGGAACAACAAAAGTTCCTAACTAATGTGTATGAAACTAAACACACACATTTTTTTGGGTGAAAAACCAATGTTTTTCTGTTGAATGTTATATGTTCAGCATTTAGCTTGATGTAAGTGTCAAAACTGAAGAACGTTCACAGGGACAATTTCGTTTTGTTTACCACATTGAATTGATATGTGCTTTAGGTTGAGGAGCCACCCAAAGATGCTACACCAGATGAAAATGAAAGAGAATTGTCTTCCTGTTCTGCAAACAATGGCACGGGCTTAGTTCAGGAGCTGGAGGCTGATAACTTGGTGGTAGAGACTGGTAAAAGTCGAAGAACATACATGTTCACGATCATTCTAGTCCTCTTGTTTTCAGTTCTGGCAGCACATTTGTTTCATTTCCACCAGGAAATACTTACCTTTTAAACTGTTGAAAGTTGATTCTTTGTAACATCCACGAGGTCTATCACATCAACCTGTTGTCGATTGTTGTTTGCACTTTGAAGATTGGAGGAGAGTCCCCCAAAGGGGGAAGTTGTGTATCTTTGTAAATGATTTGTCAAGCAGAACAGAAGGATTGTAAAAAGTTGTGGATTGCTCAGATTTTTATTCAAATTCATTTCATTTGTATATGCAGATTTTATGAATCAAGTTTGAGTTAGGCAAAAAAATCCAGTCACCAAGCGTAAAACACGCTGGTAACAGGATTTTCGTCACCAGCCTGTTATGGCGACGCAAAATTTCAGTGTGTATCAAAGCCAAAACTACACGCAAGATGGAATTTATACCTTTAAGACTGTTTCAGCTAATCCTAGCTCCTATACATGTCAATAATGAATATCAGTTGATGAGTGTTCCTCCTCCTATACATAGGATAGAAAGATAATCCTTACACGCATGCAAGGACCAATTTTGTCATCCAATACAAAAGATAAGAAGAAAAGGAAGAAAGAAAAAGGTAAAAAGAGTACAAATCTTGATTAGACATTCAACTAAATAGCTTGGCTTGCCTGCCCAATACAAACTTTGGGGGTTGTTAGGCAAATCTTTCTGGTGGGGTTGCAAAAAATTGGAACAAAGTTCAAAGAAACAAGGCACTCACATTAACCAAATTTCAGTGTTTATACTAATCCTGGTGATTAGTACTTGTAGTAAATTACTCATCCTTGTGTGCTTGTCCAAATCATTCTGTTTAAGAGGGCTCCTGATAGTGATACTACGAGTCTGGAACAGGAAATAGATCCAAATCCAATAGTGTGCGGTGCATTTGGCCAAATTTCATGTAATTTAGCTTATACCAATCAATAATTTGAGATAAAATTAGAATCTTTTTACTATGTCACTATGGCGTTTTGTAGGATTGAAGATATCTTTCGAAACAAACTAGAAAGAACGAAAGCTTCATTTCGATGGTACTCTTACTGTCATTTTTAGTACGGTAAGTTATAAAAGAACTATTGTTCCTCTAGTTCAAAATAATATCAAACTTAGTGGAGATAAGAGGTGCAGGTTCGATATCGAAGCAGAGTCGTGTATGGTTCGATACCTCGCGGAGGAATACAAAGAACTGAAGAAGTTGTTTGCAGTTTTGTTGAATTTGAATACTTATCATTTAAGTTTTGAATAGGAATGATGGGATGTTTATCATATTGATGGATGTCGAAATTGGGACAACATAAAATGACCCCTTGTACGATTGATCATTTATCGGAGTCTCACTCAAGAGTTAGGTATGGAAAAGTATAATCAATCAAGTGAAAATTAATTAAAAAGCAAGAGATAGAATGAATGAATGCATTGTAATTTCGGAATATATTTTGGACATTAAAATAATGAGACGTACGTTCTTATACATTTTATATTAAATGAAATGACAATTTTATGAACTGCATGCAAATCCGCAACATATTCAAAACAGTTTCGAATTTTATGTTCATTTCATCTGGGTGAGCTTACGTTTATAGAGACTTTTGCAATTGCTGGGTTTAGATGAGAATTTAAATCATGATGACGAGATAGGGAACAAACTTGACATAGTTAGGCACCAACTATCAGAGTCCATTTTCTGGAACTGGTCCCCTTTTTAATTAATTTATTTATCATCATCATCATCATAAAGTTTTATTGAGGAAGCTGAAGCTGAAGTAGCTTTAATCAATGGAGTTGATGATTTTCTGATGTGGACCATATGAATATGAATGACAGGCACAAAAGCAGCAGCTCATGAAATTTGTTCTGAAAGAGAATCATTATCTGAATGCTCACCATGCTGGGCCATCATGCTTGAATCAATTTCTCAATCACTAAATTCATTCATATATATTCATCTGGTTGCTTGGTTGAGGAATTATCTTGTGGTATCAAGTTAACTAAGTGACTTGCACCACCGCTTTAAACACTCGTGGAGTCGTGGTCCTTAGAAATACAAGAACAAATGAAATTATATATATTAAAATAGAGTTGAAGCAACATGTAAGGGGTTCTCCAATCAAATCGATGAGGATATAAGTATGGTCGAATTTCTTCGAGATAGATAATTTTTTTAACATAAAATGAAACACATTGTTACTGGAAAAATGACGATTTGTAGTAATAGTTGACTATCCGAAAAAATATTAGTACAACAACAAATGAATACCTAAATGTAATTGGCCCATGAAATTATTATATTGGTAATTGATTGATTATGGAGTTAAAGCAACATGTATATTTCCATTTAAAAACTTACTACTCCAAAAGTTATGTTTATTTTGAACAACTCCCGGGAAAATGTTCAAACTCCGGCCCCGTCCCGAGCCTTTGGTCAAACGGGTTTGACCCAAAAGGGTATGTTCACTTCACTTATTGGTATTTATTGGTATGCAATAATAAGTGATTTCACTTGGTTTAATTTGATGCACATACTTCTAAACCTTTGAGGATATACCACCACCATGCTAAATACATTTAATTAAGTACTGTACCAACACAACATAAGTCATAATGAGATTTTATTTGTGATCATAATTGAAAACTTCTAAACGTGCTCCTTCTAATTGGTTAAAGCTTAAACCAACTTCACTTTACATTATAACTTCATTTATTTTCCCCATACAACTTTTAACTTTAGACATGCAGGCTTTGATTTTATGTTAAAGATTTGGTAAAGCTCTTGCTAGCTCGGGGAGGTGCGATGAGATCTCCACTACTAAATTCTTTATCATGTTATGTAACTTATGTTAGCTAGTAGTGATCCTGTTGAGATTTTTCCACGCTATCAAAATTGGCTAGTTCGTGGACGTAAGAATTTTGATGGAAATTGAAGCTTCAATTTGTTTAATTACAAATAGTTACATGATACATGTATTCAATATCTATGAATAAGAATAACTGTTGTATATATATGTTGGGAAAATAGATTAAGATCATAAACATTATCCCAGATAAAGTCGAGTAAATTTATGGTTTATTAACCAAACTCTATTCAACTTAGGACTTTTAATCCTCTAAGACTGTGTCTGGTTTGCTAGTATATAAGTTGAACATGTTATGTCTTTTATTATTTTCTTTTGATTGATGAATAAAGTAGCTTCCCGAGAAACTCTATTTTCTCTCTTCCCTTCTTAATGGCGTCGACCACCACTACTTCCAGTGTCCCGAATTCATTTGTTGTTGTTCCGTTCTCTCAAAAACACGATCCAACCTCCCTTTTTGTGCCAAATTCCTTTGGAGGATGTCAGTTCACAATCACCTAACGATCTTGGAGCTTTTTCAAGATCTCAACATATCCCTACTCCTAAAAAATATTGAAAAATTAAATTCAAATAGTATAGTTATTACAGTATATTAATATAACCTTTTTTCTCTACTAATCTCTCTATTCCCTATAAAACTTCATGTTCACTTATTCCCATAATAATTTTAGAAAAATAATTAAAAATAGAAAAAACGTTTGTGAGTGTAAAAAACGTGAGGGAACAGAGGGAGTATTATTTTGTTATTCAAGATTAATTTACGACTAAAAAAAACAACAAAATTGAATGATAAGTTTTGACATGGACTGGACATAGGGCTTAAGTATCATTAGGGTCTTCTATTTTATGCCTTTTTAGCGTCCCTAATATCATTTTAAACTTTAATGGTTAAACAGTTACATTTTAGTCTATAAATTTGACCAAAACACAAAGTAGACCCTTCCAACTTTCCAATTTTGCAGAATCCAACAAGGCCTTTGAATGTTCAAAAATAAAAATTAAAAACGGAGAAAAACTCCACTATTAATGGCAGCAACAATAAGAGTGAAGCTCCCAAATGTCAAATGATCGAGCGGATCAAAACTCCGCCATTAATTAATGGTGGAGAAAAGTAGATCTAGAAGAGCGCAAAGCTTTGCCACCGTAGGCAGAGCTCTGCTTCGAGCTCCATCCAAATTGAGGGTGACCTCTTTTATATCTTTTAGAATCTTGGATTAATGCAATGCAAACTAAACTATAACTTGACTTGACTTCACTTGAAACATGATTTGACTTGATCTTTGATACTTAACATGATTCTTGGCTTTTAGTCGTGAGCGCACTTGGCATCGTAGGTTTCACCGTCGCCTATGAGCCATCCATGACATGAGTTTTGGTTGGAGTACAAGTACCCCTCCCAGCCGTGAATTTCATGATTAACATGAATACCGTGAATAACTTGACACGACCACATAGTTTTATTGCCCCCCTCCCCTGAACTTTCATAAAATCATGTAGGTATAATTAAGCCCCCCTAACTTCAAATTTTGGGTCCGTCTCTGAGGGCGGCATAGCTCTCCCCCGTCCCTTTTTTCTTTTTCATTCTTTAATTTTTTATTTTTGTTTATTACTCCCTCCGTTCCATAATAAACTTTCTAAGGTTGATTTGTTTTTTGAATTTTGGCCACAAATTATTTCTATATTACACATGATTAGTATATAATAGAGTTATATTACAAAAACATACTAGATTTTATTTCATAGTATAATTTTATTATACTTTTTATTGTGTAATGTAGAAGTAATTTGCGGTCAAAGTTCGAAAAAAAAATTAACTTTAGAAAACTTATTATGGAACAGAGGGAGTATTGTTTTAACGGGTTAAGTGCATAAAATCCCCTCCGGTTATTCAAAAGTGGCACAAAATACCCTCAGTTATTAAAGTTGCATAAAATCCCCCAAGTTATATACAGAGTCAACACAAAACCCCCTACCGTTAAAGTTAACGGAGAGAGCAATACAAGTCTACACTAGACTAGGTGTCACATGTTTGTAACCTCCTTATTTTATTTTCTAAAGTATTTAAATAAATTTAAGATTACATATTTGTTAAATTATGAATTACAATAATATCAAAAAAATGAATAAAACAACTAAATTCACAAATAATACATTAATTTAAGGAAATCCCTTGAAAATTGTATCATAAGCGAAGAAGAGAATATTTTTACATAAAAATAAAATATATTTTTATAATTGTTTACGTTTGGTTTTAAAATATTTTTTTTAGAATGTTCCTATATGGGTATGTTGTTTTGTTAAATGGTTGAACCCACAATAAATAAAACGTAAATAATATAATTAAAGAAATGGATGAAAAATAAATTAACATCACATCATTAATTTACATGAATAATTAACATCTATTCCAAGAATCAAAAAAAATAAAAAAATAAAGCTTAAATATGTAAGAGTGAAAATGCAACACTACATAATAATGACGGTTTTAGAAAAAAAGGACAAAATTTTGTTAAAAAAAGGGGTAATATATGAAGTTAACTAAAAATGTTTAGTGTAACAAACGGAATATGAGTTAGGGTATGTGCTGTCGACTTTTCAATAACTCAGGAAATTTTATGTAAAATTTATAACTCAGGAAATTTTATGTCAAATTTTAATAACTTGAATGGATTTTGTGTAGTTTACTCGTATCTTTGATTTGACTTTAAAGAAGAGCCAACCGAAGATATTTTAACGGGAAAATAACGTTCAACTCCTCGTATGAACATGTATATGGTATTTACTTCCTCCTATACTCATAAACTCATAAGTATGCTAAATTGCAGAAAACACCACCATATTTTTACATAAGCTATCTCACTAGTCAGTAGTCACTACTGTTGTTGTTAACTTCTTGTTACTTCAAATCCTCCATATTATTGGAAACATTGATTTAAATACTCTTAACATTAACTTCAAATTTCAGCCGACAAATATCATTTACTTATTTGTTTGGTAAGTGGGAAAGGCTACTCCCCATCAGCATCGTGTTACTCACATGTATTCGGTAGGTAGGGAGAAAATTTTAGTTCGATTTTAATTTGATGTTAAAGAAAATTTAGGAGAGTTGAACTTTTAATTTGATTCCCTTTCACTGCACTGGTTGACCATGTAACAATTGAATCTAATGTCATTCTTTATTTTTCGAATGGTAAAAACTAACATAAGTCGTCGTCTTGTAAAACCTATACCAAGTTGAACCAAATGGCTTATGTGGTCAATATAGGAAATCTGCAACCCGAGAACGGGTGAATCCGGATTCATCCATAAGACCATAACCACCTCAATCGATACAAAACATTTCTTCGTTTTTTTTTTTGAAACGACAAATGTTTCCAACTACTTCTAATGATATACAAACTTTCTAAACCACTTTATTTCTCAACACCTAAACTAACCTTATAATTCCGCCACCTCCGACAATCGAACCCAAGAACTCTCATTCACTATCCCACCTCATTACTGCACCAACTTATAACTGTTACAAAAACATTTCTTCGTAGTGCGATTAAGTATCCATACGAGGTTGAGGTTAAGCAAAGAGTATTAAGAGAGCAAATTAAAGCAGAGAGCAGATTCACTTGGGTCTTTAAGATTGGTACAAGTCCCGAGGCCAACTAATAATGACATAAGAGAAATGGAAAGTGACAGTACATCAACAGACCATCAGATTAAAATATAACTAATCACACAACCAAATTGGACAATTAACTCATCAAATAATCTTTACTCACTTAACGTATTAAGCCCTCAGGGTCCTATAGTACAATTTTACATCGGGGGAAATTTTTAAGGTTCTTGTACGTTCCCAATAGTTGGGGCAAAATAGCCGCTAGGTTGTGCTATTGCTATTTTACCTTAGATTTAGTTTAAATAACAACTGCTAGGTTGAATCATCTCTTTCGAACACTTCCTTAGTTCCTTTGTAGCCCTTTATGTACATCATTCTTCAAGGTAAATTAAATCTTTACAGTTTATGTTGAACTTCTTAATTTGATATATTATCGTTGTTTACATACTGCTACACTATATGTTGAGTCAACTCGCATCGCTATTAAGTATCACCTGTCTCGTATGTGAATTATTCCCACATCAACATGTTGTTCATTCGTTAACATAACGATGCATTCAAAGTGTAATTTTGTTTTTTTTAATTATTACCATGAGTCATAATCATAAACAGAAGAAGCTTACATTTGGTCAAAAATTATAGGCTGAAATTGCATAGGACTTAGGGAATAATTAGGAGAAATTCAAGTTTATATTAAAAGATTTAAAATGTAGTTATACATTATACATTTACTAGTATTACTAGACTAGTACTCTATAAGCAACCAAGTGTGTGAAAACAAGCTATACAATGGTAGCACCCTTGACCAAACAAACCCTATAAAAGATTAATCACTTGTTCCAAGATGTAGTCAAGGTCTCAAGGACAATGTCTATACATAAAAATAGGAAAGGAAATTGTAAATCTAATGTGTAGAATAGTTGGCATTGCCAGTTGCTAGCTCAAAGCCAGTGTTATCTTTATCACTAAAAAAATAAACACTAGAAAGTAACCAAACAAAAGTAAAGTTAATATGTACTTACATTAATAAAGCTGTAGTAGTGTAAATTAATTAATATACATATCATAGATATCTTAAGTTACAAATCATGAACCTTGCAAGTAAAGTTTGGACAACATTATAAGGTAAAGAATTCGTGTAACAGTAAAGGGAAATGTCTAATGATGACAGAAAGAAGAATAAAAATAAATATTTAGGTTGTTTTTATTTATTATTATATGCTTCTACATACTGTACTTATTATGCTCCGAGCACAATTAACCTTGATTGTACTGTTCTATATGTACGATGATGACACTTGTTACTGTAGTTGTTAGCATATTTAATTAACTGGAGAGTAAAAGAAGTTTATAGTATTACATGCTTGAGCTTTAATCACTAAACTTTCTTTTCACCAAACATTATCACCAAACCATGTCGGACCTAGCTTAGAATTGAAAGTTCGGGTGTGAAATTATAAAAAAAAGAGGTCGCACGGTGACTCTCCTGATTCCGACCGTAGATAAATGTAATTTGTTGTAGTAGATGTCTTCAGGACATGTGTATGTGTTTGTTATCTTTGCACTAACTTTCACTCAACATTTTTGAAAATATATCCTGCAGCTGGGAGATTCTGATGTAAAGAGACATCATAAGGGATATGTAAGTAAAAACAAAAGAATACAAGACTTTAAAACATTCAATTCAAATTTGAAAATGTGGCATGTATTTTGTACACTCTTTCACCTCACCAAGAACGTGCATTATATCTGCTTTCTATTTCTATCTATTTATTTCTCTAAGAAAACACAGGCGCACAGCGTTCAATTATGCTAAATTACTCGGATATATTCAACATAACAGAATAGTAGCAGGTTTGTAATGCCATGATACTAATTGTGATACCACTCGATTATTAACGACGGATGTTTAGGTGATACACTGATCATTCCATAGCCCGACACATGTACTTTGCGTTGCATTTTTTATCACCATTGTTTATGTAAAAGTCTGAGTCAAGAGTTGATCCCCGATAATTATACTAATCAAATAAATGTAAAATTATATTTCAATACACTTTGTCATCACTTATTATGCAGTAATACAATCAATCGCCCCTATAAACTTCTTTTGCATCCCCATCTCATTGCATTTTATACCCATTTATTTGCGCCCCATGAAGTTACGAGGTCAGCATATCAATCCCAACACGACTTCAAAACAATCACCCTGAACTTAGAAGTTGTGTTAAATGCATTCTAGTAAAAACAATACTCAAGTAAATTTTACGTTCAAGTCCAAGAAGAATGCAATGAGGTTAGTTTAATGAAGTTGTAGTAGTTGAGTGATTAGTGAAGAAAATAAAAAAGGCGAGATGGGTGTTAGTAGTTAATTACATAAATTAAACAATGTTAAACAAGTAGCAGTGGCGGTGGTTATACTGGTTAATCATGATGATCAGAGAGCACTGTTTTTGATGCAAAGGAGTAAGAGAGAGTAAAAGAGAGGCGCGTGAGTATAGAACTTAGTAGTATAATAAATCCACAATAGCATCTTTCCATATAAGCTTTCCTTTTCACTTCCTCCAAATTGCTTCCTTAATTATTTTTTGTTTACAATTTTTAGTGTATGTATTCTATTCTATTGTTGTATTGTATGCATACACATTACATCTCCATTCATCTTTTCTCTTTCTCCTCCCCACTACCATCAATACTCTCTCTCTCTCTATCCATCATCTTTAATGTTTTCTTGAACGGTCAGCTCTCTCTTCTTACTGTGTCCATTATTACACAACACCAACAACAACAACAAGAACCTCAATTTTCAGCATTGCCAGTTAAGTATACTAGTTACCCAACAAAAACCCATTTAGTTCAATAAAAGACATCACCCCTCTTATTTCATTTCAAACCACCACCAAGTACTACTACTTCTTTCATTACTCTCTCAAACGGTATGTCTGTATTGTATCCCTCTTTTCTTTTTTTATTATACCAGTAGTATTTGAGTATTGGGCTTTAATTTGCTGTACATATATATATGAATCAATCAATGAGTGAGTTTCTTTCTTTTCTGTTTTATGTTTAATGTTTATGTTCTTGCAGTGGTGTGTAGTAGTATTAATTGAGCCCCTTTATTGACTCGTCTTCTTGTGTTCTTTTATATGTGCATTAATGGCTTTTTGGTACTTTGATTCTTAATGGCCTATACCTTTAATTTCAGTGAAATAGGCCTTGGAAATAGTTGCTTTACTGCTACGGTTGTTACATGTTTTTAGCACTGCTATCTTGCTTCTATCCATATGACTACTCATCAAATTAGAATACTATTGACCGTTGTTGATTCTCAGGAGATTACTTTGACTCTGTCTGCTACTGCTCTATTCCCTTTAGTACTACTAGTACTCCTACAATCTTTGCTGTGTCTGGTTTAACAATTTCTTAGGGCTAATCTTTTCCTTTTCAGGGTGGGTGGTTAATGGCCTAATTACCTTCTTGGAAAAGTATTTCTTGATTCTTCCAACAAACACAAACACCATGTGGAACTGTTACTAGTAGTTGTCTACTCTCTGTGAAAAGGGTCATAGCCTCATAGGTAAACATGGCTGGTAATGATACTAATGTTGAGCCACATAAGGTGAATGAAGAAGATCATGTCACTTATCAAACAACCAATATGCCCTCAGATTGGCACTTAAGTGGAAGCACTCTTGCTAATACATCCATGGGAATGATTCCAATGCACAATTCTATGTTAGAAGCATCCCCTTCCTGTTCATCTGCCCCGATAGCGGTCGATTCTTTCTGTCCCCCAATTTGGGATATGAATGGGCAGAGTTTAAGTTACTATGATGCTGTACAAAATGTTGCTGGCACGTCGAGTGGCCTTAATACTGCAAGAGCCGGGATGGGTTGGAATCCGAATGCTGCGATGCTGAGAGGCGGTGGGGTTTTGCCTTACATGGTCCCCGGTATGCTTCCTCAGAGCTTGCCACAGTTTCCAGCTGATTCGGGTTTTATTGAAAGAGCTGCGAGGTTTTCGTGCTTCAGCGGAGGGAATTTAGGTGAAATGATGAATCCTTTTGGCCTTCCTGATCCATATTCTCGAAGCTTAGGACAGATGCAAGGTCCCCATGAGGTTGTTGGAGGTAGTGGACCGAAAGTAGTTGAAATGAATGTGAACAATGCTTCAAATGATGTGTCTTTACAGGGGTTATGTGGAACTGAAGGGAGTCCATATAAGAATGAGAAGAGAAGTGAAAGTGAGGCAAAAAATGGAGCTAATATGTCGAGTAATGAGTCCGATGAGGCTGAGTTTAGCGGCCGTGGTGGTCAAGATGGGTTGGATGGTGTGGGCGGGGAGTCGTCTGGTAAAGGGCTTGGCCCCAAGAAGAGGAAGAGAAATGGACAGGATATTACTGAACATAACAAAAGTAATGAAGCAGCTCAGCTATCTATGGAGAAAGTGAAGGATGCCTCTGAAGTTGATAAACAAAAGGATGATCAGAACCCGACTTCAACAGGTAAGCCGGGTGGAAAAAATGGTAAACAGGGCTCACAAGGGTCAGATGCACCGAAGGAAGATTACATACACATAAGAGCGCGAAGAGGCCAGGCTACAAATAGCCACAGTCTTGCTGAAAGGGTAAGGATATCTTCAAACATAACTGTGTGATTCAAGGAGAAACATTAGCATTATATTATTTTGTTTTTGTAAAGGTCGTGGTTTTGTCTTGAATTCTAAGTTTTGTTTTTAGGTAAGGAGGGAGAAGATTAGTGAAAGAATGAAATTCCTTCAAGATCTGGTACCCGGTTGCAGCAAGGTATGTAATGGTTATTAAGGCTACAGGCTCCTAATCTCTTGGATGCTTGTGTATAGTTAGATCCTGATGCTTGTTTCTTACAGGTGACTGGAAAAGCTGTTATGCTGGATGAAATAATCAATTATGTCCAATCTTTACAGCGGCAAGTAGAGGTATTTAAGATGTATCCTATGCAATCTCAACTTGTATGTTACAGTGTCAATTTAGGAGAATCTTGATTATTAGCTTTACTTTTTTTCAATCACAGCTTTCTGCATATTGATATGAAGCCGGATTTTTCTTTAAGGTTTCTTCTAGAGCATGTTTCTGTGTGTGTGTGTGTGTTGGGGTTTTTGTCCTATGAAAGCTTATGCATATTGCTCCCAGCCTATAATGTTGAAGCTGAAGTGTTCATTTTGGACTAATAGATGAACTTTTCATTAATAAGCTTATGCATATATCTATGAAATTGCAGTTTCTATCTATGAAGCTTTCAACAGTGAACCCGCGGCTGGACTTCAACAATATTGAAGGGTTTCTAGCAAAAGATGTAAGGATAGACCTACACGTTCAACCCAAGCGACTAAAAAAATATTCACCTTCCGTAAATTCCATGTTTCGCTAATTTGTATATATTTTGATGACAGATCCTACAATCAAGAGGTGGTCTTCCATCCTCACTGGGTTTTCATCCTGACATGGCGATTCCATTTCCTTCACCACATCCATCACAGGCTGGATTAATGCAGGCAGGTCTTCCTGGTTTAGGCAATTCTTCTGAAATGCTTCGAAGACAAATGAATCTCCAACCAAATGCCTTATGTGGTGGATTCAAAGAACATGCAGCTCAAGTAAGTGTCCACTACTTAATGGGCAGTTTCTTCCTCGATTAATATACTTCTGTGTGAAATATATAATCCTCTAATCACCACAAACGTAGCAATAGTAGTACTAGAATAGCGATATCTTTTAGTATTAATTGTCCTGGTTAAGTTTGATTGGGATGGATTAAATTTATTTAAGGTTGTATTCCACGGAACTGGGTGGGGTTTAATATGGCTTATTGGGCGTTGGATTGGATATACAACTACTTAGTGGGCTTTGAGAATGAAGGTAGCTTAGGTAGCTAGCAATACAATCTACAGTAAAAGATATTATAAGGCATACATATCAATACATCTTGCAAAATCTCCTTTATCATATTCTTTGATGTTCAGGTTTAAGTTTCGTTTGCGTTTATCTGAATTATAGGTGTCTGGTTCATGGGAGGATGAACTAAACAATATTGTTCACATGGGCTTCAGCCCATCCGCTGCTCAAAGTAGTCAAGATTTAAGTGGTATGTCTATATTATCCTCTCAAAACTTCATTTAGAGGCTGAAGATGTTACTTAATTAGCTGACTCCAGCATTTTTATTTTTCTTTTTGTTTCGGCTCACAGCTTCTCTACCACAACGTAACATGAAAGCTGAACCCTGAATACCGGCTACAGATCAAAGTCTACTGAATATTATTGAATTGTGTTTACTCTCAAGAAAGATTGGAACTCTTCACCCATACCTTATCCAAGCAGAAACCTGGACCCAGGCAATTACTGATCTGGTAATCCTGTCTCGGAGTGGCATTGAGCAGCGGTGGTTGAGGAAAATTATACTTGCAAATACTCGAGTAATGTAGATTGCATGTTATGAATTTCATTGTCAAATTACTATTTCAATCAGTGATAAAGATGCCTCTAGTGAACGGTATGTGTGTGGAGATGTCAGCTGCAGAAAATGACCCAAGAAAGATCAGTTCCTCTTCTTCAGTCAATGCATTCTCTGGCATTGATGAGTTTACGTTTTGGTGGTATTCAATGAGCTTGTCTATATGTTCTAATGAATAACACGTTATTAATGTAGTTCATGAAATGATATTTTTCTTTCTGATACGAAATGGGATGAAGTTTTATAACCTCTTTCTCATTTTTGAGCTTCCAAGTTTACTCATCTGTGTGTTTTGTATGGCAATAAAACTTACTTTTGTATATAGCTCAAGTCACTAGAAATTCTCATTGTATTTGTAACATTTTACGTCTATGCATGCTTGAGTGATGATGAAAAGTATGATCACAAAACATACATTCAAGTATGAATGTTTCACTTCCATCCGGCCTTGTCTTGATTCAAAGTCACCCTTTTATGAATCTTTCACTTCCATCCCCAAGTACTTTCTTGGATTGGTAAGGTTTTCAAAACAACTTACTTATTTGTTAGAAGAAGGAGCAAATGAGACTTTATTTATGACTAAACTCTCTATTCCGATAAGTAAAAAAAAAAGGCAAGTCAGAGCCTTGTCTTGATTCAAAGTCACCCTTTTATGAATCTTTCACTTCCATCCCCAAGTACTTTCTTGGATTGGTGATTATGCCAAAGAAGGAACTGGGGACTGTGTAAACACAGTTACATTTATCGTTCTCATTCATCATATACGAAACAGAAGTTCCTCAACCTTGTGACGACAATGACAATAATGAAGTTGAAGCTGTACGCACCAGGGATCAACCAACAAACACCATTTCACACCCTATCAGCCAACTGCTATTACCAACATAATAACATAATCCCAACCATCACCAACAGTCTAACACAGGGGTGGAGATGTGGAAGCTGAATCAGCAGAAACACATCTGGGAACTAGACATGGAAGCATCAAATACTGCCAGAAATGTAAGTATGAGTTGTAAGCCTTAATAGCCAATAGGAATATTGGTGGGTAACACATCAGAAAGAATCCAGATGGGACCTTCTTGGCTACTTGCAAGATTTCAAAAACCAACTATTCCTATTGCAATTGCACGAGGACAAATATGTAGACTATCTATTTAAGGTTAAATGGAGCATTTGGGTCAAAAAAGGATTCAGGATAGATGTGATAATTTCTGCTCTCATAAAGAAACAACTGTAACCAATAGACAAGAGAATTTCAATTTTTTCACCTTCCCTTGACCAAATTGCTTCTAATTTCTGGATCAAACTTAACCACATAAACTTGATCAGTAGGCGAAAACCCGTTTATCTTTTTTCGATTTAGTATAAACACGTGTGACACCGTGGCGTCTACGTGTTTTCATTCCACTTGTGTTATACCACGCGCCATAATATTGGTATCGGAGAAAAAAATAATCGAAAACAACAACAGTGGGATGAAATATCCACCATCCTATTGCAACTCCACTTACTTTGATTCTCTTCCACACTTTTACTGCAAGTTCTTGATTTTTTAACTTAGTTCAATGTCCCACTTCCTCTATATAAACCTATGTGAGAGCTTGTAGAAGATATCATCAAGTAACAAACAAGTCCATTTAGTTTGAGTTTGAGAAAAACAGTCACAATGAACAACATGTTGGGTTTTGTATTTGGCCTTATGGGTATAATTCATATCCTGTCATATTATTCATATTTCACTATTACATTGGGTGCATGAAAATGCATGTAATACTTCTTTACTAACCTTTTCTTTCTTGAATCTATGCAGGCAACATTGTCTCATTTATGGTTTTCCTTGCACCAGTGTAAGAGACCTATTCGCATATTTTAATGCGCATGTGTTCGATCATCTTTACAGAATTCGAAAACTGATCAATTTGAATTCATGCAGGCCGACGTTTATACAAATTTATAAGAAGAAATCAAGTGAGGGGTACCAATGTGTGCCTTACGTGGTGGGGCTGTTTAGCGCAATGCTTTGGATATACTATGCTTTCCTTAACCCGGATACGACCCTTCTTATTACCATCAACTCCGTAGGATGTGTCATCCAGACAATATACATCTGTTTCTACCTCTTTTATGCAACAACCAAAGCTAGAGTAACTTTCAACCAAACTCTATTAGCAATACCAACATGATTAGTTCACACATTTTATGTAAGAAACAGAATTAGCTAATGTTTTGATTATGTTTACGACAGATTCAAACTCTGAAGCTTCTTGTTGCACTGAACCTTGTCGGAATGGGCTTGATAGTCTTGCTAACTCTGTTTCTAACAAAAGGCCAGCTCCGAGCCAACATTGTTGGCTGGATCTGCCTTGTCTTCTCCTTGTGCGTATTTGTCGCACCTCTGGGTGTTGTGGTAAGTATCTCATCGACTCATCGTTCTTTTTAGTTCCTGTTTCATTTGCCAGTTTGTTCACTTATATATGTATTCAATTTCTTGGGTGTGCAGAGACGAGTTATACGTACCAAGAGCGTGGAATACATGCCTTTCCTTCTGTCCTTGTTCCTGACTCTAAGTGCTGTTATGTGGTTCTTCTATGGATTATTGCGTAAAGACTACAACATTGCGGTAAGTATGTACACGTCGATATGTATGATATGAACAATTTTAAGGGGAGCACGTAAACAAGTATATCGTGCTGAAATTAAATGCAGTAAGTACAATCTTTCGATGCTAACTTCATTCGTCGACTAATGCAGATTCCAAATGTTTTGGGGTTCTTCTTTGGAGTCCTGCAAATGGTGCTGTACTTGATGTACAGGAACGCGAAGAAAGTTCCTGAAATCGAAAACCAAGTCATAATACCTGCGGTGGGAGACATGATGAAGCTCAATCCTGAATTGAAAGACCACATTATTGATGTTCTGACGCTCAGTACACTTGTCTGTTCGGACATAATGCCTGCTGTGGTTCCACAACTGGTCACTGAAACTGAAGTGAAACTGGAGAAGGAGAATAAAGTTGCTGCGGCTGAACATGAAATCATTTAGCAGCATTCACTTAATTCCAACAATTAAGTTGAATCAATTTATTATCATTAATTCCATTTTAGTTTCATTTCTAACTATGTCTAATTTTTATTGAATTATTATCTGTTGAATTCTTCTGCTATTTCAATTTGTACTAGCATCATGTTGTACTTGTCAATTCCAACGGTAATATAAGTATGTTTGCAATCTAATCATATGATATGAAGCGACAAATCCTGTGAGGCTCCACAACGAGTTACATGTTACTTTTTATTGGTTAAAAATAATCAAATACTCAATGTTGATTGGTTAAAAGTCACTCTGACATGAAACTTTATTCTATTATGATTGGTAAAAAATTAATTCAACTCAACTCATTAACTTTATTAGCTAATAATTCTATTTTAAGTAGTATACACATAGACCAACTCAAAATAAATACAAGCCGGTCACTCATTTTTTCCTTCATTGTGTCTATTTTTAGTCATTTTAATCTCTATTTGTTTTAAATGTATTAGCTAAACATAGAATTTTTCTTTGCCATATTTTTTTAATAAAATGGTTATGTATTAATCACCATCATAACAAAAGAAGCCTAAGCTCACAAGAGCTACACAACAAGTAGCCATAAACGAACCTGACTAGAGTCTGATTAAAAAAGCAACCTGACTAGAGTCTTAAAAAGAAGCAGCAGAAAATTTATTGTAAGTTAGAGAAAATCTACTCACTCCATTTCATAAGTTAGAGAAAATCTAATGAAGTGCAAGATAAACTCGAAGAAAATAATCTCTGTTAGTTTACTATTCATGGAGTTGGACATAAAGAAAATCATCAAAATTAAATATCAGGACAGTAAAATGAAATGTTAGAAAACAACCATGAAGATCAAATGAATTATGCTTCCCACACATTAATTAAAATCTCATAAATCTTCAGTCCAAGAAGAACGTATAAGCCCCAAGTCATGTATTTTTTGTTACCTTCTGTATTTTTCACTTCTACAAGACAAGCCTCATCTTTTATTTTGCAAAAATATCCCAAAAGTTTTTATAAATTCATTTTAGTCCCTCTTTCATTTTTATTATCATATATATATATATATATATATAGCTAGGTGTCAGGTGTCAATTTTTAATCATTTTATGCTAACTACACTTAAAAGAGGGAATAGTAATTAATAACATCACAAAAGAAGTAGGAACAACATTTAAGTTCTCAATGCAAGTATAATTAACTCCACACTCTCCATTCGTCTCTACTGCTATAGTGCTATGCATGATATCAAGAACAAGTTTGCGCGACTAAGTCCAAGAAACACAAATGAGTTTTAAACTACTGTATAAAAATAGCACAGGGGTAGTAGTTAAGTAGGGTCAAAACTTTTAACTATACATGCATGTATGCAAGTCTGACCATTTTGCCATCTTCATATATGTTCTTACTTATACACTTAGGCACTATATGGGAGAAGATCTGGACTCCATGAACCTCAAAGACCTTCAGAATCTCGAACAACAGCTTGAAACTTCACTCAAAAGCATCAGAATTCGATAAGTAAAATTATATCTAGCCCTACTACATGCATATTTCCTTTCTACTAAGTTGTTTTTATCTCACTCTATACACTTCTAAATTCTCTCCAATGCGTTCTATAATGTCGTGTTATACTCTGCAGAATCAACTTCTGTATGACTCATCTCTGATTTGCAGAAAAGGTTCAGCTCTGCACCACTATGCACTACTACTAATTTATAGTCTCTGTACTTTGACAATATTTTGTAGCATGTTGCTCAAATCCATAGTCTACAAAAATATCACCACAGTATATATACCAATCATGGACAAAGATATGATGTATATGGTTAACTCGATATCAGATATTTATAACAGTTCATAAATATGTGGCAGGCAAAGGCAATTCAAGATCAGAACAGCACACTGACAAAGAAGGTGATTGTCACAACATGTTATAAGTTTAAATCCATGCTCATTGATTTGAGTACTTTTTAACCTGTGATTTAAAGCCCTTGCCATTTAAATACTCACCGAACATTGGTATAGATCAAGGAGAAGGTGCATGAAATTGCTCATCAGCCATCTCACCAGCAACAGCAGCATGGAAGTAATATGCATGCGCTGCCGCCTCTGCCACAACCACAATACCTCATGGAACCTCAACTTCCATGCTTAAATGGGTAAGTATTGTTGCTTTCTAATTGCAGCTTATAGAGTGCCTGAATTTATTCGAGAAATTTATCCAACTATTTAGTGCATCTGAAATCACGCAAACGTCTACTTACATTGTTAACCTTAACAAGAACTTACTAGCAAATCGACCTAAATATAGTTGGAATGCATTGTCTAGCTATTCTTGAAAAACAAGGGGAATGTATATGAAAGTCTATTTCGAAATTACACTGGCTAATTTAGCAGAACGTTCTTACTACTTTTTTATACGCAGAGGCACATACGATGGACAGGCAGATACAGAAGCAAGAAGGAATGAGCTAGACCTAACTCTCGATACACTCTGTTCATGCCATCTTGGATGCTTTGCTGCTTGAGATAGACTGTTGTCATTTGGCAGGAGAAAAGGTCTCTTGAGCTGGAGTCTGGAATATATTATATATTATATATAATAGGTCCAGGGGCGAATAAGGTACCACCTCTAGATATTTATCATCTAATCTGTCCCCAGGATAATTTCTAGTTAAATTTACTCCTAGAGTTTAGTTTCGCATATGACGTTTGGAGTTCTGTAATTTTCTCCACGTACGTCTTGGAAGCTCTACTTGGAGAGTATGAATTAGGTATAATTAATATAACCTGTGCAATAACATTACCAAACAGCAGCAGGGTCTATGTCTAATTCTATGTGATATATATCTTTACGCTGTTGTGGATCTTTAAATTTGTAGTTGAGTACTGTTCTTTAATTACGAATAACGAGTATGTTTGACATCTCTTTGAATGTGTAAAGCAGCTAAAGATTAAGATCACATATATGGTAGAGTGTCGGTCAAGCAGAGCAGGTCAAGCACATCACATTAAAAATGACAAGGATCTAGTTTTCGCAACAAACACAATTAAATGTTACTAAGCATCTAACTAAAGAATTCCAATCATTCCATTGAATAGAAAATATACAAACTAGATTGTTTCTGTGATATCAGAAGTCTATTGACAGACAAAGAAACTATGCAAGAAAACGCAATTGAAACCAACAACTCAACCCTCTAAAACCATCAGCAAGAATGGTACATATGAATGAGAACTGTGCGCAATGGTTGAGTTCGCAGTACCTTAAACAGTAGGTCCTATCAGTAAGAATCGTACACGTGAATGAGACCTAAGACCTCTGTCTTTTGTTACTGCCACGTTCCATGGCCTTCCTATTGTAAGTGTTGTTTTTACACTGGAGTTGACCAAGGAGTTATCCTTGGAGTTAACCTGTCTGGTTAACTCCTATATTTGTCAACAATACACTTAACGAATTTATGCTGTGTTTTACCTTTACTTAACTACTAACTAGTTCCACAGCTGTAGATATTTATTGTGTGCAGGAAACTAGCTTTCAGAATGTGTCAATAGGAAGAAGTTGTTTCTGACTAGAAAAGGAAGAAAAACAGAGCATCATAGCGTGACTCAAGAAGGGGAGAGAATCCAAGTAGGAATACAATTTCTATTGGATAAAGGAGGACGAAATCAAGTCTAGATTCAGAGTTTGAAGTCATTCAAAGTTGATGTCATGTTTAGCTAAATAGTAGGAAAGTGTTTCCTGATTGGATTCGCTCAGTACTTTGCTAAATAGTCGCTCAGTACTCTGCTATCCGTTCAAGTACTTCGCTACTATATATATGTCAACATCAACGATGAAGAACAGACATCTCAAGAGCAAGAAGTTTACAACCAAAGAATTCTTTTAGAGTCTTTCTTATTTAGTTGTTTGTTTTTGAGTCTTTATACTAGTTTATATTCTAGATCTCTCTAACAACGTATTGAGAATAGAATAGATAGATTGGGTTCTATATCATCGTGAGGTGACTAGTATTGTTTCAGCTAAGATAGAATAGGGAGTATACATCGTTGTACAAACATATTCTTCTTAGTGGTTTTTCTACCTTGACTGGGCATCAAGCAAGCTATCCAAAGCTGCTTGAAAATTTACAAACACAGGTTCTTATTACTTTCCGCTGTGCTTAATATTCTGATATATATTACTTGTGTTTGTCTGACTAATCTGCAGGTAGTAGTTGTGGATTACTGAGGTGTTATCGTACGAGTTGTTCAACCACATCGATAACTCCTGCTTACTGGCGAATTGTTCCTATTAACAAGTTATTATCGATCCTTATATTCTTTCACCTATCTGATGCGTGAAGCACCATTGGCAACTCCATTATAGTTTCGACCTGTTTCCAGTAATTCTCGGTAGAGGGAAGATCTGGCAATGCCTCAATCCTTTCCGCAGCAGATGCCATACGATCCCTTCTCATAATAAGCGGATCCAAGATCTTGGCGATAACAAATTTCAGGTTGTCTCGGTCGTCTGGTAAGACACCAAGGGCGGCATCCTTTAGTGTTTGCAAGTTTTTGTGATTTTTGTAGTCCACAAGAACTTCAAAGAAGTCATTCGCTTTATCCCTGGGCCATTTCTGCCCATCTTCATGACACTTCTTAACGAGTCTGAAAAACTCTACGCACTGTTCAAGCCCAGTGTCGATATCTCGATTGGCGTCCTTAATGTACTCATCGTTATAAACAAAATCCATGTGCCACAGTAAGCAGCGAATCAGAGCTTCTTTACCGGCGAACATCAGCTGCACACTATCCGACAAATGTTTTCTAGCATTAGCATCCACGTTCAAATTACCTAGCATTAGCGATGACATTGCCAGAAAAGTGTCGATGGCGGCAGCTTCGTCTGCATATTCTATCTTCAAGCGCTCCAGGTACAAGTTACCTAGCCGCTGATGTATTGAGTCTGCCATGGTAGGGTAATCTTGGAATTGAACGAATTTGATAGTATGTAACAGAGAGAATTTGGAAGGCAATTGGGGATACAGAAGAAATGAGGGTTTACTTGTTAGTAACAAGAATACATCCTTCCTTCTTAGTAAGAAGCATACTCAATGACAGATTGGTATCCATCGCTACAACTGATATATCTTTTTTTTTTCAAAATTTACCTTAAATTGAGGTCTGGTATCCACCGATATTATCATGTTATGATGGTCAAACAACTCTAAGCATATAGATCCTGAAATTACATGAAATTTTAAATTTTATTGCTCACAATTTTTATTTTTCTTACATTATTTATCAGCGTCGTTGTTCTTTTTTGTCAGTTTGTTTGATCATATAACAACAATACACAGTTGTTTTAACGTACATTTTATTTTTAACTGGCTTTTAATGATTAAAATAATCACATGATTTGAATTAAATTTATGTCACTCCAAACCAAAATTATACTCCAAGCATAAAATTAAAAGGGGTCATTGCTCCAAGTCCCAAATTATATCACTTTATTGCAACAACACTATAAAAAATCATTAATATTCGATCCAAATTAATTGCTCTCAACCTCGTTCTTTACTACTTTAATTAACCCCCTTTTCTTTCGATGTGATAATAAGGGGTTACTAAATACATTAAATATGCATTTTTATCAAATAAAAATGATTTAAAAAGTAATTTACTTACTTTTTTGCCAAAATGATAAATAGTGTGAACACTTTGTAAGTATAGTTAGAGGTCAAATAAGAACTTAGCTTTAGATGTTATATGGAGGAATCAATCTTAACTACTTTGAATCCAACAAGTCCGAGGCGAGTCAAGTTTCAACTCATGATAAAATATAGAGGAAAAAGAAAAAACACACTACCAAAATTACCTCTTTCAAGTTTTAACAAGTTGTAAAATAATTGAAAAATCGAGATTCAATTCTTTGTCCAAAACACTTCTATAGAAGTTTTACCGAATTGTAACGAGTTCACCCACGGGCCACTACCCACTACTAGATAAATGTTGTCCGAAACACTTTTTTAAACGTGATCAAGTGGTAAAGGTGAATAAAGTTGTTAAATTTACAGTTTTAAAAAATGTTAAATGTTTTTAATGAGTACCCCCTCCATTTTTTAAGAGCACTTCTTATTATTGATGCTTATTTGGGGCTAAAATTATCAATTAAATCCAAAAATACCTCAAATAGATGCTTTTTTGGGGCTACTAAATAGTAGCCCATGTAAAAGGGTTACTAAATAGTAGATCCCAACTAAAACCTACATATTTAAATTTTTATTCTTACTTGTTTGTTTGCTCGGTTAATTGAGTAAGATCACTCCTTATGGAGATTTGCCCAATTAAGCCCAAAAATGCATGCAATTCATGTTTTTTGGAGATATTATTTAATAGCCAACGTAAAAGGGCTACTATTTAGTAGCCCTCAATTAAGCGTCCATATTTATATTTTATGATTTATTATTTATTTAATTGGTTAGTCATATAGTACATGGGGTCCACAAATAGACTCCATTTAAACCTCAAACCATTGGAGAAATTAATTTGGAAGGGGCTTATTTTGGGTTGTACCCCCATTTAAGGCCCAAACCATAAGGAGAGCTTTAATATAACTAGTCTTTGTGTTTTTTCATACATACTTCGTATTAAGTAAATGTTACATTCTAGTCAACGAATTTGACCAATAGGTGAATTAAGGTAAATTAAGCACAGTTCCAAAATTGGATTTTGGAAGAGCCAAACATCTTTATGTTAGATTTATTGCACAATGGACCTTAATATCTTCTATTTTAGTATAAAATTGACAGTAAATAATTTAAAATTAAACCACATAAATCCAAATTACAAATTGACCTAATTTTTTTTTTTAAAAAACATAACAAACTAAAATTTTCAAAAAAAATCTTCTTCTTCTTCGAAGCTTCGACAACTGTTTTGGTCGGAGCAAGCTCTAGTCGGAGCTTTCTCCATTGATCGGAGCAAGCCCTGAACCGGAGCTTGCTCTAGTTCGAGCCCCGGCGACTGGTCCATTTGCCGGAGAAAGCTTCGGTACTGGAATATTATGATGAATGGTGGTCCATTTTTGTAAATATTGAGCGGTCAACACCAATATTCTGATTTTGTCACCAAAATATAATTGTTGGAGTAGTAGGGTTGAAAGTAAAATTAGGCCTCATATCAGGGTATTAATAATATGATAGTTTCTCTTAAGTAAATGATTGTAATAGAAATAAATGTAAATGATGGACCATCAAAATAATTATTATTACAATTTAAAAAGTATATTTTTTCTTCTAATACCCAATCATAAATATGAAAAAAAGTATTATTATATTAATATTAAAATATTGAAAGTCCAACATCATAATTATCATCGTGAACATCTAATACTATAACACTAATTTAAAATTTTAAACTATTTAAGAATAAGATGGAAAATATAAAACTATTTATATTTAAAAGAAAAAAGAGTGACGGGGCGGATGTAAGTGCAAGGCTGTGGGTGCCCTTGCACCCATAACCTTTTTATTTTTTGCACTATATGTTCTATAAAATTTTATTTTTCCCCCACAAAATAATTTTTTTTTGCACCCACATGAGTTTATAAAATCTATTTTGAACGCATTGAATTGATTTTAAGAGTATATCTTACTATTTTAAAGTTAATTGAGGTTAGATAGGTGGAAATAACATCATTTTTCATTAACATTATTGAAAAATTCGTCTATCTAATTACTATTTTTAAGTTAAAATTAATTATTTTAGTATGAAATCTTATAATCAATGTATATATAAATAAAGATGTTTTGATACGGAATTAAAATGAAACTCTTAAGTATTGATTCTAAACTACAAATACAAATAATTTTTATTTAATTCAATATTTGAAAGATTTAATTGTTTATTAGTCATTAATTAACATATTAAATAATTAATTACTTTTTGTTTAATATTTAATATTTTTAATAATAATTAATATATAACATATATTCACACCAACTTAGAAAAACTTGTGAATCCCCAAACTTCTGGATCCGCCCCGGAGAGAGAGAGTAACATGTTACCTCGCAGTGCAGTTAGCTCGATTTGGAGTAGTAGATAAGTAGATAACCAACGTTGCCCTAGGCTCCTCTTATAAGAGCGGCTGGTCGTAGTCGTCGACCCTTCAAAATTTTTGGGTCGTGAGCACAATTTTACCACAAAAATGCTCTTAACAGCAACCCAAAAATGGGTTGCAACCCCATTCAAAACAACAACCCAGCATTTGGGTTGATATTTTGATCACATTGTGAGCAAAACACCAACCCTAACCGATCCAATTGGAGTGCGACAAGTGTCCCACTCTAAATATTCTTTTCTTTTTTCTTTCTTTTTAGGTTGAATAGTGTTTTTATTCTATCCCATTCCATCTTAAATTTGACACTTTCCTTTCTTAATTTTTTTTAAAATTCATGTGACATAAAAAAAAATATATATTACTATGAGATAATAGTAATACTCATTATATTTTGATTTAAAAAGCTATTTTTACTTTTTTTAAATATGATTGGGAAAAAAAAGTGTTACATTTATTCATGTTATTGTATAAACATTTAAAAAATATTAAAATTTAATAAACATTAAGTATATTTAGAATTAAAAACATTAAAAAAACTAATGCAAAAGTGGATCATGGTTAAGATGATCATTTTGGATTGGAGTCACAATCCACAATTTGGCAACCCATATCATGAACCAACCCATAATTTTGGGTCTTGGATAAGGAAATGGTGTTGATTTGCATATTATTGAGTTTAACAAGCAGCCCGGACGGGGATAGAGTCTTCCAAGTGAAAGATAAAACTTGGTTTAGAGATTTACTGGCATTGGAGAGGATGTATGATGATTGGTATTCATGTATTTGGATGATTTACCAAACAATGTATTTCTGATCCATTTTTTCTCACTGCGATGTTATTAAGAATAGCTAGCCCCCCTATGTCACTCCAGCAAGTGAATACTACGTCAGGTTCTTCGTAACCCGAAAGATGATAGCCTAGCATTGTGCTTTTCAGAAACTAGATGGGACTTGTAATGAATTAGACTCCAGCATTACAGATGATCCGGGTGAGTTATTGACTTATTGTGGTCATATTAACATCGGAGAAAAGATTACAGGTCCCTGTTTACACTTCCCTTCCTGACTTTTTATTCTACGTTTAAAATTTCTTGTAGCTAAATGCCTAATAGGAAGTGATCTCTAGTTTAAAGAAAAAATGATGGATCAAATGTGAATATTTTTGGCAGATTTGAAATGGAAAATTGGATGTAATATTCCCTTTTTTCTAGCATTTGACCGGAAAGTTAAAGCACTTCTGGGTTCATTGAGCTCAACTTAGAGCTAAACAGTTTTGTTGCTTGTGTTAGAAATGCAGACAATAATGGTATCTATAGTCTCAGGGCAAGTTTCTCACTAGACGCCAACTGCACCATTTAGGAGACATCATCTTTTTTTTGGGGGCATTTGACATTCTTTGTAGTATAAAATCATTAATTTTGCTATTTCCGGTTGAAAACATGTTGAGTACTAATTTTATTATCATTAGAAAACTGCAGTAGGTGGTAACCTTGAGTTGACATTCAATTTCCATTAGTTGAAAACCCAAAAGATTCTTCTATAATATGGACAAACTGAACTTGGTAGCATCTCAATTGACCTGAACTTGGTAGCATCTTATTTGACATGTATATATAAAGCTAGGTGGTTAGCAATTGTTTGCATCACAGTCTAGCTTGCAGACTAAGAATTTCAATCTTTACCTCTCATGGAGATACCACAGATGCCATTCCTGGTGTTAATCCTATCCCTTTTCATTTTTATATTTTCTATTTCGAAACACAGTATCAAGCATAAGAAATCGTACGTAAATCTCCCTCCAGGGCCGCGTAAATTGCCAGTCATAGGAAACATTCTCAATCTGGTTGGTTCAGTACCACACCGTGCTTTGCAAAACTTATCGTCCACGTATGGTGAGGTGATGCACTTGCAGATTGGTGAGCTACCTGTTGTTGTCATTTCCTCTCCTGGAGCTGCGGAATTAGTGATGAAAACGCACGATGTTAATTTCGCCTCCAGGCCTTCCATACTAGCTGCAGAGATTTCAAGTTATGGTTGCACCAGTATAACATTTGCACCGCATGGTGACTACTGGAGACAGCTGCGGAAAATCTGCAGCCTGGAGCTTTTAAGTGCAAAGCGTGTTCAGTCGTTTAGATGGATAAGGGAGCAAGTGTTCCAGGATCTGACGACATTGATAGCTTCTAAGGAAGGATTGCCTTTCAATTTGACCGAAAAGCTATACTCTGCAACCTATACCGTGGTTTCAGTAGCAGCAGTTGGTAAGAAAACTGATGATCAAGAATTGCTGGTCTCTGTGTATAAAGAGGGTATTCCTTTGGCATCAGGTTTTAATATCGGTGATTTATATCCTTCTGTTAAAATGCTCCAATGGATCAGTGGATTGGGGCCTAGAATCGAAAGGCTCCAGCGTAAAGTTGATAAAATACTCGAAAGTATCATTCGTGACCACGAAGTTGACAATGCTCTGAAGAAGGCTGGTGAGGAAGAAACTCACGAAGATCTGGTGGATGTTCTATTAAAGTTTCAGGATGAAAAGCATGCGATTCCGTTGACCACTGACAACATCAAAGCTGTACTGAATGTAAATGATCCTATTTTATGTTCTTCCACAACTTTCACCTATTTCTTTTTGGTTGAACTCTTACACTTGAATTTATCTGTTGAAACTTGAAACAGGATGTTTTGGGCGCTGGAAGTGAGACATCAGCTACCACAATGGATTGGGCAATGGCTGAGATGCTCAAGAATCCAGAAGTACTAAAAAGAGCACAAGACGAGGTGAGACTAATTTTTGATGCCAAGGGGTATGTTGAAGAATCGTGCATTCATGAACTCAAATACCTAAAGTGCGTTGTAAAGGAGACACTAAGGTTGCATCCTGCAGCACCTTTACTATTGCCAAGAAAATGCATGCAGAAATGTGAGATTAATGGATTTGAGATTCCTGCTGGCACGAAAGTCATTGTTAATGCATGGGTCATTAACCGGGATCCCAAATATTGGACAGAGGGTGAGTGCTTTAAACCAGAAAGATTTCTTGATAGTGAGGTGGATTACAAAGGGAAGAACTTTGAGTACATTCCATTTGGTGCGGGGAGGAGAATCTGCCCTGGCATCTCGTTTGGTATAATCAATGTGGAGCTGCCGTTGGCAATGTTTCTGTACCACTTTGATTGGAAGTTACCAGCAGGGTTGACACGCGAAGAAATGGACATGAGCGATGCATTTGGGCTCATAGCTAGAAGGAAACAAGAGTTGTGGCTAGTTCCTATTCTCAAACGACCATTGGTTGCCAATTTGATGTGAGGTACTTGTCTGACTACAACGCGTCGTATGGTATGCTACAGTTCTTTAAGTTATGAACATCTGTTGTAGATTTAGTGAAAACTACGTACACGTACTAGTTCACTGTTGAGACTTTACTTTGAAGCACCATGTTATCTTGTTATGTTTTGTTTAATATAATGGTCGTAGAACTTGGTATATGTGCCATTCATGTAATGCTGATTTCAGATTTGTATATAACACTCCTTTCTTGTCAAAGGTTTATATGAAGTTGGTACTAATAAAATAACAAATATTAACAAAATAGTTAAGTACAGGGGCTCATATGATATGATAAGAGTCGTAAAAACGAAAAGAAAAAGAAAGAGAATAATACTGTAGCTAGTATGATAACTAGGGTAGATGAACTTATAACTCGTAAGTCCTGCTTGGCTTTCACCCAGTCGACGAAATCGTCCACTATGCTTGGCCAATGGCCATGCCTCGGCTGGATTGAAATTGCTAAAATCCGGAAAACTGATCTCAACAATGAATCGGTAGAATCCCTTCCACTGATCCAGATTAATAACCTTGTAATCCTTTTGTGCCTTCAGGTACTGAACCAAGAATTCTACTTGAGCCAGATGGTTCGGCAGAACAAGTTCCAGCAGCATACAAATACTGTCAATGTCCACAGTTCTCTGCATCTCTTCAGTAAGGCAATACCTGAAGGTGTAGGAGTAGAACGCCTCGAATTTGCGTGGCGTATTAACCTCTTCCTCCAGGCCCACGAGCGACGCCTTCAGATTGTCTATGGTATCAACTTTTAGTTCAGTTAGGGCTTTTCGCCATTCGGATAACTCGAAATAGCCTTGTTTTTTGGCTTGCATCTTCCATGCGAGCATCAGGACGCGAACATCGGTGTAATCGAGTCCTAAGTCAGACGATAGGGACTCGATTCCTTGCGGTTCGATCATGCCGCTGGATCTGGTAGCGTATGCATAGAATAGCTGGTTGACGGGGTTCGACTTCGGCCTTTTCCGTTTTGGTTTACTAGGAATGGGTGTTGGTTGCTGTGCAGGTTTTGCTGAGTCTTCTTTGAACGAGGAGGCATATTGAACAAAGGAGAAGAGTCTAATTAGAAAAGAAGTCCATACCATCGGCATCAAAAAATCATTACGGATATTTGAATGCCAATCATCATCAATCAAGGCACCTCCTCCTTCTCTTCCAAAGTTTATTTTTATCTTGTACTTTCAAGATTTCATTTCTGTCCAGCACTTGTTTCCACTCATTAACATTTCATTTCCAAATTTGGTGGCTTATCTGCGTGCAAAGTGAGTGGTTCCTATAGGTGTGCTTTTTCAGCCGAATAATTAGATAGAGTTCTCCTTCATATCCATTCATTCTCTCTTTGTGATATATATTTCGTGAAACAATATGCTGTGTTGTATACATTAAATCAATCGAGCATGAACTAAGCAAACGTCAAATTCTTTTGTTATAGTACTCTTACCTAGTCCAGGCATCATTGATCATACATTTTGACATAGCTTGTAGTAATATATTTGGATCTTCCAGTAAGTCACTGATTCACAGAGCTTCCAAGTACTTGCTTTTCAGAATCTTTGATTTTTGAATGTTCAGGTTTCTCGAAATATCTGATTTATAAGTAGAAAATTCAGTGAAGTTAGCTCTAGAAAGTTCTGATTCTCACCAGTGTTTCATATGCATTTGATAGTCTATATTTTCTATATAAGAAACTAATATGGTGGCCTTTTGAGGATAATATAAGAAAGATTTTGGGATCTGAATTTTAGTGTCAATTTTCAATTTTTAGGGTACCTGGACACGGAAAACAATTTTAACAGAGAACTTGTATGATTATTGCTTAGTTCATTTTCACTTTGATTTTGTTATGTGCACATTGTTTTATTTCTAAAATTTATCATAAAGGGTGTTGATTTGCATTTTAATGAGCTTAACAAGCAGCCCAGACAGGGATAGAGTCCTCCAAGTGAAAGATAAAACTTGGTTTAGAGATTTACTGGCGTTGGAGAGGATGCTATATCACTGTGTATGATGATTTGTATTCATGTATTTGGGATGATTTACCAACAATATATTTCTGATCCATGTTTTCTCACCGCGATGTTATTAACAGTAGCCCCCTATGTCACTCCAGCAGTGAATACTACGGAGTACTGGATTAACCACCAACAAATTAGTCTTATCTTGAGTGGCTTGCATCGGGTGATGGAGGTTGCCAGTGCATCAGGTTCATCGTAACCTTAACTGATTGATCTAAATCAATTTAATGTCCAAGATAGCCTAGCATTGTTCTTTTCAGGAACTATATGGGATTCATATTGGATTACACTCCATCATTGCAGATGAAGCCGGGGTGAGTTATTGTACATTGGAGAAAAGAGTACAGGTCCCTGCTTACACTTCCCTTCCTGACTTTTTATTGTACATTTATAATTTCTTGTAGCTAAATGCCTAAGAGAGTGATCTCTAGTTACAAAAAAAAAATTGATGGACCAAATGTGAATATTTGTGGCAGATTTGAAATGGAAAAAATATATGGATGTAATATTCACATTTTAACCGGAAAGTTAAACCACGTCTTGGTTTAACTTAGAGCTGTCAAACAGTTTTGTTACTTGTGTTAGAAATGCAGACAAGAATGGTATCTATAGTCTCAGGGCAAGTTTCTCACTAGGCGCCAACTGCACCATTTAGGAGACATCATCTTTTTTTTTGGGCATTTGACATTATTTGTAGTATAAAATCATTAATTTCCGTTGATTATTCTTCCGGTTGAAAACATGTTTAGTACTAATTTATTATCATTAGAAAACTGCATTGGGTGGTAACCTTGAGTTGACACTCAATTTCCATTAGTTGAAAACCCAAAAGATTCTTCTATAATATGGACAAACTGAACTTGGTAGCATCTTATTTGACATATATATATAAAGCTTGGTGGTTAGCAATTTTGCATCAAAGTCTAGCTTGCAGACTATAAGAATTTCAATCTTTAAGTCTCATGGAGATACCACAGATGCCATTCCTGGTGTTAATCCTATTCTTGTTTATTTTTATACTTTCTGTTTTGAAACACAGCATCAAGCATAAGAAATCATACATAAATCTTCCCCCAGGGCCGCCTAAGTTGCCAGTAATAGGAAACATTCTCAATCTAGTTGGTTCAGTACCACACCGTGCTTTGCAAAACTTAGCCTCCAAGTATGGCGAGGTCATGCATTTGCAGATTGGTGAGCTATCTGTTGTTGTCATTTCCTCTCCTGGAGCCGCGGAAGTAGTGATGAAAACGCATGATGTTAATTTCGCCTCCAGGCCTTCAATACTAGTTGCAGAGATTGCAAGTTATGGTTGCACCAGTATAACATTTGCACCGCATGGTGACTACTGGAGACAACTGCGGAAAATCTTCAGCCTGGAGCTTTTAAGTGCAAAGCGTGTTCAGTCGTTTAGATGGATAAGGGAGCAAGTGTTCCAGGATCTGACTACATTGATATCTTCTAAGGAAGGATTGCTGTTCAATTTGACCGAAATGCTATACTCTGCAACCAATACCGTGGTTTCAGTAGCAGCAGTTGGTAAGAAAACTTATGATCAAGAATTGCTGGTCTCTGTGTTTAAAGAGGGTATTCGTTTGGCATCAGGTTTTAATATCGGTGATTTATATCCTTCTGTTAAAATGCTCCAATGGATCAGTGGATTGGGGCCTAGAATCGAAAGGCTCCAGCGTAAAGTTGATAAAATACTCGAAAGTATCATTCATGAACACGAAGTCGCCAATGCTCTAAAGAAGGCTGGTGAGGAAGAAAATCACGAAGATCTGGTGGATGTTCTATTAAAGTTTCAGGATGAAAAGCATGCGATTCCGTTGACCACTGACAACATCAAAGCTGTACTGCATGTAAATGATCCTATTTTATTTTCTTCCACAACTTTCACCTATTTCTTTTTGGTTGAACTCACCCTTGAATTTATGTGTTGAAACTTAAACAGGATGTTTTGGTCGCTGGAAGTGAGACATCAGCAACGACGATGGATTGGGCAATGGCTGAGATGCTCAAGAATCCAGAAGTACTAAAAAGAGCACAAGACGAGGTGAGACTAATTTTTGATGCAAAGGGGTATGTTGAGGAATCGTGCATTCATGAACTCAAATACCTAAAGTGCGTTGTAAAGGAGACACTAAGGTTGCATCCTGCAGCACCTTTATTATTGCCAAGAAAATGCATGCAGAAATGTGAGATTAATGGATTTGAGATTCCTGCCGGCACGAAAGTCATTGTTAATGCATGGGTCATTAAGCAGGATCCCAAATAATGGACAGAGGGTGAGTGCTTTAAACCAGAAAGATTTCTTGATAGTGAGGTTGATTACAAGGGGAACAACTTTGAGTACATTCCATTTGGTGCGGGGAGGAGAATCTGCCCCGGCATCTCTTTTGGTATAATCAATGTGGAGCTGCCGTTGGCAATGTTTCTGTACCACTTTGATTGGAAGTTACCAGCAGGTTTGACACGCGAAAAAATGGACATGAGTGATGCATTCGGGCTCATAGCTAGAAGGAAACAAGAGTTGTGGCTAGTTCCTATTCTCAAACGACCATTGCTTGCCAATTGATGTGAGGTACTTGTCACCTACAACGCATCGTATACCTCAGTTCTTTCAGTTATGAAGTCTGTTGTAGATTTAGTGAGAACTACGTACATACTTTGAAGCACCGTGTTATCGTGTTATGTTTTGTTTAATAATGGTTGCAGAACCTTGTATATGTGCCATTCATGTAAGGCTGCTCTGCACTATTTTCACTTTTTAACACTCCTTTCTTGTCAAAGGCTTTATATGAAGTTGGTACTAAATAAAATAATAAATACTAACAAAATAGTGAAGTACTAATACAGGGGCTCATTATGATAAGAAGTGTAAAAACGAAACAAAAACAGAAAGGGAATACTGTAGCTAGTATGATAACTAGGGTAGATGAATTTATAAGCCCTGCTTGGCTTTCATCCAGTCGACAAAATCGTCCACTATGCTAGGCCATGCCTCCGCTGGATTAAAATTGCCAAAATCTGGAAAACTGATCTCAACAATGAATCGGTAGAATCCCTTCCACTGATCCAGATTAATAACCTTGTAATCCTTTTGTGTCTGCAGGAACTGAACCAAGGATTCAACTTGAGCCGGATAGTTTTGCAGAACAAGTTCCAGCAGCATACAGATACTCTCAATGTCCACAGTTCTCTGCATCTCTTCAGTAAGGCAATACCTGAAGGCGTAGGAGTAGAACGCCTCGAAATTGGGTGGCGTATTCACCTCTACCTCCAGGTCCACGAGCGACGCCTTCAGCTTGTCTATGGTATTAACTTTTAGTTCAGTTAGGGCTTTTCGCCATTCGGATAACTCGAAATAGCCTTGTTTTTTGGCTTGCATCTTCCATGCGAGCATCAGGACGCGAACATCGGTGTAATCGAGTCCTAAGTCAGACAATAGGGACTCGATTCCTTGCGGTTCGATCATGCCGCTGGATCTGGTAGCGTATGCATAGAATAGCTGGTCGATGGTGTTCGGCTTCGGCTTTTTAGGTTCGGGTTTACTGGGAACGGGAACAGGTGCTGGTTGCTGTGCAGGTTTTGCGGAATTCTTCTTTGAACGAGGCATATTGAACAAACGAGAAAAGAGTCTAATTAGAAAAGAGTCCAAACTATCGGCGTTGTTTAAATAGACATTTTTTCCCCTTAATACGGTAATACCTAATCCTAATTCGTTTTTAATTTAATACCTTCCCCAGATTTTTATTTAACGGCAAATATATCTATCCAACTCCTACTCCTACACGGGTACACCACTCCTTTACCACTAATAACTCAAAAAATACATCATTTTACCACTCGGGTACCCTTATAGTTTCCCCTCCAAGTAGTTTATGGTAATATAAATATTGTGCACCGTAGATTTATCTCAAATTTACAAATATTAATATCATATTCGAGATGCATTATTATTGTAGCTATGGACAGGTTGTAAACTGATTTCGCAACAGTGATATGACTACTACTTAACGAAGTCTGTTATTGTGTGAAACCGCCAATTTAGACTCATTGTTTGAAAATTTACTTTGATTGGTAAACTTAAAACTTCTTCTTTAAGGTTGGGCGTTTGAGTTAGGTTCCCCCGACCCGATATGAGAGGGGGGGGGGGGGGGGTTCCGACGGATTTGGGTAGTACATTTTGCCATTTTGGTTACGTAATTCATTACTCAATCGGATATTGGGTACTTGATTTAATTTTTAATCATCCATCACATAAATTCCAACCACCTGATCTTTTCATAATCCACCACATAAATTCCGGCATGATACCAGCAGTTCAAAGAAGTGCCAGATTCTTCAATTCCATTTTCTCACATCGCACTATTAATGCTCAAATAGATCTTCAAATTGAATTTCTTTAATTATTTCCTCCATGTTTAACTCTTGATGTGAAATTGAAATTAAATAAGGATGCAAGACCCAAGTATAGTATGAATCGATGGAAGAGGACTGATGTAGGGCAAAAAACCATCCAGTAAATTTGCTTGATAGCACATGCCAACTTTTGTTAGCCATGACAATTTTCAACATCATGGCACATTCAGTCTAACGTTTTTTGCCACCCGTTGGAAACTCTTCACACTCCTTGACATCCATCGGGTAATGCATCTACCACTATACGTAGGGATGAATCCTGCCAAGGTGTTTGTAAAACTAATGTGAGTATATTAGGACTTAGAAATATAATATACTCTCTCCGTACCCGCATAATTTGATTTTGCTAAAAAAAAAAAAAAAAAAGAGTTTTTTTAACATATAATAATAGTGGGGTTAGTTTTACTTATAAGATTTTATATTGATGTATATTGCACAAAAGTGCAAATTAGAAAGGAACTAAAGCACAAAATATTAGTTAACCAGCTACTCCAAAAGGACCAAAACCGGTTAATGGCTCCCTTTGTGAGGTCATAATCCAGATCTAAATACGGTCTTCTCATGAAGACGATGCCAGTCTTGGTAAGTCTCTCTAACTCCAGTCCTTCATCTTACGTTTTTATGATTCGATCTTGTCTGTGTTGCTTGTTAGACTATTTCATATGTCGATCTACACTTTTTCTTAACTTATGTTTGAGAGACTGTACACCACGCCCATATTTACCTTCAATTGATTGTGAATTTGTGATCTATGCGATTATCATGTAAATTCTCTGTTATAGTTGTCCAAGCAAGTCCAGGCATACTTAAATCTCAAATAGCCGATATGTATTCAGATCTTGCCAGCTAGATCACTTTAGATACAATGGAAAACTATTTGGTGATACACAATTAAGAGCTTTGACATTTTCCCCTCAGATTTTTTGAAATTACTTTTGGGAGATTGTGTTGACACATTTTTATGGAGCAAATGATTTAATCACAAGTTTCTTTCATTATGAATAATGTACTGGCCTGTGGCCTGGCTAGGCTGGGTATGCATGAGCTATGTTATTTTAGTTTTTTGGGATTCTTGGACTTGCTAGACAAATCTTGCGTAGAACTTATAGGATGATCACTTAGTTCATGTTCACTTTGATGTATGTGCATGGTGTGAGTCTCTCAAATATATCGTAAGAGAAATATGTTGATTGACATAATGATGAGTTTAACTAGTATTAGAGACATGTGTTGAATTTTGAAAATAGAAGATGAATGTTTGGGCTTAGGGATATGGTAAAGTTTGACAGATTATATGGATGCTTACCTGCCAATATTTTCTGATAATCATCTGCATGTGAAGCTTGAATTATGAAAGACTGTCTCCCTGTTCATTTTGATCTTGAACTATTAACTGTTGATTTTTTTAATGCTTTTGAAGTGTTGTTTTTAATACTTGAAAATTATAAGGAAGAGATTGCCAAATCTTCATTTTCTCAAAGTAGTTAATGCTTCCAAATATATGAACTTGAAAATTATCCCTTTCACTGAGAAAAAAAACTTGTGTTATATAAAGAATTGCTGTCATTTTGTCTAGATTAGTTGCTCAAGAATGATAAGTTCACCGATCATTCGTGCTAGGTCACATTAAAAAAGTTTACCTGTAAGTTTGTTTCTTGTTCCCATGTGATTTCTGAGGATGATGGTCTATTGCACAACGCACACGACAAATCATCTCTATTTCAGCCTTTGCTCTTCTAATTTATTTCTACGGATCAAACCCCATGTTTACCATCATTGTACTCTGAGGTAATTTTGCTCATGAAGTTTTTAATTACGTTTTCTTTTTCTCAGTTTTGTAGGCAATCAGTGAATCAGTCATTATAGATTTATAGGTAAAGTTGAGCATAACACATGCTTGCCTCAATGATTTTTTTTATTGTTATAGACTTATAGTCATTATTTAACCTCCAAAAGACCCAATTACTTTCTAATTGTGCCATAATCACCCATCTCATACCTTTCACAAGATCCAATAATATATAAGCAGAACAACCAGTCATGAGTAACTCATACTGTGTGGTGTATTTAAATAAGTTCATGTATGTATGTCCTTGAGATGTCAATAGTCCCTCCACTTCCCAAAGTATTCACATTTTCCTTTCCATTTGTCATCAAATTGATTTCGTTGCATTTAAATGAACTTATAATACTTTAGTTGAACCAACTAAATATCACTGCACTGGTTGTTTTTCCCATGGCTGCCAGTTTTCAAGAGTCTTCTTGCTCACTTATAACTACAGGTTTGAGTTACTCCCCGAGCCAGAAAGTATCCAAACTCCACGTGTAATTCTTCTAACTCAAAATCTCAATAAATCAGTTTTGTACTTGCATCACTGTTGATGTATTGAGAATGATGAGAATTACAGGTATTGTAATGTTTTGATTGGTGTCAAGCTGAGGATATTGTTTAGTGTCCTTAGAAAAACTTCCTTGCCAGATTTCATGCAATGTGAAACCCGTAGATATTGGGGGATGAACACAGGAAACTCTAGCACAAGAATGCTGGTGGCCATGTAACAACATCACCGATGTTTTAATTAATTGGTTTTGCTGATATATTTTCATGGTGATGTTGGAAATGGCATTAATTTAGCTAGATGGTAGGCAATGTCTGAGTTCTCTATCTTATGCAACGATTTCCAAAGAAAGGAAAAGATGGGCCATGCGCCTAAAGTGCGTTGTCAAGGAGACACTAAGGCTGCATGCTCCGGCACCTTTATTGCTCCCATGAAAATGCATGCAGAAATGTGAGATTAATGGATTTGATACTCCAGGCGACACAAAAATCATTGTTAATGGATGGATGGGCCATTAACACAGATCCCAAAGGGTGATTGCTTTAAACCCGAAAGATTTCTTGATCCCAAGGGGAACAACTTTGAGTACATTCCATTTGGTGGAGGGAGGAGAATCTGCCCCGGCATCTTGTTTGGGATAATCAATGTGGAGCTGCCGTTGGCTATGTATCTGTACCACTTTGATTGGAAATTACCAGCAGGGTTGAGACGCTGAGAAATGGACATGAGTGATGCATTTGGAATTACAGCTAGAAGGAAACAAGATTTGTGGTCAGTTCCAATTGATGCAAGGTTAGGTACTTGTCAACTCCAATGCATCGTATACCACAAGTATTTACTTTACGAACTTCTGTTGCAGATTTAGTGAAAACTACCTGCATGTACTAGCTCACTGTTAAGATATTACTTTGAAGCACCATGTTATCGTGTTATGTTTTGTTCGATAATGGTCGTAGAACCTTGTATGTATTCTATTCGTCTAATGCTGATTACAGAGCAATACTCTGCAGTACTTTCATTTTGTAACACTTGTTGAACCGAACTCACTCGACAGTTCAATAAATCAATTTTGTGCTTCCATTTGTGTTGATGTGTTGAGAATGGTGAGTTCTCGGTATGGTAAGGTTGAGATTTGTGTCATGCCGATGACTGCGTTTCGTTTCCTTAGAAATACTTCTGTGCCAGGTTTCATGTAATGTGAAACCCATTGATATCGGGGGTTCAGCACGGGATGCTTTAGCACCGGAATGATGGTGGCCATGCTTTACCTTTAGATGGAACAGAAGGAATATTGCATTACAATTTATTACAATCTTACTAACTCCAAAAATAAATAGTTTTTTATGCAGTCACCAATTATTTAGTATTATTTTTTGACACCTTCTTTATCACCACTTTATCGTCTATCTCATATTTTATCATTCACTTACAACTTTATCTATATAATGATCCCTCAATTCCCTCTATAGTTTCATGTTTTTCCATTGGTGGCCAGAGCTTTACGAATGGTAGTAGAGCCGAACCAGTCAAAAACCATAAGGGGTGGTCGAGGTGTTACAATTGGTATCAGAGCCGAACCAGCCCAAAACTCATAAGGGGTGGACAGTTGGCAGTACAAGGCGCAACAAGGATGTCGCGCAATTTAATATGGGTGAATGTAACGCCCCAAATGGTTAAAGAGATTGATAACACTACTCATATCAACAAGGTGCGTCTTTATTTTTGAAAATTCATCCAAAAATCAATTAATATGCTATTAATATTCATAAAATGGAGAAAAAATCATTAAGAATTTAATATTATAGAGACCTGAGTTTTTGTTAAGAAAATGAACACCCTAAAAACATAATAGGGGATGTGTTAGCCGAGATTTGAGCCAAAAAGTTTAAAATTCATGTAAAGAATGCTTTTATGCTCGGCTCCCATAAAAATTGTGCCAATAAAGAAAAATGAGAAGACTTTGAAGAAATTGACGTACTACTATAATGTTTCTAACCTTTTTTTCATCCATATAATCAGAAGTAATTTGCAACAAATTAAAATCAACAAAAGCGGGGAACATTTGGAAATATTCTACTACCTGTCACCGTCCATCGATCTCCCTGGTTTTAAACATGTTTATAGTATCATTAAGAAACTGTAGTAGGTTAGGCAGCCTTGATAGTTGATACTCAATTACTCAATAAAAGCTAGGTGGTTAGCTTCAAATCTTGCAGAATTATAAGACTTTCAAGTTTCAATCTTTACCTCTCATGGGGATACCACAGATGCCATTCCTGGCGTTAATTCTATTCCTATCCTTGTTCATTTCTATATTTTCTATTTTCAAACAAAGCATCAAGAATAAGAAATCGTACGTAAATCTCCCTCCAGGGCCGCCTAAGTTGCCAGTCATAGGAAACATTCTCAATCTGGTTGGTTCAGTACCACACCGTGCTTTGCAAAACTTATCGTCCAAGTATGGCGAGGTGATGCACTTGCAGATTGGTGAGCTACCTGTTGTTGTCATTTCCTCTCCTGAAGCCGCGGAATTAGTGATGAAAACGCACGATGTTAATTTCGCCTCTAGGCCTTCAGTACTAGTTGTAGAGATCGCAGGTTATGGTTGCAGCGGCATAGCATTTGCACCGTACGGTGATTATTGGAGACAACTGCGGAAAATCTGCACCTTGGAGCTTTTTAGCGCGAAGTGTGTTCAGTCGTTTAGATGGATAAGGGAGCAAGTGTTCCAGGATCTGACTAAATCGATAGCTTCTAAGGAAGGATTGCCTTTCAATCTGACCGAAGAGCTGCACTCTGCCACCTATGCCATGGTTTCAATAGCAGCAGTTGGTGGCAAGAAAACTGATGAGCAAGAATTGCTGGTCTCGGTGCTTAAAGAGAGTGTTCGTTTAGCTTCAGGCTTTAATATCGCTGATTTATATCCTTCGGCCAAATTGCTCCAAAGGATCAGTGGATTGGGGCCCAGAATTGAGAGCCTACACCTTAAATCTGATGGAATTCTCGAAAGAATCATCCGTGAACACAAAGTCGCGAATGCTCTGAAGAATGCTGATGAGGGAGAAAGTCACGAAGATCTGGTAGATGTTCTGCTAAAGTTTCAGGATGAAAAGGATGAGTTTCCGTTAACCACCGACAACATCAAAGCTGTAATCAATGTAAATGATCCTATTTTACGTTCTTCCACAACTTTCACCTAGCTATTTCCTTCCTGTTGAAGTCTTCCACTTGAACTTATGTGTTGAAACTTGAAACAGGATGTTTTGAGCGCTGGAAGTGAAACATCAGCAACGACGATGGATTGGGCAATGGCTGAGATGCTCAAGAATCCAGAAGTACTAAAAAAAGCACAAGACGAGGTGAGACTAACGTTTGATGCGAAGGGGTATGTTGATGAATCGTGCATTCATGAACTCAAATACCTAAAGTGCGTTGTCAAGGAGACGCTAAGGTTGCATCCTCCGGCGCCTTTACTACTCCCAAGAAAATGCATGCAGAAATGTGAGCTTAATGGATTTGAGATTCCAGCCGGCACAAAAATCATTGTTAATGCATGGGCCATTAACAGGGATCCCAAATATTGGACAGGGGGTGAGTGCTTTAAACCAGAAAGATTTCTTGATAGTGAGATTGATTACAAGGGGAAAAACTTCGAGTACATTCAATTTGGTGCGGGGAGGAGAATCTGCCCCGGCATCTCGTTCGGTCTAATCAATGTGGAGCTACCGTTGGCAATGTGTCTGTACCACTTTGATTGGAAATTACCAGCAGGATTGAGACGCGAAGAAATGGACATGACTGATGCATTTGGGATCACAGCTAGAAGGAAACAAGATTTGTGGATCGTTCCTATTCTCAAAAGGCCATTGACTGCTGATTGATGTTGCAGATTCAGTGAAAACTACCTGCATATATGTACTAGTTCAATATTGTTAAGAGATTACTACTTTGCAGTAACCATGCTATGTTTTGTTTGATAATGGATGTCGACTCCATATGTATGCACTTTGTTCTATATTGCTGCAACTGAGTTTACTTTGTTCTATTCTCCTTTTTCAATAAGATATGACTTACTGTGAAATAGCGTTAACCACTTCATTTGTAGAAAATGACACCATTAATACTCAATCCCCTGCAAGTCCTGCTCGTGGTGTACTTATACTTCCTCCTTCCTCCATAAATTTTATAGCTTCCCACTTTATTTTTGTTGACTTTTTTATGTGATGTTTGATCTCAAATAAATCATAATTGATTACGAATACGAATATAAGAAGTATACTATCATAATATAATTTTTAAAATTATTTTTCACAACGAGTTATAAATAATTTGAGGTCAAACCGGACATCGAAAATTCAACAAAAATAAAGTGGAAAACTACCCGAGGAAGTATTTCATTTATCTCATCTCCTTTTAAATAATGTGGGATACGAGGTACTACAGTTTAGCTTTACGAAATAATTAAGGTTATTTTGTTTAGTAAGTAATTTGGGAGAGATCAAGCCCAACCCGTGATTTATATTTAAATAGTTCGTGACAAAATTAGGCCAACTCCTAGTTATTAATCAAAGTTAAGTTGTCTAATTACCATTTTTTTTTTTTGACTCAGTACACTAAATGTAAATTTACCAGAAGGCTATTTATTTAGAATGGTATTTATAAGGCCATTTCTTTGGCAAATAATCCGGTCCTAATACATGATTTAAATTTAAATAGTTTGTGACAGCAAATTAGGCCCAACTCCTAGTTATCCAATTTAAATCGTCTTTACATGTATAAAAAATTGGGTCATTACATTAAATGAAAATCTACCAAAAGAATGACTTTTACAAAAGTTTGTATAATATTTTTGTAATATATGATTAATAACTTCACATGCTAATAATTTCAACTTTCATAATTAAAGATGTGTCCATCATTATAAAAGGAATGTTTCCAGAAAATATATTTCACCCTATTTCATATTTCATTTGTCTTTCATTTGTAAGTTGAAAAATGCACAAGTGTTTGATTAAGGTGGCTATTATCATGGCTTTCGCCGTGCTCATGCTCAATGAATTTGGTAATAACTAACTTTATTTGGGTCGTGTATTCTTTATGTATTATTATTTTTATTTTTATAAACAAAACATCATTAGAATGCAATAGAGATATTCTGAAATGTCTCGACTCTTGATCGGTTAGTGTCCAATATGTTAACGCACCCTCTCCTCATATATCAATCAGTTTTGTCATCATATAAAAAATTACTTTAATAGTAAATATTGGAAGGAAGGAAAACATTTTAGTTTTCTAGATCAATTTGATAATATATTGTAGCTAGTAAGTATTACAATGATTTGATTTTTGTTGTATTTTACAAACACATTGTAGGTATTTCGGGTTCAAATGCAAGATTAGTACAAGAATCGAAGTGGCATAAAATAACGTGCAAAATCGATTCGGATTGTGAAGATGTCTGCAAACGCTTTGGGATTCCTTTTCCACATTGTGTACGTGGGCTTTGTGTTTGCTTCGAATGAGTTTCCACGATTAGTCGTGGCCCAATAAATTTTTTATATATTGCAATATGATGTATCATTTAAACTTTCGCAATAAAATTTAATTTTCTTGCTTAAAGTTTTTAAGTTTTCTAATTTTCAACCAAATTCTTCTTATTATACTAGGGGAAACAAATTGGGTATACCGTTCCAATTTTAAGTACTCCATAAGTTTTGAGTGAGTGAAACCGAAAAATTTTATTTTGACTTTAAAATTTAGGAAAAATGGTGAAAAAGAACTTACATTTAAAGAAAAAAAGGAAAAAAGTAAAATAATATACAAAAAATCGTTACAAAGATTAATTCTACTTTTTTTTGTTTGATAGAATTGTAAACAAAATTGAAATAACATATAAAAAAATTGGAAAAATATTTATACAAAATTACTATGAGAACGAAAACTTCTGGTTCATATATGGTCTATGTTTTGAAATGTAAAATTGTCTTTTGGTATACCACTTTAAATTTGTTTTTTCTTAATGACAAAAATTTATTCTTAACCGTAAAGATTTGCAATACAAAGAGTATTAAAAATAATTTTAGGTATACAAACATAATTACCACCAACACCCAGACAATACAAGAACCAGCACCCAACAAACCACACCATGATAAAACCAGTAAAACTACCAAACTAAAACCCAACCAAGCACTACAACACAACAAAGACCTCCACCCAAGTCACCAGCCAAGATAAAAGTCTCCAACACTAGTCCGCAATATGCTCCAGCAAAATCAACCCGTCAATTACTACAAAACCAATGTTCCAAGTTTCAGTGGTCTGTTACCATGTGTTTCTTCGATTCTCTGATCTCCCCACTCCAATTCAATGGAAGTTTTGATGTAAGGATCCACCAAGCCGGGTCTGGGCGGTCCATATTACAATCAGTTACTACTAGCAGTCCAGAAACTGAGCTTAAACTCCGGCAACGGCTGAGCTTACAGCTCCGCCATGGACGGAGTATGTTGGACAATTAATATAAATGACTAGATTCCGTTCCTCCCCAACAGCTTAAGCTTTTGGGAGAGTTGGAATTTTATCTTGGTATCAGAGCCATCTGGCTCACGCCCACCTGGGTTCGAATCTTCCCGGAGACAAACTCCGCCCCATATTAAATTTCCACTCGATTGGCCTCCCCAAAAAGGTTGAAATCGGCCACGAGTGCGGGGGAGTGTTGGACAATTAATATAAATGACTAGATTCCGTTCCTCCCCAACAGCTTAAGCTTTTGGGAGAGTTGGAATTTTATCAGAGTAGAAAGCTCCATCCTAAGGCGGAGTAGTACAGCTCTTCCATGGACAGAACTCTCCTCCCCCCCCCCCCTTCCAGTGGCGGCACCGCCATGGATAGAGCCATGGTTGGAGCTCACAACTCAATCCGATCTGGATTTATTTTTTTCTTTCTTTCTTTTTAATTTTAAAATTGATAAAAAAAATTTGAAATTAAAATTGTTAGATTTTCTCTTCTATTCCACCGAAATTCTTTTCCCTTTTTTTTTCATCCACTTGGGACCAAGTTCGGGGGTTTGGAGTTGAGGAACCAAATGATTTTATGGTTAAACTAAATTACCAAAAAGATTAATAATAATAATAAGGGGAATAAAAAGAAGAGAGTTTTGGATACTGGGGGTCCCTTGTGAGTATACTCGCGAGATATCATCATCTCATTTTACTTCCCCTTAAATCAACAATAATGTTTTAGCCCAAATTTGAGTTTTTTAGTTGGCCAACACATATTAACAATAATGTCATCACTCCAATATTGTCAAAACAAACACATGCCCATAAGATAAACACGCTTAATGCTCAGATCTAAAATTAATGTAATTGTATTTTGAAATTAATTTCTGGTTAATTTCTATTAAATACAAACATTTTTTGATTAATTTCTTTTATTCTATTCCAAGTTCATACGCTAAAATCTATAATATATATAAGGTGTCAAATGTTTTTGATAATGATGTTGCATATCATTCATTCAATTTTATCAGATTATTACTTGTTAGAAATACTCTAATTTTCAAGTGAATTTAATTTTTATTCCTATTTTCTAACTTAATTTATTCCTTAATTTTTTAAAAATAAAAAATAAATCACTCTATATTTTAGGGTAATAGTTAATAGTTGAAAAAACAATATGTGTGCAAATAAAAACTTTATACATTAAAAATAGAAGGCACTACTACTGAGTACATTTAATTGAACGGGAAAAAATTTAATATGCACTGAAACCTTTTCCATGTTTTCAAAATGCACAGAAATTTTTATTTTATTCCAAATTTTACCGAAACCATTCAACAAAATTTTCAACTCTCACAAATCTTTAACAATTAACACTGTTAGAAAAATTCCTGTCAGGGGCAAAATTATAACTTAACAAAACTCTCCTTCTCGTTCACAAACCAACAAAGACCATGTCGATACAAATCGTACCAGGAATATCGGCAGTCTTCTTTTCCGACGATATCTCAAATTATTCGGTCGGAAACTCCGAAACAGGTAAGGTTTGTGATTTTTCGTTTCGTATTCCATATTTTGGGCGTCAATTTACTCAATTTTGGAAACCCAATCAAACTCCTAGGAATCCCCAAACTTTCAATCTCTTTCAATTAAGTTTTGATTGAACCAAATCAGGTAAAACCTAAGATAGAGAAGCGTTATAAGCAGGAATTCGTTAAATTTTTTTATGGCAGCTGAAGCTCTAAAAGTACTGTGCTGAAACTGAAGCTCTGTGAAGCAGGTAATACTTTTTTATGTAGAAACAAAGACAACAATTATATGAGCACGATTCGCAATCCTTTTAAACTATCTTAAACTTTGACGTTGTTGTGACAAACTCCTTTAAATTTCACGAATGTGGTACTCATATAAAAAAAACATTATTGTCCATAACGGCTAGTTTTTTTTTTTTTTTTTTCAATGAAATTTAATTACTTTTTCGTCCCATTGGTTATTTTTGAATTATTGTGGTGAAAACAAATTCAGTACAATTTGTGTTCAAGATACTATTACATTTTAGCTTGATCATTAAGGGTGTTTGGATGCTCCAAAACCAAATATTGCTATAGTAGGTTAGTTCTTCCAAAGTCAAATTCGTGGCCTGAAATTTCAAAAGCTCCGGTATTTTCTGGTACTGGAGCATTGGGGAAGAAGGAAGAAGAAGGTTAAAAAAACTATTATTTTAGTTTTTATTTAGTTATGTTTTTTTTAATTTACATATTTTTTATTTTACTTTTTAGTAAATGTATTTATTTCCTTAGGACATGTGTTGTTTTTCGACGATGACAAAATTATAAATAAGTGTCGGTCAACTCAAATAACACTGATTTTGGACTAAAATGTAATTGTGAAACTATCATGATTCATTTTGAGAATGACCCTCTTGGATGTCCCTAATAATCAATTTTCTCTAGATATATATTTGGCATAGAGGATAAAGGTTAAGTAATGCAAAATCACTTCTTTTTCAATTCTTAAAGGACTAAGGTAAAGGTTTATTCTATTTACTGGTTCAAATAAATGACTCCGGTCGAGAATATATCATTTTAAGAAAGTGGCACCTAGCTCACTTTGTCCAAGAATTCTAGAGAGATCTGATCTTTTTATTTGTTTGGTCAGACTCGAACTAACGACTTGAAAAAAAGAAAGGATAGCCAATGTCATAGAAAATACAAAAATCAAACAAGGGTTCAAGTATTATAAGAATCAGAATTACAAATTAAAAGAGGATGATGCAAAGACACGAGTTGATATATGTTATGGCCTATCAGGTAATAGTGTGACACCCTCTCTAATAGAGGTAATAGAGGGTGTGATCGAAGTGAACCCGATCTATATTTAGTTTAGGTGTATCTTATCTCTTAACATAACAAGTAAATCGTAAAAGAGATACTTCGTTTGCTTACATAAAGGCCACTAAATTTGTAGGTGCTGATGCAGTGACACTGTTGTGGGGTACCCTAGTTGGCATGGACGAGAGACGTATACCCTTGTTCCGAACCTTTTGACCGGACCCATTGACTTGTATGGTTGCACCCAATGTCAACCTTTTGCTCTTACCATACCAAGCCCAATGCTTCATCTTCACTATAGTCGTCAACTCAACCTTAAAAACAGCGTAAGAGCCGTTCGAAACTGTTGCAAAAGCATCCGACCAAGTCAGCCCGCGCATCTCCACCACGTCCTGTCTGTAGGCAGTCTTCCCGTGGCCTTGGTAGAATCCAGGCACAGTGTAGTTTGCAACAGAAAAGACGGGATCAAGTCCGTAATAGAAAGCGAGATGGATGTTTTGGTAGTGAATGCCGACTTCGCTCATGGTGTTTTTCAGCTCCAAGTCGAAGGAGATGAAAGTGATGGGGAGATTTGTGGATTGATGATCATGATCGGGTAAGTTGGTGCTGAGCTGACGAACGTAGAAATCGTCGATGTAGCATCTTGGCATGTGGGACTGGGGGACGTAGATGAACGCCATTGTGATAAGCCAGATGAACACGGGCAAGCCGATGCAGAGGCAACATGCTATAGCGCCAGCTTCATCCATTTTTTTATATATAGTATTTGAGGCTAGGTAGCTATGCATCACATAAGCTTGCCAATATATAACAGTAATAACTTGCACTAAGCTAATTGACTAATTGTATTTGGTCAATGAATTTTTAAAGGATACTTTTTTCATCTAAGTCTACTCCTCATTCCTCAAAACAAAAAGTTATTAAACTATACAAAAGACAACTAGGCAGAAAGAGAAATGTTTTGCATCAAGTAACATCACAAGCCGTCTGAAGTGAAGTTATAAGGTAGTGGAGTGGAAAGTAGCCTAATTGTGTTGGTGAAAGAGAGGTGTATGGTTCAATCCTTAAGGGGTACATAAGGCGGTTTAGGTGTGGAGATATAAGGTAGTATATGATGTTTGTATAAACGTAGTGTAAAATTAATTAGTTGTAATATTTGCACTTTCGGAAAAAAAAAATCACAAACAATCGGTCGAGACCATATATTCCGCGACTGGTTATCAATGATTATTAGTCTACTCTTATCTCACTGATATGATATTGTCCGTTTCAAAATTTTCACAAAATTAATTTTGGAGTTAGTTAAAAAAATTCATCATATCATAATTATCATTTAAGAATATGCATGCATACTTCATGTGAACTACAAGGTACTCGACCGAACCGATTATTTGTAATGGATTCCTCTTTTCCCCTTTTAATTTTCTCTCCTTCTCATTTCTGAATTTGATGAATTAAATCCCGTGCCAAAAATATGTAATTAAATTAAGTATTTTCACCAACTGTTCTTAGTTAGAATATAATTTAGAATATCAATATTACAAATAGTGACGAACAAGCCTTATTGAGGGCTCGGCTCGGTAAGGCTCGAGCTCGGCTCGCTCAATAAGAGATTCGAGCCGAGCTCGAGCCTAACTTGAAGCTCGTCCCACTAAAGAGTCGATCTATGCTCGGTTCGTGAATACTCGATTAGACTCGGTACCATGTACATTATTAGTAGTATTAATATTATAAGTTACGATTTAAGTTTGAAATTATTGGCTTGAATTGCTTATGTTTGCATTTTGTTAGCCTTTGATGATTTTATCATATGAGAGTTGATTGTAATGCATAATGTTGAATTTTTTATACTTTATTTAATATTTTAACGTGTTTTTCATGGTACGAACCGAACCAAACGAGCCGAGCTCGGACCAAATGAACCGAGCTTGAGTTTGAAATTAAGTTCAATTCGCTTCGTTAATGAGCCGAGAACGAACTCGAGCTCGAGCCTGAAATTAGACTCGCCTCGTTAACAAGTCGAGCCAGCAATACTAGGCTTGGCTAGTTAAAAATCACTAATTACAAATTTAAAATGCATCAGAAATAGTCACGCTTTCAATAATAATCAAATCAATAATCTTTACAACTTCAGCCTAAACAAGCATTCACACCTACTGAACAGTACTATTATTCACCTAATTGAGTTTACTTTTTTCTCTATTGTTTAATTCAATAAGATGACTTACTCTAAAACAAGCTTTCACACGTACCCAACATTGATAATTTAAATACCAAAGCAAGTTTCACTCTAAATCTAAATCACATAGTGCGGAAATGTGAGTGTAATCATACATATCAAAAAACTAAAGAAAAACAGGCGTGACTGTACTAAAACGACTAATATATATAATTAATTAAAAATATTTTATATATATCGTAATACATAAATCTTTATATTGTTTATAGTATATAATTCAATTATGGTATATGGTCAAAACAAAATTTTGGAGATTTTTTACATATTACTTTTTGGTCCATTCCAATATATTCGTAATGCTTCCTTTGTTGATTTTTTTTTTATTTCACACAAATCAATTATTGTACATTATACTAAAATAAAAACTGTTTTAAAAGCTAACGTAAAAATAAGGGAAAATATGTATTTGTTACGTACAAAAACACGGGGCCGCTTCCAAAAGTATGTTTCAACACTTCACTTAATTTGAATCTTTTTAGTCTGATTTTTCTCCCATGTCCGCACGAGCTGCCTCTGCAATTCATTAACAACCACATACTTAAAAATAAAATAAAATCACTACTATTTATAGGGAGATTTTTCTATTCTGATTTTTCTCCAAGTCCGCAATTCAAGCTACATGTGTAATTAATTAACAACCACATATTAAAAAATAAAAATAACAAATCATTACCTAGTAATAGGAAGATTTACCTTTTCATATTGGATAAACGGTTGAATATTCCATGAAGTTAAGCTAAAGACTCATCAACTAAAACAAGTATTTAAACATCTACTTAGGTAGTGTTCAGTTCACAAATCGATCTTTTCAGTTTTGTAGTGTTGGGCAGCGCATGTTAAGATAGGCAAGTGAAGAATATCAAGATGTGTGCAGAGGGAAAAATGACGCTAATGATTCTTCTTGCTACAATGTTGAATGTTGTGGTTTTGTGCAGTGGAGGAACCACGAGTAGGTATTTAAGGCAAGTCGAGAAGTCATGTGATATGCCATTAAATAGTGATGTGTTTAAAATTCCTCCCGGCTACAATGCTCCTCAACAAGTAATATTTTTAATTGCTTGATTTCACTTTTTAATCATTTTATATAATTTATTCGAATATCACAAAATTGTGTGGTGTGTTATTTTAGGTGCATATTACACAAGGGGATCATGTGGGAAAAGCAGTGATTGTATCATGGATTACTGTCAATGAACCGGGTTCGAATACAGTTCTGTATTGGGCTGAGAATAGTGAACACAAGAAGCAGGCAAAAGGGAAACTAACCCGTTACAACTTTTATAATTACACTTCTGGTTCCATTCATCACTGTTTTATTAGGGAATTAGAGGTACACAATTCATATTCTTTTATGTTAAGAAAAAGAAGGGGTAAAATATAAACATGAGGGTTTATTTTTTACACTAATTATATTTTATTTGGTTATGACAGTATGACACTAAGTACTACTATGAGGTTGGAATTGGTAACACGACAAGAACTTTTTGGTTTTTCACTCCCCCAGCTGTTGGTCCTGACGTTCCATATACTTTTGGAATTATAGGTATTTTATCTAAGTATTTGCATGTATTAATCAAATATGGTGGGTGTAATCGGATGTCGGTATTCAAAGAATTAAAGCAATCACATTCTTTAAATCTAGTATAGCATATTATTTAGGATTTTGAACGTTTTAATTTTCTTATGCAAATAAAATTTAGAGCGATTATGTTTTAAAATGTAATCATTTGAAAATAGGTACATAGTCCTAGTTTTAATTGGTTCTGATTCATTGGAATAGTTTGGAAAATAAATTATTGTCTAATCATTTCCATTAACACTACTTTCTTATAAATGTGTCAGGGGATCTTGGCCAAACTTATGATTCTAATACGACCCTTACACATTACGAGCAAAATCCTTCCAGGGGACAAGCTGTCTTGTTTCTTGGGGATCTATCCTATGCAGATAACTATCCCAATCATGATAACGTGAGATGGGATACATGGGGAAGGTTTGTTGAAAGAAGTGTTGCATATCAACCTTGGATTTGGACAATCGGAAATCATGAACTTGATTTCGCTCCACAAATTGTGAGCTTCTCCTATCTTCAGTGCCCTTGAATATTATCCTTTTTGGTTATATGTCAATTCATTCCCATGATTACTAATTATATATAATTGTTATATATCTAAGATTATATATATATTTCTTACTATTATTCAAAATTCAAACAAAATATTGGTTATCATAATGCAGGGTGAGAAGAAACCATTTAAGCCTTTCACTCACCGTTATCTTGTTCCATATAGAGCATCGGAAAGTACTTCCCCTTTCTGGTACTCTATCAAGAGAGCTTCGGCATACATAATTGTCTTGGCGTCTTATTCAACATATGGTAAGAGTGGGAACTAAACCACAACAAGTTGTTTTACATGCAAAAATAAAATTCAAGAAATATAGGACTAGTCATTACCCTTTGTGTGAATGGAAGTTATGCAAGTCAAACACTCATGAAAAATGACACCTGACCAATCATCTATTCTTTTTGTTTATGCAGGAAAATATACACCACAGTATGAATGGTTCCAAAATGAGCTTCCGAAAGTCAATAGGACCGAGACACCATGGTTGATAGTTCTCATGCATAGTCCATGGTACAATAGCAACAATTATCACTATATGGAAGGCGAGACCATGAGAGTGATGTTCGAAGCCTGGCTTGTTGAATACAAAGTTGATGTTGTAATGGCAGGCCATGTTCATGCCTATGAGCGAACTGTACGGTGTCACATTGTTTCATGAACATAATATATGACTTTTAACCACATAAACACACCATATACTCATCACTAACTTGTTATGTTTATTGTTGTAATATTATGACTCTACTTTATTACAGGAACGTGTGTCTAACATTGCATACAATATTGTAAATAGAAATTGCAGTCCTATAAGTGACCAGTCTGCCCCTGTATACATTACCGTTGGAGATGGAGGAAATATAGAAGGCCTGACCAACAAGTAAGACTATGTACATTTATTCAGATGTCATAAACTTGAAAAGTAATTAATTTGGTGTACGAACAAGTACTATAGACAATGTGTATTAATTAATCATAAAACTACAATAGAGCTATGAGACGAAATTCTAACATGTCATTCTTTGTTTCCAGCATGACTGAACCACAACCAGAGTACTCAGCGTTCCGTGAAGCTAGCTTTGGTCATGCCACCTTTAGAATCAAGAACCGCACTCATGCTTACTATAGTTGGCACCGTAATCAAGATGGATATGCTGTTGAAGCTGATTCAATGTGGTTTTTCAATAGGTATTGGCATCAGGTTGATGACTCAACAACTGGAAGGTGATGACGGAGGTGGATGATTATTCGTATCTAGATGATCATGATAAAATCAATATTCTTCTCTTTGACATGGGAGACCCAAGTTCAAACCTAGGTGTGTCCAAGAGTTTTTTGGGTCACATCATTTCAAAATTTTCTTTTTCCTTGTTTATCTTAAATATTTTTAATTTGTCCATTTCTTCCTTGATCTTAATTCTAAATGTGTGGTCTAAATTATTTTTAAAAAACTACCTTTGTGATATGGTTTAATGTTTGGAACTCTATCCACGTTAAGATCACTAGTTGTAGCAATTGTAAAATAAGCGGCTAACCCAAATTTGAGACTGTAGTTCAGAAAATGATGAAAAACAACAATTAAAACTTCAAAACCTTTAAATAAATGGAACAACAACAATTGAGCTCTTATTCTTGAGAAACTTATAAATTACTTCTTATATTCATTTTGATACACATGTTATGCCCCACGATTATGATTTTACATAGTAAAATAATCAATCAACTTACACCGGGAGAAGGAAAAGGTAAAATAGAAGTATTTTTTTTAATAATCGAACCATTCCAATTTGACAAGTAGCATTACAAAGCTATTAATAAACTATAAATAATCCCGCACTTGACGAGAATTGAACCTATGACCTCTAGTGTCATGACACCTCAGTCTAACCAATTGAGGGTAAAATATAAGTATTGTACCACAAATATCCTCAACTATAGTCTTGGCTAATTTGTCTATTTTTTCCTTGGCTTTAACTTAAATTAAGATCAATGCAACACAACACAACACGTACAACACGTATAAGAAGAAATCAAGAAGCAATTAGCTGTGCCATATCTGAATCTTTTGAGGGGTTTTACAATGTTTTGTACAATCATAGTAAACATTACAATCAAAAATCAAAACAGAGCTTTTATTTATTCTCTTCAGATCCAATTAACCTATGGAGGAAGCAATGCAAGTTTGTAAACAATGCTGTATATATTAGTTTGTAACAACTGACATGAGGCAGGCGGAAGATTCAGGAATTATGGCAGATAGCTTCGTCATGATCTAATTCCTCCGAACACCAGCATAACCCGAGATGTAACATTTCCTCAGGTGGGACCCATTTGTCATGCAGCAAGAACTTCTCGACGTTAAGTTGATGTAGCTTTGTATGCTTTGTACTTGAGCTTGACTTCCTCAAACTGATGCAGTAGTGTACAACTCGTGACAGGTTCCATTGCAGAATCATCACCATTGTATTCATCCCTGTTAATCTGTTAACTATGTATTGGTAAATGACATTTACGACAAGTACTGACTGTGTGCGGTATATTTAATTTACCATATCTATGGTTTAAAAAACTTCAGATATGCTGCTTCAGTACTCCATTCAAAAGTAGCATACGAACACAGAATCAGACCCTGCAACTCTTCGTACTGGCAAGAAGGTACTCGAAATCATCAAGGTTCACACAAATAATTCCCTTTGCAAGTTTGGAGATGATATGATGCTCTTTAGGCATTTCGACACAAGTACACTTCCCTTACTCATGCTTGGTTAAGCAAAGATCCAGGATAAATAACAAGGCATGCGATATGTTACAGAATGTCACTTATGCTGCTACAACAACGGAAGGGACAAATATCCCAAATGTCTCTGAGTTAAGTGATGGCTAGATAACACAGCATTGAAGAAATAGCAACTCAAACCTACTACATAAGTTTTGAAGATCCAGGCACCCCAAGCACTGGTAATAGCAGTATCATAGGGACAAAGGCATCCCAGAAAATAACACACACACACACACACAAGAAAACGAGTACTTGCAATACATGCAGTTACCAGTTCACCAGGGTGTACAGGAGACTCGAAGTTCAGTGATAACAGACATGATGACCTCTAAGACACAAGCTTCTGCTTTCCATGACAGAATTTTCAATTCCAACAATAACCTTCAGGTGAAATTTGCAACTTAAGGTGCTAATTCATATGGCAACCTAATAAAGAAACCCAGAGTGTCCAGGTCTGCATTTTAATACCTTTCAGTACTTAACAATCTGAATTCTGAACTAACAATAAAAATCAAGCATGGTCCATTCCTTGAATGCACCAATTCAAGCTCTAAAGAAGACTAGGCTATGTTTTTATTTTGGATCAGATCACAAATAGAATAACAAAGGCCATTTTACAAACACTTGGCAAGCACAACAGCACATACTCAGATAAGCTCACTAATTCAAAAATTAACAGGATTTTGTGGCTGCCGAGGCGAGCAGTTTTTACACCTCAAAACAAACCAATCACTACCAAATCAGCAGTCAACCCTCATTTTTCCAACTTTACACCAAACCAATCACTGCCTTACTGATGAACGGATTATGAGTGAATTGTACAAATATCTAGATTATGCTAATGTGTACCTAACAAACTAACTGATTGCATAAAAATCTAACAGCCAAAACTATTTCCTTCTTCTTGCATAATGGAAAACATCAGCAGATAGTTAATTTCTTCTGCTTCGATCATTTGCTTGGTGTAGATCAGTGTTGTTCTTCTTATTGCCATGAAGCATCCTCCTTTCTTGTTGAGTCCAAACCAAATTACTTCTTGTAACTTCAGATTTCCCCTCACCCCCTCAAGATGAGGATATATGTTGTTCTATGCTTCAGCTTGCTCCTTTGCTTGGAGCATTTGCTCCCATTCTTGGAGAAAAAGGCTTATGGTTTTACTAAAAGACACAAACGAGAAAAGAAGCAAATTACTAAAAGAAAACTAACGCAAAACCATTCCCTATTACATTTTAGAACATGCATGCCAAGCAACACAGGACAGGACTACAGAACTGCATTCTCTATATATACAAATAAAACAACCAATTCCATTCCATCAGGGGTAATAATATAGAGAAAGATTTATGACCTAAGCATAGCTAAAGTGACAGTGCAACCAAAAATAAGGGAGGGTGGAACCTAGACTGAACATTCAAAAATGGAATCAATCTATCTCAAGTGCTAATAAAATACTCAAATGAATCAAACTGATAGTTGACATGTACTTCTTGGTACTCATAGCACATCAAGCCACTTGACACGAACATCTCAGTTAGCCATGATTTAAGAAGAAATAACTATGTCACCATGCTCGTATAGTCAGGGTACAAATTAACCGCAGACTATGTATTAATGGTGCTCAATTCAGTAGCTGCAATATTCTAATATTCTATTTTACAGAGAAAGAAAAATCAATTGCAAAAATCCCATTAAGACTTGGAATCTTCAGACTATGACACAAAGTAAAACATTTCAACAACAGGGTCAAAACATTCATACAGTAAGCAATCAAAATCCAGCCTAAAAAAATGTAGTTGTAAACAATAACCAAAGCAATCAGAGAACTTTGAAGACCATTTGTAAAATTTCAACACAAGAAATTCAGGTACAAATATTTCATCACATTGCTTTCATTGCTTTGTGCTTTCATTGCTTTGATATGCTTAAGCTAAGAGCACTAATTAGTCCCAATTAACACACCTAGGCCTTCTATTTTCAAGAATATAAAAATCAATTTACAAAATCAAAAGAATAAAGATTAATTGAGGAAACAAGCAATCAGAGAACTTTGAAGACCATAATTAGATGAAATTCCACATGGGTATTCAGATTATGCTAATTTCTTCATCATTTTGCTTTCCTCCAAACAAATTTTCCGATAAGAGATGATATAAATATGAAAAGCTTTTATCTTGGCAAAACAGAGTTGAATTTATGGGAAAATGAAATCCAACAAGCTGTTTCACCAAAAAGCTTTCTTTAGCACCGAATATACCTAGCTCGAAATCTTCCTCACAACTGATAACTCAAAGCTGCAAAGGGCTATTTGGTGCATTGCTAATGAATTGAAGATTTGAACAGATTAAAGAAATCAAATTGTCTAAAAACAAAAAGAAGAGATTTTGATGTGAAGATGATGATTACGGCACTGGTGTTTGGGGAGCTAGTTATAGGTAACAGAGCCGATTAGGGTTTTCAGTTTATATTTTTATCCTAAAAAGGAATGAGCAAGATTCTGAAAGTGCAGTTTGTTTTGAGTCCAGGCCCAACTAAAGCTACCGGTCTCGCTTGGGCTTGTAAGGTTTCGCCCAAGTTTAGTTTGGGTTTTATACTTTTATTGGGTGGTCTGGTTACATTTCAGTACAAATGTGGCCGAAAATTCGTTACACGTTATTTTTCAGTACAAAATGGAAATTTTCTCGCAAACAAAGTTTTATGATTGTGGCAATGGAGTTTATTTATTTGGAAGTGTGTTCCAATAAAAACACGACAGGTGTCTCAAATTTAATTTATATTTATTTTTAAAAGTCAAAATAGAGCTTTTTCCGGTTTGATTCACCGAAAAATTCTCCGAGTCCCTAAAGTGGACATTATGTTATAGTGGAATATCGTATCTAAATTTCACGATGATTCTGGAGTACCTAAATTGGCAAGGTACCTCACAAAATTGTGTCTCTACTGATCATTTTGATTAGTTAAACAGGTTTTAATACGTATTTACTCCGCCCCGGTCAAATGTTTTTCTTTTAATTTTGTTGACCTTTTTGTTGTCATAATTAAATTACACCTAATTATATCGAAGAAATGTTTTTAGAAAAGTTATAATAAAATAGCCTGACATTTATACTATTTTAATATGATTTTTCTAATTTGTTTACTATATAATTTTACCATTTAGGAGTAATTTGCAATTAAAAAAAATTAATAAAATGAAATGAGAAACTTTTACCTAATAATAATGGTGCATGATTGTTAACCGTTGTTCATATTTTAGTTTTATATCGCTTTGCCTTTCATTATTTGCATCACACCAAACCAGAGATCACCGTGCAAAACTTCTACTCCTATGTTCCATCTCTCAACCAATTCATCTTAACACCTGCTTCATCAGACAAAAATTCCAATACTATCTCCAACTTTGACCTGGTCCTTAAAAACTTGGAGAAAGGCCAGGAAATTTGTTATGACCCTGTCAAGATTACGTACGTTCGATCTCTTACGGGAAATTGATTGTTGTCATATATAGGCGGTTACACGCAGAATGGGTTCTACAAGGGGCGCGGGAAGACAACTCACGTGAGGACATTATGAGGACTATCGGCGATGGGGAGTGGGCTAACTCCTTTTTTTTCTTTACATGTAAACATCGATATGAATCGGGTTGCTTCACCATCCGATCACTGGTCGGACGGGGCAGTCTGATCTGGGTTTTTTATAAGTAGTTTGGGTTAAATCAAGTGGTTTCGATAACCCATAGTTTAGGTGTAGATGTATAAGGTGGTGTATAATATTCATATAGGGGTAGTTGTAATATGTATTTATGGTTTTTCTCTTTATTGATCTTTTTTTTAAAATATCTTTTGAGAGAAATTTTAGTTCATTTTTTGTGCTTTTTTAAAAAAATAAATCATTTTAGTGTTTATCTTTTATTCATTTGCATAATTCTCTTTATTCATCTTTTTTCCTTCTTTTTTCTATAAATTTTAGAACATTTTTATTAAGTTCAATTAGTTAAAAACTTAATTTGAATGTTTAAAAAAACAAAATAGTATAATTTCATTAAAATTTTCATATATTCTTGTAATATTATAATCGGTCCTATTAAAAGAGTTGCGTTTTTATTTTTAAAACTAATATTAATGTTTTTACTTGGAAAATAAATGTGTATTATCAAACTTACTTCATGTAATTTGTTAGTATTAAATATAGTTCTTTTCAATTTCTTCTAAATTTGGAGTCTATTTTAAAATTTCGCATGGGGCCTCTAAATTTCAGATCTGGGCCTGGTCATATATAGGCGGTTACACACATAATGGGTTCTACAAGGGGCACGAGAAGACAACTCACGTGAGGAAACTATGAGGACTATCGGCGATGGGGAGTGGGCTAACTCCGTTTTTTTTTTCTTTTTCATGTAAACATCGATATGAAAATCGGGTTGCTTCACCGTCCTATCATTGGTCGGACGGGCAGTCTAATCTGGGTCTTTTATGAGTAGTTTGGGTTAAATCAAGTGGTTTCAAGAACTCATAGTTTAGGTATAGATGTATAAGGTGGTGTAGAATATTTGTATAGGGGTAGTTGTAATATGTATTTTTTATCGTTTCAAAAAAAAAAAAAAAAAAAAGCAACATAATTCACATTTTAATACATAACAACCATAATTCATATAAATTTAAAGCTACATATTTAGGACAAATAATCCATCAAAACCTTATTGGAAACAATACAATAAGGTGTGGAGATTAATTCCACATTTGTTGAGAAAGTAATTTCCTGCTAGACTGCTGATCAAATCCTTCACACACACAGTGACCCAACTTGGCACATACTGGTATCTTGCAATTACGCGGCAACTGAGGTATACAATCGGAGTTCTTGAAACAATATGGTGGTGAAGCTTCTATTGTTATTGAGCCTGCAAAGTCATGTGAAAATATTATTAAACCAATTGTAATAACTGGTAATTAGCCTAGGGGAAAAAAAAAAGAAAAAAAAAAGAGAGAGAGAGAGAAGAACCACTAACCAAGTGCAATCAAGAGGAATGTAACAAAAGTTAGGAATTTTGTTGAAGCCATCTCTGTTTATCTATACCTTCTATGATTTCTTGAATTGTTGCTTTGAGTTTGAGTTCATATGACACACACATATATATGGGGTGTGCATATGTGATATTAGAATAATATTTTATATTTGGTGAATTGAAATAAATTATGTACTTTTACTACTTTTATATGTGAATCTATTGTTTAGGAAAAAAATGATTATTGTTACCCATTCATGAAGGTCAACAATAATTTACCTAGTTAATTTTGCAAATTATGGAAAATTATAAAGCATATATAAATGAGAGAATATATAAATACTTAATGAATCACGTGGGTACTCCAATATATAATTATGCAACACCAAATATGTATTGAGTATTTATATATTACCAAAATCATACCAAATACACTAGCTAGCTAGTCCATTTTTAGATTGTTTTTGCTTTTGTAAAAATAAAGTATAGTTGTCCATCAATATTAATAGGAAATATTTTATTTTACACTGAAACCTTTTACATGCTTTTCAAAATGCACTGATACCTTTGTTTTATTTTAAATTGCACTAAAACTTTTCACCAATATTTTCAATTTGCACAATGTTTAGCGGTGTTAAATTTTCCGTTAAGTTAACTTTTTTTTTTTTTTCAAATTACACACAAACCTTTGCTAAAAATTTCCAAATTACACAAAAATAAAAATAAATCAAAAATTCTAAATAATTCAATTATTCCATTAAATACTAAAATACATTCCAAGATCCAAATAACCAAACACTTCCAATAATCATAGTATTTCTATTGACAAGGTTCAATTTCGAGAGTTTTGAAATAGGCAATATACGACTAAACTCATATTAATGATATCGGGGATATATTATCGTACATCTTGCAAAGTTCCACTTGATTTGCCCATATATCAACAAATTCATCTGCCATCTGGTGATCGAGTAAGACATCCAACAGCCAATTTATGTTTTCTACTTGCTTCAAAATACGCTATAATAAATGTTTTTCTACTTGCTTCTAATTTTCTGATCGAGCCATTTCAGACTTTCAGTGCCAGAAGCCTCTTTAAGTTGACCAACCAGTAATCCAGGCATGAGTTGCAAACGGCATATATATCCACCTTATTTACATTTAGATTGTCTTTTCTGTATGGTAGAGCTTTTGCTCTATAGACCTTTAACCACAAACTTCATTTTATTAGATATCTTATTTAGTTAGTCGTATATCTATCAATATTGTCTACTTCAAATCTCTCACTTGAACCTTGTCAATAGAAATGCAATGAATATCGAAGTGTTATGGTTATTTGGGTCTTGGAATGTATTTTGGTATTGAATGAAATAATTGGACTATTTAGAATTTTTGAATTTTATTTTGTGTAATTTGAAAAGTTTTGGCAAAGGTTTGTGTGTAATTTGAATAAAAAAGGTTAACTTAACGGAAAATTTAACACCGTTAAACGTTTGTGCAAATTGAAAATATTGATGAAAGGTTTTAGTGCAGTTTGGAATAAATCAAAGGTTTCAGTGCATTTTGAAAAACATGAAAAAGGTTATGGTGCAAAATAATTTTTTTAAAAATAATAAAAAAATAATTAATATGACCTTAAAATTTCATTTTAGTCCCATCTTCACTTTTAATTATCCAACACTTTAATTATAACTTTTTCTAAACACACCATGTCATCATATATATGTCTTGTCCTCATATAGTGAAAGGAAGGAAAACATTTTAGTTTTCTAGTACAATATGATAATATATTAATTGTAGCTAGTGAGTATTATGATGATTTGTTTTTCTATTGGATTTTACAAAAATGGTAGGTATTTTGGGCTTAAATGCAAGATTTGCATATGAATCGAGGTTGTGTGAAAAAACGTGCAAAATCAAATTGGATTCTGAAGATTTCTGCAAACGCATAGGGTTTCACATTGTGTACGTGGCCGGTTTTGTTTTTGATCCGCATGAGTTTCAGCCATCGGTCGTGGCCCAATAAATTTTTTATATATTGCAATATGACTATCATTTTAAATTCCGCAATAGAATTTAATACTCTCACTTAAAGTTTTTAAGGATTCTCCAATTGTCAACCAATTCTTTTTATTATACTAGGGGAAAAAAATGGGTACACTAGAATGGAACCCTGTCAATTTAGGTACTTTACAACAACGTCATGTTCAATTTAGGTACTTCGGTCAAATTTCAGTGAGTCAAATCGAAAAACTCTATTTTGACATTAAAAAATAAATGAAAATTATTTGTTCTGACTTATTTTTAACGTCCAATTAATTTTGAAGTCTAACAAAAATATTATCGTATCCGCTCCACTAGATCTGATAATATTTGCGGTGGTTACTATGTATTTGTGGTGGTGCCTTTATGTTTTGTTCACAAAATTATTCTTTGTTATTTCTAGGGGTAAGGTAGCTAAGACTAATTCCTGAGCTTTATTCTTGGACGGAATACTAATTGTAATGCGGTCACCACGGGTGATGTTATGATTATTTGGCGTGTCATATAATTCATGAGCTTTATTCTTGGATTATGAATAAACTAAGATCTGTTTTAATATGTTTAGTTTTCATTATCGAACATGCATTTCATCTATTCTGGGAATGTAAAGTGGCGAAGGAGCTCTTGGCACGGCTAGTGACTTGGTTGGATGCAGAGGTTATAAACTTATAATCTTCAAAATTATTTTTTACACAATGAATTATGAATTTATGATTAATTTGAGGTCAAACCGAACATCGAAAAAATGAACAAAATGAAATGAGGTTCTTCAAAGTGCCAAAGTAGTAAGTAAACAACGCACAAAAACGGTTTCATAGCGTTTTTAGGCGTGTTCATATTAAATACGTTTTTTTGCAAGAAAACATTAGGTGTTTGCCGTTTTTGTGCTTCACATATCACAAACCCATATAAAAAGTTTAGGGGGCAAGTCGTAACCGAATAAAGTTTAGTAGGGCAAAGTGCTATTTTTCAAAAAAAAAAAAAATCTTTGGAGTTTGGACTTAAAATACATTTATATTGATTTTTTTAGGTATCAAATTGGAATTTAATTTGGGTTCATTAATTTTTGATACCCTATTAGTAACCCTAATAACAAAAATAACCTCCTTATGCATACAATTACATTTTAGTCCAAAGTCAACAGAAATTCATTATTCCAAAATTTGATTTTGATGAATCCAAACAACCCTTAGTGTTTTAAATAAAAAAGGAGAAAAAACTTTATTTTTTCCTTTTCTATTTTTCTTTTTTCCTTTCTCTTTTTCCTTTTTCCTTTTCTCTTCCGTTTTCAATTCTTCTTCGTCTCCGGTATCAATTCCGGTACCGGAGGTTGCTCCGGCAACCGGAGCAAGCTCCAGGCTCTGAAGACCGGAGCTTGCCCAGGTGACTAGAGCAAGCTCCAGGTCGGAAACACTCCGATCTGGAGCTCCAGACTACCAGAGCAATCTCCGATTTGGAGCAAGCTCCAGTTGTCCGGTTGTCGGAGTAACCTCCGATACCGGAATAGTACTGGAGACGAAGAAGAACTTGAAAGAAAAAGAGAAAAGGAAAAAATAATTTTTTTTCCTATTTTATATTACTTTAAAACAATAAGGGGTGTTTAGGTTCATCAAAATCAAATTTTAAAATAATAAAATTTATATTGAATTTGAATTAAAATGTAATTTTGTGCACATAAATGTCTTTTTTAGAAAATAATCATGAGCTAGTCACTAAAAATCAAATAACTCTTTAAATTTTCAAGAAATGAGCTCTAAAGTCCTGAAAAGCCCACAATTTTATACGAAATCAATCGGTTAATTGCCACTTAATTCTTTTACTCTACATCTCTCCCTGAAACTAAGGTAACCTCTCTTCATCACTTCTTGCAACTTCATCAATCGGTTGTTCATATTCTTGTTTTTATATCTAAAATATTCTACTGCTCGAGTTTAAGTTCTTAATTTGTAAAAATTGATGGGAAACCTATGAATAAATTAGTGATTCACAAAATTAGTAGTAGTTGCTGTTTTGTGAGAATTCAATTTGTATGTATGTGTAGTCTATATATGCCTTGATTACTAATAGAGTAGTGCTGTGCATAAATTACTTTTTGGGCAAAAAAAAAAGAATCTTTTTCTTCTTTGATGGACTTGTATGTGCATAAATTTGTAGTATGTGTTAGCTATATAGATGATCATGTAGGTTGTTAAGTCGTTTCTGTATTCAATGTTAGGTTTAGACGGCGAATAGAATGGAAGGAGATAGGACTGATGATGCCTCTCCAGTGTCATCTCTAACAAAGTGGAGAAATGATTGTTCTAGAAAATTTCAGTACTACTTAGACAGATCTGCTCCTCATACACTCAACAGATGGCTTGGGACGCTTGCCGCTGCAGCAATTTACGTTCTGCGTGTTTATTACATTAGGGGGTTTTATGTTATCTCGTATGGTCTGGGAATCTATATCGTGAACTTGCTGATCGGGTTTATGTCTCCGAAAGTTGATCCCGAAATGGAAGCTTTAGATGGAGTTTCTTCACCAAGGGGTGAATTTAAACCTTTTATCCGCCGCCTGCCTGAGTTCTTGTTCTGGTAAATGTTCTCAAACTATCAATTTACATTAGCTTCTTTCTGTGTATGATTTTTGCCTGACACTATGTTGTTTCCTTTCCGAAAATTCATACTTAGGCTTCCTTTATATAATAATAGAAGAGCTTATGACTAACTACCGCAAGTTTACAACAAAGGTTTTGAGTTAGATACTGTATGAGGTTTCATTGTTCTGGATGTCCGAGTTGCTTTGGCAGTTTGTTGGGTTCCGTATTGTTGTGTCAATTTTTGCTGAGTGTCTATGTTCTTGATGTTTTGGGTTTTCTGGAGATTCATGTCTACTCAGAATGTTTCTCTGTTATCGTGTTAGAGTTTCTGCTTGTGCTAGCTTACAAGATTCGTATTGCAAGAAATCAATAGTTGTGCAATATTGTTTAAGCCAATTTTTTGTTGAAGTGCAAAAACACACTGTACAAGGTAGTTCTCATGTGTGTTTTTGCTTAGAGCTTTCTGTGTAACCAACTGCTCTTCTTTTATCATCATTTCAGGTACGCGATTACTAAAGCTTTCTGTGTTGCCTTTCTCATGACGTTCTTATCAATATTTGACGTCCCAGTTTTCTGGCCTATTTTATTCTCTTACTGGACCTTCCTATTTTTCCTCACGATGAAGCGCCAAATCACACACATGATCAGATACAAATATCTTCCCTTTAACACTGGAAAGCAGGTGATACTCTACAACACTTTCAATATTTCATTACAAGCTTTGTGTCATATTCTTTAAAAGCTGAATTTATGACATTTCTCTTTTGTATATATGCTTGTACAGAGGTATGCTGGGAGGACGTTTTCTGAAAGCACTAGTGGTTCATTTAACGAGTAAGGTTGCAATATCTTGTTCGCACGTCGAAAAGGAAGCCTGTACGTAGAACTGTAGTTTCGATGAAACTTTTGCAGAATTCACAGTTAGCATGTAATCCATGTATATATTATAACAGATAGTTTGTAATGCTTACACGTCACAATCATAGGCTGCATATATATGAAATAGGAATGGACATCACTTATAATTTTGTACTTGTAACTGAATTCTCAACGTTTTATAAGCTGTTCTGTTCTCTTAATATCTGGTAACATCTTTTAATGTTCATATCATCGGTACATAATACGCAACATGATGCCAATGGCCGAGACTCCTGCCCTGCAAGATAACACACTCGTGTTCAGGTAAGTAATGTCCCGTCTTCACTGTTTACCTTATCATCTATTGCATGTAAATTAGGAGGTAAATTTCTTAACATTGTGGAAAGATAAGAGGCCTGGTATTATTGTAGAAGTGCTCATATTGCAACATTTTGTGATATTATCACAACTAGCCAAATGTATGTGCACCAACATGTACCCTATCATTCTTGCTGGCCAAAGAGCAAACAAATGCCACCACCTTATTGTATCTCTGTATAATAGACCTTGGAGTCTTCTCTGGCATTCTACTTTTGCCTTTTAACAAATCCACGGTCCACCACTTGAGAGAGTGATTAGTGTCTTTTTTATTGATCAGCTCTTAAATTAGTCTTTATCAAAACCTTATCTCACCAGATTCTTATCTCACCAAAACCTTATCTCCCGAACCACTTTTAGTAGTATTAAGCAGAAAAAGAAGTTAATGGTGATCAGTACATTTGGCAGAGCTTCTGGAGATAGAGAAATAATGCTCACTTTATTAGTCATCTTTTATTGATTATCTCTTTAGTCTTTACCAAAACCTTTATCTCACAAGATTCTTTATCTCACCACTTTGTAAGTGATTTACAGCGCTTCCAGGAGTCCAATCCTCCTTATCTGACCAGGTGCCTTATCTGTTCACTCGCTTTGGCAATTATTACACCATTTAATAGTTGTGCAATTGAAATTTTTTACAGGTAAAAATGGGTTCAAGCTCTTCGAAGAGGTCAGCTAAAACTACAGAAATTTTTATCGAGGGCTCAAGTGACCTCTTGCCACATGAGCCAATTCCAGCAACTAATTTAGAGAAGGGTGTTATCCATGCCTCATCACAAGTATCGGTTCCATCAACTGATGTGATTATGGGTTTTGAGGCCGTGAAGAAGCTACTGATGGAACGTGTTGCTAGTCACAAGACGCAGCTGGATGTTATCTCAGTTGTAGGAATCGGTGGAATTGGCAAGACTACTCTTGCAAAGAAAGTCTATGCAGATCCTTACACGGCTAACCACTTTGACCTCTGTGCATGGTGTGTTGTATCCCATGATTACAACAAGAAAGATTTGTTGCTTCGCATCTTAGGCATAGATGGGAACCCAGAGAAAAGTTATGAAGAATTGGGTGATGTACTTCACAAAAAGCTCATGGGAAGAAGGTGCTTGGTTGTACTTGATGATCTATGGGACGTAGATGCATTCTATTGCCTCAAACGTTTTTGTTGAGATGTTAATGATGGAAGTCGGATAGTGTTGACAAGCCGAGCTCTGCTACCGGGACTTGATAGCAATCCTATTAAACTCAAATCTTTTATCTGATGATGAAAGTTGGAATATGTTGAAAGCAAAGGTGTATCCGAAAGAAGAATTCCCTGTGGAATCGCTTGAAATTGGTAAAAGAATTGCCGAGAAATGTGGAGGATTACCACTAGCAGTTGTCGTGGTGGCGGGGTTACTTGCCAAGTCAGACAAGGATAAAGTTGTATGGAAGAAAATAGCTGAAAGATTGAGCATCTATAGTGATGCTGATGATTCTCAGGGAGAGGGGATGAAGGCGTTGGATCTGAGCTATGAGTTTCTACCTGATCACTTGAAACCATTGTTTCTTTATATTGGGGCATTTCCAGAGGATAGTAGCATTTCTACAGAGACCTTAAAACGGTTATGGAATGTGGAGGGATTTATAAGGAACAGTGAAAATAGGAGCCAAGAGGATCAAGCAGAAACATACCTTATGGATCTAATAGATAGAAGCCTTCTCATGGTCGACAAACGAAGGTCTAATGGATTGGTGAAAACTTTTCGTATCCATGATTTGATGCGTGATATGGCTTTGTCAAAAGCTAAGGCAGAGGGTTTTTTACGGTGTGTCAGCATTGGTGAACTCTTATCTGAGCGTGTCCTGTCTTTCAAAGACGAGTGTGGGTGTGCATTGGTGAAGGTAGTGCAGCCCCCCTTGTTGCTGCAAATGAAGCTTCTTCACAACGTGGATTAATTACACATGATGACCTACCAATGCTTTGGAGAATGTGTGTGCATTGTCTCAACTCTGTCTTGGTCTTCTCTCAGCAGAGTTATGAATTGGAGCAAAGTGCATCAATCTTGAAAAAGCATAAGATTTTAAGGGTCTTCCATATGGATGGTTGTTACAAATTAGAGTGCAGTGATGATGTTTCTTTACCAGTTCATTTGAGGTACATTTCATGTCGTATGAGCAGGATCCCACCGTCAATATACAGACTGTGGGACTTGGAGACCTTATACCTGGAGTGGTCTGGCATGGATTGGATTAGAGTGCCAGAAGTATGGAAAATGACCAAGTTGCGAAACCTGCATATAAGCCGTTATGGGAGTGGTGGTTTTAGATTTAATGAGGCAGCAGCCGGTGAGGAAAGTTGTAGAGATAAGTTGGAGAATCTGCAAACAATTTCAAAGCTTGAATTTAATATTGGAGAATACACAAACCTGCTGATTGGAAGATTCCCAAATCTTGTCAAATTGAAGTGTCTCTTCGGTTATAACAACTTATTTCTTTTTTCTTCCTGTGTATGCAGATGATGTGTATGAACCCAGTGAAGATGAAGAATGATAACCAGATGATGTATGTATGTACACTTATCTGATACCGAATTAACTTAATGGATTATGAATTTGAGTGATTTAGACACTACAAGAGTTTTGATCAACTGCGACTCCTAAAAAGAGTCGTAATATGCAAAAAAAAAAAAAAAAGAGTCGTAATTTAAAATTACGACTCTTATTAAGAGTCGCAATAGGGGTGGGTCGTAATATCGGTTTTAATACAAATTAAGAGCCGTAATTTTAAATTACGACTCTTACATAAAAGTCGTAATTGATGGGTCGTATTTTTATTTAAGTACAAACTAAGAGTCGTAATTTAAAATTTACCACCCTTTTTAAGAGTTGTAAATAACCCTAAGGGTTAAAAAAAATAAAAAGGCAGAAAACACCCTAATCCTAAACCCTGTTTTCCTATTAAACCTTGTAAAAGCTTGAATTTTTCTATTTTGCAATAAAATATACAAAATTTTAATAATATTCCAAACTTCAATTGCTAAAATGTATTACAAAGTGCTAAATCATACAAAATTTCAAAGATGTCATAAACCGGGATTCTCAAATTCCAAACAAACCATCAAAATACATGAACAAATCACAAGTACATACAAAAATCTAAGACAACTCCTGCTCCTAAGCTCTTAACAGCTTCCAGACATACCACATATGCTTTCACGTCTTCGTCATCAATTTCTTCTTTTTCAACAAGCTGGGAGAGGTTCTGCTCCAAACAGCAGGCACCAAAAGTAAAAAATGCAAAAAATGCAACAAAAGTTAATTAGCGACAAACTACAAATCCATTTCGTTCGTGCACAACTTGCTACTTTTAACTAATCATAGCAATGCTAGCAAATTAACTAATCATTGGTCTAGAATACACTGGAATGTAAGGAAAAAAAAAAGGATTCCTATATTTTAAAGCCACATTTTGACATTTCAGCAAACAATACTATTGCGGAAACGTCCTTGAGCAAACAATACCTTGAGCAAACAATACTATTATCCAGAAAACACAATACTATCATATTTCTAAGTCAATTCAACTCCCACACATGTCTACAAAACATCCTAACGAATCCGATAACCACCTCGACAACACACATTGCAGAAACTATACAACATTGACATGTAACTAAAAGTCAGGCTCAATATATTATTGTACTTCATACAAATGATGGTTGCTTGCTCTTAGGAATTTCAACAGGCCCTGCATGGGTGTCTTTCATAACAACCCGCAAGAAAGAAATTATAAGGTAGAACATAAAAAGGTAGAAAAAGGATCGGGCTGGACAATAAAAGGAAATTACCTGTGATATAATTCCACAAGTGCTAGTACCACCATATACTTTCTTCTTTTCAACACATCCATGCCCTGTTTGGTTTTTTTCTGTAATTCGAACCTAAAAAAACAAAGGAATTTGAGTTGATTAGAAAAGGTAAAAGAAGAAAGGAAAAAAAAAGAGATCAAGTCGAACAATAATAAAAGGAAATTACATGTGGTATAACTCCACGAGTGCTAACAGATTTATATTTTTCAACACATGCATTGCCTGTTTTTTGGATTTTTTCTGTAACTGGAACCTAAAAAAACAAAGGAATTTGAGTTTAATAGAAAAGGTAAAAGAAGAAAGGAAAAAAGAAGAGATCAAGTTGAACAATAATAAAAGGAAATTACTTGTGGTATAGCTCCACGAGTGCTAACAGATTTCTTTTTTTCAACACATGCATTGCCTGTTTGGGTTTTTCCTGTAACTGGAACCTAACAAAAACAAAGGAATTTGAGTTTAATAGAAAAGGTAAAAGAAGAAAGGGAAAAAAAATCAAGTCGAACAGTAAAAGTAAATTACCTGTGGTATAACTCCAGGAGTGCTAGTAGCCTAGTACCACATACGGTTTCCTTGTTTCCAACACATCCATTGCCTATTTGGGTTTTTTATGTAATTTGAACCTAAAAAACAGTATTTGAGTTGGATATAAAAGGTAAAAGAAGAAATATCAGGCTATATTAAAAAAAAATACATGTGGTACAAATTCACGAGTGCCAGTACCGGATGTTGATTTCTTCTTAAAGTTTTCAACATGTACATGATGTTTCTGAGGTTTTTTAGCAGCGAATCCAGATTTGGTTGTTGCTAAGAGAGTAAGAGAGTGCACCATTAACTATCCATAACATATATATAATAGATATTATAAACATAAATACAACCCTCTGTTTCCATGATAACGTAATCATCAACAAACAAATTTGCAATTCATACAGAATAGCAAAACTTCATGTTCATATAATCATTAAAACCTTGTATGAGAAAATTGGTATGTGATTCACCCTTAACAGTTAACAACACAAAAACAGAAACAATTAGTAAAACAGTTGCCGAGAGGTTCCGAGTAAAAGGGCGAGATGTTCTTACTATGCGCATTATGCAGGAGGCTTGTGACTATGGACAAATTAATGAAGATGGGTGCACAGTGTCACATATGACCGTTTTCGCGATACATCTGTCCCGAGGGAGGCTATCATGTAAATAAGTCTCTAGAATGTTCTTACATGTTGTAGAATATTTCAAAGCTTGTAAGATAAGGAACAAGATAGAAGGATCTAGATGATGGAAGGACCTAGAAGGTCTTCCACAACCGTTAGATTAGATCGATCTCCACCGTCCATTAAGGAGGTGAACTTGTACATATAGGCCCTTGGCCATTTCATTTATTCATCAAGCAATACAAAACATTCAAGCATTCTTGCAATATTTATCTCACTAGAAAGCTCTCTTCTTACACACTTACAACAAGTTCGGAAAGGTTAATTGACTAGCTAGTCTCGAGGCGAACTTGCCTAGTGCTGCACGGGTTCAAGTTTTTTCGGTTACTCAAGTTCCATCCCGTGACAATAAGCTCCTCTGTCGTGTGAGTTCTTTACAACACAAGATTAGAATGTTGACCACGTACTTATAAATGTTCGGTTAAATATAAGGAAGCTGTGGGTGGCCTTGTTTAATTGGCTTGGTCGAAACTAAGGGGAAGACTGTCATAAACAATTCCTCAAGGTACTAATTATGGAACTGATATAGGTATCGTGTAGGAGAGATTGTAGTACAACATAAATTTCGTAATCGAACAAGAGAGATTGTAGTACAACAAATCTTATTAGAAAGGTATTGGGCTCTGATTTAAACTTTAAGTCCACTTTTATAAGTTTTTATTTTAACGACCCCGTTCCGCAATTAAAATTTTAAATAATCCGTGACGAATTAGTCTCAAATCTCATTTATTCGGTATAAATTGTTTAATTGCCAATAATTTTTGTTTTGAGCAACTACATTAAATTTGGGTAACCGGTAAAAAAGTTTAATTCGCACTATGAGTGCATTAAAAAAAAACCTTCCACGTTTCTTTAGAAAAAATGAGTTAATCCTATTTAATATAGTCAAAAGTTGAAAGAAGAATGTAGAAAACTAGAAATAAAATCATGAGAATGCATTGAGATTATTGTCAAAATGTAGTTTTCTTTTTAAAAGAAATTTCAAAATCAATTAGATTGGTCAAAATTCAATTGATTGGTGTAACATTTAAATAATATTTTCAATATATAGAATTACTTCACTTTCCCCTAGGATGTGTTCATCATCCTTATAAATGAAGCGTTCATTCTCAACACCATATTCCAATTGTCTTAATTTCTTTCTCAACACCATATTCCAATTGTCTTAATTTCTTCTAAGTTCTAAGTTAGAAAATGCAGAAGTCTTTAGTTAAGGTGGTTGTTTTCATGGCCTTCACCCTGCTCATGCTCCATGGATTTGGTAATTAAATAGTCGTTTTTTTTTGTTTTCTTTTACTTTATTTCCTTCTTAGTGTCATTAGTATACCAGAGATTTATGCTATACTATTTCTTATACCCGTAAATTATTTTAAAAGTCGATATCGAAAAGGAAAATATTGTAGCTTTTGCGTTCAATTTGATAATTGTTGTGAGTATAACACCAATTTCATTACAAAAATTGCAGGTATTTTGTACTCAGACGCAAGATTGGTACATGAATCGAGATTGGATGCAACATTGAGAATGGGTCCACCAAGGTGCAACACCGATTCTGATTGTGCAACTTACTGCGAAGGCAAAGGGACTCCAGTCATCTGTGACCTATTAGGATTTTGTAAGTGTGGTTGAACTTCAACGACCCATTGTGACCCAATAAACATTTTGTATATTGCAATATGATGTATCATACCATATTATGCAATAGAAAATAATTTTCTAACTCCTTTATTTTCTTTTCTTTTCTTTTTTATTTAATAATAACTTTGGTCAATGCTATTAAGGTTGAATGTAAAATCTCACATTGACATACAACATCTTACAATGCAAAAATAAGAAAATAAAAAAGGAATAAAATATTACGACTTAACATCTTGATAATAGTAACAACAATCGAAAGAGTAAGTATATAGAGGTAGTAGTAGGACCTTCCTATACATTAGTAAAATTAGGTTTAACCAGCACACAATCAAACCAACCAAAATCCGGTCAGTTAGTTTTATATAATATAAATAAATAGACAAAACACTCAAATCTAACCATTTCACATCTTTCTCTATCTCTCTCTCTCTCACACAGACACACACCACCTCCACCTACGTCGTGTCCTGTCAAATCTACTTTCTCTCTTATCTCTCATTTTCTAGTGAACAACAATTATGTACTCCATGTCTTATGATTTTAAGCATTATTGATATAGTTTTAAGAGTTATTGTTATGGTTTTAAGTATCATTGTTTTGTTATGGTATATAAATCGTGTATCATGTTTATACTTGTTATTGTATTAATCGTGCATATTTTTAGGTGCATGGATCGGATCAAATCCGATCTGAATCTCGGATTAATCTGATCCGAGATTCTCAAATTTGGCCAGTCCAAAACTTTCAGATAGAATTCGGATTAATCTGATCCAGTTTGGTTAATCTGAACTTTTTTTTTTATTTGTTTTCACATTTTTTTTTACATAATAAAGGAAATCAACAAAAACAGCTAAGGATTGATTCAATTGAAAATCAAACATGAATTAACAAATACGAGAAGACTAAGATTTTTGAAAAACGAAAAGATACAATTACAATCCTAAAGAAAAGAAAATCCCCTTGTCGAAGTTTAAGCTTGTGCTTCAACTTGATGATGTCATCCGGCTGATTCATCACATTTTGCCAGCTTGCTTAATATCCTGGTGAATGCCTCTCTTTTGGCATCACAAGGGGAAAAAACAGAGATCAATCTTTCATTTTTCTCCATAGAGATTATTTTGGGATCACTCTCTTTATAAACTGCCTTACAGCAGCAATAACAGCAAGGGGATTCTCAAGATGAACAGCATGTCCTGCATCTGGAATCTCAGCAACAGGCGGGAAATCAAAACTTGCTTGTTCATGGTTCAGTTTTCTCAACATCTCCGTAGCTATTCTCTTGAACTTGGCATCTTTTTCTCCCACTATTAGCTGAACCGGAACTTTGCAGTGCTTCATATCTTCCCACAGCGATCTGGCATGGGTGTAACAAGAGCAAGAACTCAATGACTTTATGCATATTAACAAACTTAGTGTCTTTTTAAAGAATTTATTGTCTGCATGAACAAACTGCTTCTGAGGATACAGTTCTCAGGAAACTTACGGTTGTCTTCCAATACTTAAGTCTGACAAAAGTTTGCCAAGAGTGTGCAAATCAGCATGCTGCGTTCGACTGCTCATGATTTGATGGATGTGTGGATGGATTCTTAAACTGCATGATTTGAAACGTTGTATTCAATGTGTGTACCTCACCCGAGTATAAGAAAAACAATCTTCACAGTGCAACATACACAGGAAAAGATGACAAACGCATTACCTAGCCCATAGTTCTTCAGCATACCAGTTTTCCAGGAAACGTTCTAAGCCATTTGAGACAAGGTTACTAGCTCTAAGATCATCTTTCGCCCGACGAACTTTTCTTGCTTCTTCATCAATCAGACCGGGACTTCCAGAAACTACGATGGCTCGTTCAACCTTGCGTGTCAAATGAATATACACTTGTCATCATTAAAGTCCAATGTTATGAGATAAATTCAAGCAACTTTTATGTACCTTATTGCTGCGTCTCAGGGCCGTGTATAAAGAAATTCTGGCACCCATCGAGTACCCGACTAGTATGACCTTGCCAATAGCAATAGTATCGAGCACCTCACACAGAATATCAACCATCACATCCATTGACAAGTCTGGCTGTTCAACCTCAGCATCACCCTGATGTTGCAACCTTGATCTACCGTGACCAGGAAGATCAATTGCGATGCACCTGGTGGAACTTGAGATGGCCTTCATTGTCGGGATCCAATCCTCACCAGTTCCAAGAAAACCATGAAGGAACACAACTGTGCTACCCTGCATTTAAACAAGTGTCAATTTCTTATGTAACCCCTCACCAGTTGACAAGAATACATGTACCTCCTTGTATATACATATTTGTGATATTTGTGATATTTATGATATTTGTATTTGGTTATGCATATACGAAAACAAAACTAACTGGAGGAGCATTACAAATACGGAAATTTACTATAAAGATTTACTCAGAAGAGGGTATGTGTAATTTACTTAAAAAACTCTGGGTGTTTTTGTAAGGTAATAGTTATTCTTTTAAATGCAGATGGTTTAGTGTATTACTTACATCAATACTTTCTCCAGTTTCAAGAACATTTATGGAAGAGGAGAACCCATCTGTTTCAACTGCTAACTGGTACTCCTTGACTTCTACTGGAGTAGAACTTTTAACAATCGCATCAGGGTTTATTTGACATCTCTGGAGGAACTGACCAGCTTCCACAGCAGATGCCTCCACTGATGCATGACAAGGATCGTAATGAATATTTAGTGGCTCGGAGGTCACGTCTTCCTTAAACCATTTATAGGTTCCAAAACCATGTGCATTGGAAGATTTTGGTTCCTTGTTCATTAACCTTGCAATCTCGGCATTTTGCAGGTCCACATAGCAAGCGAATTGAATGTATGCAGACAAACCAACAGTACTTTCAAATGCAGCACTAAGGATGGCCATCTTTCCTTGCTGTTGAGCCCAGCGTGCAACTAACGCTGCATTTTCAAAGCCCCCAATAACACTTGGTTTTATAACCTGAAATCAGCATTTTCACAAATTTCATCAAATAATTTGTGCTAAATGGATTTTTAAACAACAGGATTTACTTTGAATATACTAAAAATGCATCACCACAAATGAGAGGTACACATGTTTAAGGTTTTTCTATTGAAATGAAATAGCTCTTGATGTTAATAAGAACAAGTACATTATGCGATTAAGTCATGGTTCTTTCCTTTAAAAGATTGATACTAATTGCTGGAGTACAATGAAATCTTTCTTACCACAGCGGCCACTCCTGAATGGTTGTATTTCTGAAGGATGTGAAGATAATTATCCCCAACATTATTAATGGTTTCATCCAATGCCACTGGGATGCCAGTATCTGTGCAGAACTTAACGATATCATCTTCGTTGTTCACAGGCTCCTAACAACCAAAGATGGAAACATTTTATCAAAGAAAATATAATGGAAATTTGATGGGATCGCTATAAGTTGTTTCCATGGGATAGTACCTCAATGTATTGCAGGCTGCAACCTTTAACAGAAGAAGCAAATGTAATGGCATTATCATAAGTCCATTTCCTGTTTGCATCAGCACGGAGTACTACGTTAGGTCCCACTGCCTTTCTTACCTCTTGTATTACAGCAATATCTTCATCAGGATCTGCCCGACGAGCTACCTGCGAAGATTGATATGCCAGCTCATATTTCCGATATCCCACTTCAGAATGTAGATAAAAAATACCTCTCTTTTCTTTGTCAGTGCTAATAGAAATGCTTTGAGTTACATGCTGTTGTGAGTACTCTAATAGAAGAATTCTCAAAGTGATAAACATACTGAAACCAAAACAGAGGGAGAAAACAATGGGCAGAGTATTACTTTTATTTTGATTGCAGTGAACCCCTCTTTGACAAGTGAGGATGCAATAGAAGCTGTTTCCCCGGGACTCCCGTAAGAGTCAATAAGAGCACAAATTTGAACAGCGGATGACCTTTTTGACAATTCTTCTCTCCCCGGACGAAGTATATCTAATAAACTGGTGCCCTGCTTACTTGCAATAGCGCTGAGGAGTGCCATCTCCAACCCACATCTGACACTCGGAAAGATAGAACCTGGCTACAGTGTGTTGGAAATATTAAAGCATTAATGATGAGAAAACCCATATAGTAGTATGATAGAAATAAACCACATCACTGGGGATATTTCTTGGTTTGGTGGAAAAAGGAAATATGTTAGATGGAGTTTCAAGACCTACCGGAATTCCTAAACAGTTCCATATCCAAGAAGAAACTGAGTTCTTCAACATGGGTAAAATGTTGTCAAAGGTCTTTCCTTTGATAGCATGAACAAGAAAGCGGAGTTGCTCTTCCACATCCAGCAGGCTTTCCTTGTGAATTTCAAGCGGTGCAATCTGTTCAGGTACTAACATTAGAGAATCATGAAGCAGAGAGTTTTCTCTCCAAGAAAATCAGACCATTGACGAAAATGAAACTCAGAAAGATAGTAGTATGGGGGTGGGGGGGGGGGGCAAAGGATCAAGTGATTAACATGAAATTCATGACATAGAAGGCAGTTTTGAAATGTATGATACTGGTAGGAGTGGAAACTAATAAAACATTCTAGGAGCAAGAAAGTTGACTGAGATTTTCTATATTTGTCCATTCCTTTTTCTTTCAGCTGTGCACTAAGCTTGCAAATATATTCATTAGAAGATAAAACAACAATTAAGGACTGAATAACGTATAACTATAGTGCTTAATTTCTTGACTGACAGATGATAACATATTGCAAGGAAACTATAAAATCTAGAAGTTTATGGATTTAATATAAAATAAACGAAATATATAATTATGTAAATGAAGCAGCTAGGACATGAGGTAAATCAGGTTAGAGCTAACCTCCCCAAATCCAGTACTTCCATCCTCGAGAGACAAGCTTATAACAAAACCTTCCCTATAGGACGGAGTGTGACTGTAATTCCTCGATGATGAAGTAGGTGGAGCATTTAGCTGCACCCTGCCATAACCAAGCACAGAAAGTGAAATACATAAAGTTCGATATTATCCACTATTACGTGCAAGGTTTACATTTTTTGGGTAAATAACACGAACCGGTACTGAGAGTAGTCCAATTTAGTAATTTGGTATTGCCTATGGCTCTGTGAGATGGAGTCTGAAACCGAAAGCTTTGAGAGGATCTTGAAGGCATCATCTGATGCTTGCTGGGTGAAGTTCTTCAAATTACTGAGGAAGGAAAATAGAAGTATCAGCTAATGGAGAAAGATAATGACCAGGTATTTCAGAAAATGGTTGAAAGTAGAATACCTATGGAACTCTACATTAGTATCAATACCACTCTCAACTTCCACTACATAATCGGCATCCTCGTGCTGAGTTGTCAATAATGCTTCCTGCAACTCAAGTTTTGTCTGCACTTGTACGTGCTTCACACTTGCACATAATAATTTCATACAAATAAGATGGTTTATTTCCAACATAAACCACGAATTTGAAATGAAAAATAAGGTTGAGCTGTGACGTCTAACTGACAATCTCAACAGTATTGGAGTTCCATTGTGGTGCAGAAAAACATTGAAAAGGAATGAAGGAAGAATCAAGTATATTCTTACCCATGGGCAAGACAGAGATTACGGATTGAAACATTATGGGACGTATAGAAAAACTGATCCATGATACTCCTTTCTATTGTATTTGCAACTGGAAGTTGACTAAAGATAGCACCACCATGATTGTTGACCACAAGTATGACTATTGGTTTCCGACGTGTCCTTGAGAGATATGTATGAAATTATCAGTTGTAAAGAAAGGTGATTGAAAACAAGATACCACAGAGAGGTAACAAATGTTAAGAATATTTCCTGAAACTAAATAAAATAAATCTAGAAATGGGAGTTGTTTTGGCTTTAAGTGTGGTGGTTGCCATCTGTAATTCATGTAAAGGAAGTTTTCTGTGATTTAAAAGGAAAAGAAAGTAATAAAAAAAAGGTAAAAGAAATGACACTGTTAATTTTCAATTATAAGAACGCTTATTTTGGGGAGAGATGTGTGCAAAAAATATGATTTTGAAAATGACTGGCCAAAAGGAGATGACCATCAAAGACAATAAACTGATAATGCTTGCAGATGCTAATGGAACCATTTCTACCACATTCCAGGTGCAACCAAACTACTGAGATATCACAAACAATTACACAAGCGTCAACCACCAACATAAATTTCAGTTACCAATAGTACTCGCCACACAAGTGCATTGCAGAGCGTCATACTGTCATATTGTATGCTTATCCTTGTGAAGGTAGAAAGACATTCAAATTCAACGTTGCATGTTGTAGTTCAAGACAAACAAAAGTAACTTCTTTCTTTTCTCTTTCTTTTATTTTCAGAAAAAGATAATCTATTAACAGAAAACAGAAGGCCAGAGAAGGACGGGGACCTACTTTTGTCTCAATAATGCCAATCCATTGGTATCATACAGAAATGAAATGTCTCCGATAACAAGCAGCACCTGAAGACCATAGACATATAAGATATGACATTGTAAGATAAGCCACGCCATTTCATCAAAGATAAAGGAACTCTTAAAACCATAGGACCACCTCCCTTTCTGGTTCTAGAACAACAATAGGATAAACTGAAAATGAGACATTCCTATGACTTCTAAAATCAATGAACTTTGACTGAAATTACATGTGGAGGCAACATTAACCAGATTGTTTGATTTGAAGGGGTTGAATGAGTCCCATTTATTACTTATATTTTGGCTATTAAAGCTGTAGAACTCCTGAGATATAAATTCAAGGCCTCCACCTAAATAACCTCCATTAGTCTTATCTTATGAATTGAACACGTGCAGGATTCTAGTGAATATGACTTCAAGGATAATTATGTACGTCCAGAATTCTGCAATATAATACATTTGGAAGCAGATAAAGAACTAAAATTAAATAATTAAAAAAAACCAATGTATTAACACTAGAACATACATCATGATGAAATTGACCAATTCCCTAAAGATATTGCAATTGATTGCATCAATACTTACTCGTTTGTTGCAGCCAACTGCAAATCCGATAGCAGTGCTAATCAGACCATCAATCCCACTGGCACCTCGATTTGCAGTAACATGGACTGGATGGCATGGTAAACCAGAACTAAACATCAGGGCAGAACTGTGGGTACACTGCACCCAGTTACTCCCGTACATGTCAGCGTCACGTACTGTCATGCTGTTTCCAAAGAATAAAGCAGATCCACAACGAATGGTTTCGAAGATTTTCCGGGCAACATATGGTTCAGTTAGTGAATGCTCTGAATTAATCAGGGACGAGGTCTCCCAGGATGCCTGATAGAAAGAGAACATATTAGCTCAGCATGTTGTAAAGCAAAAGAAAAATTTACTGTGCATCTTAAGCAAATGATGCGACAATTATAAGGTATCATCGCTAGGAACTATAATGCAGGGAAGTTTTATAACTGGATCGGGAATGTGAAGAGGGATTTGGAAATAAAACCTGGCAAATCAATATTTTAAGCACCTTGTAACAACAGAACTTTTTTTTACAGTTTTAAGCTGATTTTAAGGTTTGACAAATAAAAGAACAGCTCCAAGCCTAGAGATTATTCTAATATCCTTGCACACCATTATCACATGATTACAACCAGCATTTATTCTCCTAAAAAATACAGAAGAAAACCACCCCCCCCCCCCTTAACTTTTATCACATGCGATTTACTCCCCTGATTTTCGACATTCACCTGTGTGATTTCCTTTGTGTTAGAAATTATAATTCATTCTACTGTGCACTCAAAGATCATTGTGCATTACTAGTTTAAGCTTTTTGAGACACAATGGAGGAAAACTGAAACAGATGGAGCAAATTGCACACTTATTAAAAGGTCATCGGTGAGGTGAAAATTTCAAATATTGGAAGAAAATTGCACAAGCAGATTCGGGGGGGGGGGGGGGGGTCCAAACTTTTTTAACCTATATGCATATGGCTATAGAAGTAATCTATTTCATGATTCTTTTTCAGTTTGAGCATTATAGCTAAATTTGTTATGTTAGAATTCCATTTACCTCCAAAGTAATTAGGAGAACACGCAGAACAACTAAGCGGTTATAAGTGAAGGAAGGAAAAATGTAAGATATATTTGTTTAGAGAAGGCCAATGTAACTGTGAAAGGTGAAATGTGTCATTAGAAAGAAGTCTCAAATATATAAATGCATTTATTACTTAAATGATCAGTTATTATGTGTATGGGGATGCAGAAACATATCTTCAGGCAGGTAAGATCATAAACAGTGTTAACATACCATCATATCCAATCCTTGGATAAACTCTCTCCATTTACTGTTTAAGTTAGGTCTGCAATATTTAATCAGGTAGTCACTAAACTCAGTAATGGTGCTTTGTATCCTGTGTGAGATGATATTTGAAGGATCATGACGGCCAGGATGTTCATCAACCATGACATACGAGCAAGGAGAGCAACTCTCTATCATCTGAGAAATGCGTCGTCCTGTTATCCGACTTCCAATCTGTAGTATGCAAGCAAAGACAATTGCTTTATGTAAGTATTGTTTTGAAGATAATGATTTCACATTTGGACAATAAAACAATACTATACATTCATTTACTTACGCGAAAATAATTTGAAACAACAAACGTACCTGTATTATGACATCAGCCTTCATCCAAGCTCTGACACAATCTGAGAGTAATAGCTGATCAAGCTGATCAACGAATAAAATGTCCTTTTTGTCAAGGTTAGATGAAGAGTACTTTCGTAGTCGTAAGCCAGATTGAACATCGACGACTACTGGCCACATTAAGTGTTTCGCTAGTAGAAGAGCTGCCCACATGTCATCTTCTTTGTGTATAGAGCCTAACACTAAAATTGCTTTATTCGCCCCTCCAACAATCCTCAGAACTTCTGGCATAAGCCCTTCAATATAGCTATTTGTCAAGGCACGTTGTGATGGAATATATTTTGTGAACGGTTCAGAAGTTGAACTCCAAATATCTAATCCATGTAAACAGTTGTGGTTCCAGTTTGTTGGAATGTTTCCCAGTGGTTCTCTGAAAGGGCAGTTGACATGTACAGGCCCATATGGTGAAGACATTGACTTAAACACTGCAGAATCAATTGTGGTAAGGACCATTCTTGCAGAAATATCATCACTTGGAGGAGGAAGAGCGAAAAAGTGCCTTGCATATGCACCAAAATGGTTGACCTAATAATCCATGAAATTATAATGATTCATTTGATGAAATATTGTCATGCACGTATTTTAAAGCCATCAGTCTAAGAGGGATACTAGGTATTCGGGATTCTTTTAGTTTGTCATGGTCAAATTGCAGACCCAACAAAAACCATGAAATTGGCATTTTGCAAACATGGGCAGCCCCAGAGAGGATAAATATGTACATTTGAAAACCAAAAAGATAGCTACTCAGCTAGAAGACATTCGACATAAGTCCCTCATTGATAACTGTGGATATGATGATGGTATAAAGCTATTTCTTTGGACCAAGTCCTTTTTCTCAACCAAAAAAAAAAACAAAGGAAAAGGTTTCAAAAATATTAGGAAAAACCACGCTCAACACTTGGGTTGGGGGTGGTGTAAGTTTAAGCAGGTCTTTTATAAGAAATTCACATTTCTTTTTGCTTCTACAAATATTTTAAATATAGCACATCATCGTGAAGCATAGAAAAATACTTATGTTCGTATAAAAAGAAAAAAAAAACCCTGCTGGTTAATGAACAACATATAATCTGAAATATTTTTCCATGGTGAACCTATATGTTGTCAGGGGCAGTAGTGTATCATATACCTGATTGATTGCTTGGTTTGCCCCAACATCTATCAACTCTGGAGGTCGGTCTGCTGTAAGCAATATCATAGGCACAAAATTCTGGCTAGCCTCCACAACCTGAATGCCATGACAAGGTAAAGCAATCACATTAAAGGTTTTCAGAAAATACTGAAGTAACAAGATTTGACCTCTCATCCACTTGAAGAGGCCTTGTTAATTATTTGCCATTTCATGAATTGAGTTGAGTGGAATGTGTAACTTACAATAATCTAGAATGTGGACCAATTTTACGAGGTTTTGTTAAGGTTAAAATGATAAATATACTAAACATTTGCAGCATAATCTACTACCAGTGGTGGACTGGTGCTACTAGTTGCTAACTAATGTACAATTGGAAGCCAATGAAGTCTGACAGTTGCATAATATCCGTTTATGCATATAGCATGCCTACAAAATCTGTCATTAGAAAGAGATTTGTTTTAGAGAGACGATAAAAATGGCCAGACCTTTGTTGTTAACAACATTGGTAAGAATGCACCAGAAGCAAAGAAGTTCAAAATAGAATCATGAAATAAATTATGCTAATATGATGGCAGGACTCACGGCTGGAAATAAGTTTGATACTGCTGTGCCAGATGAAGTTATGACAACTGCTGGTTTTCGGGAACCTTTGGCATAGCCAAGGGCATGGAATGCGAGGGATCGTTCATCAATACATGCAATACAAGTCGTAAGTGGATGGCTTGCGGCAGCAATCGTCAGAGGAGATGACCTCGAGCCAGGAGCCACACAAAAGTACTGGATGAAGGATATTTTAGCAATGTCAGACCAAAATGACACCGGAAGGAAAATAAGAAATAAGTTAAAAATAATATTCTGCTGCTTAATCTCACCGTCAAACCAAGCCGGGTGCATTCTTCTACAATAAGTGACGCCCACAGAGCATTGATGTTGGGACAACCTTGAGGTGAAGAGTTGAGTTTCACAATTTCATCTTGTACATGCTGACAGGAGACCAGAAGGGATTTAACATGGATGTAGAATGAGTTCGGTGAAAGGCCATTTATGAATCAATTTAATACCTTTAGTACAAGAAGTAAGGAAAAAAAAAAGCTTTTCTTGTAGCATATACCTTTAGTACCTTTATTACCTTTAGTACAAGAAGTAATTAAAAAAAAAAAAAAGCTTTTCTTGTAGCATATGAATACATTGCCCTGTTTCGTCTACATTTGACACAGTAATACTTAGTAATTTGAAGTCTAATGGTCGTTTTTAAGAAGGATGGGGCAGATAGTGTTGGAAATTGTGTGCAGAGTTGATAGGTTTCCTGTCAAACTCTCTTTGGGATTCACTATTTCTGTTGAACTGGCAAAACAAATATATAGAATGCTGTTCATTGGTGTGCTAGTTCCATACCATGTTATTAGCAATAGATAAAATTGGGGAGAGCCTGGCTGAGAACTGATCCCAAGAAGACATAGCATCCCTCTGTAAGAAAATATAGCATGAAAGTTGCTAGATTATTTACAAAAAGCATCGGATTGTATTAAAACATGCACACAGGTAAAAGGATGTAGAAGATACCAGTCCGAGGATGCTTGATTGAACATGTTTGCTATCTAACAAAAGAGCATCAACCTGCACCTGCCCAAAAAAAAGGAAAAATAAAAAAAGCTCAGTAAATAAATAAATCACTGAGTTTACTATAAAACTTAATACAAGTAACTTCAGTAATATGATTGATCCGCAGTGAGTATTTGAAAACAATTAGCCATCCAGAAAAATGTTGTCATTCTGTTGCTCCGTAGAGGAAAGGAGAGAAACACCAAAGAAATATTGTTTCCAGTACAACCTGAGTTTCATCTTACCATTTGCCTGTGCTCTTCTATCTTTTTGAATTTTGTAAGAGAAGAATGAATCAGTTGGCTATCATTTACACTGTTATGTCTTGCCTGAAACCAAAAACCGATTAGATCAGATAGCGGACATGAAACGTACAGAATAAAACAAAGTATAGCACTCAATTAGCTTGAATCTGAATTATGTTAAGCAACATCAGGTCAAGCAGTCAATGCACATACAATCTGATTTACCGACTAAAAGAGAAAAAAATGTGCAGTGCAGTCGGCTTTCTTGTGCTTCAGTAATTAAGTAGTTGGGGGAAAAAAAAAAGCTAACAGAATAAGCACATGGATCAAATGTAACTGATTATCGTTGTCAAGCAAAGCTACGAAAAGTTAAGAGAATTTCTAGAAAGTTCAAATGCAACAACAAATACCTGTTCATAAGAGTGTTCAAATAATTGAACAGCTTCGCTAAAGGTGCCAATTGAAGAGTCACCCCATGCCACTGTGCCTCGTAAGAAAGAGATATCCTCAGATTCGTCCAACTCAATCTGTCAAAATAACTACCTGAAGTAAGTGCACGACAACAATACTGTCTAACACTCCCATAATCTAACTATTGAATCATTTTGAAGTGCAGGCCCGACTAAGGATAAGTTTATGCTTCAAAATAGCACTTTAACATGCAGAGAAAGATTTATTACATGTGGAATGAATAGGTAAAATGAACCAATCTCGTGTTTTATGTTAGATGTGTTGGTGTCAAATTCGATATCCAAGAAACCATAAGCCTTCAAAGATGTTGATTCTGATCGAAGATATCTGCAGAAACACCACATTTACTTTGCATTAATGCACCATTTAGAAACAACATTGATCATTAGCTTTGTGAGATACTAAAGATAGTTTACACTTTGGTTTTTCTTTTTTTCTTTTTCTTTTTACTAAGACAGTTTGATCAGCATTTTGTCCTCAAAAAGTGAAAAAGCCTATGTGTATACGACTACTCATTAAAGCCGTACACTGAAACTAAGTGCAGATTAGTAAACAGATTCTAGAAACAGATAATTACGGCATTGAGTAGTCTAGCACATCCATCAAAAGTTTAGGTGCAGTCAGGTTAGGTACAATTGTACTAATCAAAGGGAAGAACAAAGAGCTTAAATACAACTGCCATATTCACAAGGTACAAACAGATGAAAACTGAAACCATAATCAATAGGAATTCTCAGATATCAAACATCAACAACTTCTCCTGTCGTTTCCATCCTCAGAGACCCAATTCCTAAAGTGTATCTACCTACAAATCACTTTTAAAATACTCATCCCCAAAATACAATCACCAATATTGTAATGCACCAATAAAAAACTCATGACATACTTTTGCTGCAACTCTCTTTAGAACCTTGTCGAATAAGAATAATCCCATTTATTCAGCTAAGCATATAAATAATAAAAAGCCCACAAACTATAATGAATTTAAACTTTTACATGCAGCTAAAACTTTAACATGGTACAACTGCCTTACTCAATATCAAGGTCCTGATTTGACTCCCACATCCACCCAAAATAAATAATGGAAGGGCCAAACCTCTCTACAAGATTAAACATTTAGAACAGGTAAAAACTATCGCCTTCCACAGGGGAATTCATATAAAATTTCACACTATGGAAAATGATAAGCACACTTCTCTGTCCTAGCCTTCTATGTCTGTACTGCTACTTCGCCGAAGAACTTCATAACCAGCTAATGATTTAAACAGGAAATCATGTAAGATTATTGTATTTATTGATCATGTAGATGCAAGTACACGCACACTGAAAGTCAAAGCTAAATATAAACAGAGCAAGTCGAAAGTAACAAGATACCTCTGCAACATGCCGGAGACTTCTAGAGGACGAGGCAAGAACCCCTTGAAGTTTATGGCAGAACCAATGCCAAAAATGCCCCTTGTTTTCCCCAGAGAAAGTGACTTGTATGATGCATTCTCTCTCTCATTGGAAAGGAAAAATATAGGAAACACCCTTGATGACTCCGGTTGAGAGCAAAACCAGCCCAATGCTTTTGCACTTGGAGGCACTGCAAGCTGGAAAGGATCAAGCATGCTGCATAAAGCTCATATCTTAAAGAAGATGCGAAATTTGTAATGCAAAATTCACATTGCCATACAATTATCTAAATCTACTATTCTAAGGTATCACAAGAATATGATGATCTTCCCACAAATGAATGTCTTAAATTTACTTTGGGAGTGTTTGCAAGTGCTTCAAACTTCTAATTTTGGGCTTCTGAACTGTCTTATAAGGAGGATTTTTGCATTTAAGGCCTCTGTTTCTAGTTAGTAAATAACAAGCTAAACCAAAAGCATCCTGATTAATGGGGTGCTTTGTGCTAAGAATGTAGTATATGCTGATATCGAGGCCACGAAAAGAAGTTGCAATGCACACATTCATTGAGGACTTATCACAAACACATGGTAAGCAAAACACAAACACACAATTAGGCCTGCCAGTTGAACTGCCAGAGTACCTGAAACCTGTACATCCCACTTGAACAAGTAGGAGGCTTGTTTTTCAACTCCTGAACAGCGTCCATAATCCTATCAATCCCTTGCTCCAACGTTATCGCCGGGGGCAAGTTACGCGTAATGCAAGTGTTAACCAGCAATGAAGCATCATCCATTGCCTCCAACTCCACATCATTTCCCATTGACACATTGCTTGTCACAACCTACAAAACTCACCCATCAGTAATCAATCAAAGAAAGAAAGGAAAACCCACTAAGCAAAAAGCAATCTGAACCTTAGAAATGGGGTTATGGCGCTGATTGAAGCGGGTGAAGAATGGGGAAGGAGTTGGGAGGAAATGGGTTCTGTTGGTGAGAGTGATGAGTGTTCTGTGGTGGGTGTGGTGGGGGTGTAATGGTGGGAAGGGGATTGGAGATTGTAGGAAACGTTTTGAAGTGAAGGAAGCCATGGGAAATGGAGGTGATTTGAAGCAGAGGCATGGTGAGAAATGGAGGGAGAAATGTGTTGTTTATATAATGGTTTATGAGTACAATTCTTGAAACGGTTTGGTTGACTGATGATGGTGCTGCATGTTACATCCCCTCATTTGAATTGGTATTAAAAATGTATGTACTTTGTAGACCTTGCTTGAAGAATCTTGTGATTATCACGGGTGAAGTTGGAATATTGTTCGTGTTCCTGTTTATTTGATTAATCTTCAAAGGTTTTAACTTAACCTACTACTCACATTATAAAAATCCAGGGAACAGAGTTGCATAGTTCGTGCCTGATTCTGATTAGTGATGAATGATGATGGTTAGTGGTGCTAGTGTTCGTAGTTAACGACAAAAAATTAGTCCAAATTCTTGATGGATGGGTCGTGGAAGGGCTTTGGGATTGGGCTTGGGCTGACAGTTTTGGGCTGTACAAGCAGATTAGGTCCATATATCATCTCATCATCACCTGAATTCATTTATTTTCCTTTAATTTTTATTGTCTTTCTAGTTTTCCTTTTTCTTCTATTTTGTATTTTTTTAAATTTTTTTATAATTCTAATTTTAAATTTTAAATTAATGCAATTTTACTTATATTACAATTTTCACGCAGTGTTTTAAAAGGCGTAAGACGTTAAGCGAGGCGTAGTACGTGCTTTGAGACGAGACGTATGCCCTGAGGAACGGGGTGTATGCTCCATTAATATCTCCACTGAAGTTTCCCACTCTTGCCTATATAGGATGAGAGGTTGGACGGAAATGCCTTTTTTCTGTTTAGTTAGGACTCTATTGAAGTTCTAAATGAAATGTTGGAAATTATTTTAAAAACAGAATTTTATAAGTTAGTAGACAAAATCACAACAAAAATCATGAATTGTGAGTAGAAAGTTAAAAACATATTTTCAAAACAATAGAAATAGAAGCCAAAAGAGTAAACAATGAATAAAAATACTCAGATAACAGGTTTATAAGTGTACGTTTTACGTTTGAATCTGCATAATATATGTTACCCAACATCAAATTACATATATACTTCAACTATATTTCAATTTCACTTGTCAACTTATTTAATATAATACAGTATTATGTTATATAATTTTTATTGCATATAAGAAATACGTCATCCTCACTAGCTAAAGAATAAATCTTCAACTATAATAAATTAATTCTAAGAAACATTGTAAACTAGAGATGACATCATTTAAAATCTTCAAATTTTCATATTATTAAATATTTATTTTGGACAAAACATCGAATTCATGTAAAACCAAATGTGTGAACTTTTGTTAATAACTTTAAATGTTCTAAACATAAAAAAAAAAAAAATTAAAAATAAGAAGAAAATATATTATTCTATTGAAATTTAAGATTTAAATTATTTTTTGATAAGGAAAAATAGCAAAATTTCAAAGGCATATGCCTCGCTCCTTGGGGCGTAAAAGGCGTAGGCCTCGGCCACCGGGGTGTAAAAGGGGTACGCCCCGACCACCAAGGCGTACGCCTCACAAAACTAACGCCTCATACAAGTGCCTTGGGGCATTTTAGATGTAAAATGCCCCGAGGCGCGCCCCAGGACTGCCTCTTAAAACACTGTTTTCACGTGAGGATTTTGTTCCAGACAAGAAAATAGTTGAAATTCAATGCATTGCATTATTCTCAGGAATTTAAGTTCCGTCCACATTTTACTAGACGTAGTACAACTTTTTGTAATTTTTTGTTATATTACATAAAGTTCTTAAGTTTGGAAAATATCAAACTGACCCGGATATTTTTTATTTAATATAAAAGCCATAAAATCTAAAACTATTTAAAAAATATATAAACAAGTCAATTTTTAAACAAACAAATTGGAAAAAAAACAAACTATTTCAACATATAATGACCACTTACACAAACCAATTAATAAAATTAAACAAACAATCGTAATAAATATAAGAATGATTCAACTAAACAAGCAAACCATATAATTACAGTAAGTAAATGAAACCATAAAAAAAAAAAATTGGCGCTGCTAATGCTTTTTTTTTTTTTTTTCTTATAATGTCATTAAGTGATTTCTTTGTATAGTCAAACTATTTGTTAAGTTTACACTTTCCAATATAAACTTACAATTTTCTATCTAAAGTTTATAAATATAAATTCGATATATAGTTTGAAATTCACTAGTTAATAACACCAAAAAAGAAATATATATATATATATATGAGGAAAAAAAATGATACATTGGGGCTATTATTAGCAATTTTATGATATAGGATAAAGTTAAAAAATATCAATACGATAAATTTACAATGTAAAAAAAGTCTTGGGGGATAAAAAATATCAATAATATGAAAAAGAGTTTTTGGGGTGATAAAAACTAAACGAAATCATTGCTGAAAAATAACAATAAAATCCAGAAGTTATTTTTCGTCCACAATCAAACCACATAATTACATTAAATGAAACTAAATGAAATCCATTCAAAAGAACTTCACAGTTAAGCGAGCTTGACTCTCGAATAATCTTGTGATGAATGACCTATTGGGGAAATCTCAATGTACGCACGAATGAGGACAAAGTGCACGAGAAAAAATAAATGGTGGTTACGAAGACATTGCACAATTTATGATGAGGTGAATGTAACGCCCATGTAAGAGTGTAAGAAGCAATATGGTGTACTTACTAAAGAACATCTCTTAGACCTCCTGCATTTGTTACAGGAGGCCACGACTAAAGCAGCAAAAAACGCGGCTAAAGCAGCGTTTTAGCTGCTTTAGCCCCCTTCCGCGTTTAGCTTAAACGCAGAAGGCTAAAGTGGCGCCAGCCCATTCAGCACCTTTTATTTATTTTTCTTTATTTGTTTTTTATCCGTTTAAATTTCAAACGGTCATAACTTTTAAAATAAAAATGCTAAAAATAAATAAAAATTATCAACGGTCATAACTTTCCAAAATCTATAAATAGACACCAATCTTGGATATGTTTGCTTACACCTTCTCCAACTCATTTTTCCCTTCTTAATTAAACTCAAAGCACTATCAACACTCCAAAATCCTTTCCATTACATTTTTCCCATCCACCAAAATGAATCCCGAGCAAAGTTGTTTGTTTTCAATTAAGCATAAATTGTGTAATATTGTGTGTTTCAAATTCGGTAAAAGTTAATGTAATACGAGGGTCATTCTCAAAAGCAACCTCCATAGTTTTACAATTACATTTTAGGCCAAAATGGATGACTTTGGTGTTGACTGGGCCAATATTACAACTTTGCCATTGGCCCTAACTGTGCAATCCAAACATGGCCTTAAGCGAAAATAAAATAAAAAATATGTAAATAGAAAAAAAGCATTACTATAATAACATCTATTTTTTTTAATAATCTTCTTACTTCTTCAATACTCCGGTACCGGAAATAATTTCCGATGCCGGAGTTTAGCAAGCTCCGCCCAGATCGGAGCTCTGCAAGCTCCGATTCGGAGCTAACAGCAGCTCCGATCCGGAGCTGGCAGAGCTCCGACGTGGAGCTCGGTCGGAGCTTCGGTACCGGAGTTTAGATAAGAAGATAAATTGTTTTTTAAAATTTTTTATTTTTAGTTATCATTTTATATAAATTTTTTAAATTCTTAAAAATTTTTTATGCTATTAAAGTTTAAGAAGTGTTTGGGGATTTAAAATCCAATATTGGAACAATGATTTGGTCAACATATTGACCTAAAATGTAATTGTTAAACTAAGAAAGTTCCTTTCGTTATTAGGTACGCTAAAAAAAAATGGCTCTAAAAAAATGGACCCTATTCGTGATTTCCATCTATAAACTTGATTTCGTATGAAATTCTTTACAACAAATCTTCATTCTTCTTTACCAAAAGAAAAAAAAAAACAAATGATGTGGCAGGGCTTAGCCTTGCCTTAGCCGCATTTAAGCAGTGACTGATGCGGGCGAGAACTGCTTAAACACGGCTAAGGCCAATTTAAGCCCTTTAACCTTAACCTTAGTCTCGCAACAAATGCAGATGGTTTTAGTATTTATCTTTTAGGTTGGTATATTGTTTAGTTGACATGACCTAACCAGTCACCTTATTTGGTAGTTTCACTTTATTTGATTAAAATAAAGTAATTTAACTATAATAATTATGCCCGTTAAATAGGAATAAGGTGGAGTAACTAGTTTGGCAAAGAGAGTGTCTGTTTGGTAAAATGAACCAATAAAGTGACTGGTAACTGATCAATCATTTTATTTTTAAATAAGTTATATATTGAAGTTGGACCAATAATACCTTAAAATGTCTTGTTAAGGTGATAAGGTTATCCAACTTATATATGTGCTAGTTATACATCTTACAAGTGATGTGACATTCTAACACGCCCTCTCACGAGTAGGTCGCGGTTAGTTGGCTCTACACGTGAAATCATAAGTGCCATCATTGGGCAAACCGGAATCATCATCGGCTGGGGCACCCATCATCAACCTGGCACTGATATCATGGTATCAGAGCCATCTGACTCACGCCCACCTGAGTTTGAATCTCCTCGGAGACAAACTCCGCCCGGCCCATATTAAATTTCTACTCGATTGGCCTCCCCAAAGAGGTTGAAATCGGCCACGATTGCGGGGGAGTGTTAGAGAATTAATATAAATGATCAGATTCCGTTCCTCCCCACTATCTTAAGCTTTGGGGAGAGTTGGAATTATATCATGATAACTTCTCAAATTAATCATTTTATAAGTCACTTTATTTACATTCATCAAATAGACTTATTATGGTCAAATAACGAAAAATCATCTTATAATGTGAATGATAAAGTGACACCAAACACACACAAAGGGTAAAATTAATTGTGACCTTATTAGTATAGCTAGCTAGTTTAAATATTAAAAAAGAAAAAAAAAAGAAAAAAGAAAAAGAAAACAAGAAAAGGTGTCCTAGAACGCAATAAGATGTCCATTTTGCCTAACATATCAATGCGATGTTGAAAGGAATCCCAACATTTGATCACTTATAAATTTATAATTATAGCTAGCTAAATAAAAACTCTTGGATGAAAAGACTTGACGAAATGGTAAAAACATGTATCGAATTATGATTGGGCAATTAGCACTCTTCACTTAACTTAATTCCACACTTTATATGTGGTACAGTTTCGTACATAGTTAGGAATCGAGTTTAAGAATTAATGAAGTCAATTAGTGGCTCCATTTTGCACCACTCTGGATGTTAATATCTTGATTAGTGGCATAGGAAAGACAAGAGATCCACATCGTACGTGTCGATATCAATAAGTGGTAAAGATAATCACATTTTCAATTTTTAAACACCACATTAATTTTACTTTGCTATCCACATTCTTGAGTGGATTAGGAATTTAAGACATCACTAATCATATAACTAGTATACTTTTTATAAATTAAAAAATGAATATTTAACATGGCCAAGATTAATAATACACCAATAATCATCCTAAAACGCACCACCATTAGCGACTAATTAACCCGACATTTGTACGAGAATTAAATAATATAGTAATAGTTTGACAATGAGATTTCAAATTCTCAATTCGTGATTGATTTAAACGCGGATAAATAAACATGCTCATCGTATACCTTTTTGGTTTCAACTTTTCATAATGCACATACTATAGTACCTTAAGCACTTAAAACAAGATTACTAGATGATTATTATAAATTGAAATTAAAAAAAGACTCAATAGAAGTATTATAATTCGATTAATTTCTTGTTGATTTAATTTCAACCCGGCCAGTAATTATTTATGTGTTAAATTATTGGAGTATTTGTTTTCCCCATCTTTTTATACTATAGTACCCTCTGAAACGGGCTCAAATATGCTACGGGATATGTCATGTGATTAGGTCTTACAGTTTAATCCCACTTTGTTAACTTAAGTACAGATTGGGTGAATCACATTTGGTAAACCCAACATGTGAAATGCGGAACATAATGTTTCATGGGGTTCTCGAAGTATAATTTTCGAGTAATTTAATCACGTTAGGTGAAGGTGTTGGGCTCGATCGTCTTTGTATTTTTTTTTTGATATTACTTTTGTTCTATCTTTTAATTAATAAGTCAAGTGTATATATAGTTTTTGTTGGATCATGGTGTCATGTGATTGATGGGTCACCTTAATTCAGACATGAAATGAGCTCAACTTTCGTGGATTTATGTACATACGCATTGTCATCTTTCGGATCATGCAATATCGATCGGATCGGACAAATTGACCGATCTGTGTTTGTCATGTACAGTAAGTAATTGGATTATGTTTGCACTATCACACTCATTTTCTATCCGTTGCTAAGCCAAATCATGTTAGATGCACGACGGTAAGACCGTCCTTTAGGAGGCCTTACGTACTAACACCAAAAACAGAGAAACTCGTATAAAGTCATGATCTAATGGTAAATAAGTTTGAACTCATCAAACAACTAACACCTTGAAAATTAAAAACTAATTAATACGAAGTTCGTAACTGGATAAGTCGGTAATGCATGGATATTGCAAACATCTTGGTACATTTCGAAAAGGCACTCCACATTGAGGGAATATTGGCCATATATATTATACAGTGAAACTCTATATATTAGAGTACATATATTTCCTTCAAATAACCCAAATAAGAAGAGTTTGAATTTGCAAGCTTTATCTAAGAAAAAGAGAATGTAACTTTATAAGTAAAATGAGTAAGATTTGTGGATGAGAATTAACTTTTCAACATATACCGCTGGACATGATCCAGATCCACAATGGTGAATTGCCTAACTGAATGAATAACTAAAAATAAAATATACAGTACGGTTCCAATATGAAAAATTACCCTAAAAAGACAAGACGTGGTAACAAGTTGCCTCTATGGTTAAGGGCTTTATTCCTCGCCCCTAAAGTTTTTGCAGTATATCATCCATCCAGCTAGCTCCTGTTTCATTTTCAACTTGCGTTTATTGGCCATGAGAGGATGCATGTATCACCAATATATGCGAAATCCAAACGCATTACAATTATCATGCTAGCCAGTTAATGGACATATATACATTTTTGGAGTTTAATTTTACACAAACATATACCCTGAGTTTTATGTTTGGTAAAATAAATTCATAAAATAACTGATAGTTGATAAGTTGACTGAAAGCTAATAAATGTGTGTAAGTGATTGTCTGAGTGGTAGCTGATCAGTTAACTTATAAGGTACGTAGATTAGCCTTCAGAGCAGTCACCATATTGACATTAACCAAACAAACGTATTGTGGTCAAACACTCAAATATGATAACATTAACTTATAAGGCGGCATCCTTAATTAGTTTTTGACCATTAGACCCCTTTTATTTACCAACTTTATACGAACACACTCATCCGTTAAATTTTCAGTGCATATAATTTCGGATGAATATAAATTAACTTGAGCCACATTGCATCCATGTCTAGCATATAGATGGGACAATGTGATTCTCTTATAACAGTTATAAGGGTGATTGAGTGGTAAGGTAGCAGTACAAGAGAGGTCGTAGATTCGAACCAATAGAGTTTCTATAAATGGAGTTATTATAAGCCAAACTTGTTCTTGAGCTTGGTTGGCAAACCGTGAATCTTGCTTGATATTTCGCGCTTGCATGCGACGTCGGGTTAAACCAGCAATACATTTGAAGTCTTGTAGGAAATTCTATGAATTGTTACGTTATCACTTGGAACATTCACGTACGTAGGTTTTCGTTATTCTATTTTTTGCATAAACAAATGAAAGAAGAGAATAATAAATTGGTGATAGTGCAACAGATGATCGCGATCAAACCGTAGACGGAACTGATCAAATCTTAATTCATAATTAGCTGCTTGTTAACAAACACCTAGCTTCTTCCTTTCCTTTCCCCCCACCCTTTTTGCATATTTTTTATTTTCTAATCAAGATTATACTTAAATACTTAATAGTATAAACTTAATTATAATATAACGTTCGAGAACTTAGGTACCGAAAGCAAACAATATGAGCCACAAATTTCATTTCTAAATCTTGCGGGTCCTTGCTTTCTCGACTAAATGCCATTTGACTCATCATCTTAGTTATTTTTCACTCAAATGTTCACAACAATATGTTTTAACTTTTTCAGTCGACCTAGATTTCGTCATCCCCCACGAATTCTTAATTGCCCCTGCATTTACGGTGTCGTTTCTTCTCAATTATCCTTTCTCTTTCTTTGTGATCACTTATCTAGGGGTGATTCCTACTATTACTACTCTATCCCTAGTGCAATTATTTGAGTTGAATCGAGTATCTCTGAGTTCGGATCGTGTTTGAATATATAACACACTGTTACACTATTGAGTCCGATTTGTCTTGTTAGAAAAATGAATATAATTTTAAGCTCAAGCTTGTGCCATACTTTTATACTCAAACTTGGTTCGTTTGGTTCGAACGAACCGAGTATTAACCGATTTCGAGTCTAATTCGTGATTATAAAAACAAAACTTAGTAGCATAATTCCTATCGAGTTTAGAAATGTATGAATGTGTGGTTTTCAGAGTCATAATGTGGTCTGGTGGTAAGGGCGTTGGAGTTGCGAGGTCGTGCATTCGAACTCCGACGGAGGCATAAAATGGTATAGGCAGGCGTATTTGAAGTTATAAGGTGGTAAAGACAATAAAAGATAGTAGGGGCGTAACCAATTCGACACCCTCTAATAGAGGATGTGGGGTCCATACATGAGCCCACCATCTCTATTTGAGGGTGTCGCGGTGGTTACCCCATAGCATCTAAAAACGGGCAAAGGAGTACTGTAGGAGTAGTTAGGGTAAGTTATATATGTCATGTAAAAATAAATAAAAATGAACATGTGTCATATCATCAGCTAGGCGAGCACCGCTCAACTCGTTAGTGTGACACAGGTTAAAAAGTGAATTTTTTTTTTAAAGAAAAACCTCCACAAATTAATTTGTAACAATTTTATTGAATACTATCGTTATTAATTACCTCTACAAATACCTCTCAATTTCACATACTTTTCTACGATCAGTCAGTTTATTATTTATCACAATGAATATGTAATTTTAAAATCAAATTAAGTTCATGTGTTGTGTCGTTCATGTTATTGCTACCATAATACCATTACGTGGTCAAAATGAGTTTCAGACACCTAGCTAATGGCCTTTGTATTATTATCCAAATTACTAATCATATCATTATTGGAATAAAATATAATGGCATACTACACAGTAGTAATGCAATTATCACCAACCCTGAAGAAAAAAGACTAGTAACACAAAAAGCAAGCACCAATCATTGCATTCTATTTTATGCATACATCACCAATTCCATGTTTTTTATCTTATAATCTTAAGATGGATCATGTCATAACTCATAACTCCATCTCCTATAAATTCTCTTCATTCCTCATGCAATTTCATAAAACACCCTTCACAAACACAACCTAAAGCACAAGTGCACCACTCACTACATCTCTCTAGATCTCTAGAACCAACAATGATCCAATCAACAAATCTCCAAGGAATGAACTACATGACGACTACTACTACTACTACTCATGATCAAGAAAACTACTCAACTTTCAACTTTGCCAACTTAATGCAAACCAACTTACCAACAACGCTCCACTCCACCACATTCCTCGAAAACTACCCAATCTCCCTCCCTGCCCAGGAATTCGCCCTAAACGTTCCCTGCGGAAGCAACAGCTCAACTTCTGACGAAGCATACATATCTGATCACCAACCTACTAATATTATCGATGAGAGAAAGAAGAGAAGGATGATATCCAACAGGGAGTCAGCCCGAAGGTCAAGAATGAGAAAGCAGAAACACTTTGACGAGTTGTGGTCCCAGGTCGCCCGTCTCAGGACAGAACATCAGAGCCTGATTGATAAGCTGAACCACGTCAATGAAAACTACGACAAAGTTGTTCAAGAAAACGCAAGCCTTAAGGAAGAGAATAGCGATCTTCGCAAAATGGTGGTTGATCTACAAATGAGTGATTCATACAACTTTTTCACGGATCTTGAAGATATTCCCTGTAATACAACTCATGATCATCATCTCAGGGCTGAATCTTTGAGCCTGTCACCTAGTTCTTCAGCAAATCTGCTTCAGTGAGCTACTTAGCATATATATATATATATATCGGTCGATGTTTTTACTAACTCATGAGTGTGTCTTCTTTTATTATTTACGGTTTGATGATGTCTTATGTCATAACTTACACGTGTGACTGAGACATAGCTACTGCAGGATAATAGTTTATCCATTTGGCTCCTTAAAAATTATACAATGATCAAGTAGTACTGTTTGATCAAGTTCGAATGCTGCTAAACAATTAATGTTTGATATATAAAGCTACCTTCACTTTAGCTATGGATAAGAAAGAAAGGACTTCAATTATTGTTGTAAAAAATCTCAGGTCCGAAATTATAGTATAAACTTTCTCTCTCTTTTTTCTTTTCTTTTGGGATTATTAATCCACAATAAATCTTGACCCTAAGAAACCATCATTCGTGTTAAACAATGTTCAATTCGTCCCACACGATAAAAGTCATTTCTAGATCACTAAATGTCCATATTCATATGGTGTAGTTAAAGAAGGGAGAATTACAAGAAAATACGTACCTTATAATTATTGGTAGAAGTCCTAAAAGACACTTTGTTGTAATTATTTATTGTTAAAATCTTGGCCACCAATTCCACGATTATGTCATATATTAGACGATCACATTTGTGTTAATGACGTTATGCCTTTCCACAAACATGAAAAAGTTAACTAGATAATAATAACGTATAAAATTTTCGTTATTTCATTTGTTTCACGGTTATGTTATATACAGTACATCGCACTGGAATTAATTTTCACAACGCTAAGGGTTTAAATCGGGTCAAAAAGATACACACCACAAGAGTGGTTTTACTAATTTCACTATTTGTAATTCGGCTTTCATGCATAATCTCGCTCAAAATTTTAAATTCATGGTAAAGACACTTGGAAAGCACATGACTGGGGGAGAAAATTGCTTATTAGGGCACAATTCGTCCCAAATTCACTTCAAACGAATTGAAGTTTCTGATCCTTATGATATTGAAAGTGTGACTTTGCCTTGTCAGATTGCGGATTAGGAACCATACGTACACTCGTGTTTAATAAGCGAGTATGCAGGTTACTTCTCGAGATTGACGGTCATATTATAATTTTTATAAGTTCTAGTACAAAAAGTGGAAAAATGAAGAACACTTATGCTCTAAAATGTGAAATTAATTACTGTACTTTTCTTTTTCTTAATTTGTATAGCAGATGTCAACAATTACAATTACCATGAGAACAATCCAGAACTTGTGACTACTAATCAACAAATTAGATTGGATTGGAATTGATTGGGTTTGGGGATGACAGCAGCATTGGGACAAGATCTAGTACTGCATCACATTATCCATAATTGAAAGTTGAAACTAGAGTCATTAATTTGTACAACACCACACACTAAACCAGGACACAAATTTAGAAGAAAGGTCCCATGAGCAGTGTTATTTTGCACCTAGCAAACACATACATGAGAGCAGATATATATAGAGACAGAGAGTGGTGGAGATACTAGTGATAATGGATCATATAATTCAAGATCCTACCATAAGAGGCATGACATTTGAAAAGAATAATAACTCCACCACTCTATGCTCACTGTTTTCTTTCATATCAACATCTTTTTTGTTAGGGCAACTGGATGTGACTATATTCAACCCTGCAATCTTTACCAAATGTGTATATATAGGAGGCGGAGACACGAGGCTGTGGAAGGGGCGGCTGCGCGGGCCAAAATCTCCAATCAGTTTCAATGTATATAGTGTATTTAAATTTTTCGGGGAAAAGATTTATATATTCACAATCGCAGTCCCACAAGTGTTTTTAGACACTATCTAATTCTTGAAAAAAGTTATAATTATAAAGATTTTAAAACCTTACACACTTAATTGTGAAAAATGAAAACTCCAATATACAAAATTATACAACAAGAATAAAATTTAATCATATGATATATATATGTGTGCATGTTAGAAGCATGTTAAGGAAGCTCAAAATGGTTGAAGAAAACAATACTATATGCAATTGTTAGAAAGCTAGAACTGTGTGGAGTTATAAGGAGGTATAATAATTTGAAATATATGTAAGAGGTGTATAATTCGAGTTTAAGTACCTGTGATTTTCTTCGAATTGAGACATTCATGATACTTAATTTATTCAGAAAATTTCATTTAAATATTGTAACAAACCGACTCCTTGTGAGCCAATAACTATTGGACCGATAAGGTTACTATTGACTTGTACTTGTGACATGGGTTCAGAGTTCTAATTATTTGAGTCGACACGGGTAATAAAGACTTGGTCACACATTTTATTGACATAGTATTTATCCATTTCTAAGCTAGATACTCACAAACTTAAGTTTAAAATTACCTAAAAGTTGTTATAACGCATGAACCCCTAATAGAGTACGTATGAAACTGTTTTTTAGTTTAAACATAATTAATTGAACAAAATTGAATCGAACTGAACAACTATAAACCAAATTGAATAAATTTGAACAAAATTGAACTAAAGTGAATAAAATTGAAATTGATGAGTTTTCGAATCAAGATAATAGGAGTAATAGTTATTAAGAGAAAATTGATTATAAGGGCTCACTATGAAAGACTTTCTAAAAAAGGATCTTCTTGTGTTAACAATTACATTTTAGTCCATTTGAGTTGACCAACACTTTAAACCTTTCAACCAAACATGACTTAAGAAAAATAAGCTCCACCGTTTCCGACGCCGGAGCTCCGGTACCGAAAAAAATTACGGTACCGGAGCTTTGGGGATGATGAAGATAATTTTTTATTTTTATTTTAGTTAAGTTTTTTTTTAAAAAAATTTATTTTATTATTTTAGTATTTTATTTAGTTTTATTTTAATTCTTTATCTTTTTTATTTGAAAACACTAAGGCTTGTTTGGTTCCATCAAAATCAATTTTAAAATAGTGAATTTTTATTGAATTTGGACTAAAATGTGTAATTGATAAAGTTCATTTTATTATTAGGGATAGCTGAGAGGGTGTAAAAAATCAATAGACCCTAGTTATTAATATCACAATTTGGCTATTTGATCTTAGCATCAGTTTTATCCCTTTGGTCTGTGAGTCGTTCATTAGCCGTTCCTCTCCTGAGGATATTAAACCATGTATCCAAGATATTTTCATCCATTTCCTCCATTTTCTTGCTCGGAAGACTGACTGGAGCACCAACAGACAATGACGATGGGTTGTGCTCTCAAGGCATTACCGACAACTGCTTTGAAATATCAAAACCCACCAAAAACATCAACTACTAAGAGATCATCATTATCCATTTTGAAAGTAAGAGCTGTCGCCAAGGAACTGTACTTCAACCATGACGGTTCAGCCACCAAAAAGCTCCTGGTAAATAAAAACTTCTATTCTTAATTTACCACTTTTTTACCACAATTAAACTACAATTTCAGCTAACAAATTTCTGGGTTATCATTATTATTCTGGTTTAGGCAGGGGTGAATAAAGTTGCGGAGCTAATTGGGGTGACAATGGGCCCAAAGGGAAGGAATGTTGTGTTGCAGAACAAGTATGGAACTCCCAAGATTGTTAATGATGGTGAAACCGTGCTTAAACAGGTAGGTGTTGCTAGCTATTCAACATGGTGCTTAGACAGTTTCCCCATTCTTGTTCTTTTCTGGAATATTAGACCTATACTAACCAACATGGTGTTTGTTCAATATCCTATTCTTGAAGCATGTGGGACTTAGTCAAATCACATCTAGCCTAGTTTTATAGGCCAAGAACGAACATAGATGATAGCTTGGCAGGCCACTATAATGATATTGGGATCTGTCTAATCTCATCTTTAGGTTTTGTGCCTTTAGGGACTTGTCAGTAGAGGTTGGCCAAGTTAAACTTTGAAGCATGTATGACATGCTTAGATAAAAGGGCCTAAGTACAGGTGGGAATAGTTTCAAAGTCAATTCTAATGGGATGTTCAACTGGAGATTTCGCTGCGTGTAGCTGTGTAGGTTCGTTTTGCACATAATCATGTGACTTGAATGTGTATAGAAGGTTAGGCTTGAAAGAACAGCCTCTATTATGTGTTGCATGGCTAAGTTGATGGGATATTTGACTTTGAGAAACCACGTAACAGAAGTAGTTCGGAAGAAGCCAATTTGAACGAGCAACAATTGGAACGTGGAAGGAGCAAATGAAACATTTAGGCTAAATAAGTAAATGGTGCATTTAGAAGTTCTCATTATGTTAATTATACTGCAAAAAGGAGAACTTGAAATAATTCATTAGCTTTTCAACTTACAATAAAGATGCATTTGATGATGCATCCTTTAATGTTTCAATTGATGCTCTTTCACGTTGGCTCTTTTCCAACCTACTTGTTGCAAGGTTAAATACAAACTACAGTTTATGCCAACCCTCACCTTGACCTATAGAAATGGAAAATCGGACAGAGTTCTTTTTCCCCTTCCGTCTTCCATGTCACTTGAAGGATATAGTACATTTTCTAAGGTTAGCACTGTTGGAGAACATAGGCTTATGTTTGCTCCCATTCTGAGGTCCATGTATTTATCTGCAGCTCATAAACATGGTCTTATTTTCACAGTTGAACACAATGATTATCCTTTAGAATAATTCATCTGGAAGTGGATCAGATAAAAACGTAACACTTAATAATTGTTTGAGCGAATACACCACTCTCATTTTCAAAGGTTATGGCATGAAGTGCATCATGGTGGCTGCTTTAGCTAATCAAAGTCATAGGCCATTGCCTTGTAATGATGGCTAATTGCAAAATGAATTTGTAGGTGAACATATATATTCAAAGTCGTGTTAATGTTTGAATACTCTTATCAGACCATCCTAAAATAACTATTTACTGTACATACCTATCATGTTTACAGATGTAGATCTGCATGGCATGCAATTGCAGTTTGTAAATATGAGAACTCCCCCCTCCTCCCCTCCCAGTGTTGTTAGTTTAGCAGCAGTGAGTGAAGATTAGCAGAACTTGTTATATAATTGATTTCATTTCTGTCCTGGTTTTATGTACCTATTTTCTTATGCTTACTAGTAAAGATTGAACTGGAAGATCCTGTGGAAATGGTTGGAGTTAAATTGGTAAGGCAGGCTGGAGCTAAAACAAATGATCTTGCTGGTGATGGTTGCACCACATCGATAATCCTCGCCCAGGGCCTCATTGCAGAAGGAGTGAAGGTACAACTTTAGAATTTTGCTGCTACACTTTCTGAGGTTTCATCTTCCAATTCAACTTCCCCAGTACATACTGATACTATGAGCATGAGCATGAATGATCTCTGTAGGTTGTCGCAGCAGGTCTAAACCCAGTTCAAGTATCACGAGGAATTCAGAAAACTGCAATGGCTCTTGTTTCTGAACTTAAATTGATGTCCAAACAGGTAGGATCTGTTCTTCCTGTGATGTCTTGATTTCGAAAAAGAAAAAAAAAAGGAACTGTTTCAGAGTAATGAACTATGAAAAACTTTGGAATTATTATGCTATGCATATGTTTTAGGTTGAGGACCATGAACTTGCTGATGTGGCTGCTGTTAGTGCCGGAAATGATTATGTGATAGGAAATATGATTTCTGACGCTCTTCAACAAGTGGGAAGAACGGGCGTGGTGAGTATTGAGAAAGGCAATTATGCCGAGACAAATCTAGAGATAGTTAAGGGGATGTATTTTGATCGCGGATACTTGTCTCATTACTTTGTCACTGATCGCCAGAAGATGCTAGCCGAGTATCATGATTGCAAAGTAAGCAAGTGATCCTTACTCAATAATAATTTACATCTACCAGGCACGAAATCTTAAAGGTTATATCCACTGAAGGAGGGTCTGTGTAATCTTCGAAAATTAATGTGCAATGATCTCAGTGTAAACATTTTATGAAGTAGTGCTTGCACATTTTTTTATATGCTAAAAAGTGGATCTGACTTCGGATGCAGGTACTATTGGTTGATAAGAAGATAGTTCATCCAACTGAGCTTTTTAAGATTTTAGATAGTGCAGTCAAAGAAAAGTACCCAGTACTGATCATCGCAGAAGGTATTGAGAAAGAAGCTCTGACTCCAGTGTTTCGGAACAAGCTAAGGGGAGCACTCAAGGCAGTTGCTATCAAAGCTCCTGCTTTTGGTGAGCGCAAGAGCCACTGTTTGGATGACATTGCTATCTTAACCGGAGGTTGTATTACAGGATGTTATACAGAGCATCTGCTGTATTATTGTTCGAATGATTTCCATTAGGCAAGAACTTGTATCTGATCATTTCTTCATAATTATGGCCTGATAGGAACTGTAATCAGAGAGGACATGGGATTGACTCTTGACGATGCATGCAAAGATATGCTGGGCTCTGCTTTGAAGGTCAGGGTAACGAAAGACTCCACATTGATTGTGACTGATGGAAGCACTCAAGAGCTGGTTAATGATAGAGTGTGTCAGCTTCAAAGGCTTGTTGAGGTGCATTTCTCATGCTACTAAAGCCTATGATTAAGTAACAACGAAAGTTGTGGGACATTTAGTTATCTTCATCAATTCTTATCATATGGCATCATGTTACAGAACACTGAGGAAAAATTTCAAAAGAAAATTGTGAATGAGCGAATAGCCAGGTTATCAGGTGGTATAGCTCTACTTCAGGTAAACATATCACTTTTGGCAGACCATTTTGCTTGTCAAGAATCATGATTATCATAAAAACAACTTACATGTGATGTGTGTTCATCAATCAAATGATAGGTGGGAGCACAAACAGTGGTTGAGTTAAAGGATAAGCAACTAAGAGTTGAAGATGCTCTAAATGCAACAAAGGTAGCCAGCAACCATTTTCTGCTGTAATATTATTACGTAGCTCAACCAGAACTAAGTTTGCACATCTTTGTAGGCGGCAATAGAGGAAGGAGTAGTAGTCGGAGGAGGTTGTTGTCTCCTTAGGCTGTCTGCAAAGGTTGACCATGTCAAACAACTTTTGGACAATGATGAGCAAAGAGTATGCTTTTTCTCTCCGCTTTTTTATTGGACTTCTTCCCTATACAAAATAATCACTATAACACACAAGTTTATTTTGCAGATAGGAGCAGATATCTTAAAAAGAGCTCTGGCATATCCTGCAAGACAGATCGCCAAAAATGCTGGTGTAAATGGGAACTTCGTCATACAAAAGGTTTTCCTCAATACATGTAAACTATTTTCTCTTGCAATTTAGAAATCATAGATGACTGTCCTAGGTGTTTCTACATAGTTTTTAAAGTTCAATGTGTTCAGATTCTGGCATCTGATGACGTCAACTTCGGGTATAATGCTGCAACAAATAAATATGAGGACTTGATGGCTGCTGGGATTCTTGATCCTACCAAGGTAAACAGCAATAAAACTGGAATCATAGCATTGCTCGTTTGAGCTGTTTATGATAGTTGAGAAAAGCCATTACTGTAGTTTTTTTTCTTTTTCTTCTGCTGAGAGATGGTTATGACAAGGTTTCTTCATGGAAACAGGTTGTGAGATGTTGTTTGGAACATGCTGCATCAGTGGCCAAGACATTCTTGACTGCTGATGCAGTAGTAGTTGAAATTAAAGAACCATATATCAGGCCTATGATGCCCCCAATGCCACCCATGCCACAGATGCCAACCTCAGGTTACCACAGTAAATATGCTCATGAGAACCATGCAACAAATGAAGTTTTGCTATGCAACAGAAAATTAACATCTTTTTGCTGTAATACACAGGTTCCGGACCAATTAAAGAACCATATTCGAGACCTATGATGCCACCAATGCCACCAATGCCACGGATGCCAACCTCAGGTATGCCACAGAAAATACACTCATGAGAAGCATGCAAAAAAAGAGAACTTTTTATATGCCACAGAAAATTAAAAGCTTTTTGCTGTAATACACAGGTCTTGGACCAATTAACGAACGATATTCTAGGCCCATGATGCCCCCAAGGCCACCAATGCCATCCTCAGGTAGTTAGTTTCCCTTGTGACACATCTTTCCTTCGAGCAAATACACTCTGAGAACCATGCAGAAACGAATTTTTGCAATGTCACAGAAACTTAACGTCTTTTTCCATAATTCACAGGTACCGGACCAATTAACATGTAGTTTGTGGACAGACGAATTCATCATTCTAGTTGCTCACACCTACCTATGTGCCAATGATTAGTGATGTAACTACATGATGGTGATGGTGAAATTCATACCATTGATGCTGATTATAGGTGTAGAGATGATGAGTGCAGGTAAAGGCGACATCCTCACTGTCTACTGTTTCGTGTGAGTGTTTATTTTAAACTCAAACGAATACAAGTAACAGTGTAACACTAAGAAATTAATTTGTTAACTTGACTTGGCATTTCTGCAAAAAAATGTGTTGGACGTTTATTTTCAATAGGATTTATCCCTGATACTGCAATTGCTTATAATTGTAGTATGGTCAGAGGTCTCGAGGCTTTTGTGCATTCAACCCAGAATAAGATCAATTCCAGTTTCAGTAGACGTACAGGCCCAGTTGTGCACTTTTTTCTTGGAGAGAACAGAATAGTCGGTGTACGAAGTGGAAAGACTGGATTATGAATTTTTCACTAATATGCTGCAACAATCACAATTGAACTTCAATAACATAAGATTATAGATTAGTCCACTTTCTCATATCTTTAGATGTAAATGACTTGTTGCAAGAAATGGTTTGCAGGAAAAGAAAATGGAGCACCTAACAACGCATTCACATACCAAGAATGATGGATCCCTAATTCTGATTGCATCAGGAATGCTAAAATAACTAGAAAACCCATATAATCCCCCCATATCCACAACAAGCATGCGAATAATAATAACAAAATAACACATAATTACCACTAAGGCCTATTATAAAATAGCAATAACCTGGTGTGGCCGCGTTGGGTTGACATCAGAGATCTCGGAATACTCCTAATACCGCGGAAGCATTAGGACGGATTGGCTACCTTGTGGGTGCCTCTCCTGGCGATGGCACGGGTTCGCCTTCCCATCGGTTATCTCCCCTACCGCAGGTACAGTACACGGTTATCTCCCCTACCGCAGGTCTAATCTAGCTAATCTCCCCGAGCTGCACGGTCAAATATCGTAGCCCTTCAGGATACGATCTACCCAGTACTTGACTGAATATAACTCTACTATATCATGAAAATAATGAATGTCTTACGGTGCTTAAATAGTAAAAGACTGACTTGTTCCCCAAGTATGGGTTAACAGGCCTTAGGCCTTGACTCGCTAATGGGTTAAGCCCATCTACTAGCATCTACTGGAATGTTCTGGAAATAATAAATGACATAAATGTAAATGACTCTACTACTCGATCTAATCTAGGAAAGCGAATAAATAAAGAGATGGCGAGCTCTAGGTATCCATCATCACCGCCCCCTTGAAACAAATCTTGACCTCAAGATTTTACTCCTTCAGCCTCGGGAAAAGTGACGCTCATTCTTCAGCAGTGAGCTCACGAACCTCCGCGTCGGAATCCTCTGCAGCATCTGCAACTGACTGGTTGTTGGAGAAGACGTCTTCATGCCTCAAGCTTTCCTTGGATACTCGATCGTAGGATGCATCAGAAACCTCTTCCATGTAGACCGTCGGCCTTCTGAAATATGATCCCTTGCGTGTCAACCCATATCGAGCTACTAACTTTGGCCCCTTCAGATTGGTGGAGTCCACAGAGCGGATATACCGAATCTTGCGTTTTCGCGGAAGCATTCCCTTACTAGTTCCCTCATCAACCATCACTGCTTTGCCTTTGTCCTTGCGCCTTCTAGCCACATCTTCCTCAGCTTGCCAGTTCGGGTGCTCCTCAGGATCATCTTCTTCCTCCTCAGAATCTTCGTTTTCACTAAGACCTCCATCTCCGGAACTCGAGTCATGTGTAGAATCATCCTCATCAAAATCGGATGCAGAACCTCCATAACCTCGTGGGTAGCTCGAAGGTGATTCATACGTACAAACTCGGTCTCCTACCGCACTCCTCTCAACTCGAGTGTCCTATGCGTCCGGCAAGTAACATCCATCGTATGTAGCCCAAAGTCGACCATAACACCCCCTATACTCTCCAACCATGGCATACCCAAGACCAACTCCATCGCCAAACCCGGTAACACATGTACAACATCCAATGTGAACCGAACGTGCTGAATAGTAAGAACCAAATCGCGGTATACCTCATCATGGTGAATGATGTCACCATCTGCTGTCTCGGTTGCTCGTCTTCGTCTCGCCTTACTTCCATCTCCAAACCCTAACCGATGAGCCACTTAAGAAGAGATATAATTCAAACCAGCTCCAGTGTCCACAACTGCTCGAATAATTCCTTGCCCAACTACCCCATCAAATTGCAGCTTATGGCCATGTCTCAGTCCGGTCGATCGAATAGGAGTGCACTCCTGTGCATTATAATTATTGATAATGCAATCCAAGTGACAGGTTTCCCTTTCTTCCCTTTCGCTCACTGCTTCCTTGCTGATAAAGAACTGATGATCGTAATCAACACACTTTATCGGCCGATATGGAAATCCTACGCATCGAGATCGCCCATCAACAATCATGGGACCTTGCGCCGCAAACCATGCGAAACCAAGCACCACATCATCCCTCATGTTAGAATATGGTAGTGCATACACAGATACAAAGAAGCGCCTGTCTTGAACCGAGATAGGTACTTCATCATACCGGTAATTACTATAAGCCGTCGAACCACTAGCAGACATGAATGGTCTCCGATCCGCTACTTGCACTCCAGGTGATCCATACTCCATTATTAACCGTGCACTAATGTAGTTCACCGTAGCCCCACTATCCGCTAGCAAAGTTATGGACTTCGAGCTTCGTCACCAAGGAACCCACAAAATCGTAAGGCTTTTGGTTCATCCAAATTGTTAAGTAATCCAATTGATCCCGTGTCCCTATTAAGCCGGCCAGGAGTCGTTTGGACCCGACCCATTGTCATTCTCGATTTTAGCACAAGAAGTCGAACCCATCTAGTAGCCCCAAATCCACATAGCATGTATTGGGTCATAGTGTCGCAAGCCCATTGTCCAAGTCCTCCTAATTGGGTCATCCAACTCCAAACCCTAGGCCCAAATCCAAATCTCCTCCTTCCTTCTTTCTCCTCCGCTTTCACGCCTCCTTCTCCTTTCTTCCCCAGCCGCCGCCGCCGCCCAGCCCAGCCTCCCCTTCCGTGAATTGTCGTCGACCGCCGCCCCTCTTTTCTCTCTCCTCTTTCTCTTCTCTCTTCTCGCTTCCTTCTCCATTCCCTCTCGCCCGGTTGCTGCCTGCGTTCGCAGATAGCAGCTCGCTGCCGTTCACAGCAGGCTGCTGCCTGCGTGGCCGGCCGCCGCCGACGGGGCGGTGGGGTCCTCCCTGACCCTGACCGCACGTCTCCACCACCGGATCGACTAGACTCCGGTCCTTTCTCTTGCTTTCTTCTTCGATACCCCGAAAATCCATGTCTCCGTTAGCTAAGGTCTCAATCAATTCGAATTCATCTCCTAGGAATCCAGAATCTAAGAAGATTGTTCGATGCTCAGAATTTCCTCCGTCTTGGTTGATAGGCGCCGCCGTTACCATCGCTATGAGTCTCAGATTTTCCTTGTGTGTCAGAGTTTGTGCTTTTGCAGAAGCTAAGTCGCTGGTATATATAGAGTTAAGAAACCTTATATATGGAACAACCTGGCTCTGATACCAAGCTGATGGATCCCTAATTTTGATTGCATCAGGAATGCTAAAATAACTAGAAAACCCATATAATCCCCCCATATCCACAACAAGCATGCGAATAATAATAACAAAAAAACACATAATTACCACTAAGGCCTACTATAAAATAGCAATAACCTGGCGTGGCCGCGTTGGGTTGAGATCAGAGATCTCGGAATACTCCTAATACCGCGAAAGCATTAGGACGGATTGGTCACCTTGTGGGCGCCTCTCCTGGCGATTGCACGGGTTCGCCTTCCCGTCGGTTATCTCCCCTACCGCAGGTACAATACACGGTTATCTCCCCTACCGCAGGTCTAATCTAGCTAATCTCCCCGAGCTGCACGGTCAAATATCGTAGCCCCTCAGGATACGATCTATCCAGTACTTGACTGAATATAACTCTACTATATCATGAAAATAATGAATGTCTTACAGTGCTTAAATAGTAAAAGACTGACTTGTTCCCCAAGTATGGGTTAACAGGCCTTGACTCGCTAATGGGTTAAGCTCATCTACTAGCATCTACTGGAATGTTCTGGAAATAATAAAGAGGACATAAATGTAAATGACTCTACTACTCGATCTAATCTAGGAAAGCGAATAAATAAAGAGATGGCGAGCTCTAGGTATCCATCAAAGAACTACGAGATCATCCCCTTCTGGGGTGACGGATCCGGATCACGTACATATAGGAATGTAGGGTGTTTCTACTGTATCTAATTCTCAATTCCCAAACATGTTTTAATGAGAAAATACTCGTGCCCAACCACTAATTAAAAAAACAATTCAGGTCTAGCTTGGGCCACATTATCGATAACCCAGCCTGTGATAAAAATGCGTGTAGGTTCTGAATGACCAGAGGATTTGGGCAGAATTATGAAATTACTTACGGAGCAGAGCTACGACCACCTGCTCAAGTCTTACCAAGCCGAGTGAACTCAATCTCTCAGTAATTCTCAATTCATTCAGATTTGTGTAAGTGCACCGAATCATTTACTTGGTTACAGAATCCAATTACAATGAAGTACAAGTATTCCTAGGAAGCAAAATGCTCGATGTACAAAGCCGCCTACTATTTCTTCTTCCTGTTCTTCATTGAGTAGACCATTCCACTAAGGCTATCTCCACAGCTGCTCGAGATGAGCTAGTTCGAGCTGGGACGAACTGGCTCATCTCGAGCAGCTCACACGCTGGTGGAGATAGCCTTAGGGGAATGAACTACTCAATGAAGATTGAGCTGGGATGACTTTTATTTTATTTTTTATTTACTTGTTAATGTTAAAGAGTAAAGTTTTAAAATAAATGAAAAATTAAATGTAAAAGTTGAATTTAAGAGGGGATAATTGCTAGAGAGTATTTTTTATATTTGGGCGTAAGTAAGTAGAAAGTGATGTGGGGGTATGAGAGGGAATGACTGTTGGATACCATAACAACAAATTTCCCGGTTTTGTATTCAATTTAGCTCATAATAATTTTAGTTGTTCCTATAGTTTTGCTATTGAAATCCCGGGCAGAAAAGGTTAATTGGCATGAAAGAAAACAACAGTCAAGATCATTCTTCTAAGTTATAATTACCGTGAAGTTATCTTCTAAGTGATAATTACCGTGAAGTTGACATTAAACCTCGTACAATTAACATTAAGATTGAAAAACTTGACATCATATAAACATAAATCATCATAACATATCAACTCAATACTGATAATACTGATAAGAGATCTTTCTTCAATGTTACTACTAGATGGCGCTGCCGGCAAACAGCTTCTTAGTATGTACATTAATAATGATACTATGCCATTTGGCTGACTTTAGGTCGACTAAAAAATCCTTTGATGCTGGCCAGGAATGATGTGAACACATCCTTGAATGTATTAGTTGATTACCATAGAGATCACAAAATCTCTAAAGGCTAAAGGGCGACTCTGTTGCAGTGTTATCGGAAAATCGATTTGATCTCAAAGCGGTGCTATCCAATATTACTGATCCGGCCCTTGATACCCGCGCTCGGATGGTACAGTCCACGGAAAGGATTGACGCATTAGTTGAACTTGGGTCATAGAATTACTGGTTTTCCTTTGAGGAAATTATGGAAGAAGCAATGATGCTCAATGTGAACCGTAATAGAGCTTCAAGGAGGTAAACGTACTGATGTTAAGAGATTTCATATTACAAAAGGATTAATCTGTTCGATTGAGTGATAGAGGTTGATTAATTGATGAGTCTATTTTATCGCGGCGTATGTTGTTTAGTACTTGGTAAGGTGGTTCAGCTCACAGATGAGCCTACGTTCACGGAAACCAACAAACAATCGATCTTATTAAGCTTTCGAGCTATTACAGAATCCTACAACTATGAACAATCAACAAGGAACCAGTTCACGTCATCAACCCTAAATCTTCTTATGTGACATAATTACAAAGAGAAAGATGAAATGGAATGAGTGCTTGTGTAAGATAAATCTGCAACAACAAATATGATGTAACCGTATCCCGTTTATACAACTCACGAGCCAATAGGAGCAGGTGGAATGAGCTAGAAGTTTGTTGTTTAGATAACAAACTTTCTTCCCTTCTAACTCATACTTTTAACCCCGACCCCAAGTATGACAATAAATCTTGACCACTCATTTTATCACTCTGATTGATATACACTTGACACGTTATATAAGTTTTTAAAAGTAGTACTTGGTACGAAATAGTATATAATCTTACTAGTATAATTGGGCTTATGCATGGATCGATTCTAGCTAGTGAGGCTTGAGTTGGAGTTAAACACCGTATCCAACTAGCCAGCTCTTACGGAGCCGAATCAAGCCGAGGCCTCAGTTTGCATAGTAAAGAGATGATCATGTAGCTCAGAAATTTCAGAACAATGTGTAATCAATCATTTACTTCTACTTACTTAATTGGTTACAGATGGAATCCAATTACAATGTACAAAGCCGACTACTATTTCTTCTTCCTGTTCTTCATTGAATATACCATTCCCCTAATCCCATCAGGATCCGCCACAAAACCCAAAGGCCTGTAAAATCCCAATACCCTAGGCTCCGAATACAAAGCAATATTACTAATCCCTTTCTGCAACAGCTCCTCCACCAGTCTCTCCATCACCGCCTTCCCCAGCCCGATCCCCTGAAAGCTCGGATCCACAACCACGTCCCATATTATCGAATTGAACACTCCGTCACCTGTAGCACGAGCAAACGCCACCGGTCTCTTCGTCTTCTCGTACTCCACCCACAGCATGGCGTCTGTGTGCTCCAGCGCGATTCGGATCTTGTCGGTGTCTCGGCGGGGGAATCCGACGGCGGCGAAGACGGAGTTGAGGTGGTCGAGGTTGAGATTTTCGGTGGTGCGGTGGAATGTGAAGCCGCGGGAGGAGAGGGTTTCGTCGGAGATTGAGAGAGGTGGAGGTGGGAGAAGGGGATTCTGTTGGAGCTGGGCGGAGATGGAGATGGGGATTCGGTGGTGGTGGTGATGGAGGGAGGTGGGCTTTGGGAGGGGCGGAGAGGTGAAGATCCGTGTGTGGTTGTGGAGTAGCATTGTTTTGCTCTGTTTTATCTGTCTGTTGGTGGTTATGCTTTGGTTTCTTTCATTTCTGAAAGGATATGATTGGATCAGATTTGGAGGCAAATGGTAAAGAGGACCTTCATAAACTCTTGTGACCAAGGGTATTTTAGTAAACCTACATGAGTTATCAAGTAGCCCGCCGATTAACTAGCTGATAGTAGTTGATTATTGAAACCGCGGTTTAGCCGTTTAGCTTGAATACGCGAGTTAAAAGAACCTGATAATTTTTATGACACTATAAAGTGCAAAACTGGAATTTTACACTTTGATAAGATCTAACAGAGCCAAATATATAGCAAAACACGGATTCAGGTGAAAAAAGGTTGTCCATATCAATCACATTGGTTTAGCTCACAACAGAGGTTATCCATATCTACCACACTTACGCCTATCGCATAGAGTAAAGATACGAAACTCACTAAAACTAACTATTCTCAAGGAAATAATGAACACAATTGAAACTAATTCACGAATTAATTTGTCTAAAACATTTGGACAAAATCGTAACTCAATGACACTAACTCCATAACTTGTGAGTTAGACGAACTTATTTCAATTATCTAGGAGAATGATGTTTTTGTTTGGTTTGGTTTTCTTATCGGACTAGGATCGTACGGGTTGTATGGGCTATAATGATCGCGGGTGAATTTATTTGGGGAAGACACATAATCTTCACAACCAATCACAAGGCTGCCCGTAACATTTATCCTGAGCAGATAGAGAATATTATCTCCTCAAATACACCGACCAAACATGATACATGTATTCTCCTACGGTTTATTCTCCCGTTAATCCTACAAACCAAACGACCCCGGTGTCCGGTCATATTTCTAAATTCTCTTTTTTCAAGTACTAAAATCAGAATTTAGAATAATTACAGCACCGGTAAAGTAAAACGTAGGATGATTTCACTGATAATAGTAAGTCGCATTTTCAAACACAAATTGTCAAACTAAATAGAAATACTATGCTGTACACCTGGAGAACTAGCATTTTCTTTTTGAGCAAGTAAACCATTACTAGTAGTCCTCAGCTCTCTTCGGCATCCCAAACGCATATCTCAGCCGCCGATCGCTGCCACCAGGTTCGTCCGTCTTCTTCTCTCGTCGGTCTTTTCCGTTACATATCTTTTTCTCTCTCTAGAAATTGTTGCAAAATCTGTACGATGGTCATCTATTCAATTTCCTGCTGCCTTATTTTCTGATACATTTCGACTGTGCTAGGCTAGCTAGGGTTTGTAAATTGTAATTGTGTGTCGCCCATATCTGGAATGCTTTACTATACGCTCATAGGTGACTGTAGATTAAGTCCAATTGAGTAGATATTCATTGCCGGTGTCCTTATGCTGTATTACCTTGATATGATTTTCACTTGTTCTGTTTAAGTTTTCATCTCGTAATCTCAGTATGATATAATGTTCTTTGCCCTTTCTTTGCACTGATGTAGCTGCCAAGCATTTCGTGTTAGGGTTTTATATCTTGAGCTTGCTTCTTGTATTTTTGGTATCCAATAAGGGAAAATACTAGTTTAGATCTGAATATGGATGGATGGAGTGCAGGTTGGCCCGTGGTTGGTTGTGTATGTTTGTGATGGAGAATACTCAATTTCGTGACCTTGAATCTGTTGGAGCTCCTTGGGTGGGGGGATTCGGGAAAGGGGGTGGGTGAATGCGTTATCTTACTGACATAAACTTCGGTTAGACCGTTTAACAATTAGATAGACCTTAAATATCCACACTACCACACCACCCAAATGTTAGACACATTCATCTAATTTGCACCCGTCTAACACAAGTTTTTTACCTGTGCTGTTTATTTAAGAAAAAGAACTCATTACTCATTTCTGAATCATGTGGTGAATGTATTTTCTGAAAACAAAACCTCCTGATTATATGAGATTATTATGAGTTACTAATAGCACATGAGTTTTCTTCAGATTCTTAACAAAGCTTCAGAAATGTCCTTAGCTTCTTTTGTTTATACAAATTATGATGATGAACTGCTTCTTTTTTTGCTTTTTGCTAAATTGTTTTCCATTTTTTGACTTTGGTTTCGTGTTAGTGCTCCTTTTCTCTGTGTTTCACTTTCTTTTGTCATTTATCTGATGCTGATGTGATGTCACGTTACCTCTCAGGTTATAGAGTTAGATAGCAAAGATGGATGATGTGATAACAGATGCTCCACCACCCTCGCGATTTCTGTTGGAAGATTTGAACAATTTCACACCTTCACCACCTCCTCTCCCGTCTCCCTTCCTGGTATTCCCACCTACTGATTCCGCAAAAACTTTCCGCCCCACACTTCTCATTATTGCTGTATCCTCCCCATCTCTTCACTTCCTACACCACTTGTCCCCTAAAACTCTTGTCGGAACACTTGTTCTTCCCGAGGTGCCTTTCTCTGGCAATAGTATTAAGCCCTCACTTGGTGACAAATCATGCAACATATATGCCCTCAACAATGCTGATGAACTGGTCATGATTGTATCGGTTCAGTTTCCTGTGACTCCAGAGCGGTCTCATGCAGTGGCAAAATGTCTTATTGGTGAAAAGATTGAACCTCAGAGGGTTCTGATCCTGGATACTGTTCAGAGAAATAATTTCCGTGGTAGGCTGTCCTCGGATGAGTCAACTGCTTTCAAGCTGGAGACATCACTGGAAAGAAAAAGTGGGGATTTGTCACTAATAAAAGGATTAGATTACCTACCATCGGGAAGCATGATAGATGGCTTGTCTGCTGCTCTCTTGAGTAGGTGCGAGTTGAAGAAGATTAAAGGGACATTGTGTGTTTCATGGCCCGATGTTGGTCTCCCAGCATTGTCTCTGGTGAAATCTGTACTTGTCAGAAATGTTCTAACTGGCATAAATTACAGTATGGAAGGGGGTTACGAGGATGAGTATGTGAAGTTTAGCCGCAGAAAGGGCCGTGTTGATTCTGATTTGTATACATGATCAACTGGCTACTTGTTGCTGTCACCATATGTCATAGACAAGTAACGCTAACTATCTCTGCCCTGTTCTTGTTTGTTCAATTCTTCTTTGCCTGTATGTTTGAAGTTTGAACAGATGCCCTTAAATCAGATTTTGTTCCGAGTATGCCTATTTTCATCACATTGCATTGCTCTATAATTTCTTGCTGATTTTTATTTGTCTGGTTATTTTCATCACTTTCATTGTTCTGACTGAGCCTGGGCTTGCATTTGCCTGTTTACATCCTTGCGGATTGCAACACATCTCAAAAGACTTTGTTTGGCCATGCACGGAGCCAGCATAAGATTCCAACAGCTGCTCTTGTGCACTTAAGAAACTAGCAGAAATCCATTTTAAGCCCCATGTATCGGACGTAACTCCAGTTTCCAGTTTGCAATATTTCTTAATATAACCAGTCATCAAATGACATGGACATCGAGCTATAAGACTACCCTAGCTAGTTCAACTAGTAAAAACGTACAGTAGAGCTCTCTCCTAATCATCAAGATCTTCTACTGTTTGGGTGAAGTCATCTTGTAAATTTTAATTCTGCTACTCCCAAGTAATTTACCATCTCGTTTGCTTGAAGTTGAAATAATCTCAAGTTTAGTTGTATGGTTAATCCTTGAAATGGGCACAAATTTGGATGTTAGTGATTGAACTGTTTTGTACTCCTATTTGTCACCTTTGAGATATCTTAGTGAAAAAGTAGCTGAAAGTTCAATTGACTTTTAGCATCTTAATTTTTGCAAGTTGGATCCAACTGAAAATCTGATTTTGTAGTTTTAAAACAGATAGGAATTTAGTCAATGGTTTCACGAATCATAATAATTCCAAAGACTTTTCTATTATCAAGTATAGCATAAAGAAAGTTGAAGAGGTAAAAAAACTCTCTTTATGTGGAACAAGAACCAGTTTAGGTCTGCTTGCTTTACCAAATTTCACGTATCAAGGAAACGTCTTTTCGTGCCGTAATCCGTATCTTCGGATTCCATGTCTTGTAGAGAATATAGTACTTTATTTCTTGTTTGAAGTTTGATCCATCCTTTAAGTTTTCCTTTCCACTCCTCATTTGGAAATTCTAAATTGCCATATTGATAAGAATTTTGAGAATTTGCTGCGTAAATGATTAAATTCCACACATATTTACATGGTCGAGCTTTAAACGAGATAAAATTATATCATGGTCATCATGCTAAAAACTAGAACTCACTCTATTTATTTGAATTGATATTCGTATTTTAAATTTCAATATCCTTGGTAGAAAAAAATACATGATGTTCTCAACTGGGTTGTAACAAAATCTTATTTCAGAGTACACATATTAATACATTTAACTATAGTTTTCACAACGTTGTGTCACTTTTATGTCTCTTTGTTTACAGCTTTTTTTTTTTTTTTTTTTTGCTTTTTCTTTCAGTTTCTGAGTTGAGGCAGAAAAACAATTATATTTACAGGAATTCAAGTTCTCTTTTTCTCTGATGTGTATGGTTTACTTTAGTTTGGAAAACTCAACAACCAGCATTGTGGTAGTTACATCTTCTATTGACTACAAACACTTTTTGCAAAACTACACTCCAAAAGAATACTGCATGACTAGTAAACATGTGCAGAATCACACTTATATAACTCATAGTCACAACCATCATCTACAAATCTCTTTATCAGAACTCTCTCCAACACAGGACAAAAACAATGGCATCCTGTGTTTACTACAAACCTCATATGTTGCATTGCTTCATGTTGGCTTTCATCTTGGCATTCTCTACTATCCATGCAGACAGTGAACCATATTTGACATTAGATTACTACAAAAAGACTTGTCCAACTGTTCTTGATATTATCAGGAAAGAAATGGAGTGTGCGGTACTTTCTGATCCGCGTAATGCTGCCTTGATTCTTCGATTACATTTCCACGATTGCTTCGTTCAGGTGATCATCTTTTTCATGAGTTCTCGTTTCTAGAAAATTCGTTAACACATTCATCAAGGTTGAAAATATTTTTGAACTATTTTGCATATATGCAGGGTTGTGATGCATCAGTGTTGTTAGACGATACATACACACTTAAAGGCGAGAAGAACTCTCCTACTAACATCAATGCTCTGAAAGGATTCAGAATCATTGACAGGATCAAGAACATTCTCGAATCCGAGTGCCCTGGAATAGTTTCTTGTGCTGATCTTCTTACAGTTGCAGCTAGAGATTCAGTTCTTCTGGTATGTCTAACTTCAATGCATCAAGAACCACATGATCATCATACTTTGTGCAAAAAATCTGGTTGATCGATAAATTTGTTAGCATTAAGGTGTTTCGTTTTTCATAACTTGACGTGTATGTACAGGTTGGTGGACCATACTGGGATGTTCCCCTGGGAAGAAAAGACTCCAAAACTGCAAGCACTGTACTAACCGAAGCAAACCTTCCCCAAGGAGACGATCCACTTGTCACCATCATATCAAAGTTTCTTTATCAAGGTCTTTCTGTCACCGACATGGTGGCCCTTTCCGGTAAGCACTTCACAGTTCACACTTCACACCTATAAGTTGAGCAATTCTTTGGTGGAACAGTTGTAAGAAGAGGTGGAAAATAGAATCTGAATAATCGGTTGTACTATCTCATCTATACAACCGATAGTTGTAGAATAACAAGTATTAACTTTGTCTAACATGATTAATTCTTCATTCGTACGTATTACTTCTTGCAGGGGCTCATACAATTGGCATGGCGCGGTGTGTGAATTTCAGAAACAGAATATATGGAGATTTCGAGTCAACCTCAGGAGCTAATCCAGTCTCACAAAAGTACCTCAGTAACTTGAAGTCTGTTTGTCCGTCTGTAAAAGGAGATGACCAAAATGAGTCAGCCATGGACTATGTTACGCCAACATTATTCGACAATTCCTACTATCAAGTCCTGTTAAGAGGAGAGGGACTGTTGAATTCAGACCAAGAACTGTACTCCAGTGTTTTAGCCGTCCAGACTAGAAAGCTGGTCCAGAAGTATGCAGAAGATGCAGTTGCGTTCTTTGAGCAGTTCTCAGAGTCCATGGTTAAAATGGGAAATATAACAAATTCCGATACTTACACTAATGGAGAAGTTCGAAAGAACTGCAGGTTTGTGAACACATGAACCTGGGAAATATGGAGAGTATTAGGTTCATGAGGTTATACATTTCAAGTCCTACATTTGATTCATTTTGTACCCTAAGGTCTTTCATGCAATATACTACACGAACTTGTTACATCATACATGATATAAAGTTATAAACAGCTTATAAGAGAACAAAGTTAAACCTCTTGTCCATTGTCAGCTAAGTAATCATTATAAAAGTATGCCATATAGGATATAGCCTGCCTGCTACAAGTTGGCCCGTGGCTGGGTGGTTAAGGAAGCAGGAAGTGCATGAATTGAACTCGGTCAAAATCTCATGTTGTGTTTTATTTAGAAAGTCATTTAATTTCTATAGTTATACTGGAGCGTTTACATGCGAATAAAATGAAGTACAATTTGAAATTCGATGAATTATCTTCCACAGATTAGTTCGAGTGTACTTAAACATTTGCTTAGTATTAAGTAGTAGAATGTAATTCATCCGTCTCGTCCAATACATATTTTTTTAACTCGGTTTGCTTTTCAAAATCACAAATATCTTAAATTATATAGTATTGAGGAAAAATAAGAAAATTATATTTACAAAAAAAAATTTTATAATGTTTCAATTAAATAGCTTTTCTAATTTTCTCTGATATTACAATTTATGTAATTTTAGAAAAGAACTTTAAAAATAAATTGAATGGGTAGTTTGATATCAAAAATCTTTTATGGACCGGGTCTATAAGATTACAACAAATCTTGTGGTTTTAAATATCATCATATTATTGAATATTATGTGTAATCTACGCATTAATTTCATGTGCGTCACATTTTTTATAGTTATAGATCGGGACTAAAATAGAATTTTTAATTTTAATGGGATTATTGCTCTTAGCCCCTAATTATCTCATTTTATTGCTATCAGAACCAACCTTTAAAAACATTAGAATAAGACTCAATTATAATATTGATCTCGACCTCACTTTTAAATTTTATTTGACATATTTAACCTTCGGCCTCTACCATTATATGGTACCAGTAATTCATTATTGGCACCAATAATTTTATTCGTCGTCAATAGCTGGTGCAATTCTATTATTCGTTTCATGTTCAACATCAATAGTGGGTACCTATAATCACTCATGTTTGGTACCACCTGTTAGTACCAATATTTCAATAATAATCATATTAATGATCAATATAAGGGTATAATATAAATTGTATATATTATTATAAGTGGGACTCATAGCTATTTTGTTCAATAATTTGGACTTGGAATAATTTCTTCTTAGTAATATCTTACATGGAATATTAAATTGGACCCACCTGGCTGCAAAGATCCCATAGACAAATACGCCCATGGACGATTAGCCAATAAAGTGAACGGAGATTGATTACAAATTTGCAATAAGTGTACTATTTATTTCATTTTCAAAACAAAATCACCTTTACTTCATTTCTTTAAATCCCAAAATCCTAAGATTCTGCAATTGCAGCCACGAGTTTTTACATTTTCTATTTTCATCACTAATTACTCCACTATGAGCTGTTTTTTGGTCAAAGTACCGCAAGAATATTGTAGAATTATGATTATGTCATTGCTCAACTTGACACAAAAAGTACTACTACCTTATAGGTTCTCCCAAATGTTTAACTATTTAGAAAAAATAAGTGAGTTTCGGAAAGGAAAAAATAACGATAAAATATAGATACCCTAAAATAAATTTTCTCTCTTTTTGAAGCTGAGTAGAATAGAATTGATATATGATACATATAACAAAATACACAAAAAAAAATATATATTTCAAATTGAATACGTCATAATAAATGAAAGTTAATATTTTGAAATGGCGGATTTTTCTATGCTATAACACGTTGTGCAACACAATACATAAAATATCATACCATGTCATAAAATATCATACCATGTCGTGAAATACGTGTTGCACGATATAACATGTTGCACGGTATAACATGTTGCACGGTATAACACGTGTAACCACCATGAAACACTACAACACACGTGTTGTAGCAAACAGTAAATCGAGAAAAGAGTAATTCTTGAAATAACACTTTTAGATTTAGTAGATTGCAACATGTCCAGAAAGTGAGTTTCGGAAAGGAGAAAATAACCATAAAAAGAAGATACCTAAAATAATTTCTCTCTCTTTTCTCAAGCCGAGTCGAATCGAATTGATACATGATATGATACATTAGTACGTAATATAAATATATATTCCAAACTGAACACGTCATAATGAATGAAAGTTAATACTAATATCTAAAAATGACAGATTTTTTTTAATGCTACAATACGTTGTGCATTAAAGTGCATAAAATATCATACCATATCGTGCTATATGTGTTGCACGATATAACACGTTGTTGCATGTTATAACACACGGTATGGCACGTTGTGCATCACAGTGCATAGAATAGTGTACGTGTTATATGTGTTGCACGATATAACACGTTGTTGCACGTTTTAACGCACGATATAACACGTGCATCACAGTGCATAAAATATCGTACCATGTCGCGCTACCGTGTTGCACGATATAATACGTTGTTGCACGGTATAGCGCTCGATATAACACGTTGTTGCACGGTATATCGCACGATATAACAGGTTGTTGCACAATATACCACACGATATAACACGTGCCTTAGAGTGCATAAAATATCGTAGCATGTCGCACTACACGTGTTGCACGATATAATACGTTGTTGCACGGTATAGCGCACGATATAATACGTTGTTGCACAGTATAGCGCACGATATAACACGTGTAACCACGAAACACTAAAACACGCGTGCCGTACCAAACAATAAATCGAAAAAGACTAATTGTTGAAATCACAATTTTACATTTAGAAGACTCTCTACTCAACTTGATGTCCAGAAAGTGTGTATTAATGGGGTAATGCCCAAGTTGTGAGAGTGTCCCACAGGTACCCGTCTCTACTTCTCTTCTCTTCTTCTAGTCCCACAAATTAGTCTATAAATTTGTTTAGGGATTTCCTCAAAATTCCCTGAACACAAGATCAGAACAAGCCAGTGCAATAAAAATCCCATCTCTCTCAAAGCAATTTCTTGAAATTTCAATTATTAAAAAAATAGAAGTTCACACAAAACAAGAAGAAGAGAGAAAAGAAACTTACAGAGCAATATATTCGTGAAAACCACCAGAAAGCCACACGTACGCAATAAAAGCAGCTGCCCTTTTTTTCTTTTTGGTGTAGAATTCCTGCCCAGAGAGGTAAAGTCCAGTCACTCTTCTTGATCTTTTTTTATTTAATTTAATTTAAATATACGATAATATGTCCATTTTTTTTCTTTGATTGATCTAAATATCTCTCTAGTAATTCGGTGGAGTATTATAATTATTGTTATATATTCTTGGATTGTATTGTATCTGTTGCCAGCAGGGGTATTTTTGTTTGTTTGGTTGGTTTTATCTTAGTGTTATTAGATCCAAATTTGTGTTACTGGACTTTTTGTCTTGCTCTAATTCACCTCACCGCTCTCAGTGTTGGTTTCTTGCTCGTCTCTGTCTGGTATGTATTCGGCCTTTTGTTTTCTTGCTGTGTGTGTTTAACTTATAGGTGCAACGTTGAACATATCTTATGGTTGTATTCAAGTGTGATTACTGTTTTTGTATGTGCATTGGTTTTGTATGTATTGATTTATTGGACTAAGTGAATTTACTTGCTTTTGGTTTTATGTGGACCTGGCAATGTATGTAGTACATTGGTGTGATGTGGGCTTTTGTGAAATTTCTCGGGATCATCATATGTTGGATGTTCAGATTAGGACTAGTTTTTTGGTGATGTATAAAATGTGATCTGTTGGTTTGTTACAAGCTCAAGGCCTAGAAATAGACTCTACCTTGTACAGTATACGCCCGGTTTCCCTTTATGCTTGTTATGTAGACATTGAGGTGATCAAGTAGGGTGTTGCTAGGTTTATCTTGTTGTGTACTTGTTCATGTATGCTGCATTGCAATTTGGGATGTAATGGTAGCAAATCTATGCTTCAGTAGCCAGTACCTATGCACTTGTTTGACTGTAGCTGCTTGTGTTACATGATGTTGCCTCTGAGAAGGAAATAGTATGACCCGAATTCATCTAGACAAAACCTGGTAAAATATATGCTTTTCAGCGGTTGATTTATGCTTGGAAAAGTTTAAATGTCTGCTTTACCTTTCATGAGGACAGATAAGTGTGTTCTTGACCAAGCATGGATGCGATTATATTAGTGTGTTGTCTTACTAGTCAATGGAGCTTGCCACCTTTATAGACTCATTCCCTCCCTTTACTTTGACTTAGCAAGTTTGTATACATGATTATGTATATGGCTAATTGCTTGTGTAGTGTCAACTTCTTATTGCTGTTTGAGGCAGCATGAATAAGGCCTTTGAACACAAGATTGCATGCATATCTGGAGGTTGTATGTGACAGTCTTGACAATCTGAGTAAAGATCTATGTGCCATCACCCAAGTAGATGCCCCTAATTTCACGAGCTATCTTTCTTTGGTTGTTTATGTGGGCCAAATATTTTATTTTGCAGAAGAAAAGTAAGCATAATACAAATGACCCGGAGTAGCTCTGATGCTGAATTAAATCAGAGGAGGCCTGGTCTCTTGAAAGATCAAGTTCGGGTGGTCAAAAGGAAAGACACAGATCGCTATGAGATTGTCCCGATTCCTGATAACTTGTCATTTGAAAAAGGATTTTTTGTTGTAGTTCGTGCATGCCAGTTGTTGGCTCAGAAAAACGATGGACTTATATTGATAGGGGTAGCAGGCCCCTCTGGTGCTGGGAAGACTGTATTTACCGAAAAGATGCTCAATTTCATGCCCAGCATAGCTGTCATTTCAATGGACAACTACAATGATGCAAGTCGCATTGTTGATGGAAACTTTGATGGTTAGTTATGTATTTCCATTTTATTTGAATTATCATGTGCTGTGTACTGTGTCTATTTTGTAGTAGCCGTTCCATTAACCTCATCTCCTATCCAGCCCTGTTTGGGTGAAAATAAAATCCAACCTTAGATGTCTGCCTACAAGTTTGAAGATCAGCCTGATATCAAGTTTTAACCCTTCTACTAAATACGAAACATCTTTTCTGTACTAGATACCATGAGTTAGAACATCTCTTGGCGTGATATGAATATGACCTCTCAAATTTATTATGCCACAGACCCGCGCTTGACAGATTATGATACTTTGCTGAAGAACATTCAAGATCTAAAGGCAGGGGAGCCAGTTGATGTTCCAGTATATGATTTCAAGTCCAGTTCCCGCACAGGATACAGGTCCGTTTCCTTATTACTACACTAGCTCTTCAGAAGAAACAGCTTATTTTCTTCCTCATTAGTAATCACCTGGAGTATATGTAAATGCTACTGAATGTATTGTTGTTTGATCAAGTTGTTAATATTGCAGGAGGGTAGAAGTCCCAAGCTCCCGTATTGTGATTATTGAGGGAATCTATGCTTTAAGTGAAAAGTTGCGTCCTTTTCTAGATCTTCGGGTATCTGTGACTGGTGGGGTTCATTTTGATCTTGTGAAACGGGTTTTACGGGACATACAGCGTGCTGGGCAGGAGCCAGAAGAAATAATCCACCAAATATCTGAAACAGTATGCTTTCTGTTTACTAAGCTAAATATAGCATACTTTATATTGGTGTTGCACGTACCAACCGAACTCCTCTACAGGTATATCCGATGTATAAGGCTTTTATCGAGCCTGATTTGCGCACTGCACAGATAAAATCATCAACAAATTTAACCCCTTCACTGGATTCCAGTGTCCAACTTACATACTGAAGGTACCAATCAGAACAATGTTCATCTTGAGCAATAATTCTACTGTACTCTGCACTTTTTTCAATTTAATTTGATGGATATATTCTTGTCTAGTCTTCGAAGAAAGTGACTGAGGAGCAAATCAAGGCTGTCATGTCTGAAGAACATGAGGAAACTACGGAGCAGATTTATGACATATATCTTTTACCACCTGGTGAAGATTCAGAGACATGTCAGTCCTATCTCCGCATGCGCAATAAAGATGGAAAATACAATCTTATGTTTGAGGTAATTCTAATCATAATTTAGCATAATATTTTGGACTTCTGAGAAAATACAATGTTTCACAATACATGAAATCTCAATGACAATTGGGAACTAAATGAAAGTTTCCAGTAATTTGAAGGCTTCGAAAAGTATGTCTTATTTTATTTTTGGTGGGAAGGTTGGAAAGATTTATAATAGAATTCTCAACATCTACTGTTTGACTTCACAGCCAATAAAAGAATGTATTAGACCCCCTCCATATATGTGGTATTAATTCATGAAACCTTAAGAATTTTAGTTTAAGCTCCTTGTTTTCATGAAATTTCAGTCTTGGGTTTGATTTTGTTACAGTTTTTTATTATAGTTTGTGCTGGTGTTTAAAGGCTGGAGCATGTTGAGGCTACTTGATCAAGTCCTTTATTAATTTTTATTTATTTATATATTTTTGTTCTACTGTAAGCTTGGGTCATCTGGAATTGAAATGGCATTGTGATATTGTTTTGAGTACTTGTACTTGTACAATAATAGGAGCTATAGTTGCTAATTTCTCAAACACTATGAACTGCAGGAATGGGTCACTGATTTTCCATTTGTCATATCTCCAAGAATAACTTTTGAAGTCAGTGTGCGACTTCTTGGTGGATTAATGGCCCTGGGATACACGATAGCAACCATACTCAAAAGAAGCAGCCATGTATTTTGTGATGAAAGAGTCTGTGTTAAGATTGATTGGCTTGAACAGTTGAACCGTCATTATGTTCAGGTTAGGCAACTTTTTGACTTCTATGGGCTATGATCACTCTTCACTGCAGTGTGTTGTTTACAAATAAAGTGTCTAGGCAGTTCCAAAGTTTGATTGACCTGTGTTCCTGTTCCCTAAGTTTCCTACTTATCCTATTCGTTTCTTCATTCTTAATAAATGATACCATGGCTGAAGAATTGTAATTGTGTAGCAAATAATTTAACCTACATCGATGGCTCGAGGCAACATTTCTTCAGATGGATATTGCACTAGCTGTTGATTTTATTTATTTATTTATTTTTGTTACCATATTTGCAGATTATTATTTCTTGTGCAGTGCCTGTTTGGCTGTTTGTAATGGCTACAACTTACATGAGTCGATGAAAACCTAGGATGCTATTTAGTTGGTGTTTGCGCAACAGCTTATTTCTTCCAACTTATAGATTCTTTTGAGGGAATTTGGTTTTGAGTGTTTGCAATGCCAGCTTTCACCTGAATTATCTGATGTTGGTGAAGTGGGTCTGTGCCAACTTCAGCAAGTTAGATTAATTGAAGGAGGGTGGAACTGTTAGTTTCTCGGACAATTTATACCCTGGATCAGTGAAAATAATCTATAGTTCATTCAAATTGACCTTTTTCCGTTTAGGTGAACCTGCCCTCTATTCATGTTTGTTTGGTATTATGTTGTTAGGATCCTTTTGTTCCATAATGTGGTTTGAACTCTGAAATGTTGTTTTGATATAGGTACAAGGTAGAGATCGCTTAATTGTAAAGCAAATAGCTGATCAACTGGCATTAGAAGGATCATATGTTTCCCGTACGTATATTGAACAAATACAGCTGGAGAAGCTTGTCAATGAAGTTATGGTAGGTTTCCTAATCGAGAGTCTAGACTGCATTGGTTTCAGCCTTATGTATGATGATACTAACCTGAAACCTCGACAGGCGCTGCCAGAGGATTTAAAAACTAAACTAAGCTTGGATGAGGACCTGGTCTCAAGTCCAAAAGAAGCACTTTCCCGAGCCTCAGCAACCAGAATGCAAAACTTGAAAAGGCATTTCCTTTCCTGTGTTCCTTTCAAGTCTCTTTGAGTTAATTTATTTGCTTTAGGAATAAATCATCATGTTCACTAGGAGATAATACAGCCACTTATAAATGTTGAACCCTTAAAGTTTCTGTGAAGAATTAGTGACATAATCCACTCGATTACATTTAGGTGATCTATGCCCCTTAGTGTTACAAATGCCTTTTCTTACCCTCCCTCCAGTAGTTTTTCATCTTCTATATGCTTCTTTCGCATGTCTTCACAATATGGAGTGAATCCACTTGTTTTCGCAAACTTTTAAGATACCTTGTTGTGCTGTGAAGCTTCATCTATGTACATAATCAGATGTAGCTTTTTATGGCCTTTCTAACCTGATCTTTATGGAACAGTGGCATGTCACATTCGTATTCGACTCACAGGGACAAAAACCTGTCCAGCAAGTTAAGCAGAAGGTTTGACGATAGAACAGCAGACTCACATGGAGCACTAGCAAATGAGGTCAGTTTATTCACATAGTTTTTTGGTCAGACTTATTGGACCTCTTGTAGCATGATGAAGTTATGGAATTCTCTCATTTTTGTGTAACAGGGAGCTGCTACTCATCTTTCAGAACAGATTTCTACACTTAACGATAGGATGGATGATTTCACAGCTCGTATTGAAGAGTTAAATTCAAAGCTAAGCAGCGAAAAGACATCTCCTCGCACTCAAAATGGTGGATTGCCAGTCGAATCCTGTAATGGGTCAGCCCCAACTTCTTATTTTATATCCGGTTTGGGTAATGGTTCATTGACTGGATCGGTTTTGCCGAATTCCACATCATCCAATCAGTTGGCCAGAGATTCTTCTTTTGCTGAAGAGGTATTTTTCTGCAACTGTTCGCATATTTACACTTGCATCCTTAACTTGATGTTTTTTCGCTTTACTACACAAGCTTTTAAAATTGCTATGCATTTGTGAAAGTTACATTTTCTCTGTTATCTGGAATAAATTCAAATGTCAAAGGGTGTAGTTTCGACACAGTGTAAAACGGGTAAAAAATGGTTGGGAAGTGTATTTTGCTTGAAAGTTCGAATAAGAGCAATACCTTTGTTTGCCCATTTGTTTTCTTGTTATCGATAGTTCACTTAAATCGAAATTGCTGCTTAGTTTATTTCTTGCTGATGATATGCTCTCCCTGAATGTTAACAGTTTTCAACCATAGTGAGAGGACAACGCCAAGTTATGCACCAGCTCGAGAATCTGAACACACTTCTTCGTGACAACATCGGAGAGTGGTCAAAGCGTGACAGGAAACAAAAAAGGAACGGACCATTTGGTATTGAATCGATCAGGCCGTCCACTATCTTAGCATCATTGGCTGTTGGCGGTCTAGGAATTGTTTTAGTCAAGAGTTTATTAAACCGGAATTCAGGCTAACCAAGCTAACAAACACCCGTCGACATGCAATTCGTAGTTTCCATCCTCATCGGATCATTAGACTCTGCTCGGATCAGGTTGATCTGTGCTTTTATCGAGGCGTTGGGAGGAAAACTCTTTTTTTTCCCCTCACCGTTTCTCAATGAGTTTGTTTCAAAAGAGGAAATTTTGGTAGCTTCATTGACAGATTTAACTTTTCTTAGACGAGATTAATATTCATAATTCATCAATGGTGTTTTGCCATTTTGCACTTATTGTTGGAGTTTTAGATTCTGGTTTTCCATCTCTGAAGCTTACTTGCCTTTTTTTTTTTTTTTTTTTTTCCCTTTCCTTTCCTGTACTAGCCTAATGCCCTACTATAAATAACATCTTCATATTATATTACTGTACTTGCTGAGAGTCTGAGACAGTTTACAGAAATTGCTTAAATGGCATTATACATTGATGATGACAAAAACATTCAACTATTCCTCAATCCTCACAGTTTATCTCAAGTTTTAGCTATTATCAGATGCACTTCATGAATACAAGTCCATGCCAAGAATATTTATAAGTACTGTTTACAAAATGAATTTATCGAACTTATCAGCACATGTTAACTTACAGTCCAAAAATCTGCACTTTCCAAGTACTGCTACTTAGCTCTTCAGTCAAAAAAGGGACTAGTTCTCACTTGGTAGAAACTGCAGCCACTCAGGTGGCAGCAGTGGCAGCCCGGTGTAGTACGCCCCAGCCGGCCCCTGGTTGTTGTAAATCATGGGGCTTACAGCTCCAAACCCGAAAGTCGACTGATCATAGACTGGCCACTACAATTATTCATCAGCATTGTTGGCATGCTACTCATTGGATGATTCTGATAAACATAATGCATTCGATTCAACTGTTGCTCAGCGGGTCCTGGATAGCAGTAACCATGAGGCAGAATCATCTCTAATGGATTCAGAGTGGGGATCCCCTGCTGATGGTTCACCGTATTCCAGTGAGCTCGACTCAGTTCTTCCTGATCAGCCATTAATTTCCTTCTCTTCAACTCATCAATCCTTGAGTACACACGCTTCAGCTTATCTCCCAACATCCTAGCAAATTCTCTCAACTCCGGTTCTCTTAACGCATCCAATGACTCGACCCAATTCGGGCACTTATCCCCGTTCTTCTTTTTCCGAAGCGAGTCGAGTTCTTCTTTGATTTTCCGCTTCTTATCAGAGTAAAAATCAGAGAGAGTGTAAGTCTTTCCAGGCTGTTCCTTCGACTTGTACAAGTCGATCATCTCACGTACCTCGTCACGATCATTAGGCCATATCTCGGGTTCCTGTTTAGAGTCGTCATAGATGATGGCGCAAGCTTTGACATCGCAGAGAGTAGTGAGTTCGTGCATCTTCTTCAGTAGACATTGTTTTCTAGTCTTGTAAGTTTTGTTCCTTTTCTTCACATTGCTCATGTATTCCATCTTCAATTTCGCTCTACCCATGTCTCTATTTCGTACGGCAATTAGGCGGATACGAACAAATTACTCAAATTCAGAACCAGAACTAGAGTTAATTGTATTAAGAAGTAAGGGTGATGAATTGAAAGAGAATTGATGAAAATAAGGATGTAGTAGAAACAGAGAAGAAGAGAAGAGAATTGGCGTTGTTGATAGTAGCCTAATATAAGTAGGGTTTGATGGGTGTTCATATGGTGAAGAATCATCGGAGATCCTGATTTTGGTAATAAAATAAAATGTTAACGTTGGTGGATCCGATTTACTTGAATTGAATGTAACAAATGGAACTACTTAGCTAAGCATACCCCCACTCTCTAAGATTCTGTCGAAGATTTGCGCGCCAAAATCAATTTCGAATATCTCTAATTCTCCTCTATCGTATTTCAACTCTCTCACCTTTGTGTTCTTCTTCCGATTCAAACGTCAAAATGACATGAAGAAATAGTGTAGCATGACTATCTTCAAGAATATAGATTTTAAAACATCCAATTTGAATTGACTCCATTTTAAATGATATGAATTATTGACTTAGCATCCATGCAAGAAAGATTACCCTGATTTACCTCATCTAAACATATTCGAATGACTCATTTGCCGGGTTTAGGTGTCAAATATATACCATCAAGTTAGAAGGGAATGAGGGATGAATATTTAAAGGCCGTCGTATTTAACATCAAAAGAGAGTACTTCTTTAATATCCCATCTATGTACTGTGAATCTTTGATCATACGTTGTCTCCATCTAGATAAGACTATCTTGCCGATATGCTCCCACCTAACCCATATAAGATGAAAATTTGTATTTATTTTTAATTTTTCTTTTTCTTTTTTTTGCATTTTCTTTTTCTTTATTTAATTGCTTTCCTTTTTGACTTTTGTTATCTTTAATTGACTTGTATATATTTTCATTTTTTTATCTTTTCATTTCCTTTTTCCATTTTACTTTATTTTAATTTTCTTCTTGTAGTACAGTGCTTGCAGGTCTGGAGTCTTTTCTATACAATTGCTGAATTACCGATCCTTAGTTGAGTTAATTATCACTTATAAAATTTGAGTTAGTATTAAAAAAAAAATCCCTGGGAGAAAGATGTTTGTAAAATTGAAGAAAAGGTAAAAATGACAAAATTGGATAATGTTGCATGTATTTCAGTATTTGTAATATTCGAAACATTTAGGACAATCAACCTTCATTATGATAAAATAAAGGGTCCTATATGTAAATAACCTTTCAACAAAATTAATGTTCTTGCGTGCACCGCTTAAACAAAAACATTCTTCCCCAATTCATCTCCCGATTTGGTTGCAGAAAATTCCAGAGAGATCAAGATGACAACATTTTCTTACTGATCTCGTTCCTCATTCAAGGTAACACTCCTATTCGTGATTTGATGTTCGTTTCGTTTCTCGTTTTTTCTCGTTTTTCGCTTCTTTTTGCCAATTAAGTTTACTTTTTAGTCCGATTTTTGTATAAATTTGTTTCTTGAATTTGTTGATCATAGAAATGTTTTTTTTGTTACTTATCATATGTAATGTGAATTTCGATTCGTTGAATATTGATTACCAAGAGTATTGTATTATACTCTTGTACTTCAGGGTTTGCTGTGAATTAAATTGCCGAACAAAGAAATTAACTGTAAATCATTTAGGTTTTTGTTAGGGACAAAACAAAGTTAAAACATACATTAGGTACATTTCCCTAGTTTTCGCCCGTTTAACATAAGTTCTATTTGTTGAATTGTTATTATCTATAGTTATTGTGAGTCGCTTCGAATTGTGTTATGTGTAATTAATATGATGAGTTGCTGAACAGGGATTTCTGAGGTGAATGTGTGTGTGTGTGTTCAAATGGAAATCGATTCGCTTGATCTGATTAGTGAGCTGCCTCAGAGCGTTATAGAAACGATACTGGCAAAGCTTCCAATTAGAGATGCTGTAAGGACGAGTATCTTGTCGACTAAGTGGAGGTACAAATGGGCGTCTTTGACCGATATTGTGTTTGATGACGAAAGTGCAATGCAGTTCAGTGATAGACCTCTTGTTCAACATGGAATTGAGAATTTCATCACTCGGCTTTTGCTTCTTCATGATGGGCCAATTCATAAGTTTTCTTTGTCCAGTTCGTATCTCATGAGCTCACCTGATATCCTTCAGTGGTTACTGTTTGTCTCGCGGAAAGGTGTCAAAGAGTTGGTTATTGAATTAGGAGAAGGACAGTGGTTTAAGGCGCCTTCTTGTCTATTCTCTTGTAAGAAGCTGACGCGGTTGGAGCTTGTTCGGTGTGAATTAAACCCTCCTCTTGACTTTAAAGGATTCCCATGCTTAAAAAGCCTCAGCCTTCAACAAGTTTTGTTTTCCCCTGAAGAGATTGAATCTCTTATTTCAAGTTGCCCTCTCCTGGAGAGTCTATCATTATCTTACTTCGATAGCTTAGTTCTGAAAATTCGTGCCCCAAACCTCAAGCATTTGATACTGGAAGGTGAATTTAAGGAACTGTGTCTTGTAAGCACACCATTGTTGGTTGACTTGTCTGTTGCTTTGTACATGACTGATGATATAACGGAGCACATTGAGCAGCACGGCATACTATGCTACTTTGACCTGCTTTTTGCCGGTGTTCCCAAACTTGAGAAGCTGATAGGTCATATATATTTCACTAAGGTAAGGGTTCTTGCATCTCCCTAATTACATATCATCGATATTTCATTGCTGTGCTATATCTTTGCATTAATGCACTACTTTCCTAGACTCGGTACTTTCTTCGCCTACTAAACTAACAAAAGTTTATCTGTGGTTTCAGTATTTAAGCCTGGCTAACGATCTGACACGCAGTCCAATAATTTACTCCCATTTAAAGTCTATCGAGTTATATCAAGTGGGCTTTGATGACTTCAGAGAAGTTTTGGTTGTGCTTCACCTAATCACCACAGCCCCAGTTTTGGAGGATCTACAAATATCTGTGAGTTTTTGTGAATGTATCAAAATTTTAAGATCATTCTTTGCCTAAACAGTTAATATTCATTTTCTTATTTTTGTAGGGTTCCTCAAATTCATCAGCTGTGTTTGACCCCTCTGATGTAGAGATTTGGGACTGGGAAGATTGGGTTGGTTACAAGCTACAGAAGCTGAAAACTGTGAAGTTGACAGATATGTCTGGTGCACCACAGGAGATGAAACTTATTCAGTATCTACTGGAGCGTTCACCTGCTCTTGAACACATAAGTATCAGGCCTAGTCTTTATGTTTCGGATGGAAAGCTGAATATCTTAATTCAGTTGGTGTCCTTTCGCAGGGCTTCTCCACTAGCTTCGGTTGTTTTTGTTCATGACCCAGTATGAGATATGCTACTATTGATTCATTAGGCTCCCTTTACATGATCTTACCCATATCTTCATTTGTAAGTACTCACAATTCACAAACTGTAGATGAGAATAAGTTTTATACTGGATTTGTTGGACATCCATAACTGATAGGGGATATACTCATTGTTCAAGTACTGTTGGTTATGTGCCGAATCTATCTTTGTTCTTAGTTATACATAAGTTATACATTGAATTCCTACACATTTGGTTAATTATTCCTTTTGTAACCAACTAACACTAGTAAGTTATACATTGAATTCCTACACATTTGGTTAATTATTCCTTTTGTAACCAACTAACACTAGTGTATTTCATGCTATACCCCTCTTGTGCACCTATCCCTCACAAGTCATAACTCATACCAATGTGATCTCCACATGACTATGTGAGTGGGTAGACTAGAGAATGGTGTGTAACATGAAATAAACCTTGACACTAATCTTCTCAGCTAGACTAACAGGTGCCAGGATAACATGAATAATTGAATATGATCATTGTCATTGATCAGTGATTAAGCACTTAAATATATCTATATATGCAACAGTATAAGCCTTGATTCTTCATTGTACATGTTTGGTGTTTGCTACGTTCTGACCCTAAACCCGGTCTGACCTCCTGGGACGGGTTAATTTGGGAAAATCGGTGCTAATATCGTGCTGAATTTTTTTCCGGATAGGTGTCCGGGCACGGGTTAATTTGAAAGTACTATATTTGAGTTGTATAAGTAACCTTGTAAAAATTAAGTGTGTAGTATTTTGGGACGAAATAATATGTCGTTCATGTCTACACGGTCTGTAAGTCGGTCACAGGTGATTTAACTTAGTCAGGGCGATACATGAACAATGATATTACGAAATTAGCCCATAATTCAAAATTTGGTGGATGTGTTTAATGTTTATTTACATGTAAAGTTTATTTGGATGATAGGAGTTAATTGGATGGATGTAACGTCCGAATCACTAATGGGTCAAAGCTATGAGCTTTTTTAGTCTGACGTAATTATTTTTTAGTTGTTCTCCAAGATAAGTATGATTGATCTTGAGCCAAACACGCTTTCACTTTAGAGTTTCTATAGTTGAATTCACGGCAATAAAAATGCAACTTATTCAATCACTTTAAACTTTGTAAAATTCTAAGATATTACAATACCTCTATATATATATATATATATATATATATATATATATATATATATATATATATATATATATATATATATATATATATATATATATATATATTTTGTGTGTTAGTAGTACGTAGTAGCAGTGTAGGTAATAGTTTCTCGGAAAATGAAAATGATTAAGGCTCATTCTTCTCATCTGAGCTGAATCCGGTACAACTATACAAATACAACCATAGACAGATCTAAAATGATATTTTCATTTGAACTAGACTGAATTAAATTTATCGTAATATAAAATATTTTAAATAAATTTTAACCGATAATATGAAGAATTTTAATGGTTTTTTGTTCCAATGAAACTAACTTAAATGACTCTGAGCTAAAGCAGAGGAGTATAATGGAAATGTTTGTATGAGAAGTGACTAAAACCCTCGATCTTCCAAAGTCCCAACCCAGTTAGGTTTTAGGAATCAGCTGCTGGTTGGGTTTTAGGGGTTTTGACTTCGCTATTGCCTCCGATTTGGTGACGGACTGCTCTTGTTGTAGATGAACTAACACGAATCACACCACAGCTGCTCTGCTTCCTCTTGTTGGTTGGCTCTCGGTTTTCTTCCTGCTGATCACCATGATTTCTAACATTCTTTATTCTGAACTGCATCATTTGTTACTTGGTTTGTTGAGGTATCAACTGGGAATGTTATGTACATATAGTAGTTATATAGATCTACATCATTTTGTTACTTGGGTTGTTTGGGTATTAAATTGGGATTGTTAAGTACGTACTATGTATAGAAGTTATGTTTAAGATGGAAGATGCAGATGATGTATTTACCTGTTACTTGGACTGTTTAGGTATTAACTAGGTTACGTGGGTTCTTCCGCAGCTTGTGGTTCTGAAAGTAGTAGAAGCTTTGAAATCTAGTACTCTGCTATTTTTAGAATTATAACTGGCATTGTTTAAAGTAAAAATGGCTTAAAAGTGGAGATCCATCCATCCGTTTCACGCTTGTTCTCCATCTATAGCTGGTATTCTTAAAACTATAACTGGTTTAACAGTTTAACTGTCTTTGTTTAGCTACTTACTAGGTTTCTTTAGATGCTAACTGTGTTTTGTTAGATTCTCAATCGAAGTAGCTATTTGTGCATTTTGATTCTCAATACCGATTACAAACAGTCTACTTTGATCTCAGTTTGCTCGCGCTTTGAAAAAGAGACGGAATCACTATTAAGTGCTTTGAACTAGTGTTTTTTCTCCTCATTGTGACTTTGGTTGAATTTTTAGTACAAAGTTTTCTGGTGTTATTGTTGTTTGGTTTATACTGATTATGATCATCTTTTTGGCGTCTGAGGAAGTCGTGGGAAGGGACGGGGTACGGTGTTTTATAGTGCACTCAGTTTTTGGCGTTTTCATGTTTATAAGGGAGTAGTGTACTTGTTCTGCTTGGTGTGCTGTAAGTGGCATGCTTTAAAGTTTATTAAGGTGGTTTTACTTATTTTTGTTGTCTGCCTGTTGTAATTCTTTCTGGGGTGGTGCTTTTGGCTTTTTTTTTTTTTTAGTCTCGTGCTAGTTCATGGGGTGCAATTTGACTGTGTACAAGTGACGAAAACATATTTTGCACTGTCATCTAGTCTTTTTATCGCACTTTTTTTGTCCTTAAGTTGCATTTTTGCTGTAATTTTTTTAGTGTAGAATCACTTTTGTTGCATTTGTTTCCTTAGGTGTTTACGGATTATATTGGTGATTTTGGTGCAAAAGCGGCATATTTGGACGCATTTGGATCACATGCCATGGGTTGATTAGCACGGGTAGAGTTACAACAGCAAAGGATACTTAGTTTGGTTGGATCAGCACGAGGAGTGTTTAGGCCAGCATCTAAGGGACACTTAGTTTTAGTGAGTCGGCTAGAGGGAACATTTGTCTTAGTTTTAGTGAGTCGGCTAGAGGGAACATTTGTCTTAGGAATCAACAAAGGGATATTTGTCTGGTTGACAACACGGAGTGTGTTGGGCAACATCAAATGGTTTAAGGGAAGTTGGTTAGCTAATGGCAGGATTTGTAACGGCATATCAAAGCGTCAAAGCCTAGTGAATTTTCAGTATGTGAGGACATGTGGATTAGTTGGAGGATCACACTATCTCCAAACATAGTTAGACACCGCAATAAATCTCTTTACCTGTATTTACTTACTACACTTAGTACTTTATTGTTTAATTACTTTGTTAACTGATTGTAGCACTTATGCTTAATGCTTGATTTATTTATTAGTACAACTTTCAGGTGACACTCTGCTACACACAATACTTTCAACATTGCTCTATTATTATTCCGCTGCAATTCCATGTCTAACACACAATTATATTGTTGAACCGTTAATTTTGACGAAAGAATGCAAAATTGGTAAAATACTATTGACCCCCCCCCTCTCCCCTCCCGCCGCGTATTTTCCTTGATGTCTTAGGGACCAACATATTGCATAGATAATAAATCATTGTGTATGATTATTTTAGTATTTTAGATGCTTAATTTGTGTTGCCATTCGAGTAAACTTCAATATAGTTGAGGATAAAATGATAGGTTTCGTGTTGACGTAAGTCCATACGACACATGGTCGGTCGCATCAACAATTAGTTTTGGGGCTCGACACTGACATTATCCAAATTTTTCTAAGGAATATATCTAACCTTCACTAAACTTCTGAAACTTATAAGCTAGCTGATAAATTAACGCTAAACAGAGCCTAACTTACTCGAGGTGATACATGAGCAATTTGGTTTCGAAATTACTCCATAATTCAAATTTTGGCAGGGTGTGGTTAATGTCTATTTACATTGAAAAGAACGTAAATTGTATGACGTTTAAAGAAGGTTAATTTGTGAAGGTTTAAAAAAATCGGATCTATTTTAAAGCCTAATTAGTAAAACGTAACCATGAACCTGGCCTAGTCAATCCCCACAGGCACAGCTAAAAGATATAAAAAAGCTGACGCCGCCAGGCAAGTAATCCAGGATTCTCATCATATACAAGTAAGAGGGTTTGTAATAGTCATTGTTCTGGTTCTCGTTGTGATCGAGCAGGTCTAATCGTCATCAAAACCTCGATCGTCTGCTGCTTGGACTTTGCTAGTGCCTCCGATTCGGTGAGTGATTTGCTGGAATTGCATCATTATCTATTAATTAAATCTTCCGATTGTATTTTTTAATTTACTTTCCGTTTAATTAATTTATGTCTAATTTAATCCAATCAATTTACAATTACATACCTGGCTGCTATTGTTCGCTTGATTTCACTGTACCACGCTCTGTTAATAATGATTTCAGTTTTTTATTTCTCCTGAAGTATGAAGTAATCTAACTCTGTTTCTACATACTATCGAAATACTGCGCATAAAACTATCCGAAGTTTTTGATGTGGACAAGGAGCTATATATTAAAAGAACAATACTCAAGTTGCTCGACAACATGTTTCTAATGCAACATGATTTTGGAGTACGTACATGATGATTTTGTTTCATGTCTTAGTAATTGTGATTGCTCTTCAATAGGTCTCAAATGGAAACTGGTTTTCAGTGTGAATTAAACCCTCCTCCTAACTTCAAGGGGTTCCCCTGCTTAAAACGCCTCTGTCTTGAATATGTGTTGGTTTCCCAAGATAAACTTGAATATCTTATTTCTAGTTCCCATCTCCTGGACGATCTAAAATTATTGAGAATTGAAATGATAGACACTGGTAGAAGCTTATATCTGACAGTTTTGTGCCCCTAATCTGAAGCACTTAAACCTAGGAGGTTGTTTTATGGAATTAACTCTTGCAAATACACCGAATTTGGTTGATCTTTCGTTTGGCCTTGACATGAATGATAACATGGAAAAGCACATTAATGAAACCAAATTGTGCTATGAAAGGATCTCGGGTGGTGTTCCCAATCTTGAGAGGTTGGAAGGTTTTACATACTTCACTAAAGTAAGTCATTTGTTTCTCTTTAATAAACTTGTATTTTTACATTTCGCATACTGGATCCCGTCACATAAGTAATACTCAAAATTATCTGTGGTTTTCAGTTTATGTCCCTGCAGGTTGATTCATTGCAACGCAAGCCTATTGTTTTTATCTCATTTGAAGTCTCTAGAGTTAAGTGATGTGGACTTTTATCAGGCCAAAGAAGTTCTTCTAGTAGTTCAGATAATTACCACCTGCCCAAACTTGCAGGATCTACAAATATCTGTGAGTTGCCATTAACCTATTAAGAATTAGAATTAGACTTGTTCTCTACTGAGCTACCCTATCTAATTGTTAAATTTAATATTCTTATTTCTGCAGGGTTATTGGGGACAGGAAAACAATAAAGTTCACTCGGGACAGGAACGCAGTGAACCTCAGAATTTGAATTATGAAGATTGGACTGAGCAAGTCAAGTTGAAAACGGTGAAGTTCACTTGCGTGTTTGGTGCCATATATGAAATGAAATTTATTGAGTATCTTCTTGAACGTTCTCCTGCACTTGAGCAAATGAGAATCAACCAGAGCCCACGTCTTTCTACCGACATAAAACTGGACATGAAACTGAAAATGGAAACAGAATTGGTGGCCTTTAGGCGGGCCTCTACAATAGTATCTGTAGTTTTCTCCGATGACACCTAATGAAACTTGTAGTTGAAGGTTATCCACCTGGATAGTGCCAGGTAAAATGTTTTGGTAGTCCCACTTATATCTCTCCTTGCGTTTATGTTTATGTTATTTTAGGAAATGCTACTGTTTCAATTGTGAACATGAAACGGCTAGGTCCTATTGGTATATTTTGTACTTATTATGAACAGACCGTGTAAACTGTTAGTAAATGTTTTTTAATTCATGTGTAATTTTGTAATTTATGCATACACTAGTCTGTTAAGCATCCACATCCCACATTAATGGACTGAGAAAATGTACAAAATTGTTTCAAGATACTCGTACGTCAAGTTATCCCAAGACAAGAAACCCAACTCCACCGAAGTAGAACTCTGTTCAAACGAGTCATAGAATTAAGGTCACTTACCACCATGTTTTTCTTTCTATTACAGTATATCTTAGGTTGAACTCTACTAGTCAAAGATAATTGTCTGAACACATTTTGGGGTATAGGTACATGAGTCCACAGAACCTTCAATGTGGACCATATAAGTTACGAAACTATTTCTTGACCAACCCTATCCATATAACTCTCATAAATACAAATATGAACCAATTCTTTCTCAACACGTTAAATTGTACCAACATTATTCGGTAACTAGAATCATCCTCCACTAAGGATGGCTTTATAGTCCGGATTTCGATGCGGTTACCATACCACTATATCCTAACACATAGTGATGTACTGTCACCTAGAGCTTCGATATCACCTGTAGCGCGCCGCTAGGAAGCACCGTGCTCCTTGACTCGATGCCACCCGCCCGCACCTCTCCTTAAAGAGCCATCTCTGTTCTGTCGAAAAATTACAGGAACGGATTAAAATAAAAACCAACAATTTAAAAATCCATGTTGTTTAACCTGGATGTGGTCTCATCCTCGATATAATCAAAAAATAAATTTATCTTCGTAAAGTTGGACATCAAACAATTATCCTGAGTTCCTCAAAAAGTGAGAATAGATCTCCTAAAGTACTGTACCTGAAGAAATATGGACTAACGTCAAAGGAAAGGAGTAAGTGTTTGATGACTTAGTAAGGTATATATGTTAAAATAACAATATAAAAATGAGAATATAAAATGAATTGCACGACATGATATAACAATATAGAACTTTCAAGTGATAGATGATGATACGAGCTTCATTATCAGATACCAACCATAAAACTTCCAAACAGGACAAACCTTAGAAACTCCATCGATGAGCGCCCTTGAAACTGGACAAAAGCATGCCAAGGTCATGCTAAACAGATCACTGAATACACCAACCACCGGTTTTATCCAGAGTCTTGGGAAAGGATCTGCAAGAGGTGACCTTAACTGTCAGTCCGTCCCGCTTGGTAGCCACCCATTACAGTCCAGGGCCCGATTCAGAGACAGATAACTGATAGTGTTTATAATTCAAAATGTTATGTATCATCCTTAACAAGAGAACAATATCATAATACTATACAATGATTTCAGGCAAGGATCTGAACTCGAATCAGGTAAAATCAAGTGTATAACGCATATAGACAAATAGGCTGATTTCTTAACAATAACCGGAAGAAGAGTGCAGATAAAAATTTGTAGAAGCAAGTTATTGCAAGAAAGGATGAACATGACAAGGGGTAAATGAAAATCGGGAGAGAAATGAGAAATAATAAACAATTGACGACTAAAATGAAAAATTATTTTTTTAAATGGTAATGAAAATTGAGAAATTATATTAAAAAAAAAAAAAAAGTACTACCTCCATTTTGCAACTAAGATTTCAATTTAGTTTTTTATTTTTACTTTTTCTTACTTTCAATTTCATTTAAACCTCCGTCGACTCCAAAGTCCAAACCCTGTTGGAATTTAGGACTCAACTGCTGCTTGAGTTTTAGGGATTTTGCCATTGCCTCCGAATCGGTGAGTGGTTTTGCTGGAATTGCATGATTATCCAATCAATTTATAATTGCATATCCATTTCCTTTCCAATTTACCTGCTGTTCGCTTGATCTCACTATAACATGCTCATTCTTCTTGTTAACAATTTCAGTTTTTATTTTGCCATTTTTCTCCTCAATCTGTGATATAATATGAAGTAGTTCCGTATTACTAGTGTTTTTGTAAAATTTCATAGATTAGTCCGTCCGTATGTATGTTTCTGTAAGTATGTTGGGAAGTGAATGAATCAATTTAGGGATTTGCAAATTGCAATCACCGGTTGTGCTTCTGTTTAGGCAAAACAAACATACCTTACAATAATGATGAGAATTGTATCTGCTTCTTGTTAAATGAATGCTAGTATACATTATTGTGATTTTTTTGTTTTATATGTCCATTCTGAACTTGACTGTATTACCAGCTCAAATTGCCAACGAAGCGGTTTTGTATCATCCGAATTGAACCCTCAGCTGGAAGATGAAAGGGAAGAAAAATAAAAAGAGGTCAGAGATTGCATTATTTAGTTCTTCTTCATTTGGTCCAACTGTTTCCATATACTATCCGAATGCTGCTCATGAAAGACAGTCGATGGTTACAATTTTCCAGCTTTCAAGATAATGCTTACCCTTCTCGCTTGTTAGTTCTATTAATTCTGCAGGCAGCCGTTGTGAATCTGAAGTTTTAATGTGGACGAGCTTTAGGAATATCATTTCATTCGTTAGCACTTAAGATAACAATTCACAAGTTGTTCGATGTGTTTTTATTGCAACATGATTTTGAAGTATAATACTACATAAGGACTTCTTAGCATGTCTTAATAGTGATTGTTCACCTGTAGGTTTCAGCGTTCTCAGCTTGATCTGATAAGCGAGTTGCCTCAGGGTGTTATAGAAACGATACTTGTGAAGCTTCCTATTGAAGATGCTGTAAGAACAAGCATTTTATCTAGCAGGTGGAGGTATAAATGGGCGTCCATGCCTGACATTGTGTTTGACGACGATTTCGCACTCGGATATAGCGAAAATGATGCTCATAACCGTATTGTGAAGTTTATCTCTAGACTATTGTTCCTTCATGATGGGCCGATTCGGAAGTTCTCTTTATCCTCCTCACATTTACAGGGCACTCCTGAATCTGATATCTGTCAGTGGCTACTCTTTGTTTCACGAAAAGATGTCAAAGAGGTGGTTATTGGTGTTGGATTTGTTGAAGAGGATTCTTTTAAGGTGCCTTCTTGTCTGTTCTCCTGTAAGAATCTGACAAGATTGGAGCTTTTCCAGTGTGAAGTATACCCTCCTCCTAACTTTGAAGGGTTCCCCTCTTTAAAAAGCCTCTGGCTTCAAGAAGTTTTGGTTTCTCAAGATAAACTTGAATCTCTTATTTCTAGTTCCCATCTCCTGGACGATCTAACATTATCAGATATTGTAATGATAGACATTGGTAGTGTATATCTGACAGTTTGTGCCCCTAATCTGAAGCACTTATTCCTGGAAGGTAATTTTATGGAATTAACTCTTGCAAATACACCGCTTTTAGTTGATCTTTCGGTTGCCCTGGACATGGATGGTGACATAAAAAGGGTCTTTAAGGATACCAATTTCTGCTATTATGAAAGGATTTTGGGTGGTGTTCCCAATCTTGAGAGGTTGGAAGGTCGTTATTACTTCACTGCAGTAAGTCATCTGTTTCTCTTTAATAAACTTGTATTTTTCGCATTTCGCATACCTGATCCCATCGCTTATGTAATACTGAAAATTATCTTTGGTTTTCAGTATATGTCCTCCCTGCCGGTTGAGTCTTTGCAACGCAAGCCTATTGTTTTTTCTCATTTGAAGTCTCTAGAGTTATATGACGTGGACTTTTATGAATCCAAAGAAGTTCTTGTAACGGTTCAGATAATTACCACCTGCCCAAACTTGCAGGATCTGCAAATATCTGTGAGTTGCTATTGACATATTAAGAAATAGAATTATTCTCTGCTCTAGTTGTTAAATATTATATTCTGATTTTCGTAGGCTGCCTCGGGTCACTATAATGATGAATCTGGATATTTGAACAGTGGAGATTGGGTTGAGGCTGAGCTACTCAACTTGAAAACTGTGAAGTTCACCAACTTGAATGGTGCAACTGCAACATATGAAATGGAATTTATTGAGTATCTCCTTGAAAGTTCTCCTGCTCTTCAGCAAATGAGAATCAGCCCGAGCCTAGTCCTTTCTACTGAGATAAAACTGAAAACGGCAATAGATTTGATGGCGTTCAGGCGGGCCTCTACAATAGCATCTGTTGTTTTCTGTGATGGAACTGAACCAAATGAAACTTATAGTTGAAAATCATCCACCAAGTGAAGATTAAAGATGAACATATCTCTCCACTTGGGTATATGTTATGTTGGTTTACCAAACGCTGTTGCTTCAATTGTAAACATAAAAGCTAGGTTATGTTGGTATATTTTGTGCTTATGAAGAGACCGTGTAACTGCTTAGTTAATGTTTAACTCATGTGATTATGTAATTTATGCATACTATTCGTATTAAGTAATTTGAAGTTATAAGGTGGTAAAATAGTAGTGTAGGAGTAGGGTAGTTAGATTTTTATTTTAAAAGAAAAAACTAAATCTTAGTATGGTCCAGGAATTTAAGGTGCCTTCTTGTCTGTTCTCCTGTAAGAATCTGACAGATTGGATCTTTTTCAGTGTGAATTAAACCCTCTCTTAACTTCGAGGGGTTCCCCAACCCCCTTTAAAATGCCTCTGGCATCAAGAAGATAAACTTGAATATCTTATTTCTAGTTCCCATCTCCTGGATGATCTCAAATTTTCTGAAATTAAAATGATAGACATTGGTAGTGTATATCTGACAGTTTGTGCCCCTAATCTGACGTACTTAATCCTGGAAGGTTGTTTTATGGAATTAACTCTTGCAAATACACCGAATTTGGTTGATCTTTCGGTTGCCCTTGACATGGATGCTGACATACAGGGAGCACCTCAAGTATACCAAATTCTTCTATTATGAAAGGATTTTGGGTGCTGTTCCCAATCTTGAGACATTGGAAGGTCGTGAATACTTCACTGTAAGTCATCTCTCTCTCTAATAAACTTGTACTTTTCACATTTCGCATACTTGATCCCATCACTTACGTAATACTGAAACTTGTCTCTGGTTTTCAGTATATTTCCTCCCTGATTGATTCTTTGCAACACAAGCCTATTGTTTTATCACAATTAAAGTCTCTAAAGTTAGATATGGACTTTTATCGGGCCAAGGAAGTTCTTGTAGTGGTTCAGATAATTACCACCTGCCCAAACTTGCAGGATCTGCAACTGCTGCAAGTATCATCTGTGAGTTGCTAATACCTATTAACTAAAGCTCCAACTATGGTTGTCTAACAGACCAGGGTGGCCATCTTCCACCCGTAACTAAAGCTCCGTATATTAACAGCTGCCCCTATCAAGGGAGATGAAGCATTCTCCACTTCCATCAAGTCATCAACTATATTCAAGACTACTTACTTGGAGAAATGGGCTACAATGGGGCAAATCGAATTCTTATCTAGTTATCAGAGCTCCGAAAGCTAACTTATAGAATAATCATACCGCGCAGAGAGCAACCAAGTACTACTAGTAGTAGCTACTAATTAAACACGGGAATTTTTTTTCAGGCACGTAACAGACTAGTGGCTTTTCTCCAAGGCATAGTAAACCAGGTGAAGGGAGGGGCTGAGGGACAATCACTATTCACTATACCCAGACGGTGAAGAAAGACATGATGGATGGCAGGAGGTTAACTGATGAAGAGATCATCGATATCTTGGTTATGTACTTAAATGCCGGTCATGAATCTTTGATCAGGACATATCACACTATGTGGGCATCTCCTCGTTAGTGGGTTGTCTCTTTTATGTGCAGTGCTGATGTTAGTTAGTTAGCCTGTAACAACCAGTCAACCATCACCATTCTTAGGTTTTTTTTCGATTCTCTGAGGAGACAGATGCCACTTCATTTACATATATTTTTATAAATTAAAAAATAAACATAACATGTGTGGATTAATCAAGTCAGATAACCCAGTCTTTTTAGTAGATTTTCTGATTTTCGATACTTACATCAAGTTATCGTGTATTTTACTAGCATACTATCTATCTCAGAGTAGTAGCACCATTTAATTTTGAACACAGAAAATAAGAAGAATGAGTGGATGTTATTTTTACTTTATTGAAAAATTTTGGCCATTTAAATTTGTTGATGAAATATAAAATTATTATTAATATGTTCACATATGACAAAGAAGTGAAATAACGGAAAATTTAAAATGGCAAAATGTTGCAACTGTTCTGGGACGGAGGAACGGGACTGCTACTTATATTAAATGTTTCATAAGCTGCAGCATCGTACTACTTCAACACAAAAATATTACTAAGAAACAATACATTGTTTATTTGCGTATTGATTAAACCTATGTGCTGTTGTCTCTCACACTTGTGAACCTTGCATTTTGCTATAAATAAGTATCAAGATTAGCTTAGTCTACTCCATACTACATAAGTACCTTAACCCACTTTGTTTTCTCGGCCATTAATCAACAAATACTGTGATTAAAAAAAAAAAACTCTAGAAAAGAGATTTTCTTAAACGTGGATTTATTAGCATTCATGTTGGCTTGGTGTTTGATTTCGGTGGCAATTTTCAGATGGGGGCTTAAGAATGTCAATAAATGGTTTACGAGAGAAAACTTGACGGAAAAAAGTTGCCACCAGGCGATTATGGTTGGCCGTTCATTGGCAACATGGTCAGGGGGGCCGGCGGGGTCTCCGCCCCCCAAAAAAAATTTTTTTAGAAGGAATATACGATTTTTCAAAATTTTTAAAGGCATTTTTTACGATTTTTCAACTTTTCACCCCCCGAACTTTTAAAAAAATGATGTTCGCCCCCCTAACAATAATTCTTGGTTCCGCCCCTGAACTTGGTGTTCTCTCTCAGAGCTTTCAAATCTAGGAATCTTGATTCTTTCGTTTCCACCTTTATTTTGAGGTAATTATGAGTATGTTCGATTCAATTTAGAAATTACGATTTTCACTTTAGTTTAATTGAAATTAATTTAGTTCAATTCACTTTTAAAGTTAAATAAAAAAATTCAATTGGATCAAACATAACATTTGCTGAGCTTAGCAATATTGCCATGCATGCATTCCACTAGTATAATATATACATATAGAAACTTTCTATGTCATTTTATTTTTTTAGCCCTTCTCGAGCCCTAGTAATCTCTAGTAAAGAGATAGAATCTTTAGTTACATTTTCTAACGGTGGAATTACGACCAACTACCTTTAAAAATGGTCACTCAACAATCGGACCTTTATATTTCAAAATTTATAAAGAAGGACAAAATTTTATCTAGCCTTTGACTTTTACTAACAATACATAAACACCCTTCAATTTAACTGAATTCTCTAAGACTTTTCTTTAAAAATATAAGTTTCATCGTTTTACACTTTTAACCCACATATTTTGTACTTTACATACTACTCCATCTTCAAACACTTTCAATTCTTCTCTATTTCTTCTTCTCCATTTGTCCACTCAATCACCACCCTGCAACCACTGTTCCACTACCCACTGCTGCTCTAGATCAGAGCTATGGAGCTCCCGTTCAAAACTAAAATTGTGAGATAAAATTTTGTGAAAAAAAGAAATGTAAACAATTTTAAAAAAGGAATGAAAAAGAAATATATAAATAATAAAAAAAAACAAAAAAACAGATGACTAATATGACTATGACTGAGAAATTCTTAAATTTATCATTATTGATTTGAGATAACAAAATGTATGGTCATATCATTTAAGAGTACAACATTGGACATATCAAATATTTTTATTTTTATTGTTTTGGAACAAATTAGCTTATTTTATTCCATGTTAGAAGTCCAATGGGTTTTGGCTGTCATTTTCTAAGTAACGGTCGGTATTGTTGAATGGATAGCCTTTTACCGTTTAAAGGAACTCTAAGATATTTAATTAAAGGGAAGTTTCCTCAAGAAAGTTGTACATCAACAACAATTTCAACCATTTTTTCTGCCTCAACTCCAGCAAAATATATTTCGATTTTCCTTTTGTTAGCCACCAACCAAGATGATGCACTCAATAACTCGTTCTTCACTAGTAAGGTCGTAACAACAAATGTTATCCCTTTAGAGAAAAAAAAAGATCATCCGCAGATGTTAGATGCATTATATGAAACTTAATTATAACACTTTAGATGATATCTAACCTTTGGATGATGCTGCAACGTTTTCATTAGCCTACTCAAATACTCAGTACAAATCACAAATAGATATGGACAAATCGGATCTCCTTGCCTAAGACCTTTCTTACCAGGAGATAAACGATGCAAGCAACTGACCAATTAAGCAAACTTGGCAAGAAACAGCAGTATTAATAGAAGTAATTCTCCAATCCGGCCACAAATCACAAATAGATATGGAGAAATCAGATTTCCTTGCCCAGGACGTTTCTTACCAGGAAACGGTTCAAGCAACTGATCGACCACTTAATTAAACTTGGTAAGAAACAGTAGTAATAGAAGTAACTATCCAATCCACAAACATACGAGGAAAACCAAGCATTCTGAGTAGTTATTCCACAAACCTTCAACTTATAGAATCATATAAGTCCATTTTTACCATACATCTAGAATATAATTATATGAAGTAAATTGTATTTTGAATATTATTATGGAGTAGTTTAATATAATACTTCGTAATATATTACTCTCTCAATTCCATTTTAAGCTTCCTAGGCTGATATATTTTTTTAATGTTGACTATACATTATTTCTAAACTATATGACCATAAAATATAATAAAATTATATTAATTATGAAACAGTATCAAGTATATTTCCATAATATGAGTTTATTATATTTTATAATGATAAGTATACGAGTAATTGTGGATGAAAAAAAATGAACCTGGGAAGTTTAAACTTTAAAGTAGTATACATATACTATTTATGATCAATGGCTTCGGTTAACCCTTTTTGGTTATCGGCTTCGGTTAACCCAAGTTGATCTGGATTCACCTGACTAGCTAGTTGGGTGTCCGATCGAGCTTAGTTTCAAAACATATACTATCTCTTCAGGTAAAATTAAGTATTTCCTCTGTTCCGTAATAAGACTTCTAAGGTTGACTTTTTTTCGAACTTTGACCGCAAATTACTATTACATTAAACACTCAAAAAATATAATAAAATTATATTATAAAAGAAAATTAAGTATTTTTTAATAGAACTCTATTATATAATAATCATGTGTAATATAAGAGTAATTTGCGGTCAAATTTCGAAAAAAAATCAATTTTAGAAAGCTTATTATGGAACTGAGGAAGTAGCAATTATGGATGAACTTGTATATGCATGATATGATGCAGATATGGACGGTCCGGACTGTACAAAGTTCATATGTTCGGTAAGCCCAGTGTGATTGCTACCAGGGGCGGCTCTGGATTTTGGAGGCCCTGTTCCACCCCGTAAGATTGGCCCCAAACAATCTTATAACAAGGGATTAAAAAAAAAATCAAAAAAAATAAAAATGATTCACTAGAAGGATCGATCCGAGGACCTAAGGTTTTAAATTTTAACAAGGTACTTTAACAAAAACTTTACACGACTGGGACATTATAACTCAATGATCTTTGGGCATAAATACAAGTATATATCCATTATAGAAAAATAATTGAGGCTCCAAATTCACGAGGCCCTGAGCGGTCGGGCTGACGGCACAGGGCCTGAGCCGCCCCTGATTGCTACCACAGCTGATACATGTCGAAAAATTCTAACAGACGACGATTCCTTCAGGACTGGGTGGCCATCTTCCACCATTAACCTTATCGGTAAGAAATCGTTTATTGGCATTTCAGATGAAGACCACAAATGGCTTCGTAAATTATCAGCTGCCCCGATCAATGGACATGAAGCATTGTCTACTTACATTAAGTATATAGAAGGAAATGTTACCGGGTCCTTGGAGAAATGGGCCACCATGGGGCAAATAGAATACTTATCTGAGATCCGAAAGCTAACGTATAGGGTAATTATGCACAGATTCTTGAGCTCGGAGAGCGAACAAATCATGGAAGCCATGGAGAGAGAGTACACTACGTTGAACTATGGCGTTCGGGCTATGCCAATCAATTTACCAAGATTTTCTTATTACTATGCACTTAAGGTACATATTTATTTATTTTTTCTTTCCAGAAAAAAATATTTATATATTTATATATATACAATGGTCCAGAACTGCGGATGATGTATTCCTACATTGGAATCATTTTTCAGGCACGTAAGAGACTAGTGGCTTTTCTCCAAGCCATAGTAACCAAGCGAAGGGAGGAGGAGAGGAGGAACAGTACCCTGTTAATGTTAAAATATGTCCAATTCGTTGTACGAATCAAGAGACGACTTAGCACGACACAAGTTCGACATATAGGACACAAATGTCCGACACATGTACCCTTGTCCGACTAATGTAACCACCCTCAAACAATTCTTGTCGAGATCATGGTCCGACATACTGGCCGAGTAGTATGATTTCAAGGACCACGATCGAACTCTACTACGAGGAAAAGTGTCCGACAAACTGACTTGTATCGGACTCATCGGCGAGACACTTAAGTCACGTTACCACAAGAAAGAGTGTCCGACACACTCCTTGGTATCGGACATGATCGCGAGACATCTATTTGTCGGACAGTAAGGTGAACTCATATTAGTCATCTACGGTTCATATTGTCATTGGAACTCGGACGTTCCAGTCGGACCGTATCTCGGACGCTATGTCCGATACAAAGACGGGACAAAATCCTAGAATGTTCCATGAAACTTAAAGTTACTATCTTAGCCTTGTGGAAACCCTAATTTGGTACGTGGCCAGACCCATTAGGCCAACTAATGGACTTTTAGCCTTTGAGATTCAATTGTGGCCTTACACTTGGCGCAATCTCAGGAGCCTTACCACCATTTGGGAAACACTATAAATAGGGGTCAATATTCACCCCTAAAGGTAATCAATATCTTATCCACTTTCATACTACATACATTAGAGTGGCTTTCAACCCTCTAACCGTAAAATCGATTATCCGGTTTGATCACTAGATAAATCGGAAAACCGTTACTAATCTCCCCCTTAAGTTTTATCTTAGGACTTCTCTAGCTATGGATGAAGCTAAATTAGTCAAGAGGACCACATATTAGAACGCATTAGAAGGACTTAGTTATTTACCCATCAACATCGACTATGAAGAAAGACATGTTGGATGATCTTTCGGATTGTCAAGTCGAGACTGGCAGAAACTTGACAGATGAAGAGATAATCGATATCTTGGTTATGTACTTAAATGCCGGTCATGAATCTTCAGGACATATCACAATGTGGTCATCACTTCTTTTACAGAAGCATCCGGATGTGTTCAACAAGGCAAAGGTATGTATGTCAGACAAGCACTAGAACTTTTGGAGGCAAGAATACAGAAAAGGTTTTTTTTTTTTTTTTTTTTTTTTTTTAGGGCAGAGCAAGAGGAAATTTTGAAGAACAGGCCATCAACTCAGAAAGGCCTCACGCTCAAAGAAGTACGCCAGATGGATTATCTTTCCAAGGTGATAGATGAAACGCTTCGTCTCATTACATTCTCATTCACGGCATTCAGAGAGGCAAAGAAGGATGTTAATATAAATGGTAATATACATACATATATAGTTCCTGCTATGATCATGTCTACCTTGCAAGTAGTAAAGTCCATGTTTTGGCAAACGTAAGTAAGCTCAGTGATTGTTTATTGTCGATCAGGATATACGATTCCTAAAGGTTGGAAAGTGATATTGTGGTTTAGAAGTTTTCACCTCGACTCTGAAACATATCCTGAACCATACAAGTTTGATCCTTCCAGATGGGATGTGAGTCGTAATAATATACACACACCCCTTTCTGTTTTTCTGGATGGACATGAACATGATCAAGTCCATCCCAGAATTGTTACGATGATACCGATACTAAATAGTATATGTGCATTTTGTTGTTTTGAAGGGATTTACTCCGAAAGCAGGAAATTTTCTGCCATTTGGTGCTGGAACTAGACTATGCCCTGGAAATGATCTCGCAAAGCTTGAAATTTCCATCTTTCTTCATCATTTTCTGTTGAACTATGAGTGAGTTATCATATAACAACACTTGATTCATCATCATCATTATCATTTCTTAAGGATTCATTTCCCATTGTCTTAATTTACTTTGCAGGCTTGAGGTCTGTAATCCAGCATGTCCAGTGATGCACCTGCCACATCCAAGGCCCATGGACAATTGCCTTGGAAAAATTAGAAAAGTCTCTCCTCTCTAATAATCAACTGCGACGTGGACAATTTGCCTCCATTGTCTTTGTTCTCAATATTCCCTGTATATTTTCCCTCAGGTCACTTGAAAATTCGAAGTGTGATGCTTTTCAGTAAAATAAGGACGAATGTATTAGGGGTCTCCTCGATACTTGGGCGTGAGCTCGTGTGACTGGCCAACTACTTATGTGTCCGGGCGCGCATTAGTCACACCACCCCAGCAGCAATCTGCCCCTATGACACTCATCTTATCAGATGTTCATGTTTCTTTGAGAAATAATCACAAGTTCATGTAAATATCAATGTACAGTTGCTCAAGTTTCCCCAGAGCACCATCATGCTTCTTTTCGTGTGCAATGTACGTAAATATCCAGTCGGAAAGGACATCACTGAAGTTGACCATACTCGACCAGAAAATTATTCAGATTACTTGAACCATAGTATATGAATGAAGAAAACAGAAAGCAATGGAGGAATAATTAACACAGCAAAATCAAAGCAGCCACAATGATCAAGGAAATACATCAATCATCATAAGTTCAAAACATTAAACTGTCACAGAGAGATTACTCTGAATGAAAAACACAAACTAATAAAAAAGAAAGTTCAACATGGCAAGGCAAGTCCGCCATTTTATTATAAGCAGATAAAAAACGAAAAATATTCAAATTGCTACTCCTCTTCTTCGTAATCCTCTTCTCCAAAACATTTCAGAATAGACCTAGGAGAACCACATGATGTTGCACGTTCAAACTTCTGGTAAGTAATCGAGCCACCCAATCCCAGTTCCTCGTAGCTTTTCTCGTCCATCGAGTACCCTTTCAGATTAAGGCTGTGAACATCGTTCAAGAACTTGGCACCAAATTCAGTATGCACCGAAACAGAGAATTCTTTCGGTTGGAAACATGCCAGTACCCTCTCAATGAGCAGACCAAGATTCACAGAGTTGAAATCATAACCAGATGATTCAAAGCTAGCATAACTGAAACCATCTTCAGGAGTGATGTGAATAGTAGAGATTGCAGCTTCTTCAATTGCATTCATAGAATAACCACACGGGTCAAACTCAAAGTCGCAAATATGTGAATCAGGGAGGATCTTGCGTATACCAGAATCGTTGGTCATTAGAGCTGCAGAGCTTGACTCATTCTTGTAGAAAACAGAAGCTTTCTCTCTGTCCAAACCAGTCATGCACATCTCTAACGTATACACGGGATTCACAGCCTCAACGGACTTGGCACATGCAGAGTAAACATGCCATTTCTGTTTCTTATCAGAACTGCCCATAACATATGCATTGCTGCTACCAAGATTGGCAAAATAGCTGTCAAGGACAGAAACTTCTTCAGAGAAGCTACGGTGTGGAAAGGACTGTGCTCCAGGGAAAATAAAGCTTCCGCGTGTGTATGTCACAGTTTGAACAGAAAGAGATAGTTCATTGGCTAGTTTCAGTATGGGCGGAATTGAACGAAGCAATTTGGTAGTCCCACAAGTTTTTATGATAATCTTGTAAGGATACACGAAAAGACTCGATTCAGACAGGACATACGAGTCAACATAGTCATTTGACAATGATGCAACTATGGTGCATTCAGCAGGCTGCAGAAAAGTGTCGAGCTGAGTTTTGGATAGAGACCGAAGTCCCTTTCCTTCAGGATCAGTAAACATGCTTGGCTCGAAGAAAGAGATCTCGAGCCTTTTTTCAAAACCTTCAAAACCAATCGGAGAGACAGACAAAGCCATTTCGAGATGGGGAGCAGAGAGGAAAGTGTATGGATTAGTGGAGTATGAAGAAAAGGAGTGCAAGTAGCAGTAATTGAAACTAATAACTAGGCTACAACTAATTTTTTGCACGTTCAGTGAACGTGAATGGAAGAGCAATTAGGGTATATCAGGATGGTTTGCGAGCGCACTGCAAAAGGAAACGATTCTAGCATCAGTAATCTATAGCACTAAAAAGCTGGAACAAGAAAATATTGTAATCATTAACATTGTATAATAAACTTACGTTGGAGTAAGCAGCAGATCTGAACTTCTTGATGCCTCCGTTTGGTCGAACGTCTTCAATGCTGTATCCTAGGGGAGCTTCATAAAACATAGAGCTACTACTACTACTACTACTACTAGACTTCTTTTTCCCACCTTTAGACTCCATTAGATCATCAACTCTTGGCTGCAAAACCAAATAAAGACTAGATGCTAAAATCAGAATCAGATACCAATGTAAACTGCACAAATTCTCAGATGCATAGTGCAAACATGTCGGAAACTTTTGCAGATGCAACATAATTCCAGAAAAGTTCTAAAAAAATGCAGTAAACATGAATTAGAACTCAAGCAGTAAGCAACAGGAACTTGAAGCAACATATGGTGTGGAAAAAACAGAATTATGATATGTAAACAGAGGTGAAATAACACACAGTAGTCAAATACTAGATCTTGTTAATAACAATGAACCACAAAACCTGATAAATGTGTATGAATAATAATACGTTTAAAGCAACTTTTTCAAGCCACATAGTAGTTCACTTCATTTTCATCCACAAGGTCTAGTATATAGTACTATGCTATGAAGGTATTTTCCGTCAAGAACAATGAAGTCATCACAAATCTACAGTCAATTGTCTACATTTTTATCAAAGATTAAGACTAAGAGATCCATAATCAATTGTAGATATAGGCTAAAGCTCTCCAAAAGCACAATATTATTTCAATCCATGTTATGTTTATATCAACATTAAAGACATACACATGTTATACAGATATACTTGTCAACTTTATGATACCAAACATTTCATACACAATTTACATTATTTGTCTTTCTTTTTAGGCCTAAGACTCAGATCTGGAGCAAAAAAAATGGCTTCTTTTACAAACAAGAAGATCCACAACAAGACCTCATTTACATAAAGATTAACCAACAATAGGTTCGATATCTAAACCATTCCCACCAAAAAGAGAACAAATTTATACACTATTGGCAAAGTATAAAAAGAAGTTGGAAACTTGCATTGAAATTTTGATTTTGTTACCAGGGAAACAAATCAACTTGAACAGCAATCAAGAATTCACGTTCAGCAATTCCTGGAAACAAAGAAATCAAGAAAAGAGAATCAGCTGGTTAATAAAAAAAAAGAAAAAAAGAAATCATTTTAATAAAGATTTGTTTACAACATGTTATTGAGAATAAAGAAAATATATTGTTGCTTACAAGTATAAAATGCGGCTGCTGCTGAAGAAACTAAAGTACTAAACAAAACCCTTCTTCCTTGTTGTAACGCAGTTTTTCTTTGCTATCTGTCTAACGAGTTGTTTGTTTCTTGCAAGATAGGGGCGTTAATTTTCGTTATTTATAGGCCCAGAGTTTAACTCCTTGCCACTGGTTTTTCCACTATATTACGGTCTTGCCCTAGATCGCTAGTCACGGAATTTGCCTTGACAATTTATTTATTTATATTTATTTTAGGAATATAAAAGTTGCATTATTGCGGCCAAGATTCGATTCACCATATATTTTAAGTTCCAACAACAAAAGAAAAAATAAAAACAAAATCCCTTTTCTCCCTTGAAAATTAGTCCCAATTCAAAAAGAAATGCTAACTTTTCATAGTATTTACGTTTTCCAAATATGAGCCAAAATTACATTAATTCTTGCTATTTCAACAATTCAATGGCACTCTTCATTAAAAAAAAAAAAAAAAAAAAAAAAAAAAGAAACAATTCAATGGCACTCAATGCAATTTGTTAATGTGGATTGAGATAGTTACTTCTGAACTACTCTTTTGAACTACTCTATGAACACGCAATTTATTCTTACCTGTTGCATAGATGCATACTCTCTAAAATGCCTTATGGACTATGAGTAGTTCCAACCCATTAAGTTATTTTAAACTTTGGGTCATTACATGATTGTTGAAAATGAATTAGTATTTGTAACTGTTGTGGAATTGATCAAATAACCATCTTAAAACAATCAAGCAACAAGGAACCAAACATCGAGTATTTTCACGAGTAGGTTGTTCACCCGTTGTTCCAAGGGTTGAGTTGTATTTTCGTTGTATTTTCACGAGTATTTCTTATACTCGAGATATTAATAAAAGTTTTTAGCCGTTTCAAAAAAAAAAAGAACCAAACATCGAACAATTGGTGTGCAACAAATCGAACGAGAAACAGAATGCGACGATACAATGTGCTTCGGGTCAATGGATGATCCTACTTGTAGGGAGGAACTGATGAAAACCTTGATTTATTACTCACAGCAGTTTACAAGATAGAATTCCCGAATCTAACAATTGACAAACTCGGTCAATTAGCATGTCTCACTGATAACACTAACTCACTACTCAACAATGAAAACTGAGTGAATTGGAAAATATTACAGAGAAACCTACACCTCTCTCAAATAGAGTTTTATATGCTTTTCTCTAGAGGAATTGATGATGATGATCATGATGAATTGACTGAGCTCAACTGGATTTAATTACTTGAAATAGTTTTTCTACTTCTATTCTCATCGGTCCAAATACAATAATTGATTTCAGTCATCCAAGTATAAGTAACTTTTATTAGATTGAGTTATACCTATCACAGTAACAAATTCAAATATTAACATAAAACCAATACTAAACTAGAAATGAACCATTAATCACACATTTAAAACTCACATGTCGCAAATAAAAAAACACCGTAGAACGTAGAAGGGATCAGTCTTTTGATTCTATGGCAAGTTCAGAATTCTCACTAAAAGAAAAAAGAGAAGAAATACAAAGAAAAGAGAGAGACTTTTTCGCGGAAAGGCGGGGCACACATCACTTCTTTTTCAACCTCTTGTATGAATAAAAAGCTAATCCTCACTGAGATATATCTTTTATTTCCAGCTTTTCACTTTGATCGTGGCGATCTTTCCCATAAAAAAATTGATGAAAAAACACCGATCACACGTTTAAAACTAGCAGGAATCAATTGATGCGTACTTAGAAATATGTTTCCAACAAATAAACCAGCACTAACAAATTCAACTAAAAGTTTAAAACAGACTTTAAATTAAATAAATTTGCATGGATGGGAATCGAATTGATGACATTTATGTCACGAGGCTAAAACCAATCAATTAATATAAGGAATATTTACGTTGTGGAATATTAAAATTCTCCAATATCACAGAGATCATAATTTATAGTAGGAGTAATACTTGTTGGAACTTTCGGAAAGAAATTTAAAGGCTCGATGACATAGAGACAAAAAGAGGAATAGATCTTTGAAAATCATTCACCTAAAGATACACTATCTTTAATTATGGATACATGATTGTAACCTTTCACTTGGTTACCAATATTTTACCAATGATGGTTTTGGCCTTTTAGGCATCAGCTGGACCACTTGAGACTTTGAGTGATTGCTAATTTGCTACTATAAGGTCAATTAAATTCATTGTTAGGGTAAATTGTGATTGAACTTAAAGAAAACCAGATGGATCTAAGATTTGCAAACCACTCAGGCACTCACCACCGATTCTTCTTATTCTCGCTTATTCCTTCCAATGTCTAAATTGAACTGAACTTAACTTAAGAATATAAACTGAACTATACTTATTTGAATTAAATCTGAATTTACTAAGTTTTATAAATCCAATATGAGTTTAATAAAACTAAATTTAAGGTAAAATTAACAAAGAATTAATCCTATACTAGCTAGCTAGGTCTCTTCGATCCAATCCTACTTCATCTTCTTTCTAAGTTACTTTTTCCATCGAGGTTGTTCACTTGCAATGGCATTCTTGTATACCGAATTTTGATCCGTGTTGTCTTTGTCAAAAACTAAAAAGAGTTGTTCACTCTTCTTAGCTCACAAGTCATGAGAAATCATATCATTCTCATGTCTAACAACCCAAACAGCTGGAGTATATAGTAGTTGTAGGATTCATTGTATAAGTTGGGCTTTGTTAGGAGCAAAGAGATTGATTGTTCAGATTTCAGAGACTTTTAGTTAACTGATAGAAGAAATATATAGCAATATACATTTCATGGGTGGTACTCGACCACGATCATCTCTAATCTCCCTACCAGAATAGGTTCTAATATATGTGGACTGAGATCGCTCGAATTTGCACGGCTATAAATAATGTACATTTTTGTTCTCCAAATTTGCAGTGGAGTTTCTAATTAATATCATACTAATCTATATAACATGGGAGATTTATTTGCCTAATACATTCAAGATTTCAAGTTTTTTAAAAAAAAGGACATTTGACGGAAAGAAAAGATCTGTGTTTTGGAGTTTGTATGGTGTAGTCTAGTCATCATAATGATAAGATGCTCGAGTCTAAGTATATATATAGTATTATTATATTTTGTATAGATATAGATCGATAGATAGATATATAGTGGAGTTTTGTACGTAAATAGTGAAGTACTTTCATATGCAACTGGAGTCTCGTGCATCCATGAGCTGTATTTTCTCGTCCCGTTCTCGTTCACCACATTATTGCTTGCCCAAATAACCACCAAACCCCCTATGTACTTGGCTATTCACATGATAACAATCATCTTATGATAATAATGAATTATGAAATAAAAAAAAAGAATTCCTGAAAAAAAAAACCATATGTTGTGAGAAATAAATATTAGATTAAAGGTATATACCGATAGTCCTGCCACTTATTATGGGTGTTAAGTTCAGGTGAATTCCAATGTGTGATTTACTGTAGATAATGAGAGGGGATAACAAATGGTTTCCTCCAATTCAGAGAATCCTTAATACCGAATATATAAATCAAATGGTTGTATTTCATGGGGCAAAGGTAATCACTATATTTATCCCAACACTACTCATCATTAACTTTAAATAACCAACATAATTACATCGTTTAATGTTAAAAGTAATCAATTCTAAGTTTTAACCGTTAATTGGACTAGCTTTTACATAATCTCGTTGTAAAACTGTTTATTTTCGTGGAATTTGTGATGCACTTACTTCTATAGTTTATTGTGGTGTTCCAAGTAATTGTGAGACAGTGAGGTGTGAGGGTAATTAGTTCATTTTGTAAGGGTGTGTATGGGTCAATAACATGAAACTTATTGTTACGTGAGGTACTAGTAATTGCAAGTGGTGTGTTTGGACCAATGGAAGAAGATTCTTGTAGTAGGGAAAGTCATTGTCTAGATTATCTGTTTCCATAAGATTTGAATTCTTCGTTGGTCCCATTACACATTACATTTTCATCAAGAGTTGGCTATATCGTTTTCCCATCAGTTTGAATGGTTGATTTGATATGAGCCAACAGTCCAAGACAAAGATTTAGTAGATAATCTAAAATAAAGGCGATTAGTGCGCAGTTAGGTTTTGGCTTTTGTTACATACATTCCTGCTCAGATGCTTCCTTTCATCAAATCACTCCGCTGCTCTTTTCCTAATTGCTCTTTTTACCATTCAAACAACTCTCATTACAGAATGAATCTATATCGAATTCATTTCTCAAAGATAGTTTTACATAATAGTATCATGTTACAATTACACGAAATAAACCCATAACTTCTTAATTGTGTAGTCTCTCAAATTACCAACACATTACAAACCATTTTGCCAAAAGACAATCATGGGAGATTCTCTATATGATATACCAGGTCAATAAGTACCAAGTTATAAATCTTGTGGTCCAAAATGATTTCAAGTCATGTGTTGTTCAATTTTGTACCACAAGGAATTTCCCATTCAATCTCGACGGAAAAATCCTCCAAAATGTACCATAAGTTTCCTACTACGTCCATTTTATACCGTAAGTTTGTTACTTCCACATTTTGTCCTGTAAGTTCACAAAAAAATCAATTTTTGTAATTCGGGCCAAATTTAGTCCAATGAACTAATATTAGGGTTAATTTGAATCTAATTCATCCCCAATTCGTCATAAACTCGTGAATTACTGATAATTTTTCACTGTTTCACCAACATTATTAAAATATCTAAATAAAATAAAAAAAATTCAAAACAATCAAGGTATTGTGTAGCATACCCCTTTACATATCGATGCAAGCAAACAAATAAAATGGATCCAGTTTTTTTCAATGTATATCATGAAGACAAAATGGTTGCTACTCTCTTCAATGTTCTAATTATTTGCGAAAATCAACTGGAGTATGATAAATTCTTAATGAGAGTTACGTATAATATAAATGTTTTTTTTTAATTCTTATGTTTTGCACAGATGTGTCATATAAATGGGTGGGTATGCACAACAATTACCTTGTTTGATTTACAGAAATGTAATTTTATTTATTTATAATTTAGATGAATTAGTGAAAAATTATCACTAATTCACAAGTTCATAGCGAATTAGGAGTGAATCAAATTCACATTTTCCCTAATATTTGTTCGTCAGGCTAGATTTGGCCCGAAGTACAAAAATTGGATTTTTGTTAACTTTTTTTAATAATTGAACCATTATAATTTCACAAGTAGCATTACGAAGCTAGTAATAAACTATAAATAATCCCGCACTTGGCGAGAATTGAACCTATGACCTCTAGTGTCATGACACCTCAGTCTAACCAAATGTGGAAGTAACAAACTTACCGTACAAAATGGACAGAGCAGAAAACTTATTGTGCATTTTGGAAGATTTTTCCCAATCTCGACTTATTAAGTTATGGCTAAGTGGGGAAATTTCTGTAATTGTTTAGCAATTACTACTACATATTACTTCATGTTTAATATTGTTCTTAGAGAGAAGAAAGAATACTAGTATGCCTAATGTACCATTGATGTTTGATCGTTACTTGGCCTCTAATTTTTAGGCTGACAAAGTGACGACATCCTCCCACTCTTCCTCCAACTTTCTTGCATTCTTTCACTAAATTTCTCTCCTCATCACATCATTAATTAGTCAACTCTACTTCAGTCAACAACACTTTCAATACGGTTCCCTCGGGAGTTAGGAACCACAAACTGAGTATCCATCTGGCAGCTATACAGAATAACATAAAATCCTTGGATTCTTCAGCAGAACAGACACAAATTCACCCCATAATCCAAATATCTTTCCTCAAATGTGTGAATCGTTCAACATCCACCATTTTCTTTATCGTCGAGCATAGAAGCCCGTGGACACTCACCAGCTCAATATCGTACCTATCAACCTCCATCACAAGTACGAAGACAAACTTTCACAATCATCTCGTGAGGTTCACATAATATAGCCTCTAACACAGTTCCTTAACTTCTCCCTAAATCCAGGAACTACCTTAAACCCTGTTGGAAAACTGACCGGTAATGCATATTTCATCTCAAAGTCACTCTGGGCTTGAAATTTTACAACTAATAAATTACAAACCTATACAGCAGGGGAAGGGATTACGAGCAATAGAGGGGGCAGCTCTAGAGACTGTAAAAGACTAAGAAGAGAGATTGTGAAAGAAAGCACTACTAGATTCTTTTATACTTGCACTTGTCCCCATTGTCTTCTGTAGAATATGCGTGAAGCATATTTTGACCTAAGAATATATTGGACTCAAGTGCCACACACGAACAACCAAAGTTGGCTTCGTCTCGAATTTCAATACTATAAAATCATACAAGAATCACTGTAAACCCTATTAAATCAAAATTTTGTAAGATATCCCCCCAAAACAGTTGAGCTTGAGCTGTCCCCACATTTGCCAGAAGAAGAGCATGTCATGCAGAAGGCAGGGCAGCTATGAAGAAATAAAACATGAAAATGAGACCACTAGTCAAGATGCATACAGTTAATAAAAACTAACATTGAGTATTGGAGTAAACCTGAGGGTATACGATCCCATGCATTCAATTTCAATAACTCAGGCTTCTTTCCTTGTTATCCTAAATATAAGATGGACAAACATGAATCAGCAATCAAACTATGGATGAGTATAATAAGACAACTGCAATACAAAGACAACCACATTTCCTATAGTATAGCAACACAAAACTAGCAAAACATATTACATAGCTAAAAACATCTTGCTTAAGAAGACATGGCCGGAAAAGTACAAAATCCTTATAAAACCATGGCACATTACCAAGCATTGAAGTCACTTATTTACCTGAAACAATAAATTCCAAGAGCTGTCGTGATCTCGTGAACGACTGAAGTGGCAAAGTGTAGATACAGGGTTGCTGCATGCAACAGAAAAGAATCAGTCTAATGCACTATAAAATTTAGCAGCATAGCAGATCATAAACACAGGAAGAAGAATGAGTGGAAGCTTCTTCTTATTATTTTGGGGATTTTACCCGGACAAGTTGTGAATCAAAAGCTGGAGCAAAAACCATAATGAAGATTAACAAGACTAGACCTGTGTAAATGCAGAAACCTAGAAGAACCCAGAACTCATCCACTAAAGGAACTCTGCCATAAACAAAGATCTTAGTGTCAGTATTATTTATTGCACAACAAATCTCTCATCTGTAACAGAAAATTTAATAGAGAAAGTAGATCATTATCTTAAAGTCACCACTTACCCATCATTTAGTCTGGCGGTGAGAGCATTTGCAATGGCAAGTGGCAGATAAAACAAGGACTGCATGACATTTACATCAAACACATAAGGCGCCAAGATGCATGCATCTCTAGAGGACACAAGTTCAATAATCATGTAGTACAATAGAAACATACAATAAAATGCTGGACCGTAGTCAGATATACAAGTGGTGAAGTCAACAGTGTAAAGGGCAGAAGATGCAGATAGCAAACTTCCAAACACATCCAGGGCTAATTTCATAAATGATAGTACTAAACTCGGCTGTTTTCCAAATGATACTCTTCTTTTCCCCCAACAGATACTCACTTTTCTTTTTTCTTTCATAGACCATACTTGGCCAGCAGATTCTGCTAAAATCTTGCTGATATGTGTAAAACCATAAGAATTTTCTTGTTTCAATAATACAATTCGCGTTTCAAATACAATAATTAGAGGGGAATTGTTTATCATTTATGAAAATTAAGACCTAACATTCGAGAAATTATCCCTAACATAAAATGGAGCCTTTTCAATTACATATAGCATTTTATGTTGTCAAAACAAAGACCAATGAAATGATCATACCATGCACATATTCGTCTTCAAGCCCTTAGGTTCATCGCATAAGTGAGCCAGGATCATCCTTCCCTGCAATACAATGTCCAGTTATTAATAATATATGACTACAATATATGACTGGGCCAAGAGTTGCATGAATTAAGCAGGCATGGCTGGAATGCAACTTGTTTCGACACTAACAAAAGATATCATGATTAATGTTGTAAAGAATATTAATTATTCTTCTTAGCAGCCAGGGTTTTTGGCAGTTAGCCTATAACAGATGTAATTTACGAATTTAGTAACAACTGACTTTGAAGAGTAAAAAAATTTCAACAAGAATCAAATAGGTTTATTTGAGTTGCACAATGAAAGATGCAATTATAACAAAATCGTACCACAAGAAACCCGAATGCAAGGCCAACACCCACCACAACCAAATGTGGGTAATCTTTCATAAAATCAGATGGAGATAAGTGGTCCCTGCATTACCAAACAAATGTCACACTCAGTGAGAGTTACACATAGTAGTGCTAAAAATGCAAATGCTGAACACTAATGAAACTATACCACACAAGAACTCCAACCATGAGCACAACGAAAGGATAGATCTGCCCATACATAAGGAAAAGTATTAATTCAAATATAGAAACCAAAATATAAACCATAGTAATTGATTCACAAATCAAAAACTTCACACACCATTGCTAAAGCGAGCAGCATGTTTCCTTTTTTTGCCTGAACAACCTTATAAACATTTAGCACACTGCAAGAAACCAACACAGTTCAGAAAATACTCAATTGCATGGCAGAAAAGATTAATATGCAAAAGAAGCAAATGATCAAGTGCAAGTAATAATCTTAACAAATCGAAACAGCTACACCTAAAAATTCAGCAAGATATGAGGGATGGTTTCCATAGAAATCAAATAATAAATGTTTCTTTTTCTTTCCAACCGAACTAAATTCTGGTATAAAAAAAAAAAAGAGACACACGACAGCCATACAAATTTTCATGTGTTTCTGATAGTAGTTTTTAGGTCAACTATTAACCAATTTACTTTCAGAGTCGCACTAGACCCAGATAATAAAATCTTCAAGGAGCTGTTAAATATTGGCATAATGATACAAAGAATACATTTTTAATTCAAAATGGAGACTATACTTACTTGAATGAGACTGTAGGAATGACAGCAAACAAAATCATCAAGACCATCACAGCATTAGACATAGTGATTCCTGTATAGAAGAGAAAAAAGAATGAAAAAACAAAACATAAGAGATAAAGTCAATCAACAAATGAACACAAGGACCTAACATAAGAACACAGTGCTCGGAACACATTAAATAACACTGAAATAAAAGAGAACTCTTATTTTAAAGGTACTTAGTATCATCAAGATCTAGAATAGTTATTTTCCATGTGTTAAAGTCGATCAACAAATGAAGACAAGGACCTAACATAAGAACACAGTACATAACACTGAAATAAAAGAGAACTCTTATTTTAAAGGTATTTAGTATCATCAACATCTCGAATAGCTATTTCCCATGTGTTATTGGGACTTACCATTTAGAACTGGAACCCAGTTTAAGAACGGAAAACACTGTCCAAATTGTTGATCCCACCACTCAGACCCTAAAACAAAAACAATCAGATCAAGCCCTTGCATTGCCTATTGCAAATTCAAATTAATCAAGAATCCAAACAAAATAACTCCAGGAAGAAACACAGATGTAATACCAACAAAACCAGTGAAGATATGGGTCATGTATATCAACATGAGACCTTCTGTAGGTCCATTCACTGCTGGAAGAATGAGAGTATTCGTGAAATAACTGTGCAAAAATATTCGCAAGTTAGTAGAAAATTTTAGATAACATAGAGGTATCATTAAAGGTGAAAAGGAGGGAAAAAACAACCACATAAAAAAAAAGCTCTGAAAGGAATCAGAAGAACATGACAACAAAAAAATAATTTTTAACGTTATTCCATGCTTCAAGGTGGCCTCTTATCAATCTACTTGGCCAGCAAGTCAACCAACTTTTATCAGAGAAGAAATATGACTATCATGAATATTAATGAATTGTCAAAAAAATTCCATTATATCTGAACTTTGGTGGTTTATTATATGGTAAGTAGATCCTAAACCAACAGAAGAAAATCTAAAATGTTCAATTACGAAAAGGTTGGGAAAAGAAGGAAGGAATTTGTTTTTTCTTAGTGTGTGTTGGGGGGGGGGGGGGAATGGCATTAACAAAAAAAAAAAAACACTAAAAATTACTGTAAGGGTCATATTCTGATGAAACGGAATAACTACACCCACATCCGTACTAAATGCCCACTTACCCATTAGGCCAGAAAGTAGGAACAATTACATATTAACCCAAAAGGCAATGAAATTTTAATGAGTTTGTTTTTACACCGGATTGATGCATTTGTGGACCTAACAAATTGCAAAGCTATCCAAAAAATTATTTTTGATTTTTCTAATTGAAGGGAGTTTTTAATATCAAAATCTGAGGGGAGAAGCCAAGTTACAAATGGTCGACATATTTTTGGGCCTCATTGCAATTGTTCATACTTCAGGGTCCAGTGAAATTAGGCAAATATTTAGGGGGGGTGTGACTGTAATCACCCTTCAGAAACAAAGCACACCACTATATTGACATAACATGCTAAAATCAAGAACTATGAATTAGAGCAAGGGCCAATAAATCCACTCACCTTTCCCATGTAGCTAAGTAAAATGGAACAGCTGATATGACCCAAAACCAGAAAGTATTTCGTCCGGACATAGCAGTGCTTCCAAAAGCCAAAGCTTCAAACTGGAATTGTACAATTAAAAATTCAAGAACCATCATCACAATGAAAAAGGAAAAGTTAATGTTTTAAGGCATACCGCACATGCAAGAGCATCACATCCTGCAAATTGAATCATAACACATGTAGAGATTAGTACTACACACTAAATAAGGGAAGAAAGGGGGTGTAGAGAGATCATCATGAGTAATAGAGAATTTTTACCATGATCAAAAAGTTCTCCAAGTGGACTTGAGGAATTTGTTCTTCGTGCTTGTTTTCCATCGACAGCATCAAAAGTCTACCACACACATGATAAAGTCAAAATCAAATTATAATTTTGGTTTTACAAGGGCAACAACAATACTAATATACCTATGGGAGAATTTGAGATATAATAGCACTTCAGTAGAAACAACAATATACCCAAAGAGAAAAGAACTATGCATTGATATACTCTCCCAGCCTACTTGATTCTTACCAGTTTTTTTACCTGTCCATCTGGTTTTACAAAGACAACAACAATACTAATATACCTATGGGAGAATTTAAGATATAGCACTTCAGTAAAAATAACAAGAATACACAAAGAGAAGAACTTTGCATTAAAACACTCTCCTGGCCTACTTGATTCTTACCAGTTATTTTTTAACCTGCCCAGGTGTTTTTTCAACATTTCTATTTTTACAAAATGTTTATTACTCATCAGTCCCCTCCTAAACTTTCTGTTTTATAATTTTGGGTATCAAAATTGAAAATTCCACCTTTATTTTTAGCAAACTTTTGTTCCCACCAAACATAAGAATCACCCTCATATCAAACACAAGCATACAATCCACTCTCATAATTACATTAATCGTTTATTGTCAAGCCCAAAACTTACGTAATAAACAATCCAGTACTCCTTAATTACTGTTACATGCCCAAATGATAAGAATCAAGTGGGGAGGAGGGAGAATAAACACAGAACTTTTACAATATTGCGTAGCCTGCATTTACATCAATATATGCACACATGTACTCATGTAGATACATCACACCCCATTATGCAGACTCTCCATGGCCCATAACAACACTTTGAGAAAAACAATACTGTTCGACAATCCAATATTATATTTAGTTTCAGGGAAGTCTCCATGTAACAGACAGGAGAGGAACTAATAACAATGACAGCAGAAAATGACCTACTTGATATAAAAAGAGCAGCAACCCATGGGCAAAATTAACCCATCTTGGAGGTGGTGAATCCAATTGTGGTGAATATATCTGGAGAAGTACACCAAAAGATAAATAAGTATATACACGTGACTCCTCCAACTTGAAACAACACACCAGAGGATTTTTCAAAGCCAACCCAATACATAACAAACTCCCTTGGCAGAAATTTGCCACGTCAAAACTCGAAAGACAAAAACATCCAAGATAGTTCAAAAATCCAAAATCAATAGAAAAAGGAATTTCCATTACTCTTTCAACAATTTTCCAGGTATCAGAAACTTTGACGTTAATATAATCACAATATGGATATGTGAAGAAAGAAACAATTACTTGCCGAAGTGAATAAATCATTGAAATAACAAGATAAAAGCAGTGTTTTTCCTGTTGTGTATACATATCCAGAGCCTACACATTTAAGATAGCCAAGCTTTGATGGCATCGATAACTGAACAATATTCTATTTAGTTCAGAAGAGAAACAAAAACTGAAACCAAAATTTAAGTCATTTTAGCAATTGGATCTGCTAAACCTAGATGTGGAGTCATCAGATTCATTTTCCTGCATATTTATGCTATACTTTACTGGATTGACTGAAACTTCTACCTCATCATTGTCCAATTTTTGAACTATAATTATTCAACTGAACATGCTTAACCAAAATGTGGAGGCATCCGCTTTTTCCCACAAAATTACACTAGCCGTTGCTCGGCTGATCGTATCTCCTACCTCCTCATTGTTAACAAAAATAAAACAATTAAGTTTCGTATTAGATTATTAAAGGAACACAATCTACTATCAAAGTCTCTGCCTGGTTAACCAAGGCAGTACATCTGGTTAAACACACACTGCCATATTTCTCAAAAGTTCAGAGAAACTGTACGATTTCAAACTGGTACAGAATTGAAGACTAAATTTAACAGAGAACTGAATTCATACGTAGAATTGTTAATTGCTTAAAAGAGAAAGAAAGAGAGATATTTCACTCACATATCCTAGCAATGCTGATGTGACCAGAAAGATGAATCCCGTAAGTGTAATCTGGGGAGACAAAAAATTAATACGGTAAACAAAGGAAAACTATTGATAACTATAATCAACAGTTCGAAGAACTAAGAGAAATGAAAGCACGTTTGGTAATCATTGAGTGAAGGGTTACCATGTTTGGTCTGGAAGCGTCCATTCCATGCAAAAGAAAATGAAAGCATAGTTAAAAGTCAAGAAAGGAATATGCTTGGTAAAGATAAGGAACATATATAGGGATAAGTGAAGGGACGCCAACAGAAAAGCATAGTGACAGGTAATTTCATATTCAACAGTTAACCTAAACTAATCTTTGGTAAAACAGAAAAGTAACATCAACACTCAATGAGAAATCCTAAATTTTCCTTATGTTATAAGTCAGGTACATTGGAATAATCTAGTTTCCCATCTCATTAGGCTTAAGTAGTAAATAGTACGAACAAAGTATAGTGTAACCATGACCAGGCCTCCAGAAACTACCAATATAATACATTATGCTACTCAGTCTAATTACACCAAGTGATACCAACCAACTACTTGTCAAACCTCCTCTATATTTCCAACATAAAGCACAAAACAGCATGTCCGTGCTCTGTTTGTGATATCAAATTTGACACTACATTACATCATCCCCCATGCTTTGAAACACTTACATCTCCGCAAAACAACATTCTAGATCAAAAACACCGTAAATTTGCAGTACAAAGCCAAAGCAAAGTCTATTCCAACTTCTTAGGAAACTAATAAAATCAATAGAAGCATCTATCTCAATACTCAACAAGAAAAAGGTAACATAACACATATTCAACTGTGACAATGTTTATTTACATAAAAGAATTAAAGAAGAAGAGGACCATAAGAAGGAGAAAGGAAAGTTAGTGATCTTACGGCATCCAGAGAGGGAAGAAAGTAACACATCTCGCCCAGAACGGCTGCAATATGTACTTAGCCACGTACGAGTGATCCACGCCACTGTACTTGTACCTATGCAGCGCCGCTACTCCATGAGAACCGATGTACCCCATTCTAAACCAATACAATTAAGCTTCAACCCTACAATAACAAACAGATCAAAAAACAAAGACTGACACCGTCACACTTGGAGAAAACCTAATTGCAAATTATCAAAGCATAACAACAATTTATTTATTTATCTTTTTTTTTATTTTTTGAGAAACCAAAAACTCATAACTTAAACAGAAACACAGTGAAGCAAAGTTACAGTATCAACCTCAAATTCAACGATTAAACATGATTTAGCTCAACTATTCTAGTTTCTGAGGTAACACAGGAACACAGGTAACGAGAAGTCGAGAATACATGGATCAAAGACATAATTAGCAAGGTTGTGAAGTATATATTGATTGAAGATGATGCGGTTACGTGTTCTCCAAATACTAATTGATCTACTCAAAAGTTCATATCTATTCCTCTCTCATAATATCTAATGAGCTAACTTCATATCTAGGTAATCAAACCAAAAGTCTGAAGAATGACTGGAAACGCAGCAACAGCAATACAGTACAATACAATATAACACATATCTAGGCTGTACAGAAACCAAAAGTTTAGAGCATCAGGCGCATATATCTATGAATACTGGAATTCATAATTACAAACTCTAGAAATTAGATACAAGTTTGGTACAGTATATAGATTTAGATATGAAAAATCAAACCAAGGGAAAAAGGATACAAATCTCTCACCTTCGAGGAAATGGTACCGCTCGCCCAGCTGCAAATTTGGAGAAAAACAGAACAGAAGCTAGCTTTAGGGCAGCGAAGAGCTTTTGACACATAATCGAAATTAGGAATGTGAATAATCAAAACATATTGAAAATAACCTCAGATGGAAACGTGGAGAGTGAGAAGCTACTGCCGGCCGGATCGAAACCGGTTCACCGGAAAGCGGCGGCGATGTTAGGGAGAGTGAGTGTTACAGCTGGTGATGGCAGTCGAGACAGAGAAGAGAGGCAAAACTGCAATTTCCAAGTGTAAATCAATCCATCAATCAATGGAGGTTTGTTTGCTTTGTATCAAAAGTGTTTTTCAGCTTTGGTTTCCGAATCTCGGAATCGCATAAATAATGTTCACCACAATATAAAGTAGCAACTTTTTCGTATTAGTAGAGATTCGCTTATAAACAACGTTTTTTATTCTCAAATTACACTCACAATTTTCACAGACTTTCACACACTGTAACTGATAAAAGTAGGGCCGATCACGGTCCAAAACCCGACCGGATTATTGAGTCAATTATTTTTCAAGCCCGAAGACTGGACCTGGAAAACCGAGCTGGACTCGGAAAGTTTCAAATCGAATTTAAAAAGAAAAAAAGTAAGAAAAGTAGGTGTTCCATACAAGAAAAACACCTCACGCAGCAAATGGGATTGGCTTTTTTGTGTTCTCTGAAAAATTCGGCAATTACGTTCAATCCAAATAGCATACACAAGTTCCGTGAAAAATGCTTTGAAGACCCGTTTGCGTGGATTCTTTCCTTGAACAACACAACATACTCTTCCAATAGTATCATCCCACGAACCGGAACAAATTGAAAACTATACCAGTTCAACATTGATCTCCAAATTATCCCTGTCTCAAGCATCCAAAAATAAATGATTTTGATCCTTAGCTAGGTGCTTGATGGCAGAAATTGCACAATGGATCAGTGTTACTATCAAACCGAATCATTCTATCCTTCGTAGTAAGATATAAGCAAAGTGTTATCTTGGGCTGGAACTATTGTCGTTACGTTTCCACTTAGCGAAAGTACCGTTTGTCAATTTGTTAAAAGCGCGAACAGATATAATCAACATTGTAAAATAAACTTAATAAACGAAAAGTATGAATTACCAAGCACAATTATTGTAACGCCCCAGAATTTCAGAGGTTTAAAGGAGTTGAGAACGCTACTCATGTCGACAAGGTGCACCTTTCTTTTCGGAAATCCACCTAGAAGAACTTCAGAGTTAAGCGTGCTTGCTCTGGAGCAATTTTAGGATGGGTGACCCGCTAGGAAGTTCTCAGTCGCGCACGAGTGAGGACAAAGTGCATGGATTAGAACCGGTGTTGGTCTGTGGGGCCAGCATATCACCCCGAAGAGCGTCCATGAGTAACCTTGTCGGCCCATTGGGTTGGGTCTCTGCCTATTAGTGGGTCGGGTCGTTACAATTATCTTAGGTTCATAGTACAATAAGCAAGTAGATCACATAAACACTCAAAGATGATGCATATACCTTAGACCACCTGCATTTGTTGTGAGGCTAAGGCTAAAGGGCTTAAACTGGCCTTAGATGCGTCTAAGCAGTATTCGCCCGCATCAGTCACTGCTTAAACGCGACAAAGGCGAGGCTAAGCCCTACCACGTTATTATTATTATTATTATTATTATTATTATTATTATTATTATTTATTTATTTTTTGTTAAAGAAGAATGAAGATTTGTTGTAAAGAATTTCATACGAAATCAAGTTTATAGATGGAAATCATGAAATCAAATTTATAGATGGCAAACCTTCACGTAACAACTCAGAAGGACCGTGTCCTCATTAAGGTTGAAGGTGTTTCTCTTTGAACCACCATCAACGTTTTTAGCAGATTTCTCTTTTCCTTTGGCACGACCGGATGTTCTTTCCACGGCCACGGGCGGCTCCGGCTGGGTCTCACGTACGGACAATCTCAGGGTACGACTGAGAATCATAAAACATGGGTGTTTGTGAGGGCGGATTGTTGTAATAAGGAACATAAGCAGCTTCAGATAGGTTTGAAAAAGAGCTCGGTGAGGTAGGGGGGTTTGGACCAAACATGTCATATAAGTCTCGTATCGTTGAGGATCGTGGATTCTCAAGTATTCAATACGGCGTTGTTGCTCGGAATTCATTTTGGTGGATGGGAAAAATGGAATGGAAAGGGTCTCGGAGTGTTTTGAGTTTAATTAAGAAGGGAAAAATGAGTTAGAGAAGGTGTGAACAAACATATCCAAGATTGGTGTCTATTTATAGATCTCAACAAGTTATGACCATTTATAATTTTTATTTATTTTTAGCATTTTTATTTTAAAAGTTATGACCATTTAAAATTTAAACGGAAAAGAAAAATTAAAAAACAGAAAAAAATAAAAAATGGGGTGGACTCCACGTGGCTAAATTTTGTTGGCGCAATAGAAACCTCCGTGGAGGGGGCCTTTTGGGCCCAAAACGCGGCTTAGCCGTGTGTTTGGGCCACATCAAGCGTTTTTGGGCCCAAGGCGTTTTTGTGGCCTAAGCGTTTTTGGGCCACTGATGCAAGAGGTCTTAATATGACTCTGTTTAGCGTTACCTTATCAGCTACTACCTCCATCTATGATTAATTGTTCCAATTTGACTCTGATCGGTCAACCGTATTCGATTTTGACTATAAATTACTCTTAAACTATAGTGATAAAAATATTATCGGAATTATATCGTGAAAAATATAGACCTTAAATTTTCATAATATAATTTTATTTTTAGATTTTACTATCATAATATAAGATTAATTTGTAGTCAAAGTCGAACACAGTTGACCATTCAAAGTCAAACTGAGACAATTACTCATAGATGGAGGGAGTAGCTTATAAGTATAAGCTCGCATTCACGTAACAGACTTATTGTCAGGAAAAATAAGTCTGTTATGTGAACGCGAGCTTATAAGCTAGCTTATTTTTTAAGCTAATAAAGTTAGCATATTTTTTTAATAAGCTAGCTTATCAACTTTCATATTTCAATTTATATCCCTAATAATAATAATAATAATAATAATAATAATAATAATAATAATAATAATAATAATAATAATAATAATAATAATAACATATTATTTAATTAATAGTTTAGACATAAATATATTATTATTATTATTATTAGAAATAAAACTAATAAAGAATAACATAATATTTGTTGTTATATACATATTCATAACTTATTATGTTAAAATAATAATTATTATTATCATATTTATTATTATTTATATTATTATTAAATATAAAAAATGAATGAAGAATATAACAATATAATATGAATACCATTTTATGTCATTGGGTTAGTATCTTTTTAGGGGCCTGTTAGAGCACCTAATATTAGAAAAGGTCCCATTAGATTATCAATTACATATAAGCCTGGAATTTGACTTTTGGTGAATTAGGAAGAATTAAGTTATGGGTATAATTTCTGATTCTTCAAGAAACAAACAAGCCCTTAGTATTTTAAAAGAAAAAATAAAAAAAATAAAAAAAAACAAAAAAAAAATCAGAAATAAAAAAATAAAAAAAGACTACTGAAGAAGCTGAACAGCTCCGCCTCATTCATCGTCACATCGGCCATCTTCACTGTACGCCTCCAAGCCTTTCACCGTGACCACCATCAATCATCTTATTCACCACCATCTCAATTCAAATCTCATCTCTTTTGATCATCATTCCGTTTTTCGATTAATAAGAACTCCAAATCATTGAGTTTCTTCTCCTCCGGTCCATTGAACGAAATTGCTCGAGCTCCATCCGCCATTGTTTCCGGCCGTAGGTTAGTTTGGAGGGTGCGCTGCTCACAACAACTCCGATCGAGAGCTGTTGCAGCTCCAAAGTCTATGTGATTTTATCAATTAGTTTATAAGCTCATTTGCTAAACACGTAAACCAAAATCAGCTAGTTTATCATCTCATTCGCTAAACACGTACACTAAAATCAGCTAGTTTATCAGCTAACTTATCAGTCGGCTTATCAACTGCCTTATCAGCTACCAGCTAGCTTATCAACTATTTTTTCTAAACAGAGCCTATGATATTCGACTAGAGGGATCAAATCGTAAAGCAGTCGTGAGTGACATGTCAAAACATTCGAAGAACCAAAAGGAAAATTGTTCCATAAGTTATTAAAGTTCCTAACTTAAAACTTTCTCTTATGTCGAATAGGTTATGGGTTAGGATTCAAACATCCTATGTTAGTGTATACCATTAATTCGAAATCAATAATGCTTTTTGTATATAGTGATCGTGAATGAGCATACAGATTTATACATCAAATATTACCAAAAATATCCCATATAGGAGTGCAAAACCTTGTGATAAAGATAATTGTCGTTTTCCGTCCTGGAGGTTGGATCTCAACCAACACGAGCGTCATTATATCTATCACGGATGTAATGCCATTTAATGGAGACCCTTAGGAAATATAAATCCACTCCCACTTAGCTTTTTGGAAAAAGTGTTTATTAGTTTTTCCGACTTTTCGAAATTGGTTTTGACTACTAAGTCTTAATCACACTTTAACAGTGAATGGCGAAAACTCCTTAATTTTAAATGATACCAATGTTTGTAGGAAAACAGGTTCAAAGAATTAAGCTTGATGGTAGAGAGGTTTGTAACAAATGCCAATTGTTGTGAAAAACCTTTTCCCAATTATGTAACATTTATGGTGACAATAATTATTGACTTGTGTTTTTAGCAATTCAAAGTTACCACTTGATTTACGAGCTATAACACTAACTCCATTTGTTATGTCGGGAGAGGTTTGTCGAATCACATGAATGTTTGTGAATAAACTAAATGCACGTGTTTATATGCTATGCAAGTGTAATCAAACATGCACAACATGCATCAAAAGAAAAAACAATCATAAAGTAAATAAGCCATGTGAAACATTGATCGAGAGTGAACCGGACTTTCTAGGAAAATTAAACTACCACCTAGACTATTACATAATAACCTTTGCATAGGCCTTCATTGAAAACTCCTGCTTGATCTTGAACTTGAACCTTCAAACACGGATCATGGCACCTTGGATGTCTTGGATGACCAATTGAGCAATCACCGCCTTTGTGTGCCACAGACAACTCTAGAGGAGTGCTCTATCGAACTTTGGAATCGAGTCATCGATCTCTTGCTCAATCATGTAATCACGATCAACCATCTTGTGGCAAGAAGTTTGGCGTTCCGCTCTAGGGACTCCAACGATTTCACACAACTTCGTGATGAGAAGAGGAAAACCGGTCGTAGGCAAGCATGGGTGCTGAGCAACTTCCTTAAGAACTACATCCCCAACGTCAATGAATTCATTGTTGAGAATTGCATAGATCACGCTTCCCACGAGAGGTTCCACTAGAGTTTAACACCTTCTAGGGACCAAATTGGCGATCACCAATTCGTACAATACCTTAGCCTCGTAGTCTAAAGATGTGGTTGCAATGCTACTTGGTGGAGACGATGGAAACAAGTTGGCCCACAAAGAAATTCTGCCACATGCGTTTGAACGCCAAGGGAGCCTCGTCGGGGTGGACTAATAAAAATCGAGATCACAAATCGAACTACAATTATAATACAGTATTAATATCGAACTATGGTGCGAAAGGACGAAAATGGGCTAGCTAGACCGAAAGTGGACTACTAGAAAAAGTCGTCCGTCAGTATTTAGTTATATTTAGTTAGAGAAATATTTACTTGTTAGATGATTAGATAAGTTGCGATACTTGTTAATTGTCCACTTAAGGTAGAAGTCTAGTTGTGTTAGTATCTTAAGTATCATGTCTATGAGCCTATATATAGGCCATTGGCTTCGTTTGTATCAGTCATTCAATTCATATTAATAAACAATATTTTAGAGTTTCTTACTCTTCCATCGATTTTCTATACTTACTGCTTGGTTATGTTTTGATTATCTACCCTTTAACGAAGGGCCTGAGCCTGGAATTAGAGATGAATTTACGAGTGGCGCGTGAGCGAACGAGTAAATTTGTCTATCCAAAATTGCGGAGTCTATCATTGGTGCTTTCACTGACAGTTAATTCTCTCTTTGGATTCCGTGATTTGAATAGAGGTCACCGTGTTCAGTTTTGTTGATCATCACGATGAAGAAAATATTAAGAGAGCTTCAAAAGATTCGAGAATGTGTGGCGGACTCAAGAAGGTTGCTACGGAGTTTAGAAGAAGATCAAGCGGCTCGTGAGAAGAAGCTGGCTGAATTGAAGAAAAAAGAAGAGGCGATTCGTTGTGAAAGACGAGCTCGACATAAATTTTCTATGGTGGAGTACGACTGAAATTTAGAAGCCTTGTTTGTTAGGGAATTTACAGAATCATCAAAAGAGGTAATCAATTCCAATTTGTCATATGATTTGAAGGATTTATTTGAATTAGGTCATGATGCGAGAATGAATATGTTCACTGGGATCGCAAACCGATTTTAGATGGAGAAGCAAAATCTTATTCTAAAAATTCGGAAGACGTGGAGATTAAGCATTTGGATTTGTTTTTGGCCGATCCTAATTTTCTTTAGTGTACCCGGAAAATGCATGGGATTGTTGGTGACGAGATATACGTCCATGACCAGTGTGTTACTCATGATCATGAATGTGCAAGCAATGGTTTTATGTATGAAATTTTTTGTTTATGTACCGTAACTTTACCTCATTTTAGTTTTTGTACCATAACTGTTCAGTTATTAATTTATGTACCACATGTTTACCTTAACTTTAAGTTTAGTACTCGGGTGGTATTTTCCGGTAAAAATTAGGGTTTTTGGTCTAATTCATCCCCAATTTAGTGAATTAGACCCCATAGCATCTTAATTCGCGTATTAAAACTTAACTAATTCACCTGAAATGAAAATAAACTTATATGAACAAATATTTTAAATTTTTAAGAAAATAAAAAAAGTAATTCTTTCGACAATACAAAATTAGAAAATAAAAAAATAATTTTTTATTTTTTTAGAAAATACTAATTTTTTTTTCTTTTACACAACTAGATATTTTATTTTGTTTTTATGAAAATGTATCGTGGCAAATGATAAATTAAAAATAATAATCATAATTTTTTTCATATGTTATTTTTTAAAGATTTTTTCATAGTTTTTTCCAAATTTCCAATTTTTTATTTTATTTTTCTTTTTGAAGTTTTTGTCCGTAAATATATTTTCGCACAAAACGAAAAAAATATAATTTATTTCGTTTTTTAATTTATAAATTTTCAAGAAATTTGTTTGCTTTTTTTTATACTTAAAAAAAATGTATTGTCGAAAGACTTACTAATAATTTTTTTAATATTTAAATTATTTTCAAAAAATAACATGTTTATTTTTACTTTTTTTAATTTTCTAAAAAAATTTAAAATATTTGTTTGTATGAGTTTAGTTTCATTTCAGATGAATTAATCAAGTTTTAATGCATGAATTAAGGGGCCTTGAGGTCTAATTCGTTAAATTGGGGATGAATTAGACCAAAAATCCTAATTTTACCGAAAAATACCACCGGAGTACTAAAATTAAAGTTGAGGTAAACATGTGGTACATAAATTAACAAGTGAAAAGTTATGGTACAAAAATTAAAGTGAGGTAAAGTTACAGTACATAAACTAAATTTTGTTTCTTTTACGTACATAACAATTTTCTGGGGAAAAATTGGAATGATACACTTGAAGAACAAGAGAAAAAGTCATTTTATGGCAATGCTACGAAGTATGATTGGAAGATATTTGATGTGGAGAACAACAAAGTTTAAATCAAAGGGTTCGAAATTGTGCAAAATATTTTAACCTTGGCGAGGAACGATAAGAATCGAGATCACGAATCGAAGTACAATTATAATAATACCGAACTATGGTGCGAAAGGACAGAAATGGTCCAGCTAGACCGAAAGTGGACTATTGGAAAAATTCGTCCGTCAGTATTTAATTAGAGAAATATATTTCCTTTGTTGGATGATTAGATAAGTTAGAATCGTTGTTAATTATCCACTTAAGGTAGAAGTTTAATTGTGTTAGTATCTTGAGTCTCACGTATGTCGATGAGCCTATATATAGGCCATTGGCTTCGTTTGTTTCGTTTATATCTGTCATTCAATTCATATTAATAAACAATATTTTAGAATTTATTACTCTTCCATCGATTTTCATACTTACCACTTGGTTATGCTTTGATTATCAACCCTTTAACGAAGAACCTGAGCCTGAAAATAGAGGTGAGTGGCGTCTGAGCGAACATGTAAATCCGTTTATCCAAAATCACGGAGTCTATCATGGACAGAACATTTGAAGGGGCTGCGACTCCACTCCGTCAAGCTCATACACCGCATTAATCAAGTTGCGGGTGATTGGAACCGTGACATCCCTAATGACGACGTTTGTGCCTAGGAATCAAACAAGCAATAATGGGTTGCTGTATGGAAAGGTCCTAGTGATTATTTTAAATAAAAAAATAAACCTGTTTGAAGTATTTAGTTTTGCTGGGGTTAATTTAAATTAAATTTTTAGGTCAATTTGAAAGTTAGATAAATTACGTGACTTAATTCTATAATGATCGGTGCCACATTTTATAAAATAAAAAATAGTGGGGCAAATATATAATAAACAAAAGTTGGAGTTGTTAGTGGGAGAGAAATATATGATTTTCTCACAAGGGTAAAAGAGTCATTTCCATGAATTAATTCGCAAAAAGTCAAGTTCATGGACTTTGATGTAATGGGTACTGTTTCATAATTGAAAATAGAATTGTCCTTTATATGTAATGTCATAATCTAACAGGGGGTCTAGAAGTAACAAACACATTAAATTATTTTATATTAGGCAGCCAATTGTGAACATTAGTTCACAGTAAGGTGAGTTCAACAAATTATATTAAAGAAAATAATTACTCTGATCAACGATCTACGGAAAGAAGTTTTATGCTAAGTTCCGAGAGGCAATAATGAGGGGATAACCTTTCAAGAAGATAGAGAAGAGTAGAAACATGAGACCTTGTTGAAAGAGGAGAGGTAGATCTTTCTTATATAGTAGGAAAGGGTTTTTAATTCATGATCAGACGACACAGAAAACAATAAGACAAATCATAATATTATATTAGCAAGTTTTGTTTACAATAGTGCATTCTGTCCTATGTAATATGCAATTACAGCACCATTGCTCTGATGCATAGCATCTCAGAGAAGACACTAGCAACATAAACACAACAACAAGACCATTAGCTTGTAGCGATGTGCACAAAATGACTTGTTAATTCATATCATCAATGTATTTATGTTCAGTGCGAAGGATTAAAAACTTATCTAGGTGCAGCAGATCCATGGAAAAACAGATGAATGAATCCCCTATACCCCCAAATAAGATAAATCACGGTCCATGGAAAATGAAATAGTCACAACTTATCCAGTTGCAGCAGATCCAGTGAAACCTGACTAAAATTTGAAAGTAAGTCCAGAAAACAAAGAAGAAATGACTTACCAACAACAAAACACGACCTCCCAAAACCACCGTACGCACAAAACGTGGCCCATACCTACATCTCCGTTGATTCAACAGTCTATACTCTAGCATAAGAAGAGTAGATAAGAAGTAATATTAGCACTATTCATCACGTATATAAGCACAGAGAAGCATATAACACAGACTGACCAAAACGAGAGAGAGATAGAGATAGAGAGCAGCCTTAAAAAGAGAAGAGAATAATGTAACTTACTACTACATGTTTTCCAAGAGAATCCTTCATCTGTGCAAAGCCATGACACCGTGACCCGAAGCATACAACACACAACAATCCAGTCGGACCTATACAATGAGGCAGTTTAAACAACAGAACACAGAGAGAAGCCTTAAAAAGAGAAAGGAAAAGGATAATGTAGTTACTTACATCATGTTTTCCATCAAAATCAATTATCCGTGCCAGCAGGTTGCAAATCTCCATTGTTTTAAAATGTTGCGGTGAATATTTAATTCCACATGATACACACTAATACTACCCAACATGCACAATCATCTAGAAATCCTTGAAATCAATATATTAACCTTCTAATTCAAAATATCCAATTTCAACTTCACTTGTCAAGATTCAAGCCTAATCTCCATTAGCACTATTGATATCAATCCATAAAATCACATCACCTTTAATTATCAAACCTTAAATTCTGAACCCAATTACCACTTCCATCGATATCCCATTTTCTAAATCCTTGAATCACTCAATTCACTCCTAAAACTTTTCTAACTGTCCAAAAATTCCAATTTCAATCGTCACGATTCAAGCCTAATCTCCGTTAGCACTATTGGTATCAATCCATAAAATCACATCACCTTTAATTGTCAACCCTTAAATTTAGAACCCAATTACCACTTCCATCAATATCCAATTTTCTAAATCCTTGAATCACTCAATTCAGTCCTAAAACTTTTCAAATTGTCCGAAAATTCCAACTTCACCTGTGAAGATTCAAGCCTAACCTCCATTAACACTATTGCTATCAATCCATAAAATCACATCACCTTTAATTGTCAACCCTTAAATTTAGAACCCAATTACCACTTCCATCAATATCCAATTTTCTAAATCCTTAAATCACTCAATTCAGTCCTAAAACTTTTCAAATTGTCCGAAAATTCCAACTTCACATGTGAAGATTCAAGCCTAATCTCCATTAGCACTATTGCTATCAATCCACAAAATCACATCACCTTTAATTGTCAACCCTAAATTCAGAACCCAATTACCACTTTAATCAATATCCAATTTTCTAAATCCTTGAATCACTCCATTCACTCCTAAAACTTTTCAAACTATCCAAAAATTCCAACTTCACTTCTGAAGAATCAAGCCCAATCTCCATTAGCACTATTGCTATCAATCCATAAAATCACATCACCTTTAATTGTCAACCATAAAATTTAGAACCCAATTACCGCTTCCATCAATATCCAATTTTCTAAATCCTTGAATCACTCAATTCAGTCCCAAAACTTTTCAAATTGTCCGAAAATTCCAACTTCACTTGTGAAGATCCAAGCCTAATCTCCATTAGCACTATCGCTATCAATCCATAAAATCACATCAACTTTAATTGTCAACCCTAAATTCAGAACCCAATTACCACTTTAATCAATATCCAATTTTCTAAATCCTTGAATCCGTCAATTCACTCCTAAAACTTTTCAAACTGTCCAAATTCCAACTTCACCTATCAAGATTCAAGCCTAATCTCCATCAGCACTATTGGCATCAATCCATAAAATGACATCACCTTTAATTGTCAACCCTTAAATTCAGAACCCAATTACCAATTCCATCAATATTCAATTTTCTAAATCCTTGAATCACTCCATTCACTCCTAAAACTTTTCTAACTGTTCAAGATTTCCAACTTCACTTGTCAACTTGTCAGGATTCAAGCCTAATCTCCATTAGCACTATTGGTATCAACCCATAAAATCACATCACATTTACATTTAATTGTCAACCCTTCAATTCAGAACCCAAGTACCACTTCCATCATTATCCAATTTTCTAAATCCTCGAATCACTCAATTCACTCCTAAAACTTTTCTAACTGTCCAAAAATTCCAACTTCACTTGTCAAGATTCAAGCCTAATATCTATTAGCACTATTGGTATCAATCCATAAAATCACATCAACTTTAATTGTCAACCCTTAAATTCAGAACCCAATTACCATAGCACTAGTACTTAATTACCACATCACTAGAACCTAATTTCCACATCACCTTTAGAAGGATCGAATACATGAGAATTTATTGTAAAATTGTGGAATAATAAAATTCTGCTGCAAGATGAACACACTAAAGAAATAGTTTGTACGCAAAGATATTGAAGTAAATTAACTTTAACAAAAATGATAACGGGTGACTAGTTCTCAAGAAGTTATTAAAAAGATGTGACATAGTGAAGTTAAAAAAGAACTTAAACATACTTAAAATTGTTGAAAATGTGTAGTAAGTGAAGTATTGATGTCACTTCAAGACACTAAAAGAAAGATTTTATTTGCAAAGACATTAAAACAGTAATTAAAAAAGGCAACACGCCTTATTTTCTTCTGAAGGGATGTGAACTAGTAATGCTTTAGCTTATCATTAATGGAAGATGTTTTGCTCAAAAAACATTTGTGAAAGGATATTAAATTTAAGAATATGTGAATACTCTTCACATTTATAAATATGCAAATAGTCTGAGCTACACAGAATCCGACACTAACTAATTTGTAGTACAGTATCAGAAGGGCCCGTACCTGATCAATGTTGAAAGAACCACAACTCCCAGCTGAGTGCGAAACAGAAAACCGCAGAAAACTGACTACCAAAGCAAGCCATGAGATTTAAAATAGTGAGATTTGATGATAATAATCATGAAGGAAATTGCATGATAAACAACTGTTTAATTAACATTAAACAATATTGACCTGATTCATATGTTCACACGTCAAAACACCAAATATGCAAGGGACACTTGCAAATTATGGTCAAACAAAAGTTAAACCACCATAGAAAAGTTGCAGAAAACCAAACCCACCCCCTCACTCAAGTGAGTTCATTAATATCCGGAGGGTAAAAATTTTACCTAATACGCCTTAGAAATTCGAACCTGTCCTGTAGAGGCGGACCGGAATCAAAATCAGGTTCTCCTATAACCACAAAGACAGGCTTTCGGAAGGCTACTGTAATCTTCATCATTGTCATCGTCTTCAATGAACTCTCCTTCAGGATCTATGTTGCCTGTTGTAAGGACAAACGTCTTTATAAGGACAACCAGCGAATGTTTCACTCATGTTTGCCACAATGGAGTGTGTGTGAGAAATATAGAACCATGAAACACCCAACATTGCTACTCATCTTGTTCAAGCAAGCAAACTTTTACTTTCTAGTGTGGTCCCTATTTCCCCCTTCGTACTCAACAGAGAAAAAGAAAGAAAGAATTCTTACAGATATATCTAAGCATTGTTCAATTCTAATCTCCATTAGCACTATTGGTATCAATCCATAAAATCACATCACCTTTAATTGTCAACCCTTAAATTCCGAACCCAATTACCACTTCCATCAATATCCAATTTTCTAAATCCTTGAATCACTCAATTCAGTCCCAAAACTTTTCAAATTGTCCGAAAATTCCAACTTCACTTGAGAAGATTCAAGTCTAATCTCCATTAGCACTATTGCTATCAATCAATAAAATCACATCCCCTTTAATTGTCAACCCTAAATTCAGAACGCAATTACCACTTTAATCAGTATCCAATTTTCTAAATCTTTGAATCCCTCAATCCACTCCTAAAACTTTTAAAACTGTCCAAAAATTCCAACTTCACTTGTCAAGATTCAAGCCTAATCTCCATTAGCACTATTGGTATCAATCCATAAAATCACATCACCTTTAATTGTCAACCCTTAAATTCTGAACCCGATTACCACTTCCATCAATATCCCATTTTCTAAATCCTTGAATCACTCAATTCAGTCCTAAAACTTTCCTAACAGTCCAAAAATTCCAATTTCAATTGTCACGATTCAAGCCTAATCTACCTTAGAACTATTGGTATCAATCCATAAAATCACATCACCTTCAATTGTCAACCCTGAAATTGAGAACCCAATTACCACTTCCATCAATATTCAATTTTCAAAATCCTTGAATCACTCAATTCAGTCCTAAAACTTTTCAAATTGTCCGAAAATTCCAACTTCACTTGTGAAAATTTAAGCCTAATCCCCATTAACACTATTGCTATCAATCCATAAAATCACATCACCTTTAATTGTCAACCCTTAAATTCAGAACCCAATTACCACTTTAATCAATATCCAATTTTCTAAATCCTTGAATCACTCAATTCATTGCTTCACTCAATTCATTGCTAAAACTTTCCAAATTGTCCAAAAATTCCAACTTCACTTCTGAAGATTCAAGCATAATCTCCATTAGCAATATTGCCATCAATCCATAAAATCACATCACCTTTAACTGTCAACCCTAAAATTTAGAACCCAATTACCGCTTCCATCATTATCCAATTTTCTAAATCCTTGAATCACTCAATTCAGTCCCAAAACTTTTCAAATTGTCCGAAAATTCCAACTTCACTTCTGAAGATTCAAGCCTAATCTCCATTAGTACTATTGCTATCAATCCATAAAATCACATCAACTTTAATTGTCAACCCTAAATTCAGAACTCAATTACCACTTTAATCAATATCCAATTTTCTAAATCCTTGAATCCCTCAATTAACTCCTAAAACTTTTCAAACTGTCCAAAAATTCCAACTTCACCTGTCAAGATTCAAGCCTAATCTCCATCAGCACTATTGGCATCAATCCATAAAATCACATCACATTTAACTGTCGACCCTTCAATTCAGAACCCAATTACCACTTCCATCATTATCTAATTTTCTAAATCCTCGAATCACTCAATTCACTCCTAAAACTTTTCTAACTGTCCAAAAATTCCAACTTCACTTGTCAAGATTCAAACCTAATCTCCATTAGCACTATTGGTATCAATCCATAAAATATCACCTTTAATTGTCAACCCTTAAATTCAGAACCCAATTACCATAGCACTAGTACTTAATTACCACATCACTAGAACCTAATTTCCACATCACCTTTAGAAGGATCGAATACTTGAGAATTTATTGTAAAATTGTGGAATAGTAAAATTCTTCTGCAAGATGAACACACTAAAGAAATAGTTTGTACGCAAAGATATTGAAGTATATTAACTTTAACAAAAATGGTAACGGGTGACTAGTTCTCAAGAAGTTATTAAAAAGATGTGACATAGTGAAGTTATTAAAAAGAAACTTAAACATACTTAAAATTGTTGAAAATGTGTAGTAAGTGAAGTATTGATGTCACTTGAATACACTAAAAGAGAGATTTTATTTGCAAGGACATTAAAGCAGTAATTAAAAAAGGCAACACGCCGTATTTTTTTCTGAAGGGATGTGAACTAGTAATGCTTTAGCTTATCATTAATGGAAGATGTTTTGCTCAAAAAACATTTGTGAAAGGAGATTAAATTTAAGAATATGTGAATAGTCTTCACATATTTGTAATACAGTAAAATCAGAAGGGCCCGTACCTGATCAATGTTGAAAGAACCACAGCTCCCAGCTGAGTGCGAAACAGAAAACCGCAGAAAATTGACTACCAAAGCAAGCCATGAGATTTAAAATAGTGAGATTTGATGATAATAATCATGAAGGAAATTGCATGATAAACAACTGTTTAATTAACATTAAAAAATATTGACCTGATCCATATGTTCACACGTCAAAACACCAAATATGCAAGGGACACCTACAAATTATGGTCAAACAAAAGTTAAACCACCATAGAAAAGGTGCAGAAAACCAAACCCACCCCCTCACTCAAGTCAGTTCATTAATATCCGGAGGGTAAAAATGTTACCTAATACCCCTTAGAAATTCGAGCCCGTCCTTTGGAGGACCGAAATCAAAATCAGGTTCTCCTGTAACCACAAAGGCAGGCTTCTGAAGGCTACTGTAACCTTCATCATTGTCATCGTCTTCGATGAACTCTCCTTCCGCATCTACGCATACAAGAGTGGTCAGCATACAAGAGTCTAACTATCGATGACATCAAAAGGCAATTCACAATTCTAGATTGAAATGTGGAGGTCCAGAGCTAGTCATGCACAATTATTGAACATTCAACCATTACTTACAAGCAGTGGAAACATCTTTATAAGGACAAGCAACGAATGTTTCACTCATGTTCGCCACAGTGGTGTGTGTGTGAGAAATATAGAACCCTGAAACACCCAACATTGCTACTCATCTTTTCAAGCAAGCAGACTTTTACTTTCTAGTGTGGTCCCTATTTCCCCCCTTCATACTCAACAGAGACAAAGAAAGAAAGAATGCTTACAAATATATCTAAGCATTGTTCAATTCAACCATAACTACTCGATGGTTCTAATATTTCAGCTCGGTGCCATGGTATTAATAAACTGAACTGGAATATTGTATATTTTTTGTTTTGCATTTTTTACCACAACCTCCTTACATACATAAACACATTCATAAAAAGCTTCTACTTTCAACATATGTGTTGAACATTCCTGGTCTATTAGAAGTTTAGTGAATATTATTTTTAAAGCTCTACGTGCATCAAGCATCATCATGTGAGAGTTGAGAGTCTGAGACTGCCCTAATAAAAAACTTGAAAAAAACAAATGAGAAATATGTCGCACACACACAACATACAAGAATGAAGAGTAGATGGTTTAACATATCTAGGGCTTCAAAATAGAATATACAGAGGACATAATTGAATTGAAGAAGTGATGAAATGAGTAAACTTTACGTGATTTCATTTGGCAACAGTAATGAGCATTCCATAAACTCATTCAATAGATGTCTTACCTTAATTTATACCAGCTGACAGCACTCCGGAGGCACCTGAGTTGGCCACACCATCATAGTGGGTTGTATCGCCTCTAACCTATGTGACAAAATCAGATAGATGTCTGTAAAACCAAGCTAACCAATATATACCGTATATAAAACACAAAAGAATATAGTCAGCTCACTGAACATGGATAAATACATAATGAACACATTGCACGACCGAGGCTGAGCGAAAAACACACAAAGCAAACTGACAATTGAATATGTGAATAGAGAGCATACCATAGCTCCAATACACACAATAGCTTGATACTTCCAAGACATCCCAAGCTTCTCAACAACAATGCCAATTTCAAAGCTTCCGGGTTCCCAGACAACCTAGTGGATGGTTCCGAAAAATGAACATTTCAGCAAGAAATATTTAAAAATTGATGGCACATGTTAAAATAAGGAACAAAATCAATCTGCGAATTGATATCAACAGGAACACTAAATGCACTCTAACCACTTTCATAACTGTTAGTGTTCAGACGCTCATTTAGTTCTATTAGAAAACATAAGCAGATGATTTGTGGGCACATTTCACCTGATTGAGCAGGTTTTGTTTACAATAGTGCATCCTATCCTATCTAATATGCACATGCAGCACCATTGCTCTGATGCATAGCATCTCAGAGAAGACACTAGCAACATAAACACAGCAACAAGACCATTAGCTTGTAGCGATGTGCACAAAATGACTTGTTAATTCATATCATCAATGTATTTATGTCCAGTGCGAAGGATTAAAAACAACAGATGAATGAATCCCCTATACCCCCAAACAAGATAAATCACAGACAATGGAAAATGAAATAGTCACAACTTATCCAGTTGCAGCAGATCCAGTGAAACCCGACTAAAATTTGAAAGGAAGTCCAGAAAACAAAGAAAAAATGACTTACCAACAACAAAACATGACCTCCAAAAACCACCGTACGCACAAAACTCGGCCCGTACCTATCTCTATGTTGATTCAACATTCTATACTCTAGCATAAGAAGAGTAGATAAGAAGTAATATTAGCACTATTCATCACGTATATAAGCACAGAGAAGCATATAACACAGACTGGCCAAAACGAGAGAGAGAGAGAGAGATAGAATAATGTAACTTACTACTACATATTTTCCAAGAGAATCCTTCATCTGTGCAAAGCCATGACACCGTGACCCGAAGCATACAACACAAAGCATACTTCCATCAATATCCCATTTTCTAAATCCTTGAATCACTCAATTCAGTCCTAAAAGTTTTCATATTGTCCGAAAATTCCAACTTCACTGGTGAAAATTCAAGCCTAATCTCCATTAGCACTATTGCTATCAATCAATAAAATCACATCACCTTTAATTGTCAACCCTAAATTCAGAACCCAATTACCACTTTAATGAATATCCAATATTCTAAATCTTTGAATCACTCAATCCACTCCTAAAATTTTTCAAACTGTCCAAAAATTCCAACTTCACTTGTCAAGATTCAAGAAATATTTAAAAATTGATGGCACATGTTAAAATAAGGAACAAAATCAATATGCGAATTGATATCAACAGGAACACTAAATGCACTCTAACCACTTTCATAACTGTTAGTGTTCAGATGCGCATTTCCTTCTATTAGAAAACATAAGCAGATGATTTGTGGGCATATTTCACCTGCTTAAGCAGGTTTTGTTTACAATAGTGCATTCTGTCCTATGTAATATGCAATTACAACACCATTGCTCTGATGCATAGCATCTCAGAGAAGACACTAGCAACATAAACACAACAACAAGACCATTAGCTTGTAGCGATGTGCACAAAATGACTTGTTAATTCATATCATCAATGTATTTATGTTCAGTGCGAATGATTAAAAACAACAGATGAATGAATCCACTATAACCCCAAACAAGATAAATCACGGTCCATGGAAAATGAAATAGTAACAACTTATCCAGTTGCACCAAATCCAATGAAACCCGACTAAAATTTGAAAGGAAGTCCAGAAAACAAAGAAGAAATGACTTACCAACAACAAAACATGACCTCCAAAAACCACCGTACGCACAAAACGCGGCCCGTACCTACCTCTATGTTGATTCAACATTCTATACTCTAGCATAAAAAAAGTAGATAAGAAGTAATATTAGCACTATTCATCACGTATATAAGCACAGAGAAGCATATAACACAGACTGGCCAAAACGAGAGAGATAGAGAGCAGCCTTAAAAAGAGAAGAGAATAATGTAACTTACTACTACATGTTTCCCAAGAGAATCCTTCATCTGTGCAAAGCCATGACACCGTGACCCGAAGCATACAACACACAACAATCCAGTCGGATCTATACAATGAGGCAGTTTAAACAACAGAACAGACAGAGAAACCTTAAAAAGAGAAAATGACAAGGATAATGTAGTTACTTACTTCATGTTTTCCATCAAAATCCGTGCCAGCAGGTTGCAAATCTCCATTGTTTTAAAATGTTGTGGTGAATATTTAATTCCACATGATACACACTAATACTACCCAACATGCACAATCATCTACAAATCCTTGAAATCCAATATATTAACCTTCAAATGCAAAATATCCAATTTCAACTTCAATTGTCAAGATTCAAGCCTAATCTCCATTAGCACTATTGGTATCAATCCATAAAATCACATCAACTTTAATTGTCAACTCTTAAATTCTGAACCCAAATACCATTTCCATCAATATCCAATTTTCTAAATCCTTGAATCACTCAATTCAGTCCTAAAACTTTTCAAATTGTCCGAAAATTCCAACTTCACTTATGAAGATTCAATCCTAATCTCCATTAGCACTATTGCCATCAATCCATAAAATCATATCACCTTTAATTGTCAACCCTAAAATTTAGAACCCAATTACCGCTTCCATCATTATCCAATTTACTAAATCCTTGAATCACTCAATTCAGTCCTAAAACTTTTCAAATTGTCCGAAAATTCCAACTTCACTTTTGAAGATTCAAGCCTAATCTCCATTAGCACTATTGCTATCGATCCATAAAATCATATCACCTTTAATTGTCAACGCTTAAATTTAGAACCCAATTACCACTTCCATCAATATCCAATTTTCTAAATCCTTGAATCACTCAATTCAGTCCTAAAACTTTTCAAATTGTCCGAAAATTCCAACTTCACTTATGAAGATTCAATCCTAATCTCCATTAGCACTATTGCTATCAATCCATAAAATCATATCACCTTTAATTGTCAACGCTTAAATTTAGAACCCAATTACCACTTCCATCAATATCCAATTTTCTAAATCCTTGAATCACTCAATTCAGTCCTAAAACTTTTCAAATTGTCCGAAAATTCCAACTTCACTTGTGAAGTTTCAAGCCTAATCTCCATTAACACTATTGCTATCAATCCATAAAATCACATCATCTTTAATTGTCAACCCTAAATTCAGAACCCAATTACCGCTTCCATCATTATCCAATTTTCTAAATCCTTGAATCACTCAATTCAGTCCTAAAACTTTTCAAATTGTCCGAAAATTCCAACTTCACTTGTGAAGTTTCAAGCCTAATCTCCATTAACACTATTGCTATCAATCCATAAAATCACATCATCTTTAATTGTCAACCCTAAATTCAGAACCCAATTACCGCTTCCATCATTATCCAATTTTCTAAATCCTTGAATCACTCAATTCAGTCCTAAAACTTTTCAAATTGTCCGAAAATTCCAACTTCACTTTTGAAGATTCAAGCCTAATCTCCATTAGCACTATTGCTATCGCTCCATAAAATCATATCACCTTTAATTGTCAACGCTTAAATTTAGAACCCAATTACCACTTCCACCAATATCCAATTTTCTAAATCCTTGAATCACTCAATTCAGTCCTAAAACTTTCAAACAAATTCCAACTTCACTTGTGAAGATTCAAGCCTAATCTCCATTAACACTATTGCTATCAATCCATAAAATCACATCATCTTTAATTGTCAACCCTAAATTCAGAACCCAATTACCAATTTAATCAATATCCAATTTTCTAAATCATTCAATCACTCAATTCACTCCTAAAACGTTTCAAACTGTCCGAAAATTCCAAATTCACTTGTCAAGATTCAAGTCTAATCTCCATTAGCACTATTGGCATCAATCCATAAAATGGCATCAACTTTAATTGTCAACCCTTAAATTCAGAACCCAATTACCAATTCCATCAATATCCAATTTTCTAAATCCTTGAATCACTCAATTCACTCCTAAAACTTTTCAAACTGTCCAAAAATTTCAACTTCACTTGTCAAGATTCAAGCCTAATATCCATTAGCACTATTAGTATCAATCCATAAAATCACATCACCTTTAATTGTCATCCCTTAAATTCAGAACCCAATTACCATAGCACTAGTACTTAATTACCACATCACTAGAACCTAATTTCAACATCATCTTTAGAAGGATCGAATACTTGAGAATTTATTGTAAAATTGTGGAATAGTAAAATTCTGGTGCAAGATGAACACACTACAGAAATAGTTTGTACGCAAAGATATTGAAATAAATTAACTTTAACAAAAATGGTAACGGGTGACTATTTCTCAAGAAGTTATTAAAAAGATGCGACATAGTGAAGTTAAAAAGAAACTTAAACATACTTAAAATTCTTGAAAATGTGTAGTAAGTGAAGTATTGATGTCACTTGAATACACTAAAAGAGAGATTTTATTTGCAAGGACATTAAAGCAGTAATTAAAAAAGGCAACACGTCTTATTTTTTTCTGAAGGGATGTGAAGTAGTAATGCTTTAGCTAATCATTAATGGAAGATGTTTTGGTCAAAAAAACATTTGTGAAAGGAGATCAAATTTAAGAATATGTGAATAGTCTTCACATTTATAAATATGCAATATAGTCTGAGCTACACACAATCCGACACTAACTGATTTGTAATACAGTAAAATCAGAAGGGCCCGTACCTGATCAATGTTGAAAGAACCACAGCTCCCAGCTGAGTGCGAAACAGAAACCGCAGAAAACTGATTACCAAAGCAAGCCATGAGATTTAAAATAGTGAGATTTGATGATAATAATCATGAAGGAAATTGCATGATAAACAACTGTTTAATTAACATTAAAAAATATTGACCTGATCCATATGTGATCCATATGTTCACACCTCAAAACACCAAATATGCAAGGGACACCTACAAATTATGGTCAAACAAAAGTTAAACCACCATAAAAAAAGGTGCAGAAAACTAAACCCACCCCCTCACTCAAGTGAGTTCATTAATATCCGAAGGGTAAAATGTTACCATAACTACTCGATGGTTCTAATATTTCAGCTCGGTGCCATGGTATTAATAAACTGAACTTGAATATTGATCAGATTTTTTGTTTTGCATCTTTTACCACAACCTCCTTACATACATAAACACATTCATAATAAGCTTCTACTTTCAACATATGTGTTGAACATTCCTGGTCTATTAGAAGTTTAGTGTATATTATTTTTAAAGCTCTACGTGCATCAAGCATCATCATGTAAGAGTTGAGAGTCTGAGACTGCCCTAATAAAAAACTTGAATAAAACAAATGAGAAATATGTCACACACACAACACACAAGAATGAAGAGTAGATGGTTTAACATCTCTAAAAAGTAGAATATACAGAGGACAAAATTGAATTGAATAAGTGATGAAATGAGTAAACTTTACATGATTTCATTTGGCAACAGTAATGAGTATTCCATAAACTCATTCAATAGATGTCTTACCTTAATTTATACCAGGGAGGCACCTTAGTTGGCCACAGCATCATAGTGGGTTGTATCGCCTCTAACCTATAGGACAAAATCAGATGTTTGTAAAAGCAAGCTAACCATTATATGATACACAGCATATAACATACAAAAGAATCTAGTCAGCTCAGTGGATATGGATAAATACATAATGAACACATTGAATATATGAATCTAAAGCATACCACAGCTCCAATACACACAATAGATTGATACTTCAGAGACTTCCCAAGCTTCTCAGCAACAATGCCAATTTCAAAGCTTCCGGGTACCCTGACAACCTAGTGGATGGTTTCGAAAAATGAACATTTCAGCAAGAAAAATTTAAACATTGATGGCACATGTTAAAATAAGGAACAAAATTAATCTGCCAATTGATATCAACAGGACCACTAAATGCACTCTAACCAATTTCATAACTGTTAGTTTTCAGGCGTGCATTTCCTTCTATTAGAAAACATAAGCAGGTGATTTGTAATCATGTTTCACCTGCTTGAGCAGGTTTTGTTTACAATAGTGCATTCTCTACTAAGTAACATGCAATTACAGCACCGTTGCCCAAATGCATAGCATTTTAGAGAAGATACTAGCAACATAAACATAGTAATAAGACCATTAGCTTGTAGCGATGTGCACAAAATGACTTGTTAATTCATATCGTCAATATAATTTTGTTCAACGGAAAAGATAAAAAAAAGCATTAATTGGATGCATTTTTGGACTTAATTGGGGATTTAAGCTCCAATTAAACTCAAAAAAAAGACTCCATAAGCAATGCTATTAGTATTAGATCCTACTCAAGTAATGATATGCAATGGGAACAGTTGTGCCATACTACATTAGAAATCAAGAAAAAGTAGGACATTAATATCCAATTGAACATCTTGATTAGCATTATGATATCTTTTGCAACATCAAGAAGAATAGTTTCTTCCAAGACAGTCCCAGTGTGTCAAATACTCCCTCTAGCACACCAGCGTCACCAATGACGAGATGGAAAGGACGCTAACCAACAGAGCTGCTTTCAAATGCTTACACTTGTGATTGCAAATAGAATTACTTAACATCGTTAACTAGAAACAAGAAATGAAACTTCAACCTTATGATTGTCAGAAACTCATCCGCGAGATGATAAAAGCACAACTTTTCCATCAAGGATTCACAAAACAGATTCCTAGTCATAAATAGGTGCCTATTAGAAGCCTCGATCACCTCTGGTTATGACAATCTACAGGTGAAAGATTGACATGATACTTACAAGCCCCTATGAAAAATGATTGGCATGCACGCCACGCCGTATAAATAAACTAAACTTCAGGTGACATCAAAATAGTCCAAAGTAATGATTGTCAGATATAGCAAATAGTAACACAAGTAGCAGGCGCAATACCATACGAAGCAATAAAATGTTATGTGATGTGTTGTTAGTGTCTCTCAATGCTGTGGTTCACCATACAGAGGCGGATATGAAGTTATGTGATGCTCTAGACGAAGATGGGAACTGGATCATTGACTTACTTGAGTCACAGATACCCCCTGACATAACTCAAGAAATTTTACAGCAGACAATACAGTTGAATGACAGGGAGGACACAGTTCGTTGGAACAATACTGCAAGTGGGATTTTCACTTGTCAGTCTGCCTATAAACGGTTTCAATCAAGAGAGACAGAGTCTACGACTTGTACACATAACTGGAACTGGATTTGGAGCAGTCAGTTTAGCAACAAGCTGAAGCATTTTATCTGGGTCACTGCCCACAATCGTGTTGCAACAAATCATTTGAGAAAAGTGAGACATACCTCTGATACTGCACAATGTCCACAGTGCGCCTGTGTTGATGAAACGACACTGCACACTTCGAAGGATTGCCCAGCTGCACTCAAAATATGGGGAAAAATCATACAGAATAATAATGAGTTGCAGAGCTTCAAAACACATCCAAACGAGACATGGCTGCAAGATAATGTCTCAAAACTGAAATTGTCAAATCAACTGGTACCTGACTTGGACTGGAAATGGATAGTCATAGCGAGTACTTGGCAGATATGGAAGTCAAGGAATTCGAAAGTTTTCAGGGGAAAGGAAGATGATCTCAACTCCATCTTATTCACATTGGCCTTGGGCCTCCAACAAATCAGAAATAGGAAAAACCTAGATCCATACCTCGAATAATAGGGGCGCAGCTGGTGTGGTGGTCGGAGGTGATGATGGTGGAACGAGATGATGATGGTGATGGAAAGATGGTGGTCGATTGAGAGAGATGGAGTAGAGAGGCCGAGAGATGGGACGGGAGAGCAGAGAGAGTTTTTGTTCTTTTCTTTCTTCTTCAGGTAGTGGCGTTGGAGGAGAGAGTGAGGAGTGGTGGGAGGTTTAGGGTTGAATGGATGAAGGGCCATCTGATGGGCCAAGGACAAAATGGGCTTAGCTAGATTGGGTCAGAGTGGAATTTGGGCGACAAGACGACTCGAATTGGGCCATTCAATTCAGATCGCTAGCTGATCCAAACGGAACGGAGCGAATTAGTTCTACGTGAACTGTTTAAAGTCGAATTCGTTTGCGCGGGAAAAAAATTAAATAATTACCAAATAAAATAAATTATTCAGGTAATTAAATAATTAAAATAAATAAAATAAAATACGGGGCGTTACAACCGTGCAGGTGCTTCCTAGGTAGTGACAGTGTTGGTGAGGATGTGCTACCATTTGAGAAGCTTGATGTATTTTGATTTTTAAAAACATTAATACATTTTTTATGTTTCCTAAAAACAAGTATCAGGGTTGTGGCACGTAATCATCGAGGAGAAGTGTTGGTCGTTGGAAGCGGAGGTTCTTTTCTTTCTTGCAAAATCCTGAGGCGGCAGAAGCCATTGCGACTAAGGAAGTTTTGTTTTTGTGGAGAGAGCTCGATCTTTTTCATATTGTGGTTGAAGGAGATTGCCTCCGTGTTATTTGACAGCTCCAATCTCAGTCTTCTTCTCTTTTTGCTGCCAGAAGTATTATTGAGGAGACTAAGTTTTTTAGTTCTCTTTTTTAGACAATTTCTTTTCGTTTTGTGAGTCGTAACCGTAATAAGCTAGCTCACCTTTTAGCTAGTAATGTTCTTTGATAGCTCCGGCTCCTCATACTTTCGGTTGTTTCCTCTGATGTACTCATAGTTGATTGATTAATATATTGATCTTTCTCTTTAAAATAAGTAATTTATAAAAATTAAAATTAAAAAAAAAAGAGGTCCCAACCACGTGTCACACTACCATTTGAGTGGGTGGATATGGGGTTTCCACCGGCAGCTGTGAACTTGGCGGAAGCTACTGCTCTGGTTACCGGACTGAGATTGGCTTGGGAGCAGCGATATCCACGGCTCCAGATTGATAAAGGGTGAGATGAGATGTGAAGATGATGATGAGCTCAAGACAATAATTGAAGAATGCAAGTTGTTGCTTCATGACCGATAATATCGATCTTGGTGGGTCACTGTTTGGTGGCCACTGTACAGTGGGCCCCACAGTGACCCACCAAATAAAAAAAAAGATTGATGTATGGGCGCACGTTAACGTGCGCCCATACAGCCACCAGCTGGTGGTGGCATATATGGAGGGGGATGTCCCCCTCCTATTAGTCCTTTTTTTTATTTTTTATTTATCTTTATAATTATCTTTTTAGATTTTATAATTATCTTTTTAGATTTTATCATTATATTTTATATTATCTGATATTTTTATTATTTAAAAAAAATAAAATATATATATATATATATATATATATATATTAAAATTCATAATTTTTTTTCATCTATAAATATAATCTAACTTCATTATATTTCACACACTTCTAAAAACCCTAAATTACTCTCATTCTCTCTCTCTCTCTCATTCTAAAAACCTTTAGTAATGGTTGTACTTTATTAATATAATAATGCTTAATTTGTTATTTCGAAAAATTAGAGAACTTTTCTAGATTAATACATTAATTTTATAATAATATACAATTATTATATTATAATTATTAAATGATAATAAGAAAACAAAAAAATAAATAAATTGAATTGATTGGATGGTGGGTGGTGGCTGATAAATGTGGTTTTTGGTGTTGTGGTGGGTTGGTTGAAGGATGGGGTATGTGTATGAGAGAGAAATTAATTTTTTATTTGAAAGTGGATAGTGGGGTGGGTGGTGGCTGATATTTATGGTCTGAGTGGGTGGATATGGGGTTTCCACCGGCAGTTGTGAACTTGGCGGAAGCTACTGCTCTGGTTACCGGATTGAGATTGGTTTGGGAGCAGCGATATCCACAGCTCTTTTTTATTTTTTTTAATTTTTTTTTTATTTTTTTGAAAATCCTTATGGGTTAATTTTAAGATTTAAAATTATTAGGGTTGAGTTTGCAATAATATTTGAGGCAATTTTGAAAAATTTTAAAAAGTTATATGCCTTATGTTGAATTAATAAGTGTCAAATTGGTGAAATTAAAAAGATTTGAGGCAAATGTGTAATAAATGAAAATTGGAGCTGTTTGGTCACGGTCAAAGTTGAATATTTGACCAAGGGTAAAAATGTATTTTCATTGATTTAGTTCGCCAAAATTGAAGATCGTGGGTCTTCATGTAATTTAATCGACTAGTGAGGGAGGTGGATGTAATTGTTTAACTAACGATGGTCTATCTGTAATAAAAATGACTAGCTAGGGTACTATATGTAAGAAGCCCTAAAAATAATGAACATCATTTAAAAATAATTTTTGCAAAATCGCCCATGGACATTGAACTTAGATTTAAACAAAGACCAGAGAACAACTTGTTTCAAACGTCTTCAAAAATTGAAAAGGGAAAAACACAGGGGAGGCTTTTGATGATTACTAAGTTTCTATCGAGTGTTGCCCAGGAGGTTGAACAACACCTTACCCAACACCTTTGAACTGTCTTGCGAAATTATGTGATTTCAATTTTTGTTAATGTTTTTTTTTTTTTTTTTTTTTGAGTCTAGGTAAACTCTCTGAGTTGTGTCTAGGTGGTGGTGTACATGTAGGTTTGCATTAAGGGGGAGTGCACATATGCATATGGGATATGCATAGGGGATTATAAAGGATCTTGTTTTGTTTTTAGTTAAAGTGCCTAATTAAGTTATTTTCTCTATACAAAGATCTTCCATTAGTTTAATTCCTAAAGTTTATTTTGCTGTCTTGATCTTGAATCTTTTATAAAATTGTTTTTCATATTTTTGGTATACCATATATCTTGTGCTTTGGTTTCTAACCTTTTACAGATATAAAATTTGGAGCATACCAAAATAATTTTTCTGGAAGATCTTGATAGATATTCATGTGTGCTCAGCCTCTTTACCAAAGATCCATCCATGTCCTTACCAAACAGGTTAGTTTATTACAAACAAAACCTTTCCACTTTCCCAAAAACTCCAAAACTCTTGATTCTCTATTTGTCTCTCAAATCCGACCAAAGCTATTGTGTCTACTCCTCCAATTTCTACAGTTTCTGGTTCTTCTACTACTGATGTTACTGGTACCTTATTATGGCTCTCTCTACCGAGGTTTATGTTTTGATATGGCTATCTTCTAGCTTACTTACTTTGATAGGATGATATCTCTACGGGATGTTGAGATTGAACTAAGCGAGCTAGGGTAATAGAACTTTGTTAGGATGATATCTCTCTGGGATGTTGAGATTCACACTACGATCTGAGTTTCTTTTTGCCGATTCCACACCTCAAGGGGGAGAAGTGCACAGTTCGTCATGAAAAAGAAGAAGGGAATCTGATCAAGGGGGAGAAGATTCACAAGTGGGAGAAAATGCAAAGCCGTGCTAGGTCTGCTTGATGTGATGAGACGATTTGCAATCTAACCTTTTGATTCTTATTCTGACAAGTAGATTTAATCCTAAGTCTAAGTAGTACTTCTGCATATTTAAGACTAAGCTGTAGTTAGACATGTTGCATTGGTTATGTTTTATTGATCTAACTGTGCATGTTTGGTGATGTGTAGAATAGGCAAAAAGGGGGAGATTGTAAGTGTCACTGTTTCAATGGTGTTGACATAGGGATTCACCTATATGTTCACTCAACCCCTAGTTTCGGGAAACAGAGCACTTTGCTGTCTATTTTAGTTTTACCTATTCTAACACTAATTGTTCCACAACTGTAGTTATTTTACTTGTGCAGGAAGTTTATTAGAACGTGGGAATTGTCAGATTACAAGAAGGAAAAGACTTATTCAAAGAATGACTCAAAAAGGAAATCAAGTCTTAATAGGAAAAGGAGTTCTTGAAGAAGAAGTTTATTCCTAATAGAAGATTAATTTCAAATCCTGTCCAGATTCATTCAAGACGTGTTTCCTGATTGAAGTCGATGTAGTTTTCCACCTCTATATAAGCAAGAGTATCGACATAAAGAAAGGTACACCGAATCAAGAGTTTTACAACTGAGAGTTAGTTTATAGTTTTAGTTATTTGTTTCGTATCTTTTACACTAGTTTATATTCTAGACTTCTTTAACAACGTATTGAATGTAGAATAGATAGATTGGTTTCTGTAGTAGTAAAATATAGAAAATTGTACGAACCACAAAACAAACTCTAAGTTCGTTACAGAGCACTCAAATACAAAGAGTTCTTACGTCACCATTGTCCCAAAACAACACTAAATCAATAGCTTCTTCAGGTGCTCTTCGGATCCTCAGTACCTCTCGATTTAGCTTCTTATGTACCTAAGATTGTCCAAATGCACGTGTGAAGTGGCGTTATGCCGGTTTGCCTCGGTCAAACCGGAATGATACTTTACTTGAAGGGAGCTGAAGACTCTCCTTGTCAGAATGCAATTAATGTAAATAAATGAGATTGCTTACTTAGATCTTGAAATTGGTGCCCTTTTATAAGTATTGGCCAATTCTAAGTCGGTCCAATCCTCCTTCGCCATCTGTCGTCTTCTTATTCATCCACGTGGTTGTGTTGGCCCAGCTAGTGATCTTCATGGGCTTGGCCCAGGCCCACTTGAATGTACTTTCTTGAAACTTCTAGTCCTTGTGGCCCCACATTCTCACTCCTCAATCTGTTCCCTTGGTCATGTTCCCTGCTATGACTTTCAACCAGGCAAGTAAAGTAGAGACAGTGGTGCGGAATAATTCTATGTAAGGACGATTTAACATGATTAGACTCGCCCTACGCGTTCCACACTTTTCCATAGTTCGTTCCGTACCATCAAACCTTCCGTATGATCTTTCGAGCTTGACCAACTTTCATTAGCCTGATGGTTCGGAACACTGCGTGATGCGGAATACACGATGCTGAAGTACAGACCTTAATTCGTGTCCTTCTACTTGCTTGGATCGCCTGTTCTGCCACTCTATGTTCCTTGGTTCGGGTAAGAGCGTAGACATATTTTCATTATCAACAGTTTCTATATCATCTTATAGGTGACTAGTGTTGTTTTACTAGGATAGATATTGATAGTATACATCGTTGTACGGACAAGATCTTTTCTAGTTGATTTTTTGCCTTGACTGGGCATCAAGCAAGCTTATTAAAGCTGCTTGAAAAGTTTCAAACACATGTTCTTCTTTATATTCCGTTGTACTTTAATTTATATATATTATCTGTGTTTGTTAATCTGCAGGTTGACGTAGGTGTTCACTGAACCCCGTAGTCAATCTCGGAACTATTGGCTGGTAATTTGTATCTAAAGCATGTTATTTCGATCCTACATTCTTTCACTATCAAGCCTTATGTTAAAGGTATGTTTTTAATAATGTATTGATTTTATGTTATTTTTACTTTGTTTTTGATCCACATATTTTATTATGTATGAATTATATTTCACCGTGATAAATAAGTTATCAAAGTCATCTCCAATAAATAAATAAAATATTGTCATTAAAAAAATATTATTATTGTAAAACATTCGTTAAATATTGGTTACCTTAGTTAACCACACCGTAGGTCACGAGCACGTGTTTATTTATTATAATTTTTTATTACTATTGTCAAAACACAGCGGGGTATCGAGGTGAAGGAGTCGGTTTTTAGAATCTTCGTGATAACATTAACTAAAAGCTTAAATTTAATTTGATAGGACTTGATAGTAGTGTGGTTAACACTAGACCTATATTACGAGTGCAATTTACAACTTTAGTAGTATCTCACTCATAATATTTTTTTATTCTTTACTCAAATAATAATATCTCACTTATACTCATTTTTCTTAAAAATTGTACCTCCGCTAGAAGTGAAAAACTTATAAGACCGACTCCGTGGAGTCGCAACTCGGGGGTTGATCCCGAGTTGCAACTCCATCCGAGTCGCAAGTGGCTCAACTATATATTTTTTTTTTTTCTTTTTGCTTTCTTTCTTTTATCTAACTTATTTATTGTTGTGTTGATACTGAGTATATACATATACTACTACTACTACTAGCGTGTGAGCATACATATACACACCACAGTACTACTAGCTAGCGTGTGAGCATATATACATATATACTACGGAATACTAGCTAGCGTGTGAGCATATATATTCTTTTGTTGATTTTTCGATGTCTGGTTTGACCTTAAATAAGTAATAACTCGTTAAGAAAAAAATAATTTTAAAAATTATATTATAAAAGTATACTTCTTATATTTGTATCATATAACTTCTAATATTTCACGAGTGTATTTTTTTAATTTGATAGTCTATTGTACTATTTTTATTTAATAATTTTTTCTAATATTTTTGCATTTCGAAGTATCATACTGTATAATATTTTAAAATAAAATGAATAATTGATTAAAAAAACTTAATGGGGAAAAGGAGAGGATGAAATAAAAAATAATAAAATAAATGAAAAATGGGGGATCAATGGGGATCAACTGTTGGAGCATCTAAGACCGGCTGCATCAGCCGTTTAACGACATCGGCTAAGGGGCAAAACGCGGGCTTAGCCGCGTTTACCCGCGTTTTGGGCCGCTCCGCGTTTAGTATAAACGCGGAACTGGGTTCATTTTTTGTGGGTCCACCAAAAAGGTGGGCTCCACCCACTTATTTAATTTTTTTTGTTTTTTAAATTACTTTTTCCATTTAAATTTCAAACGATCATAATTTTTAAAATAAAAATGATAAAAATAAATAAAAATTACCAACAGATAGAACTTTTCGAGATCTATAAATAGACACCACTCTTGGATATGTTTGCTCACACCTTCTCCAACTCATTTTTCCCTTCTTAATTAAAATCAAAACACTCTCAACACTCCAAAATTTTCCATTCCATTTTTCCCATCCACCAAAATGAATCCCGAGCAACAACGCCGTTTGGAATCCATGAGAATCAACGATCCTCAACGATACGAGAGTTTCATGGCTGACCTGCTTGGTCCGATCCCCTCCCCCCACCTAACCGAGCTCTTCTTCAAAACCCACCTGAAAATCCTTACGCTTCTTACGTTCCTTATTACAATAGTCCACCCTCACAAACACCTTTTTTCTATGATTCTCAATAGTACCCTGAGAGTGTTCGTGAGACCCAGCATGAGATTGTTCGTGAGACCCAGCCGGAGCCGCCCGTGGCCGAGGAAAGAACATGTGGTCGTGGCAAAGGAAAAGAGAAAGCCGCTAAAAAAGTTGGTGGTGGTGGTTCTAAGAGACACAACTTCAACATTCATGAGGACGGGATCATTCTGACTGCTTACGCGGAGGTTTGCCAGTGCCCAATCACCGGCACGAACCAAGACCTCATGTCGATCTTCAGAAAGGTGTTCGAAAGATATGAAAACGCCCGTAGGGATGGGATGATTCCTGATATGAATGTGCGCACCAAGGACTCACTCCGAAGGAGATTGCAGTTACTTAAAAAACACATATCTGTGTGGGTTATCTGCCACGAAAAAGCACACAAGTTCCTTGGTCAACGTAGTGGTAACTACACGGATGAACAAATAATTTCGATGGCCCAGGATCTCTACAGAGCAAAGAAAAATGAGGACTTCACATATTTGGAGCAATGGAATGTCGTGAAGAAGTATCCGGAGCATGCGGAATACTTACGCTGGGATGATTATGTGAACATGCCTCGGGAGGGAGAGGCCGGTGGTGGTGGTGACGAGGGAGAAGACGAGCCAATGGCATCTGCTGGTGCTGGTAGTAGTGGTGGGAGCAAACGTTCCTTTGTCGTGACCTCCCCGGAGAAACGTCCCATGGGACGTGACGTGGCCAAGAGGTTGGCTAGAAATGGAAATTCTATCTCAAGCCCGATGAGTGAAGAAATGTCGCGGTTCACCATGACTCATCCGGCTTCAATTGAGCTTGACCAACAAAAGTTTCTCTATTTCCAGGAGATAACCGAGAAACAACAAAAGAGACAAGATGAAGAACTACGTTTCAAGAAGTTGAAGATGTATACCAAATATCTAGCAAAAAAGGTTGTCCATGATTTAATGCCTGATGAGCAACTAGTGTTCGACAGTCTTAAGATGGAGTTGTTTCAAGATGAGTATGCAGAAATGGTGGTCTGCTTTTATTTTACTTTAACGCATGTGTGCTTTGTTCGTATTTTAATTTTATGTCCAAGTGTGGTGTGCTTGTATTTCCTTTCCGTGAGAAGTTGATGTCCGTTGTAATAAAATTAGTGTGTTGTTTGAAATTTGAAATTTGAATTTGAAATGAATTTGTTGGGAATCTTATATTTAATTTGAATTTGAATTTGTCGGGAATCTTATCTTTAATTTGAATTTGAATTTGTCGGGAATCTTATCTTTTTAATTTGAATTTGAATTTGTCGGGAATTTTATCTTTAATTTGAATTTGAATTTATTTTAATTTGTCGGGAATCTTCTCTTTAATTTGAATTTGAATTTGAATTTGCCAGCTGACTTTCTCTATTTAATATCTCAGAACTTACAATCAGACACACCAACCAACACAATCCAATTGCATCCACAACCACTTCCACTTTCGAAAGATAATCATGTCTTCATCATCTTCATCATCATCATCATCCACCGATAGCTTCCTCCAAAACATTATTGCAGAAATCTACCCACAATTCAACCAACAATTCAATGATGGTGGTTCGTCCTCGAACTACAAAGTAATGGAAAAGCAGTTCATCCAAAGCTTGCCAAGCATGATAGAACAATCCATGCAGTATGAAGAACGATCAAAGAAGCCACAAAAAGAAAAGAAGAAATGTGCGTACATTGATAGGAGTAGAGTGCAATGGGGAGTGCAATTGTACGATGACTACTTTGCTCCAAGAGCTACCTACACAAACCAATTCAGACGGAGGTTCCGAATGAGGAGGGAATTGTTCGACAGAGTGATGGCCGGTGTGATGGAGACGGACACCTACTTCAACAACAGCGTCAATGCGGCTGGTACACCGAGTTTAACCCCTTACCAAAAGTTAACCGCAATCATGAAAATGATAGCCTATGGGCTTTGCGCAGACGAGGTTGATGAGTATTGCAGAATGGGTGAAAGCACGGGTATTAAATGTCTTAATCGATTCTGCATCGCAGTCGTACAACGCTTTGGCCCGGAGTACATGCGAAAGCCTACTGAAAATGATTTGAGAAGGCTTCTTGCAATCAACGCGAGTAGAGGCTTCCCCGGGATGATTGGAAGTGTCGATTGTATGCACTGGGAGTGGAAGAATTGTCCAAAGGCGTGGGTCGGTCAATTTCAAGGCAGGAGCGGAAAGCCCACTCTTATTCTCGAAGCTGTTGCATCCCAAGATACTTGGATCTGACATTCATTCTTTGGACTTTCTGAAAAATTCAATGATAAGACGGTGCTCGAACGATCACATTTGTTCGACGATCTCCTCAACGGTGTGTCACCTGACGTGCGCTTTCATATCAATGGTCGTGAGTATAACATGCCTTACTACCTAGTCGATGGCATCTACCCAAATTGGGCAACATTCGTACCTGTCGTTCCCCATCCTACGACTCACAAACTACAGAAGTTCAGCACGCGCCAAGAATCTTGCCGGAAAGATGTGGAACGTGCTTTTGGAGTTATACAAGCTCGATTTCATATTATCAAGCATCCGACCCTTCCACATAGCAGGCTACAACTCCAACAGATAATGGATTGTTGCATCGTACTTCACAACATGATAGTCGAGGATGAGCGTGACAATTACTTAAACTACGACCAAGCAATCGAAGACTGGCTTAAGGAATGCGCCGAAGGCAACTTGCAGTACAATGTAGACATCCTTAGGGACGTGACAATCACAACACGTCCATCTGTTCTGAATGATTTTGTTGATTACAGGAAGAATCAAAGGATGATGGAGAGTTACATCCAGCATGACGCATTCAAACATGACTTGATTGAACACATTTGGAGGATGAGGCTTTAATTTCCATTAGAATGTTGTTTGCATTTTCAATTGTTTCAGTTGTTTGTTTCAATCGTTTGTTTTCAATTAAGCAGAACTTGTTGTAATATTGTGTGTTTCAAATTCGGTACAACTTAATATAATATATTTGTGATTTCCATCTATTAACTTGATTTCGTATGAAATTATTTACAACAAATCTTCCTTCTTCTTTACCTTAACTAAAAAAAATATAAAAAAAATAAAAAAAATTGAAAAAAAAATGACGTGGCAGCCCTTAAACTGGCCCTAACCGCGTTTAAGCAGTGACTGATGCGGGCGAAAACTGCTTAAACGCGGCTAAGGTCAGTTTAAGCCCTTAAACTGGCCTTAACCTTAAACCACTGATGCGGTTGGTCTAAGGGTTGAGGATTAAGTTAGTGGAATACTGACGTGGCGTACTTGAGTTCCACTTTTGAGATCTCGGAGAAGGCCTAAAGGAATGGAGAAAGAGTTACATAATTTAACAACTTTAATCATATTTTTTTTCTTACTTTTTGATGAGATTATCGAAATATTTTCAAAATGTCTTGAGCATAAGAACTAGTAAGATTTTAATTCATGCGCAAGAGTACATCATTAAAATAAGAAATTTGTAGGAATTCATGATAGTATAAGATTTTTTGAGTGATTTTAATATCAAAATTTGTGTCGATTTTGGCTCAAACTATATGGTCAAGAGTCAAAAGGGCCGGAGATCCGGTACCCTGACATGGGGGAAGTTTCAGACCATGTTACATGAAGTTGCAAGTAAGACCGCAAACAAAGGCAAATCAAATAAAGACACAACCAGGGGTAGTAATGTTTATCGGCCGAGTAACAAGGAAACTTCATAAATAATAAATAATGAACATTTAGCCGACATAACATCAGATAATGATAATCGACTACTACGATAATACTAGTGGTAGTATAAAAAATGAATAGAAAGATTGAACTTTCAAACTATAAGAAATTAGGAATAATCAAGCACAGTATTTTTTTTATTAATCAACGCGTAAGTTCAATTATTTAGCGTTGATCAATCAACCACGTCAACTCGTCAAGTATATATAAATCCTTCTTGGCAAGTAGTACTGGAAGGATAAACACACAGCACATGCACATTTGTGTCTACAACATTTTTTCATAACATCAAAACAGAGAGAACAAGAAGGCAAGAAAGAAATAGAGCAAAGTCAACCTAGAAAGTAAATCAAGGAAAATGTATGTCACAAGGCCTCTTTCCCAGCTGCTCAAGTCTCCAGAGTTGCTATCTGCACGTCCTGAGGGTCCCAACTCCGGTTTCTTGACGATTCAAGATGAAGAATCTGAGACGTATTCGTGCTTCGGGTTGTGCAAGAACAAGACACTCAAGGAACTGCCTTTCCCACAGAACAAAGAACTGATTGTTCAATATGTAAGAAGTACCGGTCAAACCGCATATGCAACTCTCGATCCAGCTTTCCTTATTCCAGTTCTCAATCACCCTTTGTCTTCTAATCTTTACTATGCCATTGATCCACACCGCAAACACATCGGGTATGTAAATATAATTATTCATCGTCTCTTAGTCATTCACACTATCATCTTAATCAAACATTGTTTTTAGGAGAAATGATTCAATCTACTCTGCTGAACTTATTTTGTGTTGAATTTCAGGAAAGCAGTCACTTGCTCAAGGGAGGAAGACAAGGTCACCTGCTGTTTCTGTCGTCATGTTAAAGATGTGAAACCGAAGCCATTAGATCCTCGTGATATTTACCAACAATTTGAGATGGTTCCTTATGAAACTGCTTGCAGCTCAGGTGGTTATTTTTTTGCCAGATCAGTAGCACCGGATGGTTTCCCTCCGTACTTCTTCAGGCAAAAGGGGTGGACTATCCACACCAAGACCCCCGAAGGTCACTTTAAACTGGACGAGGCACAAGGAGTTGATTCAAATCTCCGTGCTCGCCTCCCACAACTTGAGAGTTCCCATCCTACTGTGGTCGGAAAATGGTATTCTCCATTCATGTTTGTGAAGGAAGGGACATTAAGAGATCAGGTGAAAGGAGCTATGTACTATGAGGTTACCCTCGAGCAAAGATGGGAGCAGATTTTCTCCTTCCATAAGAATGTTTCTGGTCAGCAAGGAAACTCAGTGGTGATTAATGCATTAGTCGAAAAGGATGAGTTTGTAGTTCACTCAGAGTACAAAGGTAAGTGGAGCGACAAGAACACGAGTGATGGAGTGGTCTGGTTTACAGGTTACAGCCCTGGAGGTGGAAAATCAAGTGTGGGATTGAGGCAGGAGGTTGTGGATAGAATGAAATGGGAGCAAGAGAGATTTGGTTGGGTTGGTGGGGAAGAAAGGCAAGTGAAGATTAACCGAGTCGAAGAGTTCAAGGAATTGGGGGAATGGAGAGAGCTGAAATGCTATGTTTTAGTTGAGAGATTCAGTTTCAAGAGAATGTGTGGTAGTGTGGTGATGGCATATGACTTCAAGCATTGTCATCAGATGAAGATAAAATGGAATTAGATCATTTTTACCTTAATTGTTGTTTGGTGAGTTTGCAATTTGTTTTGTGTGATATCATGTACTTTTTCTCCCTTACAGTTTTTATGCCAGTGGGGTGCAGTATGTATATTAATACCTGCTACTCAAATAGGAAGTATTAAAACATCAGTTGACAAAGATCATTACAGAACATGAAAGACATCATCAGTCAATCTAGATCGTTACATAATACTAGTAATACTGAAGTAGCCCAAAATCAGATTCTTCAGATCAGACATTTTCATGCAAAATATGAAAATTTCAAACACCACCTGTGAGGCTGTGACCCGGACATGAGAATACCTACTTGGCCAAAACAGATACACCAGGTAAGTAGGTAACTACTCAATTCAAGCATATAGATCAAATGGATCAAACTAACCCTCGAGATCAGACGAATCAAAACCATCCTCGGCATCAGATCGAATTATCATAATAAAATTAAAAAGAGACAAAAAATAGAGTCATCAACATCAAACGAATCAGAACCATCATAGGCACCAGACTAATCTGAACGACCGAACCATCCTAAGAAGCATTCTCGCCATCAGATGAAATTGTCAAGTTGCTAGATTTTAGCTTCAATGGTAACCTGCAAAAACAAATTTATAAAGTCAGCACTTTGACGGAAATTTCAATAAACAAGGAAACAATCTTTAAATCTATCGCCAAACATAATAGATGTGCGTCTTCAAACAACAAACAACAAGTTTTACAATTTAAACGGTAATTATCCGACATGGTACATGGCCACACACTATTATGCCAACGAAAAACTATAAAGAAGCAAAATAAATAAACGAAGAAAATATGATCTTATTTAATGAAGGATCTTACAAAGACGAAGACAAGTGCAGCAGATATAATTAATTTTCATTTTTCTTTCAATGCCTTAAATCAAAGCAAGAAATATTTCCAATAACTTGCTCTTCCATCATTTAGGCACGCATCTAAACGCAAGAATCAAATTTGTCACTCAACAAATAACCTCCTAGTCCAAAACTAAATATTCCATTATTTAGCCACGCATCCAAGCACAAGAATCAAATTTGACCTCCTAGTCCAAAACTATCTAGTCAGTCTTCTAGATATTGATAGACAAAAAAGGCGACTAGAAAACAATTAATCCAAAGAATAAATAAATCATATCACCTCAAGCTAAAGAAACCTAAACAAAACAATTGCAGCACAATATCAGTAATCAAACCATCTCATTGTATATGTTGAAGCATCAGAATCACTAGTAAACAACTAAGTAATTATGGCCACTTTTTTCTCATTCAATTATCAGAAACAGAATAAGTGTTGACTGTAAGAGTGATCTCACCTGTCACTAGGGGTTATCTTCCTCTTCAATGTTCTTTTCAATGCAGTTGTTTCATGAGTCTGCCTGCTGCTTCCATTGAGCCGAACAAGGCTTAGTGGAAACGCTTGGCAAGAAAAACTACGTTCCAGACCTGAAACTGAAACTCTATTTCCACATTTCTTTTCCACGTCAAACCACAAAAGTTCACCCAAATTCCGAATAACAACCTGCTGTTTAGTCTTGGAATAGGAGATGAGCCTGGGATACTCCAAGCGATGACTAATTATACTTGGCACTTTTAGTGAAACTATCATATCCCACACGTTCTCTCCTTGCTCATCATTCAACATCCAGATATCAAACCTATCCAACTCTCCATATGAAAAGTAAGTAATAAATAAGCATTTACTCACTGCTTCCACACGTGTGTCCAGTGGGTTATTTGGTGCAAAAGTAGGATGTGGCAACGGAATCTGGCGGTACTTCTCAGCAGCAAGATCGAATGCAAGTACTCGACCCTCCTCATCTCCTCCTTCTGGTTAAGTACTCGACCCTCCTCATCTCCTCCTGGTTTTGTTCTTATAAACCAGTGTAGCGCGCCATTGAAAAAAGCTCCAGTTTCACTCTGGAACAGGTCAACATAATGGGGATACTCATCAATCTTACGCCATGTGTTAGATTTCAAGGAGTAGACTAGAGTATTCAAATGGTGGTTACTTAGTTGTTCAACTCTAACCACCTTATAATCATCCGCACTTAAATCATACGCAATCCCTCCGCAGAATGCCGATATTCCCATGATTAAATGACTAGTGTCCTTTTGAACTCTAACCACCTTATACTCACCCGTACTTGGATCATACTCCAACTCTCGGGAGGATGATGATATGACACTAGATAAATCCATAATTTGTCTATCCAAGTCCATAATTGCAAGTTCTCCAGAGGATGATGATCTTAGCCTGATTAAACGATTAAATTCATCTTCCAACACATCATTATCATCCGTGATTTCATCCAATATTTCCCTACTTAAATGATTAAATGGCGGTAATTCAAGGAAATCGTTGGTAAGAGGATTCCAAACAGTTCAGGTAGAGTGTATATGAAAATGACAGAGTAGTATAAGACCATGATAAGACGGAACTGGCATACCGAGTATACGAGAAACACCTGGGTGATCGAGATCCTTAACGATAATAGCCTCAACAGATTTCGTACTTTCACCGGAATAGTTAAGAGAGTTCAAAGGCAGGGAATAAAGCTTACCGCATCCATCGGTTGGTTTAGAAACGAAGAGACGATCACTTCTGTCTACTTGGTGGTGGAACTGCATCCTCGCAAAAGCAGGTTCGTCGATGATTTGGCGCCATGCCTTGCAGACATGCTGGAGGGGAAGAACAGACTCCGCTGGCAAACGAATGAGAATTTCGCGGAATACATCTTCTGGAACATCAGACATTTCTAGGAGTTTGCAGATATACTCTATGTATGTTTGAGACTTCGTGCATTGGTTCAAATCCCCAATTAATTTTAAACATGGATTTGAAGCCCATGCATGCACAATACTATTTTATTGGGCTCAAAATGAGATTTTGAAGGATTTTAGTGGTCCAAATCCAAAGAAGGTGTGCTTAGTAATCATTTTGATCACAACTTATGTTTTTAGTGAGTGTTTCCATAATTAGTTTAAGTGATTATCTGCTTTGGACTCCAAAGTTTGGAGTGGTCAAGTGTTTTTAGTGCTCGCCTCCAACAACTTGAGAGCTTCCATCCTACTGTGGTTGTCCGTTCATGTTTGTGAAGGAAGGGACATTAAGACTCAATCTAGATCATTACATAATAATACATTAATACGGAAGTAGCAAAATATCAGATTCAGTTCAAGCATCACTAGACATGAGTTTCAACTATTTCATACAAAAGATGAAAAATTGAAAGATCATCGGTAACCCTGACAGGAGAATACCTACTTGGCCCAAGATAATGCTCTTCGCCATCCGGATCAGACATGAGTTTTCAACTATTTTCAAACAAAAGATGAAAAATTCAAAGATCATCGGTAACACGGACAGGAGAATACCTACTTGGCCAGAAATAATGCTCCGGATCAGACATCCAATCATCATCATCATACATATCAGAATCATCCTCAGCGTCAGACGGAATCAGAATATTGCAAGTTGTTTTTAGCTTCAAAGGCAACCTGCAAAAACAAATTTTGTATCAACTTAACTAGTCAAAGATGTTGAATGAATTTATACTGTGGACATTTTGATGGAACAACCAATAAACCTGTAAGCAATCTTCAAATCTATCACCAAAGCGCACATCACTTACATCATAGATGTGCGTATTCAAATATCAAACAAGTTTTGGACCATAATCACCCAAGATGGTACAGCAAGACATTATTATGCCACAGAAAACAAAAGACAATCTTTCACAATTTAGTTTTAGTGGTGATATTGGCAAAGCCGAAGACACAAGTGCAGTAGATAATATCGATTTTCAAATTTAGTAGTCCCTTAAAACAAAGCAAGATATAAGTATAACTTGCAATTGCATCATTTAGGCAGGCAACCAAAGGCAAGAGCCATATTTATCATTCAACAAAGGAACCTTGTAGTCCAAAACTATCCAGTCTGCTAAATATTGATAATGAACAGACCACTAGAAAACAATCTAAAGAACAAATAAATCATCCCACCTTTAGGTAAGACACCAAAACAAAAAAAAAAATCGCATTGTAAATGCTTAAGCACCAGAAACAGAACAACACGTAAACAACTAAGTAAGAACCTCATTCAATCATCATAAAGAATAATGTGTTCGGTAAGAGTGATTTCACCTGTCACTGGGGGTAATTCTATTCCTCTTCAACGTTCCCTTCGAAGCAACTGTTGCAGGAGCCTGGCTGCTGCTTCCATTGAGCCGAATAAGGCTTAGTGGAAACGCTTGACAAGAAAAACTTTCATCCAGACCCAAAACAGCAACTTTCGTTCCACATTTCTTTTCCACATCAAACCACAAAAGCTCACCCCAATTCCAAATAGCAACCTGGTTTTTAGTCTTGGAATAAGAGATGAGGCTGGGATACCCCAACTGAATACCAAACTTACGCAGTCCTTTTAACGAAACTATCATATCCCATTTGCTCTCTCCTTGCTCATCATTCAACATCCATATGTCAAACCGACCATACTCAAAATAAGTAATAAACAAGCATCCACTCAATGCTTCCACATGTGTTTCCACCGGGCACTTCGATGCAAAAGTAGGCTGTGGCACCGGAATCTGGTGGTACTTCTCAGTCGCAAGATCTAAAGAAACTATTCTTCCCACCTCATCTACCCCCTCCTTTTTTATTCGCACAAACCAATGCAAAGCGCCATCGTTAAAAACTCCATAGTCACTATCCATCCGATCAACACCAGGATAATCCTCAATCTTACACCACATGTTAGATTTCAAAGAGTAGATAAAAGTATCCAAATCATGATTAAGCTGCTTCTGTTGTAACCTAACGACCTTATAATCATCAGTACTAGCATCATAACCAATCCCTCCACAGAGAGAACATTTCCCCTTAATTAAAAATTCACAGAGAGGTAACTCTAGAAAATCCTTGACAAACGGATTCCAAATAGTCCATGTAGTTTTAGGATCATAGTGACCGCGGAGAAGTATCAGACCGTGACACGAAGGGACTGGCATATGGAGTATAGGCGAAACGCCTTTTCGACTCAGATTCTTAATCCTAATAGCCTCAACAGATTTGGTACGTTTACCGGAATAGTTAAGAGAGCTTAAAGGCAGGGAGTAAAGCTTACCAAATCCACCGGTTCGTTTGCAATTACACATGATCAGACGCTCGCCGCCGTCAGCTGCTTGCCGGTGGATATGCAACCTGAGGAAAGCAGGATCGTCGATGATTTGGCACCACTCCTTGCAGACACGCCGGAGACGAGGGAGAGACTCCACGGGTACTCGGATGAGAATTTCACGGTATATAGCTGATGGAACATCAGACATTTTGGAAGGAGTTTGAAAGGGGAACTAGGTTTTTTTCACTACTTCTTTCTGCTGTAGTAGTTTTGAAATGGGGAATTGGGGAAGAATTTAGACAGACGATTGATAGATAATGAAGCGATCGAGGCGAGGAGAAGGAAAAAAAAAGTTAAATTTCCCGCCTAAATTACCGATGTGATTTTGGCGGGAAAGTATCTACTTAAAGATCGGATTAGCCATGGTTTTACTTTTTGCAGAAAAACTATCTGCATAAATTTGCTGGCATATGGTATGTTGTGCACATGTGTACAAATGAATTACTTAAGTTAAAAGCATTATAATATGAATACTTCAATTAAAATAACTGGATCCATTATTTGATTTTAAATTTATAATACTTCGGCCTAGGGCAGCGGCGGATCGAGAAAATGTTTTCACAACAGGCTAATAAGAAATATACAAAAAAATACATCTACGAACTCGGGCATTTATCAAAATATTCAGATTTTAGCACTAAAAATTTGTAAAAAATAAAAAAGAAATATAGTAGGAATTTATGTTCAAGATTCAAAAATAAATAAAATTCAGTTTAGTAAGTTTGATTTGGAACGAAAGGAGTAGTATTTAATTCCGTATAAGGTTGGGTATTGGAATTTTATAAATTAGAATAATAATAATAATAATTTGTTTTTATATTCTCGTCGTAAATATTTACTAGCTTATAAAGTTTGATTTAAAACGGAGAGAGTAGTATTTAATTATGTGAAAGGTCGGATATTGGAATTTTATAAATTAAAATAATAATAATAATAATAATAATAATAATAATAATAATAATTTGTTTTTATATTCTCATCGTAAATGTTCACTATTACTCGACACTGGTAACGAAGTAGTGTACATCTTTTCATCTTTTTAGTACTCAATACCTAACAAGGAAGCGCGTGGAGTACAGATTAAATTAAATTGATGTAATTTGATTGGAATTTTATAATTTAAATAGTACTACAACCAACGTGATGACATAATCAAAACTTAGTATAAAATACTAATTGAATTAACATAACCACCAACATTCATTATATACTTAAGCGATTTAGAATCACTATGTTTTCATCTAAACAACTTTCAGATAGCTACTCCCATTATTTTTTAGGCGGTTAACAAAAGCGCAGTTCACCGCCGCTTTATTTGCTGCTGGATCAATCAATCACTTGTGCCATCGGTGTTCAGTTATAGTTGCTATGTATTTTATCTAAACATTAGTAGGGAATTACGTTCGTTATCTCCTCCTCCTCCACTGCCCACTACGTCTATGCTTAGCTTCGTATAGATTTTGTTGTGATTTTTCATTTTTAATTTTATTTTTATTTTCGGTGTTTTTGTTGGGGACTTAATTACCTCTGCATGTAGCTGTTATTTGGTGGCATATCCTTATGCAATTTTTTTCTCTGTTCCAAGATTGAAATGTTAGGGTTTATTTTCGTTGTTTGTGTTTTTCGATTTGTTGGCATTTTGGTATTTTAGTAATTTTTATGCTCGTGCTATTGATTGTTATTTATAGTAACAAAATGAACCAACTCTCCTTCTAGAGTAACTTATAAGTACTGTTCCAATTGGACAAAGCAATCCTGAAATTGATTTGATCATAATTCGTGCAAATAACAAGCTGTTGGCTCAACACAAGTGACTATAACCAGTTAACCACCCACATAAACCTCATTTTGTTGTTAAATATTGTTAATTGCTATTTCTTGTTTCGGCAATGATTTAGTCCCAAATGTGATTCTTTCTCCTTCCCTTATGTCCAATCTTTTTATAATTGATGACATTTGGGATGTTTAGGTTTGGGATTAGATTAGATTTTGTCGAGACAACAATAAATCAATAATAATGGTAGCATAACAATAAATCAATAATGGTAGCATAATCTTACCAACTACAAAGGCTTTTGCATGTTGAAAATAAATTGGGCTCTTACATCTCCAAATGATAATTTCCATCTCAGAATTAAAGAGCCCTAGCTACTAATATATTTAAAATTAGTTGAGGGAGAGCTTGGTGAGGTTTGTGTATTTTATTATAATATTTTAAAATTTATACATTATTTTATTCTCTTTACTATCTTACGGAAAATTAAGTTCCAGATCCTAAAAGTAGAGTATCCGCCTAGTAGGAAATGTCTTAATTGAAAGTCCATACTTTCAGACAAAGCTTTAGCTAGTCATTTGACCGGGATCTATCCAAGGGGGCATTCCTTGGAAGGTGCCTTTTGGGGAATTGGGTAAAATATTTTTTTTTCTATAACACCTATTGCACTCCTTAACGAGATCACTGGACTATTCATTAATATAAATATAAATAGGGTGGGTAGAATCTTGAATGAAATTAGAATGAAACCTTCTACTTTGGTTTTTCTTGGTTAAGGAAAAGATTAGTATGTTACAACTGATCTGGGATGTCGATTGGGATGTTTCTCCAGAGATTGAGTGAAGGAGATGAGATTGTTTAAAAAATTTGCTCTAAACGCAAAACATAGTGTGATATTATGAATTTTATTATCTAATAGTGTAGTTTGAGGCTTCGAGGAAGCTTGCTCGGTGTGATGTTAGTGACATTAAGACAACCCGACCAGATGACAAAGTCTCTAGGGATCTTTTGGAGTTGAAATACAAGGTGCAAATAATGGTGATGACTAGCATAATTTCACGGGATGAAACTTGATTACTTGAGAATTCTCAAACTCGTACGTCATTAGGCTTAGCTAAGTGAGATAAATACTGCAAACAAACGATATTCGAATGCTTGATGAACAAAATAGCCAAAGGCCTATATTGTTAGGCAAGCACGGTGAATTATTCATCACCACTCATTATCATATAGTATATATATACTAGCACACATCCTCAACGGACGGTGGAAATCGATCTAATAATCTAACCTTTGTGGACTCCTTTTGAGTCATTCTACCATCTATCACCTTCAACTTCATTCTCATTTTATAATCTTTGTAATATTCTACACAATATACAAAAATATTCTAGAGACGAATTTACATGATAGCTACTTTGGACTTTGGTTCAGCATATGCGGTTAAGTTGAGAACCTGCTTCTTTTCGTAGTCTCTTCTCGTTTGTTCAATGTGCCTCCTCGTTCAAAGAAGAACTCAGCGCGCACAACCTGCACAACAACCAACACCCGTTCCTAGTACACCCGAATCAGAAAAGCCGAAGGTGGACACTGCCCGTTGACCAGCTATTCAGTGCATACGCTACCAGATCCAGCGGGAAGATCGAACCGCAAGGAATCTGAGTCTCTATTGCCTGACACTCTCTGACTTAGGACTCAATTACACCGACGTTCGCGTCCTGATGCTTGCATGGAAGATGCAAGTAAAAAAAACAAGGCTATTTCGAATTAACCGAATGGCAAAAAGCCCTAACTGAACTAAAAGTTGATACCATAGACAAGCTGAAGGTGTCGCTCGTGGACCTGGAGAAAGAGGCGAATACCGAATACGCCACCCAATTTTGAGGAGTTCTACTCCTACGAGTTCAGGTATTGCCTTACTGTAGACATTGACAGTATTTGAATGCTGCTGGAACTTGCCTACCGAACTATCCAGGTCTAGCGACATTTGATTAAAGTCCCCACCCGGCCTTTTCTTTTTTGGCAAGAGCAAGTCCAATAGAAGAGTTGCTTTTCACAACGCCCTGGCCTAAATTCCGGTTACTTAGTGATCAAAGACGAACAAAGACCAATGCATTTTTCGGATCATGAAAGGTCTCCATCTATGAAAACCTGCCGTTCTCACAGAATAAAGAGCTGACTCTTAACTACGGTGATTATCTTCTAGACCCGATTATCATAATTCTGGTTCTCAGCTCCTGTCTTCAACTCTGTACTATGGGATTCATTCACACGTACGAACAAAGTGCACATACTGAATGAAACTTATTGTCTCTGACTCTCTGTATTGGGATGATCTTAAGCAGGATACATAGAATTTCAAACCGCATGAATCGGCAAACTAACATGTATTGCTTTGGATTCAAGGAAATCATTCACTTATTCGACCAAAGAAGACATGGTTACTAATTGTTTTGGTAGGAAAGTTATTGATAAGAAATTAAGAACCTTAGAATCTAACATCTACCAGCAATTTGAGATGATAGTATCTTGTGAAAAATTGGAAAAGCAGTTATTTTTTCACAAGGTTAATCGCACAAGATGGTTTTCTACTTTCTGCATGCGACAAAAGGGGTGGAATACATACAAATACTTCACATCGTGTCAAGTTAAATAAAGAAGCACGAGGAGTTAATTCAGCTCTTCGTGCACACCTTTCAGAACTCAATGTCTTTCTAGTAATGAAGAGTATGAAACCAGTCCTCAGTAGGAAGTGGTATTGTCCGGTTATGTTTTGTTCAGGATGGAAGAGCACTAAACTATCAGGTGAAAAGATCTGTGTACTAGATGACTCTCGAACAATGATGAGAGCAGATTTTATAAACTATCTAGTATCTACAACAGATTTGCTGTACTGATATAGCTAGTAGTAAAGGTAAACATCATTTAATAAAGATCATCACAAAATATGTATGAAATATATAATCGGTCAACCTAAGATCATTTGTCATAATACTGAAGGAGTGGAATATCAGATTCAGTTGACATACCATTAGATAATAATTCCAACTATTTTCATGCAAAAGATCAAGAGACACTGCTACTAGCCCATGACAGAAGAATACCTGCTTGACCAAAACAGATAAACCAGATAGCTAATTAAACCAACCCTTTGTCGTATATGGATCGAATGGATCAGAAGAATCTTCAGCATCAGGCAGATTAAAGCAGTCCACTACATCAGGCAGACCACCAAAGCAATCATTGGCATCAGATGGAATCCGAGAATTGCAAGTATGTTTCTTCGAACCCAACCTGCAACAAGGAACTATGGTTTAACTTGTATAGCAAAATACGTAGAATGAATTCATGATATTACCAATTTGATAGAGCTGTTAATAAAATGTTATCAATCGCAAAACCTATCACTAAAGCGCACAGCAGTGAAGTGTTAGATGTGCATCTTAAAATACTACTCCAATCAAACAAGTTTTAGACTAAAATCATCTCAGGAGAAAAGAAAAAGGAAAGAAGGGGCGCACAAGTGGAAACCAATCTTTCATGACTTGATCATTTCCAAATTGTAGAGTCATTTATTATTTACCATGCATCCCTTAAAGCAAGATATATTTTCGATACTTGCGATTGCATCGCTCAGGTGAGTAGACAAACGAGTCATGCAACAAAGTATTATCCTAGTCCAAAACTATCCAGACTGCTAGTTATTGGGGTAAATTCGCCTCTGAGACCAAGTTGGGAAAAACATTTTAGAGAGCAACCTGCACGATAGTGCAATACGTTTTTTTAGCCTTAAAAAAACGCACTGCGCCATGGTGCAGGTCGCTCTCTGAATTTGTTTTCCACTAGGGTACCGGTCTTAATTCTATCCTAGTTATTGTAGATAGAGACAAGGACTGGTAAATGTAAAGAACCAATAAATCAACCACCTTTTAGTTAATGACACAAAACGAACAAATGAATGTTCAAGAATTCAGAGTTTCAAACCATTACATTGTACTGCGTTAAAGAACAAGAATTATACTAGCAGTAGTGAACACCAAACATTCCTTAGTTAGGACCACTTTCTCAGTTATCATTGCATTATGAGGCAAGTTATCTATGATCTTTATGATTATAATTTGCAATTTAATGGCTTTTCAGTATAGTATGATAACAGATTCACATAATAATAGTGATATCACTCAAGATGAAAGGTCAAGGAAAGTGTAATTTTACCTGTCACAAGGGCTCATTATCTTCCTTTTCAACAATTCATTTGGAGCAGTGGAAATGCTCCGAGGCTCACTTGCATTGCTGCTTCCATTCAGCCGAATATAGCTCAGCAGAAATGCTTGACAGGAAAAACTACTACCGGCAACCCTTAAAGGAACTTCTACCAAACGTCTATTTACAACGTCATACCACAAAAGGCCATCCCCATTCTGAATAAAAACCCATTGTTTGGTCTTGGAATAAGATATGAGCCTGGGATTCACCAAAGAAATACCAAAACCATAGAATCCATCAATCGAAACAAACTTATTCCAGATATTCTCTCCTCCTCCCTGATCATTGAACATCCATATATCAAACTTTTCCTTGTAAGAGTAACTCACAAATAAGCATCCACCCAAGGCATCCATATATTTATCCAATGGGTACTCCAATGCATAAGGCACTGGAAGCTGGTAGTAGCTTTCATTCCCAAGATCGAAAGCAATTATTCGTCCCACTTTACCCCCTCGCTCCAGTTTTATAGACGCAAACCAGTGTAGCGCATGATTGAAGAAAACTCCATGCTCAGATGTGTTCAAGATACAGTTAGGATAGTCCTCTATCCTACGCCACGACACATTCGGTTCCACAGAATAGAAATTCTCCAAAGCCTTAATACAACGTCCCCCAATCATAACCTCGGAAAGCCCTGGTGCCCTAACAACAGAGTAGATCAAAGTCTCCAACGCATCATTAGAAAGTCCCGAAATCCTAACGACCTTATAGTTACCCGTTACAGCATCATAACCAATCCCTCCAGAGGAACTAGAAAGTCCTGAAATCCTAACCACCTTATAATTACCAGTAACAACATCAAACCCAGCCCCTCCAGAGTAACTTATTCGCATACTCAAATCATCGAAAGGCGGTAAATCCAAAAAATCATTAGTTAAAGGGTTCCAAACAGTCCAATCAGTTGTTTTAGTGTCAAAGTGAGAGAGAAGGATTAAACCATGGCAGGAAGGAACAGGCAAGTTAAGTTGGGGCGGCGGCACACGGGAGCATATCCGATTATTAACAATAATGGCAGCATCGTTAAGAGAGTTGAGAGATAGGGAGTAGAGATTACCCAATTCAGAGATAATGAGACGGTCTCCTTGGTCCGATTGGCGGCGGATATGCGACCTGAGGAAGTCGGGATGGTCGATGAGGCGGCGCCACTCCTTGCAGACACGTCGGAGCCGTGGGAGAGACTCCGCCGGCACGCGGATTAGTATTTGAAACAGCACCATCCTTGTAATGTTAGACATTTTGAGTGATTTTGGAGGAGTTTCTTCAGAGGGGAACTAGGGTTTTGGGGGTTTGTAATCGGTTAATGGAAATGATCTTGTAGATGATGGGATAAACATAAATAGATCGGAGTGAGAGAAATCAATTTTCCCTCCAATCATTTGTCGATTTCCTTTAGGCGGGATAATATTATTTCAATTGACTTTGTGGTAAATCATAAATGACATTTACTGTACTGTTTGCACCTTAATTAATAGTGTTACTGTGTTAGATTAGTTTTAGTGGGTTAGTGGGCTTAATGGATTGGATACCACACCATTTCAGCATTTCACTGATTTTTTGTAGTAACTTCTTTGATTTGAATGGCACTCGCAAAGATTGCGCATTTTAACAATGTTTTCTCTAGGTCATAAGGGCATTAGACCTACACATTGTCCACGAAGTTCGCAGTAACCTTACTTTCCTCAAACAAAGTGTGGACTCCTAGCTACAATTTCACATTACACGAAGCACAAGGACTTGATGCAGCTGAAGATCAATCGCATCCAACTGTTTGGTTGTTTTTATAGATCGCTACTTTTATGAGAAAAAAGATAATGCAATAGGACACACGTAGTATTTAGAATTGCTACTCATGTGTCTAAAATCAGTTGAATAAAGATCCTTACAAAAGATAAAATATGACATTAGTTATTCTAGATCATTACATATAGTAATACTTAACTAGCCGAACATCAGTTGATACATCATCAGATAATTACATGATTAGTACAGAAGTAGCAGAACACATCACCAAATTAGATCATTACATAATAGAGTTGATACTTAAGAAGTTGAACATCAGTTGAGATAAAATTAGATCTTAGTTTCAACTATTTTTATGCAAAAGAGTGGAATCGAAAGATAACTGATCGAAAGTCCTTAAAACACCACTGATTGCTCTGACCTCAAAATACTTATTTGGCCAAACAAATTAACCAGATGACTAATCAATCCTCAGCATGGTTCGATTTTGAATAACCTACGACCATGTCAATATGTAGATTTCAATTCACTATCAAGTAAGATGAATAAAATAATCTCAGTATACAAAAATCACTAGAACTAGAAGAATGCAATCTCATTTTTTTTCTCACCTAACTCTAGTTTACTCTCCAAGTAATATCTTTCTGTCACTCAGAAAGCTCTCTCACACTAAATTCGTGTGTCCTATTCTATGAGAATTACACACGAAAACAATGACTATTTGTAATGAATGGTACCACAATGTTCTTTAACAACCACTCATGTGTTCCTACACAACCAAAATGATTTAGTTGCATGTATAACAAACCCATTAGTTGGGCCTTGCGGTGTAGCGAATCCATCTAAAAGCTCCTATAATGTTGTTCCAACTACTAGAAAGTCTTAGAGTTTGTTAGGATTGAGATAACCATGGGTATTGAGTGAACAACAATTAAGGTGTCTTGTCTCAACATCAAATCTCCACATTTAGCTTCATTCTCTATCGGCCAATGTTATCACGACAGCTAAGTACCACACCCCTAACTAATGGTGGTAAAATGATGTGCATGCTTTGGTAAAATGATGGCACTCTGATTATCATAATATATCGTTATTTTTTTTTTAATAAAAGAATATAAGTCTTTAAATCATATCGAAATTTAAATTTAAAGTCTTATTCTATAAAATTTGAAAACAATACAATTGGAGTCTGGACTCTGGAGAGATGAAACATCTCAAAAATCCCGTTCTTCATATCCTTTATAGACTAGGTTTGACATGTGATGGGCACATGTGTTGACTCCTCTTCTTATCTTATACCAAATCTGTCTCCCAATTATTCTCCAAAAGCCTTTTTCCAAGCTTCCGCGGTCTCTTCTAGGAAACCATCTTCACACAGCAAGTCAGCAACACTCCCCCATCGCCATTTTGTGCAGCTCCATTGCATCGGTCTGAATCTCAGTTCTCCTGTTCCCTTGCTCCCACGCCAGCTCCAGACCAAGACGTAAAGCCTCCGCCTCCGACTGGGTTACGGTCTTACAGATCTAATTGTGTATTGACTTGTCAATATTATATTTTCTGATGGGGTATTTCAGTCATTAGCAACAATTGGACTATTGGAGACAGACCAGGACGCCAGGTAGATTTTCCCGCTCAACAGAACAACAAAAATCCCCTTTCCCCAAATCAAAACCCAATAGCTCAAGCAAAAATCCCCTTTCCCGAACAATAATGTCGGACATTCCAACCGACCTTTTTCGCGAAATACTCCTCCGTGTACGCGTGGATTCCCTCTTCCGGTTCAGGTCAGTCTGCAAGTCGTGGCTTCGGATAATCGACGACCCAGAATTCTCCAAGCTTCACATTCACCGTGGAACGGGTGAAGGTTGGATCATCCATCTGAACAGCACCGGTAAGATCTTCTTGTTACCTTTGAGCCACTTGTTTTCGAGCTTTAACGGAAGGATGATTCATGCTATTAATGTCAAGCCTCCTGTGGGTCCGGGCATTCCCCGTTTACGTAACCTTCCCGTACCCAATTGCAATGGTCTTGTTTTAATTTCCAGCTCGAATATAAACTTGGGCTGGGTTATTTGGAACCCCTTTACTGGCGAGTGTTTAAAGTTACCAATATGTTGTGATGAATTTCGGGTTTCAATTGGAACGCCTGATAGTTCTTATAGTGGGCTTGGTTATGATGAAGCTAGTGATGATTACAAGGTCGTGAGAGTTTCTAAGTTCTACACATTTATCTGTTCGGTGAGTTCCGGGGCTTGGCGTAGGATTGAGGATTTTCCAAGTGAGTATACTATTTCGAAATTCAGTTACAATGGAACTTTTGCCAATAGGGCATTGCATTGGATTGCATATTCAGTGGAACGAACGTGGGAGTTGGGATGGTTGGTTGCTCTCGATCTAACCACCGAAACGTATAGGAAAATTCCATTGCCATCTGAAATTAAGGCTCGGAAACGGTATACTTTGACATTAGTTGCATTGAGTGGATGCTTGTTCTTGTTTACTCGATCGGAAGGGTTTACTGTGTGGATGATTAAGGATTACAGTGGTTCTGGTGATAAAGTGTGGGTTAACGTGATGTGGTTGAAAGAAAATGTTGAATATCGTGAGCTCAGTCCAATAGGTTATTTAAAGAGTAAAAATTGGATTCTTCTCCGATACAAACATGGGCTTTTCGCCTGGTATGATGTGGAGAAAAAGCGTTTATGGGAAGTTACTATGGAGGTCAACCCAGATGCAAATGGATCGGATCATGATGACCAAAGTCTGAAGTATGTCTCTGATACTTTTTCTTCCCAGGTTATCCCTTCCAGCCTTGTTCGTCTCAAGAGGAATGATGGTGCCAATGAGGGTGTTGCTGCAGGAGGAACATCTTCGAAAAGGAAGAGAAAAAGGGCTGATCTTGAGAAGTTGGGGCTGATGGTCTGCATGATGTTTGATTAGCTACTTACCTATGTTGTTAGGTCTTACTAGTAGAAGTAGTTTTAAGTAAGGTTGGAGGTTTTCTAGGGAAAGGACTGTCATGGAAGTCCTTTTGTTTTGGAGTTGTGATGTTTGCATTGCTTCAGATACTTTTGTTGCAACTCACTTCTATCTGATGGAAATTTTACTTGTTCGAATTTATCCGTGTCCGTGTTTTCTATGTGCTTTAATTGTTAAATTGACATGTTTGCATATGTTAGAGAAATGGAAATTTTTGTTAAAGTTTGAGCACAAGCTTCCTCTCCTGATTGTGAAGTCAACACCAAACTTGCTGGTGTTTTTATTGATGGACTAAGTTTCTGGAAATCAGATTCTCATGCAAGTCTACTGGTGAGATGAGATTCTGTGTACAGAAACATATAACTTCTTTGTAAAAACATGTGCAAACTCTTCCAAATTGTTCAATCAAAGTTGAAATTGACATATCAAATCGAACACACAAAGTTTGCTACTACTCCAGTTTATATAACCACAAGCACATAGATCAAGATGAAAACTAACCTAAGAATCTAAGATAATTCAAATTCTTTATCCGTTCTCTGAGCCATGCCTTGAAGACTATAATCAAGATAGAAGCCGAGGATTAGCTCTTCGTGCACACACCTTCCAGAACTCAATGTCTCTCCATTAATGAAGAGTTCAAAACAAGTCCTCAGTAGGAAGTGGTGGTATTTCCCATTTATGTTTATTCAGGAAGGAAGAGGATCAGGTTAATGACCTGTTTACTACAAGATGACCCTATGAAATATATCAATCAAGTCTACGATCATTTGTCGTGCCAAAAAAAAAAAAAAGAAAGAGCCACGATCATTTGTCATAACTCAATAATACTGAAGTAGGGGAATGAATATCAGATTCAGTTGACACGCCATTAGATTATAATTCCAACTATTTTCATGTAAGAGATAAAAGATAGAGACACTCCTACTTGTCCATGACAGGAGAATACCTGCTTGGCCAAAACATATAAACCGGATAACTAATTAAACCAATCCTTTGTCTTATACGGATCAAACATTCAAACGGATCAAAAGAACAAACCAAAGTTGTATAGAATAGACACAACAATTCTTCTCTGCAAATGCGATTTATGGCTGCTTATATATATATATATTCATAATTCGACAGCTCTCTTATGAAGCTTTATGAAGTCGTGCCAGTTCATGGTGCTCATCTGTCCACATGGTAGATCCACTGAAACATACATCCAGGAGTTTTTGCCGAATTCTATAAGAAAGAAATATTGAAATAATATGATCATGATTGGGTTAAACAATTGATGTGATTAAAGACATGAAACTCAATGATTTGGTGCATGCAGTAATGATGAATGTTTAGTACCTCCGATTCCACCAAAGAAAAGAAGCTTGCCCAATATTGTTTTAGTATCTTCATATACCTTGGCCTGTAGCTTGTGGACATCTTTCTTGATGTACCATTGAAACAACAAGCCAAAGCCACAAGCTGCTGGTTGTAAACTTTTAGTACTATCAAGGTTCTTGCTGTAACTTAATTAGATAGCAAAATTTAAAGATGATCTTCAGTAAACTCTTTTTCTTTGTGCAATGGTAATGGTGTGTCCTGCATTATATATACATAAAGAGAGAGAGAGAGAGTTTTTCTTTTCTTTTTTTTTTTAATTCTTTTTTTGCTTTTAATCATGTTGAATGTTCAAAGTTTAAAGTACTGTACCAAATTGGTTCAAATTGGTCAATGCAGTTACTAAGGTGATGTAATATGAATGAAAGGATTGACTGGCAATATATATGGTTCAATGAATTTATTCACATACATCAAATTATTAGTGTACTAGTGTACTAACAAGACGTTCATTAGAATTCTCAAAAAAAAAAAAAAAAAAGACGTTCATTAGATAATAGGATTCAAATATGGTATCAGTTGGAAGTTGTGGCAGAACTTCAGAAAATCTAGGCCAGTTCACAGAACTAATTTGTTATATACATAGCATTTCATATAAGTATTCTTACTACGTACTGAGATTTTTTAAACGTAAACAAGGGAACACTTTTGTAAATTATTCTTACTACATGTAAACTTTAAGTAGAGAAATTGATCAAAGTAATCTGCATAGCAAAAGAACACAACTGGAGCTATGCACAATGTATAAGAATTAAAAAAAATAAAAAATCATTGAATTTATTTAAGAAACATAAAAACAGAATTGCATCTTTGCTCATTTATACGCCCTCTGAATTACTCGCCCTGCACTCATTTCTTGTAAAAGAACAAGAATTGTTAGCAGTAGTAAACACTAAATATTACCTAGTTAAGATCACTTTCTTCTCATTACATTCTCATAAACAGATGCAAGTTATCTATGATCTCTGTGATTATAGTTTGCATTTTAACGGCTCTTCAGTATCGTATGAAAGCAGATTCACATGATTAAGTATCTACAGAGGTCCACCAGGACGTGCCTGAGTCTAGTAGTGAGCAATGGTCCAGACTCCAGATCGGACTAATACTTTTTGCGATTTCTTTTTTTATTTAGTACTGTAAATTTTAACTTACAACTTGTAACTGATGATTGGTTCTACTTCTACCCTTAAACTTCACAACACACAGAACTTCCCGCTTTAACTCCAATTTAATCTCAGCCGTGGACGATAGAACTTTGCAGTACCCACCTTACTTTCTTCGAACAATGGGTGGATTTCTAACTACAGAGTACAGTTTCACATTACAAGAAACACAAGGATGATTCAGTTGTAGATCAAATTTTATGAGATCATGTAATAGGACGTATGCAGAGCTTAGATTTGCTTACTCATGTATCTAAAAACCAGTTAAATGAAGATCACTACAAAAGATGAAATATGTGATGTGTCATCATCAGTAAATCTAGATCATTACATAATACCCAAGTAGCCAAACACACATCATCAGATCATTACATGATTAGGAGTAGTACTTAAGTAGCAGAACATCAGTCGGTCATCAGCAGATTAGATCATTACATAATACTTAAGTAGTCGAACATCAGTCGAGACAAAATTAGATCTTAGATGCGTAGTTCCAACTATTTTCATGCAAAAGACTAGTGGAAAGGAGAGATAACTGATCAAGTCCAAAAAAAACACCACTGGTAGCTCCGACCTGAGAATACTTGTTTGGCCAAAACAGATAGTAGACCAGATGACTAATCAATCCTCTCAGCAGGAGGCGGAATCTGATATCTACTTGTTTTTAGCTTCAAAACCAACCTGTAACAGTAAATTCTTATTAACTTAGGTAGTTAAAGATGTCTGTGTATTACTCGCAAGAAAATGCAAAATGAATTCCTGATGTGAACATTTTGATTGAGTTGCAAATAAAGTGGAAACAATCTTAGTGACAAGTCTGCTAGATACTGTAGACACTAAGCAATGGAGTGAAGAACATTCTAAAGAAACCTCAACGAAACAAATGAACGATCAATTTCAGCAATCAAATCATCTCACATTGTATGTTAAAGCACCAGAAGCCCAGAACTAGAACCAATAGTAAACAATACTACTACCTAGTTAAGAACCAATATTTCATATAGAGATGGATATGACAAAGCCTAAGGTGCAAACTCAGCAGATATCTATTGTTTTTCATGCATATTGTATTTGTAAAGCTATTTCCTTGTCACTTCAGATAACTTGCAACTGCAACATTTAGACACGTAAAGCAACAATTTTGAGAAAGGTTGCTGAATATCATAGCAAAATAATTTCATTCAACAAAGTTACCTCCTAGAGTCCTAGTCCCAAATTATTAAGTCTACTGGATATTGTAGAAACTAACTAATGGACTGAGAACAATCTAAAGAAACCTCAATAAAACAAACGAATGTTGAATTTCAGCAGTACCAGCAGTCTAGCTATGGTAATCTATGCTCACTATTTAGGCAAGCACTGAGTAAGGTTATCAATGACCAGAGTGACTATATCCATCAATTCTATGACTTTGACAAAACATGACTTTTAATACTAGTCATAGACTCATAGTATCATAGGAAATGATAAGATTAAGGTAAGAGTAATTTCACCTGTCACGAGGGCTATTTCTCTTCCTCTTCTTCAGTGATCCTTCTGAAGTAGTAGTGGTTTCATTAGCATTGCTCCTTCCATGGAGCCAAATAGAGCTTAGAGGAATTGCCTGACAAGAAAAACTACCTTCCACACCCTCAATAGAAACTTTGGTTATACATTTCTTTTCCACATCATACCAAACAAGGTTTCTCCCACTCCGAATTACAACCTCCTTTTTGCTCCTGGAACAGGAGATGAACCTAGGTTTCACCAACTGCATATCAGCATTATAGACTCGATCAAGCGAAACAAACTTAGTCCAGATGTTCTCCCCTTCTCCCAGCCCATTCAACATCCATACATCAAACTTTTCCTTGGAAGAGTAACTCACAAATAAGCATCCACCTGACGCAGTCATAGACTCAGATCCCGATGAGACCGGTGGCCCCGGAATCTGGCGGTACTTTTTGGTGCCAAGATCCAAAGCAATCATTTGTCCCTCCTTACCTCCCACCTGTCTTATAGATCTAAACCAGTGCAACGCGCCATTGAAGTAAACTCCATTTTCAGGCTTGTTCATGACCATAAGAAGGTCGTTGAAGATGCAATCAGGATAGTCCTCAATCCGACGCCATGTATCCGATTTCACCGAGTAGATTAAAGTCTCCAAGGCATCTTCGTCTACATCTTCAGTTCCTGAAATCCTAACCACCTTAAATTCACCCGAAACCGCATCATAGCCAATTCTGCCGGACGAAAACCGGCGTCCCTCAGTGAGATCATCATAAGGAGGTAACTCAAGGAAATCCATAGTGAAAGGATTCCAGACAGTCCAGGTCCTTTTCACTTCGAAGTGAGAAAGGAGGACAAGACCATGGCAAGAAGGAAGAGGCAGTTCTTGTACAGGCGGCACCCCACGGCGACTCAGATTCTTTGTTTATAGTTATACAAAGAAGGTACTATCGGAAAATATCTCTGACAAGATAAACATAGGGAGATGAGCGAAAATCAAATTTTCCTCCCATACTTTCTTGGGCGGGAAAACTTCTATTTGCAAAAATGTGTGATATTATATTACTCTCCAAAGCCAACGAATCATCCCAAATTCAATCCCTTGTCGGGGGTCCTAGAGCTAGAGGTAACGGAGACCATATCATCTCCAACCTTTTGTCCAACACTTTGTCCAACAAATAAATCAGAAGCTCACACATGACAAGTAAGAAATGGGTCTTCCATTAAGCCATATAATCCACTTATTAATCCAACTTATTAATCAGAACCTTGATGTTATGGATTTTTTTTGTTTTTGAAACACTATTCATGAAGAGGTGCTAGGAATTACATAGGAGTATAACCGAAGGAAAATACACAATCTGTGTTAGTCTATAAGATAATAGAATAGATTCCCTTTAAGACGTTCACAATGAGCTGAGTTGGTGAAAAAGTACATAAAGCACACAACACATTGTGTGATCTTGCGTTGGATTTCTTTCTGTTCCAGTTCACTTTTTAGAAGGACAATAGAAATCTATGCTCTGAAGTAATTGAATCCATGCAGCTTCTACCAGCTATTAAAGACAGTACATATATAGCAGTACAAAAGGTTGCTTCTTGCTTCACTTCCAGTACTTTTCTCCTTCAATGAAGAGTTCTGAACCTGTCCTCAATGCAGGAAAGAACACTACGATATCAGGTGACACAACCATTATAGTACATGATGTGATGATGACACTGGAGCAATGATTGGAACAGGTTTTCAAATTCAAAAAGATTAGTGTTTCCAACAACAACGGGAATTATGAGCGGAGTGGTGGCAAGTAAGCTTTGTACTGAGGGAGGGAGAAGTTAAAAGACTGAAACTGGAGCAAGGGACATTTGGCTGGGTTGGTGGAGAAGAAGATTAAGGGTATCGAAATATTTGATGAATACTAGGGATCATGGAGTCAGTTGAAACCTGAAATGTTATGTTTTAGTGTAAAGGTCCAATATAAAAACAGAAGATGGAAGTTGAAAATCAAATGGTATTAGATCAGGCATGTCAGGTTGTTTTTACAGTTTACTTTTGATCAGCTTGTTGCATTTGTAAGCTTATGAAACAAGCTTTCGATCTTTACCCCTGGTCTACATTATATAGGATGTAGTTTGGTTAAGTACTCGTATATACTAAACATAACTGCATCAGTTAATAAGATCACTACAAAATACCGTCATCAGCCAATCTAGATCACAAGTTTCATTACAAAAGTAGTGGAACATCAGTCAATACATCATCAAACATTAATTCCAACTATTTTCATGCAAAAGAAGACAGATGAATGGAGATAAGTTATCAAAAGTCCCCAAAACAACACTGGTAGCTCTGACCTGAAAATACTTGGCAAAACAGATAGACCAGATGACTGATGAACTGATCAATTCTCACCATGAGATGGAATCTGAAAACTGGTGGATTTCAACTTCAAAACCAACCTATAACAATGAATGCTTAATAACTCAAAAAGTGAAAGAAGTCGATGCATTGCTCACAATAAAAAACACGTAAAAACATAATGAAATGATGAATTCATGAAGAGAAAATTGTGATTGAGCTGCCAAAAAACTGGAAATATTATAAAAGTGATAGCCAAAGAACAGAACAGTTCTGCGATAGATGTGCATCTTAAAATATCAAACAAGTTTTAGATTGTAATCTTATGTGACGGTATGGTAGAGTCGTTAGACTTAGACATCATTATTCTAAACATGGGGGAGATTCAAAATCAGAAGCCAATCTTTCATCATGGATAAGATGAAATCTAAACACAAAATTGCAGCAGATATCTATTGCTTTCCTAATTGTAAATCATTTTTCTTGTTTTTTAAGTTTTATCCATTACAGCAAGTATATTTTTGACACTCTTGTGATTGCATTATTTAGATGAGTAAAGCTGCTTCTTATGAGAAATACGAACAAAAATCCGAGAAAATCTTTTCATTCAACAAGGTACTCCTAGTCCAGAACTAGAGATTAGCCAACTGCGCAACTAAGGACTGAAACAACAATTTAAAGACGGCTCCATCATTGTTCCAGAAAGCCATGATCAAGATCTTCGAGCCCATTCTTCCAAGTGCATTGGTGTACATTGATGACATCCTGTTGTTCTCTCCCGATATAGACTCACATACCACGTTGTTAAAGGAGTTCCACAACATTGTGCAACGATATGGTATCATGCTCTCAGAAAAGAAGATGGCCGTTGGAGAAACTAAAATCGATTTCCTTGGGATGCATATCTCAAAGGGACAATACCATCTGCAGCCACATATTGCAACTCAGCTTGAACAATTTCCAGACGAGAAACTTTCCTTCAAGCAAGTTCAACAATTCCTTGGAATTGTTAACTACATGGCAGATTTCATCCATGACTTGGCAAGGCACAGATCAGTCCTCTCAACCCAGCTCAAGAAAGACGCCCCTCCATGGAGCCAGAAGTGTACAGATGCAGTCAAAGAACTCAAAAGGATCTCAAAAACACTCCCAGCACTGAAGATCCCGTCCAATGGCAAGAGAATTTTACAGACGGATGCAAGTGATTGCTACTGGGGAGCGGTTCTCTTAGAAGAAGATGAAAAAGGGAAACGTCACATCTGTGGATACAAGAGCGGTGTGTTCAAAGACAGCGAAAAACACTACCACTCAACCTACAAGGAGATTCTTGCGGTAAAACGAGGGATAGAGAAGTTTGAATTTCATCTTGTTGGGCAACATTTTCTCATAGAGATGGACATGTCCTCGTTTCCTAAGATGATCCAGTTCAAACAGAAGGTTCTGCCGCAAGCACAACTACTCAGGTGGGCAAGTTGGTTTTCACAATGGAAGTTCGATGTCAAGCATATCAAAGGAAAAGACAACTTCCTCCCGGATTTCCTATCCAGGACTCAACGACAGATATCAACAATCATCCCGATGATATATGCACTCAGTCCTGAAAATCCACCAGAAGAATCACTAAAGACCATGATCACAATGATGCCACAAGGGTTGCAAGAAAAGTTGTTGGATACAATTCTTGTCTACAGAGGTGTTGAGACACTCCATGGATTTCTGAAGCTCTATATCCACATGTATGGTCTAGATCAAGGTCCACTACTTGGTCTACCTTACCATCCAGTTTACCCTTTCCTTACTACCATAGATCTAAATCCAGATCATTATGGTAAATTTCCAAAAGAAGCGTATTTGGTACTCTGGTATTTAGCAGACATATATACCATTGGAGTACTGATCGACAAGTGCCATCTAATTCAGTACTTGGCAAAGTGCATCATGACTAGGAGAAAGCCTCACTACAAATTATTGTACAAGTGGCTAACTCTGTTCCATGATGTGACATGGTGGCAAGAGAATATTCGAGCACAGGAAGGGACAACAATCTTAGTCACATTCAAAATTATCACAGATCAAGACCATCAAGAAGATGGAGTTGAAATTCAGAAAAGATACGTGGCTCAGATACAGACAAGTTATAAAGATAATGCTTTTGAAGGAAGCAAATTTCATCAAAGGGCACGTGGAATAGCGGCAATGAATGGAGTAGAAGCGTCCAGCCTTGATGATAGACTTTTTTGTCCACATACAGCTCATTGGCATAATCGAGACCTATACCCACAAGATTTTGTTGAAGAAATTCGACAAATACTTGTAGGCTTTCATGAGCAGTACTCGTGGCCCCGATCAAACCCTGATCATCCGATCTACCGAGTTGAGGGAAAAAGGTACATCTTTAGGAGATACGTTCCGGGCCATAAAATTACAATTCCAGAAATACTTTCAAACAGTGAAGAGGATGATATTGAGCCTGACAGCGAATAATGCAGAAGCCACTTCACTTTTGGAGACAGGGGAATAAGTTTAAGTTGAAGTTATTATGTTTAAATATGTTTCTAGAAAAGTATGTTTCTATAAAAAGTATAAGTATGTAATAGTTTACCATGTGTAGGTTTCTATTACCATGTGCTATTTAGAGTAAATATCTAAGGAATATTCTTTGAAATATTCCTTAGGCTTAGTATATAAATAAAGGCTTGGAGGTGTGAAAGCCAAGTAAGGGAGCTAAGTCTAAGTGTGAGAGTTTAAGCCAAGTCCTTCTAATATTGAGTGCTTACTTCAGTATAATAAAAAAATTTCCCCTTCATTAAAATACTCTTAATGTCATTCCAATACTCTGTCTAATCCTAAAAACATATAAACCTCCTGGTTGTACCTACTTACTATGTGTCTGTAAATAGAAGAAAAGCCATGTCATGTCATGTTTCTTCATTGTCTCTCTGTACCCATCATGCTTAAATGAATTCATAAGGGTATCATATTTGGTCAACTGAGCTAATATCTAACAGGTGGAAACAAAAGATGAGAGAAAGATAACAGAACATGGATTAACCATCATTGACCATGTCACATACAACCTGCTAGTGGGTTGTCCGTTGTCGGATACCTGGTAGTAGATTAGTAAATGCATCTGAACACATAACAACTTAATATATATATTCTCAACAAATATTAATGAGGAGAAGATTTTACCAGAGTAGAGGCCTTTTCTTCTGTTGTATTCCTATTGCCGCAAGCAAAACCGTCCGTCTAAACCAACAAACAACAAAACAACCGCACCCAACATAAAATTAACTAATACAATTGCCGCAAGCAAAACCGTCCGTTAATCCACTAATCGCACATTTCTACTATAATCATAATTAGGAACGCACATTTCTACTAGATCACAATTACGCATAGAAGATACAAGGATTTTACACATTTATACTACGGTCACAATTACGCACGCACATTTATACTACAATCACAATTACGCATAAAGATACAAGGATTTTACGTTAGCCGCATAGTAGCTGACGATCACTATCGCCACCATCAATGAGATGCGAACAGCATCCATACTTATAACGATCAACTGCAGATAAACTTTTACTAAATTGAGCACTGAATAAGGGATTAAACTCTCCAATTGTTACCATATATAATCGCCCAACCTAACTTACCAGTCTGAAGGAGCTAGAGAGAGGGGGCTAGTAGAGACTGTGAATTAAGAGGGAGTTTTTTTCAGCTATATATAGAGAGCGGTTTGGTAAGCTTCTACTTTGGTGTTAAATTCATCTTTCTATTCTAGTAGCAGTATTAGTGTAGCTTTCTTATTTTCTCTCAACTCTACTACTATTTCTTTTCGGCTTCTTTTTATTAGAGAACTAGTAATGGGTTGACTAGAAACTCTCTGACTCCGCACTCTCCCAGGAGTATCCATTAATAGGTCCTCCAGCCCAAAACTTGAAGTTTATTGGGGTTAAACCCCATTTCATTTCTTAGTAGTTTGGGCTTATTAGGATTTTTTTTTTATTATTCCACATAACACATACATTCAACATGCACCACATAATTAATGAAAGAGAAATAAAATGAAATTAAAAAAATATTATTTGTGGCTTATTTGGGGCTTCAAATATGTAGTCCCTAAGCATTGGCTATATTTAAGAAGCCCCAAATGGCTTATTTGGAGATTAAGCTGGTGGCGGTGGAAGGGCAGTTTTCGTAATATGCATTATTCTATGGAGGGTAGTTTCGTAATTTGACCTTTCTCAAACCACCTAACTTTAATCAAACACAAACCCGGGCTCTTTTTTATTTGCTTTTTAAAGTTGGGCACCGACCTGTAATTTTCGTGTGAAATTAAGCACAAGTAAAATGCAATTTGTTTTGTTTGGTTTACCGTCGAAAACAGTGAGTTCGATTATACAGTCAAACAGCTTGCACGAGATCTCCAAACAACTATGATCAGAAAAAGAGGAGGAATACTCATCCTAAATGGGAAAAGCCCAAATCGGGTCGGGTTAAGCTCAACGTGGAAGGAAGCTACTGAGAGTCTGAGAGATGCAGATGGAGAATGGGGGATTCACCGAAAATTGACATCATCCTTTGTGAATCGAGCTGAAGTTGAAGCAGTGGTACTTGGGAGAAGCGATACCCAAGGATTCGTATCGAGATTGATTCCCTTCTACTATGCAAAATGCATGATACTTGAATAGGTTGGCTATGATGAGGACCCAATTACGCAAGATTAAGTGCTACAGTGTAAGGAGCTTATTCATAAACCTTGGGAAGTAGAAATCAAGTGGATAAGAACAACAGCTAATATGTGTGCTGATAAGTTGTGGATAAGAAGATAAGCTAATATGAGTGTTGATAAGTTGTTTAGAGGAGGAATTTTTTTGGAATTTACCAACTCCCTCACTTATACCGTTTTTTCATTTTGATAACTTCGACTCGACTGAATGATCGACTTCATAAAAAAAAAAGTTTGGAGTTAGACTAGACAAGTTGGAACTGAGGTAAAAGGCTCAAATTGGTTTTAAAATTGGCGAAACATGACCCATCAATTCACGAAGAATCCTGTCCACATGGCCATTGCAGACCTCTTCTATTATATATTCGGGCCTTGTAAGAGATTAACATTAACACCAAAAAGCTTAGTTTTGAACGAGATTTGTTTACATTCGGTCTCGTCCAGTTTCATCCACATGGAATTTGATCCATTACAACAAGTTAGAAATTATGTACATTTAATTCGATCTTGTTACCTTTTGGTTCGAGGGAGAAAATGGTTCTGTTGATGAGAGTAGAATTGTACATTTGGAAATAACATAACAAATTAACAATGGTTCATGGAGGTGCAACATGCTCACTTAGCCACTTGCATTGAAGTTATTGCATTTGATAAATTTTTTGACGAAGTACACTAATATATAGGATACACACCTAAGCGTACTACGAAAACATCCAATATAGTAGTATTTAGCACATAAGATAGTAGAGTGGCTTTGTTTTAAGCCGTTGTTCACAATGTGTTGTTCACTGTTCAGTGTGTGTCAGATACTACACAGCAACATCACATAACCTGGACTGGACAACAATGCCAAGAACATAAGTTAAACATATTCCCCTAATTATTCCAGTTCAACAAGAAATTTGTCGGCTATATATTTTAAGAGCTTGCCAATTAACTATATGTTTCTGGAGAACGATCCTGGAAAAGAAAATGTATGTGACACGGACGCTTTCACAGTTGCGAAAATCTCCAGAATTACTTTCATCACCTCCTGATGGCCCAAATTCAGGTTTCTTGGTGATTCTAGATAAAGAATCAGAGACATATTCATTCTTCGGGTTGTTCAAGAACCGAGCCATCAAAGACCTGCCGTTCCCACAGAACAAGGAGTTTTCTGTAGGCTATGGTGATCCTCCGCAGTCAGCTTTGCTCGTTCCAGCTCTCAATCAGCCTTTGTCATCTAATCTATACTATGCTATCGATCCACACGGAAAACACAAAGGGTATTTAATTCTTCATTTCATTCAAATTTACACTTTGTTAATGAGTTCTGAACGCTATATGCGATTATCATATTAGTTTGAATTTGATTTATTTAATTTCCAGGGAAGCATTCACTTGTTCAAAGGAGGAGGATAAGACAGCCTGTTGTTTCCACCTTACTGTTGAAGATGTGAAACAAAGGCCATTGAATCCATGCAACATCTACCAGCAATTCCAGATAGTTCGTCACAGTACAAGGGGTCATTTTTTGGCAAAATCAGTAGCACCGGATGGTTACCCACCACACTTTCTTCGAACAAAGGGGTGGCCTATATACAGACGGCCTTCTAAAGCCAATTATGTCAACCATGCCAAGTTACATGAAGTACGGGGAGTTGATTCATTTCTTCGTGCTCGCCTTCCAGAACTTAATATCTCTCCTTCAGTTAAGTGTTCTGAACCTGTTATTGTCGGGAAATGGTACTGTCCATTTATGTTTGTCAAGGAAAGAAAACTACGGGATCAGGTGAAACAATCAATGTACTACTTGATGACACTGGAGCAAAGATGGGAACAGGTTTTCAACTTCCAAAAGAATAACCGTCCTGACTATCAGGGGAATTCTGTGAAAATAGATACTTTAGTTGAAAAGGAACAAGTTTTCATTCATGGTCATGAAGCTGCTTGGAGCGTTAATAGTGTAGCCAATGGAGTTATTTGGTTTACAGGGTATGACTCTGGAGGCGGGCAAGTGAGTATGGGATTGAGAGAGGAAGTGGTTGAAAGAATGAAATGGGAGCAGGAGAGATTTGGTTGGATTGGTGGAGAAGAAAGGCAAGTGAAGATTAATCGCATCGAAGCATTTAATGGACCTTGGAGATCATGGAGTGAGTTGAAATGCTATGTTTTGGTGGAGAGATTCAATTTGAAAAGAGCAGATGGAAGTTTGGTGCTTGCCTATGCCTTCAAGCATCCTCATCAGATGAGGATCAAATGGGATTAGATCAGCTTATATGCAGCAGTGGGATTGGTTATTTCCGTTTTGTTTTGTGGCCTTGTGGGGGTATAATTAACATGAAGTGTTCTCTGTGCATCTTGGCTCTTTGTCTTTGGTGTGATCATATGAAATATATAAGGATCAGAGTATATGTGATGTATAGATTTGGAACTTATTCTAAACATAAGTTAATGAGCACTATCATTAGAACATACTCCTATGCAGCAAAAGAGAAGGGAACATAGACTAACTGATCAAAAATCCAGAAAACAGAGTTTAGGTTCATAGTTAAGACATGTTGAAGGTAAAATTGAAGAACTGAAGCAATTATTATTATCACAATTTTAAACAATCAGAAAAAGTGTGGTCCAATGGGCCATGGCTTAACACTTCCCCATACAAATCTAGATAGATATGTAGTGCACGTCAATTATTCTTTTTGCGCCCTTACAATATTCAAAACCAAATCATGCAAAGCCTTAGCAGATGATCCCACTCCGCTAATAGCCTTCTTTCCACTCATTTCTAACTTATTGACGTTTTCCCTCATTTTCAACCCTTCTTCCCTTCCCATCACATATCTCACCATTCTCTCAATTTCCTCCCTTCCCACGACTTCCTCACTCGGCAACACTGACGGCCTAACTGCCACCTCCAACTCCTCTACAAGCAATGTGGCATTCAACTTTTGTTCCGCATAAAGTGGCCACACAACCATAGGTACACCGTTATTAATGCTTTCCAAAATTGAGTTCCAGCCGCAATGTGATAAAAATCCTCCAACTGATGGGTGATTAAGTACTTTTACTTGTTCAATCCACGTGGGAACTACTAACCCCAAATTTGCAGTCCGGGTCAAGAATCCTTCAGGTAGAAAATCAAAGTTGTCCCCACATGTAGTGGGGAGTCTTACCACCCAAATAAATTTATGTTGGCTCCGCTCTAATCCCCAAGCTAGCTCGATTGTTTGCCCCCGCGATAGCACCCCACTACTTCCAAAGGACACGAAAAGGACCGAGTCCATCGGTTGCCGGTCCAACCAATCAAATACTTCGGCATTCAAAATGACTGGCTCCACTGGACGGGCCAACGGACCAATCGAGTAAACCGGGATTTTCAAAATGGAGCCGAGTCCTTCATTATCTCTTAAAGCTTTCAGAGTATTGGGCTCCAATTCTTCCCAAGAGTTTACCAAGAGTCCATCAAATAGAGAAAACTCTTTCCCCATTCTCAAATACTCATAATACTGTTGATCATTCCGGTCCGTCATAGGTTCAATAACATCCTTCGGTGGAACCGGTTTGATACCCGGAATTTTCAAATCTTCTATTTGATCCGTATACTGGCCATTGATTTCTTTATCAAGAATCTGGCAGTATATAGTTAGAGCAGATACCATTGCGCTGCACGGGGCATGCACATACTTGGCCATTCCAAACTCGATGGCAACCGGGTAAGTTTCAGTGCCAAAAAAGTCCACGATCAGGGCGTCAGGTGGGCGGTCCATAGCAGCAATGGTGGACCGGACAAGTGGCACGGACTCCCGCATCATGAGGCAGAGCATGGTTATGAATTGGGTCGATGGGTTAATGAGGTGTGAAATGTCAACAGGTGGAAGCTCTACGATTTCGACGTTTTTCTCAAGTGGAAAGTTGAGGAGCTCAGAATCCGGTGGGCGCATGGCTGTTGTGACTAAAAAGACGGTGACTTTGGCGTTGTGTGTGGTGGCGAGGCGGTTTCCTAGGACGACGAGCGGGATGAGGTGGCCCATACCGGGAATTGAAAGCATGGCAATGTGGAGGTTATCGGCGTTTGCCATTGAAATGACGAAGTCTTACTCTTTGTGAAATATGATAGAGTTATTTGAAGTGTATAGTGAGTTGAGGTTGAAAATAGTTTGTAACAATTTTTTTCTCAGCAGCTGTTCAAGATGATATTGGAAGAAGAAGAGCAAATCCCCAGATCTCAGACTGAAGCAATAATTGAAGAGTGCAAATTAAATGATAAGGATAAGGATAAGGAGAAGTGCACACACACATATGCTGCTGATCACATTTTTAGAATCTAGATTTGATGTTAGGGAGGTGAACCCACCTTCTCCAATTATAGTGTTTTTACATTTGGATAACACGCTTTTTTCAAAGTATCCAAGACGGTCCTTTCTTCGAGATCTTATTAACCTATTTGATGGTCTTTCATTACAATAAAAAAGTAAATAAATAAATAAATAAATCATAGCATATTTATTTAGCATGGAAATGATACAAACCAATGATGAATTTTAATTTTAGTTAGATAAATGATGATTTTTTATAAAGGTTGATGATTAAAACGTCTAGTTTGATCATTGGATGCCTAGTGTACCTCGCCCTCGATGTTCATATTGGGTCCCACATTAATATTGAGATGGGGCACATTAGGACGTAGGAGCTAGAGATGGCAAACGGATCGTTCGCATCAAATACGGATTAGTCAATTCGGATCGGATGGGCTTAGGGAAGATCAGGCTGCAATTAATGAAGGAAACTTCATGAAGAATGGATTTGAGCCACAAAAGAGAGATAAATGATTGAAAAAAATAATCTTGTATTAAATAATTATGTGGTGTTGAGCAAATTTGTATGCCTATAAATTGGCAGTCTCCATCGTCTTTCATCATCAGAAAAACAACTCCACTAAATATAATAAGGAACGATAAGAAATTGTTATTTTCGTTTGAATTGAATCTAACTGAACTTTGAATTGAATTGAATTGAATTTATTTGTAATATAAAATATAACTAATTAAATCTGAACAAAATTGAACATAACTGAAAATATTGAGTATTCAAACGAAGAAAACATAGTTTAAGTGTGTAAAAGGTAATTTATACTAAACAACACTGTAAAGAAAAATCCAATAGCTTTTTAGTGCATAATCTTTGGAACAATATTAGATACTAGAGCATTCACATCAATTTCCCATTAAAAAAATTCTAAAACCGTTTTAAACACATTCCCTATAATATTTTAAGTACTTATTTAGCAATTCACTAAAATTAAATTCTCTTTCAGTGATTTAATAAATATATAAATAATAATTCTAATAACCATACATTCTAAATATAGTATATAAATTAATGATTAATGCACTAAAATAGTTTTATGCATGCACAAGTTATGCATGTGAAGTGTGTTCCTTTTTTTTTTTTTTTTTGGCCCATACAAGTTTTAAGGAATCTAATTTGTTATACTTTTACACATATTTTGATATTTTTGTCAATATTTAAGAAAAAAAAATATTTTAAGGAAACTATTGTGAATGCTCTTAAGCAATTAAAATTACTCTCTTTCACCTCCAACCTTGTTCTATTCTTTTTTCTTAAACAAAAAGAATAAAAATTATTACTTCCTCAAAACATTTACAAAAACAGAAGTGTGCATAAGGATTGGCACGAACCAAAATGACAAAAAAAGCTCCCCACACCCCAACCAAAATTAACCAAACTAAGAAAATACCTAATAATTGAGAATTAATGAATAGATCGTCTAGTATTATGACGGACCGGACACTAGAATCATTCCGATCCATTATAGCTTCCAAAAGAGTCTGAGATTTTCTAGTTGGCAATCAACTATAGTCAAGACCATAAGGACAAATATCAGCATGGACTAGATTGGGTCCGGGTCCAAATTGTCTTAGACTATTATAGCTTGACACTTTTTATGAAGTGTTGGGCTAGGAATTATGCCACTGCCAGTCAAACAGCTAAGTCCATTTGAGAAGTGTCATTCTAAAAGTCACTTCTTAGGCCAAGAACCACAAAAAACCAGAATGACTTCTCAATATATGTAGTACAAATGGGAGTTTAGGTTGAAAGTTAGTTAAGACATTTTGATGTTAAAATTGAAGAACTGAAGCAATTATTATTATCACAATTTTAAAAAAGTTCGGTACAATAGGTCACGAATTAACACTTCCTAGTACAAATTTTGTATTCTTTTTGGCCTTTATAATTTCCAAAACCAAATCATTCAAAGCCTTAGAAGATGATCCCACTTCATTAATAGCTTTCTTTCCACTCATTTCGAACTTAATGGCATTTTCCCTAATTTTCGCCCCTTTTTCCCTTACCATCACAAATCTCACCATTGTCTCAATTTCCGCCCTTCCCACGACTTCCTCAGTTGGCAACACTGATGGCCTAATTGCCACCTCCAACTCCTCTACAAGCAATGTGGCATTCAACTTTTGCTCCGCATAAAGTGGCCACACAATCATAGGTACACCGTTCGTAATGCTTTCCAAACTTGAGTTCCAACCACAATGTGATAAAAAAAACCCAATAGATGGGTGACTAAGTACTTTTGCTTGTTCAATCCACGTGGGAACTACTAACCCGAAATCTGCAGTCCGGATCAAGAATCCTTCTGGTAGAAAATCAAAGTTGTCATTAGTAGCTTTAGAACCAAAGAAACCATCACCCTCCCCACCTGTAATGGGGGGCCTTACCACCCAAATAAATTTATGTTGGCTCAGCTCTAAACCCCAAGCTAGTTCGATTGTTTGCTCCTTCGATAGCACCCCACTACTTCCAAATGACACAAAAAGGACGGAGTCCATTGGTTGCCGGTCCAACCAATCAAACAATTCGGCATTCAGAATGACTGGTTCGACTGGACGAGTCAACGGACCAATCGGGTAAACTGGAATTTTCAAAAAGGAGCCCAGCACTTCATTATCTCTTAAAGCTTTCAGAGTAGTAGGCTCCAATTCTTCCCAAGAGTTTACTAAGAGTCCATCAAATATAGAAAATTCTTTCCCCAATCTCAAATACTCATTATATTGTTGATCATTCCGGTCCGTCATAGGTTCAACAACATCCTTCGGTCGAACCGGTTTGATACCCGGGATTTTCAAATCTTCTGTTTGATCTGTATACTGGCCATTGATATCTTTATCAAGAATCTGGCAGTATATAGTTACAGCAGATACCCTTGCGTTGCACGGGGCGTACACATACTTTGGCATTCCAAACTCGATGGCGACCGGGTAAGTTTCAGTGCCGAAAAGGTCCACAATCAGGGCATCAGGTTGGCATTCCATAGCGGCAATGGTGGACCGGACATGTGGCACGGACTCCCGCATCATGAGGCAGAGCATGGTTATCATTTGAGTAGATTGGTCAATGAGGTGCGAAATGTCAACCGGTGGAAGTTCTACTATTTCGACGTTTTTCTCAAGTGGAAGGTTGAGGAGCTTAGAATCTGATGGGCGCATGGCTGTTGTGACCAAAAAGACAGTGACTTTGGCGTTGTGTATGGTGGCGAGGCGGTTTCCTAGGACGGCGAGCGGGATGAGGTGGCCCATGCCTGGACTTGAAAGCATGGCAATGTGGAGGTTATCGGCGTTTGCCATGGAAATGATGAGGTCTTACTCTTTGTGAAGAGTGAAGACTAATTGGTGAAAGATGAGATTTTTGAGTGAGTTGAGGTTGAAAATAGGTGTGATATTTATAGAGTTTTGATATTCGTAACATTTGTTTCATATTTAAATTTACTCTCGCAATATTCCTAAATTCTTCCCTAATTATAAAATGATGATTTTCAATAAAGGTTGATGAGTAAAACGCACAGGATCTTCTGTGCACAAGCCTGTGCCAAACAATGTGGCGGCTGCCAAATAATGCAATTTCATTGGTTTCATTATCTTTTCACTAATATTACATGTTCCTCTCTAGTTGCACTCTCGTTATACTATTGAACATTCCTTGGTTGATTATGTTATAAACTATGGATTAATTTATCAACTATTCTTCTTTAGTTAGGAAAAAACAATTACTACTAGGAATTAGGTTCTATTCTTTTATTTGAAAAACATAGACAAGATCACAAATCAATTCCCAGCATGAGATATGGAATCAGAAATTTGTTGACTTCAAGCTTCAAAACCAGGCTGCAACAATCAACTAGCTCTTTATTAATTCTTTGAAGGACTCGATACATTACTCAAAAAAGTGAAAACCACATAAAAGCAGAATGAATTCAGGATGTTATGAACACTCATAAATCAAACACAAGCAAAGCACAGTTTTCAGATAACAATTACTACTAGCGTGGCTCAGGCAAAATCAAATGTTGTCTATGTTTTAGTTGAGAGGTTCAGAAAAGATGGAAGCCTGGTGATGGCTAATGACTTCAAGCATCCTCGTCAGAATGAGGATCAAATGGGATTGGATGAACAAGTGTTTTATGTGCATCTTGGTAATCCGGTGGATCATGTAATAAGGATCATAGTATAGGATATAGATTTATTACTCATAGTAAACAACAGTTAATAAGGATAATTAGAAAATACGAAATATGTTATCCATCGATCTACTTCATTACATATTAGCGGAGCATTAGTTAATGCATCAGTAACATTAACGCCAACCATTTTTGTACTGCAAAAGAGAAGAACAGAGACAACTTATCAAAGTCCCAAAAACACTTACTTGGCCAAAACAGATAGAAGTAGACCAGATGTCTAATCAATCCCCAGCATGAGATGGAATCTGAAATATCTCCGCTTTAAGCTTCAAAACCAAGCTGCAATAATTATTTCTTTATTAACTCAAGAATCGAAAGGTGCTGATTTTAATACTCACAAAACGCATAAAAGCAGAACTAATTCATGATGTGATAACACTCGTAAAAGTTAAAACATATCATGAAAGCACACCACTGCTTTGTGATAGATGTGCATCTTCAAATATCAAATAAGTTTTAGACAGTTGCCTGAGATTTTATAATCAAACATTACTATCCTACAGATAAAAGTAGAACTCGATATTTCATGAAGATGACATCATTACAAGCAGACATCTATTACTTATTCGGTATTTTATAGTCCTTTTCTTACTACTTCGGCTATTTGGCAGTCTCACTTTCGTCCCTTAAAGGAACATGTATTCCTGATACCTTGTGTGGTTAAAACTACTTCTTGTGATGAATATAGCTAAATCAGAGACAATTTTGATAGGCAGCTAGTACAAAACTATCTAGTCTGCTAGATATTGATAGGCGATAGCCAACAGACAACTAGAAAACAATCTACAGAACAAGCAAATGTACAATTCTAGCAATCAGACCATTTCCATTAAATATGTTAAACAGAATTACTAGCAATTGTAAACAGCCCTTAGTTAAGAATCACTTTCTTCTCATTGAACTCTCAAAACCAGCGTACTGTTATCTATCGCTATTCATTCTAATACTAGCATTAATAATTAATAATTATCGTTGGAAATGAGAACCTTTAGGTGAGAGTAATTTCACCTGTCCTTAAGGATTGTTCTCTTTCTCTTCAATGATCCTTTTGAAGCAGTGGTTTCCTTGGCATTGCTGGTTCCATTGAGCTGACTTGTAGGAAATGCTTGACAAGAAAAACTATCAGAAATACCCCCAATAGAAACTTTAATTAAACGCTTCTTTTCCACATCAAACCACAAAAGAGCATCCTTATTCCGTATAACAACCTCCTTTTTGCTCTTGGAATAGGAGATGAGCCTGGGGTCCTCCAAGGAAATACCAACATTATACATTCGGCCTAGAGAAACAAACTTATTCCAGATATTCTCTCCTCCCTGATCCATCAACATCCATATATTAAACTGTTCCTCATAAGAGTAACTCACGAATAAGCGACGCATCCAAATAACTATCAGATGACCCAGATGAGAGCGGTGGCAACGGGATCTGGCGGTACTTCTCAGTGCCAAGATCGAAAACAATTATTCTATCCACCTCACCTCCCTACATTTGTATAGATGAAAACCAGTATAGCCCTCCATCGAAGAAAACTCCAGTTGAGTTCAGCAACATACAATTAGGATAATCCCCAATCCTACGCCATGTATTCGATTTCAAAAAGTAAATTAAAGTCTCCAAATCATAATAATAAACATCATCTCTAACTTCGCCAAGTTCTGAAATCCTAACCACCTTATAATCGCCGGAAACGGAATCATACCCAATCCCGCCAGAGGATTGTCTTCTTCCCCTAGTCAAATGATAATGCGCAGGTAACTCTATGCATTCCTTGGTGAAAGGATTCCAAACAGTCCAGATCATGGTAAGAAGGAGCAGGCAATTCAAGTAGAGGCGTCACACCAAAGCGTATGAGATTCTTAACACGTGTGGCCTCAACTGATTTCGTACTTTTACCGGAGTAATTAAGAGAGCTGAGAGACACAGAATAGAACTTACGAGATCCTGAGCTTTGTTTACAGATGATTAGACGATCTCCTCCAGGTAAAGCCTCCACCGGTTCACGGCTGAGTTTTTCACGGAACGCATCAGTTGCGGCATCTGACATTTTTGGAATAGGGGTTGATTTTGGAAGAAAAAGTTTCAAAGAGGAACTAGGGTTTGTTTTTGGACATTTTCCCTTTTGTTATTCAAAGCTATGTGTAGTATGTGTACAAGTTGAACTTGAAGAAATATCTCTGACAACACAAGAAGATGGGGTATTAGACCGAAATTGAAATTTCCCTCCAACATTTCTCATTTATTTTCTTGGGCGGGAAAACATAGACTTGCTTATTTTCATATAATACCCCTAACAAATCTTGTAATTACATTTAGGTCCCTTTCATTTGAATAATTAAATATAAATCCTTTTTTTTTTTGGAAAGAAATCCATTTTTGAGTTTTTCCTAATTCCTCCGAATTAGCAAATTAGTGATATAATAATTCATCTAATAAAAATTAAAAATTAATACTCAACATAGTAGTAATCACTTATCTTCGGTCAATCTAGTCTAGATTCTAGAACATGACATAACGGCAAAATATCAGATACAGTTCATATATCATTTTTACTCATTAGTCATTAGACATGAATTCCAATTCTTCTCATACAAAAGATACACCAGGTAAACTAATCTAACAAATACTCGGCATCAGACAGATGTTATCACTCCTCGGCATCAGATGGAATCTTAAAATTGCAAGGTTAGCTTGAAAGCCAAACTGCAAGAATGATTCTTTTCACTACCACTAAACCACCTAGCAAAAGAAAATCTTCAAGCTCCAAATCTCCAACTCACCATCACACACCAGCTACCTAAGCACAGTTAGAGTGAGCAGCAAGAGCATAGTGCATTCTATTTCCGGCATTGTCAGCGTCAACTTTTCCTACTTTACTAACCTTTTCCTTATATAGCTTCTTCTGCTCATCAGTACACCCAGAATTATCTAAATCGCCATCCCAAATTGATTTGCCTCCAATTATCTTTCTGAAATCCCTAACAAATTCGCTTCTGATGTCCCCTAATGCACAGAGCATGCAGTGGCCAGCCATGCCGAGAGCACAGAAATCAACCCTCCCTTTTAACATCCAATGAGTACTAATGTACATTGCTAAGCCAGAATTAGCAGGAAGCGCAAGGTAGTCGTTTACAACCTCTGTGTTTGCAGACGCAGCAAGCATGCAGACATTGAAGAACTTAGTAACAGCAGTTACAGGTAAAGAGTTAATAGTGTGTTCAAGGGAAGTAGCAACAGAATCTGGAGTAGAACTCTTCAAACAAGGAAGAAAAGCATCCAGATCACTCAGGAAAGCAGCAGGCAGATTGAACCTTCAAATATCAAACAAGTTTTAGACCATAATTGTTCTACAACAACAAAAGGAAAACAAGAAGCAAAAGCAAAACCAAATCTTTTGTCATTTGCAGAGAGATCATTTACATACCATAGAGTGATGTTCTTATTATTTTCTCTACTTGAAGGAATATAGATGTTGCGAACTTGTGATACCTTGCAATTGCATCATATACACAGGCAGCCAAACATAAGAGCTAAATTTTTCATTAAGCAAAATAACCTCTCAGTCCAGAACTATCCTGGAGAACAATCTAAAGAACTAATAAATCATCCCACCTCTAGTTATAGACACCTAAAACGGAACAAATGGATGTTCGATTTCAGCAAACAGAGCATCTTACTGTGCATGGTAAAGAATCAGAATTACTAGCCATAGACCATAGCAGACAATCTCAGTTAATAACAACACTATTACTGAATCCTTAAAAGCAAAGTAGGGCTATAAATGATTGTAGTGATTATAAGTAGCATTTTATGGCTCTTCATTATTATACTATACACAAGCAGATTCACATGATCAAGGCGCTGACTTGCTTATTAAAGGGCTAAGTAATAATAAATTCACCTGTCACCAGGGCTCATTCTCTTCCTCTTCAATGTTCCTTCTGGAGCAGTGGTTTCATGAGTACGGCTGCTGATTCCATTGAGACGAATAAGGCTTAAAGGCAACGCTTGACAAGAAAAGTTACTATTGATACCCCAAAGAGGAACTATGTTTCCACATTTCTTTTCCAAGTCCAACCACCAAATGCTATCCCCAGTCTGAATGACAACCCGATGTTTGGTCTTGGAATAGGAGACAAGTCTTGGTTTCACCAAACAAAGAGTCCTTTTTCCAGTGAGAGAGGTGTGCTCAGTTATTTGTAGGTTTACAGAAAAAAAACTACGCCAGGCGTTCTCTCCTCCCTGATCATTCAACAGCCATACATCAAACCGATGTCCGTAAGTGAAAGTAAGAAATAAGCATTCACCAAATGCTTCAACATATGTTTCCAATGGCTGCTTAGCTGCAGACAAAGCAGGTGGCACCGGAATCTGGCGGTACTTCTCAGTGGAAAGATCGAAAGCAAGTATCCGTCCCACCACTTCTCTCCCCTCCTTTTCTATTCGTATAAACCAGTGTAACGCACCATTACAGAAAACTCCATAATCGCGTCTAATCACACCAACAATACAGGGGCAGTCCTCAATCATACACCACGTATCTGATTTAAAAGAGTAGACTAAAGTCTCCAAAACAGGATTAATAAGTCCTCCTGAAACCCTAACGACTTTATAATCATCGGAAACGGCATCATAACCAATCCCTTTACAGGGTACCAACTTTCTGCTAGTCAAATGATCATATGGGGGTAACCTAAAAAGTTCCTTAGTGAGAGGATTCCAAACAGTCCAGGTTTTGTAATATCATATTGCCAAAGGAGCATAAGACCATGACAAGAAGGAACAGGCATATAGAGTACCAGCGGCACGCCGCAATGGCTAAACAGATTCCTAACATTAGTTGCCTGAAGGCCCTGAACTATTTTCCTACTGCTACCAAAATAATTATTTGAGCTTAAAGAGAGGGAAGAAAGCTTACGCCATCCTTTGGTTTCTTCATAGATAATGAGATGATCTCCTTGATCCAATTGGCAGCTGATATGCAACCTCAAGAAAGCAGGGTCGTCGATGAGGCGGCGCCAACCCTTGCAGACACATCTCAATCGTGGAAGAGACTCTGCCGGCACACGGCTGAGTACTTGGCGGAACACATCGGTAGCAACATCGGACATTTTACAGTGATTTTAGACGAAATTGAAAGAGGAACAGGAACTAGGGTTTTGGGGGTTTTGGTTTTCTCTTCAGAAATAGAATTGAAAGAGGGGTATTTCGAAATCGGTGACCGGAATGATAGATTAACATCGGGATTAGAGCGGAAATCAAATTTTCCCTCCAACACTGCCCATGTTTTGTTAAGCGGGAAAATGCACATTCATCATTGCTGGCTTATGGTCCTTTTTTGGGTATGACTGAATGAGATTACTTTATAATATAATTTTTTTTTTAGTACTATGATTTTTTAAATCTTTCTCTACAAATTTTATACTCCGTAGTCCGTATTTATTTTGTTGATTTTTTAATCTCAGTTTAACTCCAAATTAATATTAAACCATACAAAAACTAGTATTTGAAATTATATCATAAAATTAGAAATCTTATATTTTTATAATATAATTTCAAATTTACATTTTGCTGGTGAGTTAGAAATGCAATCTTTGTTGGGTTTTGGAGTCTGAAAGAAAGCAAACCAAGACTATGTGAGATGAGTTTCTTATATATTGCACATGGATACATATATGTAACCATCTCTCCAAATATAGAGAAATTAGCATGAATTGGCAGCATTCATACCTGGTCAGTTTTATTAACAAACCAGTTATCTCTTTCGACATTTTACTTTCCATCATCTTTAATTTTATTGCAGATTCTTCCCTGATGACCTGAACATGACATGACATTATGTAATCATGAATTTGATTTCTTTCTTTTCCAGGAATTCGCTTGTTCGAAGGAGGATAAGACAGCCATGTTGTTCCACCCCACTGTTGAAGATGTGAAACTAAGGCCGTTTTGATACGTGCAACGTCTACCAGCAATTCCAGATAGTACATCCTAGTACAAGGAGCTACTGATGTTTTTGCTAAATCAGTAGCAATCGATGGATTCCACCACTTTCTTCGACCAACCGGGTAGACTATAGACACGTGTCCTAAAGACAATGTCAAGTTACATGAAGAACGTAGCACTCGGTGCTCGCCTTCCAAAATTTAAATTCCAAAAGAACAATGTTTCTGACTATCAGGGAAATTCTGTGGATCAATAGTAAAGCAGTCAATGGAGTGATATGGTTTACAGGGTATGGCTCTGGAAGCGGGCAAGTGAGTCCAGGGATGGGGGAGGAAGTACTCAGAAGAACAAAGTTGGAACAAGAGAGGTTGGTAAGACTTGGAGAACCTGGAATGAGCTGAAATGCTATGCTTTAGTTGAGAGGTTCAAATTAAAAAGAACAGATGGAAAGCCTGGTGATGGCTTATGGCTTCAAGCATCCTCATCAGCTGAGGATCAAATCAAATGGGTTTAGATGAACATTGAAACTGTTTACTGTGCATCTTGGTACTTAGACCCTAAAATACTTACTTGGCCAAAACAGACAGACATAGCACATAGACCATATCTCTAATCAATCCAATCCCCAGCATGAGATGGAATCTGAAATATCTCGGCCTTGAGCTTCAAAACCAAGCTGCAAAAATGATTTCTTTATTAACTCAGGAATCAAAAGATGTCATATAAAAACACATAAAAGCAGAGCCAATTCATGATAAACACTCTTAAAACCTATCATGAAAGCACACCATAGTTTTGTGATAGATGTGCATCTTCAAATATCAAATAAGTTTTTGACTCTAATAACCTTAGATTGTATAATCACACATTATTATTCTACAGACAAAGTAGAAATCAATCTTTCATGACTATGACACATTACTACAGTAGATATCTAATACTTATTCGGTATTTGTAGTCCTTTTTCTTACTACTTAGGTCATTTGGTAGTCTAGGTTTCGTCCCTTAGAGCAACATTCCTGATACCTTGTGTGCCTAAAGCTAATTGTGACAAATGTAGCTAAATCAGAGCCGAATTTGATGTCCTGCTTGTCCAAATCTATCTAGTCTGCTATAAATTGATAGCCAACAGAACAGACAACTAGAAAACAATCTACATACCAAACAAATCATCCCAATTTTAGTTAAAGAGGCCTAAACAAAACAAAGAAATGAGTTATATATGTTGAACAGACAGAATTACTAACAATAGTAGACATCCTGTACTTCACATTGAACTCTCAAAACCAGAGTACTGTTATCTATGATCTAGTCGCTATTCATTCTAATACTAGTATTAATAATTAATAATTATCGTTGGAAATGAGAAGATTTAGGTAAGAGTAATTTCACCTGTCCTTAGGGATTGTTCTCTTTCTCTTCAATGATCCTTTTGAAGCACTGGTTTCCTTGGCATTGCTGGTTCCATTGACCTGATTTGTAGGAAATGCTTGACAAGAAAAATTATCATAAACACCCCCAATAGAAACCTTAGTTAAACATTTCTTTCCCACATCGAACCACAAAAGAGCATCCTGATTCCGTATAACAACCTCATTTTTACTCTTGGAATAGTATATGAGCCTGGGATTCACAAAGTAGATACCAACATTATACATTCGGCCTAGAGAAACAAACTTATTCCAGATATTCTCCCCTCCCTGATCCATCAACATCCATATATCAAACTGTTCCTCATAAGAGTAACTCACAAATAAGCTTCCACCCGACGCATCCAATACCTATCCAACGGGTACTTATATGACCCAGATGAGAGCGGTGGCAACCGAATCTGGCGGTACTTCTCAGTGCCAAGATTGAAAGCAATTATTCTATCCACCTGTCCTCCCTTCACCTGTATAGATGCAAACCAGTATAGCCCTCCATTGAAGAAAACTCCAGTTTCATCACTAATGGGCATCAACGTACAATTAGGATAATCCCCAATCCTACGCCACGTATCCAATTTCAGAGAGTAAATTAAAGTCTCCAACTCATGATAAAAGCCGCCACTAACTCTCTCGTAAATAAGATCTGAAATCCTAACCACCTTATAATCACCGGAAACGGAATCGTACCCGATACCCCCAGATGATTGACTTCCCTCAGTCAAATGATCATACTCAGGCAACTCTATGCACTCCTTAGTGAAAGGCTTCCAAATAGTCCAGGTCTTTTCCAGATCGTAGTGAGAAAGCAGGACAAGACCATGGCAAGAAGGAGCAGGCAAGTTACGTAGAGTCGGCACACCACGGCGTATGAGATTCTTAACACTAGTGGCCTCAACTGATTTCGTACTTTTACAGGAGTAATTAAGAGAGCTGAGAGATACAGAGTAGAGTTTACCAGTTCCTCCTCCGCCTTGTTTACAGATGATCAGACGATCTTCTCCGGGAAGAGGCTCCGCTGCCGGTGCACGGATGAGTTTTTCACGGAACGCATCGCTTGCAACATCAGACATTGTCGAACAGTGGTTTTAGAAGGGTTTGAAAGAGGAGCTAGGGCCTTTTTTTCTTGTGAGCATTTCTTTTTGTTCTGACTTCAGAATTACTGTATAAAGGTGGGGAATGGGGATTAGACTGAAATTCGAAATTTCCCTCCAACATTCTCATTTATTTTCTTTGGGCGGGAAAACATGGATTTGCTTAAGTACGAGTAATTTACACAAAATCCCCCTCAATTTACTAGACAAACATGTTGGACACTAAATTATCAAGGAATAATAATCAAATCGGTGATAATTTTAAAATTTTATATGAAGTTAGTTTGAACTAAAAAAGTTTTTCTCAATTTAGTGAAATATTTTTTACAAATCGGTGATTTGACTAATTTCATTAAGAAGGTTAACTACCTTAATTTTTAAATTTTCTCTAACTAATCATATTATCTCACGTATATCATAATCGATCAAATTATGATTAAAATTCATCAAGCATCAATTCACTCCTCAAATGACATTTTTCTTTTTCAATTTCACTTCAGATAACAATTTCACCAAGAATCAATTGATGCATGGCGGTGATGCTTCCGATATGCTCCAATTTGGTGATGATCTTTATCATTTGTCAATTGAAGAAGAGCCGGTCGTTATATGTTTGTAGATTGGTGATGTTGCTTGTAATTTGGGATGCTTGGTGATGTTGCTTGTAATTTGGGAAGCCCATACGAATTATCATTATAAATATATCAAAAAGAAAATATAAGATCAAGCAATATGTTTACTTACGGTTTTGGATTTGAAACGAAACCACATGGGAGTTGATTACCCAAATTCAGACGGGCCCTAAACGAAATACCACATATTAGACCGATGATTCATTCTTGCAAATTAATACAGTAAGACATACCTGTGTTTATTCGAATCGATCTGGAATCAGTTTGATGAAAGCCGAAACCCCCAAATGTTCAAAATCTTCATAATTTCGTATTACAGTACCTACGTCCACATTCGAATCATCAATCTAATTAATATTACTAACATATCAGGAAGAAAAAAAAAACATTAAGATTGAAGCAATATATGTACTTACAATTTGAGATTTGAGACGAGACTAAGTTTGAGGACGTAGGTACTGTAGAAATAACAGTAGAAACAGAGCATTGTTTATTTTAAAGTCAGATAATTTCATTGAAAACCCTCAAATGTTCAAAAGTTCGTATTAGGACAGAATTATAGATCATTTACAGAGCATCGTTTATTATCAAAGTAACAGTAGAAACAAAGCATTGTTTGACAATAGAAACAGAGCATCGTTTATTTTAAAATTACAGTAGGATTAATATGATTAAGAGCATTTAGAATATACTACTACATGATACTCACTATATTTGAACATAACGGAATTATGTCGATCCGAAATTCTTCTAAATCCGCAGCCTTCAAAATTTTGACAGTAAATACCTCATAATAAAATGAACAGGGATCAATCCGTGCAGAATAAGTAATGGAGATATATGCAGAAAAAAAAATCAATAGAGTACGTACAGAGAACATATCATCTACAGTTTATATACATATAGAGAATGGATTACAGAGAATACACAACTAAATCTACTCCTTTGCATTATATTATTAGAATATTGATTTAGATTTACAGTATCATCATCATTGTCGATTTCAATGAAAACCCCCAAATCTGTACCTATGTTCATATTCTAATCATCAATCGAATTATAATTACAAACTTATCACAATGAAAATTTAAGATACAAGTAATATATCTATATATATACATACATACACACACACACACACACACACACATATATATATACATATAATCATGTTCAAATATGGCAAATAAATGAAATGGTGCAACTTTAACGGGACGACCAAAATGGCGAAATGGTGCAACTGTTCTGGAACGGAGGGAGTATATATATATATATATATATATATATATATATATATATATATATATATATATATATATACAGTTTGAGATTCCGGTCGAGATTACACGAGAGTTGATTATCCAAATTCATACGTGAAATCCCTAAATCAAATACAACACTGTTAGATTGATATTGATGAGTCATTCTTGCAAATTAATGAAGTAAGAAAAACTAAAATAATATGAAGAACATACATGTGTTTAATCTAGACGTCTCAAATTGCTTTGAGGAACGTCGATGATTTTTCGGTAGCAATTTCGAGTCGAAATCGCATATAAAATGGAATGAAATATTATAATAAAGTTCAGATGGTATGATAATGGAATCTAAATGAAGAAAGAAAAGAAACCGGGTGAAGATTGGAAGAAGATTTCGATCGATTACGGATGCAGATGGGCGGCACATTTATGAAAATGGGTGTGTCTGTGAAAATAAGACAACAACAACAACATTCGAGCCATATATAGGTAGGTCAAATTGGATAATTCTTAACTGCCATAATTCGCGAATTATGAATTGGTATGGAAGAATTACGTTTTGTTTAGTTCGTGCACTAAGAATCAGCTGGATCATTATACCTTATTAAGTAGTATTCTCTAAATGTTTTATTTTTTTTCTTTAATTATAAATTAGATTAAATTACGACCTTTATAATATTTTTACATTTTATTTTCTACACATATTTAATTGTGAAATTCATAAAATTATTAAATTAGTTAAGTTGATTTTTATACAACTTTTAAAAGAGAAAATAATTTTAATTTTATTGAGAGATTTATATATTAGAATTAGAAATAGAATTTTTTTTTTTTTAGGGCTCTCTGGTAATCCACCGATCTTCCTCTTCTCTCGGCATGCTAGATTTTTTCTTTTTTTAACAAATGAGATCATTGTTTCATGCTGAGGATCGACCTGTAACAAAAGTTGGCTCGCCTGTAAGGCTCTGACGTAATATCGACCTGTTTGTTGATCTCGAAAATTGAATTTTAATAGGTGTAGCATGGCTGGGTTAAAAGGTAACCTTTTTTTTTCTTTTGAAGCGGCCAAATTTTCTTTTTTATTAATTAAAAAAACAAAACAAGCATGAGAAATGCTCGAAACACAACAAAAAACACACAAACGTAAAAACAACAACGAAAGGGAAAACGAACCAACCAAACAAGGAACACCTCACTCAAACCTCAAAACCCACACGCCCTTCCATCTCAAACCTCAAAACCCACACGCCCTTCCAACCAAACAAGGTAACCTTTATTGGTCTATAAAAATGATTTTTAAGAGTTGTGATTAATATGACGACATTTTCAAATTGATGTGAAATGTCATATGTATATTTGTACACTTACGTACGTTTTAATAATATCATTGATACAATAATTTTATTTCTCCTCTTATATTTAATTTTTTATTTATTAATTTATGTAAGCTCAAAATTATATCATACGTGCCACTGGTATGCACTAGTACACTAATAACTACTTCCTCCGTCCCATAATAAGTGAAACAATCTGTTTTGTTGACTTTTTTTAGGACCGATTTGACGTCAAATTAATCCCAAATCATACAAGGAAAACAATTAAAAACTTTATATTATGAAAATATAAACATTCTAGTTTCATAATATAATATTTTTAATTATTTTCGTTGTATGATTTGGGATTAATTTGATGTCAAACTAATTATAAAAAAAATCAACAAAACAAAGTGTTTCACTTATTATGGGACGGAGTAAGTATAATATATATAATTTAAAGTCTTTAATAACCATTGAATTGCCCACGCGCCCGGGGAGACAATATCAACAACTTTCCCCTTTCTATTTCATCTTTTCGATTTTTTCACATCACAATATAATAATATAATATAATATAATATAACATGATGATGATCTGTTGCTTATGTAAAACCTAGCCCATGTTTGACCTAAAATAAAAAACCTAGCCCATGGATCTAGCTAGTCCATCTCTCAATCCCCTCTGGCTATTAAATAAGAGATAGATTTGAGGCGGTTAAGATCCGAAGTTCGCGTTCAAAATCTTCTCCTTCCTCAAATTTTCAAGTATTCCGATCCATTTTTTATTTTTATTTTTAAATAAAAACATATATTACGCAAATGGAGGATTGTTCTTACATGATTTTACAAAACATCCTAGTCTACTGCAAACCTAGGAAAGATGATCTATGTGTCCAACTTTACAAAACACCTTAGGCTACTACAAGCCTAGGAAAGATAGTGCTAATGTCCAACTTTACAAAACCTTCTAATCAATTTGTGGCCTTTTCCCAAACACGTAAGCTACTCACATGATCTTGATTAACTTGAAAACAATGATGACCACTTGGATCACTCCGTACTGATGGTGCGTAGCACGACGTTCCTGGAGCCCACCCTTCACTTCCATATTTGGCAAGTACGTTCATATACAACAAGTAAGAGTTTGTTTGGTTTAAATTACATGTATTTTATGAATACTTAAACAAACATTAGTTTGTTTTATGAATAATTGCACAGTTTGTAATAGTTTGCTACTGGTTCTCCTATTCGTTGGAATTGAATATGTTATGGCTAACATGAGGCTGTCATGAGCAGGTTTGATCGTTAAAACCTCTATCGATTATCCCTTAACCTTTATTTTGGATTAATAATGATTTCCATTTATTTCCGTAATGATTTTCATTATTTCTGTGGTGACTAAACCCCAAACATATTGGTTTGAGATAAAACAGCTTACCCTTCGTTGTCCATTAATGTCTAATATAGCTCCAATCAATTTCATTATACATTAATCTTTCTATTTTTTATTTTTATTTTTTAATTTAATTGATTGATGTCTAATTCACTCCGATCAATTTACAATTACATATCCGTCGTTTCCTCTGCGATTTCCTGATGTTCGCTTGTATTCACTGTACCATTTTATTTTGCCATTTTCTCCTGAATGTGTGATATAATGAAGAATTCCGTATTACTAGTCTTGGCCGGGGCTCATTACACTTTTATTTATATACTAAACTAAACCTGTAATACTTGCTCCATTTCATTTAGAAGTTCTTAAGTGGTAAAAATTATCAATTTTAAAAAATAATGTTAAAAAATTGATTTGTATGAGTATTTAATTGTAAATTGGTGATAAAGTATGAGAGAGACCGATAAATTAGTTATAAAGAATGAGATAGAAATAATAAAAAATTGTTTAGTGGAATAAAAACTTTTCATTTTTTGACTTAGGAACTTTGTAATGGTACGTAAAAAAAATGAACCTAGGAACTTAGTACTATTAATGAAATGGAGGAAGTAGTATTTAAAGTGTTTATAGATTAGTTACCCTGTTTCCTCAAGTTTATCGTGAATGAATCAATTTAGGGATTTGTAATCAGTGTGTTTCTAGGCAAAACAAATATATCTTCATTAGTGAGAATTATATCTGGTTGTTAAAACTTAAATGAATGCTATAAATTATTAAACCAACCGAGTCCATCTCTTTTCATATTTCCCTCCTTTTGTTTTAGTTGAACAATTACAATTAGTTGATCAGCTTACAAATTTTATGTAAATCTACCTTCCCAAACACGTTCTTATCCTATTTCCTTTTTTCATTTTCTTTTTTATTTCATCCTTTAAATTTTATTTTCTTTTTTCTTTTTCTTTTTCTTAAGCTCCTTCATCCATTTTTCTTTTTCTTTTTTTTTCTTAGATTTAAGATTATTTTGAGATTTAGATAAATAATGGGGGTTAATTTTAAATAATTAATAGTCAATTTTGTAAAATAGAAAATTGTAGAGGTAAAATATGTCATAAAATATAATTGAAGGTGTTTGGCTTCTTTTTTTTGAACTGAAACTTATGTGAGGACATAATGGTACTTTTCGTGTCTTAATTCGCATAAATTCAAGGTCGTGGGGTTATATATATATATATATATATATATATATATATATATATATATATATATAAAATTGATTTTGTCGAACATGGAAGTATGTCTAATTGCTAGACTAAGAGGGATAAAATCTTAATTAAAAAAAATTAAGAAGGGGTCTAGATGCAATTTTCCCTATTATATATATGTTTTATGTTCATTCTGAACTTGACTGTATCACCAGCTCAAATTGCAAACGAGGCAGTTTTGTACCCTCCGATTGAACCCTCAGCTCAAATTGCAAACAAGGCGGTTTCGTATCATCCCAACCTTTAGCTGGAAGATGATAGAGGAGAGAGATAGAAAGAGGTGAGAGGTTGCATTATTTAGTTCTTCATTTTGGTTGAACTGTTTCTATATAACTATCCAAATACTCTGCTCATAAAAGACAGTCAATGGTTACAATTTCCCAGCTTTGAAGACAATGGGCTACCCGTCCGCGCCTGTTTGCTCTTTTAATTCTATAGGCAGTCATTGTAAATCTGAAGTTTTGATGTGGACCCAGCTTTAGGAATAATGTCATCTGTAAGCACTTTGTTAAGAGAACAATAGTAGTTACTCCATTTATTTATTTATTTAGTTAATTGCTAAGGGGACTGTTCATCTCGACCTTTGACCATGTATAACTTTTAAATTAAACTGTATCAATATAAATTAAAAGTTGATTATGAAAATATACTTCATTCAATTTCATAATATAATTTTATTATATTTTTATCTAATGTAATTTAGGAGTTATACGTGGTGAAAGGTCGCGGTGAACAGTTCCCTTAGGAAGTAACTAAAGAAATGGAGGGAGTATAATACTAATCTTGTTTCATGTCTTAATAGTGATTGTTCACCTGTAGGTTTCAAATGGAAACTGGTTCCCAGCTTGATCTGGTAAGCGAGTTGCCTCAGGGTGTTATAGAAACGATACTTGTGAAGCTTCCTATTGAAGATGCTGTAAGAACAAGCATCTTATCTAGCAGGTGGAGGTATAAATGGGCGTCCATGCCTGACATTGTGTTTGACGACAATATTGCAACCAGATATAGCAAAGAAGCTGCTCAGAAGCGCATTCCAAAATTTATCTCTACACTATTGTTCCTTCATGATGGGCCGATTCGGAAGTTTTCTATATCCTCCTCATATTTACAGAGCACTCCTGAATCTCGCATTTGTCAGTGGCTACTCTTTGTTTCACGAAAAGATGTCAAAGAGCTGATTATTGATATTGGATTACCAAGTTGGAAGCGTTTTAAGGTGCATTCCTGTCTGTTCTCCTGTAAGAATCTGACAAGATTAAATCTTTTTCAGTGTGAATTAAACCCCCCTCCCAACTTCAAGGTGTTCCCCTGCTTGAAAAGCCTCCGTCTTGAAAGAGTATATGTTTTCCAAGATAAACTTGAATATCTTATTTCTAGTTCCCATCTCCTGGACGATCTAACATTATTGAGAATTGAAATGATAGACACTGGTAGCAGCTTATATCTGACAGTTTGTGCCCCTAATCTGAAGCACTTAAACCTAGAAGGTTGTTTTATGGAATTAACTCTTCCTGTAAGTGTTGCTGTTTTACGGAGGTTGACCTATAGGTTTACCTAGAGGTTCACTCAACCCCGTATTACTGGAAACATAGCACTTTACCGCCTTTTATTGTTTTACCTATTCTAACACTAATTGTTCCACAGCTGTAGTTGTTTTACTTGTGCAAGAAGTTTATTAGAACGTGGGAACTATCAAAATTCAAGAAGGAAGAGACTTATTCAAGGAAGAACTCTAAAAGGAAATCAAGTTCTAAAAGGACAAGGAGTCTTACATGAAGAAGGCGTTTCCTAGTAGAAGACTGAAGATCAAAACGTCCAGATTCATTCACACGTTTCCTAAAGGATTTCGAACTAAGCCTTATCTACCACTATATATATGGAGCATCGACAGAAGAGAGTTAACGACACAAGAGCAGAAAGTTCAGTTTATAGAGTTATAGTTTTATAGTTTTATTTGTGTCTTTTACACTAGTTTATATTCTAGCCTTCTCTAACGACGTATTGAAGGTAGAATAGATAGATTGGTTTCTATATAGGTGACTAGTGTTGTTTTTCTAGAATAGATATTGAGAGTATACGGCGTTGTACGAACAAGATCTTTTCTAGTTGATTTTCTGCCTTGACTGGGCATTCAAGCAAGCTATCAAAAGCTGCTTGAAAAATTCCAAACACAGGTTTTTCTTTACATTCCGCTGTGCTTTACTTTATATATATATTATCTGTGTTTGTTAATCTGCAGGTTGACGTAGGTGTTCACTGAACCCCATAGTCAATCTAGGACCTATTGGCTGGTAATTTGTATCTAAAGCAAGTTATACCGATCCTACATTCTTTCACTTCCAAATACACCGAATTTGGTTGATGTTTCGGTTGCCCTTGACATGAATTATAACATGGAAAAGCACATTAATGATACCAAATTGTGCTATGAAAGGATCTTGGGCGGTGTTCCCAATCTTGAGAGGTTGGGATGTTATGCGTACTTTACTAAGTAAGTCATCTGTTTCTCTTTAATAAACTTGGTACTTTTCACATTTCGCATACTTGATCGCATCACTTATGTAATACTGAAAATTGTCTTGTTTTTCAGTATATGTCCCTGCAGGTTGATTCTTTGCAACGCAAGCCTATTGTTTTATCTCATTTGAAGTCTCTAGAGTTAGGTGATGTGGACTTTTATCAGGCCAAATAAGTTCTTCTAGTAGTTCAGATAATTACCACCTGCCCAAACTTACAGGATCTACAAATATACGTGAGTTGCCATTAACCTATTAAGAATTAGAATTAGACTTGTTCTCTACTGAGCTACCCTATCTAATTGTTAAATTTAATATTCCTATTTCTGCAGGGTTATTGGGGACGGGAAAACATTAAAGTTCACTCGGGACAGGAAAGCAGTGAACATCAGAATTTGAATTATGGAGATTGGACTGAGCAAGTCAAGTTGAAAACGGTGAAGTTCACTTGCGTGTTTGGTGCCATATATGAAATGAAATTTATGGAATATCTTCTTGAACGTTCTCCTGCACTTGAGCAAATGAGAATCAGCCTGAGCCCACGTCTTTCTACTGACATCAAACTGGACATAAAACTGAAAATGGAAACAGAATTGGTGGCGTTTAGGCAGGCCTCTCCAATAGCATATGTAGTTTTCTTTGATGAAACCTTATGAAACTTGGTAGTTGAAGGTCATCTACCTGGATAGTTCCGACTTCCAAGTAAGGTTTTTGGTAGTCTCACTAAGAACGTTGAAGATTACTTCTGTTACTTTACGTTTACGTCAATTGTGAACATGAACGGCTAGTTCCTGTTTTGCAACTGCTAATTAATGTTTAATTCATGTGATTATGTGATTTATGAGATTTGCACTGGAGAACAATCCGAAGATAAGAGCCTGTTGGCTTTAGTAGCCATACATCGGCCGTTCCTGAAGAACAATTCGAAGAAGAAGAAGAAAAATGTACGTAACGAGGACTGTTTCGGAGTTGAGAAGATCTCTAGACTTAGTTTCATCACTTCCTGATGGCCCAAATTCAGGTTACTTGGTCATTCAAGATGAAGAATCCCAGACATGCATATTCTTCCTTCGGGTTCAAGAACTGGATCCTCAAAGACCTGCCATTTCCGCAGAACAAGATGTTGGATATTTTGCATGGTGATGATAGCCATGGCGCTATTTTCCTCATTCCAGGTCTCAATCAGCCTTTGTCGTCTAATCTCTACTATGGGTAGACCACACGGCAAAGACAAAGGGTATGTCTTCATTTGAATTTACATTTTGTTGATCGACGATTGTGTATTTCACAATTTTACTTTCCCATTATTCTGCATATTATTCCTGATAACCCCGGCATAACCATCATGTGATCTTGACTCTTGAGTTGGATTGTTTATTTTCTAGGGCAGCGTTGGATTTTTGAAAGAGGAGGATACGTCCACCTGTTGCTGTTGTCTCGTTGTTCAAGATCTGGAACCAAGGCCATTAGATCTACAAAACATCTACCAGGTATTCCAAATAGCCCGTCGCAGTACAGCTGGTTACTTTTTAGCCAAATCAGTAGCACCAGATGGTTTACCACCATCCTTACTTCGAAGGAAGGGATGGACTGCACACACACGTGGACTCCAGAAAACGATTTCAACTTACATGAAGCACATGGAGTTGATTCAGGTCTTCGTGCTCGCCTTCCAGAACTTGATATCTCTCCTTCAATGAAGTGTTCTGAACCTGTTCTTGTTAGGAAATGGTACTGTCCATTTATGTTTGTCATGGAAAGAACACTACGGGATCAGGTGAAACAATCGATATATTACCTGATGACACTGGAGCAAAGATGGGAACAGGTTTTCAAATTCCAAAAGAATAATTGTCCTGACTATCCGGGGAATTCTGTGGAAATAGATGCTTTCGTTCAAACGGAACAAGTTAAGATTCATGTATTTCTGTTCACTTTTGTATGGTAAAATTTAACATCAAGTACTTTATTTTTCTGTGCAGCTTAGGTTACCTCTCTGTTCTAAATTTATGTACCTACATTTGCTAATCATACTAAACATCAGTTAATAAAGATCATTACAAAACACTACTACGAAATGCATCATCTGTCAATCTAGTTCATTACATAATACTGAAGTAGCAGAGCATCAGTAAATGTATCAGTAGGAATTAACGCGAACTATTTTCATGCAAAAGAGGGGAATGGAGATAACTGATCAAAGTCCTAAAAACAACAGTGGTAGCTCTGACCTGAAAATACTTACTTAGCCAAAATAGATAGACCCAATGCCTAATCAATCCCCAGCACTTGATGGAATCTGAAATGTGAAGGCTGTAAGCTTCAAATCCAAGCTGCAATAATGTATTCTTATTAACTCAAGAAACCAAAGATGAAAGAAGTATAACTTGTTAACTCAAGAAACCGCATAACAGTAGTATTTATCACAGAAGCACACCACAGTTTACACACGTACATCCTCAAATAGCAAACAAGTTTTAGACAGAAATAATTTGAGAGTATGATCACACACTACACACATTATTATTTTAGAAGCAAAAACAGAAATCAATCTTCCATAATTTAGTATGGATATTATGGATTGAACAAAGACTGGCACATAATTACAACATACTATATCTATTAATTATTTCTTTGGTTATATAGTCCTTTATACTACTTTAGTTTCTTTGCAAGACATAATCCTGATACTTTACATGCTAACAGCTACTTCTTATGTGTATTGTAGCTAAATCAGGACGAAATTTGTCATTACAAAGTAATCTCTTACTTAGTAAAAAACTATCCAGATTCCAGTCTGCTAGTCTAGATATTGATAGAGCCAACAAACAACAACTCGAAAACAATCTAAGGAACAAAATTATCATCCCACCTAGGGTTAAAAAAACACCTAAACAAAGAAACAAATGTGCAATTTCAGCAATCAGACCATCTCATGATACTACATGTTAAGAATCACTAGCAATAGTAAACGCTTCATGGTTAAGAATCACTTTCTACTCATTGAACTCTCAAACCAGAGTAATGTTAACTGTCATCTTCGGTATTATAATTTATAAGTGGCAACTCTATGGTTCTTCGTATTGTACAAAATCAGATTCTCACTATATATGCAGTTTAATGCTACTATACTAGTGCGGAAATGAGAAACTTTAGGTAAGAGTAATTTCACCTGTCTTTCGAGATTGTTCTCTTTCTCTTCAATGATCCATCGAGCCAACTTGTAGGAAATGCTTGACAAGAAAAACAACCTTCGACACCCGTTATAGAAACATTGGTCACACATTCCTTTTCGACGTCGTACCACAACAGGTCATCCTCATTCTGAACCACAACCAGATTTTTGCTCTTGCAATAGGAAATCAGCCTGGGATTCATCAAAATAACACCAACATCACACAGTTGATCCAGGGAAACAAACTTATTCCACATGTTCTTTCCACCCTGATCCTTCAACATCCATATAATAAACTTTTCCTCGTACGAATAACTCGCAAATAAGCATCCATCAGACTCATCCAAATACTTATCCTCCAATAAGTGTACTCCAGAGAAAGCCGGTGGCAGTGGGATAAGGCTGTAGTTCTCAGTGCCAAGATCAAAAGCAATTATTCGCTCCCCATTACCTCCCTCCATTTTTATAGTCACAAACCAGTAAAGCCCACCATTGAAGAAAACTCCATGCTCAAGTTTGCAGTTCTTGAAGATACAGTTAGGATAATCCTCAATCCTACGCCAAGTATCCGATTTCACCGAGTAGATTAAAGTTTCCAGAGCATCAACACCTTCAATTCCAGAAATCCTAACCACCTTAAATTCACCCGAACCCGCGTCGTACCCAATCCCTCCAGAGGAACTCCTCCCCCTAGTCAGATAACCATAAGGGGGTAACTCAAAGGCCTCATTAGTGAAAGGATTACAAACAGTCCAGGTCCTTTGTGAGTGGTAGTGAGAAAGTAGAATCACACCATGGCAAGAAGCAACAGGCATTTCAGGTACAGGTAGCAGATTCTTAACACTGGTGGCCTCAACTGATTTAGTACTTCTACCAGAGTAATGAAGAGAACTGAGAGATACAGAATAGAGTTTACCAGTTCCTCCCGGGCCTTGTTTACAGATGATTAGACGATCTTCTCCGGGAAGAGGCTCCGCTGGTGCACGGCTTAGTGTTTCACGGAACGCAGCATCAGTAGCAACATCAGACATTTTGGAACAGTGATTTTATTAGAACAAGAGAGAGTTTTGAAAGAGGAACTAGGGTTTGTTTCTGGGCAATTTTTGGTTTTCTTTAGAATTCGGAGCTGATGATACATGTAGTAGTAGTAGTAGTACCGTAGTACTACTTCGAACTGGGGAATTGGGAAAATATCTATGCAAAAAAAAGAATTGGAATAGGGGGATTAGAGGAGCGAAAATCAAATTTCCCCATTATTCTCAATTTCTCATTGTTTTCTTGAGCGGGAAAAGACAAATATAGGGGTAAAACTGTAAAAGAACGAGAATTCAGCAACGAGGATTTAGGAATTCTCCAATACTTTTTCCGCTTTCAGGTCAACAACACCGTACCATTTTAATTTTTTACTATTAACAATTTTTAATTTTAAGTATAAATTACTTTTAAATTATAATAAAAAAATATTTTAAAAAGTTATAAACATTTCAAAATATTTGAGCTACAAACTTTTACAAGTATACATTGTCTAATAGACACACGTTATCTAGCTACTCCTATCACATTGCTTCTTGCCTGGTTCGGTAAGTGTTCTGTTCTTCATGCTCGCCTAGAACTTATTATCCCTCCAACGAAGAGTTCTGAACTTGTTCTTGTTGGGAAATGGCACTGTTCATTTTGTGTTTGTCAAGGAAATAACACTATGAAATCAGGTCAAACAATCAATGTACTACTGACACTGGAGCAAAGATGGGAACAGGTTTTCAACTTCCAAAAGAATAATTGTCCTGACTATCAAGGGAATTCTGTGGAAAAGATGCTTTAATTGAAAAGGAACAAGTTTTAATTCATGATCATATAAAGCTGCATGGAGTTGGTTTACGGGGAATGAGTCTGGAGGCGGGCAAGTGAGTATGGGATTGAGAGAGCTAGGAAGTAGTACGTAGTTGATGGAATTAAATCGGAGCAGGAGATAGTTTGTTTGGGTAGGTGGAGAAGAAAGGCAAGTGAATTAATCGTATTGAGAGATCATGGAGTGAGTTGAAATGCTCATGTTTTGGTGGAGAGGTTCAATTTGACAAGGAATGATGGAAGTTTAGTGATGGCGTATGACTTCAAGCATCCTCATCAGATGAGGATCAAATAGAATTAGATCAACTATAAGAGGATCTCAAGACATACTTTCATCATTTCCCGATGGCCTAAATTCCAATTACCAGAGCGCCGTATTCCTCATTCCAGCTCTCAATCATCCTTTATCGTCTAATCTCTACTATGCCATTTATCCACACGGCAAACAAAGGGTATGTATAATTCATATTTACATTTTGCTGATCCTATAAGTAGTCAAAGTTATTGACTTTAGTGTCTTTCCTAATTTACATTCCCATATTGCAATTCCTGATAATCCCGACATAACTAACCATCATGTAATCTTGAGTTGGATTCTTTATTTTCTAGGGAGGCATTGACTTGTTTGAATGGTGTTGGATAAGGCCACCTGTTGCTGCTGCCTCGTTGCTCAAGATGTGGAACTAAGGCCATTAGATCTGCAAAACCTCTACCAGCTATTCCAAATAGCCCTTCCCAGTACAGGTGGTTTACCACCAATCTTACTTCGAATAAAGGGGTGGACTACACACACATGGACTCCAAAAGACAATTTCAACTTACATGAAGCACATGGAGTTGATTCAGCTCTTCGTGCTCAGCTTCCAGAACTTAATATATCTCCTTCAATGAAGAGTTCTGAACCTGTTCTTATTGGGAAATGGAACTGTCCATTTATGTTTGTCAAGGAACAAAGATGGGAACAGATATTCAACTTACAAAAGAATAGTCTTTCTGATTATCAGGGGAATTCTGTGAAGACAGATGATTTTGTTGAAACGGAACAAGATTCATGATCATGACTCATGAAGCTGCATGGAGCACTAGTAGTGTAGCCAACAGAATTGTTTTGTTTACAGGGTATGGCTCTGGAGGCGGGCAAGTAAGTGTGGTATTAAGAGAGGAAGTAGTTGGCAGAGTGAAATGGGAGCAACAGAGATTTGATTGGGTTTGCGGAGAAGAAATGCAATTGAAGATAACCGGTTCGGACAAGCATGACATGAAGAGAAGAAAGACTGCCCAAAAAGCGGGAATCAGTTTTTCAATCTTTTTCGCTGGGAATAGAAAAATCTGATGGATCTTGGAGTGATGTTTTAGTTGAGAGGTTCAATTTGAAAAGAACAGATGGGAGTTTGGTGATTGCCAATGAATGCAGACATCCTCTCATCAGATAAGGATCAAATGGGATTAGATCAACTATAACCAACTGTTTGGATGTATTTATAGTTCACTTTTGTATGGTGAAATTTAACATGAAGCATTTTTCTGTGTATCTTGGTACTCTTTTGTGAGACCATATATAATACTGCCATGTACCCACATTTGAACTCATATTGAACATCAGTTAAGAAAGATCATTACAAATTAAATACTGCTACCAAATGTGTCATATGTCAATCTTGTTCATTACATAATACTGAAGTAACAGAGCATCAGTTAATGTATCAGTAGGAATTAACGCCAAATATTTTCATGCAAAAGAGGGGAACGTAGATAACTGATCAAAGTCCTAGAAACGCAAATGGTAGTAGCTCCGACCCAAAATACTTACTTGGCCAAAATAGATAGTACCAGATGACAAATCAATCCCCAGCATGTGTTGGAATCTGAAATGTGAAGGCTTTAAGCTTCAAAGCCAAGCTGCAACAATGTACTCTTTATTAACTCAAGAAACCAAAGATGAAAGATGTATAACTGATTAACTCAAAAAACCACATAGTAGTAGTAGTATCTATCACAGAAGCACATGCACCGCAGTACATATTCAAATAGCAAACAAGTTTTAGGCTGTAACAATAATTTGAGACTGTAATATCACACACTGCACACATTATTATTTTACAAACAAAAACAGAAATCAATCTTTCATAATTTAGTAATGGATTGAACCAAGACTATGACATAACTATAACACACAATATCAATTAGTTACTTCTTTGGTTCTTTCATAGTCCTTTTTACTAGTACTTTAGTTCTTTTGCAGTCTCACTTGTGTCCCTTGAAGCAAGATATAATCGTGATACTTTACGTTTTAACATCTACTTTCATGAAGAATGTAGCTAAATCATAACGAAATTTGTCATTCAACAAAGTAACCTATTGCTAATGAAAAAGCTGTCCACTCTGCTAGTTATTGATAGAGCCAACAGACAACTGGAAAACAAATCCAACGAACAAACTAATCATCCCACCTAGGGTAAAAAAAAAAAAAACCTAAACAAAGATACAAATGTGCAATTTCAGCAATCAGACCATCGCATTATACTGCATGTTAAAGAAACATACTAGCAATAGTAAATGGTCCATGGTTAAGAATCACTTTCCTCTCAATGAACTCTCAAAAAACCAGGGTAATGAAATCTGTCATCTTTGGTGTTGTAAGTTGCAACTCTATGGTTTTTTTTTCAGAATTGTACAAAATCAGATTCAAACGATTAATTTACGATGCATTCTAATACTAGTGATAATAATTATCATCGGAAATGAGAAGGTCTAGGTAAGAGTAGTTCACCTGTCTTTGGGGGTTGTTTTCTTTCTCTTCAGTGATCCTTTTGCAGCGGTGGTTCCATCGAGCCGACTTGTGGGAAATGCTTGACAAGAAAAACTACCTTTGACGCCCGTTATAGAAACATCGGTCACACTTTCCTTTTCGACGTCGTACCACAACAGGTGATCCTCATTCTGAACCACAACCAGATTTTTGCTTTTGGAATAGGAGATGAGCCTGGGATTCATCAAAATAAAACCAACATCATAAAGTTGCTCCAGAGAAACAAATTTATTCCAGATGTTATTTCCACCCTGATTCTTCAACATCCATATGAGAAACTTTTCCTCGTAAGAGTAGCTCACAAATAAGCATCCGCCAGACGCATCCAAATACCTATCCAATGGCCACTCAGATCCAGAGCGAGCCGGTGGCAGTGGGATCTGGTGGTACTTCTCAGTGCCAAGATCGAATGCAATTATTCGATCCCCATTGCCTCCCTGCATTTTAATAGATGCAAACCAGTATAGCCTACCATTGAAGAAAACTCCATGTTCAGATTTAAAGTTCATGAAGATACAATTAGGATAATCCCCAATCTTTCGCCAAGTATCCGATTTCACCGAGTAGATTAAAGTCTCCAAAGCATCAACACTTTCAATCCCTGAGATCCTGACCACCTTAAATTCACCCGAAACAGCTTCGTACCCAATCCCTCCAGAGGAACTCCTACCCTTAGCCAGATCACCATAAGGGGGTAACTCAATGGACTCATTAGTCAAAGGATTACAAACAGTCCAGGCCCTTTTTGAATGGTAGTGAGAAAGTAGAATCACACCATGACAAGAAGGAACAGGCATTTCAGATGCAGGCAGCAGATTCCTAACACTGGTGGCCTCAATTTTTTTAATACTTTTACCAGAGTAATTGAGAGAGCTGAGAGATACAGAATAGAGATTACCAGCTCGTCCACTCTGTTTACAGATGATCAGACGATCTCCTCCGGGAAGAGCCTCCGCCGGCGCACGGCTGAGTGCTTCACGGAACGCATCAGTAGCAACATCAGACATTTTGGAACAGTGATTTGAGAACAAGAGAGAGTTTGAAAGAAGAACTAGGGTTTGTTTCTGGACAATTTCTTTTTCTTTGCAATTAGTAGGAGCTGATGATATAGGTAGTAGACTAGTACTCAGTAGTCTATCTCTGACAGGAAGATATGGTGGATAAATATTGCGATTAGAGCGAAATCAAATTTTCCCCCCACTATTCTCATTGTTTTCTTCAGCGGGAAATTATGGATTTGCTTATTTCCACGGAAACAGGGATGTAAAGATAAATGTTGGTAAATGCTGGGAGTTTATTTTTTAGTCTCCGTTCCGTTTGACTCCAACTAATCCTAATTTATATTGAAAAATTAATTTTGAAAATTATATTATGAAAATATAAAATTTTCAATTTCATAATATAAGTTCAAATATTGATTTTCCGGTACGACTTAGAATTATTTCGGAGTCAAACGAAAATTTAAAAAAATCAACAAAATCATATGAGAATCTTTTATATAGGGACATAGGAAGTAAAATACATTAAAATAAGGAGCAATATAATTACATCTTACCACAACTAAATTTTTTATTACATATACTACCACTCTTATATGAATCTAATTACATATTAACCTATAAATTTGATTTTCGACGCTTTAAAACTTAAAAGTTACTTTTTTGCCTTCACCTGGATTTCCGATTCTTGATTCTGAAATTTACCAAACAATATGAAGTTTCGTTTATTACACATTTACCCGAAATGTTTTATTCTTTATAAAATTAACACTACATATTTAAAAATTAACCCGAATAGTTTAACTATACTTCAAAATGGTCCACAAAATTATTGTAAAACAAACCCCTATAAAATTGTATTTCAAAGTAAGTCTCAAATTATTTCAAAAAAAAAAAAAGGAAGAAGACGATGAGCAGTACCTACACAGCTCTGATTGGAGTTGTCATCTCTGGTGTCGGAGTTATAACTCCGGTCCGGAACTTTAAAAAAAAAAAAGATAAGGGCGTGTTTGTTTGAGCGAAATTGGGATTGGGCTTATGTGAAAGTCAACACCATGGACTAATTTGTACGTAATTATTTAGCGAAGTTGGGTTAATTTGTAAAGTGAGCGTTTAGTAGGGGGTACAAATGTAATTAAGTCTATAAATATATACTATATTCGTGTGAATGTTTTTCTGTTTTGTTTAATGACAGTACGTACATTTTGGGTTTAGGCTTACTAGCTAGTACTTTGATTAGTTGTGTCTAATGAACAACTTGATAGTTTCCTCCGCCAATTCCCTCTATATTGGGTGATAGAAGTCTTCACTGATTCAGTTAGGTCGTAGAATTTCACCCTTGAATCATGATAGGGTACTGAATGGTTGAGTTGACGAACTTAACAGGGAGCCATAAGGATTGTTTAAAGTCACGGAACACTCATAGAAGTTTTTTTTCACACTTTGTTTTATTCCTTCATTGTACATGGTTATTTTTAACTACAAAATCCATGAAAAAATTCATACACCTGGTGTTGATAATAATTTTCGGTTATTTGTTTATTAGTCTGGTAATATTGTACGCCTGGAAGTAAGACACCAGTGACTCACTTGCATTTGAATGTTCATCATTCAAAATATTAAAAGCACTTTCGAATAGATTGTTATAGATAATGAGAGGAAATACAAAGAATATAACTTGTACAAAGTAGAAAAATGCAAAAGAAATGGAAAAACAGAAGATTGATTTGACAGGCAGAGCCAGAGGTTCTAATGGATTGAGGCCCGCACGTTTTATAGCCTCATTTAAGTTCACCATTCGCGTCTTACGTCGTGCACACACACAATTTCATTATATCGTGTACAAATCTGACCAGGATTTGCAACCCCCTGCGCTCCTCAGTAAAGAGTTCTCAAAACATCTAGCTATTCAACTTGAACATCAAGTATAAGTTCTAGTCTTATATACTAGTCACAACTTGTGTTTATACACAATGTGAGACAAATCACTTTAACCTTTCAACTTTGAGCTATTGTTCTTCATTAAGCCAAACTCCGTTATGGGCGATAATATATCAAATCGGAGCTCTTACTTAGTAGCGTATAGCTTACGACTATATACTTAGTTTCTTCAGTTACCGAATTATTTGGAAATAATCTCCACGTAAATATGACAACATAATACATTATTTACTACATTATTTTCTTCATATTTACGAATGCATTTGACTAATTCAATATATGATAGTCTAATCGTTGCATAATGAGTATTTTTGTCTTAAGCCGTTGTTAAGATACTCCACATCACCTGGACTGGAAATTAAACAAAGCCAAAAACAAGAGAACGTACGTACATTTCTCAATCATCCGAGTAAAATAAAAAGGTCATTTGTCGACATACTATAAGATAATTAGAGCTAGCTGGTTGGTTTGGTAGCCATTTGCACATGTAATCAAATACATCAGCCGTCCCTGAAGAATAATCCGAGGAATTAAGAAGAGGAAAAAATGTACGTGACAAGGACTATTTCGGAGTTGAGAAGATCTCCGGACTTAGTTTCATCACTTCCTGATGGTCCAAATTCTGGTTACTTGGTCATTCAAGATGAAGAGTCTGAGAAATATTCCTTCTTCGGTTTCAAAAACCGATACCTCAAAGATCTGCCGTTTCCACAGAACAAGGAGTTGATAGTTGACTTTGAGTACTCGGTTTTCCTTATTCCAGCTCTCAATCAGCCTTTGTCGTCTAATCTCTACTACGCTATTAGTCCACACGGCAAACACAAAGGGTATGTCTTCATTCAAATTAGTTTACATTTTGTTGAGGTAATCCGTATCCGTGCAACCTAGATTCGTATAGAGAAGGATTTTGTTACAACAACTCTTCAACCTTGGCAAGACTGTATTGTCAGATGTCATGGTAGCAACAAATTAAATGCGGAGGTATACATACATGTAGGATAACATTTAATTTTCGTAGTGTTCTTTGAATGTCACCCTTAAATAAGGCGAACTTAAGACTTGGTAAATTAAGGGCTATAGTACGTTTCCATGGTTAGTAAACATATATCTATTGAAATATAGACGTTCGTGTAAACAATTTGCGTCTTCTACTTTGATATAATAGCGCCTCCCACTATTATAGAGGAGGATTCTGTTACAACTCCTCACCCTTTGGCAAGACTGTTTTCTCTTTTGATAGCAGAAAATTAATTAAACGTGGTGGTATACGTCGCCCATTTTAAAAGTCTGGATGCTTCATATATATGATCATGTAATTTTGAGTGGGATTCTTTCTTTCCAGGAAAGCGTTCACTTCTTCCAGAGAGGAGGATAAGACAGTCTGTTGCTGTTGGCTCACTATTGACGATGTGGAACCAAGGCCATTATATCTACAAAACGTCTACCAGCTATTCCAGATAGTACCTGACAGTTCAAGTGGTTACTTTTTTGCCAAATCAGTAGCACCGGATGGATTCCCACCAGACTTTCTTAGAAAACCAGGGTGTATTAGCGCATGGACTCCTGATGGAAATTTCAACTTACATGAAGCACACGGAGTTGATTCAGTTCTTCGTGCTCGCCTTCCAGAACTTAATATCCCTCCTACATTGAAGAGTTCTGAGCCTGTTCTTGTTGGGAAATGGTACTGTCCTTTTATGTTTGTCAAGGAAAGAACACTACGGGATCAGGTGAAACAATCGATGTACTACCTGATGACACTGGAGCAGAGATGGGAACAGGTTTTCAACTTCCAAAAGAATAATCATCCTGACTATCAGGGGAATTTTGTGGAAATAGATGCTTTAGTTGAAAAGGAACAAGTTTTTATTCATGGTCATGAAGCTGCATGGAGCGTTAATAGTGAAGACGATGGAGTTATTTCGTTTACAGGGTATGAGTCTGGAGGCGGGCAAGTGAGTATAGGATTGAGAGAGGAAGTAGTTGACAGAATGAAATGGGAGCAAGAGAGATTTGGTTGGGTAGGTGGAGAAGAAAGGCATGTGAAGATTAATCGAATCGAAACATTTGATGAATCTTGGAGTGAGTTGAAATGCTATGTTTTGGTGGAGAGGTTCAACTTGAAAAGGAACGATGGAAGTTTGGTGATGGCGTATGACTTCAAGCATCCTCATCAGATGAGGATCAACTGGGATTAGATCAAGTATATCGAACTTTTCGGTTGTATTTATAGTTTACTATATGTGTGGTGTAGTTAACATAAACTCTTTGCTTTCAGCTTGTTGCTACATGTTGTGAGGATCATGTTATAGGTATGTGATTTGCTACTCACATCAGTTAAAAAGATCATACAGAGTAGTAAAGTATGAAATATATCATTGGATATCATAGTGCCAACAATTCTCAATGCAAACTAACAGATGCAAATGGAGATAACTGATACAAAAATCTTTCTTCCAAAAACATAAAAAGCTAATAACTGATCTAAACAGAAGTCTAAAAAAACACCACTGGTAACTCAAACCTGAAAACACTTGCTTGGCCCGGAACCGAACAGATAGATCACATCACTTATCATTTATCAATCCTCAGCAGGAGACGGAATCTCAAATCTACTTGATCTTAGCTTCAAAACCAACCTGTGACAATGAATTTTTTATTAACTCAAGTAGTGAAAGATGTTCATATATATTACTGGAAAGAAAATACACATAAGAACAGAATGAATTCCTGATTGAGCCACCAAACTGGAAACAATCATCTATACTAATAGATAGCCAAATAACATAACAGTTCAGTGATAAACGTGCATCTTCAACTATCAAACAAGTTGTAGACTGTGATCATCTACCTTAGATGGTATTGTTACACAGTATTACTCTCTGCGTAGAACTTTTAAAAAGCAAAAACAGAACAATCTTTCACGATTTAGAGAAGCATAGGACAAGCTTAATGCACAATTGCAGCAAGATATATCTATTGCTTTTCAAACTGTAAAGTCATTCTCCTACTTGTGTGCCTACAGGCAAGATATATTTTAGATACCTTGTGATTGCATCAATTTGTAAAGCAACTTCTTGTGAGGAAGGTAGAAAATTTAAGGCAAAATTATTCAACCTAAACTATCAAGTCTGCTAGATATTGTAAAAAAAATCAATCAAGGACTGAAGAACAATCTAAAGAACCCTTGACAGAATAAATGAAGGTTCGCTTTCAGCAATCAGACTATCTCATTGCATACGTTAATGAACAAGAATCACTAGCCTTAAACAGTCCTTAGATAACAAACATGTTTGTCTCATTGGATTCACAAAATCAGATCTAGTAAGGTTATTGATGATCTTTGTGTGATTATAGTATTATACGTAGAAAAATCTATGGCTTTTCATTATTGCACACAAACAGATTCATAAGATCAAGTCACTATATATGTTCTAATACTAACAGTGATGCCATCGGAAATAAGAAGGGTTAAGCTAAGTAAGAGTAATTTTACCTGTCACTTGGGGCGGTTCTCTTCCGCTTCAGTGTTCCATTCGAAGCATTGGTTCCATTACCATGGCCAATTCCATTGAGCCGAATAAGGCTGAGAGGATATGCTTGGCAAGATAAATTACAACCGATCCCATCAATAGAAACTCGTGTTCCACATTTCTTTTCCACGTTGAGCCAGAAAAGGTAATCCTCATTCTCTATAACAACCTCCTTGTTGCTCTTGGAATAGGAGATGAGCCTGGGATTAACCAAAAACATACCAACATTATACATTCGGTCTAGCGAAACAAACTTATCCCATGTGTTTGCTCCTCCGTGATCATTCAACTTCCATATATCAAACCGTTCCTCATAAAAGTAGCTAACAAATAAGGATCCACCCGAGGCATCCAAATACGTATCCAAAGGATACTCAGACTCACAGTAAGCCGGCATCTGAAGCTGGCGGTACTTCTCACTACCAAGATCCAAAGCCATAATCCGATGCACCTCACTACCTCCCTTCTGATTTACTATAGCAAGAAAGTGTATCGCGCCTTTGAAGACCAGTCCTTGTTCACATCCGAACCTAAGCATACAATTAGGATAGTCCTCAATCCTACGCCATGTATTCGATTTCAGAGAGTAAATTAAAGTCTCCAGAGTAGGATCAGTAAATTCTCCTGTAACCCTAACCACCTTATAATCACGAGAAACGACATCATAACCAATCGCCACACAGGGCCTCATCATTCCCTGAGTCAAATGAGCATAAGGCGGCAATTCAACGAATTCCTTGGTGAAAGGATTCCAAATAGTCCAGATCCTTTTGATTTCGAAGTGAGAAAGCAGGATCAAACCATGGCATGATGGAACAGGCACATCGCGTACAGGCGGCACACTACGGCGAACCAGGTTCTTAACATTAGTAGCATAAATTGTTTTCGTACTTTTACCGGAATAATTAAGAGAGCTCAAGGATACAGAGTAAAGCTTACTTAATCCTCCACCGGATCTCATACTGATGATGAGGCGTTCTCCTCCATCCAACTGCTCGAAGAAAGCAGGATCGTCGATAATGTGTCGCCACGCCTTGCAAACACGTCTGAGATCGGGAAGAGACTCCGCCGGCACACGGCTGAGGATTTCGCGGTAAACATCTGTTGCAACATCCGACATTGTGGTTTTTAGAGGAGTTTGCAACTTGCAAGAGGAACTAGGGTTTTGGACGTTTGCTATTCCATTGGAATTCAAGGCTATATGTAGGTAGTTCGAAATGGGGGTTAGAAATGATTTTGTAATACAGATGATGATATGGAAAAGATACGGATTAGATAGGGAAAATCGAATTTTCCCTCCAAAATTTGGCAGTGTTTTTGGAGGGAAATATCTCCATGAATTTAGCACCTGCCTTCAATTTAGGCACGATCGAGCACCAAGGAAAACCGGTTATGAACGGCCGATGTGCAGAGAAACAGGGAAAATTACAATTTCGGTCACTGACCTTCCCCTCGAAACTGGTCCCTAAACAACTCGCAAAATGCACATACGACCCCCCACATGCCAATACACGAATTATTAGGAAGACTTAGTGCAAACTTGAAGGATGAATTGGACGATAAACTGGATAATAATTAAAATAAAAAATAAAAATATAATTAAAAAAAATTGAAAAAACATTGGAATCCAAATCGGAACTTTCTTTAAGCTCCGATCTGGAGCTAGCTCCATCCAATTGGACGGATCAAAGAGCTCCGTCAGAGCTGTGTTAGCTCTGTCAAGATTTTTTTGTAGTGCATAACGAAAAACTTAAAATTTGTAACCGTAAACTTCAGGTTCTTCTGTAAATCTGGAAAGTCACATTCCCTTTCTTGTTGATGTTTCGCCTTCCCTTAATTAGCCTTTGGATTGTAGCCTTAGAACACTAAAATCTTTGTTGGGTTTTTGTAGCTTTCTAGGTTGGTGGGATTGGAGCAATGATGACACAATTTTGGTCCCAAACTTCCGCCATAAAATTGATCTTTTATTGTCCTTATGAGTCGTTTTATATATTAAATTATTATATTTTGTCACAATTTTTAAATGTTGGTTATTTTACACTTTTTCAGGGCTTTTGGTAAATATGGCAATAAGGAAGTGAACTTGGACGAAAATGGAGAATGTTAGAGCAAAATATCGAGGGTTGAATAAAGAAGGACAAGATGAATCAAAATAAGTGCATCTTCCAAACAAGTCCAACAAAAGAAGCCCAAATCAAAGTCAACTCAAATCACCCAAGAAGACTCTGAGGCAATCACCACAATTCCTATAGTGATCGCCATGGACACAACGATTTAGTTGATCAACTTTGAGAAAGTTCAGGCGATCGCCAAACCACTTAGTTTAAATTTCGATTCTGGTTAGAAATTGGATTAAGCAGATTTAACACTGTAAATAGAGGGCATTAGAACCTCATTAGCATATCCCACACAACACCAAACATACGACCAACAACCATTATCTCTAACATTCCTACATAATCTCTTGCGCTTCATTTGGTTCGAGGGAAAATGTGGGAAAAGGAAAAAAAAATTAAGAGAATACCAATTTATGAAATCAATGGGTAGAATATTTAATTTTCTTATTTTCATTTATATGGTGTAACTTAAATGAATCTAGGAAAGTAGTTAGTTAATCTGTTTGTTTTGGATGTAAGTTTTTATTTGTTGGATAGATAAATGATAAGATTTTCCAAAAGTTTCTAACTTCTTAATTCATATTTTCTTGAATTCACAGGGTGAAGCCAAATGGTAAAAAAAATAAAAATTTTCGTTTTTTTTTTTTTTTCTATTTCCCCCCTTTTTCCTTAATCCAAATGAAGCGTTGGAGTACTAACACCGAGAGATAAAACTCTTCCACTCCATAGAGAGCTAGTCTCTCAACTTCCCAAATGACCAAATTACCCTCAAGCCTTGTACTTTTACGGTTTTACCTTTTCTTGTAAATTCTTTTGAAGACTTTGGATTCAAGTTATTTCAATAATATTTATGATTTGATAATTCGGTAACATCTTTCTATTTATTTACTGTTTTGAGTATTCACTGCTTCTTCTTTTTTTCCTTTATTTGCATTCAATTCCTTAACTTTATATTATTGCAATCAAGTCCTTTACTTTTTACTTATTACATTTTTCACACGGGTATTAGATAGAATTTGGGCTGATGGTATTTGATTTTGGAGGATTTGACACTTGGCTAAATTATGAGAAGATATAGATAAATATATTTCATTTAAAAAAAATCATAATTTCACTGATTTTTATTTTGGAAAATTACATATAATTAAGTGACACTTTTAGATTTAATTTACACTTTAATGATGACAATATTCGTTGTTACATCATTAGTGCTACTTGTCAATCTTTATATTGGTCTATACATATAAAGTTATATGATAGTTTAATTAATAAATTATTTTCACCGATCTACTTATTACGGCTCTACATATTTACATCACGTATATCTCAGTCGTTTAATAACTAAATAGAATAAAAGCATAAAGCTCATATTATTTTGTGAAATCTTTCTCCAGTTCTCATTCGATATGTCTAAACAATAAGTTTGTGTTTAAACATTTGACTCAAACTTTAAGGGCATTACAAAAGGACTTTTACAGATCGCCACGAGGAAAAAGCACAAACTATATGCCTACGCAAGTTGATTTATCAATCTCCTTATAAAATACTCATTTTTTGTACCCTTCCAGTCTCCAGATTCATAGCCTACAAAAATTGGGTGGGTGGGACAAGGGAAATTGATAAAAATAAGATAAGGTTACGGAAAGTTAGATAACTTGTTTCTGGTTACCGTCGTAATATTGTTGGAGCTACAACTGAGTTACAATCGCATCATGCTTGATTACAACCACCACGAAATGAGTCAACAATCGTAATTAATATTGCTTGAACTACACCCGCCATGAACTATCAAAGTTACTGCTGGATTACAAATGGGATTTCACAAATACAACTTAGTTCCGAATGGTAACATCAAAGATACTACAACTGTCAAAGTGCGTTTAGATCGAACTAAAATAGTTTTGTATATGTTACGAGAAAATTTTTACAATTACAATTCTTGGTTGGTCACATCTCTCGACTGGATCAAACATTAGTGATAGGCTCCGCCACTGGAATGCATGTAACAGAACGTCCTAGCATCAATAGATAAACAAATCCAGAGTAAGAAGTAAGAATAAGTACAAAGAGTAATAGATTCGTAGGTCAGGAACCATCATATTACAATACACGAAGATAAGGCTCGAACGATGTACTACGACAATATCATTGTAAAGAGTGGGCGTTAAGAGAGCTACACCAAGAGACAATGGCGGAGCTAGGGGGTGTCCAGTGGGTGCACTGGACCCCACTGAGATTTTGGGTAATAATATACATATATATATATAAATTAGTTTGTCGCAGTGGTAGGAATCTATGTTGTTGGTTAGAGTGTCGCAGGTTCGACCCTCATCTCCTCCAAATACAAGATATTTATTTATTTTGTCCAATTTTATGTAAATTGTATTGTCCCATTTGATATTTTTAAGTATGTATTACCTCTTCCTTCTCATCTCTCTCTCTTATTTTTTTATTTTTTTATATGTGTTTTTATTTATAGCCCCTTTTAGTTCTTTAAATATTTAATTTTACTTTTCATCTTACATACTCCCTCCGTTCCCTCAAAAGTGTACTGTTTTGACTTTTTTCAGTCAACATATTTCAACTTTGACTCCTACTCTTAAACCATAATGATAAAGTATTTAACGAAATTATATTCTGAAAATTTAAACACTTATGAGGGAACAGAGGGAGTACTAATTTATAAATTGTCCCTTTTCTTTTAAATTTAGGTGTGTATGCTTAATTTTTTATTTTTGACTACTGTTGTGGAATATTTTATCGTTTGAAATCATATCCACATTAATTCAAGGTTAAATATGAAGTATCATTTTAATTTTTGAATATATCAATATAGTTATAAAACATATGAAAAATGTTTTTGAAAAATTTTCTACTATAGGATGATAATATCATACTTTTAATCTAATCTGGACCCACCTAAAATTTGCTCCTGGCTTCGCCACTGCCAAGAGATTTGGGTCAAGCCCACTAACGTCAGCATCAAAGTTCACTGTACATAGGTGTATAGATAACAATGTGACACTTGGCATCTTAACTTTGAACCGATTTATGAGATATGAGTTCTCTATAAATGGAACAACTCCCAATAAGGAAAGACACACATTTATATCTTATCATAACTTTGGAAAATTATTCAAGTGCTCTCTATACACCCTCTCACTGTGCACTTCAATTATTATACAGGGCCGGAACTTCAAGCATCAAGTAAAGTATCTTGAACCCCGATTTGACCATAAGAAAATTCGGTTATATTGCACTAACTCTCCCTCGTTTTGTGGCATTTTCAGACCTATATTGTTATATAGGATCTATTCCTTATTTCAGAAGGAAGTTGAACATAAGTCTCAAATCCAAACTCATTTAAGTTTATACAATTTTCAACGAAGAAATCTACCCCATCACTAATAGACTAGATAGCTCGTTTATTTATCTGACCTCTGTGATTAAATTACATTACAGGTTGATGAAATTGGGTCAAAGACAGAGTCTTAGGTCATTGTTGTCAAAACTAACTAAGTAGTCGATTAATTAACGTCCCATTGAATTCCTACGAATAAATTTGAACTGAATTTTACTAGACGACTAACTATTGTTTGGTTTAATTCACACACTTATTTTAAAAATTAAAACCATAAATTTGTACTATATATATTCCGCTAATTCAAATTTAAATTGTTAAAAAAAAAAACTCATACTTCACCTTATTTAACTATTTTCTCCATATACCAATAATCTTTTCATTTTTAAATTTTTTTTTTTGAGTTTTAATTTGACCTCGTATTGAAAAAATAAATAACAAAGTTATAGCATAAAAATATAATCAACATACTTTCATAATTTATCGTTATTTATTTTTTCAGTATGACTTAAAATTTATATAGATCAAATTAGATCTTGAAAAAGTCGAAATTAAAAAATAAAAAGATGGTTGGTAGATGGAGGGAGTATTAATTAATTAACAGTCCACAAATGATCAATAATGCAAATTTTATTAATTAAATTAAGCTACTTAAAATATTTGTAATCTGTCCAACTTTAATACTACTTTACAAATGATTTAATTGTCCTCACAAAAGAAAAATGGAAGTCCAGACCAGACAGTAGACAAATGGAGACTAGTACAACCAACTACTAAACCCTAATTGATATAAAAGACCCCTGATTACAAAATCCAGTTCCCAAACTCCCTCCCTTTATCTCTCTCCCTCACTCTTTCACACAGACAGTGGCAAAACAAAACACAGGTGCAGTGCAGAGACTACTTTTTCCATTGATACACACACATCAATTCTCTCTCTACGTTTAGTCAGATGGATGAGGATCAGCAATGGCTGATCAGCTGCTTGAACGCCTCGCTCGATCCCAATCAGCAAGTCCGAAGCTTCGCAGAGACTTCTCTTCTACAAGCTTCTCTGCAACCAGGTCTATTTTTTTTTGCTTTTATATACGTGATGAATTCCGATTCTCATCTTGTCGCTTTTGATGAAAGTTGTTTGGATTTTATGATCGATTCGTTAATTGGCTGTCTGAGGACCTGAATTTGTGATTTTGATTTTGATCCTTTGTTGTTTGGTGATGAATTTGGTCTGAGAGTCTAATTTGATGCTATTCCATTGCCTTTTCTTGTTTGGAAAAGATGAAAAGCTTATTTTACATTTTTGTTGTGTGTTTCTGCTGCTGCCTTCGTTTTTAATTTACTTGTTAGGTTAATTAATTTTGGTGTTGTTTGTTTTCTGTTTCTGGAGAAGGTTTTGGTGTGGCTTTAGCTAGAGTTGCTGCGAACCGAGGGACACCATTTGGACTGAGGCAGATATCCTTTCCAGTTGTGCATTACTTTGTTGAAGCTTACTCTTTTGATATTTTTGAGCCCTATCTTGGTGTGCTCATTGTTAGACTTAACATGAATTTACTTAGCAGCAGTTCTGTTGAAGCAGTACATTAAGAAACATTGGAGTGCAGATGAAGACGGGTTTGAGCATCCTGTAGTTTCAAACGATGAAAAGGTTATTCTTTGTTGTGTGTGTGTGTTTGTTTTTTTTTTTTTTTTTGGGGGGGGGGAGGGGGTTATGATGTCAGGCATTAAAATATATTTTGTTCGTGTAGCTTTATTTACCCCATGTTTATCAAACAATGATATTTTGTACAGTCTCATTTGGTTCCAAGTAGCTTCTTGCGGCGTCAATAAGTTTCTAATGTTTACTGAGAGTCTGGCTCTCCTATATTGGAGGCTGTATGTTCACTTCTTAGCCTTGGTTCTTTCATGTCAATCGCATTCTTTTTGTGCACGTGCATTGCATGGGTTAGTGATAGAAATCTGTCAGGGACGTTGATATAAATTATGGTATAGTTTGTTTGAACGGCATGCTGAAAGATCATCTTTATTAATTGTTGATCAGGTTTCCATACGGGGACTTCTTCTTTCATCACTAGATGATCCTTACCGGAAGATATGTACCGCAGTAAGTGTAGCAGTATCAACAATTGCACAATATGACTGGCCTGATGAATGGCCTGACCTAGTGCCATTCCTATTAAGTTTAATTAATGATCAAACTAAATTGGATGCTGGTGAGTCTACCTTTCAATGTTGCCTTTTCTGGTAATTTCATCAGAAATAATGTAAATCATATTGTTTCCCACCTCAGTGCATGGGGCTTTAAGATGCTTGGCGCTTCTTTCTGCGGACATAGATGATAATATGGTTCCCAAACTTGTCCCTGTCCTATTTCCATGCTTGCATGGAATTGTGTCTTCCCCTCAGGTTAGTTTCACTCATTGCCTGGCGTGATACATTTAATATATAATATTTATTGTTATTAGTATATACTCGTGTGGAGGATCTTTTAAAGTTGGATTATGCCGATATTTCATAAGTCAATTTAAACTTTCCACTTGTCTAGTACACTTCGGGAATAGGTGATATTATCAAACCAAGTGACAAAGACCCTAAGAGAACTAATATTTACTATTTTACATTCAAGAATCACCATTGGGAGTCTATAATATCCGTTATAACTCGCTTCCGCTCTGTCATTGCTATCTCTGTGATAATTTATGGTGAGAACAAGAAGGTCCTTAATAGGGAACTGAGTTTCTTGAATAGTTTCTTTGTATTTTCTCATTTTTTACCTATTGTTATTGTTATAGAGGTCAAAGACTTCAAGAAATGTTTGGAATATTACAATCCAAAGACAAACGTTGGGAGAATGCCACTCTTTCCCTTCCCTACTCCCTATTTCCAGAGCGAATCGGTGATATAGGCACTGGAAATCCAAATGATTTCTCAACATCAATAATATGCCCTTCTTAGTATAGCTTATTAAGTAGTAAAAGAAATTCCTGGATCACAGACATTAGAAAATATCATTTTGACTAGAAATTTTGCCATGACTGTTTAGGTTGATTTAACACATGGTATGTGTAGGTAGGTTTTCTACCCTTACTGCCTTTTCTCCTCTTTTACACCTCACGGTAAAGGGCCTAAAAGAATTACTGTGCGTCAAACGGAAAGATCATGCCTCATCAAGGAAATATATCTTTACAATTTAGGAATTTAGTCAGCCTATCTAAGGAAGATAAATAATGTACAAGCTACCTTAATTGTACACAAAGATCGATATTCTCTTAATGAAGTATGATCTTTTCCTTTGACACTGATCTCAATATCTTTCAATTGACCACCTTAAGGAAGGTGGTAGTGTGCGCTCTTTATATACATACTTTTTAATAGATTTTGAAATTAGTGTTAGGACAGATGCTGCACAATCTATTTGCTTTCTTCTGTGCTTTTATTATTCATTTATTTATTTTCCTTTTGAGGGCCACATTAGTTGAGAAAGAAATTTCACTTTCTAAAGAATAGAAAAATAAGCATGTTTTCTTTTCTCTATATACACTGTTATTATTTCGGACTTTGCTGTCGGAAACTAGATATTAAGTGACAATGGATGTACGATTGAATTATTCTTTCTCACTCCTTTTATGATGGAACATTGTTTACAGATCTATGTCAAATCCCTGAGGTCAAAAGCTCTTTCAATAGTTTATAACTGCACATCAATGCTTGGGTTTATGAGTGGAGTTTACAAGGTACTTCATTTCGAGTTTGTTAATGGATTATTTGGATGCCCATTTTATACAGAATAACTAATTCTTGGACTACTGTGACTTAGATGGAGACCAGTGCTCTTATTTTACCGATGCTTCAGCCTTGGATGGACCAATTTTCTTTGATTTTGAATGTGGCCGTTCCATCTGAAGATCCTGATGATTGGAGCATCAGAATGGAGGTATATTATTTTTATATTTTTCTGTCACAATGTTATCTTTGGCCAGAATTTTTGCATTCTTAGTTTCTTACCTTAATATATATGTTATCAGGTCCTGAAGTGTTTAAATCAGTTCATTCAAAACTTCCCGGACATAGCAGAATCGCAGTTTGCTGGTATGTTATACTATTAAACTTTACAATGATGCTTTAAATCCAGGTTTACATAATATCTCTATTTCTTTAACACTGAGTTTGTATTTCTGATGTGGTTTTCAGTTATCGTAGGTCCATTATGGAACACATTTGTATCATCCCTGGCAGTTTATGAGCGATCATCAATTGAAGGTGTAGATGATTCCTATGATGGGAGATACGATTCCGATGGTTCCGAGAAGAGTCTGGAGTCCTTTGTCATCCAGGTCAGTATCATTACAGTGGCATGTAGTTTTGATATGGCAATATCTTTTTATGATCTGAAAGAGTAAGCTGCAAAACACTTTTACCGTATTAGCATTGCTAAAAGATTCCTGTTTTCCCCACGTCAACAAGATAGATGTCATGCTAACCTGGTTCTGGAGGTTCATTTCACCTTTTCACCCAACAAATTTGAGACACTCCATTTTCATGCAATTGAAGTGCTATTACATATAAGTCGAAATTGGAAGTTTGATATTAAAAATCACAAATTAAACCTCATTATTAGTGTCTCCAGGTTCTAATAAATTGGCGAAGTTTTTGAGCTGCTGAAGTTTAAGATATACACTATACACGTTCTTTTGACTACTTAACTGATTAATTTATCAGTTTAAGCTGCCAAAGTTTAAGAAAAGGATTCTTATGCAGCATGCCTTGCACAGATCTGATGTTAGTTCTTTTGTCTAGTTCAACCTTTCAATGTTTCTCATTCTCTTGGATCCACTAGTGTCACTTTGTCAACAGAATGTTTTAAATGGAGTTAAGAAAAAGAAGAACGATAAAAGAATTGCATTTTTACTATTAATCAGTTCCCTAAGTAAGCTTATCCATACTGCTCAATGTTTAATTTAAAATTTATGTCGTTCTCTCAACTTGGTCTGATACGTAATCTAGTCTCAACATTGATTCAAGTATAGACATTGAACAAGGCAATAAGACTGACTACATGCTTACAAGATTGTGTTTGAGATATTTATTTATTTGTAGAGTGCTGCAGCCGGCTGAAATTAGTCTAGGAATAGTTATACCAGTAGTTAAGTTATGCGATAGGATAAGTAGAACTACTATATGTATATGGGTCTCCTGTTGTGCGTGCATGTTTGCAGTAAATTGTTATTGAAACTGTTTTTCTGCCTGTCTTTGTCCTTGCAGTTATTTGAGTTCTTATTAACAGTGGTCGGAAGCCCAAAGTTTGTAAAGGTCTGCTTCTGAACAATGAATGTTTCCTTTCTCTTGGTGACTCCCTGGTGTCAGATTTTGAGGATGTTAACAATATGTTTCTTAGGTGGTTATAAACAACATCAAAGAGTTAATCTACTATACCATTGGCTTTCTTCAAATGACAGAACAACAGGTATATCTCAAGAGCCATTGTTGCACATTTTCTTTGTTATACTGGAATCATCTATATATATTGAACTTTTCCTGTAGGATATATAATATTTTTTTATCGCTTTGCTTAGTAGTTATTTCCCCTTAAGACAAGGTCATGATAGCTACCTTTTAAACCCATAACTTCCTTTCAGGAAGGATTTTGGAAATTTGTTGTTTCTTCTGATTGTTAACATGATAATGCTTGGTTTTGTGCCACTCTTTTTACTTACAGATGGTTCATCCCTGCGAAAGCAGCCTAGCAAAAATGAAAGAACTTGATTTGATTTCCAGTTACCCATATGCTAATCCCATAATCTTTATGTATTTGCTTTAAGAATTGATTTTGTTTCTCCAAATTCATTCAAACACTTGAGAGAAACAGTTTGCGGGGAAGCAACTATCTCAGATCATAGGAGATAGTATCAATTAACTAAGTAGTTCGTATTCCACATTTTACCGTACTGCTTATTTAAAGGTCTGAGTCTGACATGCTGCTCCCGTTTACTCAAGTCTCTAATTTCATTGTGGGAATATGCTTAATCTTGTGTAGGTAATGCATAAATGATCAACGTGTTTATCTTTTTTTCTCTTATTTTCCTTCATAGTGGGTGTTTAGAAGGGGTTGCTGAAAACTGATTTTAGCTCTTTTGTAGCAAAAGCAGAAAATGAGTGTTTGCTTAAAACAGCTTCTGCTTCTAACCAGCTTTAAATAAGCTTTTAAAGAACTGAAAAAAGCCCCTTTAGGGAATCACCTTCAGACATGATTCTCAGAATCACTTTTTAAATTACACAATCAGAATCATTTGCAATCAGATACTGTAGTTTAAGTAACAGAATTCTAACAAAAATGCTGTTTTGTCTATTATGGAACAGGAATCTTTGCTTTTCTATTAAACAAGAGTTCTCTTGTACATGTCCGATTAATTTATTTATAATCTTTTTAATGTATGGCTTTTTCTTAGGTTCATACCTGGTCCTTGGATGCTAATCAGTATGTTGCTGACGAGGATGATAATACTTATAGTTGTCGTGTGTCTGGTAAGCAGCTTCTAGTTGTGGTTCAACCTTTTTTTAGTTTGTTATTGCAGTTATATGATGATGCTTTACATGTGTATGGATACTATGGCATGTATTTCCTTTTGGCAATCTTATAAATTCAAAGGAATTTAAGTGGTCATGCTTATGCTGTTATGCATACTTGTATTTCTAGTTTTGCTAGTGTTTATGCGTGTTTTATGTACATAAATCATCGTATATACGACTTGACACCATGATGTAGAATATGGTTAAACCTATTCTGATCAACGCAAATGGTGGGCTCTGTATCAATGTCCTGTTCAAATGTGCTACTATTTTAATCAACAGGGAGTTTGTTGCACAACTCTTGTTTTAATTGAAAGAAAACGGCTTCCCATATTACAACGTTTAATTGTTTACAGTCTGAACTGACGGACTGTGTTGGTGAGTTGATGTATGTCGATTATAGGAGTTTATAAACTTGTTATTGTCATTTTATGATATACCTATACAGATATTGTGAATCTTCTGTTTTTTGTTTATGCATCATGTTCCAAGTGTCCATTGCTATGCTTTGAAGTACTGTAATTGACATATTCTTAATGCATTGGTTCCACTATCACTTGTAAATTTTGGAAATGAATTTGCATTGTGAATAGATTACTTAGTATGTATTACTTTTTATAATAGGGCGCATTCAGTTGTCTCAAAGTTTCCGCTATACAAAATGTGCTTCATTTATTGTGTTCTAAGTGTATTAGGTTCGCTTTATTCCAGAAAAATATAAGTGTACATAAAACTCGTATAAGCCCAACTAAGTGATTAGGACGGTCCAACAAAGTATTATGTAGCATGATTGTTCATTCTTGATTATTTTATTTATTTTCTGCATCTTCTGCAATGAGACATGATCAGGCTGTCTTTGTGAATATCATAGTATAGTTGGTTTTTGTACCTTACAGTTTCATGTTCTACCATATAACCAATCCCTTTGTTTTATTATGCTAATGGGGCACTGGTTTCTGGAACTTACCTTCTAATATTTACTTCTTGCAGGTGCGCTTCTAATTGAAGAAATAATTTCCTCTTGTGGCATTGAAGGAGTTGATGCTGTAATTGACTCTGCAGGAAAACGAATTAGTGAGTCTCAGCAAAAGAAAGATGCAGGATCCCCAGAATGGTGGAGAGTAAGTCCAATAATTTCTTAGTTTGTTATTTTTATGCATTCTTTTCATATGAGCTACTGATTTAGCTTAATGGAAGTTTTTGGGACCTTGATAGTTGATTCTTAATAACTGCGATGAAGTTCAGCTATCAAATTTATCACTTGTCACCTTTTTAGAGCCTGCCTTAACTCATTTCCCTTGATCCTGGCAGTTACGGGAAGCTACCCTCTTTGCCTTGGCTTCTGTTTCGGAGCAGTTGCTTCAGTCTGAGGTTATTCTTTATGTTTCCATAAATAGATACAAGAAGGATTGCATATTTGACTATTATAGGCATCCCTTTGGGCACTTCGTATATATAATATAGTCTCTGTGCTCTTTCTTCAGGTTTCTGGATCCGTTCTAGGGAACATGCTGGAGCACATTTTTACTGATGACATGGCTCATGGTAGGAGATTTTCTTTAATCAAAATGCAGTTTTCTGCGATTTGATTAATATGTGCGTGTATATGCAACTGATGTCTCTTTTATGGCGCAGATTTGACGGACTACCCCTTTCTTTATGCTCGTTTATTTTCGTCTGTTCCAAAGTTTTCTTCTGTGGTAACTACACTATCTACTTCCCTTCATCTTACAAAATACCTCTCTGCTTTCTGTAATATTTTACTTGCTTCTTGGCCAGATAAACCAACAGATAACAGATAATTTCCTGTATGCGGCTATTAAGACAGTTGGCATGGATGTGTAAGAACTTATTTTAGCAAATCCCTGCCCACTTTTTTGTTGCAAACTGAATGTAACTTATTATTCCTTTCTGTAGATCCCCACCTGTAAAAGTGGGTGCATGTCGGGCTCTCTCTCAGCTTCTACCAGATTCTAACAGTGGAATTATTCAGCCTCATGCATTGGGTTTATTCTCCTCACTTGTAGATCTTCTAAACAATGTGAGTTTTCATGATATGTTTCCAGCAATTAATTTTCCCTTCATTATAATACTAACAATATGTTTCTGCCTCCTTCCTTTAGGCATCTGAGGAGACTATGCACCTGGTACTTGAAACTCTACAAGCTGCTGTGAAGGCTGGTTAGTGTTGATAGAATTGAAACGCAATTTAATTAAGTTTGGCTTCACTTATGTTGTTTGGAAATGACATTTTCTAACCGTCATTCAAAGCTTACTCTATGTTATCCTAATGCAGGTCATGAGATTGCTGCATCAATAGAGCCAATAATATCTCCATTAATGCTCAACATGTGGGCTTCACATGTTTCTGATCCTTTCCTCAGTATAGATGCTCTTGATGTTCTTGAGGTGAATCTCCTTCTATTATGCCGTTTTATTCTATTTTCTGTGTCTATGGTTTTTTTTCCCATTATTTTTTCTGATCATGTCATGGTAAAGACGTAAAGTTGCGACAACATAAGGACAGCCCTAAGTTCTGTCAGTTGAAGTACAATTTGAATATGATCATTAATTTCATGGGCATTATACGTCACAAACTGGGACTTCACTACCCTGTTTGGATCTAGTTTCACACTTCCATTCCGTTTTTGTTACTTTTTTAAGTTAACATCTCTTTTAATAGCTTATTAATGTTTGTTTTGGTCCAAACTTTTAAGTTGCCTTATCCATAAAGCATGACTAACACCATTAATAATATCCCAGTTGTTCTCCGAGAACCTGACACTGAAGACAAGTGCTAATACACTCCCAATTTTGAAAACCTTCAACAGCACTATTGCACCTCTTGCCAAGTTCTGACTTTGATAAAGCATTGCAACATATATTTTCATGTTTGTAAACAATTTCTTTATTGTTTCTAATGGCCTACAGGCAATACATCTTAACAAAATTTCAAGCTTCTATATGTTTCTTCTTTGTTTCTAGTAACCCTCATGTTTCATCACACTCTGAACTTCCCCTTTTCCTATTCATCTTGTGAACCAAACTAATTACCATTGTAATGGAATTACATTTAGTAAAGCTTTTCTAGACCTTTTCAGTATTGTGGTTTGTTTTTGTATTCGGTATTTGCATAATACAGATAGATATTATATGAGATTGTTTAACACCAGATGTTTCATTGCTATATTGTTAAATCCCTATGTGTTTTTATTAAATCTGGTCAGGCAGTGAAAAATGCTCCCGGCTGTATTCATCCTTTGGTGGGACGAGTTTTACCTTATATTGGACCAGTTCTCAGTAATGTAAGCGTGTTAAGTTTTCTACATCCGAAAATAAGATTATAAATAAATATTAACAATCAAAGCAATTTACATGTCGATTATGTTAACATTTTCAGCCACAACAACAAACTGATGGCTTGGTCGCTGGTTCACTGGATCTCATCACAATGTTAGTGAAGGTGATTTGCCTGTGAAAGAACTGAACTTTGCTATTTCTTCTCTTCCAGCTGATTAAATTTAGGAAAGTAGGGCACATGTTTAACTGTTATATGTTGTTTATGTTTTTTTTTTTGTTCTTTTTTCTTTTTGTTCTTTTTGCAGAACGCTCCTATTGATGTGGTGAAAGCTGTGTATCAAGTTGTATTTGATCCTATTGTCAAGATACTTCTCCAAACTGACGACCACGGTGAAATGCAGGTTGAGCCAATCTCCCATAGCTTATAGTTATAGTTATGCCCATTTTAGAAATCTAAACTAACTATTGCTTCTGCTTCTATATATATCAGAATGCAACTCAGTGCTTAGCTGCTTTGGTGTCTTGTGGAAGACAAGATTTTCTTTCTTGGTATGGTGATCCTGGTTTAACAATGAGAAGTTTGCTTGATGTAGCTTCTAGGTAAATTTGCTCATTTAATGCTTTTATTATTGGAAGCTTGAAATTGAGCTGATCTACCTGAACTGACACAAAACTCCTATAATTTTCTTGCCCATGCCATGTTGATAGTATTCTGGAAAAGATAATTTCATTGGTGATTACTGATTATGATGTTTTGAAGCTCAGGAATTTGTGTATGAGAAAAGAAATTCTTCGTCAAGTTCGAGTTTTTGCCTAAATTATTACACTGCTATAGTGCTATTGGCCAATGATAGGAATGGTTAACTTGAATCATCCACCCCCACCCAAAAAAAAAAAAAAAAAGGCCGTGGAAAAGCCTGGGTTAAGTTGTGTAAGCTGGGTTTTGATTTATTTTAAAAATGGAAGCAGTTGTGCAGATGCAGTTAAACTTTTGACTAACTTTTCATTTAAGTTGGGGGGGGGGGGGGAGTGAAACTTCAGGCAAAACTTTGCAGTTTTAAAGCGAAAGTTTTTTTTTTTAATTTTTTTATTTTAATTTGTTATGTCTGGTTTGGTTTCTTCTTCTTTATTTTTTTTGTTTTCTCTTTATTATTCTTTCCCCCCTCTAAACGGTCATTAGATCACTAGAGTGTATATTTGGTGGTTTTGTCCTCACAACTTGTTGCTAGTATGAAGTGAATTCAGCAGATAATTTGATACCTATCTCTAATTTGTTTCCCCTTTATTGTTATTTTTTCCCTTATCATTTCCGCTTCCTGCAGACTGTTAGACCCTACATTGGAAAGCTCTGGATCACTCTTTGTTGGTAGCTACATATTACAACTTATTTTACACCTTCCGTCACAAATGGCCCAGCATATCCGAGACCTTGTTATCGCGCTTATCCGACGCATGCAATCTTCTCAAACGGAAGGGCTGAAAAGCTCATTGCTCCTAATTATTGCCAGACTTGTAAGCTTCCAATTTCCTTTATGATATTATGCAAGAGTGATGTATGATTTGTTGGGACCTTATATTGCAGCATTCATCTCATTGCCTTCTAAAAAAGCCCTTTATATAACCACTTTACCCAGCATATATCAGATGGTACTTTTTCTTGATTATACACTCATCTTATAACCAGACGAGAGTGTCATGTGATACAAATATACAATATGGACAATTTAGTTTCTTAATCCCAATAAAAACATATCCTCTAAGATTTGTTCATTTTTTGTTACAATACTGAAACTTTTGGTACAATATTGTTTCATGCCATGAATTAGTGGTTTTTTTGGCTGTGTGGTTACTTTCTTCTTTTCTCTAGTTATGCATGCCTTCAAAAACAACCAATTCTTATTTGCTGCAGGTACACATGAGTTCCCCTCATGTTGAACAACTTATTGACTTGCTGGTCTCGATCCCAGCCGAAGGTCATAGAAATTCATTTTCTTATTTAATGACTGAATGGACTAAACAGCAAGGCAAGTATTGATGCTGTGTTATATATACTCACTGCAGAAAAATCAAGAAACTTGTAGCATGTGCCTCTTGCAAATATTTCAGTTGGTGCTTATTAGTACAAAGTTAAAATTGTTGATAGAATTAAGAAAGACGTCTATGGCTAATAGATGCCCCGGTTCCAGATGTTAAGCAACCTCTTTCTGATACTATATCAACATAAATTTTTTGTTATAACTGTAAGCAATTGGCCAGTAGCATCACCTGTGATATATAAATAAATAAGCAACATCTATGGAGTTAGCTACTGGATAATACCAGGCTATGAAGTGTAAAAGGGTAAGCTACACTTTTTATAAATTTACTTCAAATAGACCAGGGGTCCATAGTATTACAGCATGAAGAATGCTCAATAATATGATGAAATATTTATTGTATTAATTAACCAACATTTACTTAATGTGTTGTTGATAGTACTTCATGACAAGATGAATTTAATTTCATCTAATATTGGATAGTCATCAATAATGGAAAATGATTTAATTACTTGCTTGGTGAATTTAGAGGAAATTCTGGGAGCTTACCAAATTAAAGTGACGACAACTGCTCTAGCTTTGTTGCTACTGACTAGACATGTTGAGCTGGAGAATGTTAGTGTCCGAGGCCACATTATTAAGGTATCTCTTTTTTTTTTTTTAATGGTGCCTCCATGTATATTCTCCAGATCTTTCCCCATTTAACATATATGTTTGACAGTCTGAGGCAGGGATCATCACTACTCGCTCAAGATCTAAGCTTGTTCCTGATCAATGGACTATGTTGCCACTTCCTGCTAAGGTACTTATTCTCATGTGTTTTCCTCAGATGAGTCTCTGTCTGGCTAGTTTAGTCCATCCTAAAGATTGTGAAGCCTTTTATAATTCATGGCAGTCTGCACCACCCCGTGTTAGAAAAAGATGAGAATTGAGAAAACAAAACAGTTGCTACTTCAACACATGACAATTTACTTTGGGATAGGTTGTCGTATCAGAGAAGACAACTTGATAGTAAGGGTTGGAAACTGTCATTTTTTATGATGTGATGCTTTGGATTCAAAATGTTCTAATCACATCATGAAATGCAGAATATATATAGCTCTTATGTTCAGTTCTGTCAGTTAAGGTAGTTCTGATTAACATAGTGTACTCATTGTTTTCATGCTAAGGGGCTGCTTGCTTGATAATGAGAGAATGAAAAAAGCACATTAAAGTCCACTTCCGGTAGATCTTCGATCTATGGAATCCAAGCATGGAATGGAAAAATGCCACTTTCCACCTCGGGACAAAGGATAAGACCACTTAGATGAAAATGAAAATTAGAGAATGCTTCGATAACATAATGAGGCATTGAAATGGAGACGGTAAATTAAATGACAATCTCATAGGTAATCACAAAAAAAAGGTGAATCTTTACACTGTAAATTTAATAATATGAGTTTGTCAATCAGGGGCAGTCCATTGATTAGTTATTATTGAACAACTAGCTTTTAAAAAATTGATAGATGGCATCTTTCAGTTTCTTCTTTACTCATTCCTGAGGGCTGATAGGTTAATGGGGCCATTGCTGATTCACATCAAAATGTCGATTCCGTAGCGGATCAATTCCAACGAATCTTATATACCAAGGAATGTGATTTTATAGGCTCACTGTGTGGCTCGTCATTCTGACCATGTTGAGTACTTAACTGTATACTGATGCACGTTGTGATGAAATTGGGGTTGATTTTTAATATTGTCACATGCTTTTTGGACACAATAGATTCTTGGCATATTGGCGGATGCTCTACTTGAGATCCAAGAGCAAGTAGTTGGAGAAAATGAGGTATGTAATAACGCTTAAATTTTCTTTTCCGCCAACGCCAGTCGGAGCTGGATTCAGAACATTTTGCCAATACATTCTTGCAGGACAGTGATTGGGAAGAAGTTCGAAATGGAGATGAAGGCGATGTGGATTTTGCATATTCAGCTGGTACTGAATCACACAGCAGACCCACCTATGAATATCTGAATTCATTGGAAAAGGCTTTTAATGAGGTCCGACAAATTAATAACTTTGATATTTTCCAAATACTATGATCGTATGACCATACATAAACTGAATTTGGTGTTATGTTTTCAAAAGGACAACGATGACGACTTTGACGATGAACTCTTTAGCAGCGCTGATCCCCTAAACGAGGTACCACATACAAATCGCTGTCATTCGTCTTCCTGATAATATATATGCCATGCACCTTTCTTTCGTTAACCTGGAAACTCTTGCAGATCAATCTGGTAAATTATCTGGTGGAATTCCTGAAAAAGTTTTCGGAGAGCGACAGACAATATTTTGAACATCTTTTCCAGGTTCAGCGACATACTGACATCTCTCTCCTTCAAATTGCATGTCTTTAAAACTTTTATCATTACAATTTACTACTAGTACTCGTACTAGTTTACTTATGCTATGTTTTATTTCCAATGCAGAGTTTAACGAAGAGGCAACAGAATGCTGTGAAAATGGTTTTAAAACAATGATAAATGTTGTTGTTGATATGTACTACCATAAGGTATATATCTTCAATGAGCGTGAAGAACTCAAAGTTTGTAGATTAGCACCATTCTTTGTTTCCTCCAAGGAATTATCTTTATGATTTATTTATTTTGCTTCTTTCAACGGGGTGCTCATGGATGGGTCATGTAATTTTGGTTTTTGCTTTGTAAACTGTTGTTACTTGTTACTTGTTGCATATTTTTGTTAAATTAAAGGGATTGTTTTGGTGTTGTAAATGGAATACCGGGTAATTTGAGTACCTGTAAATTAAGGGAATTTTCATTGTTGCATGTTTTTATTAAATTTCCCATCTCCAATGTAATTTGAGTGTTTTCAATATATGATTCTGTTTTCTAATCTAAAAAAAATAAAAATAGTATCTTTATTTTGTACTCCGTAATTTTTTATATGGGTCACTTTGTGTGTAAAGGGTAAGACAATCAAGTGGCAAGTCTCATTGCGAAAAATGTTAGTGGAAATCTTTTCAAATTAAAACTCAAGTAGTTCATATTTTGTCCAATAATTTAAATTTATAAGAGAATTTTACCCTTATGAATTTACATTTTGTTTCGAACATCACTTCTAGTCTTCTACATAATTTAAAATGTTCTTTTGGTATTTCTTAAAAGAGAAAATAATAATAAATAAATTCTTTTGGTATACCAGAAATTACATATCGACAAAACAAACTCCACAATTATAATGGAGATCGGAGCATTATATAATGTGATGTGCCTCCCGGCAACCACACTATTATTATGATATTATGAGTGATTGACTGGTGGAGCCTATTACGATATCTACAGTTCTGCTACACCAGTAGTTAGTTTCCTAGTAAAACTGGATCACGCCTGCGAATTTAATTATGTGGACCGTGAGTAATTATCAAGTCATGACAATTAAAAATGTTTTATAAAACGCGCAAATTACAAATACATCTTCATTTTTCATGTTTCATATTTGCATGAACAAAAGATATAAATTGGAATTACGTACTTCAATTTTTCATGTTTTGAGTTGAGTAAGATCTGGGCATTCAAATCCATGAATTCCGAATACGAATTATTTACGGCGGCTTGAAATCAAGTACTCCCTCCACTTTTTATTATATGAAGTTTAAGTTTATTTCACACATATTTAGGGAGATTTGACTTTTATTATTTTATTCATTCAAACACAATAATACATGTGAATGAAGTAGTTAAGGCCTTGCATGGTTTAAGTAATTCCAAGGGAAAAGAAAAGAAATTGAGGAAAATCAAATCCCTTTGGAAAATGTTGGAGGAAAATCTATATTTTTCTTATTTTTCTACCGTTTGGCCTCTCATTCTTATTTTCCTGGAAAATAAATTGGTAGTTATATTTTTTTTATCTTTCATATTTTAAAATTGGTATGGTAACTATATATATATATATAACTCAAGAATATGAGAACATAATATTTTTTCTCAAATTAGTAATTGATAATATGAAATTAGTAATCGATAATGTTCATATATAACTAAGGGTTAATAAAAAAACTACCAGAACAAACAGAGATGTATATGTATATAATGTTGGTGGAGATGTAATTCATTAATTAAGAAATTAATTTTGGAGGGAAGACGAAATTCTAAAAATTTTCATCAAAGTCTCTAATAAATCTTAGATAGGGAGATGAAAATTTTGTGAAGAAAATTTTGTTTTATGCAGTACATGGAAATGGACCTGAAGATTTTCATCGAGATGGAATATGAAGATAAATATTGAAGATTTTGTGGATTTTGTTTTGATTTTATTTTCCTCATTTTCCCAAGTTTTCCACAGTAACTAATTTTCCATATTAAATTTCCCTTAAAACAAATATCAGAAAATTAGATTTTCCTTTATTTTCTTTTCTTTTCCCTTGGAATTACTCAAACCATGCAAGGCCTAAATGTAAAAGATAAAATATTTTATTATTAAACACAATCTTTATACTTTGAAATTATAATATTATATAGTAAACAACTTTAAACTTCATTTATTTAGAAACAAAATTAAAAGGCTAAAACTTCATTTATTGAAAAGTGGAGGAAGTACTTCTTCTAGCTATATCTATATGGAACACACATATTTTTTGAGTTTGTAATTCCGAGTCAGCTTTCGACATTTTTTCTGTACACTAGTAAACTTTACAATTTTGAGGAGTAAATTTTACACATGAATAATTGAATATAAAAAATCAACCTTCAAAATCCGTCCATAGGTGAAGGAAAATACAATTAAATGCCATAATAGAATAAAAATGAATCAGAGTACTATGTCAGTATTAGGGCTATATGTCGTACGTGTCACAATCTTGTTTACTAGTAGTACTATGTTAAGGAAACCAATTGAATGGGTAGACGTGGTTGGCTCATGCCGCTCACCAACGTCGCATTGTAAGACCATTAATATCGGTAAGGTGGTGGTCTCCTTTTGGTGGGTGGGGCCCACCACCTTACAATTTTTTTGAAAAAAAATAATGTTGAGCGACCAATTTTGGTCGCTCAACATGCCACCAGCCGGGGTGGCAACTGTGGAGGGGTGGCAACTTTTATTTATCTTTAAATTTATTTGTGTATTATTTTAAATTAAAAAAAGAATTATATTAAAATTTATAATTTTTTCTCCTCTATAAATAAAATCTAACTTTCTTACATTTTACATATTTCAAAAAATTCTCATTTTATTAATATAATGCTAATTTGTTATTTCGGTACGGTGGAGAAATTTTCTAAATTAATTTAGTAATTTTATAATTATATTTAATTATTATATTATAATTATTAAATGATAATAAGAAATCAAATTAATCGAATTGGTTGGATGGTGGGTGGTCACGGATAAATGTTGATTTAGGTGTTGTGGTGGGTTAGTTGAAGGGTGGGTATGTGGATGAGAGATAAATTAATTTTTTATTAAAAATTTAGATAGTGGGGTGGGTGGTGGGTGGTCACGGATATTATTGGTCAAATAACATGTAGTATATGCAAGAAATTATTATGAGAGCTCATCTAAATACAATTGAAACGGCCGTACACGGCCGGCGGCGGAAGTATAATAATAATGCTAGAGAGAGCGAGAGGGAATTTTGTATTGGAGGAACATTACAATACTTAATCAGGATCTAGAAATTATAATTAGATACATACAAGACTCAGTTAACTTATATCCATTAATGTAACAAATAAATAAATATTACGGCTATGTTATTTTCATTTAAAAATTAATTATTTTACATTCAATTCAGTTCAGATCAGTTTAGATGCATTAAATTCATTTCATTTCAGTTCAAATTTGGCTAATAATATTTTGTACTACAAATAAGTTCAGTTCAGTTCAGATCCAATCAGTTCAGTTCAGTTCAGTGCAGATCAGTTCAGTTCAGTTTAATACTTTTTAAAAAAACAAATAGAACATAACATACTACTGATTTTCCTAGGAATTTCACAACTGTCATTACCACCAAAATAGAAATATAATAAAAATACACATACCAAGGGAATATTTAGTTGATTTGAACCCAGACAAACTCAAAGTTCCAATTAAGTTTGTATAAGTACTAGGAGTATTAATTAAGCTGAGTAAGTATGAAACACAAAAACACTACTTTTAACTTTTCGTAATCGGTGAAAAAATGCTCGAGTACCGACTTTATATGGATCTATTTATGTACCTAGTCATTTCATCAATTCTATCGAAGTGCCTCAATCTTTTCAATTTTCACCAAGTACTATTTAAAAACAGACACACACCATTATTATTAGCACATATAAACCAACTTAGGATTTAGGATATCTGAACTGAGCTGAACTGAACTTATTTGTAATATAAAATACTATTAGTCAAATTTGAACTGAACTGAATTGAATTTAATGTATCTGAACTGATCTTAACTGAATTTATTTTTATCAAATTTCAGATGAAAAGAACAAAGCCTTAATCACAATTTATGGTTAATGTTCAAAGAATCAAAATGGATTCAATTTAAGTCATGGTGGTCCTGTTAATACGTTCTGATCGAGAAACTGTTATTTTCGTTTAAACATAACAGAACTGAATTGAACTGAATTAAATTGAACTGAATTTATTTGTAGTATAAAATACAACTAAGCAAGTCTTAACAAAATTAAACTGAACCGAACTGAATGGATATGAACAGAACTGAACTGGATATAATGAGTTTTCAAACGAAGACCAAGATAACAGAATCTTATATCTCAAGATTCATCATTTACGCTAAGCTAAACTAATTAAATTTATGTACATCAGTTACTTGTACAATCTTATTCGAGTACATTATATTTTACGGGCGATCCTATTGGTTTAAGGAATCCAAAGAACCTAGTTTTCATATCTATTTATGTTTGTACGCATCAACCGAAGGGAATACAAAATGTTCCTCCCTTGAACTCAAAACAAGTCGCGGGAAGGATCGAGTATTTATCCCTAAGTACAAAATTCGCCAACAAAGTTGGGCACTCAGTCCAAACAGAAAGGCAACTCACATGGTTCTGAACAAAAGTATGATATAAGAAACCACTTGTGTTGCGTTGTGATCGCAGTGCACGTAGCACATCCTCTGCCAACTCTTCACCTCTTAGTGTTTCACCAAAGCATTCGCTAATTGATTAGCTTCCCGATATATACGCCACCTACGTTCCTTCAATTGACTGACGAAACTTTTGATGTCCCTAAGCATCAACTGCAGCGAACGGTTGAGCTTTCCACCTGCGGCAAAAGTACGTGAGTGATGGTTATGGCTGTATATTATCGGTGTGTATGTATGTACTCCATCCGTCATAGAACAGTTGCACCATTTTGCCATTTTGGGCGTCCCGTTAGAGTTGCACCATTTTATTTATTTGTCATATTTGAACATGGTTATAATAATTTTCTATTCCATTAACACATTTTTGTGGCCACAAATCCTCCATAATGTAAAATCAACACCCACTATCAATATTTAACCCTTCTCCTTATTTTTTTGCCAAAAATCAAATGGTGTAATTGATCTGTGACAGAGGGAATATGTATGTATAGATAGGTAATTATGATTTATGACTTGGTTTGGCGAAAGTAAATTTAAGAAACAATCTTGGCAACCTTATAACTCCGTCGGGCTCGAATTAACCCCCGACATCCCCTTACTACTTCAAGACCCTTATCACCAGAACACCTTTTAATAACTCCTTACATCAAAATCTTTTTACCGCCTAAAATTCATGCAAAAATTGAACCCATAAGCCATAAATTCAATTATTGAGAAGAATTGTGTAAAACTAATTTTCCTTGATTTACATCACTAACCAACTAAAGTCACTTAAGTACCAACCAAATCAGTTTACATATTTAAATGTAATTACAAGAGACATACTAACAATTTCATACGGCCTCAAATATCTGTGTTTATTCAATTTAGAATTTTAAATCTTACACGCTTCTGTAAACATTTTTCGTGTGTGCATGTGTATCTTTATTAAGAAGACTTGGGGAAAAAAATCCCCTCTAACTATATTTGTTGGCTTCCCCCCTACATGCTGCAGCTTCTCTACATGCCCCATGTCAAACAACAATCACTTCAAAAACGTTAGTAAAAACTAAATCCTACACTGCTAATGGAGTATTGGCATTCGAATGTCACAATACTTACTTAAATTTGGTAACATTGTAAGGGACCAATGTACATAAGCATTTCTTGGTCACTAAAGTATCGTTTGACAACTGAATAATCAAAGTGGAACCTGGATTTATAATCAATTTCACAAACCTTACGATTACAAATGACCAATACATCTTAATAAGTATAGTCATGCACAATAGACTATATGGAAATCGAGCATTTTAGCTCTCACTCTCAATACTTATTCTAACCATCCATCGAGTCATGATGAAAGCTCTATTTGGCTTGTGTAAATGACTAAACCAAAAGTCTTGTCTTAATTAAGGCAAAGTAGTAAGTAGGAGTAACTAATTATACAAAATTAATTATTACAGTCTTATCTTTAACGTAACCACCAACAAGAACTGGAACTTGATCTAACTTCACAGTAATTGAAAACCACAAGTTGCTCTTCTTTCGTACTCCTAGTACCAAACAGCTTCATATAATTCCGACAGAGAGGACATGTCCAGTGCCCGTGCCCGACCCACCTATCCAAGCAAACTCGGTGAAAAAAATGACCGCATTTAACCTCCCGGATTTCTTCATCTTCTCCGATCTTGCACAAGCATATCGCGCATTCCCCTGATTCACACCCCGTTCGCCTCACCGTGTACGAGTCCACTTGGTGTAACACGGCGTCTATAGGGGCGGCGGAGGATCGGAAGAAGGACTGGTAGAGGAGGAAGTCAATAGTCCACTTGATGTAGGATAAGATTAGAGTTATTTTCTTCAGTATTGACAACATTTTTTTGTGTGGAGTGATGATGATGATGAGAAAAGTGAAATTGGATTGTGTAAGGAAAGTTTTGGGACTTTGTATTGTTTTTGAGCTTATTATGTTCAATTGTTCGGTGACAAAGGTTTCTATTTATAGTTGAAGTCAAGTTGCAGGGGATTTGGATATAGACTACCGTCTATCTGGGATAGGGTCCGTCAATATTGATCGCATTTAAATTATGTGTTATCTAGAGTGACATCATACTGCCCATTTCAACTCTTGTTGAACTCATGTTTAAAATTACTTTTTCTATATTTCCATATATGGTGGTACCAATGACAATGAAAATTCAACAAAAGTGTTGTGCTCCAATTTGCTCCAATTATTTACGTGTCGTGAGTCATAAGATAGTTTGCTGGTCATGATCGAGTTGCGGTGCAGAGTTTCGAACCCTTACGATGACAATTTTTCCTGAATGGATTTACTATTCAAGTTATAGTTCCTCCAAAAGGAGGGTTTTTTTTTCTTTTTTTCTTCTTTTTTTTCTACTCTAGTTACTCTACTTATAGTACTCCTACACTATCCCTTATGATCATATAAATCAAAATACACCTATATCATTTTATGTCTTCGACTTCGAACCCTAACCTCTAATTTGCTACCCCAACATTCTTACCACTCGGCCACCCTTATAACTCCTCTCTCAATAGAGTTATTGATTCATAAACAATTATATTGTATTTTTTTTTTATGTAATATGGAATTCTAAAAGAATAAAAAGTTAATAACTTCTCAAACTTTTTCAATCTTTTAGAAAAGTGATTTGAAGTTATACACTATTGTTGATATTTTTCTTTATTTGACAATATGATGAGATCTTAGATCGTCGGTGATTCGTCTTGATCATACATGCAAATTGTATGCCCTCCATTGATTACTAGCACGTAAAGGGGGTTTAGTTGTGCTTTTGCATGGACAATGTCTAATGACGAATAAGGGAAATCAAATAGAGAAAATAACATCGGAGAATCTTCTTCATCATTCATCAGAAATATTACAACGGGTAATAATAGGCATAGCCTTGGGTCACTTGTATAGTACTTAGCTTGATAACTGTTACGGCAACTACAACGGTACATGTAATAAATTGTATAGACAAAATAAATTATACGTCTTATCGATCTATAAGGATAAATCAGAACATCTCTATCTTATCAATAGTTCATGAACTGGGCTGCCAGTGCATAATGAGTACTCAATCCTTGTACCTATTTCTTCCGATCTCCAACTCCATTTCACTTGACAACCTTATATTTTATCAAAAAAATGTTTCAATGACTTGATTGATCTAATGATCAAAATGTGCAAGTAACTTGAATTATTTTTGTATTTTACATGAGAAACTTGGTTATTGAGCGTTCGACAAGAGTATCATCATAGAGATAGTTATAAAGGACGGGTACGTGATTAAACTTCGTCTATTGTCCAGTGTTTAAAAATCACCTTCCTAACTTTTTTGAGAAAGCCATTATCCATTCTAAAAAGTGAATGGGTGACTTGGGTGTTACGTACCAATCTACGCAGCCCTACATAATTTTACAATCAGAAGTTGGCACCTGGCAATAATGCCGAATCATGCATATTAGCCCAATGATCAAAGTTGAAATAAGTCAATAGCCGATCGAACTTGTGCTTGTAGGATTTTGAACCTTGTTACTTGAACAACGAGATTAATCTACGTTGGCATTGTTCGATGAATGCAGATGCTAAGAACAAAACAATGTTGAGATATCCTGAGCAGAATCTAGTCGTAGAATCTGCAATTGTCGAAATCATACATTATGTTATGTTGTGTGTAGACATGTTTCAGATTTTCATTGGCCTAATTTTGGACAACACTTAAACTACATAGGTTCACCAATAGAAATATATACCCAGTGCGTCGGACTATTAACATCAAATCGAAAAGCAAGATAACAACGTCCATTTTCCTAGTATTACTAGTATTACTGTATTGTGTTTATTGGGATGTTCGTCTTTGTTTCCATTCTCGAGGTGCATGCAGAATCCATTTTCAGATTCTAAACTAGATCACCCACTATTCTTGATCTTCACTAAGTTGTGTTTGTTAATCTCTCCTATCAGTAATATAGTTGTCAACAATCACAAATATTAAGAAAGATTATTTTGAGCATATTAAGCCACCTAAGGCTATAATAAAATATTAATATAAAAATACATCAGTTGGAGTTTATAGTGCTAAAGGAACAAGATGAAAAGTTGCTACAGAGTCCAAGAAAAAGAAATGGAGTACTTCAATATAGGGCAATGAGAGGGAATGACCATGAGGGGGAGATCTAGAGTACATGATAGGAAGTAATTTACACTATTTTTAACAATATAATAATGCTCTTAAACTCAAAATCCCTGCATATCCATTACACTATAAGGTTCTGTTCTCTTCGCCTAAAAACTCATTAATAAGTTTAGTTAAGTTCTGTTCAATTTTTTTTAAATCAGTTCAGTTCAAGTCTGTTCTGTTTTGTTCAAATCTGCTTCGTTATATTTTATATTACAAATAAATTCAGTTCAGTTATATTCAAACCAAAAGAACAATTTCTAACTCAAACCCATCACTTTAAACTACGAATCTCAAACAATTTAACTGAATCTCAAACCATGAGGGGGAGATCTAGGGTAGGAAGTAACTTACACTATTTTTAACAGTATAATGCTCTTAAACTCACAATCCCCGCCATATCCACATTACACTAAGACATCGTTCTCTTCGTCTGAAAACTCATTAATTTAAGTTTAATTCAATTCTATTCAATTTTTGTTTAAATCTGTTCAGTTCAATTCTATTTGTTTTGTTCAAATCTTCTTAGTTGTATTTTATATTACAAATAAATTAAGTTCAATTATATCCAATTAAGTTCAATTATGTTCAAACCAAAAGAACAGTTTCTAACTCAAACCCATCACTTTAAACTACGAATATCAAACAATTTAACATTCAAATATACATTTTTTTTCTCATTTATTTTTAATCCATTTTTTTTCATTTTCTAAAAAACTTACCATTTTATATTTTTTTAAATTCATTAGTTAATCAAAATAAAATTAAAAAAATTGCAATAATGTAATGTGTTTTAAATATCTTATAATTTGTAGTTTTGTTTTTCAAGCATGTTTTTATTATTATATTGTCCAAGTGGTAGTTTATATTTAATACTTCTACAATATATCAATATAAATAAATCAATTTAAAGAAAAATGAAAATAAATGACTACAAAATGAAACTGATTGAAATTAAAATAAAAGAAAATACCTAAAATTAAAATAAAAAAATAAAAGGAACAAATTGGGAAGAAAAATATGGAACACATGAAAATATAAACCTGCTATTTTTAATAAAATATACTTTTATAAACATATTAAATATTTCATATAAATAAAATATGTTTCACATAATAAAAATTACACGCTTTGAAGCATTTCTGATTCTAACACTTTCATGCTTGTAATTGTGCTTCCATTGATCCACATGTTGTTCTTAAGATGGGATGATGAAAATGACTCAAAATTGTATTGCGATAGCTTATCTTTAAACGTGCGAACTGGACGTCCTGCAAAGATGGCTAGCTCATAAAGGGGAGATAGACCGCGTTCTTGCATGAATGAAACAACGACAGAAGATAGAGCGTCAGACACAAAGAAGAAAAGTAGAAAACGATGCCATCAAGGAAGAAAAAGAGAGCAACAAGATTTTCAGAAATACATATGTTTATTCATCAAAGCGTAAATAGTGCGATGTGCCTCATGACATATAAATAGTAGTAACCGGGTAAGTAACCAGTAGAAATGTAAATTGAAAAGAAATCTAAAACGAATCTACGCGTCTTATCTCTAAAAATCTTCAAGAAAATCTATATATTGAACTATTCTAGATGTTTCCCGTTAATGGACTTGTATGTCCCGTTCGAATAGAAATCCGAACAATACCACCAACTTTAGACCAAACTTGTCCCAAAAATATTTATACTTTCGCTGCAACTTCGTCAATCGACCCAATAGAACTCAATAGAACAAAGCTTTGCCATTCCAGTATAGATACGTCCAAACAGTCGCCTCGTCCTCAGACAAATTAAATTAGTTTTGGATCAACTTGAATAATAGCTCACTCATGAATCATGATATTCTTTATTCTTTAATTGTATTATTGTGTTGTATACTTGCATGGATTTAAAGTGAGAAATCCATTTGGTGAAAGAATGAGCCAGAATAGTCAATCAAAGTGATCAGTTGAGTAGTAATGTCGTCGTCGTCATCTGTACCACCAAATCAAGAAATCGGTGTGGGTGTTTTTCTGCTAAAGGCTAACAAAGTCCTCCTCGGCCGCCGCCGCACCCCCCTCGGTTACGGCACTTTCGCCCTCCCCGGTGGCCACCTTGAATTCGGTTAGCTTACCCCTTTTTTATCCTCTTCACTTTACTTTTTCTTAATTATTAATTAATACTCCATATCTCCTTTGTATTCAACAATTCATTACTAGTAGTACTCATTTCTTAAATATAGTGACTACACTGCTCTGTAAGTTGACCAGGATTTATTAGGGTTTGAGAGACCTTAGACTGAATTAGGAATCTTACTCCTAATTTCAATTTATCAAACATAGGCTGATTGAATTGAATGATTGATTGATTCATTCATTCATTATTTCTAATTTGATCTAGAGGTGCTATTTTCATGTAGGAACCTGTCCATTTTAATTGGCATGTTGGACAACATTAACACTTAAAAGGGCACTCTAGATCGGACTGTGTCTTGCTGCTGAAAATTGCAAACAGAGCTTTGTCCAACTTGCTAGAGCATCTCATGCAACTACTAGTCAGTTTCAATCTCATACTGAATGGAAGGCACAATCTTAATCCAATATGTTGATGATAAAACTAGATATATAGAGGTTAGAGCTCATATGTCAAATATACTTTCTGACTGCCAATTCCTTTTAAGATGTTGTTTGTTACTTTACTTGCTTGTTTTCCAACTGAAGCTATGCCATTTTCTGATGGTATAAGTAGTTCTCCAAGAGAATGGAAAAATGAAATATTGTTGTTTAATAGTATTGATGGAATAATTCACCACTGAAGAAAGTTGCTTGTGCTCACACAGTTAGGAACATAAAGGAGGAAGAGATTAACAGAAAGTTGTTTGACAGTCTTAAATTAGACTTTTACTTGGTCATATGGATCAGATATACATTTTGATGTATAGCCAATGCTGTCTCAGAGTTCTATTATACGTTGTTTTTTTGGTATATATCATGGACCGAATAGTGGAATTGAAGAGTTTCATGATTTAGCATGGAGCGCTATGTTATTACTTCAACAAGTAAAATGTCACAGCTAGAAGTCTAGAACTTGATTTTCGGATTGTATTCAGATTAAGGTAATAAATAAAGCAGTAGATCTTGCAGAATAGCTAGAGAAGTGAGTTAATCATGTGTTTGCTGGGGTTAGGAAGTTAATGTAGTATAGAGAAAAGCAGTCAGTATGATGTTTATCTTGAGTCGATTACTGCCGGATCAATGGATCCTAAAAATGGGTCATTTGTGCATCTGATCATATTGTTAAATGTCTATAACTCATGATGCCTGCTTGAAACAGTTTACTTATGATCATTTCTCGCTCAACCTGAATACTCACTTTACAAATGTGGCAGTAATTAGCTTCAGCCGGGCTTAATTTACCAATAGTACTTTAGTCTGTACTAATTTCAGATTTCACTATATGCATTCAGGGGAAAGCTTTGAGGAATGTGCAGCTCGGGAGGTTAAAGAGGAAACTGGCTTAGACGTCACTGGGTTTGAGTTTGTGACGGTCACTAATGATGTTGTTTCTGAACCAAAACATGTGCAATTGATTGCTGTTCTCATGCGTGCAGTGCTTGTAGATCCTAATCAAATTCCTGTCAATCTTGAACCTGAGAAATGCGACGGCTGGGAATGGTATGACTGGGATGATCTTCCAAAACCATTACTTGTATCTCTTGAATCTGCAGTGGCACGAGGCGTGAATCCTTTTCCATCTGTTTAAAATCTTGATATTGGACAGACCATGGGCATCAAAATTCTGCCTAATGGTACAGTTCAAGTATTATTCTATATCTGTATAACTTTTCCATTTGTTTCTTGCTTCATTTGAATCCACTGTTCCGATTCCCAGAAAAGATCATATATTTCAACTGATTCTACTGGTAAAACATCAGACCTGATCTTTGTTTACATTGTTTATGCTTGTATATGACTCGTTGGAACTATGCGAAAATTTGCACTGCTAGGCTGCTTATTCTGAACAAAGATTTACAACGGATTCTCACTTTTAATGTCATGTTCTTCCTCTGAATAATTTATTTTACTCTAAATTCTCATACATTGTCATGTTCTTCCTTCATATGTTTTATAGAGTTTCATATTCATTTTTACAGGACAATCATCTCACTTTTGTGGGCGTATTTTATTTATCTTTGTTTAGTTCTGCTTTCAGATTTGAATTGTTGGCAGCAAATCAATTTCTAGATTTGGCATCAGAACGAAATCCAGCATTGGATCTAGTAGTGGGCCTTCTATTTTTTCACTTTGGTTGTATTTTTCTTCGATAGAGTATGTGTTATTTAGTACTAACTAACTACAGTACTACTTGGTGAGCCATTAGATTTATTTGTCATTTAGTAGCATTTTTTTATAATGTAATGAGATTTAATGTGGAATTGTGATCCTTTGATATGTTTAAGTCAGTCTTCTATGTTCTAGTTAGTTAACCTATGAATCCAGGCTGAGCTAGTATCGCCTTGATATACTGGATACTTGTACGAGTAATAGATAGCGGAGGGTTTGCCTTAGCCAGGTCGGTTTAGGGGTTAACTGTGTGGTCTGTTGTGTAGCTGCATGGATCACATTAGTAAGTCTATTACTATGTACGACGTTCATGATGATCTCATTCTGGCATTTATGAGTCTTAGTTGCCTTTGGGAGGTTGGAAATGTTATAGTGGAGAGCTGGGAATCCTGTAGGCTGAGGGATCAAGTGAACTTGTTAAGCACCTATGCAACTCTGTCCAGGCTAGTTGAGCCTCTCAGCCCATGCCAACTTGACCAATTTTGGTGTTCGGGTATGGGGGCTAGGTTGATGCTGTCTCACGCACAATACACTCTCCACTGACAGTGGGGTGCACTTGGTTGTGAGACCAGCATTGAAGAAATTGTTCACGGGAAGCCCCCAGTGGAGGTCATAGCCCATAGGCCCTAAATTCATGTATACTATGCCTTATGAACGAGCTAAATATGACAATGGACACATTCAAGGCAGGTGAAATGAATAATTGACTACTATCATCATCTATTATCATTGCTTAGCTCTACTCGACTCGTCGTTAGAAAACGTTAGATTTATGTAGTCATGTTAATGTAGATAGTGGGTTACGAGCCTGGTAGCGCTACATCTGTGCGTCGAGTAATTCTGAAGCTGTATTGGGTATTTCTTTATCAGCATTGACTAACTATAGGAGGAGCACACATTGGCTGTCTGGGTAGTGGAACTCATCGTCAACCCCAGGCTTATTATTACTCCACCGACACCATTAACAAACACCCCTCCCTTGTTTACACTTGTATGTATACTTTCACTTTTCCCCTAAATTCTTCATCTCTTTCGCTCAACATTATCATTATCATGAGTGATGACGATCAGTGAGTATGCTGATGAGTACTATGAGAATAACTTTGTTAGACGGTTATGAAAAGAATGTAAGAGTTTATATATATAATATTCAATATATGGTTCCTTCCTTAAACGTACACAACTTGCTGTAATTATATGGGGTCTTCTCTAGATATTACAACTTTGCCGCAATAGTGGTCAATGCATATATAATCATACTAAAATATGGTTTAAAGCAACGTAGGAAGTAATTTGATAATTCAAGAAGATGTTGACCATTAAATAAACATGCATATAAATTGCACCGAACTCTATCTTATTAAAATGAACACTAGCCGCGCAATTTTATAGAATTATTTGGACACAAATACAGAAATACTAGTACCATGTAATATTACATTACAAAAAATTGTGGTGCTGACATTTTCAAAACTTCCTGAAAGTATAGACACAATGAAATCCGAGCAGAATAAATTTGTATTTGACTTGATGAAAGAGAACGAAAAATAAAAAATAAAATTTTAAATTGTAGTAAGATTTATGGAGGTTAATTAACCCTAAAAATGTATCAAATTGAGTCTGTTTTGGGGTTACACTATTTAGTAGCCCATTAAGCCCCAACTATGGTACCCATATTAAAAGTTCCAATAATGTGGATTAATATGGTTATAGGACCCATTTAAAAGCCTCAAATAAACTCTAAACCATTTGAGATGAGTATCATTTAGGAGGAGCTACCCATATTAAAAGTTCCAATAATGTGGATTAATATGGTTATAGGACCCACTTAAAAGCCTCAAATAAACTCTAAACCATTTGAGATGAGTATCATTTAGGAGGAGCTTTTTTTAAAGCTTTTATGTTAAAATCACTGTATTGTGCGTGTAGGATTGAATCTTCTTACTTGTTCAACGAGTACTTTATTACAGTTAAGCAGACAGTCAAGTAAAGCATGGAAGTTTAAAGCTCCATATTAAGTAAAGATTAATTACATTGCATTGAAAAATGCTACATTTGGAGTTGACATCAACATCGATCTACTAAGAATTTAGCCAAGTATGTTTATGCATGTGTGAATGCCTCCCAACTTGTTCAAACTTAGCCATGAATAGTAATCAATCTCAATGATTTGAGCTTAATTTTAAGCTTGAATATGGAGATGAAGGCCTGAATAAGTCACATTAGAATGAGTTGGATCTTGGAATATTGAGATCCATAATTCATGTTAAAGTTAATGTTGATATTAGTACTATTATTATATTATTATCTGTAATTAAATTTATATCAATTTGTGAATTGTGAACGTAGTTTTTATTACTCTATAATAAAAATTAAATATGAAGTTACTCCCTCCATTTCTTTTTATTTGTCACTTTAGAAACGGTGAACTCATTTCGTATCTGTAATCACTTCCTTATTCAATTACTTAAAGATTATATTTATTAATCTTATAATACCGCATATCAATTTATTACTCCATATTATTTTTGACAAAAAAAAGTATTCTGAAGTGCACCAATCATCTCTAAATCGTGGACCGTTATCCAATAGGGGAGCATTTATGAGTTAGGAATAGGATAGATTTGATTGTTTTGTTGCCTGATATGTCGTAGTAAAAATGTTCGCAAATCTTATTAGAGATAAAAAGCAAGTACATAAAAGTATGTTACTGACTCAAGATCGTTTTTACGGTAATTCGTCATAGTGTGTACGAATCATGCGTACTCCAAATATATGTAGCACGAAAGAGGGTTTGGTCATGGGCATGCATGAACATAACAACAACATAAGAAACATTTTGCAATAAAGATGGAAATTAGACAGAAACAGATTGTCAATGAATGATCATTTATTCATAAAAATAAAAGTATGGAATCGTAAATATTGGCAATGCTATGCGATGATGCGACATATGTATAGTAGTTTAGCGGAAAAAGTCTTTCATAACTAATTACAAGTGTAAAGTAAACACAACTGTAACAAGGAAACAAAATTTACGAGTCTTATCTCTAAAAAACTTTATAGAAAACCTAGTTAGGAACCTTCTAGAACCTCAAATACTGGCCTATTGTTTGATTCCCAGAAAAGTTCATTGCAATGGACCAATGGTTTCCGTAGGGGATAAAAAGCTAAGAAATAACCAAAAATCGAACTTATGGGTTGGGCTTTCTTTACCACATATAGCAACAATTTAAAAAGGAGGAATTAAATGCCACTAATAAACCCGATTCATAACTTAGACACGAATTTAATGATCTGTGCGGATAGAAATGCCACTAATAAACCCGATTCATAACTTAGACACGAATTTAACGATCTGTGCGGATAGAAATTCGAACATACTCCTGTAGTCCTTGTATGTCAGTTCCTTTCTTTATGGATGGATGAATTTCCACTAAAATTTGAATATATAAAACCAAACTACACAACGCCATATGCAGGCATCTCTATATATTTGATAGGAATTTTATAAGGTAATTAAATGTGTAAAAAATTGAGAGAATAAAAATGTCTTGGTAGTAAGACTACAATATAAAATTGGAAATGCAGAAGCACATGAATTGTAAACTCCGAAGCAGCCAAAATGCGATCATTTTTTTAAATGTGCTGACAGTAATGTCCTATTGACATTCACTTCCAAGAATAATCGAATTGTATAATACATCTAGTATTATTACAAAACTATGATTTGACCAAGACCTTAATTTAAAAAATAAAGAAAAATAGTTGCATTAAATTTGCATACTATTCTTAAAAATAAAGCTACCTACCTATTAAAAAAAAAAAAAAAAAACGATTTCTGTAATTTGAAAGAAAAAAGAAAATTTAATGAGTCACTGTCATTACTTAGCAAAATTGACACCGAGCCCCATTTTCCGTGTCTTCTATCTCGAGCTTCCAGTTTGTAGTTTTCCTCCATTTCTGCTGACGAAAGCAACTCGGTGCTGGAAATCACCTACTCTCATTAGTTAACACAGAAGAAGAGACGAGATTATTACACTGCACAACGCATTGTCGTGTGTGATCCTTCGCATTCCTGCAAATCAGAGTGAGATTTTTGAGGTTATTTATCTTCTGGATTTGTGTTGTTATGTGAGTTCGAGTGTGCGTGATTTGGGCAATTTCTCAACATCGGTAATTGAATATTGTTGACAGCCAGATTTGGCTTCTGTTTAGTAGTTGTAACTGACGGTCAATAGAAATGAGTAACTGACAGACAGATTAGAGCTTGATCCTTGTTTATGCATTGTCTGTCTATCTCTTCCATTGAGTGGATTCTCGTTTATTTATTTATTGCAGGTGATAGAATCATTCATGGTTTTTTCAAGTACTACTACTACTACTGTCTGTGTTTTGAGTGTGGTTGAAATGGTAAAAGAGCTGGTGGTTGATTGAGTTTTGTGAAGAATTTGATTTTTGCAATTTAGGGCAATAATTTATTGGACAAAGATAGTGATATGTCATCTCCATCTCCTTCAAATTCTCCACTTGTTCCTCCTCCTCCCACCAATTCCTCCGATTCACCGCCACCTCAGCGTACTTCACCTCCACTTCCCGCCCCTCTGCCATCTCAATTACCACCAGACACTGTTGACACACCAGCACCATCAACTATGGCTTCACCACCACCGCCACCACTACCACCTCAATCTCCTCCTTCTCCACCCCCAGTTTCACCACCACCAACTGAGTCTCCTCCCTCCCCACCCCCACCAGTCCCTACACCTCCTACTCCAACCACACCCCCACCTCAAACACCACCTACCTCTCCCCCACCTACTCCACCTGCTGTTCCTCCAACCTCACCACCTCCTGAACCACCTGTTTCACCTCCTCCGGTACCTGTTTCGCCCCCACCTCCTCCGACACCTGAAGGTTCCCCTCCACCTTCACCACCTCCCAGGACACCTGAAGGTTCCCCTCCACCTTCACCACCTCCCAGGACACCACCAGGCTCTCCACCTAGGACACCGCCAGGTTCTCCACCTAGGACACCACCTCCAGCAAGCCCCCCATCCCCTCCACCCCCTCCTCAACCCCCAAACAGGTCACCGTCACCACCGCCTCGAACACCAAGAAGTCCCCCCCCTCCACCTCCAGCTAATACCCCTGAGCCTTCCCCTCCCCCACCACCCCCTGTGGTCGCCCCACCTCCTGACTCCTCCACAACTCCTATAGTACCTCCACCTTCTTCGATATCAACTACTCCACCTACAATGTTATTCCCATCACCTCCTCCTCCGCCTTCCATTGCACCACCATTGTTTTCGCCACCTCCTCCTAGAAGTGATAATAATACAACAGTGTTGGTGGTAAGTTTTCTAGGACTTGCTCTGTTTCTTGGGTTTTTGGGGATTATGTTTTGTTGGTGGAAGCGAAAGAGAAAGGCATCTGGACATGGCCACGTTATACCAACTTCAGTAACTTCAAACGACTCAGGTATACTCTCTTTAGAATGCTAGGACTATGTTCATGGAGGTCTACGGACTTAGATACCTATACCTATGGTAGTGTTAGTGTAAAAATTCTATATTGCGATCATAAAGTTCAGCATTTTAGTGAAATTTTTTGACAGGCTTAGCTGTAGGGACATAGATAAGTTCAAGTTCAATGAACATCAGTTTTTTAGTGTAAATATATCATTCCAAGTGAGGCCTAGCTAGGTTCTTGGTGAACTGAAGTGATCAACCTTGGAGTAGTGAACAAATGTAGGATGTATATTAGCGTTCATTCATGTTTTTTGGCTAAGCCAGGAAAAATGTAGGCTACGCTGCAAGTTACCGAAGTTTTTGATGCATGTGTGTTCATGTTAAAAGTGATTAATTGGATTTAATATGGTCTGTGCCCAGATTCCACTTTACTGAAGGTGCAAATATCTGGAATCAATAATGGAAGTTTGGGCTCTCACAACGGTTATTCTCCCCGTGAAGGTGGGATGGGAAATTCGAGGTCATGGTTCACCTATGACGATCTACTTGAGGCCACTAGTGGGTTTACAGCCAATAATCTCTTGGGTGAAGGAGGATTTGGTTCTGTCTATAAGGGATACCTTGTAGATGGGAGAGTAGTTGCAGTTAAGCAGTTGAAGATTGGTGGAGGGCAGGGGGAGCGGGAATTCAGAGCTGAAGTTGAGATTATAGGCCGCATACACCATCGACATTTGGTTTCACTCATAGGTTACTGCATTTCCGAGGAAAAGAGGCTGCTTGTTTATGAATACGTCCCCAATAACACCCTGTACTTTCATCTTCATGGTAAATTTTAAGGTCTCACTTTGAAGATTATTTTATGCTGAAATAATACTTGATATATCTGCAAGGTATTGATAGTAATCTATCTACTTCTTAAAGGTCAAGGTAGGCCGGTGATGGATTGGGCTACACGGGTGAAGATTGCAATGGGTGCAGCTCGTGGAATAAACTACCTTCATGAAGACTGTAAGCAACTTAAAGCTATTCTTGTATACCAATTTGATTTGCTGAAATATCCCACCGTATTATCTTTTTGTGTGTACTGCCTGTACTTTGAGCGTCAAGTTTCTTCTTCCACTCTCTTTGATCATTTCCCCGATTTCCGTTTAATGTTTATATTGGAATTTTGGGCCGAAGGATGGTCGCAGTGGAATCTAGGACAAAGAATGTTGTAAAGCAGAGAGAAACATTGGACTCTGTATTAATGTCATTGTAATTAGGTTCTCTCCCCAACACCCTAAGTTTTCATGTCCCAAAGGGAAAAAGACCCAGCAAGCACTATAGTATTATTGCAATCATGGACTGAAAAAAAGATGTGGTGACTGTCCATCACAAGAATTTTTTGAAGCAGATAGATGCATTGGATACTTTTCGTTATGTTCATAACATTTATATGCTTTATCGAGATCACCTAGTATGTAGTTTCTTAAGAAAAATAGCTAGCAACCACACTAATAACTTTTTCTTCACGGCCCTTTTTTTTTCAAAAACTGTAGGAAGTGTTTGCACGGGCTTTTTCCTTTTAGAAGTACTTTAAGTAGCTTCTTGAATCACTCATGGGCCATGGGGATGCTTGCTTCTAGTTATTTTGCCTGTAAAAGCCAATAGGAAGCCTGAGGCCATATTTGCAAACACCGCAAAAGGGCTTATAGGCCAGTAAAAGTCAAAACCTAACGAGTTTCGGAAAGACCCTTAATCCCCCATAGAGACGATGCTAGACTATTTGTGCGAAAGTCGAAATTTGAATTTGAGGTTTGTGAAACAAATCTAAAGAATTTCTTTGTAAACATTTGGATATTGCTCATATATGATATCTGGTGAATAGATCAATGTTTTGTGGTAGTTGAACAATGATAATGAAGCTGTATAGGATTTATAGTTGGTGACTTTTGTATTATCTACTTCGTATTGATCTGGATAAAAGGCATGTTAATATGATAGTTGTTAATTCATCATCCAGGTCATCCCCGTGTCATCCACAGAGATATTAAGTCCTCAAACATCCTTCTAGATAACAACTTTGAAGCCAAGGTATGCTTGGTTCTTGGTAAATCTTGTTATGTTGTTTCCTATTCCACACCATCTTTCTAAAATCTACCTTTTCAGGTTGCGGACTTTGGGCTCGCTAAATTAGCTGAGGATGCTAATACACATGTTACCACACGAGTAATGGGAACCTTTGGGTAAAGCCATTCATTTTCAATGACACACCAACATATTTAAATAGATTGTGTTTGCTTATATCCTTTATTTTATGTTTCTTAACCTCTTTTTGGTTCAGATACATGGCTCCTGAGTATGCATCGAGTGGCAAGTTGACGGAAAAGTCTGACGTTTATTCTTTTGGAGTTGTGCTCTTGGAGTTAATCAGTGGACGCAAGCCTGTAGATACATCTCAGCCCCTAGGGGAAGAGAGCCTCGTCGAGTGGGTATGTGGAAGTACAGTTACTATTTCACAATCCGTTGGGCCCTAGCTTCAAATACCTAAATTTACTGTCTTACTTTTAGCATGCATGGGATGGAAATTTGCGGCATTCATGTAGTCGTATTTTTATCTATCAAGAAATATGGGCAATCGATATGGCTGGAATTGCATTGCTAATTTGGTAGAGATGGATTTCACCTCTAAAACTCTTAACATTTGCGTTAGTAAATAGCTTAGCATATAGATATGCTCCTTCAGTTGAATTATGATTTCTGTAGAAAAAATTTATGTGGTTGTGGATGTCTAAAAGGCATGTGCTACTCAACAATTCTTGTAAGCTTATAGTTGATTATTCTATGGGAAGTAATAGCTAGCCTTTTGAAGCGAAAGGAAGGACTAATGAGTAATGTACTGGTTAATTGATAAAAACAAGAGCTGCGTATATTATAATGGAAACCAGGCTGTTTAGGTAGGTTCTATACTGGTATTTTAAAATGTAGATGTTTGAGTCTCCAGCTTAACCATTTATGTTTAAGGCTGCGGGTATCTAGGTCTTTTAAACATAATTTGCCACAGACATTTGTCGCAGTCGGTACTGATTTTTGAATGGGGGTGGAAGCGGCGATTTAGGACTCTTAAAGTTGTATCAAAGTGTGAGTTAAGTTCTTAAGCCTTGATTTAATTGCCCTCTGAAAAATGGAGAAAGACTCATTTCTGACCTCGTCATCGGTCATCAATAGAATTGGAGGTGGCTAGGGGACAGTTGATGAATTAAAGCTCAAACTTGTTCGATGAGAAAGCTACTAGATTGCGACTGCTATTAAGAGGGAAAACCCAATGAAGTCGAATAGTTATATCACCTCTAGTGAATATGAGGCAGGGACTAGAGATTCACATGATAGAAGAAACCTCCCGTAGTCTGAAAGGGAGGGATGAAGATGACAGTAATGCAACTGGAAATTGTTGGTACCCATCTGTAATTGTGTATAAAGTTCCCTAAGACAAAGTGGTGTTAAATTGAAGCTTGTGTAGTGGGATGAAGCTTGAAAATTTAATGGGCTGTTAAGAAACTTGCAATTCCTAATAAAATCTCATCAGAACTTGCAAAACAAGATCTACGTTTTCATGCCTACTAACATATTTCAGCCCATTAAAAGCTTCAGAGTGATGTGTTAATTTACTTACATACCCCCCTGTTAATATGGTTACATTTTACTGTTCAGGGCGGGAATTTAGAGTGGAAAAAGTTTTTTTTTTTCTATATTATAAGTGGAGTATTTTGGTATATTATTCAAATATAGAATAAGTAAAGTAGTGAAAATGCGGTGTAAAGAAACAGTTGTAAAAACTTACGAGTACCAAATAAGGAATATGGCTTTTCTAATGGGAATGGGACATAGGGAGTATGTTATTTCATAAATGATCAAATACTATTACATATAATTTTAGTTTCTGAAATCATGATATGACATATATTTATATTTATAAATTTTCTTTTCTTTTTAATGAAAGATTTAAGATGTTCCTGCTCCCAAAGAATTCCATATGGCCCTCATTGCACATTTCGCTCGTAGAAGTTGCATAATCTAGCTGTGTTTTCTCACTCTTCTTTTATTTATTATTTTTCTTTTTCTTTTTTTTTTCTTTTCTTCTCTGTTCCTTTAGATTCTTTACATCTCTTTTTTTATATAGTATGTTTTTATGATAAATGCTGATGGTAGTAGAAATTAGTATTATGAAACATAATTATACATGTGATGGAAATGAAGTTGATTCTTTTCAGGCTCGGCCTTTGTTAAATGATGCAATTGAAAGTGAAGAATTCGAGACATTAGCCGATCCAAGGCTTGAAGGGAACTTTGTAGATGTTGAGATGTTCCGGATGATTCAAGCTGCTGCAGCTTGTGTGCGTCATTCCTCATCAAAGAGACCCAGGATGGGACAGGTAACAGTTATCATTGTTAAATCTTGAAAAATGTATGCTTAAATTGGACTTAGCAATGTACTCGAGGGCGCTGATTATCTCATATGCTTTCCAGGTTGTAAGGGCTTTTGACAGCGTGGTGACATCCGATTTGACAAATGGAATGAGAGTTGGGGAGAGCGAAATATTCAACTCTGCACAACAATCTGCAGAAATTAGATTGTTTCAGAGAATGGCATTTGGCAGTCATGAATACAGTACAGATTTTTTCAGTCAAAGTAGCTTGGATAGTGAACGTAACAAAGTAAATAGTCGGAGTCAAAGTCGGAAAGATTAGTATGCAATGTCTTTTCCATCTAGGCTGCATATATTGTGGAAATGCATGGCAACTCAGGCTGGGAGGTATATTTTGTTTTGCTTGCATATAAATCTAATCTATGTGACAAGATGAGTTGAGCAGTCTGGAGTAGGTACGATTTTGACCCACTTGTATTTAGTTTTCTCCTGTTTGTGGGGGCAATTTTTTCATGTGAATAGAAGCACATTTTGGGTTCCAATTCCTAATAAAACCTCATCAGTTTTACGCTTCAACCAGCCTTCATCTTGCCTATTGTACTGCATCTTATATCTGTATATGATCAGGTGCAGTACCTATTAAGTAGTAGTAGTGTAGTACATACTAGCCTGGCATTGTTATTTACTGATGTGAATCTGTAGTGGCACGGTGTCTTTATCATGAATGAACGTAAATTAATATGCTGTAGCTCTTAGTGAAGGATATCCTAATGAAGTCCACAAGTTTCATTATTTTGTGTAGTGGCACGGTGTCTTTAAACTTGTGAACTTCGGCCATTATTTTTTGGGTACAAGTTCTTCTTTCTTTTTTGTTGGGCACCTTTTGTTCTTCCATTTGTTAAGAAGACATACTTCCAGGAAATTCTTGACAGCAGCTACTATTAGCCTTTGATAGGGTCTATGAGAACTGTATCCTTGTGAAACTGTACTTGGGGAGAAAAGCTAATCTCAGTAGCTTCAGAGATCTCAATAGTGTTATCGGGAGAGCCTCAGGAGTCAGGATTACTCCAAAATCATTTTAACAAGGGTTTGATTTGGGATTGTGGAACAGAATATGTTATTGGATCAAAAATAAGATTTTGGACTTCTAGTGTTGGTGGATATGTGAAAATAGGAAGTCTGGTGCTTTGTTGATTGATGTTGATGATTGTCTGATGATAATGAAAAAAGTTAAGAACGGAGGAGAAATGAAGTGGCGGAACGTGACAGTCGGGGAAGAAGAGGTGTTAAGAGTGACCAAAAATCTTGCGGATATAGTAATAGGTTAATATTTATACACTGGGGTCTCAAATGCAGTGTTGGAAAATTTTCAGGATTACGGGTTTTAGGTTGCTGTAAAAATTTTCTACGGATATTTTGAACAGAAGTTCTGAATTAAGGCCTTTGAGATGGATTAAAGTTATCATTGAACGTCTTCCAAGTATCTGTAGGAAATGTAGAATGCAAGTTATATAGCATGTTCTGTTTACTTGGGAAACAATCTTTTGAGATTTTTTGTGGATGTGTGAAGTCATTGACTTATGACTCATAATTGTTTGTAGCTTAACAGCATAGCTTCACATTGCTTCACATATCATAATTCCCTTTCCATGTTCACAAGGAACTTATTCCTTGTCAAGCAATGACATCCATTTATCACATTCTTTTTCTTCTTGTACCTCTCTGGGCCACTGCCCCTCCTTCCACCCTACCCCACCAATCATCTTTCGGAGAATCGACATGGAAGATCCGAAAATGCTTGCTGCTGATTGTATTGTCATATCTTGCTGCTGCCAGTGCCTGATGCTACAAGTCCTCATCCTCATATTGCTGAGACTCCCACAGAAGCTGCTGAAGAAGACGAAAAGGTATGTAAAAAAACTCAGGAACCGAAAGAAAGGGACCAAGATTGTGGTTGTGCAGTTGAGAACGTATGATGAAGATAGTCTGAGAGAAGCTGGGCAATCTTTCAGAACTGATGTTGACGATCGTTTGCTTGATCAACGGGTTCATTGTAGCATGGACGAAATTGAGAGAGTATTGGAGGACTTTTCGAGCAACGGTGAGTTTGCTTTCGGAAGTTTTTGGGGTGGGGAGGAGTCATCACGAAGCTTCCGTTCGGTTGTGAAGGGAGATGAGATTGATTATGGAGATGTTCAAGTTCATTTGATTGAATTGTTTGGGTCTGTAGATTTCCAATAGCATTGCGTCTAATTCTTCAATGCAAGTAGTATTATTACTTAACCCCATAGTATTTCCTTTCTGCTTTTATAGAAAAGCAAAAGCTAATAGCTAATCAGTACTTTGGTATCCAACGTCGAAATGTGAAAAGGGATCTGGGAAAGATGCAAGAAGGACGCTAATAATCATGTCCAGCACAAGTTTCTCAAGAATTTTAGACGGTGCCAGTTGTTTGTGCCTTTGTTTTTATCTTAATTAATCATGTTTTGGACACTAAGCCTAGCTAATTATTCTTATTGTCCGAATATGTCAAATATTAGAGTTGATTGAGTACTGTAGTTTTCACGATTGACTAGAAAGCGATTGCTAATTTGCTAGTAGCCTCTGAATATGGATCATAGTATAATTTTTTTAGAGCTAATCCACTTTGATACTC